>JARPMR010000017.1:2648456-4088456 GCA_029955525.1 Oeneis ivallda | reverse complement strand
TATGTTAAATCGGCTTGGCATCCACAAGATACTTAGTATAAAAACCTTATTACAATGTAATAGCTACATAATAATATTGTAAAATGATTATTTTGAAAAGAGCAACTGCTGAGTTTCTTGCCGGCTCTTCTCAGCAGAATCCGCTTTCCGAACCGGTGGTAGATTCATGACTTGTCATAAGAGCCACAGGTTGGCCTACGTGAAAGAAATAGTTTTGAATTTTGAATTTTTTGAGAGAATATCGCAGCCGAGCCATATAATTGATATTCTAAGGGTACGTTTATGCACACGCGGCGCGTAGTACGGTGTCCACCGCGTCGCCCACCGCGGCACCCGTCGCGGCGCCCGCCGCGGTGCCCGCCGCGTGCTCCGCCACGTTCAACGCAAACGCTTCTGTATGAACGCTCTCATACTTGGCCATATGTTTGAGTTTACCGCGCGACACGACGCACCACGCGCCGCGCAACGCCCCGCGTGTGCATTAACGTACCCTAAGAATAATAACTTATAATAATATGGCAATTTGCAGACTACCCAACTCATCAACAACTTACAGCAGATGCATCGTGTTTGGGCTCTTTGATTTTTAACCCCCGACGCAAAAAGAGAGGGGTGTTATAAGTTTAACGTGTCTGTATATCTGTGTATCTGTCTGTGGTAGCGTAGCCGCCAAACGGATGAACCGATTTTCGTTTAGTTTTTTTTGTGTCATAGATAATTTTATCCCGAGTGTTCTTAGCCATGTTTCATGAAAATCTGTTCAGCCGTTTGAAGATTATCAGCTCTTTTCTAGTTGATTAGGGGATCTGACTAACTTTCTTATGTCCGATCGATTCGAAATTTGGTACCGTGTTACTTCAATGACATTGAAAGTATATGGTAAGGTAACCATGACCTGATCAGCCGTTTGAAGATCATCAACTCTTTAATAGTTGATGAGGGGATCTGACTACCTTTCATATGTCCTATCGATTCGAAATTTGGTACCGTGTTACTTCAATGATATTGAAAGTATATGGTAAGGTAACCATGACCTGATCAGCCGTTTGAAGATCATCAACTCTTTAATAGTTGATGAGGGGATCTGACTACCTTCCATATGTCCTGTCGATTCGAAATTTGGTACCTTGTTACTTCAATGATATTGAAAGTATATGGTAAGGTAACCATGACCTGATCAGCCCTTTGAACATCATCAGCTCTTTAATAGTTGATGAGGGGATCTGACTACCTTCCATATGTCCTATCGATTCGAAATTTGGTACCGTGTTACTTCAATGTTATTGAAAGTATATGGTAAGGTAACCATGACCTGATCAGCCGTTTGAAGATCATCAGCTCTTTAATAGTTGATGAGGTGATCTGACTACCTTCCATATGTCCTATCGATTCGAAAGGTACCGTATTATTTCAATGATATTGAAAGAACATGGTAAGGTAACCATGACTTTAAATATGACATGTTAGAGTAAGGTTTAGATTTCGAAGGTGGGTAATTAAATGGGATCAATTAGGCTCAATTACCACTGCGCTAACAAATCACTATAAATACCTTCCTAATATTTATACCTACTTTAAAAAGGACTAAATAAAAGTAAAATTAAAAATTTTAGAAACCCCCCGACACAAAAAATAATCTCTAAAAACTAACAAATAATATTTTATACCTATATATAATTATTATCGTCACATATATTATGTAAGTTCAAAATAATTAATTAGCTGTTGGAAAAATACTTTATAAACTTTAGCGGTCCCGCGACGCGACGACGACACTTGGAAAATAAAAATATTTGAACTTACATAATATATGTGACGATAATAATTATATATAGGTATAAAATATTCTACCGAGCGAAGCGAAGGTCTCTGAGTTTACTAGAGCGATTTGCACTTGTCCGTCCGTCCGTCTGTCACAGCCTTATAACTTCTGAATTACTGAACGTAATTACTTCAATTTTAGATATGATATGTAAACCGATGGCCTCCAGCCGAAAATGGCTTAAAAAGTTATAAAAATCTTTATTTCAGGGGGGCTCCCATACGAAATGGGGGGCTTTCAAAGTGGAGATTGTATTCGAGGCTAGATTTCTAAAACCACTTTGTTTTAAAACTTGAAACTTACACATAATTTGAGTTATATTCTGTACTTGAACAACAAATACTAAGATTAGATAAATATTATAAAGAAACGAAATTATTTGAGTTTTAATGGTTTTCACTATACTGTTACTAGATGGCGCTGTCTTTAATATTGTTAATATGCATCCCATCCACGAAAGCAGATGACGATTGACGTCATCAGATTCGGCGCGTTTTAATTACAATATAATATTAAGTTAAAACTACCTTATGGGAATTATGGGATACCGCGAGGTCAGTTCGGGGCGAACCACTAGTATTTGTTAGTTTTTAGAGATTATTTTTTGTGTCGGGGGGTTTTAAAATTTTTAATTTTACTTTTATACTGATTAATAGTAGCGAGCTTATCAACAGGCCCAAACAGTTTGTACTTACTCGTTGGGTTGATCTGTCTATCTTCATCTTCATCATTACAACCCATCTCTAGCCTGTTGGCATGTGTTTCCTCTAGAATGGGAAGGGTTTACGCCATATTCCACCACACTGGTCAAGTGCGATTCTAAAATTGAGACAATTACCTGTGACCAATTTCGTGAGCAAACAAAAAGCCCATTAGTTTCGGATCCCATTCAATTAAGGCACAACTCTTATTAACGTGGCACGCTCCTCTGGTATAACTTCGACCTGGAAAGTTAAGAAGAAAAGAAATAGATGAAGTAGGTTTTAAAATATTGCATAAGTAGAACCAGGCGTTACTTTATAATACTAGTAATAAAGCTAATAATAGTAATAATAGTTTTCAGTTCACTGAACCTTCTCAAAATAGCTCTCTATTTACTAGTCTATTTCAAACGAAGACCTCGCGTCCTAGTTATAATAACTTGTTAACTGTTCAAAAACAATGTTAATAAATAATTAGTACCAAATTATAAGTCTTTGTTAACATGAAAAAAGTTTCAAAAAAAACTACAGACTACAAAAAATTGAATTGTAACATTTGTCATATTGATTTTGTTCATAATAATATAGCCTATGTCACCAGGACCATAAGGACCATAATAACCAATCGACTGACACCTTATTCGTCAAAATCGGCTCAGTTCCAGTAGGTACCTAGTTTAGGCGCTAAGATGGAACGGAAAATGACACATATATATCTAGGTAAATAAAATCATTACCCTTTGCCGTAGTCAGGTAAAAACTTGTACTATTGTTATTCTTACCTGAACTAGTCCTAACGTGTTTTCCGTTTTTTAAATGAAAAATATCCATTCCGGTCAACAAAACTGAATAGTACTGAGTCTTTTCAGCAACCTTTTTCTTCGTCTGCCAATCGCAGTAGTTCTTCAGATACTCCCGAGCATTTTCATTACTAATCACGTTCTTACTGTCCCTCAGGAATCTAGGATTTAGAATTTATTTACTTAGAATTATATTTTACCCGCGATTTCAGAAAAGTGGAGAAAAGTCCCGCGGGAAGATTCTGTTTTTCTGGGATAAAAGGTACTAGCCTCAACCATAAACATGCAAAAAAACACGTCGGTCCGTTACTCGATTGCTGAGTGATTGAAGGACAAATCAACAAACAAACACACTTTCGCATTTAAGATATTATTATAATACTAGTTGATGCCCGCGACGTCCGCGTGGATTAAGTTCTTAAAATCCCACGGGAACTCTTTGATTTCCAAGGATAAAAAGTAGCAAAAAAAAGCAATTAAATATCACATGCTTCAACGGTGAAGGAAAACATCGTAAGGAAACCTGCACACCTGAGAGTTCCCCATAATGTTCTCAAAGGTGTGTGAAATCTGCCAATTCGCATTACGCCCGCGCAGCGTGGTGGATTATGGCCCATAACCCTTCTCTCAAAGGAGACCTGTGCTCAGTAGTTAGCCGTTGATGGGTTGCTGATGATGATGATGAATAAATAATATTATTAATAATTATGATTCAGATAATAATTGGTGAGTTAACCTTGTATCTAGTAATACGAAGTTAACGGTTTGATTCAAACTCGGATGCTTGAAGTAATTCTTGACGTCCTTCAGTATCCTGTGAGGGATCATTTTCAATTTCTTTCGGGTTCTGGCGTTGTACTCCTTCACTAACTGCCTCGTTAGGAATTTGTCAAAATGTATCATAACTCTTATGGTGATATTGTTGTTTTCGTTTTTCTGTTGTTGTTGTGTTAGATATTTAATTGTTGTAGCGGACCTCATTTTCTGAAAAAAAAAGAAGATATTTTAAACATTTTTTTATATATTTTTTACCAGATCGCATGTTAAATCCATCGATAGATTTTAACAACAAATCTAACTTAACAATAAACTTATCTGACATAAGGCCGATTTCACCAACGTAAAAAAGTCTTATCCCAGCGTAAATTTGATATTTAGACAGTATTTTCAATAGAAAAACCTATAAGAACGCCCAATTTATACCTAGGATAAACGTCACTCGACATTGGTGAAATCGGCCTTTATTACGACGTCGATGTCCGAAAATTAATCATCAAAATTTGACATTTCGTTTCATCCCCTCTATTCCATCCTATTTAAAAGCTACTAGCTGATACCCGCTACTTCGTCCGCATGGATTTAGTTTTTAAAAATCCCGCGGGAACTCTTTCATTATCCGAGATAAAAAGTAGCTCTCCCGGTCTGAGGAACCACTACTACATCCTTTACTATACCCATGCAAAAAATCGCATCAATCCGCTGTTCAGTTGCGACGTGATTGAAGGACAAACCAACAAACAAACACACTTTCGAATTTATAATATCAGTAATGCTTTATTATAACACTTTTTATAATTGTCAAATTTTTTACCACACTTAACCAAAGACAAAATTACGTTTACCTGTCATTTACGTTTTGTTATTCCACTGTCATTTGCGTTTTGTTATTCCATGCCAGATGCGTTTTTCTTATACTTACCACGTTTTATAGTGACATGACGGAAACGCGGTCGAACGGGATAAAAAGTATCCTATGTCCGTCTCCTGGTTCTAAGCTACCTCTCCACCAATTTTCAGCCAAATCGGTTCATCCGTTCTTGAGTTATAAATAGTGTAACTAACACCACTTTCTTTTATATATTATATAGATATAGATATAGATGTGTATTACACTAACCCGGTAAGTATATTTTGCTTTAATTCTCTCTTTCAGGTTGGTTGATTGTAGATTACTTATTTATGTGTTTATACAGTATGATTGTAGAACAAAGTCGCCTATTTTACTTTAATTGTTATTTTTTATTTTTGTTTGCATGGTATACAATAAAGACAATCATTATCATCATCATCATTAGCAACCTTTGAGTATTAAACCAGTTAGCAACCCATCAACGGCTCACTACTGAGCGCAGGACTCCTCTCAGAAAAGGGTTATAGTCCATAGCCACGCTGGCCCAATGCTAATTGGCGGACTTCACACACCTTCAAGAACATTATGAAGAACTCTCAGATGTGCAGTGTGGTCTCCTATTCGGGGTGTCGTAGGTTCGATCCCGGATACGCACCTCTGACTGTTCGGAGTCGTGTGCGTTTAAGCAACTAAATATCAATTGCTTCAACGGTGAAGGATAAAGACACTTAAGAGTATTAATTCATTCAGAATGACTTCTTTTTAGGGTTCCGTAGTAAACAAGGAACCCTTATAGTTTCGCCATGTCCGTCCGTCTGTCTGTCTGTCTGTCCGCGGTTTAGCTCAGAGACTATTGGTACTAGAAATCTATAATTTGACAAGGGTATAAATATCAATCACGCCGACAAAGTGATGAAATAAAATTTTGAAAAATATATTTTTTTAGGGTACTCTCCCCTACATGTAAAGTGGGGATGAATTTTTTTTCTTGACTATCCCATAGTGTGGGATATAGCGTTGAATAGGTCTTTTAAAAATATTGTGGGTGTGGGAACACCATTTTTCAATTCAGGGATCCGTTTGTAAAATATGATATTTTAAAGTGCTAAATTTTATTAGAGTCAAGTGTCCCCCCCTCTGCCAGCTAAATGGTTGTATATAGGATACAAGAAAAAATTCACAGCACTAGTATATATAATGAATTTTAAAGGAAAACTATCACGGCTAAGTAGGGTTCATTAGTTAAGGAGTTATATCTGTTTTTTCTAAGTTAGGTAGTACACGTAGTGTAAGTTGCATATTTTGTAGTATATTATAGTATTTAAACCATGGAACTCAAAATGTATTCAATATTTATAAATAAAATAAAAGCACTATCCTAGGCCTAGGTTCCGTAGTTGAAAGTCTCAAATATTATTGCTGGCCAGCAATAATATTTCAGACTTTCAACTACGGAACCCTACACTGCGCGTGGCCCGACACGCACTTGGCCAGTTTTTTAGAAAATTGAAATAGAAAATGGAAAATATTTTTATTTAGTGATTCTAACACTGGCACTGCAATGATGTTCATTCAATTCGAATTTCGAATTAAATTTCATCGAATTTATTCATTCAAGTGTGGCCACAGTTTATGTTGTAACTGAATAAAAATAGGTCGATATTTGATTTAATAGCTCTTTGCTTTTAAAAATAAGTTTTATGGTACTTCTCTTCCTTTGAAGAGCCATGTGCGCTGACCTCGTAGATCTAAATATTGATCTGAACCAGTTTGTGAAACTCACTCGCTTGAATTATTTTCATGTGAAACTATCTGACCGGACATAGGTACGTTGTCCTGTTCAAATTTCAGTAAAGTTTGTGATCGTTTTGTTAATTTTGTGAAAAACTATTGGAAAATGGTACAAATGAGAAAACAGATTTCTTAATATGAGATATATTTAGTTAAATCAAAGCGATTATCAAACATTTTCTCCCTATAGACGTGAGTCAATATTTTCTTGCCAATAGAAAAATAAATGCTCTTAAACATATATTTTCTCAAAGTAAGATACTATAAAAAAACAAATTGCCTTAAGCATTCACACATTAATCGGAGTAAAAATATTCTCAAATCAAATATTTTTCTCTTGACGGTTTATGTATATTTTACAGGAAAAATAAAATGAACGCGAAAATTATTTTAGTTTAATTAAAAAAAGGGGGAAAATCAGGGGTTTGAAATTTCAAAGTAAGATAATTATACCGAGTGGGGTATCATATGAAAGGCCTTTACTTGTGCATTCTAAAACAGTTTTTTATTTATTTCTAGATATAATAGTTTCTGATTAATCGGCCAAAATGTCGAAAAAAATACCGCCCCCCCCCCCCCTTATCTCCGAAGTTTACCAATCGAAAAATCTGAAATAATTATGGTCAATAGAGGTTTATGTATATTTTACAGGAAACATAAAACCAACGCTCTAACTAGCATAGTTTTTTTATATTAACAATAAACCTCTACAAACAAAGTTAACGATAAATAAGCAAATTAATATAATATTATCGTTTTACTTTTACTTTTGGTGTATGGAACCCTCGGTGCGCGAGTCCGACTCGCACTTGGCCGGCTTTTTTTCCGTGTAGGTACGTCGTAATAAAGGCGCTATTCACAGCCTCAGTGGGGGATAAAGTTATATTTTGCTCCGGTCTCCCCTGCATGCATCTGCAACATCCTATATCTATTTATGTTTATTTAGAAACTTTTTTCTCAAACTAAAAAATAATGGCCTTCTTGAATCCGGCAACGGCGCAGACCTCTTCCTTAGCCATCTAAACGGGAGATATTATAGTTCACAATAATGTGCGCAAACACAGGTGCACTTTCTATTGCCTCATTCTCATTATTCCGATGGGACGGAAATCCGACACGACCGGAGAGAGATCAGGCGCAGGACCGTTGGCTTTACGTGCTTTCCGAGCCACAGAATCGATAGAAAAATCTCTTTTTATTACAAGCTTTTATTTAACTTGCAATGTTTGTTTGGGTCAAATCTTGCAAGATGAATTAGATCCACTTCCCGATTTCTGATCGAGCTGAAATTTTGCATGTATGTGTAAATCGGATGACACTGCAATATTATTGTAACATGGAGCTGATCAGATGATGGAGACGGAAGATGGTTATCGGAACTCTGTAATAAAACGACGTAACCCCATCGAGTTTGGGCTCGTTTGATTTGTCATAACAAGTACTCTGATCCTAGATGATATCCAGAGTCTAATGATGTAGCTACTAAAAGCTTGCATTTAAAAATAAAATTTTTAATTTACACTTGTTTCTACTCCATGGACTATTATGAGCTGATGCTGAAATGGCCACATCGCACTGAAAAGCACAATGTTTGCAGAATCTCTACAATTGGACAGACAATATCTGGAAACATGCGACACAAGACCGCGATATTGTGTGAAAGACCCTACAAGAGATAGATAGAAAGATAGATAGACTCTTTATTTGCACCACAAAAAAAATTATACAAAAGAAACAGACACAAAAGTATGACACAAAAGACGGCCTTATCGCTTATGGCTAAGAGATGCCCAGCCGTGGACGTCTAATCGGTTGATGACGTCAACGAGCTATTTATAGTCTACTTTTTAAAATCTATATTATTATCCGTGATTATTTAGCGAATGCTTCAATCATTTTTTTTTTTTTTATTATAATTCCCTTTATTTTAAAAGGGAAGGCTGAGCTCCTCTGACAAAATCAGAGATTTTGTTTTTCCATTTTAATTTTATTTCTGTTGCTCTTTTGTATGACTGATTTAGCTATACATTTAACGAGGAATAAAACAAGACAATTTTTATACTGTAAATCTTTATATTCAATAATATAAATTATACATGTATCTTTACTATCTTGTTTTATTCCTCTTTATTGCAACTTTAGTTATCTTGCAACAGTATTTTATAAAAGCCTGTCTATTTTTGCTCGCGAGTATGTTTGGAACGGAGTCCCTACACAGATTCATTTGCAGTTCTTGTTGTAGGTCTTCGCGTGCTGCTCCATGCTGGGGACAATCTCACCGTCTCATCAATATCATTGTCACATTCGCAGCTTGGATCGTCCTTGCATTTGAATCTATGTAGGTACCCCGCGAAGCCGCCGTGTCCCGTTAGTACTTGCGTCAATATTGGGGTGATTTCCAGGCCTTTCACCACTTTGTATGCGAATCTCACATCTGGTAGGAAGACCTTGGTTGTACTTGCGGTTTCTTCCGCCCTATACCTCCGATTCCATTCGTCAGTCGATTCCTGTCTGAGGTATCGCTTGACGAATGAAATCGGGCATTGGTCATAGTCTGGTTTCTTTTTCAGGGTGAGAGCCCCTTTTCTCTAGTTCGTCCGCCCTTTCGTTCCCCTGGACTCCCGTGTGAGCTCTTATCCAGAACAGTTTTACTTTTTTGCCATTTTCTTGTGAATACTTAATATTCTCTTTAATCGAAAATGCCAATGGGTGTGTTACTCCAGTTCTACACAGGAGCTCAAGGGCCGACCTGGAATCGCTAAGGATGTTGATTTCACTTCCAGCTATTGTTATGGCAGTTTTGGTAGCCCGGTATAGAGCGTACAACTCGGCCTGAAAAACTGTGCAGAAATCCGCTAGTCGGAACTTCCTGCACGTCATCTCCTTGTTATCTTTCCAGCACGTGAAAGCCGCTCCAACTTTGTCTTCCATTCTGCTGCCGTCGGTGAAAATCAACATCCCTTGGATTTTATGTTTCTGTATTGTGTCTTTACCAAGGTCTTCTAGGCAGTCAAACCGGATCTCTATTTCCTGTGCTGGGTGCTTCAAGTTTAAGAAGCATACTCTTCCCTCTAGCTCTCTTCCCTTTAAAAACTCTTGTGGTTTGCCCCTTTTTGCCTCATAGAGTCTCGATGCTTCTTTTACGCGAAGGTCCAGCGGCAGTAATCCCGTGAGGGCCAGAGCTGCGTGTAGAGATACTGTTTTGTACGCCTTACAGATTTTTTGCGCGAAGCCTCTTTGAACGCAGCCTAGCTGTTTTTTAACTGTTATTTTGTCAGCCGCTGGAGCCCACGCGCTGGCCGCATACAAAATTATAGGCTCTATTACCGCCTTGTATATGGTGCTGATTATTTCGGGATTTAGGCCCCAACTTATCTTCGCCGACCTAGCCATCGGTTTATATATGTTTAAGGCTTTCTTGCAGACCTCACTTATATGTTTATTAAAGGTTAATTTACAATCTACTATGAGCCCCAAAATTTTAATTTGTTCAACTATTTGCAGCAAGGTGTCGGCCATGTATATGCGTGGCACATCGAATTTTAACTTTTTCGTGACCACCATCGCGTGCGTCTTATGGGGTGCAAATTTTAGTTTATTTTCGATGCCCCACTCATACACACGCCTCAACATCTGTGTTGCTTTTTGTTCGATAGTGTCCGCTTTGCTTCCCGAAAAAACCAGCACAATGTCGTCGGCAAAAGCCTGGAAATATACCCTGTTCTTATCTAGTTCCTCCAGTAATGGGTCCAATAAGATGTTCCAAAAGGTGGGTCCGCTTATTGAACCTTGTATGCATCCTTTATTGGTCGGCTTCACGTATTCCTCCCCTGCATAGCGAACGCTCACCTTACGGTCCTGCAGATAGCTGCTCACCAGCTTCCTCAAGTTGAGTGGGCATTTTTTTTCTGCTAATTGGCATTTTATTGCAGGCCACCAGGCGCTATCAAAAGCCCCCTCTATGTCCAGTGATACAACAACACTTATTTTCTTATTTTTTAAGTTTTCACGAAGATGTTGGACCAGGTCATAGAGGGAGTCTTCCGTAGAGCGCTGGGGGACAAAACCATACTGCCTTGTGTTGAGCTTTGGAAGCAAATGCCACCGGATTCTCTTTACGATCACCTTTTCCAATATTTTGCCGAAGACCGGCAAGAGTCCTATTGGCCTGTACGATTTTGGCTGATTGTAATCTACTTTCCCTGGCTTGCGTAGGACTACTACCGATGCTTCTTTCCAAGCAATTGGAAAGTGTGACATTTCCAGGCACTTGTTTATAAGGTCTAGAAAAACCTGCGGGTTCACTTGAATGGCTGCAGTACAAATGTCCGCTGTAAGGCCGTCGGCGCCAGGAGACTTACGGGGGTTGAAGCTTGTTGCTGCCTGCATCAGCTCTACCAATGTGATTGGCGGGTCCATACTCTCGCAATCTATGCTTTCTACGCTTTTCTCTGCTCTAGCTTGTATAGCTGTATGGTGTGGTCCATCATTTGCAGCTAGGTCTTCAGGGAAAAACGTGTCAGCCAAGAGCCTCACTGATTCTGCGGGATCCAGGAACGATCCGTCTCTGGATAATAGTTGATCTTCATGGCGTTTGGATGTCTTTCGTATAACTCGATATATTCCATCCCAGAAACTTTCTCGCTCCTGAGTGCAGCAGAACTCCTTCCAGCTCTTGATTTGAGCTCTTGCAGCTTCCTCTTCGTACTTTTTCTTTGCCTCCAGGTACTCATCTATCACATGCCGTTTTCTCCGGGGTGCAGCGCATCGGATTCTTCGCTTCTTAGTCGTCATCAGCTTCTTCAGTTTCACCAGTTCGGGATTCCACCAAGGTAAATGTACTTTACTATTTCTTTTTATAATTGGAATGGCTTTTCTGCATGCTTCTGTAACGCTGTTTATGTATTTATTTATTAGTTTTTCTAATATTTCCTTTGTTTTTATTCTACTAATTTCATCCATATTTATTTTATTATTTTCTATTTCACTTTCTAATTCCTTTCTAAATTTATTCCAATTAGCTTTTTTGGTATTGTAAATTCTTGTTGATGTTGCCATACGCTTCTCTTGATTTTTGTTTAACTCTATGTTAAAAGTAATAGCGTTATGGTCCGAACTGGTCATGACCTCATTTACTTTCCAGTTATTAATGAGCCCTATAAGGCTTTCGCTGCAAGCTGTCACGTCCACAATGCTTTTGAATTCTTTACCATTCCTTATTGTGTAGAAAGTGGGGACATTTCCCTCGTTCAGAACATGCAAGTTCATCTCGAGCAGTGCTCCGAGTACTTCCTTTCCTCTGTGATCTTCTCGATCACTGCCCCACCATGGACTCCATGCATTAAGATCTCCGCCTATCAATATGTTTTTTAAGTTTAGGTGTTCAATTATAAGTTTAATTTCGGTCAGATATGGGTCCACGGGAAGGCTGTCCTCGAAGTATGCAGAGATAATACCCACATCCCCGGAGCTCCGCTTCAGGATAGCGACTGAGACGTTTTCTGTGGTTACCATAGGGCATTCAACGATTCGCATGTCATCGTCGAAAATTAAGATCGCGGCCTTTATAGGCTTTGTTCGGGATTGCGATCGCTGAACTACCCTATAGCCAATCTTTTGTGTTATTTCCCCAATCGCACCTATGTACGGTTCCTGAACAAGGGCTATACTGACCCCTCCAGTCAGGGCCTCTGATAGGAGTTCATGGAAGGCAAGTTTACTTCTTTGCAAGTTGACTTGGACAATTTTAATTACTTTATTTCGGTTATTCTCCTGAGTCACCTGCAATGGTTTGTGGCTGCCCTTAGCAATACGCCACCTTTGACCTTGCCAGAGCGTCCCACTTTATACGGATCGGACAACTGTCATCAAAACTATTATGGTCCGTCCGGTCCAACCGGCCGCTTTGGCAGTTACGGCACGTGGGTCGTTCGCCATTCTTCCACGCTGGGCACTCATTACGCAGGTGTGGGCCGGAGCAGTGACTGCAGGCGTCCACTGACTCCTGACAGGTCTTCCGACCATGTCCGTAGCCGAGACACCTGGAGCACTGAAGTAACGGCGATTGGTCTTTTGCCGTGATACGCTGCAGGTCTATGTGCACCTTCCCTGCGTCTATTATACGCTGCCATACCGATGACTACACCTGCAGGACGACGTGACACTCGAGCGGGTTCCGTGCCTTTTTACGGTACCGCACGCTCGCCCGATATTCCTCCTCAGGTATCGCCCCCAGTATGTGCGCATTCTGTTTACGCAGAGCGCCCAGGATATCGTCGTCAGTGTTTGCTTCAATCATTTAGGTCATATCAGGGATAATACAATGCACTAAAACCATACTAAAAGTCAAAGTTATCTGCAGGGACAATCCACAAATATTCGGTTAACGTATTAATTCAGAAAGAAGAACGAGAAGAGAGAAAGAAAGTGAGAGGGAAAAGAGAAGATTGACAGTCCAGGCGACTTAGTTTATGGGGATTTGATAAACCACACTCTAATGCTACAAGTTGCCAAAACACTTTAACACCCACAATTTATATAGCTTGATCGCTTACCTTGCAACTATATTAGCGGGATTCGGCGAATCGCGACAAGTGTACGGGCTTGATCGCTTACCCTGCAACTACATTAGCGGGATTACAATCGCGACAAGTGTAGCCGGGTAGTTCGTTGTGTCGCGAATGAGTTGGGGTGAACTAGCACGATTATGTAGGCGCGGTGATAGAATGAGACAGCTGTTTATCGCGACAACTTGACACGAATGTTCGCACGATAATGTAGCCGCACCATAGAGTCAGTCTCAGAACGAAGCGATATGGTCGAGCGAAGCAACGGCTGGATCATGCGTCATGCTCGTGAACAGGTGCCACCGGCGGGAATGCGGCTGCCCACAAGATAGTATAAAAAACTTATTACAATGTAATAGCTTTATAATAATATTTTAAAATGATTATTTTGAAAAGAGCAACTACTGAGTTTCTTGCCGGCTCTTCTCAGCAGAATCCGCTTTCCGAACCGGTGGTAGAATCATGACGAGTCATAAGAGCCACAGGTTGGCCTACATGAAATAAATAATTTTGAATTTGAATTTGAACGTTTCTGATACGCAAAATACTGAACAGTTAAATGCGAAAACTTATTTTGCGAGACTTGTTTTTGCCCGCGACTCTCGAAATGAAACTCTTTGTTTTTCCAGAATAAAAAGTAGCCTCCAAAACAAGCCGTAGCTCTATTGCTGTGTGATTGAAGGACATACCTACAAACAAAGACACCTTCACATCTACACTATTAGTTTTGAATAGTTTGATGGATGATGAATATTTCAACGAAAAAAAATGACAAAAAAATCTTTCTAATTTTAAAGTATTTCATTGATTGATTGGATCCTTTGATACTATACCTCAGGTCGTCCCTGATCATAAAGACTTTAGTTTTTTTAACTATTGAGGTTTTGTTGAGTCTTTTCGGTAGATGCAACATTCCAAAGCTTCAAGAGCTTACGTTAAGATTGGGTATGCATTGTATAATATTGGTATAATAGCATGTTTTGTATTCGAATTTGAAGGAAAAAATATGAATAGAATTCCTAATAGAAGAATTGTATTCAGAAAAGTAAACTAAGTATACAATAACATGTTTGAACTGTGTACATTCCTAAATCCATTCATTTTATTCAAGTAAAGATTGCTTGCGTTCTACAGGAGAGGGTTTCTGGTCACTTTTGTGGGTAACTTCCCAATTCCTTGGGTTAAGTCAGGATTCAGCTAATATTATTTACTATTATATAAATGACGTGTCACTTAGTCTGCGTGTCCTTTATCTCTTCATGCCCAAACCGCTGAACCGATCTTGATAAAATTTGTCGTAGATTTAGCTTCCTATCCTGGGACAAGATGCTTTTTATCCAAGAAAATCGGAGGGATCACCTGGTAAGCCGTGTCGGTATAATAATCGTGTTTGGACACTTAATTATTAAGCTCATGGATGGATTCGTGTTGAAGTGACTGCTTTTAATGGCTCAAATATTTATTTGATTAAATGTCCATCAGAATTTTACCAGTACCAGCGATCGTACTAAATTATACGAGTAAGTGTGTAATGTAACTGAGTAAACACCTTACAGGTTACGTCACTGCTTGAATGTCATTGTTATTTATTTTGAATGGCAATACGTTCTTAACACGTTCGTCAAGAAAAATTCTTGGACTGCTAACTCCAAGTAACTTAAATCGTTTCTTAAGAATCTCCTTAGTATAGATTTAAAGAAGTGCAATATCAATGTCATCTAAACGATTCGTTAGTGGTTGATGAATAGTTAATGACTCATTATAATTTAATGCTTACGACAGTTAGAGAAAAGTACATTCATGATTATTTAGCATTTATTAAAAATCCTATCTTATAATATTTTAGTGTATTAGGGTATAGGGTAGGTATATCACTTTACTCTTTAGGGTGATAGAGGAACTGGGTGCGGAGAGAAACAAAGTCCAATCCTGTACTCCAATTATATTTTCATCTCCCCATCTCGGAAAGAGTATTTTTGCTCTTCGATATCGGAGTGTAAAAGCCGTTTTTATCCTCTAGAGGATAAAGTAAATTGAATTTAGAACATCGTGTGCACTAAGTTTGTGAATTCAAAACATCATTAAACCTATTTACTTCTACCTCCATGGTGCCGAATTTATCATACAACCTTTTTTAATTTGTTAAAAACTCAGACTTGGAACCTTCTTGGTGTACTTTTTTTTAATTTGCTTTGCGCGCGCCATTTTCTTTTCACGTCATATTGTTTGAATGGGGAGATGAAAAATTACGTGTTGCACTCGAGTGCAAAGATTTTTCACCTCGTGCTCTTTTGATTCCCTCGCTAACGCTCAGGATTCTAATTTTTGAATCACTCGCTGCGCTCGTGATTCAATTTTAGAATCCTTCGCTTGCTCGGTCATCAAAACTGAGCACGCGGTTAAAAAACAACTTTGCACTCTTGTATAACAAATAACTATTGCGTGTTCACCGTGTGTACAGCGCAGTGTACCGATAAAAACTCTCTAACAAATCAAATAACAATTTTGTTTGTAATAAGTACATATTATAAATCTTGTGTTTAATGGACGAGGAGGGCGATGGATCACCGCAACACAGTTTATACTTCTGCGGGATCATCGTTCAAATCTGTTATAAAATCATTTGTAATTTTGGAAAAAAAACGATTAAAATAAACGATTAAATAAACGATTAAATAAACATACTATTTTATTAATATAGAAAATTGTATGTTTATTTAGACAACCGCGGCGGGGCGACTCGCTGAGTCAGCTACAGGAGTCGCGTTACACAATGCATGTGTCCCTACAATATGAGTATACCTTTAGCGTATTACCTAGCTAATTATACTTCTACTAAGCTATTACTTTGGCTATAATGTTAGGAAAGTTAATTAACTGTGTACCAAAAGTCTTCTTCTTCTTTGTCAACCGATAGACGTCCACTGCTGGACAAAGGTCTCTTGCATGGACATCCACAGGCCTTGGTCTTGCGCCGCCTGAATCCAGCGGCTCCCTGCGACTCGTTTGATGTCGTCGGTCAACCAGGGTAGGGGTCGGTCGGTGGGGGGGGGGGTCTGCCAACACTGCGCTTCCTAGTGCGGGGTTCTGTCTATTTGTCTATTACCTCTTTACGACTCAACCGCAGAACCGATTTTGATATAATTTGACACAGAGATAGCTTGTATCCTGGTGTCAAACACGTATAGGTTATTTTTTATTTTAGAGAATTAAAGAATAAAGAATTTTTAAAAATCGGCCAAGTGCGAGTCGGGCCTCGCTCTTTTAGGGTTCCGTTAAAAAAAATTAAATTAAAAGATTTCCATCTACCCACCTACCCATTTTAATTTAATTTTTTTAATTTAATTTAATTTTTATTATTTGTTGTTATAGCGGCAATAGAAATACATAATATGTGAAAATTTCATCTGTCTATCTATTACGGTTTACGAGATACAGCCCGCTGACAGACGGACGGACGGACGGACGGACGGACGGACGGACGGACAGCGTAGGCTTAGTAATAGGGTCCCGTTGGTACCCTTTGGGTACGGAACCCTAAAACCTAAATCGTGTGCATCAGTTAATTTTAAATAATAAATTATTATCAGATAAATGTCATAATATTCATTGAAATTTGCTGTTTTTATCCTATCCTACTAATATTATAAATGCGAAAGTTTATGAGGATGGATGTATGGATGGATGGATGGATGGATTTATGGATGGATGGATGGATGGATGGATCGATGTTTGTTACTCTATTACTCCACAACGATTGAACCTTTTTGGATGTTTGGAATGGAGATAGCTCAATAGCTCATACCCAGGATTACCACATAGGCTACTATTTATCCCGGAAAATTACAGAGTTCCCGCGGGAATAAAAAACCTTAATCAACGCTTCCCTTCTCTGACCCTAACCCTTCTCTGCGAGGAGACCTGCGCTCAGTAGTGAGCCGTTGATGGGTTGCTAATGATGATGATGATGAATCCACGCTATTTTATAATTTCAATCGTAAAAAAATATTTTATTTTATAACTAGCTGACCCAGCGAACTACGTACCGCCAACAAAAATATTTTGTGGTTGGTCACCCTTATCATTTAAGGGTATGAAAAATAGATGTTGGCCGATTCTCAGACCTACCCGATATGCACAAAAAATTTCATAAAAATCGGTCCACCCGTTTCGGAGGAGTAAGGTAACTAACATTGTGACACGAGAATTTTATATATTAGAAGATTAAAAAAAATACAGGTACAAAAAATGATTCATAGTTAATTTAAAATGGTACACACCTGACCCCCATAGCCAAAATCGAGCATCCAGCACAACACTACGAACAGCCACACTCTCATGTTCACTCACACGCACGCACAATATCAAAGCTAGGAACATACTAAGGATAAGGAACAAGCATCATGAAGCACGAGCTTGTGTTGAGCAGGGCAACGCGGTCGGCTGCTAATTTCGTGAAAACCCTCGTTTACACAAAATCGTTACGATTAAAAGGGCAATGCGAGCGTTTGAAGTCAGTTTTTTAAAAATAATTTTGGAACGTAAGTTCCTTATCGCGCGGTGCGGAAGGGGGCTACACGGAAAAAATTAAGTAACCGACACTCGACACATTTTTAAACCGACACTTTTTTGTTGAATGTGAATTTTGCATTGTATTCGGTATTTTCGCGATACAACATTAGGTCTCGGTAGCCTAGTAGCTCCGTCAGTCGCCTAAAAGTTCAACGTCGATGGTTCGAATCCCAGCTCGACAGACTGAATTTTCTATTTTCAATTTTATTTTAAATAATTTCTACATGTGGAATTTTTCCCTAATTTTTGTTGGAGTTTACTCCTTAAGAATCGATTTTAGCAGCCCGGTATGAGAAAAATCCGGACAGTAAAATCAATTTATCAATGACCTTGTTACGTTTTTCACAACGTTTAAATTTCTACCCTAACGTTGAGTAAATAAGGTTGGTTTTCGCTTGAGTTGTCGAATGCCCGTGTCACGTTTTTACAACGATGCAAATTTCGACCCTAACCTTGAGTAAATAAGGTTGGTTTTCGTTCACATGTATATCAGCGCCATCTTTCGGCTTATGTGTAAACTATTTGAATAGCTACGGTGTTGTACGGAGTATCTGTGTTGTTAGCACTGCTAACATAATAGTTCGAGCTATTTAGCTCGAACTATTATGTTAGCAGTGCTAACATTTTATCGCAGGGTTTTAGGGCGTACAACAGAGTTGCTATTCGAAATAGTTTACACATAAGCCGAAAGATGGCGCTGATCTACAGTTTTTAGTAACGCTGTCATAAAAACGTAACAAGGTCATTCATAAGTAGATTTTACACCTCAAATTTTTCTCATACCGGGCGCCTAAAATCGATTCTTAAGGAGTAAACTCCAAAAAAATTTTCTTTGCTGCAAAATGATCTATAATATTATAGACCATTTGAGCTTGGACTTTTATGGGTTGTGCCACATATGGTTTTTTAGAAGAATAAAGATTCTTTGTGCGTGTTGCCAGTGATGACTTACGGATCCGAGACATGGTCGCTAACTAAGGGCCTCATAAGTAGGCTTAGGACCGCTCAGCGGGTGATGGAGAGAGCTATGCTCGGAGTGTCCCTGCGGGACCGAATCAGAAATGAGGAGATCCGTAGGAGAACCAAAGTCACCGACATAGCTCAGCGAGTCGCGAAACTGAAGTGGAAATGTGCTGGGCACATAGTTCGAAGAGCTGAAGGTCATTGGGGTCCCAAGGTGCTGGAGTGGCGACCCCGCACCGGGAAGCGCAGTGTTGGCAGACCCCCAACAGGTGGACCGACGACATCAAACGAGTCGCAGGGACCCGCTGGATCCAGGCGGCGCAAGATCGAGGCCTGTGGAAGTCCATGCAAGAGACCTTTGTCCAGCAGTGGACGTCTACCGGTTGATGAAGAAGAAGAAGAAGAAAGATTCTTTACTCTTCTATAAAACCGTTCAAAATCAGGTTATTGGAACCATTTAAACGAGAAGAGTAAATCAATTTCCTTTATCGATCAGGCCAAGTGTAAACGTGCGCCGAGTGACTGATTCAGTATACAAGCTGTATATTTATTACGTATCTATGAAACATTACTGTAACGGTTTATAACTTTCAATTTCAATTTGGCCTCTTGTTCTGGCGGCAAATTGAATCTGCGGTTGTCGTGAATTAGGTTGTCTGGTATATCCATAAATGCAGTATTACCACAGAGTAAGGAAGGTTCCCTTATACTGTGGTTCTACTTAGGTACTGGTGTGTTGGGAATACCGCAGTCCAGTTCTATGATAATAGTGTAAAGTGGTTCGCCACGGACTAGACCTCGCCTCCTGTTATATTATTACCTTGATAACTATCCAAAAACAATTGCAAGTTTATGGTGTCAGTGCCATTGATCAACATAATCGTAGAGTTTTGTTACTAAAATAAGACTTTGCAAGTAAAACTGTATTTCTATTTTACTGATGTCCTCGATTTCGTCCGCGTGGATCCCGCCAGTCCCGCCAGTCATCGCGTGCGCGCTGTGGTTAGCGATCATCAATGTTTCTTTATGTCGTTATCACGTAAAACTGTCGTCCGTAAACCAACATTACAGACAATCAATTTTGTTCTTTAGGATATGACTGAAATTATACGTATTTGTATACGTATATGGTCTAAGAATAAACGACTATCGGTTGATAAAGAAGAAGAATAAAACGGAGTCTTGTTTAAGGACTACAGTTTTACGTTATTATAATAATAGGTATTATCTCAATGGATTCTCATCTGTTTCAAATAAATATAAATGAATTAGACTTGTTAAGTAGGTATGCATGTACCGGAAATTAATCCGGTGAATACAGTCCAGACTTATGTACGTAGGTTTTAGGCAATTCCTATCAGTTTCGTGAATGTCTATCTGTAACGTCACTTGATAAAAGTTGGGCTCGGTGGTATTCGATAACGTGACTTAGTCCGTATTAATTTTTTGAAAATGATATGTAAGTACTTATTTGTTTTTGGTTTTAGAAAAGAATACGTAGGTATATTTTTTTTATTTGAAGACAAGATAGTCTTTGGCTGCGATCTCACATGATGATAAGTGACGATGCAGTTCAAGATGGTAGCGGCGTAACTTGGAAGAGGTATGGCAATGTACATTAAACCCATACCCCTAATCTGTTTCTGTATGCCATCGCCATCTAAATTGCTTGGCGGCACGTCTTTGGTGGTAACTAGCCACGGCCAAAGCCTCCCACCAGACCAGAGAACATCCATAAATTATAAATTCTCAGATCAACCCCGCTGGGAATCGAACCCGAGACCTCCCAGTTATAAGATCACAGTGCTCACCACTGCGTGCATACACCGGCTTGTTTCACCAGTGGGTGCAAGGGGAATTATTCTTCCTCAAGAAGTCGTGTACTATCTGGATATAGGTCTCTTTGAACTTCCACACGCCGCGTTCTTGTCCCCTTTATATCCAGTGGCTCCCTGCTACTCCTTTGAAATCATCTGCCCACATAGTGTGTGCTTTTCGGTGCGGGGTCGCCATTCTAGCACCTTGGCAATTGCACGTATACCTTCCTTTGTTTATGTGCCTACTTCAGTGGTTTATGACTTCACGTCAT
Source organism: Oeneis ivallda (assembly GCA_029955525.1). NCBI lineage: Eukaryota > Metazoa > Arthropoda > Insecta > Lepidoptera > Nymphalidae > Oeneis > Oeneis ivallda. Next base: position 4,067,522 of record JARPMR010000017.1, on the reverse strand, counting down.
AGATACAAAACCTCAAAGTAAATCATAATTTAGTTACTTCTTGCCTAGTGCATCTATTACTAGAAATCGTCGGTTTTCCTACTAAAATTCATTCATATTATAAGGACAATAAATGGTATTTTATGGTTTACGTCAAAGGACCAAGTGACGTCGTTACCAATTTTATTAATCAGTGTATTTATTACCCTACACGTAGTTTCCTTGATGTTATTTTTAGCCGTTTGCCGCAGGAGGTGTTTTCATCGTCAGAAAAATAAAATTCTTTCACTACTTATTCAACTCGATAAAAAGTTAGAACCACGAAAGTTGGTCATCTAGTATTGGGTATTTGATTGTGGTCAAAATGTTGATATTCATTATTTATAATCGAAAATGTTACATGTAAGAATAACATTTGTAAAAACAGAAAATAAATCGGTCCAAAAACAAATAAGTTGTAGAGCTTTAAAGGTTCCTGTTAGACAGAGAGAGAGCGCCGCTTAAGTGTGATGTCACAATTCAGCAGCTCCATACACGCTCCATAGAAAATTTCATTTTAGAAAGAGACAGATACAGTCACAGTAAAACTTCAGTAAAACAGCTTATAATTCCGAGACTAGTAAAGATATTTAAATAAGAGAAATGGCATTGCGTTATAATATTTAAAAACGTTATTTTAAATAAATAAAAAATGTGAAAATAAATATGGAGACATTAGCGTGATATTCTTATAACTATTTATTAAAATAAAGTTTTGAAATATAACACAACGCCATTTTTCTTTTTTATATATCTCAGCTAGTCCCGGAAATATATAGCCTTAAGGTGGATTATAATACGGGTCTGCCCGCGAAATTCAAATTTAATTTGGTTTTTTGCAATTTGTAAACTACACTAGCGGCACGCTATGATGGCCGGTTTGACACATTACAATAGTGATGTGGAATGTCAATTTATTCTCGAACAAAAAACAATTACACTAGCGGCACGCTATGATGGCCGGTTTGACACATTACAATAGTGATGTGGAATGTCAATTTATTCTCGAACAAAAAACAATTAAGTTTTGTTTTTGTACCTGATTAAATAGGTTTAATAAAACAAAAATGTATATGTTTATTTAATTTATTTGAACGAACTGAATATTTGAATGAAAATGAATATACATACTTTATATGCACACAAGAAACATATGAATACAAAAGATACCAAAAAAGGTGCCACAAAAGGCCATAATTAATCAGATTCGTCCATACTACTATTTTCACTGTCGTCACTGCTATCATCACCTACATTAATAATTATATGTTCGTTTTCTATAATATTATCTATTTTCACATCTCTTTCATAATCTTCCCTTATTAATTTAACAGTTCTATTCACAACCTTTTCCCAGTCTCCTTTAGTCACATGTTCACAAGCTTCTTCTAATAATTTTAGCATTTTTTTTGTGGTAAATGGGGGTTCTGTATTGTGTCTTGCAGCATATCCCTTAATTTGAGCCCACACCAACTCAATCGCATTATACTCACAATGGTAAGGCGGTAACCGTATAACTCTGTGCCCATGTTCTAATGCTATTTCGTCAATGACGTATCGGATCTTGGTTGGTTTGTTTTCTTTTAAAAGACGTACTAATTCCGCTTTTAACATATTCATGTTTGCATCTACGCCATTTTTACGAAGCCATGCGACGATATCAGCTTTCTTTTGGGATTGGGCAGGTGGCTTGTCAATTTGCATCGAGTGGTATGGGGCGTTGTCCATAATTATAATAGATGGTTCAGGGAGGCTACACAACATTGAGGTAAACCATTCAGTAAACTTTTCTCCATTCATGTCTTCATGATAGTCTCCAGTGGTTTTTGACGCAAAAGCCATGAGAGAACCTTCGACAAACCCGTTGATGTTTCCGGCGTGACAAATTATAAGTCGCAATCCTTTTCCTACAGGAACTTTGGAAGTAGATGCTGCTGTGTCATCGTTCCAAGAACGGCCTACAGTATGGTTAGCATTAAGCCATGTTTCATCCAAGAACACAACATTTTGCCAATTTTTGATTTCTTTCACTTGCCGTAAAAAAGTATACCTTGCCATCGCTATATCAAATCTTTCCATCAATATTTTGCGTTTGTTACATTTTTTGTATCGAAATCCAATGGTCTTCAAAATCTTCGTTAAAGAACTTTCCCCACCGAAGAATAATCCAGCTTCCTTCAGTGAATGCACCAAGTTTTTTCTTATTGGATACTCCTTCTGTAAATAGTAGCCGTAAACATGTCTTCGGATAGCATCGGCATCAAAGCTATCGATGCCTACGACTGGTTTTGCTCGTTTTCTCTTTTTTGGTGTGTGAAGTTTATTTTCTTCTGTGCCAGTCTCGCCATATTTTTTTTTAGTTATCCGTCTAACAGTTCGTTGTCCAATATTAAGCGCATCAGCTACGCGTTCAACCACTGACGTTATAGGTAAAATTGGCCCTCCATTTTGAGCTTCACGATCGAAATAGTTACGAAGGCGTATTACGAACTCACGTGTCTGACTATTTAGAACAGTTCTCTGCGTACGTTCGGTCATATCGACGAAATCCACAACAAAGGGCTTGAACAGAGTCCAAATTAACGAGCAAAGGTCAACAGTAATGCAGTATCAATATTTGAAATCCAAAGCCAGGTCAAAACTATATCACAATCGCATTGCACTGACAGTTTATACTTTTCGAAGCAACGTCAATTCGAAACTGCTTTGTTTTGCATTGAGCATTGACGCGAGTTTGCCGGAGGTAGTAGTTGTGCTAGCCAGCGATCCTATGTGACGATCGTATTAGATTCCATTTTTAAAAATTTTCAATTTAGAAAACCAAATGCCGAGTTGTGGTATATATCATATAAAAATAAAAATTTTACCTTTTGTATGAAACAGCTGATATTTTTTTGCGATTTCAGAGGTTTGTCCACATAGTGAAAATTGTTCATATTCACAAGTACATTCACCCCTTAAATGGTGCAAACTGATTTTTCTACACTTGTATACATTTTAGAAATCAATTTAATAAATAAATTTTGAGTCCTAAACCTAAAACTACATTCGATAAAATTTATGAATCTCTGCACATCACTATCGTCAATAAAGTAATAAAATTATTTCCTTCAAAGTCGTTATCAATTAATACGGAACTTCATGAGCGGACAAACGTCAAACCGGCCATCATAGCGTGCCGCTAGTGTAAGTTTTGTTTTTGTACCTGATTAAATAGGTTTAATAAAACAAAAATGTATATGTTTATTTAATTTATTTGAACGAACTGAATATTTGAATGAAAATGAATATACATACTTTATATGCACACAAGAAACATATGAATACAAAAGATACCAAAAAAGGTGCCACAAAAGGCCATAATTAATCAGATTCGTCCATACTACTATTTTCACTGTCGTCACTGCTATCATCACCTACATTAATAATTATATGTTCGTTTTCTATAATATTATCTATTTTCACATCTCTTTCATAATCTTCCCTTATTAATTTAACAGTTCTATTCACAACCTTTTCCCAGTCTCCTTTAGTCACATGTTCACAAGCTTCTTCTTATAATTTTAGCATTTTTTTGTGGTAAATGGGGGTTCTGTATTGTGTCTTGCAGCATATCCCTTAATTTGAGCCCACACCAACTCAATCGCATTATACTCACAATGGTAAGGCGGTAACCGTATAACTCTGTGCCCATGTTCTAATGCTATTTCGTCAATGACGTATCGGATCTTGGTTGGTTTGTTTTCTTTTAAAAGACGTACTAATTCCGCTTTTAACATATTCATGTTTGCATCTACGCCATTTTTACGAAGCCATGCGACGATATCAGCTTTCTTTTGGGATTGGGCAGGTGGCTTGTCAATTTGCATCGAGTGGTATGGGGCGTTGTCCATAATTATAATAGATGGTTCAGGGAGGCTACACAACATTGAGGTAAACCATTCAGTAAACTTTTCTCCATTCATGTCTTCATGATAGTCTCCAGTGGTTTTTGACGCAAAAGCCATGAGAGAACCTTCGACAAACCCGTTGATGGTTCCGGCGTGACAAATTATAAGTCGCGATCCTTTTCCTACAGGAACTTTGGAAGTAGATGCTGCTGTGTCATCGTTCCAAGAACGGCCTACAGTATGGTTAGCATTAAGCCATGTTTCATCCAAGAACACAACATTTTGCCAATTTTTGATTTCTTTCACTTGCCGTAAAAAAGTATACCTTGCCATCGCTATATCAAATCTTTCCATCAATATTTTGCGTTTGTTACATTTTTTGTATCGAAATCCAATGGTCTTCAAAATCTTCGTTAAAGAACTTTCCCCACCGAAGAATAATCCAGCTTCCTTCAGTGAATGCACCAACTTTTTTCTTGTTGGATACTCCTTCTGTAAATAGTAGCCGTAAACATGTCTTCGGATAGCATCGGCATCAAAGCTATCGATGCCTACGACTGGTTTTGCTCGTTTTCTCTTTTTTGGTGTGTGAAGTTTATTTTCTTCTGTGCCAGTCTCGCCATATTTTTTTTTAGTTATCCGTCTAACAGTTCGTTGTCCAATATTAAGCGCATCAGCTACGCGTTCAACCACTGACGTTATAGGTAAAATTGGCCCTCCATTTTGAGCTTCACGATCGAAATAGTTACGAAGGCGTATTACGAACTCACGTGTCTGACTATTTAGAACAGTTCTCTGCGTACGTTCGGTCATATCGACGAAATCCACAACAAAGGGCTTGAACAGAGTCCAAATTAACGAGCAAGGGTCAACAGTAATGCAGTATCAATATTTGAAATCCAAAGCCAGGTCAAAACTATATCACAATCGCATTGCACTGACAGTTTATACTTTTCGAAGCAACGTCAATTCGAAACTGCTTTGTTTTGCATTGAGCATTGACGCGAGTTTGCCGGAGGTAGTAGTTGTGCTAGCCAGCGATCCTATGTGACGATCGTATTAGATTCCATTTTTAAAAATTTTCAATTTAGAAAACCAAATGCCGAGTTGTGGTATATATCATATAAAAATAAAAATTTTACCTTTTGTATGAAACAGCTGATATTTTTTTGCGATTTCAGAGGTTTGTCCACATAGTGAAAATTGTTCATATTCACAAGTACATTCACCCCTTAAATGGTGCAAACTGATTTTTCTACACTTGTATACATTTTAGAAATCAATTTAATAAATAAATTTTGAGTCCTAAACCTAAAACTACATTCGATAAAATTTATGAATCTCTGCACATCACTATCGTCAATAAAGTAATACAATTATTTCCTTCAAAGTCGTTATCAATTAATACGGAACTTCATGAGCGGACAAACGTCAAACCGGCCATCATAGCGTGCCGCTAGTGTAATACGACAAAGTAGGCTTATGGCATTCTAATTGCGCCAACGAAAGTATCATCTTCACAGGTTTATATAAAAATCTTCACTTGAAAGTGTCCAGTTTAAGAAATTAGTCAGAATATCGACTAGAATTTGTGAGTAACTCATGTCCAACTCGATATTCTGACTAATTTCTTAAACTGGACACTTTCAAGTGAAGATTTTTATAATAATAAACCTGTGAAGATGATATTAAACTGCCATTCCCATTGCCATTTTTTATTTTAGCTAATCAAAGTACTGGCCCATATTATCTATACAATTTTGCCCTTTTTTTGGCAGTTTGTTTATCCCTTTACTGTAGAAGTTTGCTGGACAAGAGACGATTTAGTCTGCGAAGGCGAAGTACTGCCTATCGGGTGTTGAATTTTTTACCACTTAAAAAAATTGTCTAAATTTTGAAAAAAGTAGAAAGCTTTTGGGGCAAGTTCCGGTGAGTACGGTGGGTGACGGAGAGCTTCCAGCTGTAACTTTTGTATCTTTGCGATGGTCTGTCGTGAAGTGTGAGTTATTTTAGTGTGTAGTTTATTATGATGAGTAAAAAGGAAAAGTTTTGCATAGCGAATACTATTTATTACACACATCAAAAGTGTCTAGGGATCAACATATATTTTTGCAATAACTTTTCTCCTGATTGATATTAATTAAAATTTTCTTTAAGGATTCATCAAATAAAGTGTTTTCGTTTGTCACAGTAACGATAAACCAAGTCACCTTTGCATTAATAAAGAAATTTGCCATTTTCCTAATAAAGGGATTTTTGACATTTGAACCACTAATATTAAAGTTCGAAAAAAAGACTGAAATAACAGTTTTCTTTAAAATTTTATTGGGTAACTTAAACAATTAATAATCCGTGTTTCTACCGCGAACACTAACAACATGTGGTGGTACGGTGTGATCGTCTAAGCTTGATGATTTGTGATTAAGTATACTTGAAGAAAAGTTCATAAAAACAATATTTCAGGAATAAGAGACACGTTGGTAGTTGGCATGTTATCTGTAACTTCGCGGATTTCCCAAAGCAAACGGAGGCGCATCGCTCACCTGGGCAATACATTTGCGGGTGGACAATCAGGCTATCATTCCATTCTATCTGGATACGCGAGGCCCATTTGTATTGTATGAGCCTACCTTAGTAGGGCAGTAGAATAGCGTCACTTTGACACTCAGAAGTCCAGAAGGACTTAATTAAGAGTATAAGCTAACGATCAGTATAGAATGCATGATTAGCTGGTGAATGTATGAGTGCCTTCTCTGGGCCATCGCAAGCCGACCGATTCTCTCGAGCACCGGGGAACCCTACACCCAGCACAGGGGTCTTTAAGCATTGTTATTGGGGCACAGACCAGATCACCCTTTTGCGCTGCGAAGCGTATATTGCCGTGTCTTCGAGAGACCGGTTCTTTTGAGAGCCGTAGCTCGCCCCATTACCATGGTTTTATTTGTATATTCATTTGTTATATTTGATATGTGGTTTGGCCAAACCAGAGCGGGGCTGGTCTGTATTTCAGAGGGCGTGTAATCTTTGTGCTGGAAAATCGCCGCCGGTGCGCCACACTGGTACTGTTATTGTATCAATCTTGACTATTAAAGTCAACAAGTTAATATTTAAAAGCCCAAATCAACCTTGATGTCTCTCATTCCACAATATCGTGGTCACCCTAGCCATTTCCAATAAAGTCTCTCCTTTACACAATACCATATGGTCACCCCAGTGCCTTGCAACTGCCTAACAATAGAACACAAAAAAAAGGTTCAAGTCCCCTACCTGCGTCGAGTCGCTGCTGGTAGAATGTGTACAAATACTCGATGTAACTGCGGCTTCTCTCGGGTACTTGCTAGCGTTGAAATACCTAATTAAATGCCCTAATCGGTCCATCGTACTAGCTAGATGAAGTCTAGCCATCATAGACTGCACGGTATTTCAGAGATTATAGGCTTAAACTTTGATTCTGAAATAGTCACGTAGTTCTTTGAACTAAACCTGTTTGGTTCACTATGAAAGTATTTATCTGTTTAAATCGGTGTAACTTACAGTAGCTGTCCAAGTTTGGAAATAATTAATTACTCACAACACAGAATTTCACTCGTTTGGGAGTCGAACCCATCGAGAAATGTAGAAATATCATAGCTATATTTGACCTGACTTAATTTATAATATCGGAGTATGTGATCAACCTGTAATAAAGTTATTGACCTCAATCAGAACCTCCATAATCAGTGGGGGTCGAACCCATCTCGGAAGCATAAATATTTGTATATCTACACCTAATAGTTATCTAAGCTTAGCTTTCTGAAATGAAATTCATGATCGTAACTAGGTAACATGAGGGAGTTTATAAATTATATTAATAAAAGAAGTGTTTATGGATAAAAGAATGAGATTTATTATCAATTCTTAAAAGATTATCAGAAAAGAAACTGTTTGATTATTTAACTCATGTTTTAAGGCGCTAGATTACCTCAAACCATTAATAGAATAGAAATATTTTGTTATTCAATTAAATTTTTACAAGTGCTTTTGAATAGTTAATGAATCTACCACTGGTTCGGAATGCCTTTCCAACCGAGAAGAACCAGCAAGAAACTCGGCGGTTGCTCTTTTCAAAACAGTTACAATACAGTAATTACTATGTTAAATATGTAGTATTTCCACAATGAGGAAAGTTCAAGAATATATACAGACTCACTTCTACCTTAAGATGATCAGACATACTGAATTGGTTATAATACAAAATGCTAGCCAAACTGTCTCGAGGAGAAAAGACACACACACCTTAATTTTACAGTAGGGTCAAACATATATTTACATAATATCGTGCTAAGATTCACAGATAGTTAATTCATTTTAATTTCAACCTCCCCTTTAGGATAATTAATTTTACATAATTGAACAGGTGGTCTACTGGTGTGCTAGATTATCGGCGGATTCATCTGAGACTTGCTCCTCTGTTACCCACGCCACACTAGTCTGTAAAGTAGTATTAATAGGTACAAAATATAGACCACCCCTGTGAAAAGAATTACCCAGTCTACTGGGTTCCATGCCATATTTCTATCCCTCTGCATTTCTCGGCTCATAAGTTCTAACGAACTATCTGAGTCCATTACCATTAGCCTTTGAGACCTAGACCTCTCGATTTAATCTTATTTGGTTATTATATGGGACTGCTCCTATTATGTAGGGCCCTTCATATAGCCGCATGAATTTCTTTGTCAACTTTTTGTCGGCATCCGACTTCGCAAAGACCTTAAGTTTTACTAAGTCTCCTATTTCGAAATGCACTAGCTTATGCGTCTTATTATAGTAAGACTCTCTGCTTTCCGCCGCTTTAACTATGTTCCGTCGCGCCTGCTGCCTAATTTGTTCTAGCATCTCCCGCTGTAGTTCGTTTTCCTTCACCATGCCTCTATCAAAGTCAGTTGATAATAAAGTTCGTTTTCCCCACACTACCTCATTTGGTGTATAGCCTGTCGTGGTGTGTACCACTTGATTGTAACAATCCTCTATACTAGGTAATGCATCTACCCAAGATTGATGAGCCTTCTCGCAATATGTTCTAAACAGCCTCCCTAACTCTTTATTAACTCTCTCTGTAGAGTTCGGCCGCGGATTTCTGACAGATGTGTGCGTTAGTTCAATACCTAACTGACGAACGCCTGCCTCGAAAACTCTCGAAGTGAAATTCGCGCCTCTATCCGAACATAATGTCCTAATCTTGATTTGATTATGGAACTTTCTTACACATGTTAACGTAGCCTTTCCACTTGCCGCACGTAGTGGGTATAGCCTGATTAATTTGCTCTACGCGTCCTGCATTACGAATATGTATTTGTATCCGAAACGACCCGCTGGCAAAGGGCCATAAATGTCACAAAAGACCCGTTCTCCTATTTCTTTCGCCACCACAGTCTTAATCGGCCCCGTATGTGTCTCTAACGCGTGTTTTGACCTCTGACATATCTCACAAACTCTCACAATCCGACCTATTATACGAGACATATTTGAAAAATAATAACGGTGCTTCATCAAAGCATAAACCTTATATCGTCCGAAATGACCTATCTCTTCATGTATACTAACAATCAAGTCTCTCTGTATGTCCTCGGGAATGTATAGCCGTAAAGTATTCATCTTCCCGTGGGTCCTGTAAAGAACACCCTCCTTAAGCGTATAATACCTCGATTCAGACGTGCCTGTTACTTTCATACGCCTAATTATTTCGTTGGCGACCTTGTCACGCTCTTGATAACTACCTATTTCCTTCCATTTCGCCTGTACTACTCGTCCTAACGACGTTTTAAATAGATACATCTCTGGTCCCGTAACCTTATTAGTTAACACGTCTGTGGTCCCCTTTATATGGCGGGATAATACATCCGCTACCGTGTTTAGGTTACCTTTCACATGCTCAACTGTATAATCGAACCGTCCTATGTAATGTACCCATCGTATCATCCGTGCGCTTAATAACTTACATGTTTGTAGGAATATCAAGCTCTTGTGATCAGTCCTAATCACTAAACGTGCTCCCCTTAAGTACGTTTCAAACTTTGATAGACTAAAGATAATTGCCCACAGTTCCTGTTCGGTGACTGTCCATTTCCTTTCCGTTTCCGTTAATGCCTTACTACAAAATCCTATTATTCGTTCTTCACCTACATCGTCTAACTGATAAAAATATCCGGAAACCCCCAAATTACTGCTATCGGTTTGCAGGTAATAAGTTTCCTTCGGATTAGGGTGTACAAGAAGCATTGTGTCTAAAAATAGTTGCTTGACCCTTTCGAAACAATCGTTTGTTGCCTGTGTCCAACGCCATTTTGTATTTTGTTTCAATAAATCGCAGAGTGGCCTAACCTCCTCACTATACTTCGCGATAAACCTCCTGAAATAGTTTATTAATCCTAAAAATCCTCGTAATTGTTTTATCGTTCGAGGTATGGGGAACTCCTGTATGGCTTCTACTCGCTCAGGATCCATACGCAATCCGTAAGTATTCACTATGTGACCTAATAACTTCACCTCAACACATAAGAATCGACACTTCTCTAGCCTGCCGGTCAATCCTGCAGTCTCTAATTTATCTAGTACTCGATCTAAGTGTTCTAAATGTAACTTTATATCCCCTGTAGTAAATATGACAATGTCATCTAAATGATTCACGCAAAACTCGCGTACTTCCTTTAATATAGAATCCATTGTTCTAGAAAACCCTGCCACAGATGTCTTTAATCCTTGAGGCAAGACACAATAGGTATAAGTTCTCCCCATAAAAGAGAAACCTGTATACTTCCTGGAATCCTGGTGCAAAGGTATTTGAAAATATGCATTATTCAAATCAATCAAACTGACATAATTCACTCCATGAAAGGATTGTAAAATCTCAGATGTGAGTGGAGGTGATCCCGCATCACCTATCATTTCCTTATTAAGCTCGCGTGCATCTAATAAGAGTCTTATTGACCCATCTCGTTTTTTTGTGAATGTGAGAGGACTACAGTACGGTGTCGCCTCCTGTCTGATTACGCCTAATCTCTCCAACTTCTCTAATTCCTCCTTAACCTGCTCCCTATACGCTAAAGGTACCGGATAGCTGTGCTTTACAAAAGGGATTTCATCGGTTAGCTCGATAACGTGCTCGTACCTGCTAATCAACCCTAACTTGTCCGTAAATACCTTACAATGCTTGTCTAGTATAGGCAATAACATCCCCCTTTGTTCTGTACTTATGCCTGACTCGTCCAGATGGTATACCCTGTTGAGTTTACCGCCCGATTCTTCAATCGATAAGCAATGTCCCACCGATCTAGGATTATGACTCAATATAGAATTAATCGTGATTGCATTCGCCTCTCCCCCTAACCTTTCGATCTCACAATCGGAGTTTAGCTTAACGCAAGACCTAACTCCCAAGTGTTCAATTGTCAACGTTCGCTCACTACCGCAGTTCACTACTCCTTTCACCCTTTCCAACCAATCATACCCTAATATTAACGATCTAGGTAGGCGTCGCATGACTAACACAGGTGCTTCAACTAATGTGCTACCTAATTGGAACTCTATTAACACCAATCGATTCGCGCTCTCTCTTCGCGATCCAAATGCTCCCTGTATCCGAATTGCCGGAATAGCGATCTCAGGTAGAGACCCGCTTTCACTGAGAATAGAGTCGTACAATTCTCTAGTTATTCCGTTAATTTGACTTCCCGTATCGATAAGTACATTCATGCTTCTCCCGTACAATGACACGCATACTTCAGGTAACTTAGGTAAAGAATAACCAACCTCTTCGTCAATCGATTCATCGAGTTCGTGGAACATCGTATTTGAACTCACTCCTCGCTTAACACAATACTCGCACGTAACGCCCCGTTCGTTACACTCTATTACGTTGCTAAACTGGTTTTCCAATAAGATTCCTATGCCTCTAATTTCCGACTGACAACTGTAATTGACGTCATTTACGCCGCCTTTTAGTGCTCGCTTCAGACCCTTTCCACCGACTCCTAAACTCTGTCCTGGTTTCCATCCGCTCCTAGTTAAAATATTATAAGCTACACCTGCCCGTTCGCTCTCCGAGATCTCTATATTCCCTGATTTACACAAATTTAATTTACTCGACCTCGCTTGTGTAGGGGAACCTAGTTTTTTGACGTTCCCTCCCCCGCATTTTCCGATGAAGTAAAGCTTTTGCCCTCTTTCACAAAAGTGATAGCCTGTCTGGTTCGTTCGGTTTCAGGCAAGGCTGGCCTGTTAGAATTTCCCCTATAGTCTGACCGACCTCGTCGATAACTCCGACCTCTGTTCGAAGCTCTAGTACTCCACTTCCTAGCATTCATAGTAGCAACAATGGGACGCGCCAGCGGTGGTCCGTTATACCTTCTTCCTCTAAACCTACTACCTGCTACCTCTCTCGCAATTCCTCTAGGCTTCTCAACAATATTTTGCTCTATACTTCTTAGAAACTTTGCCCCACTCATAATGCTAACTTCCTCGGTCCTAGTAAACCATAACCGTTGTATATCTATAGCATAGTGCCGCATAATAGCGTTTACTAAATCACGTTCGCTAAACGCAATAGTTAACGATTGCATCGACTCAACCTGCTCGGCAAAATGTTCAGACATCGTCATTCCTGAACTACTCGTATATACGGCATTAATCAATCGATACCTCACAGACTCCTGGATCTGTTCGGTCCAATACGTGCGTCTAAAATCAACTTCAAAATCAGCGAAAGTAGTCCAATCCTTTGAATATAATTCCATAACCTGTCGCGCGTGACCTTGTAATGCACCCAAGCGCTATGTCGATCTCGCGATCAAATCCATTTACCGCCCTAATATACTTCTTTAACCGTTTTAAAAATGAAATAGGGATCGTGAATGGTTTTCCATCGAAATTCGGTTTGCTAACCGACGGTTGTACCACATATAAGTTTCGAGTTTCAGAAGACGCTATGCTGTGACTCGCGGACTCATAACTAGACCCCTGTCTAACATCTCGATCACCCTCACTACTCGCCAATCCAACCGATGCGTGTGACCTAACACTCACGCTTTCGTTTGATACCGGATTCACTTTCGAACTAATTTGTTGTAACTTTCCTTCGAACTCGCTGATTTTCTCCAAAATCAACTCTAAAGTCGAGCTACCTACGGTTCCCGTTTGCTCACTATCCCTTTCTGTACTGCCGCTCGATAAGTTCATCGCTACCTGCTTCGCCTTACGTCCTCTCCTACCTGTCGACATATTTTTATTTCGTCCTAAACCCCTTTTACTTTACCGCCTAACTTCGCCAAGTGCTAAAATAAGCTGTTTATTACTGTGCCGCTTTCACGAAACTTGAACAAAATCTTTAGACAATAGAACAATTCCGATACCAGATGTTTGGAAACGCTCGGGATGTGTCTTGTTTTATGTGAAGTCTCTGGGTTCAAATAAATTCTAGGAAATAAAACAAGGGCAGAGAAATAAATCTAAGAAATAAGCAAAAGTAATATCTCCGATACTGCAATCTCCTCCTTAGAAACCTGTGAATTGTACATTTATAAGACATACTGCTTATTTCTGCTCCCTCTATACACGGAATAAATGTACAACATAATAATAATAACATGCACAGTGCTATTTCTGCTCCACCTATATATGGAATAATTTTATAACATAATAATAACATGCACAGTGTGTGTCTTAACTCCATTTTTTCTTTAATGACTACTCTCCTCATATACCTAGTCACGATTCCTACGTTGTGTTCTATTTTTATACTATTATAGATCTAGTCATACCGTTATTTCGAATACGTACATAGACCTCTGGTCAATCGGCAACAAATTCTGTGACCTAACAGGGTCACAGATGTGACACAGGATGATACACACATCCTGGTCACGGCACCAAATTCTGTGGTGGTACGGTGTGATCGTCTAAGCTTGATGATTTGTGATTAAGTATACTTGAAGAAAAGTTCATAAAAACAATATTTCAGGAATAAGAGACACGTTGGTAGTTGGCATGTTATCTGTAACTTCGCGGATTTCCCAAAGCAAACGGAGGCGCATCGCTCACCTGGGCAATACATTTGCGGGTGGACAATCAGGCTATCATTCCATTCTATCTGGATACGCGAGGCCCATTTGTATTGTATGAGCCTACCTTAGTAGAGCAGTAGAATAGCGTCACTTTGACACTCAGAAGTCCAGAAGGACTTAATTAAGAGTATAAGCTAACGATCAGTATAGAATGCATGATTAGCTGGTGAATGTATGAGTGCCTTCTCTGGGCCATCGCAAGCCGACCGATTCTCTCGAGCACCGGGGAACCCTACACCCAGCACAGGGGTCTTTAAGCATTGTTATTGGGGCACAGACCAGATCACCCTTTTGCGCTGCGAAGCGTATATTGCCGTGTCTTCGAGAGACCGGTTCTTTTGAGAGCCGTAGCTCGCCCCATTACCATGGTTTTATTTGTATATTCATTTGTTATATTTGATATGTTCTTTGGCCAAACCAGAGCGGGGCTGGTCTGTATTTCAGAGGGCGTGTAATCTTTGTGCTGGAAAATCGCCGCCGGTGCGCCACACTGGTAGCCATGTACTGTTATTGTATCAATCTTGACTATTAAAGTCAACAAGTTAATATTTAAAAGCCCAAATCAACCTTGATGTCTCTCATTCCACAATATCGTGGTCACCCTAGCCATTTCCAATAAAGTCTCTCCTTTACACAACACCATATGGTCACCCCAGTGCCTTGCAACTGCCTAACAATAGAACACAAAAAAAAGGTTCAAGTCCCCTACCTGCGTCGAGTCGCTGCCGGTAGAATGTGTACAAATACTCGATGTAACTGCGGCTTCTCTCGGGTACTTGCTAGCGTTGAAATACCTAATTAAATGCCCTAATCGGTCCATCGTACTAGCTAGATGAAGTCTAGCCATCATAGACTGCACGGTATTTCAGAGATTATAGGCTTAATCTTTGATTCTGAAATAGTCACGTAGTTCTTTGATCTAAACCTGTTTGGTTCACTATGAAAGTATTTATCTGTTTAAATCGGTGTAACTTACAGTAGCTGTCCAAGTTTGGAAATAATTAATTACTCACAACACAGAATTTCACTCGTTTGGGAGTCGAACCCATCGAGAAATGTAGAAATATCATAGCTATATTTGACCTGACTTAATTTATAATATCGGAGTATGTGATCAACCTGTAATAAAGTTATTGACCTCAATCAGAACCTCCATAATCAGTGGGGGTCGAACCCATCTCGGAAGCATAAATATTTGTATATCTACACCTAATAGTTATCTAAGCTTAGCTTTCTGAAATGAAAAGTTATTGACCTCAATCAGAAACTCCATAATCTGTGGGAGTCGAACCCATCTCGGAAGCATAAATATTTGTATATCTACACCTAATAGTTATCTAAGCTTAGCTTTCTGAAATGAAATTCATGATCGTAACTAGGTAACATGAGGGAGTTTATAAATTATATTAATAAAAGAAGTGTTTATGGATAAAAGAATGAGATTTATTATCAATTCTTAAAAGATTATCAGAAAAGAAACTGTTTGATTATTTAACTCATGTTTTAAGGCGCTAGATTACCTCAAACCATTAATAGAATAGAAATATTTTGTTATTCAATTAAATTTTTACAAGTGCTTTTGAATAGTTAATGAATCTACCACTGGTTCGGAATGCCTTTCCAACCGAGAAGAACCAGCAAGAAACTCGGCGGTTGCTCTTTTCAAAACAGTTACAATACAGTAATTACTATGTTAAATATGTAGTATTTCCACAATGAGGAAAGTTCAAGAATATATACAGACTCACTTCTACCTTAAGATGATCAGACATACTGAATTGGTTATAATACAAAATGCTAGCCAAACTGTCTCGAGGAGAAAAGACACACACACCTTAATTTTACAGTAGGGTCAAACATATATTTACATAATATCGTGCTAAGATTCACAGATAGTTAATTCATTTTAATTTCAACCTCCCCTTTAGGATAATTAATTTTACATAATTGAACAGGTGGTCTACTGGTGTGCTAGATTATCGGCGGATTCATCTGAGACTTGCTCCTCTGTTACCCACGCCACACTAGTCTGTAAAGTAGTATTAATAGGTACAAAATATAGACCACCCCTGTGAAAAGAATTACCCAGTCTACTGGGTTCCATGCCATATTTCTATCCCTCTGCATTTCTCGGCTCATAAGTTCTAACGAACTATCTGAGTCCATTACCATTAGCCTTTGAGACCTAGACCTCTCGATTTAATCTTATTTGGTTATTATATGGGACTGCTCCTATTATGTAGGGCCCTTCATATAGCCGCATGAATTTCTTTGTCAACTTTTTGTCGGCATCCGACTTCGCAAAGACCTTAAGTTTTACTAAGTCTCCTATTTCGAAATGCACTAGCTTATGCGTCTTATTATAGTAAGACTCTCTGCTTTCCGCCGCTTTAACTATGTTCCGTCGCGCCTGCTGCCTAATTTGTTCTAGCATCTCCCGCTGTAGTTCGTTTTCCTTCACCATGCCTCTATCAAAGTCAGTTGATAATAAAGTTCGTTTTCCCCACACTACCTCATTTGGTGTATAGCCTGTCGTGGTGTGTACCACTTGATTGTAACAATCCTCTATACTAGGTAATGCATCTACCCAAGATTGATGAGCCTTCTCGCAATATGTTCTAAACAGCCTCCCTAACTCTTTATTAACTCTCTCTGTAGAGTTCGGCCGCGGATTTCTGACAGATGTGTGCGTTAGTTCAATACCTAACTGACGAACGCCTGCCTCGAAAACTCTCGAAGTGAAATTCGCGCCTCTATCCGAACATAATGTCCTAATCTTGATTTGATTATGGAACTTTCTTACACATGTTAACGTAGCCTTTCCACTTGCCGCACGTAGTGGGTATAGCCTGATTAATTTGCTCTACGCGTCCTGCATTACGAATATGTATTTGTATCCGAAACGACCCGCTGGCAAAGGGCCATAAATGTCACAAAAGACCCGTTCTCCTATTTCTTTCGCCACCACAGTCTTAATCGGCCCCGTATGTGTCTCTAACGCGTGTTTTGACCTCTGACATATCTCACAAACTCTCACAATCCGACCTATTATACGAGACATATTTGAAAAATAATAACGGTGCTTCATCAAAGCATAAACCTTATATCGTCCGAAATGACCTATCTCTTCATGTATACTAACAATCAAGTCTCTCTGTATGTCCTCGGGAATGTATAGCCGTAAAGTATTCATCTTCCCGTGGGTCCTGTAAAGAACACCCTCCTTAAGCGTATAATACCTCGATTCAGACGTGCCTGTTACTTTCATACGCCTAATTATTTCGTTGGCGACCTTGTCACGCTCTTGATAACTACCTATTTCCTTCCATTTCGCCTGTACTACTCGTCCTAACGACGTTTTAAATAGATACATCTCTGGTCCCGTAACCTTATTAGTTAACACGTCTGTGGTCCCCTTTATATGGCGGGATAATACATCCGCTACCGTGTTTAGGTTACCTTTCACATGCTCAACTGTATAATCGAACCGTCCTATGTAATGTACCCATCGTATCATCCGTGCGCTTAATAACTTACATGTTTGTAGGAATATCAAGCTCTTGTGATCAGTCCTAATCACTAAACGTGCTCCCCTTAAGTACGTTTCAAACTTTGATAGACTAAAGATAATTGCCCACAGTTCCTGTTCGGTGACTGTCCATTTCCTTTCCGTTTCCGTTAATGCCTTACTACAAAATCCTATTATTCGTTCTTCACCTACATCGTCTAACTGATAAAAATATCCGGAAACCCCCAAATTACTGCTATCGGTTTGCAGGTAATAAGTTTCCTTCGGATTAGGGTGTACAAGAAGCATTGTGTCTAAAAATAGTTGCTTGACCCTTTCGAAACAATCGTTTGTTGCCTGTGTCCAACGCCATTTTGTATTTTGTTTCAATAAATCGCAGAGTGGCCTAACCTCCTCACTATACTTCGCGATAAACCTCCTGAAATAGTTTATTAATCCTAAAAATCCTCGTAATTGTTTTATCGTTCGAGGTATGGGGAACTCCTGTATGGCTTCTACTCGCTCAGGATCCATACGCAATCCGTAAGTATTCACTATGTGACCTAATAACTTCACCTCAACACATAAGAATCGACACTTCTCTAGCCTGCCGGTCAATCCTGCAGTCTCTAATTTATCTAGTACTCGATCTAAGTGTTCTAAATGTAACTTTATATCCCCTGTAGTAAATATGACAATGTCATCTAAATGATTCACGCAAAACTCGCGTACTTCCTTTAATATAGAATCCATTGTTCTAGAAAACCCTGCCACAGATGTCTTTAATCCTTGAGGCAAGACACAATAGGTATAAGTTCTCCCCATAAAAGAGAAACCTGTATACTTCCTGGAATCCTGGTGCAAAGGTATTTGAAAATATGCATTATTCAAATCAATCAAACTGACATAATTCACTCCATGAAAGGATTGTAAAATCTCAGATGTGAGTGGAGGTGATCCCGCATCACCTATCATTTCCTTATTAAGCTCGCGTGCATCTAATAAGAGTCTTATTGACCCATCTCGTTTTTTTGTGAATGTGAGAGGACTACAGTACGGTGTCGCCTCCTGTCTGATTACGCCTAATCTCTCCAACTTCTCTAATTCCTCCTTAACCTGCTCCCTATACGCTAAAGGTACCGGATAGCTGTGCTTTACAAAAGGGATTTCATCGGTTAGCTCGATAACGTGCTCGTACCTGCTAATCAACCCTAACTTGTCCGTAAATACCTTACAATGCTTGTCTAGTATAGGCAATAACATCCCCCTTTGTTCTGTACTTATGCCTGACTCGTCCAGATGGTATACCCTGTTGAGTTTACCGCCCGATTCTTCAATCGATAAGCAATGTCCCACCGATCTAGGATTATGACTCAATATAGAATTAATCGTGATTGCATTCGCCTCTCCCCCTAACCTTTCGATCTCACAATCGGAGTTTAGCTTAACGCAAGACCTAACTCCCAAGTGTTCAATTGTCAACGTTCGCTCACTACCGCAGTTCACTACTCCTTTCACCCTTTCCAACCAATCATACCCTAATATTAACGATCTAGGTAGGCGTCGCATGACTAACACAGGTGCTTCAACTAATGTGCTACCTAATTGGAACTCTATTAACACCAATCGATTCGCGCTCTCTCTTCGCGATCCAAATGCTCCCTGTATCCGAATTGCCGGAATAGCGATCTCAGGTAGAGACCCGCTTTCACTGAGAATAGAGTCGTACAATTCTCTAGTTATTCCGTTAATTTGACTTCCCGTATCGATAAGTACATTCATGCTTCTCCCGTACAATGACACGCATACTTCAGGTAACTTAGGTAAAGAATAACCAACCTCTTCGTCAATCGATTCATCGAGTTCGTGGAACATCGTATTTGAACTCACTCCTCGCTTAACACAATACTCGCACGTAACGCCCCGTTCGTTACACTCTATTACGTTGCTAAACTGGTTTTCCAATAAGATTCCTATGCCTCTAATTTCCGACTGACAACTGTAATTGACGTCATTTACGCCGCCTTTTAGTGCTCGCTTCAGACCCTTTCCACCGACTCCTAAACTCTGTCCTGGTTTCCATCCGCTCCTAGTTAAAATATTATAAGCTACACCTGCCCGTTCGCTCTCCGAGATCTCTATATTCCCTGATTTACACAAATTTAATTTACTCGACCTCGCTTGTGTAGGGGAACCTAGTTTTTTGACGTTCCCTCCCCCGCATTTTCCGATGAAGTAAAGCTTTTGCCCTCTTTCACAAAAGTGATAGCCTGTCTGGTTCGTTCGGTTTCAGGCAAGGCTGGCCTGTTAGAATTTCCCCTATAGTCTGACCGACCTCGTCGATAACTCCGACCTCTGTTCGAAGCTCTAGTACTCCACTTCCTAGCATTCATAGTAGCAACAATGGGACGCGCCAGCGGTGGTCCGTTATACCTTCTTCCTCTAAACCTACTACCTGCTACCTCTCTCGCAATTCCTCTAGGCTTCTCAACAATATTTTGCTCTATACTTCTTAGAAACTTTGCCCCACTCATAATGCTAACTTCCTCGGTCCTAGTAAACCATAACCGTTGTATATCTATAGCATAGTGCCGCATAATAGCGTTTACTAAATCACGTTCGCTAAACGCAATAGTTAACGATTGCATCGACTCAACCTGCTCGGCAAAATGTTCAGACATCGTCATTCCTGAACTACTCGTATATACGGCATTAATCAATCGATACCTCACAGACTCCTGGATCTGTTCGGTCCAATACGTGCGTCTAAAATCAACTTCAAAATCAGCGAAAGTAGTCCAATCCTTTGAATATAATTCCATAACCTGTCGCGCGTGACCTTGTAATGCACCCAAGCGCTATGTCGATCTCGCGATCAAATCCATTTACCGCCCTAATATACTTCTTTAACCGTTTTAAAAATGAAATAGGGATCGTGAATGGTTTTCCATCGAAATTCGGTTTGCTAACCGACGGTTGTACCACATATAAGTTTCGAGTTTCAGAAGACGCTATGCTGTGACTCGCGGACTCATAACTAGACCCCTGTCTAACATCTCGATCACCCTCACTACTCGCCAATCCAACCGATGCGTGTGACCTAACACTCACGCTTTCGTTTGATACCGGATTCACTTTCGAACTAATTTGTTGTAACTTTCCTTCGAACTCGCTGATTTTCTCCAAAATCAACTCTAAAGTCGAGCTACCTACGGTTCCCGTTTGCTCACTATCCCTTTCTGTACTGCCGCTCGATAAGTTCATCGCTACCTGCTTCGCCTTACGTCCTCTCCTACCTGTCGACATATTTTTATTTCGTCCTAAACCCCTTTTACTTTACCGCCTAACTTCGCCAAGTGCTAAAATAAGCTGTTTATTACTGTGCCGCTTTCACGAAACTTGAACAAAATCTTTAGACAATAGAACAATTCCGATACCAGATGTTTGGAAACGCTCGGGATGTGTCTTGTTTTATGTGAAGTCTCTGGGTTCAAATAAATTCTAGGAAATAAAACAAGGGCAGAGAAATAAATCTAAGAAATAAGCAAAAGTAATATCTCCGATACTGCAATCTCCTCCTTAGAAACCTGTGAATTGTACATTTATAAGACATACTGCTTATTTCTGCTCCCTCTATACACGGAATAAATGTACAACATAATAATAATAACATGCACAGTGCTATTTCTGCTCCACCTATATATGGAATAATTTTATAACATAATAATAACATGCACAGTGTGTGTCTTAACTCCATTTTTTCTTTAATGACTACTCTCCTCATATACCTAGTCACGATTCCTACGTTGTGTTCTATTTTTATACTATTATAGATCTAGTCATACCGTTATTTCGAATACGTACATAGACCTCTGGTCAATCGGCAACAAATTCTGTGACCTAACAGGGTCACAGATGTGACACAGGATGATACACACATCCTGGTCACGGCACCAAATTCTGTGGTGGTACGGTGTGATCGTCTAAGCTTGATGATTTGTGATTAAGTATACTTGAAGAAAAGTTCATAAAAACAATATTTCAGGAATAAGAGACACGTTGGTAGTTGGCATGTTATCTGTAACTTCGCGGATTTCCCAAAGCAAACGGAGGCGCATCGCTCACCTGGGCAATACATTTGCGGGTGGACAATCAGGCTATCATTCCATTCTATCTGGATACGCGAGGCCCATTTGTATTGTATGAGCCTACCTTAGTAGAGCAGTAGAATAGCGTCACTTTGACACTCAGAAGTCCAGAAGGACTTAATTAAGAGTATAAGCTAACGATCAGTATAGAATGCATGATTAGCTGGTGAATGTATGAGTGCCTTCTCTGGGCCATCGCAAGCCGACCGATTCTCTCGAGCACCGGGGAACCCTACACCCAGCACAGGGGTCTTTAAGCATTGTTATTGGGGCACAGACCAGATCACCCTTTTGCGCTGCGAAGCGTATATTGCCGTGTCTTCGAGAGACCGGTTCTTTTGAGAGCCGTAGCTCGCCCCATTACCATGGTTTTATTTGTATATTCATTTGTTATATTTGATATGTTCTTTGGCCAAACCAGAGCGGGGCTGGTCTGTATTTCAGAGGGCGTGTAATCTTTGTGCTGGAAAATCGCCGCCGGTGCGCCACACTGGTAGCCATGTACTGTTATTGTATCAATCTTGACTATTAAAGTCAACAAGTTAATATTTAAAAGCCCAAATCAACCTTGATGTCTCTCATTCCACAATATCGTGGTCACCCTAGCCATTTCCAATAAAGTCTCTCCTTTACACAACACCATATGGTCACCCCAGTGCCTTGCAACTGCCTAACAATAGAACACAAAAAAAAGGTTCAAGTCCCCTACCTGCGTCGAGTCGTCGCTGCCGGTAGAATGTGTACAAATACTCGATGTAACTGCGGCTTCTCTCGGGTACTTGCTAGCGTTGAAATACCTAATTAAATGCCCTAATCGGTCCATCGTACTAGCTAGATGAAGTCTAGCCATCATAGACTGCACGGTATTTCAGAGATTATAGGCTTAATCTTTGATTCTGAAATAGTCACGTAGTTCTTTGATCTAAACCTGTTTGGTTCACTATGAAAGTATTTATCTGTTTAAATCGGTGTAACTTACAGTAGCTGTCCAAGTTTGGAAATAATTAATTACTCACAACACAGAATTTCACTCGTTTGGGAGTCGAACCCATCGAGAAATGTAGAAATATCATAGCTATATTTGACCTGACTTAATTTATAATATCGGAGTATGTGATCAACCTGTAATAAAGTTATTGACCTCAATCAGAACCTCCATAATCAGTGGGGGTCGAACCCATCTCGGAAGCATAAATATTTGTATATCTACACCTAATAGTTATCTAAGCTTAGCTTTCTGAAATGAAAAGTTATTGACCTCAATCAGAAACTCCATAATCTGTGGGAGTCGAACCCATCTCGGAAGCATAAATATTTGTATATCTACACCTAATAGTTATCTAAGCTTAGCTTTCTGAAATGAAATTCATGATCGTAACTAGGTAACATGAGGGAGTTTATAAATTATATTAATAAAAGAAGTGTTTATGGATAAAAGAATGAGATTTATTATCAATTCTTAAAAGATTATCAGAAAAGAAACTGTTTGATTATTTAACTCATGTTTTAAGGCGCTAGATTACCTCAAACCATTAATAGAATAGAAATATTTTGTTATTCAATTAAATTTTTACAAGTGCTTTTGAATAGTTAATGAATCTACCACTGGTTCGGAATGCCTTTCCAACCGAGAAGAACCAGCAAGAAACTCGGCGGTTGCTCTTTTCAAAACAGTTACAATACAGTAATTACTATGTTAAATATGTAGTATTTCCACAATGAGGAAAGTTCAAGAATATATACAGACTCACTTCTACCTTAAGATGATCAGACATACTGAATTGGTTATAATACAAAATGCTAGCCAAACTGTCTCGAGGAGAAAAGACACACACACCTTAATTTTACAGTAGGGTCAAACATATATTTACATAATATCGTGCTAAGATTCACAGATAGTTAATTCATTTTAATTTCAACCTCCCCTTTAGGATAATTAATTTTACATAATTGAACAGGTGGTCTACTGGTGTGCTAGATTATCGGCGGATTCATCTGAGACTTGCTCCTCTGTTACCCACGCCACACTAGTCTGTAAAGTAGTATTAATAGGTACAAAATATAGACCACCCCTGTGAAAAGAATTACCCAGTCTACTGGGTTCCATGCCATATTTCTATCCCTCTGCATTTCTCGGCTCATAAGTTCTAACGAACTATCTGAGTCCATTACCATTAGCCTTTGAGACCTAGACCTCTCGATTTAATCTTATTTGGTTATTATATGGGACTGCTCCTATTATGTAGGGCCCTTCATATAGCCGCATGAATTTCTTTGTCAACTTTTTGTCGGCATCCGACTTCGCAAAGACCTTAAGTTTTACTAAGTCTCCTATTTCGAAATGCACTAGCTTATGCGTCTTATTATAGTAAGACTCTCTGCTTTCCGCCGCTTTAACTATGTTCCGTCGCGCCTGCTGCCTAATTTGTTCTAGCATCTCCCGCTGTAGTTCGTTTTCCTTCACCATGCCTCTATCAAAGTCAGTTGATAATAAAGTTCGTTTTCCCCACACTACCTCATTTGGTGTATAGCCTGTCGTGGTGTGTACCACTTGATTGTAACAATCCTCTATACTAGGTAATGCATCTACCCAAGATTGATGAGCCTTCTCGCAATATGTTCTAAACAGCCTCCCTAACTCTTTATTAACTCTCTCTGTAGAGTTCGGCCGCGGATTTCTGACAGATGTGTGCGTTAGTTCAATACCTAACTGACGAACGCCTGCCTCGAAAACTCTCGAAGTGAAATTCGCGCCTCTATCCGAACATAATGTCCTAATCTTGATTTGATTATGGAACTTTCTTACACATGTTAACGTAGCCTTTCCACTTGCCGCACGTAGTGGGTATAGCCTGATTAATTTGCTCTACGCGTCCTGCATTACGAATATGTATTTGTATCCGAAACGACCCGCTGGCAAAGGGCCATAAATGTCACAAAAGACCCGTTCTCCTATTTCTTTCGCCACCACAGTCTTAATCGGCCCCGTATGTGTCTCTAACGCGTGTTTTGACCTCTGACATATCTCACAAACTCTCACAATCCGACCTATTATACGAGACATATTTGAAAAATAATAACGGTGCTTCATCAAAGCATAAACCTTATATCGTCCGAAATGACCTATCTCTTCATGTATACTAACAATCAAGTCTCTCTGTATGTCCTCGGGAATGTATAGCCGTAAAGTATTCATCTTCCCGTGGGTCCTGTAAAGAACACCCTCCTTAAGCGTATAATACCTCGATTCAGACGTGCCTGTTACTTTCATACGCCTAATTATTTCGTTGGCGACCTTGTCACGCTCTTGATAACTACCTATTTCCTTCCATTTCGCCTGTACTACTCGTCCTAACGACGTTTTAAATAGATACATCTCTGGTCCCGTAACCTTATTAGTTAACACGTCTGTGGTCCCCTTTATATGGCGGGATAATACATCCGCTACCGTGTTTAGGTTACCTTTCACATGCTCAACTGTATAATCGAACCGTCCTATGTAATGTACCCATCGTATCATCCGTGCGCTTAATAACTTACATGTTTGTAGGAATATCAAGCTCTTGTGATCAGTCCTAATCACTAAACGTGCTCCCCTTAAGTACGTTTCAAACTTTGATAGACTAAAGATAATTGCCCACAGTTCCTGTTCGGTGACTGTCCATTTCCTTTCCGTTTCCGTTAATGCCTTACTACAAAATCCTATTATTCGTTCTTCACCTACATCGTCTAACTGATAAAAATATCCGGAAACCCCCAAATTACTGCTATCGGTTTGCAGGTAATAAGTTTCCTTCGGATTAGGGTGTACAAGAAGCATTGTGTCTAAAAATAGTTGCTTGACCCTTTCGAAACAATCGTTTGTTGCCTGTGTCCAACGCCATTTTGTATTTTGTTTCAATAAATCGCAGAGTGGCCTAACCTCCTCACTATACTTCGCGATAAACCTCCTGAAATAGTTTATTAATCCTAAAAATCCTCGTAATTGTTTTATCGTTCGAGGTATGGGGAACTCCTGTATGGCTTCTACTCGCTCAGGATCCATACGCAATCCGTAAGTATTCACTATGTGACCTAATAACTTCACCTCAACACATAAGAATCGACACTTCTCTAGCCTGCCGGTCAATCCTGCAGTCTCTAATTTATCTAGTACTCGATCTAAGTGTTCTAAATGTAACTTTATATCCCCTGTAGTAAATATGACAATGTCATCTAAATGATTCACGCAAAACTCGCGTACTTCCTTTAATATAGAATCCATTGTTCTAGAAAACCCTGCCACAGATGTCTTTAATCCTTGAGGCAAGACACAATAGGTATAAGTTCTCCCCATAAAAGAGAAACCTGTATACTTCCTGGAATCCTGGTGCAAAGGTATTTGAAAATATGCATTATTCAAATCAATCAAACTGACATAATTCACTCCATGAAAGGATTGTAAAATCTCAGATGTGAGTGGAGGTGATCCCGCATCACCTATCATTTCCTTATTAAGCTCGCGTGCATCTAATAAGAGTCTTATTGACCCATCTCGTTTTTTTGTGAATGTGAGAGGACTACAGTACGGTGTCGCCTCCTGTCTGATTACGCCTAATCTCTCCAACTTCTCTAATTCCTCCTTAACCTGCTCCCTATACGCTAAAGGTACCGGATAGCTGTGCTTTACAAAAGGGATTTCATCGGTTAGCTCGATAACGTGCTCGTACCTGCTAATCAACCCTAACTTGTCCGTAAATACCTTACAATGCTTGTCTAGTATAGGCAATAACATCCCCCTTTGTTCTGTACTTATGCCTGACTCGTCCAGATGGTATACCCTGTTGAGTTTACCGCCCGATTCTTCAATCGATAAGCAATGTCCCACCGATCTAGGATTATGACTCAATATAGAATTAATCGTGATTGCATTCGCCTCTCCCCCTAACCTTTCGATCTCACAATCGGAGTTTAGCTTAACGCAAGACCTAACTCCCAAGTGTTCAATTGTCAACGTTCGCTCACTACCGCAGTTCACTACTCCTTTCACCCTTTCCAACCAATCATACCCTAATATTAACGATCTAGGTAGGCGTCGCATGACTAACACAGGTGCTTCAACTAATGTGCTACCTAATTGGAACTCTATTAACACCAATCGATTCGCGCTCTCTCTTCGCGATCCAAATGCTCCCTGTATCCGAATTGCCGGAATAGCGATCTCAGGTAGAGACCCGCTTTCACTGAGAATAGAGTCGTACAATTCTCTAGTTATTCCGTTAATTTGACTTCCCGTATCGATAAGTACATTCATGCTTCTCCCGTACAATGACACGCATACTTCAGGTAACTTAGGTAAAGAATAACCAACCTCTTCGTCAATCGATTCATCGAGTTCGTGGAACATCGTATTTGAACTCACTCCTCGCTTAACACAATACTCGCACGTAACGCCCCGTTCGTTACACTCTATTACGTTGCTAAACTGGTTTTCCAATAAGATTCCTATGCCTCTAATTTCCGACTGACAACTGTAATTGACGTCATTTACGCCGCCTTTTAGTGCTCGCTTCAGACCCTTTCCACCGACTCCTAAACTCTGTCCTGGTTTCCATCCGCTCCTAGTTAAAATATTATAAGCTACACCTGCCCGTTCGCTCTCCGAGATCTCTATATTCCCTGATTTACACAAATTTAATTTACTCGACCTCGCTTGTGTAGGGGAACCTAGTTTTTTGACGTTCCCTCCCCCGCATTTTCCGATGAAGTAAAGCTTTTGCCCTCTTTCACAAAAGTGATAGCCTGTCTGGTTCGTTCGGTTTCAGGCAAGGCTGGCCTGTTAGAATTTCCCCTATAGTCTGACCGACCTCGTCGATAACTCCGACCTCTGTTCGAAGCTCTAGTACTCCACTTCTTAGCATTCATAGTAGCAACAATGGGACGCGCCAGCGGTGGTCCGTTATACCTTCTTCCTCTAAACCTACTACCTGCTACCTCTCTCGCAATTCCTCTAGGCTTCTCAACAATATTTTGCTCTATACTTCTTAGAAACTTTGCCCCACTCATAATGCTAACTTCCTCGGTCCTAGTAAACCATAACCGTTGTATATCTATAGCATAGTGCCGCATAATAGCGTTTACTAAATCACGTTCGCTAAACGCAATAGTTAACGATTGCATCGACTCAACCTGCTCGGCAAAATGTTCAGACATCGTCATTCCTGAACTACTCGTATATACGGCATTAATCAATCGATACCTCACAGACTCCTGGATCTGTTCGGTCCAATACGTGCGTCTAAAATCAACTTCAAAATCAGCGAAAGTAGTCCAATCCTTTGAATATAATTCCATAACCTGTCGCGCGTGACCTTGTAATGCACCCAAGCGCTATGTCGATCTCGCGATCAAATCCATTTACCGCCCTAATATACTTCTTTAACCGTTTTAAAAATGAAATAGGGATCGTGAATGGTTTTCCATCGAAATTCGGTTTGCTAACCGACGGTTGTACCACATATAAGTTTCGAGTTTCAGAAGACGCTATGCTGTGACTCGCGGACTCATAACTAGACCCCTGTCTAACATCTCGATCACCCTCACTACTCGCCAATCCAACCGATGCGTGTGACCTAACACTCACGCTTTCGTTTGATACCGGATTCACTTTCGAACTAATTTGTTGTAACTTTCCTTCGAACTCGCTGATTTTCTCCAAAATCAACTCTAAAGTCGAGCTACCTACGGTTCCCGTTTGCTCACTATCCCTTTCTGTACTGCCGCTCGATAAGTTCATCGCTACCTGCTTCGCCTTACGTCCTCTCCTACCTGTCGACATATTTTTATTTCGTCCTAAACCCCTTTTACTTTACCGCCTAACTTCGCCAAGTGCTAAAATAAGCTGTTTATTACTGTGCCGCTTTCACGAAACTTGAACAAAATCTTTAGACAATAGAACAATTCCGATACCAGATGTTTGGAAACGCTCGGGATGTGTCTTGTTTTATGTGAAGTCTCTGGGTTCAAATAAATTCTAGGAAATAAAACAAGGGCAGAGAAATAAATCTAAGAAATAAGCAAAAGTAATATCTCCGATACTGCAATCTCCTCCTTAGAAACCTGTGAATTGTACATTTATAAGACATACTGCTTATTTCTGCTCCCTCTATACACGGAATAAATGTACAACATAATAATAACATGCACAGTGCTATTTCTGCTCCACCTATATATGGAATAATTTTATAACATAATAATAACATGCACAGTGTGTGTCTTAACTCCATTTTTTCTTTAATTACTACTCTCCTCATATACCTAGTCACGATTCCTACGTTGTGTTCTATTTTTATACTATTATAGATCTAGTCATACCGTTATTTCGAATACGTACATAGACCTCTGGTCAATCGGCAACAAATTCTGTGACCTAACAGGGTCACAGATGTGACACAGGATGATACACACATCCTGGTCACGGCACCAAATTCTGTGGTGGTACGGTGTGATCGTCTAAGCTTGATGATTTGTGATTAAGTATACTTGAAGAAAAGTTCATAAAAACAATATTTCAGGAATAAGAGACACGTTGGTAGTTGGCATGTTATCTGTAACTTCGCGGATTTCCCAAAGCAAACGGAGGCGCATCGCTCACCTGGGCAATACATTTGCGGGTGGACAATCAGGCTATCATTCCATTCTATCTGGATACGCGAGGCCCATTTGTATTGTATGAGCCTACCTTAGTAGAGCAGTAGAATAGCGTCACTTTGACACTCAGAAGTCCAGAAGGACTTAATTAAGAGTATAAGCTAACGATCAGTATAGAATGCATGATTAGCTGGTGAATGTATGAGTGCCTTCTCTGGGCCATCGCAAGCCGACCGATTCTCTCGAGCACCGGGGAACCCTACACCCAGCACAGGGGTCTTTAAGCATTGTTATTGGGGCACAGACCAGATCACCCTTTTGCGCTGCGAAGCGTATATTGCCGTGTCTTCGAGAGACCGGTTCTTTTGAGAGCCGTAGCTCGCCCCATTACCATGGTTTTATTTGTATATTCATTTGTTATATTTGATATGTGGTTTGGCCAAACCAGAGCGGGGCTGGTCTGTATTTCAGAGGGCGTGTAATCTTTGTGCTGGAAAATCGCCGCCGGTGCGCCACACTGGTAGCCATGTACTGTTATTGTATCAATCTTGACTATTAAAGTCAACAAGTTAATATTTAAAAGCCCAAATCAACCTTGATGTCTCTCATTCCACAATATCGTGGTCACCCTAGCCATTTCCAATAAAGTCTCTCCTTTACACAACACCATATGGTCACCCCAGTGCCTTGCAACTGCCTAACAATAGAACACAAAAAAAAGGTTCAAGTCCCCTACCTGCGTCGAGTCGCTGCCGGTAGAATGTGTACAAATACTCGATGTAACTGCGGCTTCTCTCGGGTACTTGCTAGCGTTGAAATACCTAATTAAATGCCCTAATCGGTCCATCGTACTAGCTAGATGAAGTCTAGCCATCATAGACTGCACGGTATTTCAGAGATTATAGGCTTAATCTTTGATTCTGAAATAGTCACGTAGTTCTTTGATCTAAACCTGTTTGGTTCACTATGAAAGTATTTATCTGTTTAAATCGGTGTAACTTACAGTAGCTGTCCAAGTTTGGAAATAATTAATTACTCACAACACAGAATTTCACTCGTTTGGGAGTCGAACCCATCGAGAAATGTAGAAATATCATAGCTATATTTGACCTGACTTAATTTATAATATCGGAGTATGTGATCAACCTGTAATAAAGTTATTGACCTCAATCAGAACCTCCATAATCAGTGGGGGTCGAACCCATCTCGGAAGCATAAATATTTGTATATCTACACCTAATAGTTATCTAAGCTTAGCTTTCTGAAATGAAAAGTTATTGACCTCAATCAGAAACTCCATAATCTGTGGGAGTCGAACCCATCTCGGAAGCATAAATATTTGTATATCTACACCTAATAGTTATCTAAGCTTAGCTTTCTGAAATGAAATTCATGATCGTAACTAGGTAACATGAGGGAGTTTATAAATTATATTAATAAAAGAAGTGTTTATGGATAAAAGAATGAGATTTATTATCAATTCTTAAAAGATTATCAGAAAAGAAACTGTTTGATTATTTAACTCATGTTTTAAGGCGCTAGATTACCTCAAACCATTAATAGAATAGAAATATTTTGTTATTCAATTAAATTTTTACAAGTGCTTTTGAATAGTTAATGAATCTACCACTGGTTCGGAATGCCTTTCCAACCGAGAAGAACCAGCAAGAAACTCGGCGGTTGCTCTTTTCAAAACAGTTACAATACAGTAATTACTATGTTAAATATGTAGTATTTCCACAATGAGGAAAGTTCAAGAATATATACAGACTCACTTCTACCTTAAGATGATCAGACATACTGAATTGGTTATAATACAAAATGCTAGCCAAACTGTCTCGAGGAGAAAAGACACACACACCTTAATTTTACAGTAGGGTCAAACATATATTTATATAATATCGTGCTAAGATTCACAGATAGTTAATTCATTTTAATTTCAACCTCCCCTTTAGGATAATTAATTTTACATAATTGAACAGGTGGTCTACTGGTGTGCTAGATTATCGGCGGATTCATCTTAGACTTGCTCCTCTGTTACCCACGCCACACTAGTCTGTAAAGTAGTATTAATAGGTACAAAATATAGACCACCCCTGTGAAAAGAATTACCCAGTCTACTGGGTTCCATGCCATATTTCTATCCCTCTGCATTTCTCGGCTCATAAGTTCTAACGAACTATCTGAGTCCATTACCATTAGCCTTTGAGACCTAGACCTCTCGATTTAATCTTGCAATTAACTCGAGTTTCTGTGGATCTTAGCAGTCTATTAATTAATTACGAAATTGAATCGAGTACATTACCAATTTACTGCATTCGCCTCACTTAATCACTGTAGCGCTTAATTATTAAATTATACTCTCAACCCTGGAGTTATTTTATTACAAATTCTTTCTTAAAATGTTACAAAGATATTATACTAATTTTTTTAGGCTAAATTAGAGCTGCTGGCTTAGATAATACGCGCACTGCCAATCAGCTTGTAGAGGACTCTCGAGTGTGGGTCGCAGGACCGCCACTTAGGGACCTCAAAGATGAACTATCCCGTCTCTCGCCAGGCTATGCGCTCGCGCCTCTCGCATCCCTTCTCCAGACTCCCGCCTCTGTGGATTTAAAACACGCCCAAAGTCAACTGTACAAGATATAATTGGTCTAATTGTATCCGTCACCCGTTGTTTTCGACCAATCCTGTCGCGTTACTAAATGTCACGCCTCCCAAGCCAATCGCCTCGTCAGTGCGTGCCTAGTCAAGTTTCTATTTTTTGTTTGTTCCCATACATCTGGTATTTTGTAGCGTTCAAGTTTCACACGGTTCGTAAGGCTACAAAAAACATAGTTTACGATGCACTTCCTAGTTTAAAATTTCTTATCGTGCCTTTACTCAGATTTCTCCTAATTTCTATAGTTTATTGCTTTCAAAGTGGTTTCGAAGTTTTGTGCTTTTTGTCTTATTTTGGCTTAATTGCCTTGCACATGCGAGCACAATGCTTAGCTTGTCTGAGTTGTTAAATTTATAGGTCTAAATGTTTATTTTACAAGTCCCTCTTAATGTTAAAGTCTTGTTATGTTCGAAAAATTTATTTATGAGTTTATTCGGCGAAGAAAGAAAAAAATATGCGTTGTAGGTATGAGCGGACCACCTCAAACACAAGAACATCGGTTTGGCATACTCAAAATGAGTTCATCCAAATCACGCTGTGGAATGGCCGCCCATGTTCGTTGCAACAACAAAAAAAGGTCTTCTTGCCACTGGATACCCTCCATATTCGGCAGAGCTCTTCTCTGTAGCATATCCCATGCATGCTCAATCGGGTTCAAGTCTGGCGACTGAGCAGGCCAGGGCAGGACATTGATGTTAGCTGCGGCGAGAGTCTGTCTTACAACTCTTGCGGTGTGCGGTCGTGCATTATCATGCATTAACTGAAATAAGGGACCGATTTGCACTTGTAGAGGAACGATGACGTCTGATACAATCGTCTCAGCATAAATTTGAGCGTTGAGGTTGCCTCTGATCCAAATCAACTCAGTTCTTCCGCCGATCCAAATACCCGCCCATACCATGATGGTTCCACCACTATAAGGATGGACTTCCTGGCAGGATTTTAATCGCTGTTGGCGTCCAGGGGTTCTCCAGTGTCGTATACGTCTTGTATCCGGTCTCATACCAAAACGAGACTCATCAGAAAAGCACACGAAACGCCATTGTTCTTCTGCCCAATTTCTGTGTTCAAGAGCCCATTGATATCGAATCCTACGATTGTGCATTGCTATAGGTGGTACCCGTAGCGGTCTTCGGGAATGAAGGTTCACTTCATGCAAGCGGTTTCTGACTGTTTGGTCGCTAATTAAGTTCCCTGAAGAGTGGATGAAGCCTCACGGCTAACATCATGGCGGTTATTGTTGGAGCTCTTCGAGTTAAGATTTGAATGTATCGGTCTTGTCTCCGTGTGGTGCAGCGATACCGTCCTCCATGGCGCTCAGCCAACGGTACCAGTGCTTCGGTAACGTGTCCAAAGTCGACTGATAACACTCTGACTTGTATTCAGAGCTAAAGCCACAGTACGTTGCCGGGAACCAGCTTCTATCATTCCCACGGCTCTGAGCATTTCTTCCCTGCTTAAATGACGTCGCCGCTCCATAATAACGTTGGTTTTAATCAGTAGTAGGGAAACAGTAGCACTAATAATGTCTTCAATGCGTTGTATGTTTTTATAGGGAAAATATTGACAGCTGATTTTCATCTTTTACTCGAATTTGATTAACAGTTCCTGATTCAAATTATGAAATGCACCAAAAAGGATCCATATAAATTTATAAAATCATAAATTTATTACAAAGCCACATCTCAATCTCAAGAAATCCGCATAAAAATGCTTGATCCCTAGACACTTTTGATGTGTGTATTTTCATGACTTTCTTCGAAGAGGAGAAAAATAAGACATATTACTTATCCCTTTAATATCCTAAGTAGTAAGTACTTCCTAATTCCACGCGTCCACCGGGTACACATTAAATTACAACCATTTAAATAGAATCCAAATTCGACAGCAAGACTTTTATTCATTTATCCAAGCTACGTTTAAATACATCATGAACAAGTTTCTATAGTACTTAGCTACCTACCTATACTATTATCGTTCACATAAATAACTATTTATGAGCTTCACAAAAGGTGATTATTTTGAAATAACCTACAGACACATACATTTTTCCATCATTCTTCACTGCTGGCAAACCATCAGTGAAACGCAGGGATTAGCTGGATAGAAGCGGCGTAAGAGTGCGACGTGTGGAAGTCCCTACAAGAGATCTATTCCTAGTAATGGATCCATTACTTGAAGACGACACAAAATATTGCCTTTAGTTAGAGTTCAAGGGCTGATTTCACCAACGTAAAATAAGTCATTTATTTATTTAATCGACAGCGTTCATACAATTAATATTACAGTATTATTTTATTTCTTAAGTAAAGCCAGGAATGATAAGGTACATATAAATACATCATACCCGACTGTTGATGTTCTGACAGTTTTTATATTGAAAATTTGCCAAAATATCAAAACGCTCGTTTAAGACTTATTTTACGTTAGTGAAATCGGCCCTTGGAGGTCATTTTAGTGATTGCGATGATATAATACCTACATTGTTTGTGTACACGTAACCTCAATGATTTCATTCATTTCATCATCATTGGGACGAATTATTACATAGTTACGAATTATTACAAAGTATCTAAAATATACATTTTGTTCGAGGCTCTTTTGCAAAGACTTTTTGAGTTTTTTGGTATCAAAAAAACCTTTGTAGCGCAACTCAATTCAAAGAATTCAACCAAATAATGTATACAATAAGCGAGTATTATTTTCAATAATTTTATTATTACTCTCAATATATTGGGTTCCTGAGATACATTTTAAAGATAAAAGTGAAAAGAGATATAAATTTATCGATACTGAGGCCAAAATATTCTTTTAAATTTACTGTCTGTCTGTCTGTCTGTGCGCGCATCACGCAAAAACTATTGAACGGATTTGAAAGAAAGGTAAATATAATAGTAGCCGATACTCCGGGTCAACATATAGGGTAGTTTTTATCCTGATAAACAATAAGTTTCCTCTGGGATAGGGGATCAAAGTTTTTGTCTATTTTACTTCATAAGCCCGTCAAACTTAAACCGATTTTAATAATTATTTTTTACTTGAAAGTGTATACCCACAAATACATTTTGCCAAATACTGGTCAAGATCTGATAAATAGTATCGGTGATAGAGGACTTAACTCCTCCCGGATAGCAGCAATTCACTCGCATGAGAGCTAAAATTTTTATTACATGCATACCATACATTATATGAGGGTCTTGGCCATTTACAAATAGACCATTGAACTCCGGTTCCTCAAACTTAATGCTGCTGGGTACAACAGAACAGAACAGTGTATAATGAGAAATTGTCGATTGTGAATTTATATTATATACGTATCAAGTATGGAATAATACCTGTGCTAATACATAACGGCGTAGTGTGGCCGTAAAAAAGATCCCAGCTCCTCAATCCTGATGCTGCTGGGTACGAGACTGTGGATAATATTATATTAATTGATACTGTAGGTACCAAATAAAATTCAGCTGTTTGTATCGTTCCGTTTGTTTTGTAGCTTACCCGTGCGAAGCCGGGCCAGGTCAACTAGCTAGTTGATGAATAAAGTTACTCTACCACAGAAAAAATAAATATAGAAAGGTTTATATTTATTACTTATGTGAATTCTACATACAAAGTTGCATTTTGAAAATTAAAACTAGATATTATACCAAATAATAATTATTCATAGTTCAATGAAAGATTGGATGCATGATAGTACCTACAACTTACAAGAATATTACCTTATGTCATAAACATCATCCAAGCGATCTCTATCGTTTCAATGAATGATATCATTATGATTGAACTTTTTAACACTGTCTGACACCTACAAATTATAATCATTATGTCGTTATGTAACGATTCGTTACACATTTTACATTACACAAGTTGTGTACACGCTTTTCATTTTATTAAAGGCAAAATCTTATATACTATTATTTAGTATTAAAAAATAGCAAGGCGCTCAAGGCAAATGTTCTTAAAAAGGAAAAAAAAACCGGCCAAGTGCGAGTCGGACTCGCGCTTCCGTACTCAGAAGTAAAAGTAAAACGATAATGTTATATTAATTTGTTAATATAAAAAGAACTATGCTAGTTAGAGCGTTGGTTTTATTTTTCCTTTAAAACATACTTAAACCTCTATTGACCTTATGGTCAATGAATAGAAATAATTATTTATTTCTGATTTTTCGATTGGTAAACTTCGGAGATGGGGGGGGGGCGGTATTTTTTTCTTTGCCTGATTATTCAAAAACTGTTATATTTAAAAAATAAATAAAAATCTGTATTAGAGATGTACAGGTAAAGGCCTTTCATTTAATACTCCATGCTAACATTATAAAGAGTGTGTGTTTGTTTGTTGGTTTGTCCTTCAATCACGCCGCAACAGAGCTACGGATCAACGTGATTTTTGCATGGGTTATAGTTGAGGACCTGGAGAGTGACATAGGCTACTTTTTATCCCGGAAAATCAAAGAGTTCCCGAGGGATTTTAAAAACTTAAATCACGCGGACGAAGTCGCGGGCATCAGCTAGTATATTATACGAGTACGCACCACGATAATTGTTTTGATTGGAAATGTCGATATTTCGATACAGTTGCATGTCCAGTTAACCACGGTAAATGCAACTGGCTCGAAATATCGACATATTATTTAACTTACTGCTGCACTCAGTCATTCATTAAATTATTGATTAATTAATCATTGACTTGTGATTAACTGCCGCACTCAGCCTATTAAATTATATTATATAATGATTAATTAATTAATTATCATTAAATCTATTACTGAATTGTTATTAATGTACAAACGAAGCGTTAACTTCTGAGAATGAAACTTTTTAAAATCCAAGATTAAGTAGTTAAGTAACGATTAGCGACTCTGAGTGCGGCAGTAAAACAATTATCGTGGTACGTAATATTCTACTATAATTATGACAAAAACTAAAATCTATTAGTTACCTATCTTAAAAATTTATTGAAAATCCAATAAAGAAAATACTTGGTAGCATATTAACAATAGTTTTATTAATAAAATAAAATAATTATAATTTAAGTGTGTATCTACAACATAAGTTACTGGCCTCCATTGCTCAATCAGCGCCAGGTGCTCAGTAGCCGGCATCAGCGTCATAGCTGCTTCTTTGACTGTCATAACCTGAAACTGAAAAAAAGTTTGTTGTTACATGTAGCTTTTTAACCGACTTCAGGAAAGGAGGAGGTTCTTAATTCGTCGGAATCTTTTTAGGGTTCCGTAGTAAACAAGGAACCCTTATAGTTTCGCCATGTCCGTCCGTCTGTCCGTCCGTCCGCGGTTTAGCTCGGAGACTATTGGTACTAGAAATCTGTAATTTGACAAGGGTATAAATATCAATCACGCCGACAAAGTCGTGAAATAAAATTGTGAAAAATATTTTTTTTTGGGTACCTCCCCTACATGTAAAGTGGGGATGAATTTTTTTTTCTCGTCTATCCCATAGTGTGGGGTGTCTTTGAATAGGTCTTTCAAAAATATTGTGGGTGTGGGAACACCATTTTTCAATTTAGGGATCCGTTTGTGAAATATGATATTTTAAAGTGCTAAATTTTATTAGAGTCAAGTGTCCCCCCCCTCTGCCAGCTAAATGGTTATATATAGGATACAAAAAAAAATTCACAGCAGTAGTATATATAATGAATTTTAAAGGAAAACTATCACGGCTAAGTAGGGTTCATTAGTTAAGGAGTTATATCTGTTTCTTCTAAGTTAGGTATTACACGTAGTGTAAGTTGCATATTTTGTAGAATATTATAGTATTTAAACGATGGAACTCAAAATTTATTCAATATTCATAAATAAAACAAAAGCACTATCCTAGGTCAGCAATTAATATTTGAGACTTTCAGCTACGGAACCCTACACTGCGCGTGGCCCGACACGCACTTGGCCGGTTTTTTTATGTACGTTCACCGATTACTCGAAGACGCCTAAACCGATTTCGAAAATCATTTTTTCGTTTCAAAGGATATACTTTCCAGGTGGGGCCAATGAATTTTATCGAAATCGGTCGAGCGTTTTTTAAAATATCAACTAAAAAGTGTATACTTTGTAGTGGAGCGGGCCTTTTGAAGTGGTTTTTTTATTTTAATATAAAAAATATT
Source organism: Oeneis ivallda (assembly GCA_029955525.1). Taxonomy (NCBI): domain Eukaryota; kingdom Metazoa; phylum Arthropoda; class Insecta; order Lepidoptera; family Nymphalidae; genus Oeneis; species Oeneis ivallda. Next base: position 4,029,450 of record JARPMR010000017.1, on the reverse strand, counting down.
TTTAAAACCCGACTTCAAACTCCCGCGGCACTATTCAAAGTATATGTAATTTATTGTTGATATTTTAAAAACCACTCGACCGATTTCGATAAAATTTATATGGGACCACCTGAGGAGTATATACCCTTTCAAAAAAAAAAGCATTTTCCAAATCGGTTCAGGCGTCTTTGAGTAATCGGTGAACATACTTACATAAAAAAAAGATTCTAGCTTGCCTAGAAGAATAGACATCTTCTAGGCCAGCGCGCTCCATCTTTAGCTGCATATTTACTACCATTAGGCGAGATTGCAGTCTAGCACTTGTCTATTTAAAAATAAGCGAAGCCGATTTCGTCCACCTAGGGCGGAGGTCTCTTAGATGGACAAAACATGTTCTGTAGTGATCGCTTCAAGAGATTTAGGTAGAATAGAATAGAAACGTTTTTTTTTTCAAATAAAGTTTTACAAGTGCTTTTGAATTGTCGATGTGTCTACCACTGATTCAGAATGCCCTTCCTGCCGAGAAAAACCGGCAAGAAACTCGGTAGTTGCCCTTTTCAGTACAATTTTACAATAGGTACTATGCTATTTACGCAGTGTTTCCACAATAAGGGGTAGTTCAAAAATGTATACCTACTTACAATTCAATACAAGTTAAGATGGGCAAACAGAAAGTAGCACCATTCCTGCCGGTGGCGCCCGTTCACAAGCATGACGCATGACCCAGCAGTGTGTGACTTACGGACTTTTATAGTACTTTTATTTCACGAAGCGACGCTCGCTTTACTTGTGGTTAGCAAGTGTACAAACACGCTGTGAATGTGTGCTTAAGCGCGTTAGTACTGAGAGTACCGTCTACTCGTCTACACGCACACATTTGTACCGTGTTGTATACTTTTTTTTAAGCTATCGCATAGCTTTTATCGTGGGCTTTGAGCGCGGCGACCGAATCAAGAAATTCCGTAACGAAAATAAACCTAACACCGTCGTTTCTTCGGCAGACTTCGCCACGGTGTTTGTGTGCCTGCGACTATAAAATGCTATGCAATAGCTTTACCGCGGCAGTTCCCGAGTGCCACACGTATTTTTTTAATCTTATTTATTTTAAGGAGCTTTTATAGGTGACCTACATGTACAGCCCCATCGGTACACACAAATTACATAAAAAAATCATTCATTGATTCAATTATAATTACTTAAATCTAAAACTAAAACTATACCAATTTGAGGTGTTGGACGTTGGTACTTGGTTACACAAGTAAAGCGCGCGTCGCTTCGTGAAATAAAAGTATCTACTATACACAGTGGACCAACAGTGAACTTTTATCGGTTGATAAGATGTTGACATTAATTAAGAATATAATCTTAGGTACCATCTCCGTTATCTGCGGTCAACTGCAAGCTCTTCAAGATTGCGTCAGGTATAGGTGGTGGTGTGGGGAGGTGGTCGCCACTGGGGTGGAAACCGTTCTCGTCAGCGGTGTAGGTGACGGTGTAGGTCTGGCCATCGCCCCCGACGTAGGAGAACGACCCTGTCACTGCCAGGGAGCCTTCCTCAGGGGCAGCACCCGGGATGATGCGGCCTGGAAATATTTGTACAAGAACAAGTGTAAGCTAAAAATGTTATTTTTATAAAACAATTTTTTAGTAGCTGGATACATCATCAGACCCTGGAATAGAATAGAATAGAAATATTTTTTATTCAAATAAACTTTTACATGTGCTTTTGAATAGTCGATGAATCTACCACTGGTTCGGAATGCCTTTCCTGCCGAGAAGAACCAGCAAGAAACTCGGCGGTTGCTCTTTTCAAAACAAAACAATACAGTAAATACTATGCTATATAAGCAGTGTTTCCACAATGAGGAAAGTTCCAAAAATGCATACCGACTAACTTCTATCTTAAGATGGGCAGACATAAAGCTGGGGCTACCATTCCCGCCGGTGGAACCCGTTCACGAGCATGACGCATGACCCAGCCATTGCTTCGCTCAACCATATTTGAGGGAACGTATAACAACCCGCATCACACGACACCACCACAGTACTTGTCATGGTGAATCAAAGAAGCCCAAACTCGATGGGGTTACGTCGCTTAATTACAGAGTTCCGATAGCCAGCCGTCATCAGATCAGCTCCATGTCACAATAATATTGCACTGTCATCCGATTAACATACACATGCAAGATTTCAGCTTAATCGGAAACCAGGATGAAACTTTTTTTACCTCACCCATATTTCCATTAAGTATACTTTTTATAATTTATATCAAAAATCTTCAGATTATAATGGGGCTGAGGTGTACCAAGGTTTTATAGGTATAAAACCTATAGGTATAGCCCCTAAATAAATGAAGAAAAGAAAAAATATCAAATATCGAAGATCACTTTTGCCATCGATCGTGCAGCAAAATAAATAGAGTTGAGTTTTAAGTTATAAGAATCAAAGGAAACTGTATCCATTTTAAATGATAAATTCGTTCATGATAGAGTAACCATGTAAACTTTGTCTAAAGTTCAAGTTGCCGTGGATCGAGGTAAGCTCGGTTAAATGCTATTGTGACATTTTTCACTAATTGAATTCAGTTTAGTTCTGTGCTCTCTAGTTTATGGTCGACACTACATTTTTTTGTTAAGTAATTGGTATAGTTTACTCTTAAACGAAATAGTTAAGATCAATTATTAGCTCTTTATGTAAAGAAAGAAAGAAAGAAAGGATTTATTTGCATAATTGTAAATACATAGTGCGAACACTTTACAATCAGCCAATTATGGCACGCAAAATTAGGATTCTAATACAAATTAGAGTCAACTTAGTCAACTTAGTCAAATTATAGCCATCTCTATTATAGCCATATTTATTATTATACTATGTTATAATACTATACTAATCATAAAATATACTACGAACCCACCGTACGTCATACTTAGCAATCTCTTTATACTTTATATATTTACTAAGATCGCAGGTTCGACCCCCCACCCCGTTGCACTATTTCATGATTGTCGTAACCACCCTTAACAAGTTTTCCGCTTATTTGGAGGGGAGAGGAGAGCCATTTTCAGCTTGGCTAATATTCTTTATTAAAAAAAAGATTAGTAAAAAAAACTTGAGAGGTGTCAAGGGACACCCGGATGGAACGAAGTTCCTTTCGATTAATTAATTTGGCATTGTATTCAACATTTTCACACTACAATCACCGACATATATTGTACCTACCGTAGGTACAATATATGTCGGTGACTACAATATTAGATCTCCGTAGCCATCGACTTTTAACTATTTAGCGACTGCAGAAACCACAAGGCTACGGAGATCCAATATTGTACCGCGAAAATACCGAACACAATGCCAAATTCACATTCAAAAAAGTGTCGGTTTCAAAAAAGTGTCGGTCCGTCTAGCCCCCTTCCGCACCGCGCGATATGGAACTACGTTCCAATTATTGTGGCTAATAGATTTTAACATACCTAATACTTTTCACAAAGACATTGACACGACCTGAGATTACAATTGATCAAAATTCAAAATTATTTATTTCACGTAAGCAAACATGTGGCTCTTATGAGACGTCATGACTCTACCACCGGTTCCGGTGGATGGCTATTAATCTACTGCAATAAAAATCTGTTCTTTCACATTTTTGTTAATATCTGTTTTGTTATAACCCCTTTTAAATCAGTCCAACAAAACCAAAGCATTGTATAATAAAGAGATTTTTTGACTAAAAAGTTAGGAAAAAAAAATTGTCGTATTTGGATTAACCATTTCGCAATCAAAGGAACGCCTCACTAAGTTTCCCTGGCTGTTTACTCAAATGCACATTGCGTTGGAGAAGCATTCAATCATCATTATATTATGTAAGATTCCTGTATAGATAGGTACTTGATAGGCGATGCAAGAGATTGATTTGCAATGAAACACTTGAGTACAAACCTTTGACATGCACGTTGTGCAAGGGATTAACCTGAATTTACGGATTATTTATTGAATAAAAGTACTTGAAAACGGTTGTTTACTTTCAACTACTTAATGTAAACATACTTTTATCATTTAAAGTGTATTCAATCCTACTATAAAATACAGTTTGTGTGGATGGGTGGGTGGTTTGATGTTTGTTACACCTCGCCACAATCAATGAACCTATTTGGCTGGAATTTAGAATGGAGATAGGAGATAGCTTATACCCAGGATTAACACATGGACTACATTTTATCCCGTAAAATTCGTTCCTGTGGGAATTGAAAAAACCTTTATCCACGTGGACAAAGTCGCGGGCATAAACTAGTAAGTTGGTATTACTGTGACTTGGGCGAAACTACTTAAGGTTGAAGACAAGGGTCCGCCCGCGAAATTCAAATTTAATTTGGTTTTTCGCAATTTGTAAACTAATACGACAAAGTAGGCTTATGGCATTCTAATTGCGCCAGTGGAATTATTATCTTCACAGGTTTACATAAAAATCTTTACTTGAAAGTGACTAGTGTGTTTAAGAAATTAATCAAAATACTGAGTTGGACGTGAGTTACTCACAAATTCTAGACGATATTCTGACTAATTTCTTAAACTGGACACTTTCAAGTAAAGATTTTTATATATACCTGTGAAGATGATACTGCCATCGTTGCAATTAGAATGCCATAAGCCTACTTTGTCGTATTAGTTTACAAATTGCGAAAAACCAAATTAAATTTGAATTTCGCGGGCAGACCCTTGTCTTCAAACTTAACAAGCATTATGAAGCCTCAATAGCCCAACGGTTAAAGGTGCGGACTGAAAACTGAAAGGTCGCAGGTTCGAATCCCACCCGCTGCACTATTGTCGTACCCACTCCTGGCACAAGCTTTCCGCTTATTTGGAGGGGAGAGGAGAATATTAGTCAAGTTCAACTTGGTTGATATTCTTTAAAAAAAAAGTGTCACCCTGATACAACCCTACATGGCATGGTGATGGGTTAAGAGATAGGATGTGTGATATAGAAAAGTCTCACTTACCATCCTGTTCAGCCTTAGTGCCATCGCTGGTTTCATATGCATAATGCCATCCTTTATCATCGATTTCATTTTCGTATCTCAAGATCTGAGCTTGATCGTAGTTCTGGCCCTGACTCGCGGTGTTCTGCGACTGACTTCCAAAGTTCTTGCCTTAAATATATAGTCAATAATTTTTTTATAGGCATAGGTTAACAACCAATAATTTATTTTATAGGTCTATCACAAATAAACCTTAATAATAAATAATTGACTGTGACAGACGGACGGAGAAAGTCGCACCATAAGGGTTACATTTTTACCATTTTGCTACGGAACCCTAAAAATATATAAAATTCCCAAAACTTTGTGAAATTATAGTCGGTTCAATAAATCATGAGTTTTGAGAGTCAAGTGTTTTTCCAATTTATTCCACCTCTCCACTGTGTTTTGATTAAAATCAGAATTATTTTCTATGTGACTCTTTGACGATGTTGTTGCGACCTATTTTTTAATTTACTCATGTGTAATAACTTATTGAACAGACTCTACTTATTGTAAGGTGTTGGTAATAATCGTCAATTAAAAAATTGAATACAAGTAATCAAACGTCATAAAAACGTCAAAACAACAGCCACTAATTTATTTTAAGGTTACCTTAACAATAGAGATTCATATTAATTATATTTATTGAGTAACCTACACCTTTATAAAAGTAAACCTAAAAGTAATAACACCTTTTGGCAAATGTCATCATACTATCATACTAATATTGTAATAAAAGTGTGTTTGTTAGTTGGTTTGTAGGTTTGTCTTTTAATCACGCCGCACCAGAGCTACGGATCGACGTGACTTTTTGCATGGGTATGGTTGAGGACCCGGAGAGTGACATAGGCTTTTTTTTATAGGCGGAAAATCAAAGAGTTCCCCAGGGATTTTGAAAACTAATTCCACGCGGACGAAGACGCGGGCGTCAGCTAGTTTTAAATAGTTCTCACCTTGACTTGCGTAGCTTGGGGACTGACTAGGGTAGTTTTGGGACTTGCCTCCATAGTTTCGGGACTGAGTGACGTAGGTGCCATCGTCTGAGGTATCTGGTCCTAAGGGCGTTTGGAGGCCTGTGTTTATACTGTTGGCTCCATTATTGGGTGGTAAATATTTGTCAAGGCGTGCTGCAGTGGCTATTGAGACGAATGTAAGGATGATTAGCTGGAACAAGAAACAATAAGTGTCATCATCATGATCATCATCAGCAACCCATGAACGGCTCACTACTGAGCGCAGGTGTCCTCAGAGAAGGGTTATAGGCCATATTCCACCACGCTGGCCCAGTGCGAATTGGCGGACTTCACACACCTTCGAGAACATTATAGAGAACTCTCAGGTGTGCAGGTTTCCTCACGATGTTTTCCTTTACCGTTGAAGCAAGTGATATTTAATTGCTTAAACGACACATGACTCCGAAAAGTCAGAGGTGCGTACTCAGGATAGAACCTGCGACCCCCCGAATAGGAGACCACAGTCCTAACCACTAGGCTATCACTGCTTACTAAGTGTAATAATAAGTGTAAATTGAAAAAAAAACAAACACCCCGAAATGATTGTGAATTTATAGCCGGACTATGTACGATATATCTGAATCCTGTTACCCAGTTTTCTACTCCATCATCAGATCCTCCTCCTCGATCATGATCTAACAGTTACCCATTCAGACCATTTTAGTGAGCCCAAGTACACTATATCTGCTGTGAGTTGCTGAGGAGTTGGGTATCCCGTAGACTACTTATTGCTGCAGCATCAGCTCAAGATTACCATGCCTTGTAAATAATCCGATGTAACAGTACACCAAATTTCAAATCAATCGCAGCAGTGAAAGATTGTAAGATTCTTCAATCAAGCAGGAAATGAGCTGATGATCTTCAAACGTCTGAGATGATTTTCAAAAATTATATCAAAGATCCACCTCGATTACGTTTGATTTCAAACAGGAAAACCCGCATCAAAATTGGTCAATTGGGTAGGCTGCTACGAGTGCTACGAGAGAACAGACAGATACACACGTCAAACTTATAACACTCCTCTTTTTTTTTCGGGGGGTTAAAAATTGATGACTTACTAGGTACTTCTGTATGTCTGTCATTTGAAATTAAATGAAACAAGTAGGTACTTTGAAAATAAAAATTTTTGCAAAACCTCTGATCTTGATAATATAGGTACAAAGCTCTTCTTCGTAATGGAAAGAAAGAAAGAAAGAAATCTTTATTAGAGCTGAAGCTCTGTGTAAAATATTACATTGTATTTCTGACCCATAAACTAGGGAAGCCCATATCTTAGGGGCCAGTGATACGTTGAGTGTTCTAGTAATAATTTAGATTTTTAGGGTAACTATTTAACAATGCAAATAGTATAGGATATGTAGGATAGATACTTCTTATTCCGGGATGGAAAATATCCACAGGTTTCAATCAACGCGGCCGGATAGCTTCGCGGGTTGAAAAAGTGGGTTCAGCTAGTAGGTACGTTAGATATTTAGGTAGTTGAAAGACGATGTCTTATTTCATCAAGCCTTAGCTAGGGGCCAATTTAGACGGTGCCTCGTTCATCGTTCATTTTTGCGAACATTTTTTGCGAAAATGAACCCAAAGGCCCTTTTACCTAAGGGCGAATTTAGACGGTTTATTTTCAATGACTCGAAATGCATTGATTGGCAATGATGAAGCCTCGAAAATGAAAGCAAAAATCTGGAAAAATGAACCGTCTAAATTCACCCTTAGGGCGAATTAAGACGGTTGGTTTTTGCAAAAAATTTCGCCAAAATGAACGAGGTACCGTCTAAATTGGCCCTAAGAGCATATAAAAGTCATCGAGATACAAATCCACGATATCACAACTTAACCTAAAGACCACAACGACCATTTAAAACACACTTATGGCAAATATTTGATAGCCCACACATGTAGAGTTTTATCACACTTCATAAGGCGCAAAATATAACACTTATTAAGTCACAGGTACCTATAAAAATAATCATAATATTATACTTAATTCAAATTCTATCGAGACATGATTGAAATCAAAACTATTCTCATAATTAATGCAATAAAAATGAAATACTAACTAAATTCATGGCTGGTCTAAGTCGATGTGATTGTTATTGAAGTAAATAGTGAAATGATGGCTTGAACAGTTTCCACTGCCGTTTTATACTGAGATTGATAACAGCATCCGAATCTTAGATCCCTTCACGTTTTGGCTGAGCAATAGAGACGTTTTTCGAACGTGCTTTGTTGTTACTCGTAATAGTCTCGGAGCTCGTGGCAATTTCTTGTTGATGATTTTATTTTATTTTTGTACTCATTTGACATTAATGGCAGTTTGTGACTCAGAATTCAGTTTTGGCTTTCAGAGGTGCGAATTTCTGAAGTTATTCCGTTGATCGTAATCGTATTAGATGACATTAGCGTTAAAGTAAAATAAACCATAACAGTATTAAATTAGAGCTCAATTTCGTGTATGTATTCTTACACGTTTACGTATGTACGATACGCTCCATAACGCTCCATATTAAAATCGAGGATTATTTTACTTTGACTCTAATGTCATCGAATACGAATACGATCAATAGAATAACTTTTAGACAATTGGTACCCAGAAACCATACACGGACCCATAACGAATACAATTTGCATTGAACAGTTCTGTAGCTTTCATCATTCATCATTAGCAACCCATCAACGGCTCACTACTGAGCGAGGTCTCCTCTCAGAGAATGGTTATAGGGCATAGTCCACCACGCTGGCTCAATGCGAAATGGCAGACTTCACACACCTTCAAGAACTATGAAGAAGTCTCAGGTGTGCAGATTTCCTCACGATGTTTTCCTTCACCATTGAAGCAAATAATATTTAATTGCTTAAACGCACTTGACTGCGAAAAGTCAGAAGTGCGTACCCTGGATCGAACCTGTGACCCCCCGAATAGGAGACCACAGTCTTAACCACTAACTAGGCTATCACTGCTTCTAATAGCCGTGAAAGACAGAAAAGTCTGTATAGCGTTACAGACTTTTAATTGTCTTTTATGTGACTTCTTCACAGCTTGCTATTTTTGAAAATAAAAAAAAGTTCTGTTTTTAAAAAGTTTTATACTTTAGCTACCGGCTCTCTGCATGGAAGTTATTCGTAAACGCGTGCAATGATATTGATTGGTGCATTTAGACCGGCACGCGGCGTGCCAAGTGCGACATTGGCTGAAGATGCCTCCAACGATGAGGTGCTTGTGCAATTATATTTCTGCAATTGCTGACCGATTGATTGACTTGATAGGTTACCATGCCTTGGAAATAATCCGAAGTAGCAGTACAACAAATTAGCAAGAAAAGGTTAGAATTATTTTGCTATAATCCGCCAACAGAAAAAATCTGTATGGTCAAACATGCAGTAAGCACCACTCACCTTCCCAAGCAAGCAAGAAAGCAAAGTTCGCAAGCAAGCAATGCCACCACCACTCACATGCACCACCACACAAGACTTTTACACTAATCTCGACTCACGTTTCGCCCCGACACCGGAGCATCCTCAGGAGATGTCGACTTTACAATGCAGTATCGTCTAGTATTGTCTGGACAGTTTTGGGTGCATTGTATGCATTACTGCATATTTGACCATAGAGATTTTTTCTGTTGTTACAACAAATTTCAAATCAATCGCAAGATCCACCTCGATTACTTTAACTTTCAAACAGAAAAAAACCTAATCAAAATCGGCCCATTGGGTAGGCTACTACGAGGGAACAGACAGACACACAGATACACAGATAGACACATACATAGATACACATATACACACATGTCAAACTTATGACACCCCTCTTTTTTGTCGGGGTTTATAAAAGACGTTCAGCTTGCATAATATAGATGGAATCACAAGTAAGCGCAACTTAGGTCGATGTATTCTGATAGCTATCACTTTAGAGTACCTTAAGGAGTATGTTTTGCAAAAGTTAGTGATGTTTGAGATGGTAAGGTTAATTGGACTAATGATTTGACAGTCCTTGAACTGGTTGCAGAATGTTTTGTAGAGCTGGGAATGTCATCTTCCTAATGGGGCGTTCTCACGGAGCAATCTCACTTTAGTTCATCGTCTAAAATCGGCAACGAATTTCGTTACGCTTTAACGGACCAAACGGACAGTCGCTTTAAAATTGCGTTAGACTTATTTTAAGAAATTGGGAATGAGCCTCATATGAAGGCTTAGAGTCGCTCAGTGAGCGATGGATTAGCTTCTTTTTGGAACGTAAGTTCCTTATCGCGCGGTACGGAAGTGGGCTAGATGGAAAAAATTAAGGAACCGATACTCGACATAATTTTGAAACCGACACTTTTTTGTTGAATGTGAATTTTGCATTGTGTTCAGTATTTTCGCGATACAACATTAAGTCTCCGCAGCCTAGTGGCTCCGGCAGTCGCCTAAAAGTTCAACGTCGATGGTTCGAATCCCAGCTCGACAGACTGAATTTTCTATTTTCAATTTTATTTTAAATAATTTCTACATGTGGAATTTTTCCCTAATTTTTTAGGGTTCCGTACCCAAAGGGTACCAACGGGACCCTATTACTAAGCCTACGCTGTCCGTCCGTCCGTCTGTCAGCGGGCTGTATCTCGTAAACCGTAATAGATAGACAGATGAAATTTTCACATATTATGTATTTCTATTGCCGCTATAACAACAAATAATAAAAATTAAATTAAATTAAAAAAATTAAATTAAAATGGGTAGGTGGGTAGATGGAAATCTTTTAATTTAATTATTTTTAACGGAACCCTAAAAGAGCGAGGCCCGACTCGCACTTGGCCGATTTTTATAACTTATAAGTTATAAAAAATTAGGGTTCAGCTTCGAAACTAGCTTAGCTATGTCAGTAACTGTGGTTCTTCTATGGATCTCACGCATTTCTTATTTACTCCGAGAGAGAGGATCAAATCAGATATGAGGAGATCCGTAGAGGGTCCAGAGTTACTGACATAGCTTACGAGCAAAGCTAAAGTGGTAATGGGCGGAGCTCATAACACAGGACCGTGTTTTTGGCGATAATTTTAAGAGACATTTATGTATAGTAGTGGATATCTATCGGTTGCTAGGAAGAAGAAGGAAGATCTGGGATCAAAGTTTTCTGATACGTAGGTATATAACTTAAACCACAGTTTAAGTCTGATTTAGACAAGAACAATTTGTTAGTACATGAAACATACAACAAACGAACAGCAGTCACAGTCTATCAGCCTGTCATCATCAGATGCTCTAAATACCCTTTTTCAGGTGAGTGCATTCTATCAAACTAAATCTTAGCCTTCTGGCATCATAAGCTATCTCATTGATAAAAAGTAAAATAGGTATTCTATCGGTAGACTAACAAATTAATGGTCGATAGTCGATGCAGCATATTTTTATGACATGAAATTGTATGACCACTTTAGAAAGTGAATTAATCACTATTCCAAAATAGTATGTATTATCATTACTATCTTTTATTTATAAAATATCTGGTTTATAATTTCAGATTTTTTAAAATGTAGGAATAATTGTATTTGGTATTGTTGAAATTATAAACCTCGTGATAAAGTATTTTTGTTTGTTACTTTTCAAGAGGGCAAAACTAATTTTTATTTTTGCGCTTTAATATTTCCGAAATCTCTATAGTCTAAACTCGTACTTAAAATTACTATTACCGCACTCAGACTTCAGAGTAGGTTAATGGCTTATATCGTTACTTGGATAAATTAACTTGATTTTGACGTGACAACGTCTTATAAATTGGTTTGCCGGGTGACACTTCAAGAAACTGCGTTACGCTCCGCTCACGTTATGCGCTCACAATGAGAGCGAGTGAGAGGCATGGTTAGCCCGCCTAAGAGCGAGAGAGACAGACATAAAAAGTGAAAGGCACGCGTCCCTTCCACTCGAGCACAGTTAGCCCGCCTAAGAGCGAGAGAGACAGAGCGAGAGAGAGAGAGTGAGAGAGATAGGCATACACACCGGTTCATGTTTTGCGCTTCTATTTCGGTTGTCACGTAAAACTTTCGCCCGTATACCGACTTTACAGGCAACCAATTTTTTTAACATTTCTTTAGTATAATATTAACTAGCTGGAACAATGTAAGATAAGCAAACATACGAACAGACCGTATTTGTGGATAAAAAGGTGATTTGGATAGAAAGCTGAAGTTGGTTGTAAAACTTTACGGGCTATTTCATAATATTATTATATGATCATTCATAAGATCTATTAACAAAATTATCAATAGGTATTGTACATAAAATGTTATTGTTTATTGTCAATAAAATATTAAATGATTTGACAAAAAAGTTTTAGTTTATTCGATACGTTAAAATGGTTATCAAAAAATTCAACAGCGGAAAAACCTGCAATGTAATATTCTAATATATTTAATAGACAATGGGCACAGTAGCAAATTTTTAATTTATAAGAAACGAATAAAATTTTGAAGAGGTTTTTAATATAATTTTTAAATAATTGAATTAAAAACCTTCATGCCGATTTGAACGGATGCATTTAGATCAAGAATTAATTAATTGTTAGGAGTAACGATGGTTTATATGACTCATAGATCTGATGCACTTTTAATCATGACTTCATTTAATTCTAACTAGCTTTTGCCAAGTCTTTGCATAGTTATCTCAGTTTTTTTGAAGATATCTAGTAGTTGTAACATTGACCCAGTCGACATAGAATAGAATAGAATAGAATAGAATAGAATAGAATAGAAATGTTTTTTATTCAAATAAACTTTTTACAAGTGCTTTTGAATCTTCGATGAGTCTACCACTGGTTCGGAATGCCCTTTCTGCCGAGAAGAACCAGGAAGAAACTCGGCGGTTGCTCTTTTGAAAACAAGTTTATAATTCAACAGATACTATGCTTTTGTGGAACTCATTGTGGAAACACTGCATACATAGCAATGTATACAGTGTTTCCACAATGAGTTCCACAAAAGCATATTATCTAATTATAATTCAACACATGTTAAGACGGGCAGACAGAAAGTAGCACCATTCCCGATGGTGGCACCCTCAGCCGGTGGCATAGCTCAGCGAGTCGCGAAACTGAAGTGGAAACGGGCGGAGCACATAGTTCGAAGTACTGATGGTCGTTGGGGTCCCAAGGTGCTGGAGTGGCGACCCCGCACCGGGAAGCGCAGTGTTAGCAGACTCCCCACTAGATGGACCGACGATATCAAACGAGTCACAAGGAGCCGCTGTATTCAGGCGACGCTAGAGCGAGGCCTGTGGAAGTCCATGTAAGAGACATTTGTCCAGCAGTGGACGTCTATCGGTTGAGAAAGAAAAAGAAGAACGTTGACACAAATCAATTACTGGATGGTGACTGAGATTGGAGATCCTTTGTCTTTCCGCATACCGGTAATGTAAAAGCTGCATAAATAAATAAATAAATAAATAAATAAATAAATAAATAAATAAAACTTTATTGACCATAACCAACACAACAAATTAATTATCACTAAGAGTCTGTTATATACCTATTTAAAAGTAATTGGTGTGGAATGGTCAATGGGCCACCCCCTCAGCTTGTGGCGCAGCATGAAAGGCAGGTATGTACCTACCTGACACACCGCAACGCTGATTTTCAGGAAGGGCCCAAGGGCCGAAACGTCACGGACCACCACTGTGATCACACAAGAAAAAAAAAAGAAAATGAATTAACAACAAAAACAAAAATAAAATAAAATAAACATAATAGCATCAAACATTGCTACAGTTTTATCTGTGGTGATTGGCTGAATTTATCGCGTCCTTTCTGCAACAACGCATTTTAGCCAATAGCGAGTGAGTATCGGCCAATCAGAGGCGATTGCAGCAATCACACTGCAGCAATCATTTTTAGGGTTCCGTAGTAAACAAGGAACCCTTATAGTTTCGCCATGTCCGTCCGTCTGTCCGTCCGTCCGTCCGCGGTTTAGCTCGGAGACTATTGGTACTAGAAATCTGTAATTTGACAAGGGTATAAATATCAATCACGCCGACAAAGTGGTGAAATAAAATAATTTTTTTTAGGGTACCTCCCCTAATTGTAAAGAGGGGATGAATTTTTATTTATCGTCTATCCCATAGTGCGAGGTGTCGTTGAATAGGTCTTTCAAAAATATTGTGGGTGTGGGAACACTATTTTTCAATTCAGGGATCCGTTTGTGAAATATGATATTTTAAAGTGCTAAATTTTATATGAGTCAAGTGTCCCCCCCTCCCTCTGCCAGCTAAATGGTTGTATATAGGATTCAAGAAAAAATTCACAGCAGTAGTATATATAACGAATTTTAAAGGAAAACTATCACGGCTAAGTAGGGTTCATTAGTTAAGGAGTTATATATCTGTTTTTTCTAAGTTAGGTATTACACGTAGTGTAAGTTGCATATTTTGTAGTATATTATAGTATTTAAACCATGGAACTCAAAATGTATTCAATATTCATAAATAAAGTAAAAGCAATATCCTAAGTCAGCAATAATATTTGAGACTTTCAACTACGGAACCGTACACTGTGCGTGGCCGGACACGCACTTGGCCGGTTTCTTATTAGAGAATACAATACCTAGTCGTCAGGCTATCGCATTATTAATTAATATAGAAAACACCTACCATTATGCGATAGTCGAAAGTGACTAGTGAAGACTAGTTAGCATAAAAATACGATCTTTTTAATCGACTTATAACGATTTTTACACGTCTTAGATGTCACTTTCAAAAATACGTCGGTCAGTTGCTGCTTGATTGAAAGACAATCCAACGAACAAACACGTTTTCGTATTTATAATATTAGTAGTAGTAACTGTAGACTAAGGTTTTACCTTATAATTATAAGTTTAGCCTGCCGTTAATAATATGGATATCGATCTGAATTCCATCACGAACTTGAATCTTCAAACGTCATCGGCTTTAGTAAGCTTGCCTTTTGATGACGAAAAGTTCAAGCTAAGATTTAAATGTCTTTTATTTATTATTAGCTGATGCCCGCGACTTCGTCCGCGTGGATTAAGTTTTAAAAGTCTCATGAGAACTCTTTGATTTTCCGGGATAAATAGTAGCCTATGTCACCCTCCAGGTCCTCAACTATGCCCATGCAAAAAAACACGCCAACCAACTTTTTGCAGCGTGATTGAAGGACAAACCAACAAACCAACACACTTTCGCATTTATGATATTAGTAAATACTGTTTTTTAGACTTTTACCCACGACTTTGGAATAAGGGAATCAAACAGCAACACGTTAAATGAGCGGAACAGAACCTTAACCTGAACACGACCTTTGAGGACTTTGTTAGCGTTGAGCCACTAAAACTTTATGTGTTTTACACGTCTTTTATTACCATACCAATTACACCTGTCTGCGAACATGCGTAGATCTAGACTCCAGGTAACTAAGTATTTGCGATTTGCTATGCGTTACAAATATAAGCCGTAAAGACCATCGTCATATTTTATCCAATTATAATGAATTTTATTTTTTATTAAAATGCTACAAAACAACTTAAAGCTAAACTAATCTAATTTCTATACAAATTATGCCCGCGTGGAATGGTGCCAAGAATACTCGCTGCATTTCCGCGCTGGACAGCCAGGCTGATCGTTTGCGCAAAAAGTGAGTCAGCCCTTCTGCAGATGAGGCAATTAACCGCATAATGTAAAAAAATTCCCGTAAATTATTTGTGATTCGTTCCCGCAGAAATTAAAAACCTTAATCCACGCGGACGAAGTAGCCTTTTAGGTTTAGTCGAAGTTTTTAAGGTTTCAATTATACCCATACCAAAAATCAGATCGATCCTTTGCTTTGTTGCTGCGCTATAGAAGGACAAAACAACATACCAACAAACAAACACGCTTTCGCAATTTATGATAAGTATTAGTAAGGATGCCTATATTATATTAACGATTCTTCTTTCCCCTTCAAAAGCCTCAAGCTTGTGTATAGAGTGAGGCACCACAAAAGCGCAATGGGTAGGGTATGAAGTTGAACCACATACTTTTTGGGTCCAGCCCCTTGCCCACTGAGCTACTGAAAATAGATAAATCGAAAAACTCCCAAACTATGTATGTATAATTTATCTTCGCCTACTGTGTACCTGATTATGTCGAGCAATCAGAGTACATCTAGACACCATCTAATGCGCTCAAAATTGATAAATAGCGATCATTAGGAATTCCATTTCGAAATTAAATTCGAACCTTGACTTTACACACTTTTAAATATGGTTTAATTTATGAACTTTCTACTTGTATGGTAACTTGACAGACTTAAATAATCTAAATATACGAAAGGAAAAGGTGACTGACTGAATGACTGACTGATCTATAAACGCTCAGCTCAAACCACTGGACGGATCGGGCTGTTTGGCATACAGATAGCTATTATGACGTTGGCATCCACTAAAGGATTTTTGAATATTCAACCCCTAAGCGAAGCAATGGCTGGGTCATGCGTCACGCTCGTGAACAGGTTCCACCGGCGGGAATGGGGCTACTTTCTGTCTGCCCGTCTTAACATGAATTATAATTAAGTATGCTTTTGTGGAACTTCCCCTCATTGTGGAAACACTGCATACATAGCATAATATCTATTATATTGTAAGCTTGTTTTGAAAAGAGCAACTGCCGAGTTTCTTGCTGGTTCTTCTTGGCAGGAACGGCATTCCGAACCAGTGGTAGACTCATCGACGATTCATAAGCACTAATTGTAGAAAAGTTTATTTGAATAAAAAACATTTCTATTCTATTCTATTCTTAGGGGGTAAAATCCCTATTTTAATTTTTAATTTGAAAAACTGAACTTAACATGAGCAAAGCATCAGCTAGTAAATAATAGTAAATAAAAAATCTCCACGACACAGGTTCTTCCTAGTGTGAAGACCAACGGCAAAACTAATTTATTATTTTATTTCTTATGGCAATAAAGTTATTTTATTTTTATAATTAAAAAAAAAAGTTTCAACCCATATTCAGTTACAAAACAGTAACTGGAGCCTTCTTTTTACCCGACTACGGCAATGCCAATAGGAAGGGTTATGATTTTAGCAGTCCATATATGTATGTATCTATTTACATATGCTACACCGTATCGTATAAACTACTCAGCCGATTTTAATGAATGAAGTGTCAATCGATTCGTTATAATCTTTGACAATTTAGTAAATATCATTCGTCGTTCGTTATAATAAATAGTTCGGGTGACATTTTATGCTACGAGTACGTTTCATACGAACAAAATCAATATGGCAGTTACATCAAATTTTCCTTAGTCTAGTTACAGTTTTAACCTTTTGTCCTTCATGCAGACCTGGTGGGGTGATTGTAGCACTGCTTAAAGGACCCAACACGTTACTCCTATGCCTTGTACCATACTTCATCGTGATTCGCAATTAAAAGCTTATGATTGCTCTTTATTTGATGCACTCGATCTAGTCGAGCTTATTGCAATAGGTAATTTGTTTAATTGATGCCACTTGTTTATTTTTGGACTCTCCCTTTTAGTTTCAACATGTAGGTCAAAAGTTAAAAATACTCTACATACTATAATATATTAGGTACTTAACTTTTGCTTGTGGGGTCTCGACATCAGTCGCAGAATTTCAGATTACATAACGAATTTTTGACAAGTGTGTTTCAAGACAGTTCCTCACGGGGAGCATTCGCCTATAATATTGTAACAGTTAGTTTAAATTCGAACATCACAATTAGTGAGTGAGAACTGAGAAGAACTGAGCATTACAGTGCGTAACCTTGTATAATACAGTTTATTACATCACATCAATGAGAGAGAAGAACCGAGCATTACAGTGCGCAACCTGTAATGATACAGTTTGTTACATCACATCAGTGAAGGAGAAGAACCGAGCATTACAGTGCGTAACTTGTAATGATACAGTTTGTCACATCACATCAGTGAGTGGGGATGCCCCGTCGCTCACGTCCGCAGGAACTACCATAAACCTCCCTGCACGTGTCCCCTGGATGGTGCTAATCGAGCGACGAACTTGCTGGCGAAATAAGCGTTTTTTAACACTTACAAACAAACTTAATAATAGTCCGTGCGAAATGGCTTCACACAAAAAACATAAAGGCTCTTCTAAGAGCCCTTTGATCAAAGATGGCGGACCTTCAGTCCGCATCATGCAACTTAATATTGAAGGCATAAGTGCCGCTATCCATTGTGGGTACTAAATTTTAACTCGTCAGTTGGTGACACAGTATTGTACTTAACAGAATACTTAAAATCGAATCTTAGTTTGTTATACTACAGGCGATTGTTGTCGGTGAGGGACCGCCTTTACACTGCACTAGCTGATGCTGTGATGTCGCGTGATGACGCGACTTCGTCCGCGTGGATTTAGTTTTTAAAATCCCGCGGAAACTCTTTGATTTTCCGGGATGCCTATGTCACCCTCCAGGTTCTGAACTATACCTATCCAAAAAATCTCGCTCGCTCTTTTAGGGTTCCGTTAAAAAAAATTAAATAAAAATATTTCCATGTACCCATGGAAATATTCGACCGAGCGAAGCGAAGGTCTTTGAGTTAACTAGGGCGATTTGCACTTGTCCGTCCGTCCGTCCGTCCGTCCGTCCGTCTGTCAGAGCCTTATAACTTTTGAATTACTGAACGTAATTACTTCAAATTTAGATATAATATGTAAACCGATGGCCTCCAGCCGAAAATGGCTTAAAAAGTTATAAAAATCTTTATTTCAGGGGGGCTCTCATAGAAGCGAATGCGAAGTAAAAAAAAAAAAATCGCGTTACATAAAATTGTTACGTATCATTTTAAAGATAATTTTGAACTGAGTACAAAAATATTTTTTTTTTAATTTTTCCCTTAAAATTGACGAAATGGGGGGCTTTCAAAGTGGCGATTTTATACGCTCGCTTGAAGACGCTCTCTAGAAAAATCCGCTATGGATTTTCAAACTGATTTTATGTTTTTAGGTCACTTATATCCTGTACTTGAACAACAAATACTAAAATTATATGAATATTATAAAGAAACGAGATTATTTAATTTTTAATGGGCGTCAGTAATTCATATAGCATCAACATAGCTTCACAATAATGCTAATAGATGGCGCAGTCAGTAACTATTCCCATGGAACTACGAGTTAAATTCAATGTTTGATAAATAATTCAATGTTTTCACTAACGTTCCCTAACCTTTACGGGCTACCTATAAGTTAGGTGATTGATGTTTTCTGTCAACTTATTTATCACGATCCTGTACGGGACACCTAAAAGGATATTGGGACGGATGTTAGGACTTAGGATTGTATTTAGGAGCTACCTACGTTAAGAGACTCCTACTTAGGGGATGATTTAGGTATGTTTGGTGAAAACGGGCATAATAATAATGTCAGTTTTGGTTATCATGTATCGATTGAATGAATAATCATGGGATACCGTTACCGCGAGGTCTCAGTTCGGGGCGAACCACTAGTTTAATTATTCGGCATGTGATGATGCACAGCATCTGTGGGAGATCACGTGGTACTTCCCTTTTAATCCTTCGACCAATCAGAGGGACCTGTTAAGCTATCAGCCAATCATTAGACACTTCCGTTTGTTGTTTGTCACGTGGTCACAGGTATGGCGGCGCTCGCCGCGCTTTGCTCATAGCGTCGTTACTTCCCGGTTTGAGAACACGTTTTCACCGAAAATAATTTTAGTATCAGTGAAATTATTTTAGTGTAATTACTGTAAATAAATAAATTCTAAAATAGTGAATTTGAGTGTAATTCTAATTACCGTAAAATTTCGTTTAATGTGTGTTTTATCAGACTTCTAAATGTAATTATGGACAATTCCTGTGTGGATAACGTGTAACACATCGCGACGTGGCATCGTTATCACCGCCGCTGGCACCAAGGCAGGGGCTTCTACCGGAAGCCAGCGTCATGCAGCGTCGTCGGGGCGCTATGGATCACGAGTCCATTAATTTTGGATCGCAGGGTTGGGCACCGAAGTCAAGCGAGGTAAAAGGGAGAAATCTCGGTAAGTCAGCCCGTTTTCTTCTATATATGGAGTCTGGTCAGCTGAGTCATCACGTTGACCGAAATTTTTGAGAAGCAATGTTTTTCTCGTATTGTGCAACCGGCTCCGGCGATATTGTTTAGTGATAATACGCACAGTTTTGTGTGTGCACGCTACCGTCACTTTCGTTCGCAACGAGCGTAGCTATACCCCTATGTATACTATCTTTATGTCGCGCGCTCTGTGACGCCGCCATTATCTATTTCGTCTGTTGCTATGCCAGCGCAGATGCTACGCTGTGACTAGTACGAATATACGATGGAATAACTTTTTGCCTCATCCTGGTAATATCGAATAACTAAATGAAATTTAAAGAAGGCTTAGTTAGGCGTGGTTTATATCAACACTTGCAATAGAAAGATACAAAAATACCTCGTACTACTCATACTCAGAGCTTTCTGATCTGCTTATAATTTTACAAAACTTGATGGTGATGATGTTAATTGTACTTGCCACTATCTTAACCTCCCTCGACAATATTTGTGATACGATAGAATACGATACCTACGTTTCCCTGGATAGATGCTTAGTTTAAGCATTACAGGGGGGGGGGGGGCAGCAACTGAATAATATGTAACGGTGTTTCAACCAATTCCTGGCAAAACTGGCATGCATCTATGCTCTGGAGCTTGAGGATATACATGTGTCTAAACAAAGACACAGTGAACTGTCAAAGTTCTCGCTGGAATGTAGGTATATTCTATTTCTACTAAGTGCTAGCCCCTCAGAGAATGACTTCTTGTTGAAGGATCTCGATAAGAGGTTAAGCAGTTTATGAATGAATGAAACCTAGAATGTTGGAGACTACTTTGTTGGTTCTAACTTCTAATAAGGCCATGGCTGCCATTTGTAATGCTTTGCTAGCCGAACGTATCTATGTTCAATGTGAACAAAATCTGTAACTTTTTGTTGAGTGGTTGCTTTTTCGATCCTAATACGCAACGCCAAAATTTGGAATGCCCTTTCGGTTTCCATTTTCCCTATAACCACTAAGCTATAATTTGGATGCCTTTAAAACAAAAGTGAATAGGCATCTTCTAGGCAAGCGCGCTTCTTTTCGGGGTGCATCCTCACTTGCCATTAGCTGTCATGGCATTCGGGGATCTGCGGAAGATACCTCCGAGTTACAAATATCTTTTTGAATTTGATTATGATCAAGTGATCAGAGTTACAGTTGCGGTTGTAAGTCATGAATAAGTAACATTTGTGGGGATCTGCGTAAGATACCTCCGAGTTACAAATATCTTTTTGAATTCGATGACAATCAAGTGATCATGGTTACAGTTGCGGTTATAAGTCATGAATAAGTTACATAAATAAAAATAAAATCTTTTGTGGGGATCTACGTAAGATACCTCCTAGTTACGAATATCTTTTTGAATTCGATGATGATTTCTTTGTAAGTCATGAATTAGTAACATAAATAAAAACAAAAACTTTTGTGGGGATCTGCGTAAGATACCTCCGAGTTACGAATATCTTTTTGAATTCGATGATGATTTCATTGTAAGTCATGAATAAGTAACATAAATAAAAATAAAAACTTTTGTTGGGATCTGCGTAAGATACCTCCGAGTTACAAATATCTTTTTGAATTCGATGACAATCAAGTGATCATGGTTACAGTTGCGGTTGTAAGTCCCGAATAAGTTACATAAATAAAAATAAAAACTTTTGTGGGGATCTGCGTAAGATACCTCCTAGTTACGAATATCTTTTTGAATTCGATGATGATTTCATTGTAAGTCATGAATAAGTTACATAAATAAGATAAAAACTTCTTGGGGATCTGCGTAAGATACCTCCGAGTTACAAATATCTTTTTGAGTTTGATGATGATCAGTTAGTGATTATGGTTAGTTAAAGTTGCGGTTGTATATATAAGAAATGGGTGGCGTGGACAGGTGGGTCCGTTTTCGGCCAAAGACTCGCGGCCATCGCAGCTCGAGTTTTTCGGAGGCTGCCTCTGAGCGTATCGGAGGCAGTGGTAGTTGCTTTGGGCTCCGAAGGCCCTTCTCTATATAAGGGAATACGACTACCATTTACCTCCTAACTTATACTTATTCTTGTCCAGTTTGCTCCCATATCCTGCCTAGCTTTGAAATCACCAAATTCATGAGGGTCAGTTGCTCTTGCGACAGGTGGTATGAATATGTGGGTCCAACTTTGGTATTTTCGCTGGATAAGGTTGGAAAGAAATGACAAAAACAAGTTTCACAATCGAACGATCTAACCAGTCCTTTCACGCTGGAAGGAGGCAAATCAATGCCACCAGTACCTCAAAAACATGACTCATAAAAAACAACTAATCTTTTGAAAATGTTAAGGAAAGGACAACACAACAGGTGCCTCGCGGTCATTTCAACCCGAGTTTCACTGGGGCTGCCTCTGAGCGTATCGGAGACAGTGGCAGCTGCTTAGGGCTCCGAAGGCCCTTTCTCAATGTGATGATGAGAATGCGACTGCCATTTACCTCCTAACCTACTCTTGTCTAATCTTTTCGCGGGTTTGAAACCCTGGATAATAAATGCATTTACTGCAGATGATAGACCAAAAGAGAAATATTTGAATCTGGTGATCTAAGATCGGAACAGGAGGGTGCAGGTTCTTTCCGACAATGTGTCTCACCAAGGAAGGACCATGGCCCGAACATACCTATTTCCAACCTAGAGTGTCTCTATGAAGACAAGACATCACATAGCCTTCTGAAAACCACTGGATGGTAAAGTTGGTCATGTCATGAATATATTTTAATCTGGGCGTCATGGAGTCTTAACGGTGATTCCTTCGACAGTTTTACAATTACTTAGTACAGTATCCGACCGAAGGTCGATTTCGGGCTGAAGCCAATCGGCTATCGTCACAATCAACCTTCAACCAAGGCAGAAGGTTGATTAACTCTAAAAATTCCGTTCCAGCTTAAAGTGAATACCTCCTAACGGGTATAATGTTATCGAATGGCATTGTATTAATTTAATTTTTAGTCTTCTTATTCCTTTAAGAGAAATAGCTTGTCTCATTACCTTATGACACTTGTCTGTGTTGCCAACTTTTAGTCAGGTTAATTTAACTTTAGTTTACATTTCCAAGTTAAACAAGTGCTCAAAGCAATCTCTCTTCGGAGTCCAAAAGCAGAGAAATCTTCGATTTGGGACCCTAGTGACATATTTGCCAAATATTCTTTCAAATAGAGTGACTTTGTTTGAGGTGCTACATAAACTGGCCTCTCGCTTTACACTTTTGATCTCGTCGTGTTAAAAGCCCATTCAGGGTGATGACAATGTAACACTAAGTCCGGTTCGAAAATTGATAAATAGGCAATGCTTACAGAGGGTAACCCAAGAGTCACAATTGTTATTTGTTTATCGAAATAAAAGCGGAAACACGCAGCATTTGAGAATTAGATTGACGTATGGGCTTCATCCGAAAGCGTGTCTACGCTCAGCCCTATAGTCTTTCTGCTACTCTCTAACCTTATATAATGACCTCTTCAGGTTAGAAGAGTTCATTCTCAGTCAGTTAGTAATAATAAATGACAGTTCTTTAAGAGATTAAATGATGATATTTATATAAAAATTATTCAAGGAATGTCTGAAAGTTGGTCTGAAGTCACCTATTGAAGATAGTTTTTTCCCAGAAAATTGGCTTCTCTAAGCCAAGTAATTACTTTAAATACCTACTAATGTTAATAATAGACTTGTTTTGATGTGTTGATGTTAATAATAACAAATTATTTATTGGACAATCAAATTTTAGCCAACCTTTTAACTGGGTAACAAAAGATCTGGTTTGGTATATATAGTAACATATTGAATGCTGTCTGGAAGCTACAATTAGATTGCTACTTATTTGATGAGTACTTTCTATTTTGTTTTGGAAAAATCCTTATGATTTTTATATTTCAGATATGCTGTTACTTATTAATTTATTTTGAAATATAGATCACATCCTTCTATGATATTATAATTTCCTTAGAATTATAATTTCTTAACATAGCGTCGTTTGTGGTCACCAGGAGATAATAAACACGTCTCTCACAGATGCTGTGCATCATCACATGCCGAATAATAGTGCAAGTTTTACAAAACAATAAAACTTGTATTATTTAGCAGAGATGATGCACAGCATCCCAATAAGGCCTCCTGGTGTGAGACTTCTATGAGCAAAGCGCGGCGAGCGCCGCCATACCTGTGACCACGTGACAAACAACAAACGGAAGTGTCTAATGATTGGCTGATAGCTTAACAGGTCCCTCTGATTGGTCGAAGGATTAAAAGGGAAGTACCACGTGATCTCCCACAGATGCTGTGCATCATCTCTGCTAAATAATACAAGTTTTATTGTTTTGTAAAACTTGCACTATTTAATTTTTTTAATTTAATTTAATTTTTATTATTTGTTGTTATAGCGGCAATAGAAATACATAATATGTGAAAATTTCATCTATCTATCTATTACGGTTTACGAGATACAGCCCGCTGACAGACGGACGGACAGCGTAGGCTTAGTAATAGGGTCCCGTTGGTACCCTTTGGGTACGGAACCCTAAAAATCACGTCAATCCGTAGCTTTGTTGCAGTGTGATTGACGGACAAACCAACAATCCAACAAACAAACACACTTTCGCATTGATAATTATGTATTAGTAAGGAAGAATTAATTACTTACGATAACAAATAACTAGTGGTTCGCCCCGAACTGAGACCTCGCGGTAACGGTATCCCATGATTATTCATTCAATCGATACATGATAACCAAAACTGACATTATTATTATGCCCGTTTTCACCAAACATACCTAAATCATCCCCTAAGTAGGAGTCTCTTAACGTAGGTAGCTCCTAAATACAATCCTAAGTCCTAACATCCGTCCCAATATCCTTTTAGGTGTCCCGTACAGGATCGTGATAAATAAGTTGACAGAAAACATCAATCACCTAACTTATAGATAGCCCGTAAAGGTTAGGGAACGTTAGTGAAAACATTGAATTATTATGTAGGTACTAACGAGTGAAACCGGGTTACGGGCATCTGTACAAATCGTCATCTATCGACGCGAATAGAAAATATACAATATTTAACTAAAATTTAAGTAAAAAATAATTTTAATTGAATAATATGGTACAAAAAAAATTACAATACAATTATTGTATTATAATAAGTAACTAAATAATAATGGTCGACGCAAAACTGTTTTTGGGATAGGTCGTTAGTCGTAACTCGTAGTTCCATGGGAATAGTTACTGACTGCGCCATCTATTAGCATTATTGTGAAGCTATGTTGATGCTATATGAATTACTGATGTACATTAAAAATTAAATAATCTCGTTTCTTTATAATATTCATATAATTTTAGTATTTGTTGTTCAAGTACAGGATATAAGTGACCTAAAAACATAAAATCAGTTTGAAAATCCATAGCGGATTTTCCTAGAGAGCGTCTTCAAGCGAGCGTATAAAATCGCCACTTTGAAAGCCCCCCATTTCGTCAATTTTAAGGGAAAAATTAAAAAAAAAAATATTTTTGTACTCAGTTCAAAATTATCTTTAAAATGATACGTAACAATTTTATGTGACGCGATATTTTTTTTTTACTTCGCATTCGCTTCTATGAGAGCCCCCCTGAAATAAAGATTTTTATAACTTTTTAAGCCATTTTCGGCTGGAGGCCATCGGTTTACATATTATATCTAAATTTGAAGTAATTACGTTCAGTAATTCAAAAGTTATAAGGCTCTGACAGACGGACGGACGGACGGACGGACAAGTGCAAATCGCTCTAGTTAACTCAGAGACCTCGCTTCGCTCGGTCAAATATAAATAAAAAAAAATATGAGTACTTTAATCATGTAGTACATAATTTTTGTATATCATCAATAGTTTTCTCAGCACACGCCAAATAATGCATTTTATAAGCAAAATTTTGCTTCTTTGGGTTATATTATTGCAATTTTCTTAAGGATGTCTAATTTTTTGAAAATAAATTATAGCCTATGTTACTTCCTGATAAATAAGCTTTCTATTGGTGAAAAAATGGTTAAAATCAGTCCAGTAGTTACAAAGCCTATTCGGTACAAAAAAACAAACAAAAAATCTTTCCTCTTTATAATATTAAGTATAGAAGTATAGATTTGTATAATACAAATCTACTACTAATCGCTACTCTATAGTAGCGTTAGAACTCAATATGAAAACAATAAAATGTAGGAGTCAGATAAAACGAGTATTTATATGGTTGGTTATAGTCTGCGAGGCGTAAGCTCAGTTTTCATTTCATTATCCGCAATGACGCAACTTATTTAACTGTTTGGCAGTTTTACGCTAGCAAGAGATCTCTTCCAGGTAACCAGTATGCACTGTGCAGGCTTAATCTATTGAGTAAGAAATGGGGCAAAATAACATGATACTACTAAGTAAACTTATCTACTAATATTAGATATAAATGCGAAAGTTTGTGCGGATGGATTGATGTATGGATGAATGGATGGATGTATGTTGGAACGAAGTTCCTTTTCGGCCTGTTTGGCGGATGGAGGCTAGGCGAAAAAAAGTGTAAGAATTTTCCGTCACGATCCTTGTTGCCTTCGTTTATTACACACGTTCCATCATAGCTTTGGTGGCGTAGCGGCTAAACGAAGGAGTGAAACTATCGGTTCGGGGGTTCTAATCCTGATTTCAGATTATGTCTTTGTTCTATTTTTATTTTTGGTACGAAGTTCTGTAGAAGAGAAATTCCGAACAAAATATTTGCGGCAAAATTTACTAACGCCATCTATTGTGGGCAGCGTGAAATTGCCTTGTCTGCTTATTTTCTACGAGATGGTTCTAACATGTGGCGAGAGATGGCGTTGATTCTAAAAGGTAATGTTTTAGAAGGCACTTCGTTCCAACCGCGTGTTCCACAACACTCACGTATTTTATTTGTTACTCCAAATACGCCACAACAAATGAACCGATTTGGCTGTTTGGAATGGAGATAGCTCCATTTAGATAGGATGGATGATAGGAGGATGTATAAACACTTAGGCTGCATTTTATCCCGGAAAATTAAAGAGTTCCCGCGGGAATTGAAAAACCGCATCATCTAGTTTTAGCATATTATTATTGTTCCTAAATATGGCAAGGAGTTCCATAACTTTAATTGTAGAACATTTTTGTGAAAATCTTAACGAAGTTTTCATTCTAGAGATAGAGATGGACTGGAGATTTTTATTCCGGAAAATAAAAGAGTTCCAATAATTTATGTAAAAACCTAAATAAACGGACACTTAAAACATTATTCATTCAATGCGTTACATTATTATAGTAAGTTAGCAATAGAAAAATCGCTTTTATAGTACCTACCTACTACAACCTAAGGCTCTCAATAATAACAGTCGTTATTTAGGTACACGTTAAAATATATTTGTCTCTTTCGTGTTTACTTCGTGGTGAAAGGACTCTTTATACCAGCCGATTCAGCTAAATGTTTTATGTTAGTACTAAAATAATAAAATATTTTTAACTAAAAACAATAGTTTATTTGATCAAAATTATGTCAAGTTTATTTAATTTATTGCAGAGAAGTGAATTATTTAAAGCTCACAATAATAAATAATACTTTACTAGATCGTTTTGATAACGATATGTAAAACAAAAAATATTTAAAAACTTATACTTAATAAAAAGTAGCATAAAAACTTATACTTACTTTCTAAGTAAGTTTCCTCAAATCACAATTTTTATTAGGTGCCCGCCCTTAAAAAATTGTGAATTAGTGCGATCTTTCAGGAGGACTATAATTTTTAATTAGTATTTTCTCAATTAATTTTCCGTATCAAATAGTTTCTTCTTTTACTTTTTTAAAGCAAAGGCAGTCGAACGAAACACTAACAACATTGTTTACAATATTATCATGCATATTCATCTTCTTTTAAAATACCGATGCAATTATTACAATCCGGAGGTTATGTGCGTTTAAGAAATTAAATATCACAAGCTTCAATGGTGAAGGAAAACATCGTGAGGAAACCTGCATACCTGAGAGTTCTCCATAATGTTCTCAAAGGTGTGTCAATCAATTGGGCCAGCGTGGTGGACTATGGCCTATAATCCTTCTCAGAGAGGATACCTGCGCTCAGTAATGAACCGTTAATGGGTTGCTGCAGCTGATGATGATGATGTCTAAGTGGCATAGAACTTTTCTGTTTCTGAAAAAAATATTTTCTTAATCAAAATTGATCATATATTGTTTGCCTTAACGTGAAGATCAAAACACAATAATCATTCATTCCTTTTTAAAAAAAATTGTTATCGTACGATTATTTTCATACCATCACACGATAAAGAGTTGCGCTTGCCTATAATATCTGATCGTATAAATTGCCTTTTAGAAAGAGACGTTTATAGTAACACAGTTCAACTTTTCAAAGTTTGTAGGTCAAATTGTGATGTAATTTACATTCTATCGTTGAATGTGGAATTACGGGTCTGAGCGTGAAAGATGTACACACTATACTCCTAATAGTATAATTGCCTGGTCTAGAACCTGTATAGTGTTTAATTTTGTTTATTTATGGATCAAAAACTTATGCTAAATCTTCGACGTTACTTGCAAAAGTAACCCAAACGTGGGTCACTGGTTCAAGATGGCTTACATGATATTATAAATACAATTATGTATTACGCATTTTTATTATCTTTTTTGTAGGTCTTAGGACTAGTTAATTAGGACTAGTTAATTACTAATTAGTAATTGCTCTTTGTAACTTTAAAGTAGGTAAGTATAATAATTAATTTCATTGTTACATTCAAATTAATTTAACTGTACATTCCATGATAATTACATGTTACGATAAACAAGGTGTATGAAGCTATTGTCTTGTTGTATACCTAAAATGCAATTGCTTGGCCGATAGAAAAGTTCTTAGAGAAACGCCTAGGGTAATGACTAGTAAATGACCGTAAGTAGATACAAGAGTTAGACTGATTTTGATCTTAAATGTAGGCATTTGATTATTTGAGATTTAGAATTTTGAAATTTAGGTTATGCTTAAGGTTGTAAAAGCATGCGACAGGCGATTTTTGGTGAGCTTTGTGAGGAAAACTATAAGTTCAATTTGAATAATTTCAAAGTAATATGTAATTTGGGTCTCTTATCTAAATTTACTTTGAGGTAGAAACACGATTGGAAAAAAAATTCTCGATAGAAAGTTTTCCCAAACTTTGCTCCAATAATCTCCTTTTTTTTCGTTTTAATCGGAAACGGTAGGTTTTTTTCCTGCTATTTTTTTTATTTGTGTTGATATAAATATTTACTAAAAGCGGTTTGAACTATTCTTTGATTATTAGCATTCATAATTTTTTTTAATCAATTTAACACTTATTAAAGATTTTTTCAATTCCCGCCCCCTGAATCTATAACTTCCATCTCTTTCCTAGCACTGCAAAGTATATAGTCCCATCACTATCGTACAACCCGCCCATTTTTAACCAGTTAACTGAAGGCTATTGCCAGCGTTGGACGTGTGTCCGGATCCGCCAGGATAATATGTATTTTTTTTCGGTTAGGAAAAAATTAAAAATGCCTTGATGGCGCTTGAAAATAGCAGGTTGTAACTACTCGGCGACCAAAAAATAAAATACGAGGCTTTTATCGTAAAACTTTACGTAAAAGAGCAACGCCATCTATTGGTCATTGACTAAACGACTAAGCAACATGATATAAAATTGGTTTGTTAAAAAGTTCGACGGAAATATGATTTGCGTGATGCCTTCGATTATTTCACAGACTTCTCCGTAGAGTGTCTAGTGTGGTGGCGAGGGTGACGGAGTGAATCCAATTGTTCAGGGTTCGAATTCTGACTTCAGATTATGTCTTTGTTTGTTTTTTTTTTATTTACCATAATAAAATAAAATTGAAGTTTCTGCTTGTAATGTCAAGATAACAGGTTTATATAACTAAATGCATATTATGAAAGTAAATATGGTACTCTATGTGAATACTTAGTCTAGAAGGTGTGTCGCGCTACTAAAGAACGAAAAGAATCGGCCAAGTGCGAGTCGGGCCTCGCTCTTTTAGGGTTCCGTTAAAAAAATTAAATTAAAATATTTCCATGATGGAAATATTTTAATTTAATTTTTTTAATTTAATTTAATTTTTATTATTTGTTGTTATAGCGGCAATAGAAATACAAAATATGTGAAAATTTCAACTGTCTATCTATTACGGTTTACGAAATACATTCCGCTGACAGACGGACGGACAGCAGAGGCTTAGTAATAGGGTCCCGTTGGCACCCTTTGGGTACGGAACCCTAAAAACAGGCCAATGAAAATATGCCAGTGTGCGTGACATGAGTGCCGCGCATGCGCGGCGTGGATTACTGAGCGTGCGTAATAATACCAGGTACAAGTAGTTCCAATAAAATGGGGACAATTATGTTATTAATTTTTTTTAAATATTATATAAAAATAAAATTAATACTTTTTTATTTATTATCATAAAACAATAATTTTATTAATAATATTAACTCTAATGACTCATAGTATATAATATTTTGTATAAGGTAATTAGGGTTTTGTATTAGGTTTCCAAAATTTTAAATAATCAGCACCATATTGAATTTATTTGTTACTAGCTGATGCCCGCGACTTCGTTCGCGTGGATTTAGTTTTTAAAATCAGGCAGGAACTCTTTGATTTTCCGGGATTCCTGTCACCCTCCATTCTCAACTATACCTTCACATCAATCCGTAGCTTTGTTGCAGCGTGATTGACGGACAAACCAACAAACAAACACACTTTCGCATTTATAATATCACTCGCAGCATTGTTAATGATGATTAAAAGAAAAAACATATTACTGATGATATTATCAATTACGTTTAGCTATCATTTTTATAATTGTCATTTTTACCATACCTACCTAACCAAAGACAAAATTACGTTTAGCTGCAATTTACGTTTTGTTATTCCACTGTCATTTGCGTTTTGTCAGATGCGTTTTTGTTATACCACGTTTTATAGTGACATGACGGAAACGCGGGCGAACGGGATAAAAAGTATCCTATGTCCGTCTCCTGGTTCTAAGCTACGTCTCCACCAATTTTCAGCCAAATCGGTTCATCCGTTCTTGAGTTATAAATAGTGTAACTAACACTACTTTCTTTTATATATCGACGGCAGAAAGCGGAAATGTCGTATCTCAAAATTTGGGCTAAATGACTTTTTTTACTATATTGTTGATAAGCGAAAAAAGCCGCGTCGAAAGGTATATGTCTCGTCTTTCTACGATGAAAAAATTTAATGATACGCCATTGAATTTCTTCTAGTTTTGGTACTGCTTACATGACAAATTGCTGTAAATAGAGGAAAAATCGCTATTATTGAAAATAAAATAGATACGATAACACGTCCAACATAAATAACAGTTACACCATTATTTTACCCTGACGGACATTGATTTCAAAAGAGATACAGCATTTCAGCCGCCCCAAAATTTTACGTTGACAAGGATAGAGCAATATGCTTTGAAGTGGTGAGTGTTTATCAAACAGTTACTACATTTCAAACATTTAATTTAAGAGCAAATATCTTACTTACACCATAATATTAGAGTATTGTTTTGTGATGAGTAATCAATACGCCACTCTAGATAGACCCGCACCCCGCCAATCCCGAGGTGTTTGCTATATACGCCATTCTGATCGCGCGGCATCTGATGCGTAAGCGCCGATAGTGAGAAAGCGTATTTGTTGTTAACAAAAATATTATTTTACAAGATTGTTAACTTATCGTTTACGTTTTATTTACGTTTTTAAAATTAATTATTATACTTCAGGAGTTCGGGTAAGTAAAAGAATATTAAAATTTAACCTATTTTTAGTTAAATGTTATTTTTTAGTTAATTGGAAGTCTGTATATTTACCATACCTACTATATCTAATAAACAAGTAAAGTTTACAACCTTACCTGCTTATATTTTACGTACCTATCTTGATTGTTAAGAAACATTAGGTAGGTACACAGTAAAGAAAGTGAGTGATGTTTTATATAAATATTTTTTCACTTCAAAAATTATGGATTTCAATGCAAACTTTCATCCCCTTTTCCATCATTTTCTTAAGACGCCTAAAAATATAGTATCATGCATTTCACTTCGAAACTTCATCATCATTACATACCAAATTAATCCCCTTTTTCACCCGTAAAGGTAGAATATTTGAAATCGCTTGATGGCTTTTTAAGTTTATGCATTTCGTTTAAAAAATGACCAAACTCGCATAAATGTTTCATCCCCCTTTTCATCCCCTTAAAAGCAAAATTATTACTTATTTATTATTATAGACGAGATGAATTAAACGCATATAAATAAAGTTTCATGCATTTCACTTCAAAAATGACGCACTTCCGTACAAACTTTCATACCCTTTTCACTCCCATATGGGTAAAGTATTTAAAAAGGCTAGTCCAAGTGCTTTATTATTTCCAAATAGACACCCGTTAATAAAGATTATACATCATACTCCAAAAATTACCGAACTCACTTACAAACTTTCATTACTCTTTTCACCCCCATAAGGATAGAGTTATCTTAAACACTGAAACACGTAGATATTAATTTTATTAATGTTAAGAGCCAAAAAAGCGTCAACGTTGAACAAATGATGACAAATGTTCAACGTGATTCTTTAACTGAACAGTTAAATGTTCGACGTGATTCTTTAAATTGACATAACTTTTTTATTTATGAACTATATTGAAGTAAAACAAACACTGAGTTTGAAGTGAAGCTTACCACAACACCGTAGCCGTTTCTGAGATTAGTGCGCACTAACGCAAAGACATACAGACAAAAATTCTAACAATCATTGTTTTGGGTTCTATTCTGTTGATAAAGGCCCCTAATAAATTTTTCTCATATATCTTCACTGTACAGACAACGATCAGTTACATTTTTATTATAATATATCATGTACTTATAGATAATTTATAATTCAGAATGTAAATCAAACATTTTATTTTTATAAACTTATTTAATTAAAATCACATACATCAAAATGGCCATGTTTCGAATAGCAGAATATTTGAGATACAGCAGATCGTAGCACGAAAACTTGTATCTATTTTAATTGGTCATACATTTCACCTTACAGTTACAGCTTTTCCGCTGCTCGATATTTAAATATCAACTGCTGTAACTCGTAAAAAATCAATGAAGCAGTAACTTTAGGACATTCCTAATAACTGTATCAAATAACGTTTAGATTCATAGAAATTTCTTGCAAATTTCAACATTCTATCTTTATTAATTTACGAGTTATGATTTTTTCAAATAGTTTTTTGCCTCTGGTGTAAAACTGGATTTTTTTAGATACGCCAGTTCCGCTTTCTGCCGTCGATATCGTAAAAAACGAACGATTAAAATTTTGGCAACCACTTCGTCTTTTTTGACGCTAGGGGACCCTAAATATCGATTTTGAATTACATCGATGCAATAAAAAAGAATTTCAGTATGGCTTTTTTTTTATTTATTTTTTATACATTATTATAGGCACACGCTTGACCACTATCACACCTGATGGAAAGTGATGTGGCCTAAGGTGGAACGCGTTTGCCTAGAAGATGCCTATTCACTCTTGCTTTAATGATACCCAAATAAGTCTTCGGTCTTGCGCCGCTTGAATCCAGCGGCTCCCTGCGACTCGCTTGACGCGTCGGTCCACCTAGTGGGGTTGTTGTTTGTTGTTGTTGGCAGACCAACACTGAGTTTCCACCCCACTCCAGCACCTTGGACCCCAACCCAACGACTAACAGCTCTTCGAACTATGTGCCCTGCCCATTTCCACTTCAGTTTCGCATAGTTTCGTGACTCGCTGAGCTATGTCTGTGACTTTGGTTCTCCTACGGATCTCTTCATTTTATTAAGTAGGTATAGTAATTGTTAACCAATTTACTTGTGACCTTATGTTATTCTTTAGATTTCTCATCTTCCAGATTGTGTATTAAGCTGATACATACCTTTAAATTTTCAAATAGAATAATATTATACCTACCTTTAATAAACCGTCTCATGTATACGATAAAAATTGAGTATTTTTAAATAGTTATAATATTTATATATTTTGTAGGTACAATGTATTAAAAATATTTTTAAACAAAATAGTGCTTTTCTATATCAAATATTATTAAACATAAAAATGAAAGTTATTTATTTTTACCAGCGCCATCTATTTTATCTACGTGACCTCTTAGTACGTGAAGGGGGTGCGCCCCGCGGATGGGTTTTGGCCCCGCCTATTTTTATAAAGTACTCTCCAAATTCGAAACAATTTATTTTCCGTTTAGCGTCTTAATGGAGAGGTCACAACCCTCAGTCACTCATAGGTCAGTCAGTCATTACAGGTCATAAGGAATACTCGTACGATATTAATCGAAAGCTAGGTGTAGCGACTTGCCCGTGTTTTAGGTAGGAATTTGACATTTCTGTTTTTTGTTACAATAAAGCAAAGGTACAAGGTTATTCATTGTTTGGAGATAAACATTATCTATAATGAACTATTTACATATTATTTATAGACTGTTGCATATTTATCATAAACTAGCTGATGCCCGCGACTTCGTCTGCGTTTAGTTTTTAAAAGCCCTCCGGAACTCTGGATAAAAGTAGCCACCGTCACTCTCCGGGTCCTCAACTATATCCGTGCAAAAAATCACGTCGATCCGTAGCTCTGTTGCGGCGTGATTGAAGGACAAACACTTTCGCATTAATAATAATAATAATATGACTTGCTGACCCGACCCGACTTCGCACGGGTGAGGTTTGTTGTAAAATTTTATTTGTAAGAATTATCATTATAGTTCAGCTAATTGTTCTTCTTCTTATTTATCAACTGATAGACGCCCAAAATCTGGACGAAGGTCTTTTGCATGGCCTTCCACAGGTCTCGGTCTTGCGTCGCCTGTATCCAGCAGCAGCGATTCGTGATGTCGTCGGTGCACCTAGTGGGGGGTCTGCTAATACTACGCTTCCCAGAGAGGGTTCGCCACTCCAGTCCCTTAGGACCCACAACGTTATCAGTTCTTCGAACAATGGGTCTCGCCCATTTCCACTTCAGATTCTTCGCATTTCATGTCTGATGTCCGTGAATTCGTCCACGTGGATAAAGTTTTAAAAAATCCCGCGGGAAATCTTTAATGTTCCGGAATAAAAAGTAGCCTGTATGTCATTCACAAAAAAAAATCACGATGGTCCGTAGCTCTGTTGCAGCTTGATTGAAGGACAGAACAACAAACAAACAAACACACTTTCGCATTATACTTACTTTAAAACAGTTGAACTGTCATGATGCAACAGATAAGAAGAACACTGGGCTCTCTGACCAAGGTTCTGATCTTTTCGCTTTATATGGTAATGAAGAGTAGATTCTATGACAAGATTAATCTGGAATAGGTATCTATATATTGGCCATTTTAAATTGCAATGTAAACCTATAAACTCCGTAGCCTTATTTTGGAATTTTGCTTTTACTAAACTCAAGTTTACATCCGTGAATTGATCGATAAACTTTTTCGGAGTTAAGTATGTGCTTTTTAAATAGGTAAGTAATCAAATAGTTCTGTATTAATCATATCATACTTAATATTATAAATGCGTAAGTGTGTTTGTTTGTTTGATGGTTTGTCCTTCAATCACGCCGTAACAGAGCCACGGACCGACGTGATTTTTTGCATGGGTATAGTTGAGGACCTGGAGAGTGATATAGGCGTATATATACAGCTAGTATCTTATATTTATTGTCTTTAATAGTTAAGAGGTTTGAAAGGGAGAAGAATCACTTGCCTTATATTGCTATTCTAAATTAGTTGATTTGTATATCAGATCAGTTTCAGCCAGTAGGTAATTGTCACACGAAGTGAGATAACATTACAATATACTCGTAGATGAGCGAGTGACAGAAATTCTTCTGGTCAGTTGTTTTAGTTACCTGCAGATTGTTAAGTGCAAAATATAACACTATCTTTGTAGTTCTGAAAGGATTGTTATAATTTATTACTGTCAATATTTTAGATGATTAAGCTTAAAAGTCATGACTCGCACTCAGCCTTAATGTAAGCATACCTTGACATCTCTGAGACGAACTTTAGTTATTAATTTTTAGTCACTTAGCTACGGTATTATGGATCATTGTTTTGATCTATTGTTTAATCTATTGTTTTAGAGTGATGGAATTCAAGATTAAAATGTGTGAGAGTGTGGCATTGATATTATCTCATCAAACCCTATAGTTACTAGATGTTGGAACGAAGTTCCTTATCGCGCGTTGCGAAAGGGGGCTAGACGGAAATTAAGACCAAAAGTTGGACCGACACTTTTGACACTTTTTGATGGCCTAAAAAATATCTTATATAATAATTTCAACAAGTTGTGCATCGCTCCCGTGGCTCAATTGGCCCTCGCGCGGCCGCCAACCGAAAGACTGGTGGTTCGAGCCCACCCAGGGGCGCGCAATTCTATTTTCATTTTTTATTTTATAAAATTATTTTTGTAATTTTAATATTTTATAAAAATATAAATAGAACTTGAAATTAATATTTTTATAATAATAACTTCGTTCCTATCTGGTGTCCCACGACACCACACGACTTTTTTATTTTTTTTGAAATAGTCATCGCATTATAATGCTTAGAACAGAAGTTTCTAACAAAGTTCCGCTCTCAAAACAACTAATGATTATGTGAGTTCCATGCCATTAAATTATGGTACTGGTATAGGTCTTGGACGAGGAGAGAAGGACTCGCCAAGCGCACGCATTCCCCTATGCCGAAGTACATGTACGACGTACGTGTAATTATTTGCTTGTGTGCTCATTTTCTGTTAGTGTGACAGCTTTTGAGTTAGTGTGCGCTCATGGAGACGTAGCGAGTTAGTAAATGTGTGCTGTACGTATTTACCTCACCTCCCGCGGAAAGTGGCAGGATGTATTTAGTACTAAATCTGCTTTAAGGCAAGTCCTACTTTATATGGTCGAAGGGTATATTATAGGTAATTAAGTTTTTGACACCTTTTACAGCACTGCTGGTAGAGATAACAAAATATATAAAACCAATGATATATAGCTCCAAAAAGATGCCAACATGATAATTGCATAAAATTATAAATATCAAATAATATTATTATGTA
The DNA here is from genome assembly GCA_029955525.1 of Oeneis ivallda. Taxonomy (NCBI): domain Eukaryota; kingdom Metazoa; phylum Arthropoda; class Insecta; order Lepidoptera; family Nymphalidae; genus Oeneis; species Oeneis ivallda. Next base: position 3,992,233 of record JARPMR010000017.1, on the reverse strand, counting down.
CTTGCAAAAGACTTGCAAGGTACATGACACGGCAAATGCAATGCCATACTATACTGTAACTATTTTTTTATTTTCATCATCATCAGGAGCAACCCATTAACGTCTCGCTACTGAGCGCAGGTCTCCTCTCAGAGAAGGATATAGTATGGTCCACCACGCTGGCCCAATGCGAATTGGTACCTTTGAGAACATTATGAAGAACTCGCGGGCGTGCAAATTTTCTCACGATGTTTTCCTTCGCCATTAAAGCGTAACTTCGATAAGCGACAACCCGAATAGGAAACCGCACTGCACTATCACACTATCTTTTATTAAGCTATTGCATAGCTTTTATCGCGGGCTTTGAACTAGGACAAACAGTTTGAGCGCGGCGACCGAGTAAGCGTTCAACATTTTAGAGGGACACTAGTAGCTCTATTTGGCGCAGTGGGCGAGCGGCCGCTTTATGTATGATGTCGCAGGTTCGAATCTCACTCGCGAAGTTGTAGCAGTGCGCTTTTCTTGTTTGTTTGTTTTTTAATTTTTTTTTTGCATAATTTTTATTATGCAAAAATAATATTGCATAAATATTATAATTGCATAAGTTGATAAAAAATGCTATACAATAGCTTTACCCCGGCAGTCCCCGAGTGCCACTTAATTTTTTTAAGTATAATATTTTGATAACTTACGAGTAAGTTATATAAAAATCTCTATCTCATTCTATAAATTTCTAGTTTTTGGTATGATAGGTACCTATAGTTCAAAGTTAACCAAGTAGGATTAATAGGATCGATATTTTAGCGTTTTATGCTTAGGTTCAGGTTTATGTAGATCAATTAAAAGAGAAATTTTAAAAAAAACGCTGTTTTACTGATGTGTAAATCCATCAAAAATACAAAAGTCATTTGGGTATAATAAATAAAATGAGACTTTTCAAGTATAAATAGTCAAAGTTAAAGCTATGTGGTACACCATTACACACTTATTGCATTGACCTCTATGGATCAGCTTTCCTAATTTTACATCTAATTTAAAGATTATTTTATTTCTAATTGCAAAATTGCTTTGTGAAGAGTAATTTAGTTTGCGATACAAGCTTAAAGTTTATCTTAACTGGATAACAAACTTAACCATAAGTTCCGCGTCGAGCCGATCCAATCGTCGATCCTTTTTGAATGTAGTCGACCTTTTTTATTCAAATTGCTACAGATGAGACTGTAATTGTGAAATAACTATTGAATTACACCAGCTTTAAGCAAAATAAAACCGTTGAAAACTATGCCTGGAGGCTTCATGATAATGGACAATAATTATAGATAGGGTGATAAAGCGGATGCATTTTTTTTATTTGTATTTTAAATGGGCAGGTCACGGTGCTAGACTCACGGACAATTCGAGCCATGACCTCCGGCTTATCGTAAGCGACAATTTTACCTAAATTGAGACTTTTAATACAAACGATGTTTTAAATTGTAAAGGATTACCGATTAACTAAACTAAGAGACTAAGAGACTCTGAGAGACCTCAATACAATGCTCAACGATCTCAGCAGGGTTTCTCAACAGGTGGGCCTGAAAATGAACATGAGCAAGACGAAAATCATGTCCAATGCTCATGCTCCGCTCCACCCAGTAATTGTTGAGAACTCTGCACTCGAAATTGTCGACGAGTATATTTACCTGGGACACACAGTCCAGCTAGGTAGGTCCAATTTCGAGAAAGAGATCAACTGCCGAATCCAACTCGGTTGGGCAACGTTCGGGAAGCTCCGAGATATCTTCTCGTCCAAAATTCCTCAGTGCCTGAAGACTAAAGTCTTCGAACAGTGCGTGTTGCCAGTGATGACTTACGGATCTGAGACATGGTCGCTAACTAAGGGCCTCATAAGTAGGCTCAGGACCGCTCAGCGGGCGATGGAGATAGCTATGCTCGGAGTGTCCCTGCGGGATCGAATCAGAAATGAGGAGATCCGTAGGAGAACCAGAGTCACCGACATAGCTCAGCGAGTCGCGATACTGAAGTGGAAATGGGCGGGGCACATAGTTCGAAGAGCTGATGGTCGTTGGGGTCCCAAGTTGCTGGAGTGGCGACCCCGCACCGGGAAGCGCAGTGTTGGCAGAACCCCCACCAGGTGGACCGACGACATCAAGCGAGTCGCAGGGAGCCGCTGGATTCAGGCGGCGCAAGACCGAGGCCTGTGGAAGTCCATGCAAGAGACCTTTGTCCAGCAGTGGACGTCTATCGGTTGATAAAGAAGAAGAAGAACTAAACTAAAACATGTACTTGAAATTAATAATTTTGTTGTAGTTCCGGGAAACATCGACGTGCCCTAGCACTTTATACTAGTGGTTCGCCCCGAACTGAGACCTCGCGGTAACGGTATCCCATGATTATTCATTCAATCGATACATGATAACCAAAACTGACATTATTATTATGCCCGTTTTCACCAAACATACCTAAATCATCCCCTAAGTAGGAGTCTCTTAACGTAGGTAGCTCCTAAATACAATCCTAAGTCCTAACATCCGTCCCAATATCCTTTTAGGTGTCCCGTACAGGATCGTGATAAATAAGTTGACAGAAAACATCAATCACCTAACTTATAGGTAGCCCGTAAAGGTTAGGGAACGTTAGTGAAAACATTGAATTATTTATCAAACATTGAATTTAACTCGTAGTTCCATGGGAATAGTTACTGACTGCGCCATCTATTAGCATTATTGTGAAGCTATGTTGATGCTATATGAATTACTGACGCCCATTAAAAATTAAATAATCTCGTTTCTTTATAATATTCATATAATTTTAGTATTTGTTGTTCAAGTACAGGATATAAGTGACCTAAAAACATAAAATCAGTTTGAAAATCCATAGCGGATTTTTCTAGAGAGCGTCTTCAAGCGAGCGTATAAAATCGCCACTTTGAAAGCCCCCCATTTCGTCAATTTTAAGGGAAAAATTAAAAAAAAAATATTTTTGTACTCAGTTCAAAATTATCTTTAAAATGATACGTAACAATTTTATGTAACGCGATTTTTTTTTTTTTACTTCGCATTCGCTTCTATGAGAGCCCCCCTGAAATAAAGATTTTTATAACTTTTTAAGCCATTTTCGGCTGGAGGCCATCGGTTTACATATTATATCTAAATTTGAAGTAATTACGTTCAGTAATTCAAAAGTTATAAGGCTCTGACAGACGGACGGACGGACGGACGGACGGACGGACAAGTGCAAATCGCCCTAGTTAACTCAAAGACCTTCGCTTCGCTCGGTCGATTATTTTATTAAAATAATATCGTCTTAAGTTCAAATTCCGGCAGCAAAAAGCAAGCGGCAGAGCAAAAGGATCCATTTTTCATTACAAGTAATAAGTATATAATCATGGAATTCTGCAAAGTAACGCCTGTTTATTGACACGGACGAAGTCGAAGGCATCGTACTAGCTAATTAATTAAGTTAATAAATTCCATTCTTGCAATGCGGATACGCAAATCGCTTATTATTTGCATGAAACTTTAGTCTTGAATATCACAGATGGACATCGTCCTATTGGCTTTAACTTTCCATTATATAATGTAATGTTACTTAGATTAATCTTAAGTAATCTACTATATAAAAATAAGTCGGGTTTTCCTTCCTGACGCTATAACTCCAGAACGCACGAACCGATTTCCACGGTTTTGCATTCGTTGGAAAGGTCTCGGGCTCCGTGAGGTTTATAGCAAAGAAAATTCTATCCACGCGGACGAAGTCGCGGGCATCAGCTCGTATGTTATACATTTAATCCGCGAGAAGATTCCTTTAAAACTAGGATGTGTCTTTTTAATTTATACTTATGAGTATTTTTTAACGGCTGGTATCAAAGATGACAGTTTTGTTGTCAGTTTGTACTCAGACGGATAATTATGTATTTATATCCTCAATAGCCCAACGGTTAAGGGCATGAACTGAAAGCTGAAAGATTGCTGGTACGATCCCAATCCGTTGCACTATTGTCGTACCCACTCCTAACACAAGCTTTCCGCTTAGTTGGAGGAGAGAGTAAAATATTAGTCAAGTTCAGATTCTTTAATCATCATCATCATCATTAGCAACATATTAATGGCTCACTACTGAGCGCAGGTCTCCTCTCAGAAAAGGGTTATAGACCATAATCCACCACGCTGGCCCAATGCGAATTGGTGGACTTCACAAACCTTCGAGAACATTATGGAGAACTCTCAGATGTGCAGGTTTCCTCACGATGTTTTCCTTCACCGTTGAAGCAAGTGATAGTTAATTGCTTAAACGCACTTTACTCTGAAGAGTCAGAGGTGCGTACCCGGGATCGAACCTGCGACCCTCCGAATAGGAGACCACAGTCCTAACCACTAGGCTATCACTACTTCTTCTTTAATATTCAATGAAAAATTCTTTTCAAAAAGACGGAATTTAAGCGCCCATTACAAAGTACAATGAGTTTTTAAAAAAGCGCTGAATCAATTTCGATAAAATTTATATGGGACCACCTCTGAAATATGAACTACCGCAAACAAAAAAAGAATCATCTAAATCTTAATAATTGGTGGAATAATCGCGTAACAAATATACAAAAAAAACTCAGTCGAATTGAGCACTTCATCCTTTTTGAAGTCGGTTAAAACCACCACTACCACGATATCCAAGACTTCACACATTTTTGGGAACATTATAGAGAATCAACTCCCAGGCATGCTGGTTTCCTCACGATGTTTTCCTTCACTGTTACATAATAGTATAATGAAATTGTACCAACCTACAAAGTAACTATAGAAATTCTTCGCAAGATTAAACTTAGGTACCACGCAATAATAGGCACTTAGGTATATGCTAAGTAGATTAGCCATACACATAATTTCATTAAAGTAGGTAAGTACTACCAACTTAGTTATATGAATGCATACTTGGTCACGAATTAATAAATTTCACTCATAATAGTTGAGTGCGAGAGATCTAATATTAGATTATATGGAAAAGGCGTTATATTTACCTACGGCAATAAAGTACAGGCGACTCGATATATATTCTATAATTCCTAGTAACTTTTGTTTTACAAAATCTAGACACTTGCTTGATCTTTTTCCCGGAAGAAAAGACTGAACTCAGTTTTTCAAACTCGTGAGTAAAACAAAGGTTTATATTTTTCTTTGGAGTTTTCGTGGAAGCCTTACTTATATTTTAAATGCGACAGTGTGTTTGTATGTTAGTTTGCCCTTTAATCATGCTGCCATAGAGCTTAACTTTTGCTCTGCTAATTCAATAGTTACACCACCGTCATCATCAACAGCAGCAACCCATCAACGGCTCACTACTGAGCGCAGGTCTCCTCGTGGATGGATTATGTACCATATTCCACCATGCTGGCCCAATGCGAATTGAGAGACTTCACACACCCTTGAGAACGTTATGGAAAACTCAGGCGTGCAGGTTTCCTCACGATGTTTTTCTTCACCGTTGAAACGATGGTAGAGTCTTGACATTTCATAAGAACTACAGGTTGGCCTACGTGAAATCCTACTTCCTAATATCCAACTTCACTTCCTACCAATATTATAAATGCGAAAGTTTGTGAGGATGGATGTATGGATGAATATTTGCACAACCTATCAGTTTAAGTTTTGATAACAATTTAAGATAGTATAAAAAACTAATTACAATGTAATAGCTGCATAATAATATTGTAAAATGATTATTTTGAAAAGAACAACCGCTTAGTTTCTTGCCGGCTCTTCTCAGCAGAATCCGCTTTGCGTGGTAGAGTCATGACGTGTCTAAGAGCCACAGGTTGGCCAACGTGAAATAAATAATTTTGAATTTTGAATATAGATTTCTGCAGCCGACATTACTCCAGGTCAATTTAAATTAGTCACCTCATAAATAACGACGCGATGGCAGTGCTGGCAGCTCACTCGCAATATTATGTTAACATTACGTTCCGTTTTGCAACTTGTAAGCTCACGAACCAGCGCCTTACAAGTAGCCAATCTTTCCTAATCTAATTCGTATGAATATTCATTGATATACTTCCTAGATTCTGGTCTCGTCACACTTATTTACTTTGTTGGCGCGGTGACTCAAAAAGAATCTGGGCATTCGACATTCGAAGCTGCCACTCATGTTTGAAATGTGGTCGATTATGACTATACCTGCAGTAATTTTATTTAAAAGAATATCAGCCAAGCTGAAGTTGACTAATCCTCCTATTCCCTCCAAATAAGCGGAAAGCTTGTGTTAGGAGGGGGTACGACAATAGTGCAACGGGTGGGTTTCAAACCTGCGGCCTCTCAGTTTTCAGTCCGCACCTTTAACCGTTGGGCTATTGAGGCTTTGAATTTGGAATGGCCTTTCGGCTTCCGTTTTTCCAACTTGCTATAACGTAGGTAACTTACCTTTAAACCAAGAGTGAATAGGCGTCTTCTAAGTAAGCGCGCTCTATCTTAGGCCCGCTTGCAGAAACGCCGGGTTATCCTTTTAACACAGAGTTAGTTGCTGCTTTGACAGATTTCGTATAAAGCTTCTGTCAAAATTACAAATTTATTCCTGGATTTTAAAAACTAACCCGGCGTCTCTGCAAGCGGGCCTTAGGTTGCCATCTTCACTTACTATCACTTGAGATTGCAGTCAAGTGCTAATCTTAATATATATAAATTACGTGTTACGTTGTTTGTCCGCGATGGACTCCTAAACTACTGAACCGATTTTTATCAAACTTCGTAACTATCTGTAATTTGGTCCAACTTAAAAGATAGGATAGTTTTTTTGGATTGGGATAGTTTATTTGTTTTATTTATATAGATAAGTTGGCGGTACGAAGTTCGCTGGGTCAGCTAGTAGTCTATATATATTTAAAAAACCTCATAAGAATGCTAGGGTCGCTCAGCGGGCGATGGAGATAGCTGGTGCTCGGTTTATCACTATGGGATCAAATCAGAAATGAAGAAATGCGTAGTATAGAACCAGTGTTACCGACATAAGACACCTATGTCCACAAGTGGACGTCTATCAATTGAGATAGATGAAGAGTTTGCTCCTTTCGCATAACCAAATAATACGTGAGTCGTGCAAAAGGGTGTTTTTCCATTGGGTGACTTTCTTTTTGCAAAAATCTTTATAAACTTTTTTTCAAGTTTGACGTCGATGTCTGTCTGTGTGTGTGTGTGTCCCAAACGAATAGACCGATTGCGATGCGGTTTTTTTCATTTGAAAGCCAGTTTCCTTGCGGTGTTTCTTAGCTATGTTTCGATAATGTTGGTCCAGCAGTGTAAGAGTAGGTATCAGCTCTTTTCCAAAATGATGTCAGGCATTTTTGGCGTATGATGTGCTTCATGCGTGCCATGTCTGGGTGTTTTAAATTTTCAATTTATGCACTTGACAGCTCGGTTTCCTCCCATTATATCTCTATCATCATAGATCACGTCACCAAAAAGTGCGTAGTGGTGACCTAGAAAATATAAAGTCTTACGCCTACCTGACGCGATATTGAAGAATAACGTAATCGCTAACATGTGTACATTCAATTTTTATTCCGAAGGCCTAGGCCAATTAAACGTTGAGTATAATTTTCTAAATAGGTACTCCACGAATATACTCACTGATTTCCCTATCTTTTAACTACAGAAAGAACTTATTGAATTAAAAACTAATACAATTAGGTACCTGTTTTTTGTCTTTTTAGCCTTTGTTTAGCATTCATCAGAGTACTAGGTAAGAAGCTTCTTGCTTTAGAGTCCATCAAGCAAATAGGTACAACAGACAGCCTTATCGCTAAGTGATCTCTTCCAGATAACCTAAAAAAAACCGGCCAAGTGCGTGTTGGGCCACGCGCAGTGTAGGGTTCCGTAGTTGAAAGTCTCAACATACATTTTGAGTTCCATGGTTTAAATACTATAATAATATACTTACTACAAAATATGCAACTTACGCTACGTGCAATATCTAACTTAGAAAAACCGATATAACTCTTTCACTAATGAACCCTACTTAGCCGTGATAGTTTTCCTTTAAAATTCATTATATATACTACTGCTGTGAATTTTTTCTTGTATCCTATATACAACCATTTAGCTGGCAGAGGGGGGGGGGGGGACACTTGACTCTAATAAAATTTAGCACTTTAAAATATCATATTTCACAAACGGATCCCTGAATTGAAAAATGGTGTTCCCACACCCACAACGTTTTTAAAAGACCTATTCAACGACACCCCACACTATGGGATAGATGAGAAAAAAAAATTCATCCCCACTTTACATGTACCCTAAAAAAACTTGTTTTTCACAATTTTATTTCACCACTTTGTCGGCGTGATTGATATTTATATCCTTGTCAAATAATAGATTTCTAGTACCAATAGTCTCTGAGCTAAACCGCGGACAGACAGACAGACAGACGGACGGACATGGCGAAACTATAAGGGTTCCTTGTTTACTACGGAACCCTAAAAAGGAAATAAAAACAAACCTATCTTATAATAATTATTATCTATCAATCTTTATTATGGTACATAGATATAGTAAATCGGTTCTATTGCACTATGTAGGTCACATAGAAATAGTAATGCGCTTAAAACATCTCATACCAGCACCACTTCTATGTGAAGCAGTTAATAACCAACTTAGACCGTTTTTCGCATCAAATTTAATGGGGTCTTACAAAACAAAACAACACGCCACAATTGCTGTGCCGTCTTCAGTCTGAATACTATTGATGGAAATTATTGAATTCGGGGTAAACGCTGACCTATATGCGATAATTATGTTCATTATAAATCCTATTGGTTTCATTGTACGTTTTGTTGATTGTGAAATTAGTCATGTTATTCTCTAACAAGTGTAAATTAAAAAAATATTTTTAAATGCAAGCTTTTAGTAGCTACATCATTAGACTCTGGATATCATCTAGGATCAGAGTACTTGTTATGACAAATCAAACGAGCCCAAACTCGATGGGGTTACGTCGTTTTATTACAGATTTCTGATAGCCATCTTCCGTCTTCATCATCAGATCAGCTCCATGTCACAATAATATTGCATTTTCATCCGATTTACACATAAATGCAAAATTTCAGCTCGATCAGAAACCGGGAAGTGGGTCTAATTCATCTTGCAAGATTTGACCCAAACAAACATAAATAAACTGGTCAAGCTAAATAAAAGCTTGTAAGAATTACAAAATCCTACTGTATATTTAACACTAGGCAGTTTCCTAGATTAACCATAGCCCTATCATTTGTGTCTAAGTGATGTCTTAAAATTAGCATTTGAATATTAGGTTTCAGTTTGATGCCTTGACATGGGTAGCATAAGTATGTCACGCACTCTTTAAACATTTCTGTGGTGGTGTCGTGTGATGCGGGTTGTTACGTTCCCTCAAATATGGTTGAGCGAAGCAATGGCTGGGTCATGCGTCATGCTCGTGAACGGGTTCCACCGGCGGGAATGGGGCTACTTTGTGTCTGCCCATCTTAAGATAGAAGTTAGTCTGTATGCATTTTTGGAACTTTCCTCATTGTGGTAACACTGCATATATAGCATAATATTTACTGTATTGTAAATCTGTTTTGAAAAGAGCAACCGCCGAGTTTCTTGCTGGTTCTTCTCGGCAGGAAAGGCATTCCGAAACAGTGGTAGATTTATTGACTATTCAAAAGCACTTGTAAAAGTTTATTTGAATAAAAAATATTTCTATTCTATTCTATTCTATTCTATTCTATGCACCCTGAATGCAGTAATTAACCCTGATGATTTAAATAGATAAATGTAATCAAATCACTAGAATGAACTTCATCAAAGCGCACAATAGCGGAATTTGATGTAAATTATGGCGTGTCAATCATTATAGAGTATATTGCCCGTTTTGTGTGCGAACGAGATTTATTCATCCATATTAGTCAAGGTTATATTAGACTATCTCTAAGGACCTAAGTCATTAGATGTTACAATAGAAGTTCTCAATTTACTCAGCTGGCTATTGCAAAAGGGCACAGGGTTTGATTGACGCGTGGACCGTGAATTCTTTTTTTTCATTCGATGACAAGATAGTCCTTTCATCATTATCATCATCAGCAACCCATCAACGGCTCACTACTGAGTGCAGGTCTCCTCTCAGAGAAGGGTTATAGGCCGTAGTCCACCACACTGGCCCAATGCGAATTGGCGGACTTCACACACCTTCGAGAACATTATTGAGTTTGGGCTCGTTTGATTCGTCATGACAAGAACTCTGATCCTAAATGATATCTAGCGTCTAATGATGTAGCTACTAAAAGCTTGTATTTAAAAATAAAAATTTTTTTTTACACTTGTTTACTTAGGTATAGCTTATTGTACCGAAGCGAAGCTTGGTGGAAGCTTCTGCTCTATGCATCATGCTCGTGCACGGGTTCCACCGGTGGGAATGGGGCTACATTCTGCCTACCCATCTTAACATGTATTGAATTGTGCATTTTTTTGGAGTTTACTCCTTAAGAATCGATTTTGGGCGCCCGGTATGAGAAAAATCCGAGCAGTAAAATCCATTTATCAATGACCTCGTTACGTTTTTCACAACGTTGACATTTCTACCCTAACGTTGAGTAAATAAGCTTGGTTTTCGCTTGAGTTATCGAATGCCCGCGTTACGTTTTTCACAACGATGCAAATTTCAACCCTAACTTTGAGTAAATAAGGTTGGTTTTCGTTCACATGTAGATCAGCGCGATCTTTCGGCTTATGTGTAAACTATTTCGAATAGCAACTCTGTTGTACGCCCTAAAACCTTGCGATAACAGGACTGCTAGCATAATAGTTCGAGCTATTTACAATAGATGGCCGTATTTGATATTAAAATATATACTATTGAAGTTTATAGTAAACTCCAGTCGTGCGTCGGAGCTGACACACACAAATTTTTTTTTAACTTTCCCTCATTGTTTAAACACTACATACATAGATATCACCTATTGTAAACTTGTTTTGAAAAGTTTTATAATTATTATAATTATTATAAGAAAATAAACCGCCGAGTTTCTTGCTGGTTCTTCTCGGCAGAAAGGGCATTCCGAACCAGTGGTAGACTCACCGACGATCCAAAAGCACTTGTAAAAGTTTATTTGAATAAAAAACATTTCTATTCTATAATATTCTATTAAAAATGCTTTTGCTTAGAAGCGAGATAGAATATTAATGTTTGTTACTTTATTTCAAAAGACAATTTTATACAATAAGTACCAACATCGTGACTAATTATAATAGCTAATAATGTAATAATATAGATAATGGTTGCGTAGGTGAACCCATTGGACAGACAGACAGACAGACAAATCGAATGAGCTTCACGTTTAATGCTCATGAATAATTTATGACACTTATATTGATTACTAGCTGATGCCCGCGACTTCGTCCGCGTGGAAAAAGTAATAAAAAAGAATTGTTTTATGTTAATCGTGAGGTTTTTACGATTGTACTACGCCACTATATAATATTCTGTACCTACTTGGTACCTGCAAACCTACAATATCAATTCAAAATGGAAATTTTGTAAATACCCACAATTTAGGCAGGACCAGCAGCATCAGGATTGAGGAGTTGGTAACTGGTCTTCAATGATTGATTGGCAACTGGTCTTCATTCTCGCCTGCATCACTGGACTACAGTCCAGTGATGCAGGCGAGAATTTTCGATTGCACTACGCTTCTTTTTAGTTTATACTTGGCATCTACAGTAGCAACTGAAAACCGAAATTTTCGTGAGCGAAGCGAGTGCGAAAATTTTTTGATCGCACTACGCCTCTGTGTAGCCCATACTAATTGGTATCTACAAAAGCAATCTATAGATAATCGACATTATCGCTAGTAAAGCCAGTGCGACATTTTAAGGATTGCACTACGCCACCATATAGTCCATACTTGGCACCTACATAAGCAACACAAAAGCGACGTTATCGCGAGCGAAGCAAGCGCGAAATTTTCAGAACTACTTTACTATGTACTCCATACTTGGTTTACACTCACAACAACAATTAAGAAAAGACATTTTCGCCAACGAAGCGAGCGCGAAAATTTTAAAGATTTCATTGCATCACTATGTAGTCCAAAACGGACATTTCGCATAATTTTTAGGGCTGCACTACATAACTGTGTCATTCATACTTGGTTCTAAAAAGTATCAATTAAGAAAGACACATTTCGCGAGCGAAGCGAGCGCAAAAATTATCGATTGCTCTACGCTTATTTGTAGTTCATACTTAGCACCTACAGTAGCAACTGAAAACTGATATTTTCGCGAGCGAAGCGAGCGCAAAGATTTTTTGATCGCATTAAGTACGCTTCTGTGTAATCTATACTAATTGGTATAGACAAAAGCAATCTATAATCGACATTATCGCTAGTAAAGCGAGTGCGACATTTTTTACGATTGCACTACGCCACTATGTAGTCCATACTTGGCACCTACATAAGCAACACAAAACCGACGCTGTCGCGAGCGAAGCGAGCGCGAAATTTTTTAGGAATGCACTACTTAACTATGTAGTCCATACTTGGTTTACACTCACAACAACAATGAAGAAAAGACATTTCCGCGAGCGAAGCGAGCGCGTTTTTTTTTTACAATTACGTTGCATCACTATGTAGTCCATAACTGGCAATCGAAAACGGACATTTTCGCAAATTTTTAGGAATGCACTACTTAACTGTGTCCTTCATACTTGGTTACAATACCAATCAAGAAAAGACACAATTTCGCGAGCAAAGCGAGCGCAAAAATTTTAGATTGCACTACGCTCCTTTTTAGTTCCTACTTGGCACCTACATTAGCAAGCGAAAACCGAAATTTTCGCGAGCGAAGCGAGCGCAAAAATATTTTGATCGCACTACGCCTCTGTGTAGTCCATACTAATTGGTATCTAGACAAAAGCAATCTACAAACGATATTTTCGCGAGCGAAGCGAGCGCAAAAATTTTCGATTGCCCTACGCTTATTAGTAGTTCATATTTGGCACCTACAATAGCAACTGAAAAGTGATATTTTCGCGAGCGAAGCGAGCGCGAAATTATTTAGGAACGCACTACTTAACTATGTACTCCATACTTGGTTTACACTCACAACGATAATGAAGAAGAAACATTTTCGCGAGCGAAGCGAGCGTGAAATTTTTTAGGACTGCACTACTTTACTATGTACTCCATACTTGGTTTACACTTACAACAACAATGAAGAAAAGACATTTTCGCGAGCGAAGCGAGCGCGAAATTTTTTACAATTACATTGCATCACTACGTAGTCCATACTTGGCAATCCAAAACGGACATATTCGCAATTTTTTTAGGGCTGCACTACTTAACTGTGTCCTTCATACTTTGTTCTTACAATACCAATCAAGAAAAGACACAATTTCGCGAGCAAAGCGAGCGCAAAAATTTTAGATTGCACTACGCTCCTTTTTAGTTTAAACTTGGCACCTACATTAGCGAAAACCAAAATTTTCGCGAGTGAAGCGAGCGCGAAAATATTTTGATCACACTACGCTTCTGTGTAGTCCATACTAATTGGTATAGACAAAAGCAATCTACAATCGACATTTACGCGAGCGAAGCGAGCGCAAAAAATTTCGATTGCACTACGCATATTTGTAGTTCATACTTGGCACCTACAGTAGCAACTGAAAACTGATATTTTCGCGAGCGAAGCGAGCATACTTGGTTACATTACACTCACAACAACAATTAAGAAATTTTCGCCAATGAAGCTAGCGCGAAAATTTTTACAATTTCATTGCATCACTATGTAGTCCATACTTGGCAATCCAAAACAGACATTTCGCAAAATTCTTTAGGGCTGCACTACATAACTGTTTCCTTCATACTTGGTTCTTCTTCTTCTTCTTCTTGAGGTGCCATCTCCTACCGGAGGTTGGCTATCATATTGGCTATTCGGACCTTACACACAACTGCGCGGAATAAGGATCGAGTACTCAGTCCGAACCATGTCCGGAGATTCTTGAGCCAAGAGGTCCGTCTTCTTCCAGGGGGTCTCCTACCTTGTATCTTCCCCTGTATTATTAGTTGGAGCAACTTGTACTTATCGCCACGCATTATATGTCCCAGATATTGCAGTTTTCGTTGCTTTATTGGTTCGTTATACTTGGTTCTTACACTACCAATCAAGAAGACACATTTTAGCGAGCGAAGCGAGCGCTAAAATTTTCGATTGCACTACGCTTCTTTGTAGTTCATACTTGGCACCCGCAGTAGCAACTGAAAACTGATATTATCGCGAGCGAAGCGAGCGCGAAGGTTTTTTGATCGCACTACGCCTCTGTGTAGTCCATATACAAATGAGTACATAATTTAATATAATTTTTTTACAAAACAAAGTATATATTTTTTTTTCTTAATTTTTTATAACCACCTGGGAAGTAGCCTTTCAAACAAAAAAGTAAGAATTTTCCAAATCAGTTCAGGCGCCTTCAAGTAATCGGTGAACATACATAAAAAAATTGAAAAAATAGATTCCGACGAATTGAGAATCTGCTCCTTTTTCGAAGTCGGTTAAAAAGAAATCTACAATCGACATTCTCGCAAACGAAGCGAGTGAGACATTTTTTACGATTGCCATAACTATGCCACTTTGTAGTCTTCACTTGGTTGGTACCTACAATATGAATTCATTATCGACATTTTGTAAACACCTACTATTTAGGTGGGTATTATCATCAGCAGCATCGGGATTGAGAAGTTGGTACCATTAGTAGTTGTAGCATGGGGAGGAGAAGGGAGGTGGATGATTCCTAAACCGAACCGAGCGATAATTAAATTAGCTGAATAGATTGATGCCATCTAAGAATACAAAGCTACTGTGGGAAATTTTAGTAAACGGAAAATGGAGACGCGAAATTTTTTACGGCTGCGTTATGCCACTACCCTAAGTAGTTCATACTAATTGTTACCTATCATTGGTGAGCAGTACCCAGCAGCATCAGAATTGAGTCCTCTTTTACGGCTCCACTACACTATTATATTTTAAATATTTGGCACCTACAATATCAATTCACAATCGACAGTTCGTAAATATCCATGATTTAGGTGGGCAGTACACTGCACCATCAGGATTGAGGAGCTAGGGCCTGGAGGTCAGTGATATAGCCTAAAATTAGTATGTAATGAATAGCTCAGGTCAAGATATGGCTATGGTATGAATGTAATAAGATCTATATACGTATATATCGTATATATCGTATGCGAGTGACCTGGAACTATCCGAGAGAAGTTTTGTCCTCTATCTCCGATAATATCTAGCAGATCTTCACCAAAATTGATCATTGTATTTCTTGTCGTACACACTTTCAAATAAAGAAAGAATTATTAAAATCCGTTCAGATTTGACTGAGTTATGGAGTAAAATCAACAAAAAGTTTCATCCCCTATCCTAGAGTAACCTTATGTTTTATCGGGATAAAAACTATCCTATATGTTGACCCGGAGTATCAGCTACCGCTGTACTAAATTTCATTTAAATCCGTTCAGTAGTTTTCGCGTGAAGCGCGGACAGACAGACAGACAGACAGACAGACAGACAGACAGACAGACAAAAATTAAATAAAAATCTGTTTTGGGCTCAGTATCGATAGTCAAGCATCCCCCAATTAAAATTTTCAAAATATATTAAATGTACAGAAATCTTCCAGTTACAGTTTTATTATAAGTATAGATAGCTATTTATCGACCGAGCGAAGCGAAGGTCTTTGAGTTAACTAGGGCGATTTGCACTTGTCCGTCCGTCCGTCCGTCCGTCCGTCCGTCTGTCAGAGCCTTATAACTTTTGAATTACTGAACGTAATTACTTCAAATTTAGATATAATATGTAAACCGATGGCCTCCAGCCGAAAATGGCTTAAAAAGTTATAAAAATCTTTATTTCAGGGGGGCTCTCATAGAAGCGAATGCGAAGTAAAAAAAAAAAAATCGCGTTATATAAAATTGTTACGTATCATTTTAAAGATAATTTTGAACTGAGTACAAAAATATTTTTTTTTTAATTTTTCCCTTAAAATTGACGAAATGGGGGGCTTTCAAAGTGGCGATTTTATACGCTCGCTTGAAGACGCTCTCTAGAAAAATCCGCTATGGATTTTCAAACTGATTTTATGTTTTTAGGTCACTTATATCCTGTACTTGAACAACAAATACTAAAATTATATGAATATTATAAAGAAACGAGATTATTTAATTTTTAATGGGCGTCAGTAATTCATATAGCATCAACATAGCTTCACAATAATGCTAATAGATGGCGCAGTCAGTAACTATTCCCATGGAACTACGAGTTAAATTCAATGTTTGATAAATAATTCAATGTTTTCACTAACGTTCCCTAACCTTTACGGGCTACCTATAAGTTAGGTGATTGATGTTTTCTGTCAACTTATTTATCACGATCCTGTACGGGACACCTAAAAGGATATTGGGACGGATGTTAGGACTTAGGATTGTATTTAGGAGCTACCTACGTTAAGAGACTCCTACTTAGGGGATGATTTAGGTATGTTTGGTGAAAACGGGCATAATAATAATGTCAGTTTTGGTTATCATGTATCGATTGAATGAATAATCATGGGATACCGTTACCGCGAGGTCTCAGTTCGGGGCGAACCACTAGTAATAGCTGTTTTGTTATGGTTTTTACCGGAGACTATATTTTTTTAACAGTCGGAGCAAAAAGATTTGGACACATTGGACGTTCCAGGAATTGGACCTTGCGGGCCGTAAGGTAAAAGTGGCCTATGTCCAGCAGAGCACATCTCGTCCGTTAAATAGAAAAGTGACGTTATTCAAAAAGAACAAATTTTGCAATACATGCATTTTAAAGTCCTCGCTACGCTTAGGATTCTACTTTAGAATCCTTCACTTTGCTCTGAATTCAAAAAATAATTAAGTGGCACTCGGGGACTGCCGCGGTAAAGCTATTGCATAGCATTTTTTATCAACTTATGCAATTATAATATTTAAGCAATATTTTTTTTGCATAGTAAAAATTATGCAAAAAAATAATTAAAAAACAAACAAACAAGAAAAGCGCACTGTCACTACTTCACGAGTGAGATTCGAACCTGCGACATCATACATAAAGCGGCCCACTCGGCTCGCCCACTGCGCCAAACAGAGCTACTTGTGACCCTCTTAAATGTTGAACGCTTACTGAACGACGGTGTTAGGTTTATTTTCGTTACGGAATTTCTTGATTCGGTCGCCGCGCTCAAATTGTTTGTCCTAGTTCAAAGCCCGCGATAAAAGCTATGCAATAGCTTACAAAAAAAATATTTGGCCCCAATAACACAAATAACTATTGTCTCACATCGATCCTTTATAGACTGTATCAAAGATATATGCTGCAAAAACTATACTTTGCCATTGGTCCAGTAACTGCAGCTAATACACAATCTGCCTACAGATTGATCACTTAATATGAGAACTCGATTTTATGGCTATGTCACCGACTTTCAAACGGTACACTCACATACAATCCTTGCATAAAACATCTCGTCGGTATTGCCCTGGCTTGATTCACTTACTAATTATGTAGGTGAGTGATGACTGATGATGTCTAACGCCCAGCGCATACCAGTGGCGCCAAGGCGCAGACTCGTTGAATGTGAATAGCTTATTTGACGGGGGTTTCACGGGCGGGTAGAAAATTATATAACGACTAAGTATGAAATCATATGAAGCTATATTAATCATGGAAATGGGTGATTAGAGTGCCTTGGTAAAAAAAGTTGGACATTCTTCTTTATCAACCGATAGACGTCCACTGCTGGACAAAGGTCTCTTGCATTGACTTCCACAGGTTTCGGTCTTGCGCCGCCTGAATCTAGCGGAAAAAAAAGTTGGACTCTCTCTAATGAGAGAGCATAATTGTCTAACAGCTGAACCGATATTGGCTACGTTTCCTCGCGGAAAATTAAATAAGAGTAATTCCCAAGGATTTTTTATAAAACCTAATGGAGAGGGCAGGCTGGCTTCTTTTAGGGACAGCAATCGGCGTTTTTAAGGTTTTGAGACACTGCTCAGAAGCTCGATTAAGCGTCCGAACGCTAACGTGGGCAGTGGGCACACAACAAACGCCAGTCGCAGCGATCGAGTTGCGTTTTTTGTTGGTCCGGGATTTTAAGAGGATTGTCTAGTTGAAAATTTTCATACAAAAAGCTTCAAAAAGCGATAACGTTTTGCTACCCGTAAATGTTGTCCAATGTTCATAATTTTTTGAAATGTTGCAGATACAATGAAAAACTATGCCCGTACGTTTTAATTTTAAAGAAATATTGCTTATGTTAAAAGTTATTAGTGACTAAATATCCATATTTTTGACTAAAAAACTACCTCGACTAATTTTATTTTTTTAAATTTAACCAAACTGAAATACTAAAAAAATGAAACGTACGAGCCTAGATTAAGGTGTACTGAATCTAATGAGACCAAAATTGTCTAATTTTGTAAACGTTTAGGGGGGTAAAAACGTTATGACCCGAAACAATATTTCAAGAATAAAATTTAGGCAAATAACTCCTGGACTTGCAACTCTCTCTATCGCACGATGCGGGTCGGGCAGCGAAGCGTTGTGAAACAGATAGCATTTTGGAAAATACCTACTCGCGTCGCGTTTCGTCACTAGACACTCCTCTTAAAGCGCTACTTTTAGCATCGTATCGAACGCTTTTGAGTCGCGAAAACGCGATGTAGTCGCAAAAACTCCGATCGCACCACTAAAAATAGCCAGTTTGCCCTCTCCCAAAACACGTGCGGACATCTTAATATGAAAGCAAAACAACAACACACAAACTACGCTTAGACCGAAATTAGACGGTGTCCCGTTCATCGTTCATTTTTGCGATCATGTTTTGCGAAAATGCACTCTAAGGCCCTTTGCTCTAAGGGAAAATTTAGACGGTTCATTTTCGAATACTCTCGATGAAGCCTCCAAAATGAAAGCAAAAATCTCGAAAGCTAAATTCGCCCTTAGGGCGAATAAAGATGATTCATTATCGCAATAATATTCGCAACAATGCGTTGAACGATGAACGAGGCACCGTCTAAATTGCGCCTTAGACGCTACTCTCCGGCGCGCTGGAGTGCAGTTCCAATTTTAACGGTGTTAACGGTGTTTTAACTTGGCGCCATTCTACTCCGCTAGTCGGCGTTACGCTTTACACGTAAAATGCAAATTGAGAAGAATAAAATTGTTTTCTATGCAACATCTCACCGGAATGCTAAATCGCTTGTCGGCGGTTCTTTGTGAGGGCGGTCACTGTTTGCGGTTTAAATCATCCTGCATAAATTAAAGGCATCTGTTTGCTTTGAGAGGAGTCTCTCTCGAGTCCGCCCCATACAAATGAACATAGATTTACATTACTTATGAGCCCATGTAATACAATTCAAAAAATTAGTAGGCAAACCTGTTGGGTTGTTTTGACACGTTATGATTCTACCACCGCTTCGAAAAGCAAATCCTGCTGAGATAATTTTGAAACTGAAAATTTTTACGAAAATCTGACAAAACACAGGCAGAATGTTAGACTCTAGAGCCGCTCCTGTCTCATTGTTATTATATTAGCTAAAATGGTCAGTTGTAATAAAAATATGCCAGAATACACCCAAGCAGAGGTGCGATTGTCGAAAGCTATCGAAAGATCGTAATCGTATTCGATGACATTAGCGTCAAAATAAAATAAAAGGTCTCCATCTGGGTAGAGGTCAATACCTATATTTTGTCGATTGGTATATTTTAATATTCTACTTTATTTATATTTTTATGAACTCAGAATTTTCTCCTCTTACATTTGACATCCCACTCAATACGATAGCAAAAAAAAATTTGAGAGACCCTCACTTTTTGAAAATCCGCTGTATTTATTTTGTTCGTATACAAAGCCTATGTCACCCGCACCATAATAACGAATCGATTGAAACCTCATTTTATAAATGTCGTGTCCCAATAACTGATCCACACCTCTGGTGACCAAAGCGCCGGCGCTTATTTAGCCCAAAGGCTTAGCCTCGCTATTCAAAGAGGTAATGGCGCCAGTGTTTTGGGCACCATGCCCATTAGCGATCACTTGGACGGCGTGCATTTTTGGAACGTAAGTTCCTTATCGCGCGGTGCGGAAGGGGGCTAGACGGAAAAATTAAGGAACCGACACTCGACACATTTTTGAAACCGACACTTTTTTGTTGAATGTGAATTTTGCATAGTGTTCGGTATTTTCGCGGTACAATATTGGGTCTCCGTAGCCTTGTGGCTTCGGCAGTCGCTTAACAGTTAAAAGTCGATGGTTCGAATCCCAGCTCGACAGACTGAATTTTCTATTTTCAATTTTATTTTAAATAATTTCTACATGTGGAATTTTTCCCTAATTTTTTATTGTATAAATTGGATAAAATGTTATTGTACTACTAACGCCATCTGTTAAAAAACCAGAGTAACTCTTTGGTTTTGTAACATTGCTGCAATAGAAATAAACTTAATATAATTCATCGTAGTTAATCAATTTAATACTAGATGACACCACTAGTTTATTACAATTCCTTCACTAATTAATCGAGAGGAACTTCGTTCCATCCGGGTGTCCCTTGACACCTCTCAAGTTTTTTTTAAATATAATTAGTAGTAATTTTTTATTTATTTTCCATAATTTTCATTTTTAGGGTTCCGTACCCAAAGGGTACTAACGGGACCCTATTACTAAGCCTACGCTGTCCGTCCGTCCGTCTGTCAGCGGGCTGTATCTCGTAAACCGTAATAGATAGACAGATGAAATTTTCACATATTATGTATTTCTATTGCCGCTATAACAACAAATAATAAAAATTAAATTAAATTAAAAAAATTAAATAAAAATACTTCCATGGGTACATAGAAATATTTTTATTTTAATTTTTTTAACGGAACCCTAAAAGAGCGAGGCCCGACTCGCACTTGGCCGATTTTTTTATTACAACTAAATACACCTCATTCATTAAACCGGCTCAGTAGTTTAGGCGCCACCCTAGTAGCAATTTGCGTTGGCTGTTAGTTGGGCCTTTGTTCCTAGTTTGGTTGGCCAACAGTAAGACTTGTCATCCCTGAGTACGGTGGTGCCAACCGTAGAAAAGCGGGATGTGGTTGGCCTTACGAAGGGACTCAGTCGGCGTCACCACTACCATCTCCCAACCGTTGGCTACCATCAGCTACAAAACTCCAACGGAAATTGCTACCA
Source organism: Oeneis ivallda (assembly GCA_029955525.1). NCBI lineage: Eukaryota > Metazoa > Arthropoda > Insecta > Lepidoptera > Nymphalidae > Oeneis > Oeneis ivallda. Next base: position 3,971,002 of record JARPMR010000017.1, on the reverse strand, counting down.
GGGCACGGGGCTACTTTGTGTCTGCCCGTCTTAACATGAATTGAATTGTAGTTTTTTTTTTGGAACTTCCCCTCATTGTGGAAATGCTATATTTTATTCTAACAAAGCTGCATAGGTTAAATCGGCTTGGCATCCAGCTGCCCACAAGATAGTATAAAAAACTTATTACTGTATAACTATAACTTATTACTTATTAATGTAATAGCTTCATAATAATATTGTAAAATGATTATTTTGAAAAGAGCGACTGCTGAGTTTCTTGCCGGCTCTTCTCAGCAGAATCCGAACCGGTGGTAGAGTCATGACTTGTCATAAGAGCCACAGGTTGGCCTATGTGAAATAAATAGTCTTGAATTTTTGAATTTGAACATTCGTAAATAGTCATCTACATACATACATACATTACATAGTCGGGTAATAACGTAAATTCTTTAAACTAATCACGCATACCTAGTACCGCAGCAAATAATTCAGTAATGTGTCAGGTGGCAGAATCTTACCATTGTACTCCCACGCGTATGTCAAGGCTACCGTGAATCATTAGGAAGTGTGTTTGGGTGTATTGTCTGGGTGTTCGGTACACCTCATAAACAATAGATGGGTTCCAACTTCAAATGTATCTAATGAAGGCTATAAGAGATATCGAACATGTGTTTTCGGCTTTTCCCCGTACAGTACTCATGAAATAATAGCCTTTTTAGCCGACTTTAAAAAGGAGGAGGTCCTTAATTCGTCGGAATCTTTTTTTTACGTATGTGCCCCGATCACTCAAAGACGCTTTACTATAATACTACGTTTACTGTAATAGTTACGCGGGAAACATTGTCAAAACTGGCAGAAGTGGCAGATTGCTTTCTTTGCATAGACTTATTATATTTACTACAGTTTCTTAGCCCACTGTCACAGTACAATACATTTTAATTATAACTATTAAGGTCAATTTTTCAAACCCCTTTATTGCCCCCTTAGGGGTTGAATTTTCTAGAATCCTTTCTTAGCGGATGCCTACGTCATAATAGCTATCTGTATGACAAACAGCCCGATCCGTCCAGCTGATAGAGCTGTGCGTTGATATATCAGTCATTCAGTCACCTTTTCCTTTTATAACTATATTTAAATAATAATCTAATATAATCCGACCTCACATTTGTAAATCAACTGCCCCACTCGGTGACTTCGGAGATCGTAGACGTGATCATGTAAAACATGTACCGGATCCATATTTTACGAGATTAAAGATCATCGAGCAAAAAGTTAACATGTTAATTGATAGTTTGGTTGAAGTTATCAAAACATTAATTGATAATTTGCAGCAAAAACATGTCAGAAGAAATGTTAAAACAAAGCATACTTACATATTTTTAAAACAAATGTAACGAAATCTAGTTACAGCATTGCAGGAATCTACGTTCTTTACAATATAATATTCAATTATAAATTCAAGCGATAATAATAAGATGTTATGATAGCTGATGCGGATGCCTACGTCATAATAGCTATCTGTAAGACAAACAGCCCGATCCATCCAGCTGTTTTCAAGCTGTGCGTTGATAGATCAGTCAGTCAGTCACTTTTTCCTTTTATATAATATATTTTAGATAACAATCAAACATAATCCGACCTCACATTTGTAAATCAACTGCCCCATGTAAAACATGTACCGGATCCATATTTTCGAGATTAAAGATCATCGAGCAAAAAGTTAACATGTTAATTGATAGTTTGGATGAAGTTTTTAAAACATTAATTAACTTTTGGAAGCTTCCCCTTAAGCGGTAGGTAATGCTTGTAAAATCTAAATTGTAACAAATTATCAAGAACGTGTGTTGAAAAGGTTAAAAATGTTTAATCTTTTCGAGTCATATTAATTAGAACCATAATATACATAATATTATCTATCATAACCATACTTATTAATATTGTTTTAACCTCGACATTTAAGAATTAATTTATCACAATTTTATCAGCCGATAATCAGAATTTTAGTGACAATTTCATTGTTAGTTATTTTCATTTAATACCTACGTCGACTTCTTAAAAAGTTGAATTCTCGAAATGTTAAAATCCCATAAACTTTAGAATCTTCTAAGAATATAGAGCAGGTTTTTTGTTTGCAGACGTTATCTCTCTATTTGTTTGATGATTTATAGGATAACCTATTTTGCGTCATTATCTCATAATATATCGCGTATATACAAACACACACATACTTCAGCAGCTAGGTGCCTACGTCCGAGAAAGAGATCAACCGCCCAATGTTACTCGGCTTGGCGGCATTAAAAAGTTTCAAGATAGCTTCCAACATCGATTTATGTTACTTTTTATTACTAAGAAAGAGGAAAGCTCAACGTTTTTCAGCAGATGTTGCAAGAAACTATGCAAATACCTATGAAATAATGCAAAGAACTTTAAAAAACTATGGACCTCATAAGAAGGCTCAGGGTCAGGTGAAAGATCAAATCAGGAAAGAGACCCGTAGGAAAACCAAAGTCACCGACATAGCTCAAGTCGCTGAAGTGGAAATGGGCGGCGCACATAGCTCGAAGAGTTAAATGGTCCCCAGGTGCTGGAGTGGCGAACCCGCACTTTTAAGCGCAATGTTGGCAGACCCCCCACTAGGTGGACCGACGACGACAACAAAACGATGTAGAAGAAGAAGATGCAAAGACTTTTCTCTACGTGAAAAAAATCAGAAATGAGGAGATCCGTATAACAACCAGAGCTACCGATATAGCTCTACGAGTTGCGAATGGACAGTACAAACAATCAAAAGATTTGTTTGGGTTCTTGCTTATTATTGTGCTGGGATGATGACCCCTCACTCTAAAGTTCAGCGTTTGAAAACCTCCCATTAGGTAAACGGAAGATCTCAAGCAAATTATTCTCTTTGGAATATATTTTACAGTTAATTGTTACATAATAAACTACTTACATGGTTGTATTATTATTTTTCTACTAACTTTCTTCTATTTTTGACTGATCTGATTCTATTTTCGACTCTAGGTTATAAATATGGGTTAAACCATCTCTGTGCCTATGATTTGTTTGGTGGTTGAACCGTAATACATAGGTAGCAGTCAGTCACACTTTTATATTTATAACCTTTTTACAAGATAGATAGATAAGGATTCAACGTTTGGAAACGCAAAAATCTAAATGTTGCCCAATGTAAAGAATACTAATGTCATTATAAAAATTGAAAGATTCTCAACCAACGAAGCGTAGAAAATAATTGTGTGAAATGTGTTAAGTATTTTTTGGTATACCCATCTTTTGTCTCTACCGGGTTATCGTTCGCTGGGATTGGGATCAATGGTAGGAGATCCGTTGGAAAACTAGAGTCATCGACATAGCTCATCGAGTCGTGAAGATGAAGTGGCAATGGGCGGGGCACAAAATAGCTCGAATAGGTCTTCGGGGTAACAATGTGCTGGAGCGGTGACCTTGTACCGAAAAACGCAGTTTTGGGAGACTTTTCTTACTACACGTATAAGTGCAGTTCGTCAGGGATACTTAATCTAATAAATCCAGGGAAGACTTCATATATAGGAAGCCAATTACGTGTTCGATTCTCAATAGGGTTTTTCAATTGAGCTAGATCTTATTACGGTGGTAAGCTTTGGTAGGCTGCGGCATACATAGGTAAATATAGATCTAATGATCTCAGTCATAGTGCAGCGTTGCGTTTAGATGCCCACAAGAGATAGCTCCCAGGTTCGACCACCGACTAGAAAAATTCTGATAATTATCTCCACCAAAATGCTCAGATCTAAACCTGGTGGGAATTCTTTTCTACTCATTACCAACCTACAGCTATTTAGTTTTATTTAAAAGTAGACATGAGAACTTCCTAGTAGGTAGGTATTACAAAATAATTGTTGCACTAAACTTTTATGCTAATAATATACTTTGTTTTGATCGAGCGGATAGTTTTTGAATTGTATGAACTAAAATTGGCGCATACATTTTTAGTAGCTGCATGTAAGGCTCTTGGTACATTTGTAAGCGCAAACAATTTCTAAAATAAGAATAATCTATTTTTAAACAATCTATTACTTTTTAGCTGAGGTTTAAAGCCTACAGGATATTCTAATGACACGTACCTATTCTGAATTTAATAGGATTAAAATTAGCAAAAGTTTGTTAGTTTGTTTATGTATACCTTGTCGATACCTTTATAATTTTAAATTACTGTTATATATATCTAACTGCGTTGAACTATTAACACATTTAATTATAGTTTCGTATGTATAATTACATAAGCAGTGCTAATTTTTATCTCTACATTTCGTAGTCAGCTAGCAAATAAAAAGATAATAATATAATATAAAACTGCAATTGCCTAGTTCACCATCCCTTTGTAAACTTTATCCAAAGAATTTGACATTCTGACAGATTACCATTACAAAAACTGTCAAAACATCAAAATTGTTTATCGATTAAAATTTACTTGATGGACACAATTTTTTTTTCTTCACTAAAAAATTCTTAAATAATGGATATGAGATACTCTACAACTATATAATATCTACTATCTAAAATCAAGTTTATATTTCAGGTATAAAGCTCTCAATGTGCCACAAACCTAACTCTCATCTCGCAAAGATCCTACATCTCAACCTTGACATTGCCAGCATTGATGGCAGCAGTATATATAAACGGACCTGGAGTCAAGATGCATCATTCCACCACCAGTACTTGAAGAAGCAACATGAAACTGGTACGTCCTCACGACCTAATTATTAATTTCGAAAGGGCCCATCGCGAAGTGTTCCGTAATTATGGTGGATCTAATTTTACTTCAATTCGTGATTAGAAAATTATCTCAGTAGGCGAAAATACGTATATTGGGGTAGGATGTGTAATAGAGCAGTGATAGTCTAGTGGTTAGGACTAGCGGTGTCTTATTCGCGGGTTCGATTCACCTCCGAATTTTCAGGGTAATTTGCGTTAAAGCGAAGGAAAACATCGTGAGGAAACCTGCACGCCTGAGAGTTCTCCATTATGTTCTCAAAGGTGTGTGAAGTCTGCCAATTTGCACTAGCTGGACAAGCGTGGCCTATGGCCAGGTGGACTATGATCTATAATAACCCTTCTCTATGAGGAAATCTGCTAAAAGTAGTGAGTAGAGTGGGACTGAGCTAGAGTTTCATAGATGTTATATAAACGCGAAAAATAATTAAAACTACTGTTCCAAAACTTGTGATGTGTGAAAAAGAGTACTTTCTTCACATCAATTAAATAGCAAGCCTATTTTGATGCTTTGCCTAGTCAGGAGGGGCGAGGCCCCAATGGCTTATGGCAGGGGTACAATGATGTTTTTTTTTCATCATTAGGACGTCATTTTGTTTGGTGATCGAAGTTTTTTTTTAAAGAATATTAGTCAAATTGAAGTTGACTAATATCCTCCTATCCCCTGAAACTAAGCGGAAAGCTTGTGCTAGGAGTGGATACGACAATAGTGCAACGGGTGGGATTCGAACCTGCGACCTTTCAGTTTTCAGTCCGCACCGTTAACCGTTGGGTTATTGAGGCTTACCTGATAACTTTCTGTAGTTTACAAGTAAAGATAGCTACTCAGATTTCCGAACCGGTGGTAGAGTCATGAGCCACAGGTTGGCCTACGTGCAATAATTTTGAATTTTGAAATTCTGATGCACAATTACGGGATAGGCATAACCTAACACTGCATATATAGCATAGTATTTACTGTATTGTAAATTTGTTTTGAAAAGAGCAACTGCCGAGTTTCTTGCTGGTTCTTCTCGGCAGAAACAGCATTCCGAACCAGTGGTAGACTCATTGACGATTCAAAAGTACTTGTAAAAGTTTATTTGAATAATAAACATTTCTATTCTATTCTATTCTAACCTAAGTTCTTTCTTTTCAATAGATCATCCTAGGAGCCCTTGTGAGCGCGTGCGCAGCGGCGGTCCTACCCGGGTATGTACCGCCCGTGGTGCCACCCCAATACGCCAGGACCTACTACCCGGAGAGGCCTCGTGCTGCGTTGGAGAGGAACGCCGCTGTCTTGAGATCAGTGTCCGACCAGAACGAGCTGGGATACCACTGGGCTTATGACACTGAAAATGGTAAGTGGAAAAAAACTTGGGTCGATTTAATATTTACTTACCCGTGGTCTTACTGGTAGTACTACGGGAGATTTTTGGAACGAAGTTCCTTTTCGGACGGGTTGGTGGATGAAGGCTAGGCGAAAAAAGTGTAAGAATGTTCTGTCTCGACCTTCGATTACTACACACGTTCTATTATAGCTTTGGTGGCGTAGCGGATAAACGGAGAAGTGAAACTATCGGAGGTTCGAATCCTAACTTCAGATTATTATTTTTTGATTAATTAATTATTTATTTATTTTAATTTATTATTAAAAGGCACTTCGTTCCAACCTAGTGTTCTACGACACTCACGCATTTTTATTGTCCGTGGTACTACCGACATGTTGGTAGTATAGTGATATTCTCGCTTAACTTTGATATTGGGTTCTTTACGGGGCAGATTTACAAATTCCTTAAAAGATGGCAGCACATTGGCAAATTCTCTGGTTCTATTGTGTATTCTGCAAATATGATATTAAATAACCCGCCTATTCTTTATCTCGCTATTCCTATTAAAAACGCTACACTGCTACAGTGTCAATGATCCTAAAGATCCGAGTTTATGGGTTAGAAAACGGGATATATGGGCATTCTACCCTGTGAATTCTGATGGACGTGAAAATGTTATGTGGGAAAACTCCGAAAAGGCCAAAATTCTTTTGGAAGCCATTTGGGCTTATCTTGAGTCTCTTGTAGGGTTGGATGTAGGAACTATGTACTCCTCGTTATACCTCGTAGTTGATCACCCTTGTGTTAAAAGCTAATCAGAATGTTTGCGATATGCTTATTGACTAGCGAAATGGTTAGTTTAACAACGCAGTTTCAATGCGGTTAATAGCAGGCTACCCGCTTCTATTCTCGAATGTGTATGTCTGTCTGTATTATTATTTATTACCAATCGATCAACTTATTGTATTAAGTAAACATACTTTGATTTATTATAATATTGTAAGTATATTGTGTCTTTATTTCAATTAAGTATCGCTAATTATTATAATATAGCAAACCACTTAATACAAGAAAAGACGGGCTTGTAGAAGCTTAGGGTTATCAATTTAACTCAGTGTTAACTGATTGACAGTGGTTAAATTGATAAAATCTTCTTGCACCACCTTGTCTTGTAAGGAACAACCCTCTAGTTAAATTTGTAAATATTTAGTGATCCATTTTTTGATTATAAAAAACTTAATCGTTTTTATCACGTATCAAAATAGGTATTATCTTTAAGAATAAAATTTATTGATTCAGTTGCGAAATAGAAGTTGATTAACAAGCTTAATTAAAAATTAAAGAATTAATTTAAAAATTAATTTTACTTATAAATAACCGCGAGACCCAAGTTCAATTGCTAATGCATCAAACTAGGCACACATATTTACAGATACGGCTCAACGGGTTGCGATGGTCAAATGGCAATGCATGGGCGACAAAATACAATATAGTTGGAAGAACTGATAGAGGTTAGGGCCGTAACCCGTGATCTAAGTTTGTACGACTAAAACATGGGGCTAATCAACGGGCGGACCAATAAATTGTTGAAATGTTCATGAGCGTTGGTATTCACTTTAGGAACATCAGGTGACCCGCCCACTCGTTTGCTCGCTATTTATTTAAAAAAAAACGAGTGTGCTTTTGACTGAAGTAAAACTTCTTTAGCTCCATCTATATGTATGTATATACATGTTTATATTAATTTTCTACAAATATTTAAAACTTTTCGTAACGCATTCACCAGCTTACCCCCCAAGTCAAGCGTGCGTAAGGAAGTTTTAGGCCTGCACTGTGTCCTAGATATACGAAACGCAACTGGCTATGAGAGAAAGAGAGAAAGAAAATGTGTGCTCGCACCTCTCTCTCTTGCCCCTACAGTAATATACGAAACGTTACTCTTCTTCGTTTGTTTAGTGGCTCCGCGCCTCGAGCGATTGAGCCATAGTCAAGTTTTTCTGATCCTTTCCAAAATTCTGTTTCTTCAAATCCCGATTCCACCACCACAAAATAAGTTTCTCCGTTCCAAACAAAAATTCATTTCATCAGTTTAATAGCTTCCACAAAACGTGGTCCATTCCATCCATTTCAGGCATGTCGATCTTCCAAAATTATTCATATTGAAATCATGTATAAAATCCATAGCAAAAATACCCCGCTCACAAAAAATTAAGCTTCATTATTCCATTTTTTCTTCATAATCAGGAACATAGTTGAACCGAAACGTTACTCTCTCTGTGTCTATCTTCAGTAACTTATATCTCCCTCGCAACTTCCGTTCGCCTCACTCGATCACATTTTTCGTAACGCATTCACCAGGTTACTCCCCAAGTCAAGTGTGCGTAAAGAAGTTTTACTTCAAAAATGAATCACCAAATCGTAATTCCCAGGCATCCAGGCAGAGGAGACCGGTCGCGAGGCCAACGGGATCCAAGCAGCAGGAGGCTACTCCTACACCGGTGACGACGGCCAGGTCTACAGCGTGAGGTACACCGCTGATGTCAACGGCTTCCAGGCGCAGGGCTCCCACCTGCCCACGCCGCCCCCCATCCCAGAGGCCATCGCTAAGGCCCTCCAGGAGAACGCGAGAGACGAGGCTGCTGGAATCTTTGACGATGGTAAAAAGTTCCTTTGAGCCAACACCGCTTTTTACTTCTGCTGCATTCTTCCTTTTGGTTAAGGATGATTATACGAGTCTGCCCGCGAAATTCAAATTTAATTTGGTTTTTCGCAATTTGTAAACTAATACGACAAACTAGGCTAATTGCATTCTAATTGCGACAATGGCAGTATCATCTTCACAGGTTTATATAAAAATCTTTACTTGAAAGTGACCAGTTTAAGAAATTAATCAAAATAATGAGTTGGACGTGAGTTACTCACAAATTAGTCGATATTTTATTAAACCTGTGAAGATGTTACTGCCATTGTCACAATTAGAATGCCATAAGCCTACTTTGTCATATTAGTTTACAAATTGCGAAAAATCAAATTAAATTTGAATTTCGTGGGCAGAACTGTCTTCCAATTTAAGGGCACAATTATTTGACTTTTTCAAAGATGTGCTAAGGTACGACGACTTTATTATTATAACTTACTTTAAAGTGTTATAAAAATAAAGTTACATTGAAAACCTCTACAAAAGTCCTAGTAAACTTAAGGCCGATTTCACCAACGTAAAATAAGTCTTTTCCGAGCGTTTTGATATTTTGGCCGATTTTCAAAATAAAAACTGTCAGAACGCCCAATTTATTCCTTGGCTGACGTTGAGGAAATCGGCAGTTAATTCCCTAAAAAATTAATTTCCAACAAAATCATTTATTTATACAATTTAATACGATCCTTGATAAGGAATAAAAAATTTTTTAGGGAAAAAATGTACTGCTCTAGGCAACACTTTTGTAATAATTATTTGTCTGTTATTATTATTAATGTGGTTGTCTCTTTCTATGTATAATAATTTATTTTGCTTCACTTTTTTAAATACATTTGCACTTGCTTTGCCTATCTGGACTTTTTAATACCTTTCCTATTTCCACCACTGCTAAAATATTCCAAAGGCTAAGCTATTCAAATGAAGTGATCCCAATTAAAGGGTTTCACCCACTGCCTCCTGCTTGCTTAGTATCCTCACGCATCATTGATCCAACGTTGATGAGCTGAGACGAGGTGCACTCTTCTTTATTAATAACTCAAACTCAGCTTTATTTGCTTTAACACAAAATTGAAATTGGTATAATACCAATCTCTTAGCCTACTCTTTAGGCGCTATGCTAAAATAAAGCTAAGTTTGAGTTGTAATTAAAAAAAATGGTTGTCTCTAAAGTCGGTTTACGGACGATAGTTTTACGTGATAACGTCTTAAAGAAACATTGATGACCGCTAACCACAGCGCGCACGCGATGACTGGCGGGCCTGGCAGCCGGCGCTCTGCCAACGCTTTGGGCGATCGTGCCTCTCTATTGCTTGTTCCGCGCTCTCGCTTGCACGCGCAGGCACAGGCGGAACGTGACACTTTTTCGTGCGTGGAACCGGTGTTATCGATTTATAAGACGTTACCACTCTGCAAAGTCAACAAAGTCGCTGCGCTCTCCACTCCGCAGGTGTGTGAACTAAGTCCCGGTGAATAGTATATTTTATTATGTCGCAGTAAGATAGTTGAACCCGTGATTTAGCTATAACCCTAGGTGTATAGCTATAAGTAAACCAGAATATAGCTAATACAGAAGCGGTTCATAGCTATCTTATAAGGAATATAGCCATGATACGAGCACAAACTAGTAATATGTTTAACTATCTGACTAGATTAATCCAGTGAAATAATTAATCTTTGATTTGCACAAGTAAGACAGCTATGAACCACTTACGTATAACTATATTCCGGTGTAGGTATAGGTATATCCCTAGGATTATAGCTATATCACGGCTTCAACTATCTTACTGCGATATATCCACTGATAGCGCTCGCAATCATCGCGATCATCAGCGTTCAGTGATTGCTAGCCTTATGCCTTCAAAAAAAAATTCAAAATTATTTATTTCACGTAGGCCAACCTGTGGCTCTTACGACACGTCATGACTCTACTGGTTTGGAAAGCGGATTCTGCTGAGAAAGCCGGCAAGAAACTCAGCAGTTGCGCTTTTCAAAATAATCATTTTACAATATTATTACGCAGCTATTGTATATATAGCATTGTAATAAGGTTTTATACTATCTTGTGGGCAGCCGGAAGCCAAGCCAATTTAACCCATGCAACTTTGTTAGAATAGAATAGAATATATTTCGACAATGAGGTGAAGTTCCAAAAAAGCGTAGGTACTACAATTCAATTCATATTAAGACGGGCAGACAGAAAGTAGCCCCATTCCCGCCGGTGGCACCCGTTCACGAGCATGACGCATGATCCAGCCGTTGCTTCGCTCGACCATATTTGAGGATTAATTCTCATTCAAAGAGGAGATCCGCTCCCAGTAGTGGACGGGTGATGGGTCGAGATAAATGATAATGAATGAATGATGTAATTGGTGCTGAGACATCCGCAATAGATCCGTATCGTAGTAACCATAATATAGTTTCTTCAACTGTAGCCCAAATTACAGGGTGTCCTTGCATAGACGTATATGGCGATACTAGATTATAGAGCACTATATTAGGAGAGAAAATTACAGAGACGAATTGTCGGCGTTAAATTGGAGATTCAATGCTAATAAGATTGTATGTAGTAATCATGTAGCCAGAAAAAAATTACAATATTTTCTAGGTCATAAGATAAAAGTACCTAACATGTCGAATTAATTAAAATATTATGTATCTACTTAATATGTAGTTTACATAGAATTGGCTGATTTTCGCGCGTGGTAAAGTCTTAATGTGTCATAAGAGCCACAGGCTGGCCTATGTGATCTAAATAATTTTGAATTTTGAAATCCTACGTTTGCCTAGATTTTAGCATTCAGGACCACACACGCACACACACACACAGAAATACACATATGATGCATCCCGCATGCCTCATTAAAATTTGGAAAATTAAAATTCAACGTTTTAAAAACTCGATATTTTGGGAATGGTAATTTTAGGACTTCAACATTTAGTGAATTCAACTTTTTATGAGGGTTGTAGATGGGAACTTACGATTTAATCATAAAAAGTATCCCATATTTTTAATTAGGAGCAAGCTATCTCCTCTCTAAACATAGAAAACGGCTTGGAGGTTGAGTTTGAGAAGATAAAAATAGACAAACATACAGACTGACAGAGTTACTTTTGCATTTTTTTAAATATTAGTATGGATTACTGGCTATTGCCAATGTCCGTACCTACTTGCAATGTATGCTAACCAAATTATCTCTTTTTTAGGGGAATCAAAAACAGATGAAAGGTTCTCGGGTTAAATTCGTGCTTAATTTCGCTGAGTTTAGGGGTTAAGCTATAAAAGTTTAACCGTCAGATATCATACACTTTTGCATAAAAAAATTAGTGTGTATTTTCGCTATGAAAGGCGTAATCGTTAGTGGTATACCAAATATGGCTGTAGAATCATCATTAAAATCATTAATCTTCTTTATGTATTGCTCCAATGATTTTGTTTGGCTTTTATGATACCTACTCTAAATTAATGATTAAATTATTATCATTAAATTAATATAAGATTTATAGATAAAAATCAATTTATAAACTTTGTATTTTTAGGGTTCCGTACCAAAATGGTAAAAATGGAACCCTTATGGTGAGACTTTCTCCGTCCGTCTGTCTGTCTCAGTCGATTATTTCAGTAACTATTAAAGCTATCGACATGAAATTTGGAATAGTTGTGTAAAATTATGGCCCAATATCATTGGAATAAAAAAAAATTGAAAATTATTTTTAGTTTTATTAAAAAAGGGGGAAAATCGGGGGTTTAAAATTTCAAAGTAAAATAACTATACGCAATGGGGTATCATATGAAAGGCCTTTACCTGTAATTTCTAAAACAGATTTTTATTTAATTAATAATAATATTTAATCGGCCAAAATGTCGAAAACATACCCCCCCCCCCCCCCATCTCCAAAGTTTATCAACCGAAAAATCAGAAATAATTATGGTCAATAGAGGTTTATGTATATTTTACAGGAAAAATAAAACCAACGCTCTAACAAGCATAGTTTTTTTTATATTAACAATAAACCTCTACAAACAAAGTTAACGATAAATAAGCAAATTAATATTATAATATTATCGTTTTACTTTTACTTTTGGAGTGCGGATCCCTCGGTGCGCGAGTCCGACTCGCACTTGGCCGGTTTTTTATAATTTATTACACAATTGTGTTATTTAAAATCATTAAAATCAAAATATGCCTAAATTATTTAAATATACAACTAAACAAAACTAAATCTATCAACTAAATAATTAAAAATTACTTAACTAAATAATTATAAAATAATATAAAAAGGTCTAAGTAACTGTATCCACATCGACGCCAGACGGTAATGTCCCCAGAAGGCTGGCTGCATTTCCTCTCTGTATACAAATACTTATTTTTTGCCTAAAGTAAGAGCCAGCCCTGGGGTCCTGGGTTGCATCACACAGGTTCGTACAATCGACGCGCCTCTGGCCCCCACGCCCCCAACGTTTAAGACATTTATTTATAAACAGTAAAAATTGAGTAAAAATTTAAGCGAGGAGCGACCCAAGTTCTTGATTGGATGGGTAACCGAATCTGGTCTTTAGCAGGTGAGATTTATATAATAGCGGAAATGACATAAGTACTTACGTCCAAAAAAAAATCGGCCAAGTGCGAGTCGGGCCTCGCTCTTTTAGGGTTCCGTTAAAAAAAATAAAATAAAAATATTTCCATGTACTTACCCATGGAAATATTTTAATTTAATTTTTTAATTTAATTTAATTTTTACTATTTGTTGTTATAGCGGCAATAGAAATACATAATATGTGAAAATTTCATCTGTCTATCTATTACGGTTTACGAGATACAGCCCGCTGACAGACGGACGGACGGACGGACGGACGGACGGACGGACGGACGGACAGCGTAGGCTTGGTAATACGGTCCCGTTGGTACCCTTTGGGTACGGAACCCTAAAAATGTTAAATATATTATTTTTTAAAAGGCTCTTATGATAATAATATGTCAAGACTACCTTTTAAAGATCCCACCTCAGGTTAACTTAGTACTCTACTTAAGTGTTATGATATTTCTAAGTTCCTCAAAGTCGTCACGACTAGACGGATCGTGACTAGAGGATGACACGGCCTATCAAAACGTCAAGACTCACCAGAATAATATAGAAATGAGAATAATATGCTACTTGTTATTGTAATATACCTTAAGGCTTAATAACATTAACACTTTGATCACGAGTTTTAGATACCTATTAATAGATGAAGTCTGGATGGCTCTTTGACTTTTACCGCAAGCTCACTGCTTTTGAAGATGGCATGCTTTTTAATGTACGAGCCTGTACTTGATTTTTAGTGTGACTGACGACTGATACTGGCTGTATCAGCTTTAGTTGGAGATCTGTAGAGAAAACTCTGTTAACGTGATTGAGAATTCCCTAGCGACATTTAGTTTGCTTCATCGCAACGTGTGGTTTTTATAAATCCCTCAATTATTTAGTTCATAATAAATTATAGAGCCATTAGTATAGAAAATAATAGATTTTCATTCAAAATATAATAATTGCTTTTGAATCATCAAGTGAATCTTCCACTGGTCTGGAAGGCTGTTCCAACCGAAAAGAACCAGAAGGACACTCAGCGGTTGCTTTTTTTTTAATTTTTATTATGCTTTACACAGTTTACAGTTATTTGTCCCATTGCAATCAAGCATCTAAATGACGCATCATTTATGTTAGTTTCTGTTTGGATTATCGGAAGAAGCTAAACACTTTTTTTTCCAATTTGCAGGTAGTTACCGCGACGGCAAGTACGACTCAGGAGTATTCTCCGCCCGCGCATACACTACCCCACGGCAATACATCACCCCCGGCTTTAGACAGCCTTACGGCTTCTAGACGAACACACCAGCTCGTGCCATCGAATTAGTTCTAAGTCTTGTACAGTGCAATGTTTACGCAATAATAAAGTGATTATTATACACAAACATCATTTTCTAACTCCTTTTTTTCTTACCTAATCCAATGCATACTTTAATTCTTTTGCTTCAAGTTATCCCTTTCGACATTCATTTGCCTTTACCTTTCCTTCTTGAATAATGCAATGTTTATGCAATAATAAAGTGTTTATCAAATACAAATATAATTTTCAAACTATCTTTTTTCTTACTTATTCCACGGCATACTTTAATTCTTTTGCTTCAAGTTATCCCTTGCGACTTTCATTTGCCCTTACTGTCCCTTCTTGAATAATGCAATGTTTATGCAATAATAAAGTGTTTATCAAATACAAATATCATTTTTCTTACTTATTCCACTGCATACTTTAATTCTTCTGCTTCAAGTTATACTTTGCAACTTTTATTTGCCTTTACCGTCCCTTCTTGAATAATGCAATGTTTATGCAATAATAAAGTGTTTATCAAATACAAATATCATTTTTCTTACTTATTCCACTGCATACTTTAATTCTTCTGCTTCAAGTTATCCCTTGTGACTTTCATTTGTCTCTACCTTTCCTTCTTGAATAGTACAATGTTTAAGCAATAATAAATAAAGTGTTTATCAAATACAAATATCATTTTTCTTACTTATTCCACTACATACTTTAATTCTTCTGCTTCAAGTTATCCCTTGCGACTTTTATTTGCCTTTACCGTCCCTTCTTGAATAGTGCAATGTTTATGCAATAATGAAGTGTTTATCAAATACAAATATAATTTTAAAAATTTCTTTTTTTCTTACTTATTCCACTGCATACTTAAATCCTTCAACTCAACTTTTTTTACTGTCTTTCCCTTATTCTCCTTTTTCAATCTATATCTTAAACTGTGGCGGGGTAGTACACCCTTCTTCATCAAATACCAAGTTAATTTTAAGCCTTGTGTAGTGCAATATTCAAGCATCAATAAATATTAAGACATATTTTTTTTTGTTTCTTTATTTTCACCTGCCTTCGAATGCTACCTTTATAATCCATCCTATAAAGTATAACTTAAGGCAGTACCTGTCTCCTTGCTTTCAAACAGATCAACAGCTTTTATATGAAGACATGTAAATTGTGCCATCGAATTAGTCCTAATAGTAGTTGATGATCATTCAATCAGCCAGTCAGTCACCTTTTCCTTTTATATATTTTGAAGAGAAAAGAGAATAGAGAAGATGATTAAAATGAACTAACGAGTGTAAATTGAAAATTTAAAACACCCCCGACATGAGAATCTATGGCTGTCGAAGTTATGAATTAATTGTCATTTAACGATTATACTGGCACGCGTGAAGCGCTTAATCGAGTAATCATACGCCAAAAATGCCTTCATCATTTCACAAAAGAGCTGATACTCTTACACTGCTGGACTGATATTAACCAAACATAACTAAGAACAACCGCAAGGAAACTGGCTTTCAAATGAAAAAAACCGCATCGAAATCGGACCATCCGTTTGAGAGCTACGATGCCACAGACAGACACACACACATACAGACAAACATGCATTGACGTCAAACTTATAACACCCCTCTTTTTGCGTCGGGGTTAAAAATAAAGAGCTCAGCTAGATTTTCATCCAAAAGTCCTTTTTCATCACAATAAGAACTGTGATGTCCGACAGCGTGTGTATAGTTACCGATATCAATCGTTTCACTCAATTTACAAACCAGTTACAAATTACTGCGCCTTGTTACACTTCTTTACAACTCATTGTTCTTTAACAATGTTTTATACAGCTAATTAGTTAGTTAGTTAATTGGCTTAGGGTAGGTTTAGGTTATGCAAATGTGTAGGGCATTGTTTGTTAGAAGATTTGGGATTTGGGTGCTTTCCTAAGACGCCTAAACTTAGCTTCCGACTGCGAACTGTCTATTATTAAGCTATTGCATAGCTTTTATCGCGGGCTTTAAACTAGGACAAACAGTTTGAGCGCGGCGACCGAATCAAGAAATTCCGTAACGAAAATAAACCTAACACCGTCGTTCAGTAAGCGTTCAACATTTCAGAGGTTCACAAGTAGCTCTGTTCGGCGCAGTGTGCGAGCGGCCGCTTTTTTTACCGTATGGTGTATTATGTCGCAGGTTCGAATCTCACTCGCGAAGTAGTGACCGTGCGCTTTTCTTGTTTGTTTGTTTTATTTAATATTTTTTTGCATAATTTTTATTATGCAAAAAAAATATTGGATAAAATATATTATAATTGCATAAGTTGATAAAAAATGCTATGCAATAGCTTTATCGCGGTAGTCCCCGAGTGCCACTTAATTTTTATTTTCTGTAAGAGATTATTTACATTTAAAATAAGCGATAGTTATCAATTTGCATCATATCATCAATACACGGGTCCTACGGCTTAGGCCATAGGCCAACTCACTGGCCAAGGGCGGAATATTATGGAAAACTCTTTAACCGACTTTAAAAAGGGGGAGGCTCTCAATTCGACTGTATGTTTTTTTGTATGTTTGTTATCCGATTATTCTGCCAATTATGAATTGTTTTTGTTTTGTAGGTCATACCTACTTCAGAGGTAGTCCCAGTAAATTTTATCGCAATTTATTCAGAGCGTTTTGAAAAACTATTAAACATAGTCTGTAGTGGCGTTTGAAGTCGGTTTTTAGGGTTCTGTACCCAAAGGGTACCAACGGGACCCTATTACTAAGCCTACGCTGTCCGTCCGTCCGTCCGTCTGTCAGCGGGCTGTATCTCGTAAACCGTAATAGATAGACAGATGAAATTTTCACATATTATGTATTTCTATTGCCGCTATAACAACAAATAATAAAAATTAAATTAAATTAAAAAAATTAAATTAAAATATTTCCATGGGTACATGGAAATATTTTTATTTAATTTTTTTTAACGGAACCCTAAAAGAGCGAGGCACGACTCGCACTTGGTCGATTTTTTGAAAATAATAATTTTTCATTGTCCCTACATTAAGCTTGCTTATATCAATCTTTTATTTGAAATACAAATTATATTATTATTATTTTATATTATTTAACTATATTTCTACGGCTATAATATAATAATAAGTATAAAATTAGTTTTATTTATTAATATTAACTTAATTTTAAAATTGTTTTAAGTAAATAAATAATAAGCCTCAATAGCCCAACGGTTAAAGGTGCGGACTGAAAATTGAAAGGTCGCAGGTTCGAATACCACCTGTTGCACTATTGTCGTACACACTCCTAACACAAGCTTTCCGCTTATTTGGAGGGGAGAGGAGGATATTCAACTTCAACTTGACTGATATTCTTTTTAAAAAATAAATAAAAAATAAAAAAATAATTGAAAACAATCGAAAAGAGATAAATCTATGTATATATAATAAAACTGTAACTGGAAGATTTCTGTACATTTAATGTATTTTGAAAATTTTAATTGGGGGATGCTTTACTATCGATATTGAGCCCAAAACAGATTTTTATTTAATTTTTGTCTGTTTGTTTGTCCTTCTTTCACGTAAAAACTACCGCACAGATTTCTACAAAATTTTATACCGTGGTACCTTATTACTTGGGTCAACATCTAGGCTACTTTTTATCCCGGAAAATCAAGGAGTTCCCGAGGGACTTTAAAAACTAAATCCACGCGGACAAAGTCGCGGGCATCAGCTAGTCTATGTATATGTATGCATGGGTCTGCCTTGGTGGGTTCTTGAACGCCTTCGAAATAAAAAAGAGCAAATTATGTTTTATGTTCATTCAATGTTTTAAACCTTAAGTATTTTATTTTAATAAAATTATGCTTTGTTACGAGTGTGTACGATACATATTAATTAGCTCTCAATAACTTCGAAATAATACCATAAGGTCTTTTTACACAAACGTGTAATGATAAATTCGGGATCGTGTTATTCTCTCTCTATGTCTCTATCTATCTCTCTATGTCTATTAATAGTGTCGCATTTTTCTTATTAATATTGATCTAATTAATATCTTTACCATGTACCTACCTACGATAAATCGTGTCGCAACATTATACCTATTGAAGCAGCTATGGTTGTGTGTAAAATTCCTGGCATTTTGAACATCAGCAGGCAAACTATGCGTAACCTCCCTCTATTGTAAATTCTGAGGAGATTGAGGCATTGTTTGGATATTTCGCAAGACTATAAGATCAATTCAGGCACATTTTTATATTGTGTCGAATTTAATGTACGAAATTGTTGTGGGTACAATTTTATTTAGAAGATAATCTTAATCGGGTAATGGTTTATGTAACAAATACTGTACGGGTAACTTCACAACCGAGTTTCTCCTTCACCGTTCTACCATATCAATAAAACTGCGAGAATTCATAAGCGTTGAAATTCAATCTACTCGCTTGAAGCTCTTTAGCTAAAAATTTCTAAAACGAAACCCTAAAGGTGCGTTTCTGCAGACGCGGGGCGTTTCGCGGCGCGTGGTGCGTCTCGTCGCGCGGTAAACTCAAACATATAATTTATGGCCAAGAATGAGAGCGTTCTCATTCTCGCGTAAACGCTCT
The DNA here is from genome assembly GCA_029955525.1 of Oeneis ivallda. Classification (NCBI taxonomy): domain Eukaryota; kingdom Metazoa; phylum Arthropoda; class Insecta; order Lepidoptera; family Nymphalidae; genus Oeneis; species Oeneis ivallda. The sequence continues at coordinate 3,951,799 of JARPMR010000017.1, read as the reverse complement.
CACACTTGGCCATAATATTATGTTTCAGTTTAACGCGCGACGCGACGCGCCACGCGCCGCGCAACGCCCCGCGTGTGCAGAAATGAACCCTAAGGAGTGGAACGCTCTCCCGGCGGCTGTTTCCTGCCACGTACAACTTGAGTAGGTAGGTATCTTCAAAGCAAGAGTGAATAGGCATCTTCTAAGCAAGCGCGATTCATTCAACCTAGTTTATACTCTACCGCAGCAAGCATCTTCCTACCTATTTGTTTTTATCTAGTTCTACTTAGCATAAACGTGACCTTTGAAATTGTATGTTGGCAGTACAACTTCGATTCCACTGAAAATCCAACATGGGTGCTTAATTCAGACGATCTTAATAATTAAACAGTACGAGATATCGACCTTATTACGAAATCGTTAGAGAGGATTAGCTTGTAAGATTAGACAGTGTTTTAGTTTATATAAAACATTTTCTTTTTTGCAATAAAGACATGGATTGCTTTTTTGTTTTATGTTCCATCTTAATAATAAATGGTTAAGGTGTAGAGTTTTGAGTCTTACAAAGAGGACATGATAAAATAAGAAAGTGATTCATCAGTCATATTTACCAAATTATTATAATTTATTATTTTGTTTATATTTATCTACTTATGAAGAAAATCGAAGTTCTTATTGAGATTTACATACGAAAATACCATCCAAATTTCCGACTTTTCCAGTGGATTTGCCAAAAATTTTCTTTCATACAAACCTTTGGACGAATACAAACCTTATCCTGACCATTACGAACACATAAAAAAAAAAGAAATCAGCTAAATCGATGAAGCCGTTCCGAAGTAATGATCTTTCATACATGTGGCAAATGATTTTCATTTAAATAGATAGAAGATATACTTATTATCTACTATCTGGTTTTGGCTGTATCTTGAAATAGTGACCTCTCTAGTAGTTACTCATCTCTGTCCGAAATTCGCCCCACATGTGCATTCACCGGGTGCATCTCGTTACTTAAGTTACTTAACCAGCTCCTCGCGGTTATACCACTGCTGCTATAGACTAAACCTAAATCCTAAAACCTAAGCTACCAATTCTTAATCTATGGACTAAACTATATGTTATTTTATCTACAAACATTTCGCTTGTTCGGTGCAACAATGTTTTATATAAAAAATTCCAGTATTTAAAAAAAATATGCGTCTAAAGGCTTCTAAAATTTCAAATCTTAGTTTTTGATTTAGTAGTAAAGGCTCATGTGAGTTTACTTTTTCATGTTATCAGTTATCATCAACAACCCGTCAACGGCCCACTACTGAGCGCAGGTCTCCTCTCAGAGAAGGGTTATATGCTATATCTAGTCCACCACGCTTGCCCAACGCGAATTCACGGACTTCACACACTTTTGAGAATATTATGGAGAACTCTCAGGTGTGCAGGTTTCTGCACGATGTTTACGTTCACAGTTGAAGCATGTGATGTTCAATTGCTTTAACGCACAAAGCTCCGAAATAGCAGAGCCCAGGATTTAAGAGCGTGTGTAACCCCAAAAAAAAAATCAGATTTCGCGATGAGATAAAACATAGCCACAACCTCATGTGAGGCGCGACAAAAGAAAGCGTTTTGCGTGGAATAGGAGTGTAGTAAGCGCCAAATACTTTGTAACTCGTAAAATATTCATTTTCTTTTCAATTCACTAGGCTACTCTCTTGATAATATCAATCGGAATTTAATGTAAAAATTTTGGCTCCGTAATATGCAACACATTGAAAATAAATGAATATTGGTTAAAAATTAGACCTAACTTCGCGATTTTTTATTATCGAACAAATTTCATCATTTTATGTTTTTGCCCAAACACGTCCCTTGGCAGTATGATGTAATTCTTGCGTGTTTTTTTCGGATACTTGAAACTTGATCTACTACTGTAAAAATCAAATCTGTTTACTGTTAACGAGCGCACACCCACTCTTAACCTGCGACCCCCCAGGAGACCACAGTCCTACCCACTGCGCTATTACTACTTATAATGAAATTTTCAAAGAGAATGAAATGGTCAGTTTTTCTACATTACTAGTTAAATAATAAATTATTATTAGATATCATCGAGATAAAATTATTACTTTAATAGTAATTAAAATATTTTTGTCTCGACCTTAGTCCTCTTGACCCTTATAGAAGATCAGACTCTCTCAAAACTTTATATGCTTAGCTCCTCAATGTTTGTGGTCTAACAACAAATAAGTGTGACTTAATGAGAACGTGCGTATATAGAAACTTTTAAGTATAAAAACCGTCGGAGAAATTTGTGATACGCATTCGGGGCACATCCATTAATGAAATAATAGTCAAAAATGAAATTGGTACGTCCCTATTTTCAAAAAATCATAAATACCTACCAAACTATTTTATTTTATAGAAAAATTGTTTAAATTGTGTTTTCCTCAAACTGTACTTTCTTTTCTTTCATGTCTACGAGTGTATGTATTGTGTTTGTGTGTGTGTGTGTGTGTAGTGCTTCTTTCTTTTATTAAAAAGGAAAGTGGAAAATATCTCACCCCAAGTGCATTATCAATGCTGGTTCAAAATATGTTCTCGTTATTTTTTTGTTGTATGATATGTTTGTACTTTACGCCAATCATGTCGGATCGCGACATGATATCGAGGTTGGAACGCACTTTCCTAGACTAACTATAGTCAAAAACGTTGATGAGAAACGTTGCTAAGCTTAATGAGAACACACGGGCGCAGTCTAAGGTACGGTTGGTAGAGTTATACCTAGCCACTTCCAAAGCCAGATCAGACCAGCAAAAATTTAGAAATCCCCAATTTCCGCCGGCAATCGGACCCGAGAACTCCAATTTGTAAGACCACAGCACTCATCACTGCACCAGGGAGGTCCCATTCCTTGGAACCCTAATATCTAAATAAACTAATATCTAAACACCCTAATATCTAAAACCCTAATATCTAAACCCTAATATCTAAACCCTAATATCTAAACATAAACTTGCGTGCACCCTCACTTTATATTTGATCATTATATCCTTTGCAACGTGGTTGCCTGGTAGAGATCGCTTTTTAGCGATAAGGCCGCCATTTGTACTACCATGTGTTATTATTTATTTTTAAGTTTATTTTTAGTTTTTGTTTATTTTTAATGTGGTGTGCAATAAAGTGTTTTCATTTCATTTCATTTCATCTATTGGTTCTTAAAACTACTTGTCCACTTGCTACTTGTTGTTATTTTTCTGTCACGAATTTTCCATTGTTTTTAGATAGCGTCTTTCACCGCCATCATAGCTGCTGCGTCAGCGGGCCAAATATTCAACCAACCACAGGCCGAGCACTACGCCCAAGCAGCAGACGTCTACCAATCAGCTGTCGAAGTCCAACAGCCAAGCGCCTTCGACGACCAATCGCAAGGGTACTCAGGCCATGACGTTGGTGGTGTAGCGTATCAAGAACGACCTTCCAAGGATGCGCACGCGCAGATCTTGGCATACCATTCTGAAAGCGACGGTCATAACTACCAGTATGCTTATGAAACTGATAATGGTAAGGTTTCTTGTTCCCTAGTAGCAATTTCCGTTGGGGTTTTGTAGCCGACGGTAGCCAACGGTTGGCAGATGGTAGTGGTGATGCCGACTAAGTCCCTTCGTAAGGTCAACCACATCCCGCTTTTCTACGGTTGGCACCACGATTTTTAGGGATGACAAGTCTTCCTGTTGGCCAACCAAACTAGGGACAAAGGCCCAACAAACAGCCAACGCAAATTGCTATTAGGGTTATTTAAGGTAAGGGATGACAACCTCCCTGTGTCTTGGGTCTTATATCCATGGGTATAGTTGAGGCCCTGAAGAATGACATATTTTTAGCCCGGCAAAATAGCCCGCGGGATTTTTATATAATATAATTTCAAGCGGACGAAGACGCGGACATAAGCCATTAACCAACATTTCAATCACACTTACAAAAATGGAAGCCTAATTTTTCTCTTTCAGGTATCAAAGCTCAAGAAGTAGGGACAGTGAACAAAGGCACGCAAGCAGAAGGTGGATTTTCTTATAAGGGTGACGACGGCCATGTCTACACAGTGAACTACATCGCTGACGAACACGGCTTCAGAGCATTTGGAGCCCATTTGCCTACACCTCCCCCCATCCCTGAAGCTATCTTGAAGGCTCTGGAGCAAAACGCTAAGGATGAGGCCTCTGGGATTATTGACGATGGTAAGTTCTACAGCAGAAGAACCTATCAGTTCTACAAGAGAGAAGAGAGAAGAGAGAGATTATTTCGGAGAGTGTGCTCAAGAACTGTTCAATTTAGTTTCACCATCATCTTTCTACCACCGAATCGCAAGGCATCGCAAGAGGGTCGAAATACCACGATCTCATCCTAAGTTCTTGGCTTCCTCGTTCCTTATGCGTACCGCAAAATTTTGGAATGCCCTTCCGGTTTTTGATTTAAAGATACCCAAGGAAGTGAATAGGCATTTTCTAGGCAAGCGCGCACCATTTTAGGCTGCATTTTCACTTACCATCATGTGAGATCGCTGTCAAGCGCTAGTCTTTCTCACGAACCTCATGATACTAGGCTTACTAGAGTGTGGGGTCAATAGATTTGTTAATCTTGAGTAGTCTAAAATCGAAGGTGGAATCCCTTCCCACAAACGACTTTCGGACTATATTATGAGGCGTACTTGAGGAATCATTTGCCTATTTGGATTTCTCCTTTATCCATCGTGTCATCACTTCAAAAGAAGAACGTTTGTAAGTAGTATGTAAGTCGCAGATGCACCTCCAGGCAACCAATGATGCAATGCAAAAGGATAGATCCTTTTAGAAAATTTATTATTTAGGTTAGATTTTTTTTTTATTTCGAGATAGGCTTGCGCTTGACGACAATCAATACTGGAAAACACTGATGAGGTATAGGTTGGGGCGCGCTTGCTTGGAAAATGCCTATTCACTCTTGCCTTGAAGGTACTGAGGTTATACGTGGCCGGAAACACAGGCGCTGGAAGTGCGTTCCACACCTTATAGCTGTTCATTAGTTACTTCGTTAGATAAGTCACTAAGGCCCGCTTGCAGAGACGCCGGGTTAGTTTTAACCCAGGAATGAATTTGTAGTTTTGACAGAAGCTTTATACAAAATCTGTCAAAGCAACTAACTCTGGGTTAAAAGAAGAACCCGGCGTTTCTTCTAGCGAGCCTTATTGTTACTTGGTTACTATTGTTTTTTTGTCTCACAGGTTCCTATCACGAACCACATCAGCAAGGTCAGAACTACCAGATCGACGCTTACCAACAAGAAGTATATCACGGTGCACCAGCTCAAGCGATATCAGGTGATGCTGGATATCATCACTACACTAGCGGCACGCTATGATGGCCGGTTTGACACATTACAATAGTGATGTGGAATGTCAATTTATTCTCGAACAAAAAACAATTAAGTTTTGTTTTTGTACCTGATTAAATAGGTTTAATAAAACAAAAATGTATATGTTTATTTAATTTATTTGAACGAACTGAATATTTGAATGAAAATGAATATACATACTTTATATGCACACAAGAAACATATGAATACAAAAGATACCAAAAAAGGTGCCACAAAAGGCCATAATTAATCAGATTCGTCCATACTACTATTTTCACTGTCGTCACTGCTATCATCACCTACATTAATAATTATATGTTCGTTTTCTATAATATTATCTATTTTCACATCTCTTTCATAATCTTCCCTTATTAATTTAACAGTTCTATTCACAACCTTTTCCCAGTCTCCTTTAGTCACATGTTCACAAGCTTCTTCTAATAATTTTAGCATTTTTTTTGTGGTAAATGGGGGTTCTGTATTGTGTCTTGCAGCATATCCCTTAATTTGAGCCCACACCAACTCAATCGCATTATACTCACAATGGTAAGGCGGTAACCGTATAACTCTGTGCCCATGTTCTAATGCTATTTCGTCAATGACGTATCGGATCTTGGTTGGTTTGTTTTCTTTTAAAAGACGTACTAATTCCGCTTTTAACATATTCATGTTTGCATCTACGCCATTTTTACGAAGCCATGCGACGATATCAGCTTTCTTTTGGGATTGGGCAGGTGGCTTGTCAATTTGCATCGAGTGGTATGGGGCGTTGTCTATAATTATAATAGATGGTTCAGGGAGGCTACACAACATTGAGGTAAACCATTCAGTAAACTTTTCTCCATTCATGTCTTCATGATAGTCTCCAGTGGTTTTTGACGCAAAAGCCATGAGAGAACCTTCGACAAACCCGTTGATGGTTCCGGCGTGACAAATTATAAGTCGCGATCCTTTTCCTACAGGAACTTTGGAAGTAGATGCTGCTGTGTCATCGTTCCAAGAACGGCCTACAGTATGGTTAGCATTAAGCCATGTTTCATCCAAGAACACAACATTTTGCCAATTTTTGATTTCTTTCACTTGCCGTAAAAAAGTATACCTTGCCATCGCTATATCAAATCTTTCCATCAATATTTTGCGTTTGTTACATTTTTTGTATCGAAATCCAATGGTCTTCAAAATCTTCGTTAAAGAACTTTCCCCACCGAAGAATAATCCAGCTTCCTTCAGTGAATGCACCAACTTTTTTCTTGTTGGATACTCCTTCTATAAATAGTAGCCGTAAACATGTCTTCGGATAGCATCGGCATCAAAGCTATCGATGCCTACGACTGGTTTTGCTCGTTTTCTCTTTTTGGTGTGTGAAGTTTATTTTCTTCTGTGCCAGTCTCGCCATATTTTTTTTTAGTTATCCGTCTAACAGTTCGTTGTCCAATATTAAGCGCATCAGCTACGCGTTCAACCACTGACGTTATAGGTAAAATTGGCCCTCCATTTTGAGCTTCACGATCGAAATAGTTACGAAGGCGTATTACGAACTCACGTGTCTGACTATTTAGAACAGTTCTCTGCGTACGTTCGGTCATATCGACGAAATCCACAACAAAGGGCTTGAACAGAGTCCAAATTAACGAGCAAGGGTCAACAGTAATGCAGTATCAATATTTGAAATCCAAAGCCAGGTCAAAACTATATCACAATCGCATTGCACTGACAGTTTATACTTTTCGAAGCAACGTCAATTCGAAACTGCTTTGTTTTGCATTGAGCATTGACGCGAGTTTGCCGGAGGTAGTAGTTGTGCTAGCCAGCGATCCTATGTGACGATCGTATTAGATTCCATTTTTAAAAATTTTCAATTTAGAAAACCAAATGCCGAGTTGTGGTATATATCATATAAAAATAAAAATTTTACCTTTTGTATGAAACAGCTGATATTTTTTTGCGATTTCAGAGGTTTGTCCACATAGTGAAAATTGTTCATATTCACAAGTACATTCACCCCTTAAATGGTGCAAACTGATTTTTCTACACTTGTATACATTTTAGAAATCAATTTAATAAATAAATTTTGAGTCCTAAACCTAAAACTACATTCGATAAAATTTATGAATCTCTGCACATCACTATCGTCAATAAAGTAATACAATTATTTCCTTCAAAGTCGTTATCAATTAATACGGAACTTCATGAGCGGACAAACGTCAAACCGGCCATCATAGCGTGCCGCTAGTGTAAACCGTGTCACTTAACTGTTTGGATCAACTGTTAAAATATTGTTAGCATGTGTCATTTTGTTGTTATTTTTACTCGACTACGGGTAAGCCAAAAGGAGGGGTTATGATTTTGACAGTCTCTTTATGTATGTGTCTCTTTATGTATGTTCCACTGTAGATCCTAAATAATTGAGCCGATTTTCATGAATGAAGTGTAAATCAATTCGTTATAATGTACTTTTTATACGTACAAATAAGTCAATATGTCGTAAGTTACTTCCAATTTCCCGTAGTCGGGTTTTTATAATTTTTTGAAACGTAGTTCCTTATCGCGCGGTACGGAAGGGGGCTAGACGGAAAAAAATTAAGGAACCGACACTCGACACCTTTTTGAAACCGACACTTTTTTGTTGAATGTGAATTTTGCATTGTATTCGGTATTTTCGTCTTAGAACACGGCGTCTGCATGGCCTAGTGGTTAGGGCAGTCGCCTATAAGTTCAACGTCGATGGTTCGAATCCCAGCTCGACAGACTGAATTTTCTATTTTCAATTTTATTTTAAATAATTTCTAAATGTGGAATTTTTCCCTAATTTTTTATTGTATAAATTGGATAAAAAGTTATTGTACTACTAACGCCATCTGTGAAAAAACAGTAACTCCACCAGAGTAACTCTTTGGTTTTGTAACAGTGCAATAGAAATAAACTTAGTTATAATTCATCGTAGTTAATCAATTGAATACTAGATGACACCACTAGTTTATTACAATTCCTTCACTAAAATTAATCGAAAGGAACTACGTTCAACCCGGGTGTCCCTTGACACCTCTCAAGTTTTTTCTTGTTATTCGAACACTTTCCTTACTTATGATCAAAATATTCATTAGACGTTAAGATATTTTCTATGTAGTTATCTTCTTCTTCTCTCTCTCTTCTCTATCAACCTATAGATGTCCACTGCTGGACAAAGGTCTCCTGCATGGACTTCTACAGGCTTCGGTCTTGCGCCGTTTGATCCAGCGGCTCCCTTGCGACTCGTTTGATGTCGTCGGTCCACCTAGTTAATATGTCTATGTAGTTATGTATATACTTAATTTGTATCGCTTGTTGCTGATGTGTTTAGTTTTAAGAATTTTATATGTTTTTTATTTCCTCCTTTTCATTAATCATCCGATAACTATAAGTGCCGATATATTAGGTACTTGTGTTGTCGTTAACGTACTTATCTTACTAGATGTGTAAAGATGCTAGTCTCTTTAGAAAATTAAAAATTTTACCAAAATATTTTAATCTTATGTCCATTTTTCTTCTTTTATTCAGTATTGTTATTTACTTTTAATAAAAAGAGGTATTTCAGAAGTATAATTTTTATTTTATTGCCCTAAATGACTGCCTAAGACTACAAAATTAAAATAACTGGTGGAGCCATCATAACAGTTTAAATAAACTGTTTAAATACATTATTTATTAGCGGTTCAATCAATGTATGTCGGTACGTGATCAAAGCAGTGATAGCCTAGTGGTTAGGACTGTGGTCTCCTATTCGGAGGGTCGCAGGTTCGATCCCGGGTACGCACCTCTGACTTTTCGGAGTCAAGTGCGTTTAAGCAATTAATCACTAGCTTCAACGGTGAAGGAAAACATCGTGAGTTCAGAGTAAGTATTATGAGGAAACATGCACATCTGAGAGTTCTCATCATAATGTTCTCGAAGGTATGTGAAGTCCGCCAATTCGCATTGGGCCAGCGTGGTGGACTATGGCCTATAACCCTTCTCTGAGAGGAGACCTGCTCTCAGTAGTGAGCCGTTGATGGGTTGCTAATGATGATGATGATGATGTAGGTACGTGAATTTTATTTCAATGTACTAATTCAACCCATTTCACTCTGCGATACTAATTCTATAATGAATACGAAAGTATGTCTGTTAACTCTTTACGCATCAACCACTCAACCAATATTCATAAAAGTCACTAAGATCGTTATCAAAGAAGAAGTTATCGAGTAGAAAATCGGGAGTTGAGTCGGATTTATGAAGTTAAATTATAATCTATCTACTCCAGCATCGAAAAGTTCCAATTTCGAATTTGACAGCTGAATCGAAATGAACCCTCTTTCGGTTTTGCTTCTCATTTCGATGCAGCTTGTTGTATGGGAGCTGAATCGAAATGGTTATCTTCTTAAAATAGGATACCTAAAGCTAAGGCTCTGAGTTCTGGCACTTTTGTACCGTTCATACGACAGAGGCGCCACAGGCGGCTGGTGGCGGCTTACGGAGTTACTTTTTGTTACTTTATTGAGCCTACCTACGGCGTATTTTGTTAATGATTTTATTTTCCTTGTCGTAGATAAAATCTTGTATGCAACTGAACGTAATTAGTCATTTTAATTCTCGTACTATCCTATTTTGATACTCGGCAAGCCTCGTTTCAAAAAACAGCACTCGAATTAAAATGACCCTCATTACGATGCAGTTGCATAAATAGCTATTATGCAATTAAACTAGTGGTTCGCCCCGAACTGAGACCTCGCGGTAACGGTATCCCATGATTATTCATTCAATCGATACATGATAACCAAAACTGACATTATTATTATGCCCGTTTTCACCAAACATACCTAAATCATCCCCTAAGTAGGAGTCTCTTAACGTAGGTAGCTCCTAAATACAATCCTAAGTCCTAACATCCGTCCCAATATCCTTTTAGGTGTCCCGTACAGGATCGTGATAAATAAGTTGACAGAAAACATCAATCACCTAACTTATAGGTAGCCCGTAAAGGTTAGGGAACGTTAGTGAAAACATTGAATTATTTATCAAACATTGAATTTAACTCGTAGTTCCATGGGAATAGTTACTGACTGCGCCATCTATTAGCATTATTGTGAAGCTATGTTGATGCTATATGAATTACTGACGCCCATTAAAAATTAAATAATCTCGTTTCTTTATAATATTCATATAATTTTAGTATTTGTTGTTCAAGTACAGGATATAAGTGACCTAAAAACATAAAATCAGTTTGAAAATCCATAGCGGATTTTTCTAGAGAGCGTCTTCAAGCGAGCGTATAAAATCGCCACTTTGAAAGCCCCCCATTTCGTCAATTTTAAGGGAAAAATTAAAAAAAAAATATTTTTGTACTCAGTTCAAAATTATCTTTAAAATGATACGTAACAATTTTATGTAACGCGATTTTTTTTTTACTTCGCATTCGCTTCTATGAGAGCCCCCCTGAAATAAAGATTTTTATAACTTTTTAAGCCATTTTCGGCTGGAGGCCATCGGTTTACATATTATATCTAAATTTGAAGTAATTACGTTCAGTAATTCAAAAGTTATAAGGCTCTGACAGACGGACGGACGGACGGACGGACGGACGGACAAGTGCAAATCGCCCTAGTTAACTCAAAGACCTTCGCTTCGCTCGGTCGATTATAATCAGATAGTCTCAGTAAATAAATAAAATATGTGGTTCTTATACATAGTTTTGACAGAGACGTTATAATAATTTTGTTTTTCAATACGACTGTCTGTAAACATGACGCCTAGAATGTGTCGTTTATAGTCGTAATGTGGAGTGAAACTAATTGATGGCCAAGTGCGAGTCGGACTCGCGCACCGAGGGGTTCCGTACTCCAGAAGTAAAAGTATTCAAGTTAAACAAGCATAATATCTACTATTGTCAACTTGTTATGAAAATAGCAACTGCCGAGTTTCTTGCTGGTTCTTCTCGGCAGGAACGGCATTCCGAACCAGTGGTAGACTCATCAACGATTCAAAAGCACTTGTAAAAACGTTTATTTGAATAAAATACATTTCTATTCTATTCTATTCTAAACGATATTATTATATTATTTTGCTTATTCAATAAAATAATTTTCATTTTTTTTTATTCCAATATTGTTGGGCACCTATTTATACAATTATTCTCATATCGATAACTTTAATAGTTACTAAAATAATCGACTGTGACAGACGGACGGACTGACGGACGGAGAAAGTAGCACCATAAGGGTTCCATTTTACCATTTTGGTACGAAATCCTAAAAACAACAATAAGTGAACTGAATGAATCTTATGTACTAATGTACTAGTTAAATACTATCTTACTAATCTTACTAATCCTTAATAATATCATACTAATCATATTATCTCATACTAATAATATTATATATGCGAAAGTGTGTTTGTTTGTTGGTTTGTCCTTCTATCACGCAGCAAAAGACCTACGAGTCGACGTGATTTTTTGCATGGGCATAGTTGAGTACCTGGAGAGTGATAACGGCTACTTTTTATCCAGGCGAATCCGATCACGGCGGCCAACCTCCTTGGAGGTCAGCCATCTGCGCGGGAGATATTATAGTGCACAATTGTGTGCGCAATCACAGGTGCACTCTCTATTCCCTCACTCTCATAGTCCGATGAGACGGAAATCCGACACGACCGGAGAGAGATCAGGCGTAATGATAATAATTTATTCACAAAAATGCAGGCAAGAGTAGAACTATAGGTTGTTCAATCTCAAACGGGAAAAGGAAGCTCGTAAATATTTGGCATAACATCTTAATCAATAGGTGTCAGTACAAACTACAAATCACTACCGTGAAGATTCACCTACGATGTAAACAGTATAATCCTACGCACTGCAGCCATTGCGATGTGTAATCACGACATTCCTTGTATCTTTGTTGGTTTGATTCACTACGATCTACGGCATTGTAAAACAATAATTTATTATTTACTGGCCCACTATTTGAGTTGTGTAGATGTTTTAAGAAAGATAAAAAATTAAAATAACTTTATTACCAAAAAGTTACAAAAAACTTATAGCTAAACTAATCTAATTACTATACAAATCATGCCCGAATGGTAAAGTACCAAAAAGTATAAAATAATACATTTGTTTTGCCGTAGGTCTTCACCCTAGGAAAAACTTGTGTCGTAAAGACCATATTATGATGGCCTAAGTAAAACTTAATCAGAGGAGTCGAGTGGGGCGAGTTACCATTACAAGCTTTCAGTGGAGTCAATTCGAATCGAGAGACTTTTCGAACCCGTAGTAGAGTCTTAACTTGTCATAAGAGCCACAAGAAGGCCTGCTAATAAATAAATAATTTTGAATAATTTTGAATTGTTTCTTCATAGGACTATGGGTATGTAATATCTAAAAATCTCTCCTTAGTGCACCTCTTTTCCTCCGAAATAAGTCTACTGACTTAGATCATCCTATGAATGAATTAAACACGGTGAAATATCTCGTAAGATTCTTTTCCACTAAGAATCTATGTTTAAGCAGTAATAGTTTAGTAGTTAGGACTGCGGTTTTCCTATTCGGGGAGTCGCAGGTTCGGTTCTGGGCACGCACCTTTGTCTTTTCAGATTTATGTGCGTTTAAGCAATTAAATATCACACGCTTCAACGGTGAAGGTAATCATCGTGAAGAAACCTGCACGCCTGAGAGTTCTCTATAATATTCTCAAAGGTGTGTGAAGTCTGCCAATTCGCATTGGGCCAGCATGGTAGACTATGGCCTATAATCCTTCTCTGAGACGAGACCTGCGCCCAGCAAGAAACTCAGCGGTTGCTCTTTTCAAAACAGGTTTACAATTCAATAGATACTAAGTATAGCTATGTATGCAGTTTTTCCACAATGAGTTCCACAAAAGCATACCTAATTATAATTCAACACATGTTAAGACGAGCAGATAGAAAGTAGCCCTATTCCCGCTGATGGAATCCGTTAACGAGCATGACGCATGATCCAGCCATTGCTTCGCTCATCCATATTTGAGGGAAGGTAACATACATAAAAATCGGAATTAGCCATCCATCAGGCGAGATCGCAGTCTAGGGCTATTTTGTCGTAAAAAAAAAATGTTCGCAACAGTGATTGATGTATCTTAATGTGTCAACGCACGTTGCTTTCCAAATAAGAGCCCGTTCCCGTTTACAGGATATAGAAAAATAAATCTTGTGCGAACTGAAAGTGCCAAGTGAATAGTACCACTACAACCGCACCCCAAGGTCTCGGGTTGAATTCGGAGAGAACGTTATCCCACATTCGAGGATCGAATCCGAAGTGTATTCAGGATTAGTCATGTCATTGTTGTTAAGTATTGATGCCTTTAAATTTTAATATTGTTTCGTGACTTTGACCTAGATTTTTGTCTGGGAGTAAGACTTTAGGCATTCTATGAACTTTGGTACTTTCACATTTTAGTATTGAAGCTCCACGTGGAGTTAACAAAATAATTAAACCTACATTATCTATACTTAAAAAAAAGACTTGTACTGACTGACTGACTGACTGACTGACTGACTGACTGATCTATAACGCGCAGCTTTCTTTTTTAATTTATTTAATCATGCTAATTAACAAAATGGATCTTATGATAATAACTCGCCAAACTGGTGGGCCAGCTTAAGTTAGAAACTTCCTTTTGTGACGTAGGCGAGAACTAAGAAAATATTTTTTTTAGTTCCACCCTCAAAGGGGTTAAATTGGGGATGAAAGTTTGTATGAAAGTCCGTCATCTTTCAAGTTATATCCATAAAATTTGGTATTTGGGCTTTCAATTAAAAATGAAGAAATACAATTTGTTTCAGTTTGGGTTCCGTATCCAAAGGGTACCAACGGGACCCTATTACTAAGCTTACGCTGTCCGTCCGTCCGTCCGTCTGTCAGCGGGCTGTATCTCGTAAACCGTAATAGATAGACAGATGAAATTTTCACATATTATGTATTTCTATTGCCGCTATAACAAAAAATAATAAAAATTAAATTAAATTAAAAAAATTAAATTAAAATATTTCCATGGGTACACGGAAATATTTTAATTTAATTTTTTTTTAACGGAACCCTAAAAGAGCGAGGTCCGACTCGCACTTGGCCGATTTTTTAAAATTCTACCACAAAAGGGAATAAATATTTCAACTTATATCTATGAAACTTGGTATTTTGGCTTTCACAGTTTTTGAAACTTTCACCCCAAAACCACCACGCGGACGAAGTTTCGGGGTCAAACGCTAGTATTATTATATGCAAAGAGTATTAAACCCAGCATCATAACTGAAAGACCCCTGCGGTGGGATTATTAACAAATTACATAAAAGTCAAGTATGCAGAATATAAAGTTCAGATCCAACACGGTCCATCTAAATATCATCGTCTACATGTTTAGGGTTCCTTTGTTATATAAAAAAATTGGCAGTCATAGGATTGCCGATAGAAGTGAAAACTAGATTTGCTAATAATTAAAAACAAATATAAAAAAATAAAAAATTAAATCTATATATATAAAAGAAAGTGGTGTTAGTTACACTATTTATAACTCAAGAACGGATGAACCGATTTGGCTCAAAATTGGTGGAGAGGTAGCTTAGAATCAGGAGACGGACATAGGATACTTTTTATCCCGTTCGACCGCGTTTCCGTCAAGTCAATATAAAACCTGGTATAACAAAAATGCATCTGACATGGAATAAAAAAACGAAAATGACAGTGGAAGAACGAAACGTAAATGACAGCTAAACGTAATTTTGTATTTGGTTAATTATGGTAAAAACAATTATAAAAATTATAGTTTCACGTAATTGATAATATCATCAGTAATATGTTTTCTCTTTGAATCATCATTAACAATGCCGCAAGCAAGACGATCAAATGTTTCCTGCTACAAAGCTACGGATTGACGTGATTTATTGGATAGGTATAGTTGATTTCCCGCGGGATGTTATGAACTAAATCCACGCAGACGAAGTCGCGGACATCAGCTAGTATAAAGTAAAATATAAAAATAATTAAAAAAAATACCGCACTGTTACGTTCCGTGAGTGAGATTCGAACCTACGACATCATACATGTGATTAGACGGTAAGGAAGGCGGCTGCTGGCTGACCGCGCCGTAAAAGGTTGCTTGAGAATTTCTAAAATGTTGAACGCTTACTGAAATCTCCAGGTGATGATGACGATGGTGACCGTGACGATTTCGCGAAATCAATGTTTTTGCTCACCCAAAAAGTGATCAACGTGCTTAAAGAAGTTTTCACTTCAATAATTACAAATTTTCATCATTATCATCATCAGCAACCCATCAACGGCTCACTACTGAAAGCAGGTCTCCTCTCAGAGAAGGGTTATAGGCCATAGCCCACCACGCTGGCCCAATGCGAATTGGCACGGCTCACTACTGAGCGCAGGTCTCCTCTCAGAGAAGGGTTATATAGGCCACAGCCCACTACCTTGCGGTGCCCTGGCCCAATACAAATGGGGGGACCACACACACCTTCAAGAACATTATGGAGAACTCTCAGGCGTTCAGGTATTTTTGTGATGATTTCCTTCACCATTGAAGCATGTGATATTCAATTGCTTAAACGCACACACATTTGTTGACAAGTGGGAGATCTCGAGTTCGATTCCCAGCGTGGACAACTAACTGAGTGAATAGGCATTTTCTAGGCAAGCGCGCTCCAACCTAGACCTCATCAGTGCTTTCCAGTATTGATTGTCGTCAAGCGTAAGCCTATCTCCAAATAAAAAAAAAATAACTTGAGGACCCCATTTCGCATTGGGCCAGCGTGGTGGACTATGGCCTATGACCGTTCTCTGAGAGAAGACCTGCGCTCAGTAGTGAACCGTTATTTGCTGAAAATTTATGACCAAAATACGGTCTATACGGAACTCATAGACCATAGACATGTTCACATCTTAACGGTTGGTTGTCGTTTTATATCAACGCGTTACAAATACATCGTTGCCACATCCTCGCAAGTTTGCGCCCAAATAAATGTAGATAATCATATGCAATCATCATTAATCATCGCCGCAAGGACGGTGTAGGCTCGGATTTAGGTGTTTTGTAAATCTTTCTATTCCTTGCTTTGTTACATAGCTTCTTTCTAATTTATCCCGTTATTAACCAGTCTGTTCCTTCGTAGCAGCCTTCTCAATGGATCGATTTTGATGCGGCTTTTAAGCTATTGCATAGCTTTTATCGCGGGCTTTGAACTAGGACAAACGCAGTTTGAGCGCGGCAACCGAATCAAGAAATTCCGTAACAAAAATAAACCTAACACCGTCGTTCAGTAAGCGTTCAACATTTTAGAGATTCACAAGTAGCTCTGTTTGGCGCAATGGGCGAGCGGCCGCTTTCTTTACCGTATGGTGTATGATGTCGCAGGTTCGAATCTCACTCGCAAAGTAGTCTCACGCACAATGCGTTTTTCTTGTTTGTGTGTTTTTAATTTTTTTTGCATAAGTTTTATTATGCAAAAAAATATAATATAACTGCATAAGTTGATAAAAAATTTTATGCAATAGCTTTACCGCGGCAGTCCCCGAGTGCCACTTAATTTTTTTTTTCTCTTTGAAAGTCAACGTAATCGAGGTGAACCTTAGTCATAATTTATGAAGATTTGCTCAGGCGTTTGAAGATCATCAGCCCATTTCCTACTTGATTAAAGGGTATTACAAGCTTCCACTGCTGGTGCGATTGATTTGAAATTTGGTATACCTACTGTTACTTCAAAGGCATGGTAACCTTGAGCTGATGCTGCAGCACCAAATGATCTGCGGGATATCAAACTCCTCAGCTATTTATAGCAGATAATATAGTGTGTTTAGGCTCATTAGAATGGTCTCAATGAGTAATAAATGAGATGAGCTAAATAGCAGTTATTTATGAAGAGTCCAAAGGTGGTCTTAACAGAGAGAGCATAGGTACATAGATGCTTTACCAAATTGTGAATAGGTATTTTGAGGTGAAAATATGTAATATAAGTTATTTTTGCAAGTTATTCTCACTAGCTTATTTTAAGAACTTCATTCGTGTGGAGTAAAATTTTTTCAAATCCCGCGGGAAATCTTTAATTTCAAGGGTTCATAAGTTTTAAATAATAAATCGATGCAAAATATCAAGTCAACTCGTTGCTCTGCGTGATTGGAGGATTAACCAAGCAAGAAACCTACTTTCCCATTTCAATTAGTATGATGAATGATGTTCTGGTGATAACCCGTAATAAACTTGCCATAAGACATATTATCTTAATTAATTATCTTCAATATTCAATAAGTAATTAAATCTAATGAATAGTTAGTAATAGACAGCTGACACCAAAGGTGTAATTATTGACAACTTATTACTTTGCGTAAGTCTAAGTAGATGTGGTTACGAACTTGCGAACTCACATACACACACACACACACACACACACACACACACACACACACACACACACACACACACACACACACACACACACACACGCACGCACACACACACACACATACACATACACACACACACACACACGCATCGCTGATTTTTCTGATTTATATGCGTGTATATCAAGAACGACACTTGGCAAGCTAAAGTAATGTTAGGTTCAGTTAGGAAAATTAAACTAAAAATGATTAGGACGAAAAAAAGAGAAAGAGAAAAGAGTTATAGCCTTTTTGTGAACAACTCTATCACATCTAATAGCTATTTATGCAACTGCATCGTAATGAGGGTCATTTTAATTCGAGTGCTGTTTTTTGATACGAGGCTTGCCGAGTATCAAAATAGGATAGTACGAGAATTAAAATGACTAATTACGTTCAGTTGCATATAAGATTTTATCTACGACAAGGAAAATAAAATCATTAACAAAATACGCTGTAGGCTCAATAAAGTAACAAAAAGTAACTCCGTAAGCCGCCACCAGCCGCCTGTGGCGCCTCTGTCATATGAACGGTACAAAAGTGCCAGAACTCAGAGCCTTAGCTTTAGGTATCCTATTTTAAGAAGATAAACATTTCGATTCAGCTCCCATACAACGAGCTGCATCGAAATGAGAAGCAAAACCGAAAGAGGGTTCATTTCGATTCAGCTGTCAAATTCGAAATTGGAACTTTTCGATGCTGGAGTAGATAAAAATCTTTATTGGTAAGGTGCCGAACCTTACACACAAAAATCAGTCTGGCTAGTCAGCGTAAATGCAACCATATTTGGCGCTGGTGATAATTTCATTAGCTCTGCTGTGAGTTTTATTGTAACATTTTCAATAAAAAATAAAACAAATGGCCAAATGCGCGTCAGGCTACGCGAAATGTAGGGTTCCGTAGTTGCCCGTCATTATGATATGTCTACAAATTATAACGGAGTACATATGAAATTTTCATCATAAAATATATATTTTACATTAAAAAAAAGAAATATAATGCGCCTAGATTTAAAAATTAATGGCAAAAACGTCACTGGAAATTTTATATGGAAACTAGCTGATGCCCGCGACTTCGTCCGAGTGGATATCATTTTTGAAATCCCGCGGGAACTCTTTGATTTTCCCGGATAAAATTTAGCCTTTGTCACCCTCCAGTTTCTCAACTAAACCCATGCAAAAAATCACGTCGATCCGTAGCCTTTTCGCTACTTGATTGAAGGACAAACCAACATACAAACACACTTTCGCATTTATAATGTTAAAAAGTATCCTATGTCCGTCTCCTGGTTCTAAGATACCTCCCCACCAATTTTCAGCCAAATCGGTTCAGCCGTTCTTGAGTTATAGTGTAACTAACACGACTTTCTTTTATATATATAGATACGCTTTGAAAAGCTGTAACTTTTCATTGACCTATATACCTACTAGAAACTTGAAATTTTCACAGCATTAAGATACTATTAACATTTGTACTCAGTATAAATTTCAACTTAGTACCTCAAACCTTTTCTGAGAAAAAGGGCCTTTACACACGGGCAGACGGACAACTAAGTGTCCTAATAAGAGTTCCGTTTTTTTTGGAACCCCAAAATAACAATTAAATGGACGGTAGTAAAATGGTAAATTTTACTATAAAACAAATGCTTTATATGCTAATGATGATAACTTTTAATAGTTGTTTTTCTATCAGCTGTGATGTTACCACACACAACGTTATTTTGTAAGCCAAGGTTACAGCCATTAGAAGTGTAATAATGAAGCTTTAAGTGTTTACTTTGCAATTTTATTTAAATTCAATGATGTTATGTCACTTTGACAAGCTGGTGGAATGGTTTAACGACCTCCCTGGCCCAGTAGTGTACACAATACCTTACAGTATAAGGTCTCGGTTTCGATTCCCGGCGGATACAATTTGAAAATTTATGACTTCTGTAATGGTATGTTTAAGATTCTGGTTGTGGTTACCACCCTTTCGTCAAGGACGTGTCGCTAAGGTCCGCTTGCAAAGACGCCGGGTTAGGCTTAACCCAGGAATAAATTTGTAATTTTGACAGAAGCTTTACACGAAATCTGTCAAAGCTGCAGCTAACTCTGGGTTAAAAGGATAACCCAGCGTTTCTGCAAGCAGGCCCGTTCCGACACCGATTAGGATTGTGGGATAATTAAAACTACTGTGCCATACCTCTTTCCAAGTGAGCCCGCTACAATCTTAGACTGCATCGTCACTTACCATAAGGTGAGATCGCAATCAAGATCATATTAGTCATTTATTAAGAAAAGGTACGTTGACTTTTCCTTTCTTCCGAGATCCGAGATCGTGCCAGCAAAATTTCGACTAAGGATTTCGACTACTGAGAAGTTTTTAAACGAAAAACTCACATATAACAACATTCTCGAATCAATAAGACTCGAATCTTGGACCTCATCACCCGCAGCCTAATAACCACCAGACCAAAAGTTCAGCATTTGAGAAATTGAGAGTTACCGTGAAAACGAAAGGTTGAATTTAATCACATAGCTGTCTTCATGTTATAACGGTTAACATGTTCTCGTATTTCATAATGATTATGCTTGAAATCATCACTACTAAGGTTCCTGTGGGATTTTTTAGAAACCTAGCTCTACTCGGGGTCACATCAAACGAGTCGCAAGGAGCCGCTGGTTTCAGGCAGCGCAAGACCGAGGCCTGTGGAAGTCCATGCAAGAGACCTTTGTCCAGCAGTGGACGTCTATCGGTTGATAAAAAAAATACGTGTGGCACTCGGGGACTGCCGCGGTAAAAGACATTGCATAGCATTTTTTATCAACTTATGCAATTATAATATTTATATACTATAATGAAACTATACTATCCTTACTCTGTGCTATAATTCTTCCGATTTCGGAGCAGCTCGTCTCGATCCGTGCGAGCTTCGTACAGTCTACACGCATACGTCTAGTCGCACGCACACAAACACCGTGCCGAAGTCTGCCGAACTGAAACGACGTTAGGTTTATTTTCGTTATGGAATTTTTAGATTCGGTCGCCGCGCTCAAAGCCCGCGATAAAAGCTATGCAATAGAAAAGAAGAACTCTACTCGGACGTATACTTTATTTTTACTTACTTTTTCGTTACTTAAACTGTATATTCGGTAACGCTCTCGTTCAAAATATAATCATCAACTCGTATATATAAGCGTTAGGAGCAAAATATGAGACTGGCGAAAATAGAATCTGTTCAATAAGTCAGTTGACATGGGTAGATTTAAAAATACGTTACTAGCAACATTGTGAAGGAGTCATCGATGAATCAAAAAGTTGATAAATTACATATATCTGATTTCAATTAAAAATAAACTATGAACACATTAATCTGGAAAGGTAGAATAAATGGAAAAACTCTTGACTCTCAATACTCGTGACTTACTGAACACACTATACTAATTGTATTTTGAAACCAGTTTATAGTGTTATTTATTTAAAAATATCCTTGAACATAATATTTTAATGGGCAATACAATTGCGATTTGATTTTTATAGATAAAAATCTCCTGTCACGATGTATGTTCGGGATAAACTCGAAAACTACTGAACCGATTTTGATCAAACTTCGTAACTATCTATAATTTGGTCCAACTTAAAAGATAGGATAGTTTTTATCTTAATTGATGACATCAAAATTTGTAATTGCAAATTAAAATATGTTACTTACATATTAGTCATAATATATACTGTTCGAGATTTAGCTTGTTAGGCAACCTAGCAACCTAATTCTCGAACGATGTTATTACGAGTATTCTTATGTTGCTAGGCAACTGTAATCTCGAATGGTGTTAGATTGCGAGATAGTCTTAACCCAAATAGACTGTCTACTTATCTTACTAATCCTTACTCATATTATAAATGCAAAAGTGTGTTTGTTTGTTGGTTAGTCCTTCAATAACGCCGAAACAGAGCAACGGATTGACTTGATTTTTTGCATGGGTATATTTGCTTACATAGGCTACTTTTTATCTCGGAAAATCAAAGAGATCCCGAGGGAATTTAAAAACTAAATCCACGCGGACGAAGTCGTGGGCATAAGCTAGTATTCGATAAAAATACCTTTCATCTGGTAAACAGATGGGTAAAGGACGATCTCTCTTCGAATCTTGTACTAACTGTAGAGTTAAGTTTTTCAATCCCGCGAATTATCCCCTAAAGTCGTCAACTAAGGCAAAAGCCGGATAGTTGCCGCACTTTTTGAAATTACTTTACCTATCTATATCTTTCAGTACAAAAAGCAAAATACGATATTTGTAAAACGGATAGGTACTTTGGTTAATTATCTTATGAAAGTAAAAAAAAACATTATATTTGATATTTCCAGAGTATTGGCGATTTTTACGGACCTCTAAATTTTGGAACAATTATCCCATACAGGGGATAGTGTCCTAAATATAGAAATTACGTTCAGGATAGATGCCCTGCAGAGAAAGAGGACATATTATTTTATCACCCAAAAACTTTGATCTCACCTTGTCTCTCCACGCAATCACACAGAGACATGCAACACGGTCCACTTAGTGGTAGTTGTAGTCTCTCGATAGATAAAATATAAAATAACATGTGATTCATCCGGGAAACTAGAATAATTACAATCGAGGAAAATATACCACTGGGACAACTATCCTGGTTTTACCCTAAGCCGTGCAAAAAATCACGTCTATTCAACGCTGAGTGAAGGAAAGACAAACAAACAAACACACTTTCGCATTAATAATATTAGTAAGGATAGTAGCCCAGTCGACAGGTAGGAAAAAGTAGGGTTTGGTGGAAAAAGGTCATAAGTTAATGAAACTTTAGGATGTTGTTTAGGGATGGCTAATTAACATTTTCTAAAGTTTGGTCCTCGAGGACCCTGTGCTAAAAAAGGAGGGGAGGGGGGGGGGGGGACTGCAAAATTTTGGACCTCCCTCCGATTTTTCCTCAATAACTTTTTCCTTTCGTCCTACGGCAAAAGCATTTCTATATGTTTTTGTAGAGCGTTAAATTTCCTACAGTTTTGATTATAGAAACATGTTAATATCGTTACCGAGATATGACGCTTTGAAAAAAAAAATTTGCCAAAATTCGCTAAAAATCTTTTGTGAATTGGGGTTGAGTGGGGTGAGCGGGGGAATGGGGTGTCCAAAGTTTGTGATTGTAATTCCCAACCAAACTTTAGAAAATGTTGATTAGCCATCCCTAAACAACATCCGAAAGTTTCATTAACTTCTGACCTTTTTCCATCTGAAACTACCTGTCTACTGGACTATAGGTATTATGCGTTCTAATTTATTTCACCCGGACGTGGTGTAGATGTTCCACATAGACTGGCCATCACGGCCTTGACAAGAGCCCTTTAAGGCTTGCCGTTTATAAATCAAGATTAATAGCAGCAAATACCATAGAGTTATCCTGCGATATTATATAAACATTATAATCAGTTAAAATGTCGAATGTTTTGCATAACTTATATTGCTTAGCAAAATTATTAATTTAAATAATAATTTAATATAAAAAAAAATTGGTTGTCTGTAAAGTCGGTTTACGGACGATAGTTTTACGTGATATAACGTCATAAAGAAACATTGACGATGACTGGCGGGCGGCGGCGGGCGCTCTCTAAGCCAACTTGGGCCGATCGTGCCTCTCTATCGCATGTTCCACGCTCTCGCTTGCACGCTCAGGCGCAGGCGGAACGTGACATTTTTCGTGCTGCAGCCGGTGTTCATCGATGTATAAGATGTTATCACGTCAAAAATATTTTTCAAAACTAACTTCAAACGCCTGCGTCACTAGTCACTACAAAGTATATATAATTTATAGATGATTTTTTGAATACCGCTCGACCGATTACGATACCCGACCCTTTCAAACAAAAAAGAATTTGCCAAATCGGTTTAGGCGTCTTCGAGTAATCGGTAAACATACATAAAAAAAAGATTCCGACGAATTGATAGCCTCCTCCTTAATTTGAAGTCGGCTAAACTGTGGTCATTTTAACACTGACTTCACACACCTTCGAGAACATTATAGAGAACTCTCAGATGTGCAGGTTTCCTCACGATGTTTTCCTTCACCGTTGAAGCAAGTGATATTTAATTGCTTAAACGCACATGACTCCGAAAAGTCAGAGGTGCGTACCCGGGATCGAACCTGCGACCCCCCGAATAGGAGACCTCACCTAGTGGTTAGGACTGTGGTTAGCCTAGTGGCTATCACTGCTTGCTGCTGCTGCTGATCAGTTTATATCGGATATTATATTCAATTTTCCATAGTCTAGTTGGGCCACAGTTTTTAATCTTATTTTGTTTTTATCAAGAAAAAGTGTATGTCTCAGAATTCCAATTTTAAAAAAATGTTTCTTCGAGACATTCAGAGAATTCAGAGAATAACGACAACAACTTATGTAGTTACCCAATGACGGACGCAACTCCAATCAACATGCTTGTCAACGAAGACATTCATTCCGGACATGTGTTCAAATGTCCGATAAATAATTGATCAGTAGCATTAATCTCCGCATAATTAGACGTAGCTGTCTTCTTTGAGTCAATTGTGCTCGTTAATTTTGATTTAGGAGCTAATCTTGCGCTGTAGAATTTGTTCTCGTTGATTTAGGGTAAACAGGCAATTCACCTCAACAATCAACAGTGTCTTTGATCAGAGCGGTTTGCCATCTGGTTTTTGGATCGGAAATATTATAGTTGCTAACTATGGGCCTGGACCGCTCAGCAGGCTGTTTGTTCTAAGAGTTCTGTGACTATAAAAAAAACAGAACTGCTTTTCACCACTTTTATTTTATAAAGTTATTAAAAATTAAAGTTATTATCGCACACACGACACACTTTATAATAATGGACTTGGATTATACTCGTATTACGCGAAATCCTAGTGAAGGGTTGATTCGAACCGAAGTGGTTATCCTTAGACTCCTTGCTGAAAGCCAGCCGGCAGGCCTAGACCGGGTCCGTAGCTGGGCAGCAATTTGATTGAAGAACAAGAACTGAACGAATTTTAAAAAATCTTGGGTTTTTATAGGTCCATATTTCTGATCGACAAATCTTATTGATGTGATATTAATTCGGATAGTGCAATTCAGCAATAAGTGCTCAATAGCTAGGGTTGTAACAAGGCGATGGAGAGAGCTATGCTCGGAGTGTCCCTGCGGGATCGAATCAGACATGAGGAGATCCGTAGGAGAATCAAAGTCACTGACATAGCTCAGCGAGTCGCGAAACTGAAGTGGAAATGGGCGGGGCACATAGTTCGAAGAGCTGATGGTCGTTGGGGTCCCAAGGTGTTGGAGTGGCAACCCCGTACCGTTAAGCGCAGTGTTGGCAGACCCCCCACCAGGTGAACCGACGACATCAAACGAGTCGCAGGGAGCCGCTGGATCCAGGCGGCGCAAGACCGAGGCCTGTGGAAGTCCATGCAAGAGACCTTTATCCAGCAGTGGACGTCTATCGGTTGATAAAGAAGAAGAAGAACTATGGGCCTTACAAGGATAATAGTTTAAAAACGTAACCCAACTACGGAAAATTGTATATAAAGTTCGCCATAATGATTTTGTCCGTATACAATGTAGCCTATTTAACCCGGATCATTATAACACTTCCATTGACACCTCGTTTATCTAAATCGGCTCAGGAGTTTGTGCGCTACGGTGGAACGTTCGTAAATAGACACATACATAAATAAACGGTTTAAATCATAACCCTTCCTTTTAGTATGTCGTAGTCGTGTAATAAAATGGCTCAGAGTCCACTCAGCGCTGCTGGAGGGGACTATGCTTGGAGTAACCCTGCGAGAACAATTAATCAGTAATGAGGAGATCCGTAGGAAGCATTAATTATATCTGTCAATTGTTAGGTTGTCTATAGTTATATTTAGCGCAGGTCTCCTCTCAGAAGGGTTATAGGCCATAGTCCACCACGCTGGCCCAATGCAAATTGGCGGACGTCACACACCTTCGAGAACATTATGAAGAACTCTCAGATGTGCAGGTTTCCTCACGATGTTTTCCTTCACCGTTGAAGCAAGTGATATTTAGTTGCTTTAACGCACTTGACTCCGAAAAATCAGAGGTCAACCCGGGATCGAACCTGCGACCCCCGGAATAGGAGACCACAGTCCTAACCACTAGGCTATCACTTCTTTATTAGAATGCACAGATTATTAGAATGCTTAAAAATTGTTCTGATCAGCCCGTGACTTCACTGGGGTCATGCCTGAAAACCAGTGCTATGGTTTATCTCGATTGTAGCATCAAGCTGAGGCAGCGCCCTATTTAGCAGCATTAAGCAATATAAGCACCTAGGATATTTGGTGGGCGCCTGGTTTTCCAGAGAACCGATGATTGTGTTTCTCTTCCTCGGTTCTTTGAAAATCTTTGGGGGCCTCATTTTGTTTTACTATAACTTTTTGATTTGTATTGTGTTGTGTTAACTATGCTGGCTGAATAAATGTTTAAATTTTTATTTATTTAGGATAACCAGAGTTACAGACATAACTCATCGATCACGAAGATGCAGTGGCAATGGGTGGGGCACATAGTTACTTTAATACCTACTCTGTGGTGCTGGTGGAGTGGTGACCTTACCGCGGAAAGTGCAGTGTTGGCAGACTCCCACAAGAAAGACCGATGACATAATAATATGAACATTTTTTATCAAAATAGAAGACTATGAACAGTCAATTATGAGGGAGCTGATAAATTTACAAATAATTACTTATTTAAATTACTGTTAAGTTAAGCCTACCCTTCCTTTGTTCGAGTAAAAATAACAAGGATGCAATACCTACAAGATGCAAAAATATGAATTTAATAAAATATGCAACGTTCACCGTAAACTATCACGATAATGATGCATGGAATTATGAAGTCAAGGAATTTTGGTTATAAATGTATAAAATGTATAAATGTACTAAATATTATTATCGGTAATGAAAGGCGAAAAGCTACCATCAGTTACAACTTTGAATGCAAAATTGTCCAGTCAAATGATTGAAGCGACATAGAAAAATTGCCTACGTATGTTAATTTCCACCTAGAGAATCCGTAGAAGAACCAAAGTTACCGACATAGCTCATCGAGTCGCGATGCTGAAGTGAAATGAGCGGGACACTTAGTTCGGAGAACTGATGGTCGTTGGGGTCCCAAAGGTGCTGGAGTGAAGACCCCACACTGAAAAGCCCAGTGTTCACAGACCCCCCCACTAGGTGGACTGATGACATCGAATGAGTCGCAGGGAGCCGCTGAATACTGGCTGCACAAGATAAAGCCCTCTGAAGGTCCATGCAGGAGTCATTTGTCCAGCAGTGAATGTCTATCGGTTGATGCGATGAAGAAGATTTTAGCCATGAAGTAATAATCATATTATTATTCCCCTGACCGAATGCTTACCACGGCTTCATAGGTTAAGGTCAAGCCTTAATATTTACAAGCTCTCAAAGAACCGGGGCCCTAAACAGCAGTGAGCAGAGCTATTCCATCTCTCTCTCAGTCTCCATACTAAAATAATCAAAACCCTTTCATAACCATTGAGATTCGGAATAGGCCTGCAGGCATGAGTGGCATCTTTTTAGGTTAGAGGTCAAGATCCTATTTAGGTATGTCATTAAGTTTTACGGATGGAACTTTCGCAAAGTCATTTTAATTATCTTTTAGTCTCACTGAGAAGAAACATTACAGGCCGGCGTACTTTATGCGCTCAGATGAACTTTGCACAAAGGCAATGAGCATAAAATTTAATTTCCAATAAAGCGTGCTATAAAAATTCATTGAAGATACATCGCTATCGAGCAAGGAATTTAACCTTTGATACTTCTAGACGTAGGTAGTGCTAAAGTCTGTTATACACACGATGCACGACAGAATCGTTTTCGACGCGGTTCTTAGTACAATCTCTTTTTTCGAAGCTGACTAAGGGACAATTTTACTAACGTAAAATACGACTAACCAACCGATATTTTTTCAGATTTTCAAATACTAAAACTGTCAGAACGACCAATTTAATCCTCGGTTAAACGTCACTCGACGTTGGTGAAATCGGCACTAGATGGTAAATAAAATTCAGCTTTATAGCAATTTAACCGTTGTAATATAGAAGTCTAGCAATAACAGGTAAATTGTTTCTGTAAGTTGGGACACTTTACATTGTTCTTGCTATCGTTGGCCACATTTGCAAAAAGGCCTCTTACAAGCTTCGCCACTAAGCATGATCTTTCCTGGCTTCAAAGCTTATTTCAAGAAAAATTGCCTTCAAATTTAAACGCGTAGGTAGTACGTGCGAAAGACGCACCTACGTCGTGCTTTAATTTTTGACCAATCTACTGCTTAAACTGAATCTGCTTTCGATTCCAGGTACATAACTCTGATTTTCGGCGCAATGCGCATTTGCAATCAAGGAAAATATCGAAAGGAAACTTCGGAAAATAATTTCCGTAATGTGATCAAACCTGTGTGAAGACTGTCAGTTTGGTTAGCGTGGAGGACCATGTTTCCTCTCATTCGAAAAGAGACTTGTGTGGCCAGTAGTGGGACGGCGACGGGCGATGGTACACATTTCAGTCAAAAACACAATAATAGTTCCAGAAAGATACTATGTGACGATTCTATGCATAAATTTCATAACCACTGTGTACTGTTACCTGGAACCCAAATCTGATGTTATTGTATTACGTTTATATTTGGTTGCAACCTGTTTTGTGTAACTTTTCAATAAATAAATAAATAAATAAATAAATAGTGTGCAACCGCTTCTGATTAGCTGATACTCTGCCGCTATTGGCTAGAATCTTTGACTATTCAACCCAGAAAATGCATTGTTGCAGCAAAAATGCCATAAATTGAGCCAATCAACAAAATTGACACTATAGCAATGATTGATATACCTTTTTCGTAACCGACCAGTCGGAAATTTTAAGTGCTTTTTGATTTATAAAGGTACTACTTCTTCTTCTTCTTTATTAACCTATAGACGTCCACTGCTGGACAAAGGTCTCCTGTATGGACTTCCACAGGCTTCAGTCTTGCGCCGCTTGAATCCAGCGGCTCCCTGCGACTCGTTTGATGTCGTCGGTCCACCTAGTGGGGGGTCTGCCAACACTGCGTTTCCCGGTGCGGGGTCGCCACTCCAGCACTTTGGGACCCACTTCAGTTTCGCGACTCGCTCAGCTATGTCGGTGACTTTAGTTCTGCTACGGATCTCCTCATTTCTGATTTGATCTCGCAGGGATATACCAAGCATACTACTAGTATCTAGGTTTCAATAAATGTCGTAAAGAGAAAACTGTTTTACAATAATATCATGGGATTTCCTAGACCCTATCTGATTATCTAAGTAAATATGGCAGCCATTATTAGGCCTAGCTAGTTTGACACAAATTGGTGTCCCAAGGCGCCTGTCAGCATTTCGCAACACCGTTTGACCTCTTGCGGTCAAATACAGTTCTAAGTTTATCGTATGACGGGAAACAAGATATTATTGATTTATATTAAGTGGTACCTAATTTAATAACAATGCCAAGTGTGAGTCTGGCTCACGCGTCGAGGGTTCCGTATCATAGAAAGAGAAAGGTACCGTACTTATTTAGTAAAAAGAAATAGATATTTGGGAAATCATTTGGCCGCTTTTTTTATTTGGGACCGCAAGAATGAATTAATGATTATTGTACATTTTATTGGAGTTAAACAAATTAAATATAATTGGGCTGGTCATGTAGCGAGATTTACAGATGAGCGATGGACAGCGAAAATTTCCACTTGGCCAGGCCCAGCAGGCAAAAGAAAAGTCGGCAGACCGAAGTCGCGCTGGTCTGACGACATTGTAGCAATAGCAGGGACTAACTGGCTGAAATGCGCTAAAGATAGAAGCAAAAGACACCAACTGGAGGAGGCCTATACCCGATGAGGGGTCTTTATCGATGATAATAATTAACTTAGAACTTAGAATAAGATGTACTTACTAACATACAAAAATAACACAAATCAAATATCAAATGCCACGCACGACGCACATACTCACATCCACAGACTTAAACATTTACACAAAATTATGGAATAAATACATTCAAAATTATGAAAAAACTTTTAAAATTATGTATTAGTTTTTAATATTGACATTTTGTTTATACTTAAATTGACAATATAAATATTCACACACCAGTACTGGTTAAATGTATTAGGCTCGATTTCCTGTTTACAATCATGTTGTACCTGCATTTTTGTGAATAAAATTTCATTCATTCATTCATTCATTCACATTGCCATATTCTCACATAAAGACATCATACACTTAGTACATAAACCTAATACTAACACATTACTAGTTTTTAATATTATTAGTTAAGCATAAACTGTATAGTTAAGATAGGGAAAATGAAGGCTTTTTTATTTTATTTTTTATTTATTTTATAAACAAATCAAAAGCAAAGTCTTCCAATGTATACTATAGAAGTCTTCGATTAATAAACAATTCTTATAAATATGCATAACAAAGTTTGTTTGTAAAAAGATTTCTAAAAACTGTGCTATTTAGAGACCTTCTTTTTTTCTGTATGTGTGAAGTAAGTAAGCAAAAAAAGATTGCACATATGCCATGTTCTTATATTATTATGAAACCGCAATTGACTACTTAACTAATTTGAAATTTTGATCCAAATCTTGGCCCCTTTTGAGTTCCAAAGTTAAACGAGCTTAAACTGAATTAAGCAAGTCTATGGCATCATCACATTAAACAGTGCCTGTACGGGCAATCCTTCTTGATTTATTTTTTGTACGGAACCCTAAAACCGTAGTATAATGATATTTTATTCTTATTAATATGTTAATTACATTCGTCGCAATATTTCACATGATTTATAACATATTATAATTAAAAACAGAAAAACATCTTTATCAACCATTATTATTTTTTTTGTTTTACAATACCTGATTCTTATCTCACATACCCGGATGGAAATATTCGCACTTTTAGATTAATTTCCACAAAAAAATTAGGGGGAATAAAAAATTTGTGTGTGTCAGCACGACGCACAACTGGAGTTTACTTCATACTCAACGTTGAAATTTCTACCCTAACATTGAGTAAATAAGGTTGGTCTTCGCTTGAGTTGTCGAATGGCCGCGCTACGCCTTTCACAACGATGCAAATCTCCACCCCTAACGTTGAGTAAACAAGGTTGGCTTTCGTTCACATGTAGATCAGCGCCATCTTTCGGCTTATGTGTAAACTATTGAACATATATACATGTGAACGAAAACCAACCTTATTTACTCAACGTTAGGGTCGAAATTTGCATCGTTGTGAAAAACGTGACACGGGCATTCGACAACTCAAGCGAAAACCAACCTTATTCACTCAACGTTAGGGTAGAAATTTAAACGTTGTGAAAAACGTAACAAGGTCATTGATAAATTGATTTTACTGTCCGGATTTTTCTCATACCGGGCTGCTAAAATCGATTTTTAAGGAGTAAACTCCAATAAAACTCGGCAATTACCCGCGGTGGTCCTACTGGTAGTGCTACTCCTGGTAATCCTACTGCTACCATGGATTATTAATTTTACCCTTGTTACTACTGATTTTTAGGGTTCCGTACCAAAATGTTAAAAATGGAACCCTTATGGTGATACTTTCTCCGTCCGTCCGTCCGTCCGTCTGTCACAGTCAATTATTTCAGTAACTATTAAAGCTATCGGCATAAAATTTGGCATAGTTGTGTATAATAGTGGCCCAACATCATTGGAATAAAGAAAAATCGAAAATTATTTTTAGTTTTATTAAAAAAGGGGGAAAATCGGGGGTTTGAAATTTCAAAGTAAAATAACTATACCGAATGGGGTATCATATATAAGGCCTTTATTTGTGCATTCATTGCATTTTTTATTTATTTCTATATATAATAGTTTTTGATTAATCGGCCAAAATGTCGAAAAAAAATACCGTCCCCCCCCCCCCCCCCTTATCTCCGAAGTTTACCAATCGAAAAATCTGAAATAATTATGGTCATTATAGGTTTATGTATATTTTACAGGAAAAATAAAAGCAACGCGAAAATTATTTTAGTTTGATTAAATAAGGGGAAAAATGGGGGGTTTGAAATTTCAAATTAAGATAATTATACCGAGTGGGGTATCATATGAAAGGCCTTTACTTGTGCATTCTAAAACAGTGTTTTATTTATTTCTATATATAATAGTTTTTGAGTAATCGGCCAAAATGTCCAAAAAATACCGGTCCCCCCCCCCCCCCCCTTATCTCCGAAGTTTACCAATCGAAAAATCTGAAATAATTATGGTCAATAGAGGTTTATGTATATTTTACAGGAAAAATAAAATCAACGCGAAAATTATTTTAGTTTAATTACGTAGTACTATTATAATATATTCTGTGGTTTAATTAAAAAAGGGGGAAAATCAGGGGTTTGAAATTTCAAAGTAAGATAATTATACCGAGTGGGGTATTATATGAAAGAATAACTTATGCATTCTAAAACAGTTTTTTATTTATTTCTATATATAATAGTTTTTGAGTAATCGGCCAAAATGTCGAAAAAAATACCGTTCCCCCCCTTATCTCCGAAGTTTACCAATCGAAAAATTTGAAATAATTATTTATGGTCAATAGAGGTTTATATATATTTTATAGAAAAAATAAAACCAACGCTCTAACTAGCATAGTTTTTTTTTATATTAACAATAAACCTCTACAAACAAAGTTAACGATAAATAAGCAAATTAATATAATATTATCGTTTTACTTTTACTTTTGGAGTACGGAACCCTCGAGTCCGACTCGCACTTGGCCGGCTTTTTAAGCTATTGCATAGCTTTTATCGCGGGCTTTGAACTAGGACAAACAGTTTGAGCGCGGCGACCGAATCAAGAAATTCCGTAACGAAAATAAACCTAACACCGTCGTTCAGTAAGCGTTCAACATTTTAGAGGTTCACAAGTAGCTCTGTTTGGCGCAGCGGGCGAGCAGCCGCTTTCTTTACCATATTATGGTGTACGATGTCGCAGGTTCGAATCTCACTCGCGAAGTAGTGACAGTGCGCTTTTCTTGTTTGTTTGTTTTTTAATAATTTTTTTGCATAATTTTTATTATCTATATAAATAAAAATCAATGTTGGTAAGCGCATAACTCAAGAATGGATGGACCGATTCGGTTAATTTATTTTTTTGTAAGTTCCTTAAGTTCCACGGAAGGTTTTAATACAAAAAAAAAACAAAAAACTAAATTCTAAAACTAAAGTCGCGGGCATCAGCTAGTGCAAAATAAATATTGCATAAATATTATAATTGCATAAGTTGATAAAAAATACTATGCAATAGCTTTACCGCGGCAGTCCCTGAGTGCCACTTAATTTTTTTTTTATAAATAAAAGAGCATCGAAGCCTCAAGTATTTTATTTGCCGACAAGTCCAAACCATCAAAATTCAACGGTTAGATTATTATAATTTATAATGATTAATAAAATAATTCAAATTGACTACATAATCAATATTTTTTTACGAATTAAAACGTCAAATAAATAATAACAATTATTTAAAGTCAGAGTATTTCAAATAATATTTAAATAAGCCCCAAAATTGCTAAATCAGCACCAAGTTTTACAACTAACGTTAGAGGGAGGACAATAAGGAGGATTCCGTATTTTATTAATTTTCAATATAGTTTAGTTAAAGCCGTATAATACAGTCAGCTCAATACAGGCTCAGTAAAGTAACTTTATATCATACTTGCTCAGTAACTAGGGATTACTATGGTGGAAAGTCTCCTTGTAAGTTGGTGTTTGCAATTCAAGGCAACATTACGTCGCACTATGCTTGAATTGTAATGTTCACATTACAGTTCAAGCTATGCAAAACTCCTTGGTAAACAATCTCTTTTCTTATAAAATGGTAAGAAAACTTTTTACTGAAAAAAAAACACTGAACATGGCGGCATTTAATTTCCATACATTTCAAACTATGCAAAACTCCTTGGAACTCAGAGCCGTAAAAAAAAAATAGAAAACTATTTACGAAAAAAAAATGGAAATGGCGGCATTTCATTTGATCTGAAAGTTTGTGAAGTTTGTTCTTAAAGGGATTTGTAACCATTTTTTTCTATTTTTTCTCTAAATTTGCTAATTATTCTAATTAAAATTTCATTTTGCATTACCAATGTTTTATTTACCTCGCAAGAATGATATAAAGTAGAATGCTTACCTCGGTTGCAAGTAGCTATTACACCCTCGAACTATATTCACCCTCGCTCGCTGCGCTCGCTCGTGTGACTAAATATCTCGGGTGCACGCGATCCATTAGCGCCCTATGCGAGCTGCGCTCGCACTGGCGCCAAATTGGATCTTGTTCTGTAATAGCTTACTTACGTCCCTTGTGTAACAATCTACTAATAAGTCACTGTAATTAAGTTACAGTAAAGCACATAATAAAAAATATATACTATTTACTGTTATTGTTTGTTGCCTGGATATAAAATCGCAAACTTCTTATGAATTGAGTAAAACTGCTGTGAAATCGTTCAAAGGCACCTTTGTTGTGTTAACATTCGGAACTAATCTAATAGGGCGGCAAAAATTCCCAGCTTCTGTATTTCAACACGCCGCGCGCCGCGCTGGTTAGATTTAGAGCTAAGGACTCGAATATTCTACCTACTTTGTCTGTTTGACGACCTCTCCCAACGTTGCCTCCTCGATAGTCCTTGACTGCGATCTCACCTGATGGTAAGTGACGATACAATCTAAGATGGTAGCGGGCTAACTTGGAAGGGGTATGGCAGTGTACATTCAACCCATACCCCTAATCTCTTTCTACATGCCATCGTGCCAGAACGCTAAATTACTTGGCGGTAGGGTGGTAACTAGCCACCGCTGAAGCCTCCCACCAGACCAGCCCAGAGACAATTCACAAATTATAAATTCCCAAATTGACCCCGCCGGGAATCGAACCCGAGACCTCC
Source organism: Oeneis ivallda (assembly GCA_029955525.1). NCBI lineage: Eukaryota > Metazoa > Arthropoda > Insecta > Lepidoptera > Nymphalidae > Oeneis > Oeneis ivallda. Next base: position 3,917,035 of record JARPMR010000017.1, on the reverse strand, counting down.
CAGTTATAAGACCACAGCGCTCACCACTGCGCCAGGGCAGTTTTCAAAAGCCTACGGTTATAAATATCGCTACGAAGTTTCAGAATAAGGCGTGTAATACTAAAAAGGTGGTGATAGATTGCTAAAATATGTGAATCTGATAACCCTTTCACATGCTAAATGCTCACGCGATAGCATCAATCTGATGTAAGAGCTCCATTGTTCTTAGACCACAATCGAAACGGCCTTGACTTTCCAACTTCTACATTATACGAGACCTTGAACTTTTGGAACACGGATTTTCACATTTTCCAACAGATATAAAGCGTGTGGTCCAAAGGACTAACGGAGTTTTGCAGAAATAAAAAAATTACGTGAATTTTGAAAGTAAGTATTAACATCATAATCTAAGGCTGTGCACGGCCACTGCTGGGCATAGGCCCTCCCTAAGGACAGCTTTCACCCTCAGGCCGAGATCTTTAGATCGTACTCTGGCTTTCAAGACTCAAGATGGAGTTAAAATGAGACGCAAATATGTCCCTGAATTAAATCTGTCTCGTTTTAACTCAGTCTTGAGTCTGAGCTGAGTGAGAGTGCTGTCTCATTCTCACCCTAAGTTCTCACTCTACCTGAACCCAAAATTGAACCCAAAACTTGAAGTAGATATATTTAAAAACGACAGGGATAAAAATTTTAAAATATACCTAAGTATCTAGCTGGTTTGACACGTTTGATTGAGGATTAAAGATATTTTGATAAAAATCAGTCAAAAATTAAAAAATAATTTAAAATTTCGACGATGCTGTACTGAGAATCTTCGCCCGTTTTTACCTTACCTAATAATCATAATATATAGGAGTATCTTTATTAATTCTTAATTCCTTACCCAATGTCATTTCCGACTTTAAGTATTCCCTAAAGGCTCGTGAAAACGAAATTGTCAGAAAGCGTCACCTACTTAGCTTAGGTTGATCTTAGGTAGCCCGTAAAAGTTAGGAAACGTTGGTGAAAACGAGCATAAGAATCCATAAAGGCTCCCAAAGTATGCCCAACCGGAAATACAATTAAGGACCTTGATACCAAGATATTTACATTCGCACTGCCACTTTAGAAAACAAATCAAAACTTTTTACTAGAATTACTTAAATAGACTTACGCCTATCCTGATCCCATACACAAAAATATACTTACGCAAAAAAAAGTTTCTAAAGTTCAGATATTTATTGGGAAAAGTGGTTTCATTATAATGTGGAATGAATTTTGTAACCTACACGATGCGTATATATAAATGTGAGTACCGATGTCGTAGCATCACTCGTGTGCTCACCTCCGACCTGATCTAACACATTGCAATATGCATCTGGTGAGTCAATATCGATTATAATAGCGATAGATCAATCAAATTAATCGATTAAAATGTCATACGGCGCGGTGCTATCGGATTATGTTATCATTATCTATTTTGTGTGACGTGTGTGTGAAGTGTTCCCATTAAATCCATCATCATTTCAAAATCGAACCATTTTTTCAAGTTTATTTTAACAATGAAATTAATCTTTCTATAGAACTTTTATATATCAATCAGATTTAAACAATACCTATCATTATTTATTAGGTCGAACATTTTTTTCATTAATTTTAATAAAATAATGTAAAATGCGATCAAAAAGAAAGTACTAAATAGAAATGTCAAAACACATTTCTTTTACTGTCATATACACGGGTGTCAACACTCAGCAAAAAAAATGTTTCTGATTCCTATTCTCATTTTGAACGCATCGTTTACATGAGCGTGACTAAATTAATTTTTTATTACTTATTTACTTTTAATTATTTATCTTTTGCACGCGAATTCATCCGCGTTGAGGTTTTTGAAAATCCCCCGAGAACTCGTTTTTTCGGGATAAAAAGTACTCTCCAGGCCCTCAACTATCTATACATAAAATCCGTTGCTGCCTGATTGAAGGACATACCAACAAAAACACATTTATATATTAGGGAAGGGTTTCATTTATTGCATTTCTTAATTGCTTTTAAAATAAATAAAATACACAGTTGCATGATGCAGCTTGTGAGGTGTATCGATTAATGAGACATCGATCAAATTAATCGATTGAAATGTCACGCGGTGCGGCACTATCAGTCTACGATCGGATTATGTTATCGATCTTTGTGACAGTGAAGTGTTTCAATCATAGTTTCAATAAAGAGCTTTTGAATTTTATTATACCTACTTACTCGTTACTAAGCAAATAAATTAAATTGAAGTGTTTGTCTGTGATTTTAAAATAAGTGCCTCTTAACTCATTATATTACGAATATTTAGAAGCTAATTATCACAGGCAGGAGGCTTATACATGGAGTACCTTAGGCTTCATTTTATCCCGGAAATAATTATCGTTCCTTCGTAAAACAATAAAAACTTTTGATGACAAGAATTTCGTTCTAACCCCTGAACCGATTTTGTTTAAACTTGGTACAGAGAAAACTTTCATTCAGGAGACGGGCATAGGCTGTTTTTTATCCCGGGTAATGAGAGTTTTAGGAGCTTAAAAACTTTAATTACATATGCGTGGTTGAAGTCGGGGGCTCCATCTAGTTATCAATAAAAAAAATAGATAATGCTCATGTCTTCGTACGCCGTTACTCTTTGATTTTCGATATAAAAGTGTATTCCATTCGATATAAAAGTGTATTTCGATATACCAGTCTCCAGATTGCAACCTATCTTTATGCTAAATTGCGTCAAAATCGGTTCTGCGTTCTAGCCATTGAAAAGTGACAGACAGATAGACACACTTTGTCTGTCTGGCTGCGTTTATATAAATGAGATTACCAAGTGTTTTATTGATGGATTAAATAGAAAACAAACATAGTGATTGCTCATGTCAGTTTTTTTTATTCTACGAAATATATTACTTAACCATCACTTAACTTTTTGCTGCTCTCTTAAGTCAATGTTTGTTTAGAAATAGATATTTTACAATTGTAGACCTAGCACGTGGTTCTATAAACTTTGCGGTTTGAAAATTTTTTCTTAAGGGTTACTAATTATGAAAGGGTGTTGGTTTGTCCTTCAATCAAGCGGATCGACGTGACACCTCATGTACCTTTTTCTTCCGAAAAAAAATTATTCTCCACGGCGATCAAATCTCCACAGAGATAAGCCATCTGTGCGGGAGATATTAAAGTGCACAAGTGTGTACGCAGGCACGGATTCACTCTCTCTTAAGTACGTTATCGTCATAGTCAGGTATAATCCAACATTACCGGAGAGAGATCAGGTGCCAGGACCGACGGCTTAACGAGCTCTCCGAAGCTTGCTAGCAAAGTGTGGGCTAGAACGGAATAACCCATTTTTACCTGGGAATTGAACGCAGAACTTGATCATTCGCAGTGGAACTTGCCAAGCTAGTGCTTGAAAAATGAACTGCCTTGTTGATCACTAGATCAAAAAGTGATCAAAGAGGCAGTTCATTTTAAAAATTTACGTAATGATATTGCAAATAATTTGCAATTGCAATTAAAAATGTTTATTTTACTTCTCTAATGATTTTTTTGAAATCATCTAAATGGAAATTAGATACTGTCCACACATTACTCGTTATATTAGTATTAGCATAAGCTTCTTATGACTGTCACAGTTGGGTAACAAACACACTCAAACACTATTTGACTTTAATGAGATTTTGAATACGCCCATCTGCTTATTGCTTAAGCAGCCCGCACACAGTCAATAATATTGACGAAAATATTGACGAAAATATTGACAATATTTTCGTCAATATTTAGACCCCGCACACTACGCAAATAATATTGTCAATATTTCTAACAAAAAGTGATTCAGTAAGGCGTAGAAGCTTGATTTGCATGCACGTGTGCTAAAATGGATACAAAGAAAAAAACCATTGCATTGGTTATTGCATTAACTTTATTGAATAAAAAAAGAAAGAAACGATGGCTTAAATACTGGATGACAAAAAAATTTTCGCATTGATTTTATTTTTCCTGTAAAATATACATAAACCTATTGACCATAATTATTTCAGATTTTTCGATTGGTAAACTTCGGAGATAAGGGGGGGAACGGTATTTTTTCGACATTTTGGCCGATCTATCAAAAACTATTATATATAGAAATAAATAAAAACTGTTTTGAAATGCACAAGTAAAGGCCTTTCATATGATACCCCACTCGGTATAGTTATCTTACTTTGAAATTTCAAACCCCCGATTTTCCCCCTTTTTTAATCAAACTAAAATAATTTTCGCGTTGCTTTTATTTTTCCTGTAAAATATACATAAACCTCTATTGACCCCCGATTTTCCCCCTTTTTAATAAAACCAACCAAACCAAAATAATAAAACCAAAATTGAAAATTTTTAATAAAACCAAAATTGGCCAAGTGCGAGTTGGGCCTCGCTCTTTTAGGGTTCCGTTTAAAAAAATTAAATTATTATATTTCCATGTACCCATGGAAATATTTTAATTTAATTTTTTTAATTTAATTTAATTTTCATTATTTGTTGTTATAGCGGCAATAGAAATACATAATATGTGAAAATTTCATCTGTCTATCTATTACGGTTTACGAGATACAGCCCGCTGACAGACGGACGGACGGACGGACGGACGGACAGCGTAGGCTTAGTAATAGGGTTCCGTTGGTACCCTTTGGGTACGGAACCCTAAAAATAATTTTCGATTTTTCTTTATTCCAATGATGTTGGGCCACTATTATACATTATTTTAAATTATATATTATTATATACAATGCCCAATATATTATATATTTGGGTAAAGTATAGATATACTGGTACTCACGTACGAGGTTGGGGGTGGGGGAGGGGGGGTGGGGGGGAGAGGGGAAGTCCCCCCCACCTTTCCCCTTTGGCGGAAATGTATAGTTTTTGAGTAATGATTTTTTTTATAAATCATAACCTCACTTCTTTTACACAGGAATATTGACCTATATATTACTTATCCTGTGTTAAATATTCTGTTAAAACATAATATCCCTTAGCATGAGGGGGACGAGGGGGGATGGAGGTGGAAGGAGGGGAAGGGGTGATAGAACTCAATGCTCAAGTTTTTCTAGGCGGTAGAAAATAATAAACACGAAGGCTGTGGCGTGAGTTGCGTTTTGTTCAAGCTACAAATCAAATGGGCTACGCCAGAAGACTCGCTCCGTCGCCCCTTCATTCAGCTTCACCTACTCGACCTTCGTTTCGCTACGGAGGTCGCCGGCTCGCTTCGCTCGCCACCTCCCCCCTTCGCTCCACTCGGCCTCGTAGGCTCGCTTCATTCAGGACCTCCTTCGCGAGCTTCTGGCTTCGCGCTTCATAAAAACACTCTAGGGGTAGGACAGACAAGACTACGTGGAGTCGGGGTTGGCCAATTCGGTTCTGTCACACTGTTCGACCTATATCAGTCCATGTCTGTCATTCTTTATATTTTATAACAAACACGAAGGCTGTGGCGTGAGTTGCATTTTGTTCAAGCTACAAATCAAATGGGCTACGCCAGAAGACTCGCTCCGTCGCCCCTTCATTCAGCTTCACCTACTCGACCTTCGTTTCGCTACGGAGGTCGCCGGCTCGCTTCGCTCGCCACCTCCCCCCTTCGCACCACTCAGCCTCGTAGGCTCGCTTCATTCAGGACCTCCTTCACGAGCTTCTGGCTTCGCGCTTCATAAAAACACTCTAGGGGTAGGACAGACAAGACTACGTGGAGTCGGGGTTGGCCAATTCGGTTCTGTCACACTGTTCGACCTATATCAGTCCATGTTTGTCATTCTTTATCTATATTATAATAAAACTGTAACAGGTCCAATTCTGTACATTGAAGATATTTTGAAAATTTTTGTTTGAGGGCACTCTATAATCGATACTGAAGCCAAAACAATTTTTTTTTAATTTTTTGTCTGTCTGTCTGTCTGTCTGTCTGTCTGTCTGTCTGTCTGTCTGTCTGTCTGTATCTTGGCCGCGCATCACGCCGAAACTACTGGACGGATTTAAATGAAACTTGGCACGATTTAAGTTCATACTACGAGGTATAATATAGGATACTTTTTATCCCGAAATTCAGCACGGTTCCCTTGGGAGAGGGGATGAAAGTCAAAAGGTGTATTTAGCTGTAATTCATTAAGGCATATTCCGATTTCATTCATTCTTTTTTTGTTAGAAAGCAGGTTCTTTAGAGATTATCCTGTAATTATTTCAAGGTCGTCCATTTAGTAGTTCAGAAATTATAGACATCACAATCTTCAGTATAAGGTCCAAACAACTTGAACCCGGAATCTACAGGATACTTTGAATGTACGGCTCATCTTAAGCTGGCAATCGTACTTTATCGTATATAGCCATCGTGGATAGCCCTTTTGTCAAATTCAAACTACTACTACTACTCCAAAGGCGTCAGATTTTGCCAAACGACCATTATACCTACATACTACATAGTAGGTATGGATGTAATACATATCGTATGGACGTAATGTTACAGTGTTTTCCTATGCAATTTAATTATCTAATCATTCTAATATTATAAATGCGAGTGTGTTTGTTTGTTGATTTGTCCTTTAATCACGCCGCAACAGAGCCTCGGATCGACGTGATTTTTTGCACGGGTATAGTTGAGGACCTGGAGAGTGACGTAGGCTACTTTTTATCCTGGAAAATCAAAGAGTTCCCGAGGGAATTTAATAACTAAATCCACGCGGACGAAGTCGTGGGCATCAGCTAGTATTTTATAAACATGAGCTCCCATCTACTCTACTCCTTTTCCCCTCCTTATGTTCTAACCCAACCTAACGAAGCTGAATGAAGGGGCGACGGAGCGAGTCTTCTGGCGTAGCCCATTTGATTTGTAGCTTGAACAAAACGCAACTCAGGCCACAGCCTTCATGTTTATTATTTTCTACCGCTTAGAAAAACTTGAGCATTGAGTATCACCCCCTCCCCTCCCTCTACCTCCATCCCCCCTCGTGCTAAGGGATATTATGTTTTAACAGTATATTTAACACAGGATAATTAATATATAGGTCAATATTCCTGTGTAAAAGAAGTGAGGTTATGATTTATAAAAAAAATCATTACTCAAAAACTATACATTTCCGCCAAAGGGGAAAGGTGGGGAGGGCTTCCCCTCTCCCCCCTCCACCCCCCTCCCCCACCCCCAACCTCGTACGCGAGTACCAGTATATCTATACCCAACCCATATATTTTATATTATATATTATTATATACAATGCCCAATTTCATGTCGATAGCTTTAATAGTTACTGAAATAATCGACTGTGACAGACGGACGGACGGACGGACGGACGGACGGAGAAAGTCTCACCATAAGGGTTCCATTTTTACCATTTTGGTACGGAACCCTTAAAAAGAAAGAAACGATGCCTTTTATATGGATGACAAAGTGGAAAAGTGGAATTAAATCATTTAAATCTAATAAAAGAACTTCGAAGTACAGAAAAAGATGATTTTAAAAATTACATGAGAATAAAAGGTTAGCTTTCAAAAAATACTATCTTTAGTAACCCCATACTTAAAAAAACAAGATATACTGATGCGAAAATCGTTACGTCTCCCACATTCTAATAAATTCTATTAAATATTCTTTTTCATTGCTTGTAGCACTGGGGATGTCCTCCATGTTTGGTTGCGAGCGCACGTCCTCCTGCCTTGAAATCTTTTTTCAACTAAAATATTGACGCGCGCCCGCACACTGTCAATATTATTGTCAATATCCCTGCCTCCCCCCGATATTGACGAAATTTCCGGACTTCGACAATAATATTGATGAAACCCCGCACACAGTCAATAATATTGTCAATATTCGTAAATATTGACAATAATATTGACTGTGTGCGGGGTGCCATAACCTGTGTCGAACTTGAAATTCGTGCATTTCCTATTACCATATTATTAAAATGTATCCACGCAACTATACGCCTTTTTCTTTTAAGCAAAAAGGCTAATATCAGATGTTCTTATATGTGAACTATGTTATATTGTTTGTTCACGGTCGTAAGTGATGGTAATGATAAGACAATGACTATGTTGCGTTGTTTTTAGATACAAAATATGAAGGATGATTAATTGTGGGAACAGTAGCAGAAATCGTGATTTTGTGTTTATCTTTGTTGAAATTACAAATCATTAGTGTCAAACTAATTTTAAATGCCTAATTAATAATTTTAACTGTTACCTATTATATGTATTAAAGAGATCTATAGAGCGTTCCCTGATTTGGATCGGTGACAGTCTCGAGGACAGATTTTCGTACACAAATAATAATAATAAAAAATTAAGTGGCACTCGTGGACTGCCGCGGTAAAGCTATTGCATAGCATTTTTTATCAACTTATGCAATTATAATATTTATGCAATATTTTTTTTGCATAATAAAAATTATGCAAAAAATAATTAAAAAACAAACAAAAAAGAAAAGCGCACTGTCACTACTTCGCGAGTGAGATTCGAACCTGCGACATCATACACCATACGGTAAAGAAAGCGGCCGCTCGCCCATTGCGCCAAACAGAGCTACTTGTGAATCTCTAAAATGTTGAACGCTTACTGAACGACGGTGTTAGGTTTTTTTCGTTACGGAATTTCTTGATTCGGTCGCCGCGCTCAAACTGTTTGTTCTAGTTCAAAGCCCGCGATAAAAGATATGCAATAGCTTAATATAATTCTGACATATTGAGGGTGAGATCTATAGATAGCATTCTCTGTCAGCTCTAAAGACTGAGTAAAAACGAGACAGATTTATGTCAGGTCATATTAGTGTATTATTTTAACATGTCTTTCTCGTTTTAATTCTTTCTTGAAACTAAGCAGAGTAAGAGAATTCTCTTCTTGTATGCACGTCCAAACGTACAAGAGAAAATCCTTTTTAAAGTCGCCTTTTTTACTACATTATGTTGTGCAAGAAAGCGAAGTTTCGGGTCCATAACCTAATATGTTATTTCAAAAAATTCCAGTTCATCGTCGCTTTCGCCCTGTTCGGCATCGCTGCGGCCGCGTATTCGCCGTACCCCGAACAGTCCAACAGACCCCAGGCCTCCCTCGAAAGAAATGCGAAGATCATCGCCCTAAACTCTGACATCAATGAGAACTCCTACAGGTTTAACTACGAAACTGAAAATGGCATCAAGGCTGAAGAACAGGGACAGGAGGTATGTTAAACAACAGCTGTAAAACAAATCGCGAGTCTCGTAGAATGTTCGGTTTTTAGTAATAAATTAATAATAAAAATATATAATATAAATAATAATAATCTGAAGTCAGGATTCAAACCCCCGAACTGATAGTTTCACTCCTTCGTTTAGTCGCTACGCCACCAAAGCTATGACGGAACGTGTATCATAAACGAAGGCAACACACAAGGGCCATTACGAAAAAATTCTTACACTTTTTTTCGCCTAGCCCCATCCACCAAGTCCGCTCCGGCCTTTGAGTATAATATAAGTGTTGGTTATATACTCAAAGGCTCCGGCCGATAGGTGTAGAACTTCGTTGCAATATATTTTAGAAAGCTCGGATGAGTATTGGCTTCAATAGTTTAGGGCGTAGATAGAGTTAATCTGAGACAAGATTACAATATTAGTAAAATCGGAAAATAAAATACTCGAGTAGTTATAAGTGAGTAGGTAAAGATTTGAATGTAAGCACAAATAAATCACGTTAATAATGTTTGTGTTAAAAGAAGTAAATAAAGTAATTTCTACGAAAGAATTAATGTGCATAATAAACACAACTTACAAGTACTTCTTGTAAAGAAAAGAAAATTGAAATCGGGGAAGGCAATTTTGACAACTACACATATCTAATTTAAAACGTAAGTTCAGAAGTTTTTATCTCAGGAAGAATCTTTTAATGATGAAGCATAAGAAATGTATAGGGATCGATCACTATTAACAAAATATTAGTTAGATTCAAGGTAAAATTAAATTGGATGAATACACCTGACATTTCTGTGACCATAAATATGTAATACCATTTGCACTCTGACTCTTCTGACCTCCATACGATATTATCTGGTACGAAGCCGAACTCAACTCACACACTAGATACAATCTCTGAAAGGGCATTGGCCAGGATTACACAAAAGGTCAACGTTGCCTTAACATTTTTAGACTGATTGTAACATCTCCATAGATCAATCTGCTATAAGTTCTTTAAGGAAAAATGGCCGAGGAAATTTGATTCAAAATTACAGCTAGTAACTTAAATGTGCCTACAATTTTTTATTGCCATAAATACAATCTTACATTTGCCATAAATGAATAAGCGATTACTCCGTCAATTAATGCGCAGTATAACATGGACATTGCATCGTTGAGTATAAATGAAACACATGAAGTATCTATTGAGCAACATTTTATCAAAGCTGGTCTGTTGAGTATTTCAGATTTTGACTTGGATTTTGAAAACCTACATTAAATAATTGAATAAATAAAAAAAAACAATGTGAAAGATAGCTTCTAGGCGTTCTCAAGAGATTCGGTAATTGAATAATTATACAATTTTGACACTGTATTATGAAATTCGTTTCGAACATGACGTTATTGATTTCATCACACTGTCTTAAATAATTCAAATTAAACTAAATCAATGATAAATTAATTTTCAAGGTTGTATTATATAGTATTATATATGTATTATAGTATTTCACCATAGATTATATTATGCGAGATTTTTGTAACGACGATTTCTTGGTTCAACTTTATTGCCTATTGGGTCAATTCTTGAATATTCAGATCTATACTAAAGAGGCTAGCTATCACTACATATTATAAAACAAAGTCTCCCACCGCGTCTGTCTGTCTGTCTGTCTGTTCGCGATAAACTCAAAAAATACGGAACGGATTTTCATGTGGTTTTCACCAATAGATAGGGTGATTCTTGACGAAGGTTTTAGTGTATAATTTGTTAAGATTTTGTGTAAATTCGTTGAAATATGACGATAAATGTTGACGATGTCGGAAAAATTTTAGCCGCCTGGGAGCTTTCATCGAAAACGCTGCCGTGGCCCGACACGCACTTGGCCGGTTTTTTTAAATCAAAAACATAATATAAATTTCAGGCCGACGGCATTGAAAACCAGGGTGGCTTCCAGTATGTTGGCGACGATGGACAACTCTACTCCATGGTCTATACTAGTGGAAAAGAGGGATTTAAGCCCCAAGGAGCCCACATTCCCACACCCCCACCGATTCCTGAAGAAATCCTGAAGGCTCTGGAGCAGAATGCGCGTGATGAAGCCGCTGGAATTATTGATGATGGTAAGCTTCTTCCTACTACCCTACTAATATTATAAACTAGCTGATGCCCGCGACTTCGTCCGCGTGGATTTAGTTTTTAAAATCCCTCTCGGGAACTCTTTGATTTTTCGGGATAAAAAGGATGGCTACGTCACTCTCCAGGACTATACCCATGCAAAATATCACGTCGATCAATAGCTCTGTTGCGGCGTGATTGAAGGACAAACCAACAAACAAACACATTTATAATATTAGTATGATATGAAGTATGATAGTGTGACGCCTGGTGGCCTCCACGTTTACCTGCGAAGTATACTTACCCTTTGAAACAAAAAAAAATCCAAATCGGTTTTAGGCGTCTTCAAGTAATCGGTGAACATACTTGTACATAAAAAAAGATTCCGACGAATTGAGGACCTCCTCCTTTTTTGAAGTCGGATAAAATTATCTCCACGTAGACAAAAGAAACTTTTGATAGTGATAGATTCATATTGATGGCAATGAGGAATTCTTTGCAAAGTGTGACTAGCTTAGCTCTAAGGATTATAAATGCCTGTATGTAATGACTGAAGTTTTGAGGAGTAGACGCCAAATTCTAAGTGTAGATTGGGACAACTTACTCTATATACATTTTATAAACACATATCAAAAATTCCGAAGCCAGCGGGATTCGAACCCACATCTCTTGGGAAACGCGCCCGAGTGTGTTAGGCTTCGGAATTTTTGATATGTGTTTATAAAATTTATTCTGATATTTCCTTTAGTGTAGGTAAAACACTTTAATAAAAATAAAAAATAGTAAAAAGCAATGTGGCATCTCTAGTTCCTAACGAGCTCCATTGTAATATGCGGTCTTGGAAAGTAGATCAATAACTGTAACGTGTTGCTACTAGATGTCGCTAGCAGTTGCTTAAACTGAGAAAGTAGATACATATCACTAATTTCGATGCTGACGGGTAGTTCGACCGTGGCTATAGTGTAAGTGGCCTAACACCCTCGGGCGCGTTTCCCAAGAGATGTGGGTTCGAATCCCGCTGGCTTCGGAATTTTTGATATGTGTTTATAAAATTTATTCTGATATTTCCTTTAGTGTAGGTAAAACACTTTAATAAAAATAAAAAATAGTAAAAAGCAATGTGGCATCTCTAGTTCCTAACGAGCTCCATTGTAATATGCGGTCTTGGAAAGTAGATCAATAACTGTAACGTGTTGCTACTAGATGTCGCTAGCAGTTGCTTAAACTGAGAAAGTAGATACATATCACTAATTTCGATGCTGACGGGTAGTTCGACCGTGGCTATAGTGTAAGTGGCCTAACACACTCGGGCGCGTTTCCCAAGAGATGTGGGTTCGAATCCCGCTGGCTTCGGAATTTTTGATATGTGTTTATAAAATTTATTCTGATATTTCCTTTAGTGTAGGTAAAACACTTTAATAAAAAAAAAAAAAAAAAAAAAAATAACTTACTCTATAGACTAACGATGACCCATGACGCAAGCAGTCGTTGGACATATGCGGCACAAGACCGAGATATTAAGTTCGTCGTTGATTGTCGAAGAGACCTATGTCCAAATATGGACGTGTGCTGTTTGGTAAAGAATAATATTATTTCAAAATCACAGACATAAACTCAAATTTAATTTATTTGTATAGATTTTTAGAACATTTGTCACGTTGTGAGCAATTATGATCTCTACCATAAATGTCGAATATAGATAAATCTCTTCGTACGTATATCATTAATTAAAACAGTCATAAACGCTTTATCACACAAATCATAATTAATATTTGCATTTAATACTTATTGTTAAATAAACATCTTAAAATTACTTTAGAATTATTCACACGTTATGATTCAATATTAGTATCAAAAACACTGTTAAATAACCGAGAAGCAATTACTATAAACGTCGCAATATAATTGATGCATTTATAAATTGCAATGGCATCAAAATTATGGACATTCTAAATTGCTGAAATAACTATTAATGAAATCTTAAATGGTGTTAAAATTAGAATAGTGCAGAAAGTAGGTATGTCTCATTTATTATTGTTAATATCACAAGTGTGTCTAAGGGCTCATTTCACCACCTTCAAATAAATTTTAACCGAAGATATCAATAAAGACATTCTGACAGATTGCCAATACAAAACCTGTCATAACGTCAAATGTATTCACTGGCTATAGTATACGTGGCGTTGATGTCATAGGCACTAACGTAGTCATCAATCCATCTACATCAATTGAGAGATTAATGCCAAATCCAGAGATGAACTTGTTTCTTTAATAATTTAACATTTATGATTTTCAAAACCTGTAAGCTAATTGTTATTATCAAATGATGTAATGTCTGACATTGTATGTATGACTTATAGTATCTAAAACGTTTTGAATTTGAATATCATTATTACGAGAAGATGAGAGATTCTGAAATGGTCAAAAGGTTATCGAAAGCTAATAATATGCCGTTTACAAAAGCTTTAATTCTACAAATGACCTTTCCTGCATTGTAAAACAGCTAGACTGCGTATCAATTACAAATATTGAAGTTCATCGCAGTTCAAACTAAAATGCATTGTGTGTTCAATTTAATAAAGTTGATTTTCAATTGATTGTTCTTTCAAGCGTGCTCATGAGAAGATTTACTATTAAAATTTATAGAATTTTGCGTTTATTCAACATACTTATTACAATTGAAATAGGGTTCGTATTGTTTTGATAAATTGTTGAAATATTTTAAAAGGATAGAGATCTATTAAACTTTCCTACTGAATCACAGCTACTGTTGTATTTGACAATACTTAATCATGCGAATGTGTTGAAACCCGACGTCAAAACACTAGATCTTTTCAGCTATTATCATTGACAGAAGAATTGGTATTGCTTAGCAAGTGGGAATTTAGTATTATACAAAGTTACTCTGTGGTGGGAATTTCATGAACCATTGTATTATTTTTTACCAGTTTGTGTTTGATGTTTATACAATTATTACTTAGTGATTTCGCAATATTATCTTAAAATGTATTGCGTCTATTAGAAAACTATTTTTTGCAGAGTATACGTACTTCATCACTAAATTACTTTCGCTACATTTTATTTAGAAGTTTTCTCGACACAATATGACGGATGTTCAATTCCAATTTTCTGTAAACAGTTTTAAACTTTTTTTCTTGTTTATTTCTAGGTTCATACAACCCCGGCAAATACGGCGATGGAGCACTCCCTCCCCAACAGAACTATGCGCGCGCACAAGCCGCCGCAGGATTCCGTCAGCCATACAAATTCTAAGACGTAATTTAGATTACAAGTAAAGCCTACTTTACATTTAGATAGCTGTAGAAACTTACTTGGATAGTCAAAATCATTTTTGAGGAGACTGAATGCACATTACAGTAAAAACTCAATGCTGAGATTAATTGCTAACATTAAATGAAAACAAGTGATCTCGTAGTTGAGTTAATTTATGTACCAGTGTGATGTTAAGGTAAGAGTAAAAATGGCGCTTCAGAATAATGTGAAACTCAAAAATGATTTTCATTATAGTTTGATTCTGTTTTCTTAGGTCTTTAATAAAATAGTAATGGGTAAAATCATAGAACCTGGGTAAGACAAATCAATATCTTTAATTAACTTTGGTAGGGCAAGTATTTACGAAATGTTTTATAATAATACACTTGTTGATTAACTGTACTAATGATACCATTTCGTTCAAACGTGTCTCTAAGAATCTGTTATGCTTGCTTGTACTTTCATTTGTTATTTTTTTTACATTCGTTAGGTATAAAAGCAATTAATGACAGTGTATTTCTTTAATTTTTTTGATGAGGCTATACTTTTATCTTTTTTCGCTACTGATTTTGCTTTCTCACTTACTCACCCACTATCTTAATGTAAAAGGGGCTTTATGTGTACCACTTAGAGTAAGTTCAGTACGAAACGTGAATGTGATAATAAACTAAATCCCGTACTTCTGTAGTTATACTGGTCCAATTATTAGATATATAAATAATAGACTATTTATTCTATGAATAAAAAATTGAATTTTCTGAGTTATTGTGTTTTTGTTACCGTCCCTGAAATCATAAATATTATTAATACGTGAAGGAAAAACTTTGTACGCCTTTTTACGAAAATTGCGCGGACGGAGGAGTATGAAATTTCCCACACTTATAGTTTATATAGAGAAGGAATGCAGAATGCTAACATTTTTTTAAAATTATGCGTAAAAAATATATTCAATAAATAAAAAAAACATTTTAGTAGTATTTTTTAATTTATTTTTAATCATCGTATTAAATTGATTCGAAATATAATAATAATATATATTAAATCTAAAAAAAAAATATACCCTGTTACTTCCTGATAATTTAGCTTTCTATAGGTGAAAAAGTGGTTAAAAAAACATTACACACACTACCATGTATTTGACAAACACACGCATAATATATACTCTTTTGTTTATTGTTAAAGTCTGTGGTCAAATTGAGAATAGATTAAAATCTTACTGAATGTCAAACATAACCATAATAAATTCATTTATTACAATAATATAGAATAATATAAAACATAAATTATATACTAATATTATGAAAGTGTGTTTGTTGGTTTGTCCTTCAATCACGCCGCAACAGAGCTAAGGAATGACGTGGTTTTTTGCATGGGTATAGTTGAGCTACTTTTTATTTCGGAAAATCAAAGAGTTCCAGAGGGATTTTAAAAATTAAGTCCACGCGGACGAAGTCGCGGGCATCAGCTAGTCTATAATATAATAAAACTGTAACAGGTCCAATTCTGTACATTGAAGATATTTTGAAAATTTTTGTTTGAGGGCACTCTATAATCGATACTGAAGCCAAAACAATTTTTTTTTAATTTTTTGTCTGTCTGTCTGTCTGTCTGTCTGTCTGTCTGTCTGTCTGTATCTGGGCCGCGCATCACGCCGAAACTACTGGACGGATTTAAATGAAACTTGGCACGATTTAAGATAATACTACGAGGTATAATATAGGATACTTTTTATCCCGAAATTCAGCACGGTTCCCTTGGGAGAGGGGCTGAAAGTCCAAATGGGTATTTCG
The DNA here is from genome assembly GCA_029955525.1 of Oeneis ivallda. Taxonomy (NCBI): domain Eukaryota; kingdom Metazoa; phylum Arthropoda; class Insecta; order Lepidoptera; family Nymphalidae; genus Oeneis; species Oeneis ivallda. The sequence continues at coordinate 3,900,704 of JARPMR010000017.1, read as the reverse complement.
CTGTAATTCATTAAGGCGTATTCCGATTTAATCCATTCCTTTTTTGTTAGAAAGCAGGTTCTTTAGAGATTGTCCTGTAATTATTTCAAGGTCGTCAATTTCGTAGTTCAGAAATTATAGACATCACGATCTTCAGTATAAAGTCCAAATAACTTGAACCCCGGAATCTACAAGATACTTTGAATGAACGGCTCATCTTAAGCTGGCAAGCGTACTTTATCGTATATAGCCATCGTGGATAGCCCTATTTTGTCAAAGTCAAACTACTCCAAAGGCGTCAGATTTTGCCAAACGATCATTATACCTACATACTACAAAGTAGGCATGGATGTAATACATCGTATGGACTTAATGCTACAGTGTTTTTCTATGCAATTTAATATTCTAATCATACTAATATTATAAATGCGAAAGTGTGTTTGTTTGTTGGTTTGTCCTTCAATCACGCCACAACAGAGCAACGGATCGACGTGATTTTTTTTGCATGGGTACTATAGTTGAGGGCATAGGCTACTTTTTATCCCGGAAAGTGTTCACGACGGATTTTAAAAACTAAATCCACGCGGACGAAGTCGCGGGCATCAGCTAGTCTAATATAAAATCTCAATATAAAAAAGTGGTGCAGCAGTAATCTGAATTAACAATATCATATAGGTAAACAAATATATCGAAGGTCGAATTTCAACCAATGGGCGACTACTAGAACAAATTAATAAAGAAAATTAGAAAAATCAGTTAGATATTTAAAATAATTAGGTTATTTAAATATTATTAAGAGTTTATTTTTTAAGCTTTTAAATCTCAATCTCTTCTATAAATAATTTGAAATCAAGACTATTTCCATGTCTGTCTCTTTGTCATTAAAGTACTATACAATTGATTTTGATATAGTTTTCAATTGACGTTGAACGTCAACAAAAAATGACGATTTGGCGATCAATCAAAATGGTGTTTTAGACTTATTTTATCCCTAGGCATAGAATTATAGATTTACTTAGTAAAATAGTAAATCTATGCATAGAATAGATAATACTGATACTATCTCAGAAAAGGCTTAACTTTTGTAGATACTAACGGCTGGGGATTTTTAGAAGCTTACTTAATTAATACGCTTGGATGAATTTGCATCTTGTTTTTTATATAAAATTGAGTTCGATTATTCATCTGAATTGTGGAATTAAAACACTTCTTTTTAAATTCCGATGCCCTTTTAAACAGATGGCATATAATAAGAAGGTAATACCTATTTAATATGCGTTCGTCGGCTTCTGCAAACCTTGGGATTTAAACGGTGTCAATCTCATTAATTTCTTATTAATAAGCAATTTTATGTTATAAAAGTTATATACTGTGGTTATGAATATTATGTACAATTATTAAGAGTCACTTGTTTCAACATGACATTAGCTTGACGCTAGTTAAGTTACCGTTAAGATTTGATCTAAAGTAACAACCAAAATGACTCATACGTTTATGTCAGTATTTACTTCCATGTTAATTTGACCCTTAAAAGGCCCGCTTGCAGAAACGCCGGTTTATCCTTTTAATCCAGAGTTAGCTGCTGCTTTGACAGATTTCGTATAAAGCTTCTTTCAAAATTACAAATTTATTCCTGGGTTAAACCTAACCCGGCGTCACTGCAAGCGGGCTTTTCGGTAAACGAATTTTAATTTGGGTTAACAACACTTGGCCAGGTACTTATAATGAATGCCAAATGAAGAACAAAGTTAATAAATGAATTATGAATTATTATTCAAAAGTTTGTTCGTTAAGTCTATATTTTTGTACTACTAATGATAAAGAAGAAAGGGCCTCATAAGAAGGCTCAGGGTCACCCAGCGAGCGATGGAGAGAGTTATGCTCAGTATATTCCTGCGAGATTAAATCAGAAATGAGGAGATTCGTAGGAGAACCAAAGTCACCGACATAGCTCAGCGTGTCGCGAAACTGAAGTGGAAATGGGCGGGGCACATAGTTCGAAGAGCTGATGGTCGTTGGGGTGCCAAGGTGTTGGAGTGGCGACCCCGCACTGGGAAACGCAGTGTTGGCAGGCCCCCCACTAGGTGGACCGACGACATCAAACGAGTCGCATAGAGCCGCTGGATTCAAGCGGCGCAAGACCGAAGCCGGTGGAGGTCCATGCAGGAGACCTTTGTCCAGCAGTGGACGTCTATAGGTTGATAAAGAAGAAGAAGAAGAAGAATGATAAAGATTATGTATTGGAATATACGAAAGTTTGTGAGGAAGGATGGATGGATGGACGGACGGATGGATGGATTTGGCTGAAATTTGGAATGGACATAGCTCATACCTAGGATTAGCACATAGGCTACATTTTATTTCGAAAAATTAAAGAGTTCCCGCGGGAATTCAAAAACCTTAACCCACGCGGACGAACTCGCGGGTATTATCTATAGTATTATAATATTAGTTGGGATGTATGTTAAAAGTAGGTCATTCCAAAAACTTCCAAGGGCATAATATATATTATAATAAGTAGCTAATGAGCTTTTGCTAACAACAAATTGTATCAAAACCAATTACGTGAAAACGTGTGTGTTCTTCACAAAGCCTTGATAAGCCGTGACCTTTATTTTAGTTCGTGAGCCGTTAAAAAATTTGTCATTAAGCATCCATAATATAATGGTGACTACAGCCATGGTGCTATGCGCACTGGCTGAGTACAAGTCTCCTCACAAAATGTGAATCGTTTCCCCATTGTCCACCACGCTTAGTTCACCACATTTCTCGTACTTTACACAGCAGACAGCAGTGATAGCCTAAGTTGTTAACTATTTGGAGTAAGGTATACCTAATGGAGTAATTTACACTTTAAGCAAGTTTTTTCGTATAAGGTTTATTTATTAAAAGGTTATCCATACTTTGACGTTGAAGGAAACATGGTGAGGGAGCCCGCATCCCTGAGAGTTTACTATAATGTTCTCAGAGGTTTGTTAATTTGCATTGGGCCAGCATAGCGGACTATGGTATATTATCCTTCTCTGAGAGGAGACCTGCGCTCAGTAGTGAGCCGTTGATAGGTTGCTGATGATGATACTAATATAATTAACATTATGATGGATGCTTCATCTAATTTTCCGTAATCGGGTAACAGTTTAAAAACTTTTATCCTCGTTAGTAGAATATATTATTATATCAACTAGATACATCGTTGCTCTTACTTTTAGAACAGGTGAAATAGGAAGTACGATAGCTAAGCGCAAAGCTATCCATAGAAAGTTAATTGACATTATACTATAACAGACCTCTTTGTATAACAAAGTCATGCATTGGCTTTGAGTAATAAACCAGCAATATTACTCAAAGTGCATTGGTTTAAAAAAAAAACTTGTACAGAAAATAAAAGGAAAATTATTTATTTAATAAATTCATAATATTAAAACACATTATTGGTAAAAAGAATACAGTTAATGAGTTTTTTAATAGATATAACCGTATTGTTCATCAAAAGGCTGTTGTGGCGGATTCTGAGACGACGGTCTAGGCGCCAAATACTGACGGTTGGCTGAATCCTGGGCTCCGAAAGCTCCTTGGGAGCCAAAGGAGTTTGATCCAAAACTACCGTTAGAACCAACAGTTGCTCCAGAGTTAGAATCAGAAGGTTGAGAATTTCCGAACGTAGGACCAGATGTTCCGGATGTTTGACCAAAGTTTGAACCAGCATTGGGACCAAGTGAAGAGCCAAATTGTGGTACACCAAAGCTAGTGCCAGGAGCTGAAGAAGCTTGGTTGTATTGTTGAGTGGAGCGGGATACACCACACGAAAGGCATGGACCTATTAAAAAAGTTTTATTATTTAATTGCGTTTTTATCATAAATTTTATGAAATCTTAAATGTCTATTAAAAAAGTGAAAAATATCATCAACTAGCTGATGCCCGCGTAGATTTAGTTTAGAAATTCCTAGATAACTCTTTGATTTTCCGGGATAAATAGTAGCCTATGTCACTCTCCACGACCTCAACTTTAAGCATTCAATAAATCACTTCGATCCGTAGCTCTGTTGTAGCGTGATTAAAAGACTAACCAACAAACTAGGTAGGTAACCAATACACACACTTTCGCATTTAACGAAAACAAAAAAACTATTGAAACGAGGAAATGTAACCAGAATGCTGGCTGCGTTAAAACTTATTTGTTGGCCAAGGTAACTCCCAGCTTTTCGGTCACAAGTCGCCTCTATGAGAGGATGATAGAACCATCATCCTTGCCCTATGATTCTAGGCTTCCAAGTTCAACCGATAGGCGTCCACAGCTAGGCAAAGGTCTCTTGCATGGACTACCCCATGCCTCAGTCTTGTGCTGCCTTAATCCTGCGGATCTCTGCTACTCGTTTGATGTCGTCGGTCCACCTTGTGGGGTATCTGTCAACACTGCGCTTCCCGGTGCGGGGTCGCCACTCCAGCACCTTGGGACCTCAACGACCGCTCTTCGAACTATGTGCTCCTCCTATTTGCACTTCAGTTTCGCGACTCACTGAGCTATGTCGCTGACTTTGATTCTCCTACGGATGTCCTGATTTCTGATACGATCTCGCAGAGAACATAACTCTCTCTATCGCCCACTGAGTGATTCTGAGCCTTCTTATGAGGGCCATAGTTAGGCTTCCATAAATACCTAATACTTATATGAAACTGTTCTCTATGTTTTCAAAGTTACACCGTTTTAACGTTTCTACAAAAAAATCAAGAGACTTGTTATGTTTAACTAGCGCGTAAACGATAAATTTTACTTCAAATGTAATAAAATTACTACTTACGCATGTTTGGTGATCCTCCGAAAGATAAACCAGTTCCAGATCCAAATGAGGTTTGGTCTGGAGGAAGATATTGGTTAGAAGTGGCTCCAGCAATTCCATTTGTACCTCCGTTGGTACTAAAACCATTAGTGCCTTGGGAGCCACTAACTCCGTTGGAACCAAAACCATTAGTTCCTTGGAAGCCACTTACTCCGTTGGAACCAAAACCATTAGTGCCTTGGGAGCCACTAACTCCGTTAGAACCAAAACCATTAGTTCCTTGGAAGCCACTTACTCCGTTGGAACCAAAACCATTAGTGCCTTGGGAGCCACTAACTCCGTTAGAACCAAAACCATTAGTTCCTTGGAAGCCACTTACTCCGTTGGAACCAAAACCATTAGTGCCTTGGGAGCCACTAACTCCGTTGGAACCAAAACCATTAGTTCCTTGGAAGCCACTTACTCCGTTGGAACCAAAACCATTAGTGCCTTGGGAGCCACTAACTCCGTTAGAACCAAAACCATTAGTTCCTTGGAAGCCACTTACTCCGTTGGAACCAAAACCATTAGTTCCTTGGAAGCCACTTACTCCGTTGGAACCAAAACCATTAGTGCCTTGGGAGCCATCTAGTCCGTTAGAGCCAAAAGTGGTTTGGCCATTTCCATTAGAGTTTTGACCGTGCAATCCAAACCCGTTGGGGCCACCTCCTTTGTTCCAACTACCAGAGTTGAGGCCATTGCCCAAGCTATTGCTTCCAGTGTTGAAACCATTGCCAAAGCTGCTATTGTTGCCAGTGCCAAAGTTGTTACTGGCTGGAGGAAGGTAGCCAAGTTCGAGGTGTTCAAGGCGGGCTGCTGAGGTCACAGCGATTATGGCACTAACGATTAACTGCAAATAAATAAGAAAAAATATTTTAAAACGTACCGGCCGAATTGTGAACTTTCTCTCTACCCCTACTCTTCCTTTTTCGGAAGTTGGTTATAATAATTTAATATAAAACAATATTTTTAAAAAACCGACTACAACCCGCCACTACAAAGTTTATAATTTATTGTTTGAGTTTTAAAAAAGTCGCTTAACCGATTTCGATAAAATTTATATGGAACCACCTGGGAAACAAAAAAAGAATTTAAAATAAATAAAAGATTCCGACGAATTGAGAACCTCCTCCTTTTTTGAAGTCGGTTAAAAAGGATTTAATTTAATACTCATAATAACAATGTACTTCGAAAAATCATTTAACATCATTTTAACATATTATATTATAAAATATGAAATAGAGCTAACGAAAGCTCAGCCAGCTTCTGTTTATAAAAAACAGAAACTGGCTGAATTATTAAATTCGAAGCCTACTAATGAGCCCAAAATTAGGTCTATGCGTGCGCGCTCTGAAACCTGAAACCTTTGCACTGCCTATTTCCCTTTACGCTTAGTTGGGGAAAAGAGAATATAAATTGATCATGTCTTATTTACTACGGTTACCTAATTTTCTATACCTAAGTATTCTTAATATTCCTCATTTAAGTTTTAAAATGAACCATTACTCAATTTAACGGCCCGGGCAAACACGATGCTTTTATCAGTCGCGATTGGCATTTTTGCGATTTATTGCCTTCTCGAAAGCTCGATCCGAACGCAAAAAGGTGATAGCCGCTGCTAAATCATCGTATCTGCCCAGAATTACATATTTTTATAAATTTTTGGATGTCTTGTCTGGTGGAAAACTTCATCCGTGGCTAACTAGCCATCGCCATCGTACCGGAACGGGATAAACAACAGCCTATGTCACTCTCCAAATCCTTAACTATATCTACCTGCGTCTAATCTGCTGAGCTATTGAAGGACAAACCAACAGACAAACACACTTAAGCATTTATAATATTAGTATGAAGTATGATTAGTATTAAAAAAAATGAAATGGCACTCGGGGACTGGCGGTAAAGCTATTGCATAGCATTTTTTATCAACTTATGCAATTATAATATTTATGCAATATTTTTTTTGCATAATAAAAATTATGCAAAATGTGTCTCATTTTAACTCTATCTTGAGTCTTGAGCAGAACCAGAGTACGATCTATAGATCTCATCCTTGGCAGCTACCTTGGCCAAAGAATTAGTTCGGTCATCCAAAGGAGCAATGCTGCCAGAGTACCCAAGAGGTACTATGACTGCGGTGACATGGATGAGGATTTATTTCAATTTTAATTTTAATTTAAGACGTAATTTAATATTAAATGTTGTAATAATTTAATTATTATAAAATAATTATATAAATTTTAAATGTTTACCAATTTCATTTTTAGATCGGTGGATGTACAACCCAACCTGAAGTCTGCACCAAACTGTGTGTTCCGAGAGACAATTGACCTATTATATAGCAGCTGATGATCTGATCCTAATCCTGAGCATCGCGCACGTGCTCTGACGTAACTGTGCTGAAGATAATAAAACTTATCCTTGACTAGTCTCTACTTATGACTTTGTTCATGTACCTACTACCTACTAAATGCGGCACCGTATTTGCGTGTCAGAAATGGAACAGACAAGAAGTTATAAATAAATAAAATAGGTGACATGTGTAGGTGACGTATGTGTGTAAATAAATTGAACCTAATAATGTTAATGATAAACTTGAAAGCTATTGAATATACTGAGAATATAACAAGTGGAAATTAAAAATTTAAAACACTTCCGACATGTGCATCTACGTCTGGACTATGTATTAGGATATACCTACCTGACATCCTGTTACCCTGTTTTTTGTCGATGTTACTCCGTATCTCCATCAAATCTTAACTGATTTTAATAATTTTTCTTTTATTTGAAAGGGCGTATCGTCAGGTTGGTCCCATTTAAATTTGGCGAAGATTTGATGAATATCTTTGGGGATGGAGGACGGAACTCCTCCATGAATGAGAGAAATCGCTCGCGATCAGAGTATGTGTAGACTTTTAACCACGCCTAGTACATAACATACATACATAAGCTAAATTTATATTTATTTAACATTTTATTAAAACACCTTACCATTTCTCTTTTTTAAATAACTTCACTAGTCTCGGAATTATAAGGTGTTTTACTGAGACTGTATCTGTCTCTTTCTAAAACGAAATTTTCTATGGAGCGAGTATGGAGCTGCTGAATTGTGACATCACACTTAAGTAGCGCCCTCTCTGTCTAACAGCAAACTTTAAAGCTCTACAACTTATTTGTTTATGGACCGATTTATTTTCTGTTTTTACAAATGTTATTCTTACACGTTACATTTTCGATTTTAAATAATGAATATCAACATTTTGACTACAGTCAACTACCCAATTAGTCGTCAAAGTTAACTCCGACCTCGACTGTCGAAGGAGGTACTACATTCAAGGGTAGGCCATTAATTAATTCGAGCACAATAATTCGAGACTCGATTTTGTTATGAAAGCCATCTTATCAGACCTTTGTCCCGCTGATCTTTGTGATCGTGATATATTCGTAATTAGGAGAACTTTAAGCTCAATGTATACGAGCTTTAATATGAACCTCACTAGTGCCAGTTTTCATCAACCATACCTAAATCGTCCCATAAGAAGGCAGTCTCTTTACGTAAGTAGCCTCTAAATACAATCCCCTATAAACTTTCATTTCCACCTTCAGGTGTTTCCCAAAGGTTCGTGAAAACGAACTTGACTGAAAGCGTCACCTAAATTAGCTTAGGTAGCCCGTAAACGTTAGGGAACGTTGGCAGTCGTTGGTGAACGTTGGTCTGGTAAAGTTTTTGAACTTTTTAAATTGTACCTACGTGGAAGTGAAATCCTATTTATCCTACTAATACTATAAATGCGAAAGTTTGTAAGGATGTATGGATGGATATTTGGATGGATGTTTGTTACTCTTTTATAACTCCACAACGAATGAACCGATTTGGCTGAAATTTGGAATGGAGATAGCTCATATCCAGGATTAACACATAGGCTACTTGCAAAAAATTACAGAGTTCACGCGGTAGTTAAAAAACCTTAATCCACGCGGACGAAGTCGCGGGCATCATCCAGTTTAAAATAAACCGGAAATAATAATTTTATCAATCTATAACAGAGAGCAATTGAGAGTAATAAATAAAATTATCTTTAGTAAATTAATCGATAATATTATGAAAGACGCATTAGGTCTTATCAGCTCGATGTTCAGCAAATCTTAGTAATCAAGATATTTATTTTTGTTAACGAGAATATCAAGCCGAGTACTTACTATAGATAGAGAGCTCTATCTACTGGAGAAAATTTATGGTTTTAGGCAAAGTGGAGAAAAAAGACCACATGGTTGATCACCTAGGTACCAGCCAGTAAGGTCACTGGCCTCCCGTTTGCAACCGCATTTAGGACATCCGAAGACCGGACAGAGTGTAAGGCCTAAATTAGACAGTGCATCGTTCATCGTTGCGAGAATTTTTGCGAAAATGAACCGTCTTAATTCACCCTAAGGGTGAATTTTCTACGGTCAATTTTTCGAGATTTTTGCTTTCATTTTCGAAGGTCATCGGTTCTAGCCATCCGTCTAAATTTGCCCTTAGGGCATAGGGCCTTAGGGATCATTTTCACAAAAAATATTCGCAAGGCACTGTCTAATAGCGGCCTAAGTAAGTAGCCAACGCCACGAAGGCACTAACATACTTAAACGACCCTCAGAAATGAAGTATGTGCCCAAGAAGAAGAAGGCACGGGATTGACACACCGCCCAATTCCTGTCTGCGGGCATGTACTGAGAATTTATTGAGAGAAGAACTTGGTATAGGTATACGTTTGGACCCAGGAATCGAACCTAAAGCCTCGTCATCCGCAGTCAAAAGCGGCAATTATTACAACTTAACCAATTTAATATATCCTTAAACTAATATTACAAATGCGAAAGTGTGTTGGTTTGTTGGTTCGTCCTTCAATCACGCCGCAACAGAGCTATGGATTGATTTGATTTTATTTTGCTTGGGTATAGTTTAAGACCTGGGTACCAATTGTCTAAAAGTTATTCCATTGATCGTATTCGTATTCGATGACATTAGCGTCAAAGTAAAATAATCCTTGACTGTATTGATTTAAAGTCACAAATTCAGTACAACCGATTTTAATATGGAGCGTATCGTACATACGTAAACGTATAAGAATGCATACACGAAATTGAGCTCAAACTCAATTGAGTTATGGTTTATTTTACTTTGACGTTAATGTCATCGAATACGATTACGATCAATAAAATAACTTTAGACAATCGCACCTCTGAAAAGTGTCATAAGCTACTTTTTATCCCGTAAAATCAAAGTTACTGCGGGATTTTTAATGACTAAATCCACGCTAAATCTAAAAATACAAGACGTAGTCGCGGGCAGAAAAATCAATTGCTGTTCGTTAGTCTGGCTAAAATTCAAAAACGGTTTGACCGATTTTAATATTGTTTTTGTTTTATTCGATCTAATATTAACAGTGGTCGTTAAAAACAAAAAAAATAGGGAAAACCCAAAAGTAAAGCTAAAAAATCTAATAAATCAAAATTGGTAATTTTGTGTGGGAAATTGGATTCGGAATACTTTTAACAGATGGTGAGAGCGAAGTCACGGGTAGAAGCTAGTATTATTATAACATGTACAACTCACATAATGAGCACCTAGCTTTAAGAGTAGCCGAATTATATAAATCAGCTCGTTTGCTAAGATTTTGCAATCTTTTTTTTGGCGAATCGTGAAGGTACGTGAGGAAGCAGAAGATTTTCGGTCACGTAAGCTACTCGAGACGCTTTGATTCGTCCTTGACAATGCTGAGCTATCTAAATTACAAATTGTAGCGCATGTTTGGAATTACTGTATCTTTTGTGACCTCAATAAACCAGTATAGAATAGAATAGAATAGAAATATATTTTTTATTTAATTAAACTTTTTACAAGTGCTTTTGAATCATCTGGCTCTACCACTGGTTCGGAATGCCCTTCCTGCCGAGAAGAACCAGCAAGAAACTCGGCGGTTGCTCTTTTCAAAGCAAATTTACAATACAGTAAATACTATACTATACTATATATGCAGTGTTTCCACAATGAGGGAAGTTCCAAAAATGCATACCGACTAACTTCTATCCTAAGATAGGCAGACATAAAGTAGCCCCATTCCCGCCGGTGGCACCCGTTCACGAGCATGACGCATGACCCAGCCGTTGCTTCGCTCAACCATATTTGAGGGAACGTAGCAACCCGCATCACACGACACCACCGCAGAAATGTTTAAACAGTGCGTGATATACATATGCTACCCATGTTAAGGCATCGAATTGAATACTAATATTCAAATACTCATTTTAAGACATCACCTAGACACAAATAAAGTAGAAACACTGAATAGCATAGGAAAGTCAAACTGAAAAGTTGCCTATTCGATCCCCCACTTGTTGCACTCTATTCGCCATCATCAACAACCCATCAACGGCTCACTAGAGCGCAGGTTTCCTCTCAGGGAAGGGTTTCAGGCTAGAGTCCACCACGCTGGCCCAATGAGAATTGAGAGACTTCACACACCTTTGAGAACACTGTGAAGAACTCTCACGATGTTTTCCTTCACCATTGAAGCATTTTGTCATACCCACTCCTTACACAAGCTTTCCGCCTATTCTCCTATCCGTCTATTCGCCCATTAGTCTAGTTCAGCTCAGATAATATTCTTGAAAATTATTCTTTTTCTTCTCTTCGAGCCTCTTCATACAATCCATCATTAGACATAGGCCTCCTCATGTGCACGCATGTGCATGTGTGTGCATGTGTTCTTTTCGATGTTGTGCCAGTCTCAGCCAAGTTTCGCCCACAAACTTGACGATGTCGTCGGGCCAGCGCGATGGTTGCCTCCAAAATGCCTTGTTGGAAATTATTAGAAAAGTCTAACGTTGACTTACTTTAACGTTGAGAGCAGTGATAGCCTAGTGGTTAAGACTTCAGCCTCCATTTCGTAGATTCCGGGGTTCGAATTCTAGGCTCTTACTTCTCAATAGCGCAACTCGGTTCAAGGCGCGGACTAAAAACTGAAGGGTCGCAGATTCAACCCTTAGGGTGGAACCACATTTGTGAGGATCGTTTCGGATTTCGCCCATACAAAACTGTCAAATTCCATAGAAACGTGTACGGATCAAATCGGCTTTTCGATGCCCTATTATATTCGATGACTATTCGATGATTTCCTAAGGGTGGAACCACATTTGGGAAAATGTGGTTCCACCCTTAGGCGCAATTTAGACGGTGCCTCGTTCATCGTTGTGAAAATTTTTGCGAAAATGAAACGTCTTAATTCGCCCTAAGAGCGAATTTAGCTTTCCAAATTTTTGCATTCATATTCGAGGCTTATCGAAAATGAACCGTCTAATTTAGCCCTTAGAACAAAGGGCCTTAGAGTGTATTTTCGCAAAACATGTTCGCAAAAATGAACGATGAAGGGGGCACTGGCTCAGCTCGGCCTTACCCGTTGCACTATTCTTACTCACTACTATGACAAGATGTAGCTTAGTTGGTTGGGCATTTTAAGTAATTATTTTATTATTTATTGCTTAAATGGTCAAGGATTTACATCGAGAGCTAACTTATTATGCTCACAGCTATTAGGTACTTTAGTACTTTAGTATTTGAGATATTGGATCACTGTTTGACGTCATGGCAACCTATAAGGTGTATATAAATATAGGTGTAACAGTACAGCACTAATACTAGTGCTGTACTGTTACACCTATATTTTGCTTACTAAGCAGTCTATTTGTTTTTGATTTAAAATCGCAGTGATGTCATCGGCCTACAGAACCCGTAAACTAGGGCGGGTGATACTACAACGCTTTGCATTGCAAAAACTTTTAGTACCTACCTAGTTTAGTCTGAGTTAGGAAGTTGGCATTGTACAATACACTCCTAATCCTGCGCCTGATTTCTTTCGGGTCGTATCGAATTGCCGTTCTTTTGGACTAAAAGAGTGAGGGAATCAAGGAGCACCTGTGTTTGCGCACACATGCACAACAAACATTTCCGATGGCCGTCCCCGATTTTATCCTTAAAAAAATATTAACATAGCTGAACTTGACGTATAATCTCCTATCCCGTTGAAGTATAATGGTGGGTATGACAGTTGTGCAATGAATCGGAATTGAACCGTTGCCCTCCCAGTTTTTAGTCCGCATCATTAAAACCGTTAGGCTATTGAGGCTTAATTCAGTAGGGAGGACATTTTTTAAATACTAAGAGGTGTACTTATAGTATGTACTTAGTTAAGTAGATCAAATGGAATCAGGTCAACATGGAATAAGAAGTATCTTCTCTACAATTTACAACGTTAGATATCTACCTGTGTGAAGATTTATTTGGATTTGTAAAGCTTTTAGCAACAGGCCTGGAATCTTAAAAACGTCATTGCGTTTCGTTTAAGGTAAGGCATTTTAATCCTGAAGTTTCGTGCTGATAAATAGCGTAAAGGCTCTCTGACAATGATTCTTTTTTGTCAACCGATAAACGTCCACTGCTGGACAAAGGTCTCTTGACTTCCACAGGCTAGTCTTGCGCCGCCTAAATCCAGCGCCTCCCTGCGACTGACGATGATTACTACGTATTATTTATTATTTTAACGAAGCTGCTTTACTTATGAATCTAGAAACTAAATATAATATTATATTAAGCGCAGATCTCTCCTCAGAGAATGGTCATGGACCATAGTCCACCATGCTGGCATGCTGGCCCAACGCAAATGGGTAGATTCCCATATCTTTCAGAACTTTATGGAGAACTCTCAGGTGTGCAGGTTTCCTCACGATGTTTTCCTTCTTCTTCTTCTTTGTCAGCTGACAGACATCCACAGCTGGATAAAGGTCTCTTGCATGGACTTCCACAGGCCTTGGTCTTGCACCGCTCCGAACGGCTTGAACGCTCCCTGCGACTCGTTTGATGTCGTCGGTCCACCTAGTGGAGGGTCTGCCAGCACTGCGCTTTCTGGTGCGGGGTCGCCACTCTAGCACCTTGGGACCCCAACGACCAGCTCTTCGAACTATGTGCCCTTCCCATTTCCACTTCAGTTTCGCAACTCGCTGAGCTTTGTCAGTGACTTTAGTTCTCCTACGGATCTCTTTCTTTGCTTAAACGCACATCTCAATTAAGTCAGAGGTACGTGCCCGGGATCGAATCCGCAACCCCTCGAACAGGAGATCGCAGTGATGGCCACTAGGTAATCACTTCCTTCATTAAATTAATAGTAAGTATCATAATATCAATGCTATATTATGTTGTCAGATGTAATAAGTAAGAAGAACCCCTATAACTAACCTTAATTTACTGTCTAGGTACCTATTAAAATAATAAATAATTAATTATGTTCCCATACCTGTAAAAATAAATAGCAATAGTTGATATTCAATCAATTGCTCAATGCAATCTTATTCAAGACATAAAATACCTAATAGGAAATTCTGAATAGAACCATTTAAGGAGTGGTGGATTCTTCTATTCGATAAATTCAGAAACAGACAAAAAATAAATTAAATGTCTATTAGAACATCCCTCCTCATTAATAATGTATATTTACATTAAAAGGCGACAGAGTGATGATTCTCTTGGCTTCTTTAGCTTTCATAGTTGGCAGAAAGCGTGCAAGCTCGATTTACAAACAGTTTTCATTAAAGGGAATGATTACATTTATCAGAATAGCGCCATGGTTATAATATTATTATTATCAATAGAAAAAATAAAACACAATAATAATATTATATTGATATTATAATATGATATATGAATATAATAAAAGCGAAAAGCATTGCAAGAAAAGCAAACTTCCGTCACAGTTGTGGTTACAGTAAAACTAGTGGTTCGCCCCGAAATAAGACCTCGCGGTAACGGTATCCCATACCTACTTTTATTCAGTCAATCGATACATGACGACCAAAATTGATATTATTATGTCTGTTTTCACGAGTCATACATAAACCATATAAATACAATCCTAAGTTCTAACATCTGTTTCAATGTAATTTTCACCTTTAGGTGCCCCGTAGAGGTTCGTGATAACGAAGTTGACAGAAAGCATCACCTAATTTAACATAGGAATAAGAGAAAATTAAAAAAAGTATATTTTTGTGCTCTTTTCCAAATTATTTTTAAAATGATATACCGCAACCCTATGTAACGTTATAAAAAATATTTAACTTCGCATTCGCTTCTATGAGAGCCCCCTGAAAAAGAGATTTTTATAACTTTTTAAGCAATATTCGGCTGAAGGCTATCGGTTTACTTATTTATTATGTTTAAATTTGAAGTAATTACGTTCAGTAATTCAGAAGTTATAAGGCTCTGACAGACGGACGGACGGACGGACAAGTGTAAATTCACTCAAGTAGACTCAGAGACCTTCGCTTCGCTCGGTCAAAAAAACAATCATTTTTAGGGTTCCGTACCCAAAGGGTGCTAACGGGACCCTATTACTAAGCCTCCGATGTCCGTCTGTTCGTCCGTTCGTCTGTCAGCGTATCTATATAGCTGTATCTCGTAAACCGTAATAGGTAGAAAGTTATAACAACAAATAATAAAATAAAATTAAATTAAAAAATAAAGGCTACCATACATGAAAAAGGAATAGAAATAAAATTTATCTTTTTGCCCTGGCATGTGGGGTGTCATTGTCTGGAGCTCATTAATTGGTGTTCAAATATATTTTTTATTAATTTTTAATTTCAAAAATGAAGAAATGGGGTTCATCAAAATTGTGACCAAAACAAACGAGCATTTTTTCCACATAATATGCTAATTTAGTACTATCTAGAAGAACTAAGATATTTAAATAGCTATGTATCTAGTTTAAAAAAAAGTGATTTGGTCATATGTACGGAACCCTAAAAGAGCGAGGCACGACTCGCACTTGGCCGATTTTTTATGTCAACGCTACAGTATGACGTCATTTTGTAACGGTCGTCGAGAGCCAACTTGAATTTAACGTGTATGTCGGATAAAAGCAGGCGGTACTTTGCAGAATCCCATGATAATTATATACAAGGAAAAGATTTTTGGAACGTAGTTCCTTATCGCGCGGTACGGAAGGGGGCTAGACGGAAAAAATTAAGGAAACCGACACGACACATTTTTGAAACGTCATTTTTTGTTGAATGTGAATTTTGCATTGTATTCGGTATTTTCGCCTTAGAACTCGGCGTCTGCATGGCCTAGTGGTTAGGAGAGTCGCCTATAAATTCAACGTCGATGGTTTGAATCCCAGCTCGACAGACTGAATTTTCTATTTTCAATTTTATTTTAAATAATTTCTAAATGTGGAATTTTTCCCTAATTTTTTATTGTATAAATTGGATAACGCCATCTGTGAAAAAACAGTAACTCCACCAGAGTAACTCTTTGGTGTTGTATCAGTGCAATAGAAATAAACTAAAAATAATTCATCGTAGTTAATCAATTTAATACTAGATGACACCACTAGTTTATTACAATTCCTTCACTAATACTACTACTAAGGTACTACGTTCCATCCGGGTGTCCCTTGACACGTCTCTTTTTTTTTCTATAATCCGATCTGTGTGCTACATGTATAAAATAAATATAATATGGTAACCGAGTTTTATGCCGGGTCTTTTCAGCAGAATCTGCTTTCCTTACCGGCGGTAGAGTATGCCATTAGAGCTACATAGGTTGTCTACATAATTTTGAATTTCGATAGCCTAGCCCTAGTGATTCAGACTTCAACTTCCTTTCAGGTGCGGGGCTCCTTCCCAGGCACGCATCTCTGAGTTTTGATTTATCAGAGTTATGTGAAGTTTGAGCAATGAAATATCACTTGAAAACAACATTAGGAAATCTGCATGCCTGAGTGTTCTCCATAATGTTCTCAAAGGTGTATGATGTCTGGCAATCTGCACTTAGCCAGCGTGGTTGGAGGACTATGGCCTAAAATTTAGTCCATAGTCCTCGAAAGTTCTAGGCCCTAAAACTGTCGAGAGGTGTCCTGTGTCCAGTAGTAGTCCGGCAATGGGTTTTGTTGAATAAAAAATGAATTGCGACCGTGTTGTTCTTTTATGGGAAAATAACTATTTTCTTGATTATTAAAACAACGCTTTGACAAATACGGTAGTAAATATCATTCGTCTATGAATAACAACGTGAACAATGCCTGCTGCGACTGCAATAACTGCGGTGCTGATACCCGTCTTTGACGGCATCATTGAATGAGGCAACCGTTTTTTTTTTGCGATCGCGATTGTGTGTTTTCTCCTCAACCTGCAATCACAAGTATTCCCATGGCACGCTATTTCAAGCCATTTGGAAGCCAAACTTGGATATCGACGCATACCGTTGTAGAATCCCACCATATAAGGTCGAGATGAGACTAATGACTATGCATGAGGTCAGATTGGTCTTTCTTCAGATCTTCATTTGAACTACATAGATAAATACGTAATGTTACCTACTTGTTGAGTGTTTTAAAGGTTTTGAATTACCTAGTTACTTTGCATCGGATATTTACTTCAATAAAGTCATAGGATGAATTCTTATCAATTAACTAAAGCTAATTATTTATTATTGTTAATAATAATTGTATTATGAAAAATTTTTTTGGAAACTAACTTCAAGTACCTAGATACATAATAACTTAAGATATAGATACCCAAAAATACACCATTTTCTAGACCGTGTTTAGACACAATTTCGTAAAAAGGGTTGTGTTTTTAGCTCAATAGCATTTAAAATACTTTTAAATGCTATTGATTACTTACTAACTTTAATTTTTGATAACGGTATTAAACTTTTACGTCGAATGCCAAAAATAATGTAGGAAATAAAAGTGATTTAAATCAGTTATATATTTATACCACTGCAGAAAAAAGGAGCATTATATTTTCAGGGTTTATAACATACATACATATACAAAGGCTGTAAAAATCATAATCCTTCCTTTTGGCTTTATAGTAATCGGGTAACAATAAATTTCGCTTTATTATAAAGTAGCTGATCTGCTCCGACTTGACACGGATTCTTCTTCTTTATCAACCGATAGACGTCCACGGTTGGATAAAGGTCTCTTGAAATAGAAATAGAAATAGAAATGTTTTTTATTCTAATAAACTTTTACAAGTACTTTTGAATCGTCAATGAGTCTACCACTGGTTCGGAATGCCGTTCCTGCCGAGAAGAACCAGCAAGAAACTCGGCAGTTGCTCTTTTCAAAATACTTTTACAATATACTTAATAGATATTATTCTATGCATGCAGAGTTTCCACAATGAGGGGAAGTTCCACAAAAGCATACGTAATTATTTCTAATTATAATTCAACACAATATGTTAAGACGGGCAGACAGAAAGTAGCCCAATTGCCGCTGGTGGCACCCGTTCACGAGCATGATGCATGACCCAGCCATTGCTTCGCTCAACCATATTTGAGGGAACGTAACAACCCGCATCACACGACACCACCGCAAAAATGTTAAAGAGAGTGTGACATACTTAGGCTGCTTGCATGGGCTTCCACAGGCCTCGGTCTTGCACTGCTTAATTCAGCGACTCCCTGCGACTCGTTTGATGTCGTCGGTCCACCTAGTGGAGGGTCTGCCAACACTGTGCTTCCCGGTGCGGGGTCGCCACTCCAGCACTTAGGGACCCCAACGATCATTAGCTCTTCGAACTATGTGCCTCGCTCATTTCCACTTCAGTTTCGCGACTCGCTGAGCTATGTCGGGGACTTTGGTTCTCATAAGGATCTCCTCATTTCTGATTTGATCTCGCAGGGATACCTACTCGATACCACTGGTGGGCTTTACTATGACTAAATTCAAATCTGTTTGATATTATTATAATATTTAAAAGCAAGCTATATTGCATTTTAATATTTTTTTATCAATTAATTGAAACTATTTCATTTATATGATGAATTAATTTCAATTGGTCCTTTAATAGCTTTTTTTACGGTTATTTAACCAATAGATGTGAACAGCTGGACATAGAGCTATTGCATGGACTTCCATATGTCTCGGTCTTGTGGCGCCTGTATCTAGCGGCTTCATTCTACTCGTCTGAGGTCGTCGGTCAAGTGGAGATCCTATCCTGCGCTTTCCTCTGCGAGCTCGCCACTCCAGCAACTTGAGACCCCAACGACCATAATTCTTATCGTTAGGTATCCCTTGCCTAGCGTTATTATAGGAAATATAAGTAGGATCTGCCTCCCTAGCCAAATTACACTTCGTTGCATCTATTCTCTTTCTATGATCGTTGCCTCTTTAGAGCAGGGGTTCCCAAAGTTTTTTTATCATGCCTCGCTTCTGAAGGGATAGGAGGTGTGATAAAAAACTTTGGGAACTCCTGCTTTAGATGAAGCATTTCGTGTGTAGCGTGAATCATATTCCATGGAGTGAAGGAGCAATCAAGAACGTTGTGTCAACTTGGCTACCAATTAATCGTTTCTAAGATCGCTTCCTCTAAAGTAGGGGTCCCCAAAGTTTTTTATCACGCCTCCTATCCTTTCAGAAGGGAAAACTTTGGGAACCACTGTTCTAAAGCATTAACGATCATAGAAAGAGAATAGATACGAAGATAGATATGTAATATGGCTAGAGGGGCTGGGTTGTCATTATTTGAAGAAATTACAATCATACCTTATAAGGTTCGTGAGATGTTCGTTAATATTACTGTAATTTAGTTGCAAATGAACAGTGGCAACTGTCGAAATCTAGACCAAAAGCATAAGATTTCATTTCCTCCTAATTTCATCTTTAATATGCCCGGTAATTTTTTTTCTATATAATATATAGTATATGTCGGCGCGAAGAGGTTATTAATCTCATTCAGCGGCGTCAAGAAAGTCTAGATTTCAATAACTAACCGCTTTTAGACGGTTTGAATCACAAATCAAACATTTCTTTGTTAATCAATGTTAACTACCCTCAATATGATTTTGTAAACATAATTTGGACGGTAGCAAACAATTTGCAAAAGATGATTGTACATTGTACAAGCATGCTTTCATTTAAATACGGGCGGCCGATCCCTCGCAGCTCATTCTCGCTCGAGGCGTCGGACCGTACGGACCTCTGAGAGTTGTCGTAATAAAAGTAAAGTTTTATTTTGAAAAGAGCAACTGCTGAGTTTCTTGCCGGCTCTTCTCAGCAGAATCCGCTTTCCGAACCGGTGGTAGAATCTTGACGTGTCATAAGAGCCACAGGTTGGCCTACATGAAATAAATAATTTTGAGATTGAGTTTGAGATTAAAGTCCGACAAGTTGTGTTTTGATTCCTATGAGTGAAAGTATTGAAGATTGTGACGTCAGCAATGCTGACGTCACTGTTATTAAAAGTGACTGACGGCTCTTGAGCCGTCATCAGAAGTGGGATCGGCCACCACTTCAGGTCAATCATTAAATATGCCGCAACAAAACAACGCTAGCGTCAGGAATCAGCCGAGCAAATGGTCAAGTTGAAAGACTCGTGACTACATTCAAGAATGCACTGACCATGATAATAATTATGGAAACCAAGGAATGGCACACGTAGTCGGCAGAGGACGACCACGGAAAGTCTCCCATGACCAGCTCCCCCGAGATCCTCAACTTGGGGATCAGGAAACCGTGTCGGCGCCAGAAGATGAATGGCTGACTGATCCCGAATCGTTGCCTTCACGAGAAGGATTGCCAGAACAACTCACTCATGAAGCAACCACGGAAAATGCAGCAAAAACGGTGAGTCGCAACCATGTTGTAAAGTCCGCTCATCAATAATCATTTGAGACACACTATTCTTTCTTCCCACTCTCCGAGATCCACGAGATCTACGAGAAAATAACCCAATCTCTTCTAAAACACACTATCCCTTTCCTCCCACTCTACGAGAGCTCTACGAGAAATCTACGAGAAATCTACGAGAACTCTACGAGAACTCTACGAGAACTCTACGAGAACTCTACGAGAACTCTACGAGAAATCTACGAGAAATCTACGAGAAATCTACGAGAAATCTACGAGAAATCTACGAGAAATCTACGAGAAATCTACGAGAAATCTACGAGAAATATACGAGAAATCTACGAGAAATCTACGAGAAATCTACGAGAACTCTACGAGAAATCTACGAGAAATTCCTCCCTAAAAGTAATCCCTGAAATCCACGAGCAATCCCTGACATCTACGAGTAATCCCCGAGATCCACGAGTAATCCCCTAGATCTACGAATTAGTCCACGGGTTTCAAAAGTATCTACTAGACATACTAAAGCCTGAAGGACCAAAACATGAAAGATGTATTGGTCTATCAGAAATATGACTAAGCATCATTAGATGCTTACAGGTACCACACTCAAAAAGAAATTTATCTTTGTTTCAGAGCTAACATCAAACCGTCGAGAACTCTACGAGAACTCTACGAGAAATCTACGCGAACTCTACCAGAAGTCTACGAGAAATCTACGAGAAATTCCTCCCTAAAAAGCTAACATCAAACCGTCAGGCTGGTGCAGAGCGCGCACCGCCTGTCAGAATGGCCGTGTCGGTGCGAAGAGGTTATTAATCTCATTCAGCGGCGTCAAGAAAGTCTAGATTTCAATAACTAACCGCTTTTAGACGGTTTGAATCACAAATCAAACATTTCTTTGTTAATCAATGTTAACTACGTTCAATATGATTTTGTAAACATAATTTGGACGGTAGCAAAAAATTTACAAAAGATGATTGTACAAGCATGCTTTCATTTAAATACGGGCGGCCGATCCCTCGCAGCTCATTCTCGCTCGAGGCGTCGCTCGGACCGTACGGACCTCTGAGAGTTGTCGTAATAAAAGTAAAGTTTTATTTTGAAAAGAGCAACTGTTGAGTTTCTTGCCGGCTCTTCTCAGCAGAATCCGCTTTCCGAACCGGTGGTAGAATCTTGGCGTGTCATAAGAGCCACAGGTTGGCCTACATGAAATAAATAATTTTGAGTTTGAGTTTGAGTTTAAAGTCCGACAAGTTGTGTTTTGATTCCTATGAGTGAAAGTATTGAAGATTGTGACGTCAGCAATGCTGACGTCACTGTTATTAAAAATGACTGACGGCTCTTGAGCCGTCATATATGTACAGTGTTATATTATTATTATAGTATTATTACTATTTATTAAGTATATATGTAGTATAAATTGTATACTTAATTATTATAATATCATGTATATATTAGTATTTTAATATAATATGTATTGTATATCTGTAGCCATTTATTAATTTTTAAAGATTAGTCTTTAGTACCTACCTAACTCTGCATGTTCTCACTGTTCTCACATTCGAGGGCTTCTGGAAGAAATCTCTTCCTTAGAGATAAGCTGTCCTTATGCACGTCCTTTATATCTTTCTTACATCTTTTATATTACTGATACTAAATAAATAAATAAATAAATAAGACAAACTGCACACAGAATCGTAAAAGCACGCTTAGGTGTGCTACGCCAAATGCTTTAATTCAAAGTTTCTGAAACGAACCGCTAAGATGTTAAACGCCCTTCCAGCATCCGTGTTTCCTGCCATACAATTGAGTGTCGTTGAACACTCGGCTGGAACGAAGTTCAGAATCAACGCCATCTCTTGCCACATGTTAGAACCATCTCGTAAAAAAAGCAAGTTCAAGCAAGTTCACGCTGCCCGCAATAGATGGCGTTAGTAAATTTTGCTGCTAATATTTTGTTCGGAGTTTCTGTCCTGTAAGACGTCGTTCCAAAAATTAAAAAAAAAACAAAGACAAAATCTGAAGTCAGGATTCGAACTGAAGAAGGGTTCAAATCCTGACTTCAGATCTTGTAGTCCGATAGTTACACTCCTTCGTTTAACCGCTGCGCCACCAAAGCTTTGATAGAACGTGTATAATAAACGAAGGCAACAAGGCTCCAAGGGTCGTGACGGAAAATTCTTACATAATATATTTTCGTCTAGCCCCTATCCGCCTAACCGTCCTAAAAGGAACTTCATTCCAAAAAGTTTGTTTGAATTCTATCTTTGTGTTATGCGATAGAAATGTCTGTTATTAGGTGCGTTAGGACGCATGCAATGTTACATTA
Organism: Oeneis ivallda; assembly: GCA_029955525.1. Lineage (NCBI taxonomy): Eukaryota > Metazoa > Arthropoda > Insecta > Lepidoptera > Nymphalidae > Oeneis > Oeneis ivallda. The sequence continues at coordinate 3,877,901 of JARPMR010000017.1, read as the reverse complement.
CAGGTGACTGCGATATTAAATGTATGAAAGAATATCGCATTGAGAATTTTGACCGGCACAAGAACAAGTGGCAAATCGCCCATGTGATGCACAGACTAAGTGAGGACTGCAGTAGATGTCCCCTTACACGAATGTAATGATGATTATATTTTATTCTTTCAAGCACAGGTTAATATAACTCATAATCATCATCATCATTAGCAACCCATCAACGGCTCACTACTGAGCGCAGGTCTCCTCTCAGAGAAGGGTAATAGGCCGTAGTCCACCACGCTGGCCCAATGCGAATTGGCGGACTTCACACACCTTCAAGAACATTATGAAGAACTCTCAGGTGTGCAGATGTTTTCCGCACGATGTTTTCCTTCACCGTTGAAGCAAGTGATATTTAATTGCTTAAACGCACTTGATTCCGAAAATTCAGAGGTGCGTACCCGGGATCGAACCTGCGACCCCCCGAATAGGAGACCACAGCCCTAACCACTAGGCTATCACTGCTTATTAAACTAAAAAACTAAACTCAAAAAATTTGACTATATTATTCTAAATAAAAGAGGTAAAAATAATAGAGAACATTGCTTTAAATATAATATTATTTATTCAATAAACATTATAGCATATATTTACAATCGTTATAATTACTATAACTAGGTATTTGCTCGCTTATTTTTTTCATACATTTTTCGTCTTACCCTAGTACTGTCCATTTACATAGCCGTGTAATTACTAAAACTTACATACTAACAAGTATTCAAGAAGAGAACTTTAGAGGGGATAAAGCTGCTCGCACATATATTTGCACCGCACCGGCCGAACGCACTGCACGGAACGGATTCTTAAGTTCTTGAGTTGACTCAAGGCAGTCTCGAATCCCTTAAGACTTTTTTGCTGTCTTTCGTTTCATACAGTGTTTAAGACCTTACGGCGCACACAAATGTGTAGTGAGCTATGTGTTAATGAGATCATAAAAGAAAGTGATAGGCAAGAGGGATCATGTAAACAGACAAAAAGAGTATTAAAGTCAGCGCATGGCAGTGGAGAGCTTAGTTCTTTGACTGCCTAGCATTTATACAAAGCATCACATAAACGTTTCACTGCTTAAGTCGTTTTCGCTACAAATAAAATAACAAAGAACAAATTGATTGACATTAGCCACATTTTCCCACCAAAAACTCCAATTTTCCGCCAAATTTCAAGTGCGCTCTGAACTTGAGACAATAGTCACAAAAACTCGAAATTATGACGAGTTTATTTACGAGATTTTATTTCTAATCGCAATCATTTCAGAGTGAACAAGAAGTTCGGTTCGTGAACTCAACATTCTCTAGACAGCTGATATAATGGCGTCAATTTGAATAAATTAAAAAGTTCCAGACGGGACAAACTAAAATAGAAGCGTGATAAAATAAGAGAATAGCAAAGTTAAAATTAAAATATTCGCGCATCAGGCTACGGACATTTCAGTACTTGCAAAACTTAACTTAATAAGGCATTTTTGCCCCACTCTAATGTGCGATCACTTTCTGAGCAGATGCGTTTAGGGTTCAGCCGTAAATCTGTCTTTAAAGGAATAAATAGGAAGAAGTAGGGTAAGGAAATATAAGTTACAAATACAAATCGACGCCAATTTTCGGTGGTTTCAATGTGAATATCAACTCTCTAGTCTAGTTAATCAAAAATATCGTGTCAAGAAAAAAAAAGTGGCTAATAGCATTCAATCAAAGATCCATCATTTAGTATTGGTAACCAGTTTGCGAGTTGAAATTACCGTTCCCTGATCCACGGGGACCGGCGTTAGGGGCCAAGTACTGCCTTGAGGCAGCGCTACCGAAAGAGGAAGTCGATCCAAAGCCTGTCGATCCACCGAAGCCTGAACCTCTTGAACCACCTAAAGCTGCACCTGAACCACCGAAAGCTGAGCCAGATGAGCCACCGAATGCTGAACCGCCGGTTGAGCCACCAAAGCCGCGGGAAGGAGCGCCGTATTGGCCTTGGCCAGCTTGGCCAGAGTATCCGCCAGCACCAACTCCATTGGCACCCTCACCGCGGTATTGACCTGCAAAGATGGAGACATAAATTGAGTAATCATTATTAGTCATCATCATCATCATCAGCAACCCATCAACGGCTCACTACTGAGCGTTTGTCTCCTCTTAGAGAAGGGTTACATGCCATCGTCCACCACGCTGGCCCAATGCAAATTAGCAGACTTCACACACCTTTGAGAACATTATGAAGAGATCTCAGATGTGCAGGTTTCCTCACGATGTTTTCCTTCACCATTGAAGCTTGTGATATTTAATTTCTTAAACGAACTTAACTTAGAACATCCAGAGGTGCGTGCCCCGGGATAGAACCTGCAACCCCCAAATAGGAGACCGCAGTTCTAACCACTAGGCTATCACTGCTATAAGTAGTTCTCTATAATTATGGCCTAAGATTGGGCATTTCAAACGCATATTTTTATGCTAAATTATTTTGATTAACTAACAACAAAACAAAAGAAAGGAAACAATACAGGTAAACATTTGTGTCTAATAAAGGGTAAAATTCATGTTTTCGGAAAAAATCACCTAGATGCTCATGCTGGGTTTTACTACTAAGTTTCTAAGATTTGATCTCACATTTCTGGCTTTTAATAGTTATGTGCGTTTGGAGCAATTATGAATTACTAACTTTAACTTAAACCTGCATGCTTCAGAGTTCTATAATATGATATTCTCAAAGTGTGCGAAGTCTCCCATTTCGCATTGGCCAGCGTGGTTAACTATGGCCTAAACTAAACCCGTCTCATTCAGGAAGAGACCTATACTCAGCAATGGTCTGGTGATGGATGGGTTGAGATGAATGAATGAATGATGGAAACATTCCAGATACCAAGAATAATTATGTAGTCATCATCATCATTAGCAACCCATCAACGGCTCACTACTGAGCGCAGGTCTCCTCTCAGGGAAGGGTTATAGGCCATAGTCCACCACGCTGGCCCAATGCGAATTGGTGGACTTCAAACACCTTCGAGAACATTATGGAGAACTCTCAGATGTGCAGGTTTCCTCATGATGTTTTCCTTCACCGTTGAAGCAAGTGATAGTTAATTGCTTAAACGTACTTGACTCCGAAAAGTCAGAGGTGCGTAACCGGGATAGAACCTGCGACCCCCCGAATAGGAGACCACAGTCCTAACCACTAGGCTATCACTGCGATAAATTATGTAGCATTACAGTAAAATTGCAGTAGCGTCTTCAAACAATTCCTTTGACTTTTCGCGAACAATCATCGCAGCTCCGAGTGGCGGTGATCGTGCACCATTTTCAATTACGACATATATGCGGTGCACGCACTTGATACTGTCTCAATCGCTCAGTTTGCCCACCTTTAATGATATTTAGCCACTAAAAAGGCGGAAAAAGGGGCTGTATTGAGAGCGCCTTTTTAGTCATTACTAGCATTTGCCTGCGTTAAGTTCGATTTTTTAAACCCCTAGTTTACCGTCTGGGGGTTGAATTTTCAAAAATCCTTTCTTAGCTAATGCCTGCGTCATATTTTATTTTTATTTTGCTGTCTGTGTGTCAAATTTCAGCCCGATCAGTCCAGTGGTTTGAGCTGTGCTTTGATAGATTTGTCAGTCAGTCAGTCAATCAGTCAGTCATCTTTTCCTTTTATATATTTAAGATACTTTGGCCTCTTTTTCGGGAAGTGCAGGATTCGAATCGACATAAATTCGATATTCGATCGACCTAAATCGATGAAAAACGGAAAAAATTTTCTTGATAAATTTTTTTCTAATAATTAGGTATATTGAGGATTAATTGTATGAATTTATGTTACTAAATTTTTGTTTAATTTTATTTGTGATCTATTAATACAATTTATTAGGTACTTTATGGTCTTATATTATGATTGAAAAAGTATTACAATTTCCAAAATGTATTTACAGGATATCTATAAAAAAAGTTATAGTTACAACCGCCGTTTTACTGGCCCCAACGTAACCGTCTCTTCCTAAAGCTCCCAAGGCCGCGATCGGAAATGAATCTAAGCCACACGTAGTAACAGGTGACCTTTTAAGGTTAGCTTTTAAGGCGACTTTTACGTTAACGTAGGGTAGTACCTTTCTGGACGGTTTTGCGGATGGAGGCTAGGCGAAAAAAAGTGTAAGAATTTTCCGTCTAGAACCTTGTTGCCTTCGTCTATTACACACGTTCTATCACAGCTTTGGTGGCATAGCGGCTCGGCTTCGAGGGTTCGAATCCTGACTTCAGATCACGTCTTTGGTTCTTTTTCGTCTATGTGTCTGGATGAGCTAGGATATAGCTATATTGGTAACTCTGCTTCTCCTAAGGACTAGGGATTAAATAATTTAGGCTTAGGCCCAATGCCACCAGCATTCCATTTTGTAAGTCTCACTCGAGAGTAAATTAGGAGCTATTTATTTTTATTAAAGTGTTAACCTACACTTAAGGAAATATCAGAATAAATTTTATAAACACATATCAAAAATTCCGAAGCCAGCGGGATTCGAACCCACATCTCTTGGGAATGTCGCTAGCAGTTGCTTAAACTGAAAAAAAGTAGATACATATCACTAATTTCGATGCTGACGGGTAGTTCGACCGTGGCTATAGTGTAAGTGGCTAACACACTCGGGCGCGATTCCCAAGAGATGTGGGTTCGAATCCCGCTGGCTTCGGAATTTTTGATATGTGTTTATAAAATTTATTCTGATATTTCCTTAAGTGTAGGTTAACACTTTAATAAAAATAAATAGTAAAAAGCAATGTGGCATCTCTAGTTCCTAACGAGCTCCATTGTAATATGGGGTCTTGGAAAGTAGATCAATAACTGTAACGTGTTGCTACTAGATGTCGCTAGCAGTTGCTTAAACTGAAAAAAAAGTAGATACATATCACTAATTTCGATGCTGACGGGTAGTTCGACCGTGGCTATAGTGTAAGTGGCTAACACACTCGGGCGCGATTCCCAAGAGATGTGGGTTCGAATCCCGCTGGCTTCGGAATTTTTGATATGTGTTTATAAAATTAGGAGCTATCCCAAGAATAAACTGATAAGGAGACTAAAATAAAATTCCTGTCACAGAGTTTATTTAGTACCTAATTTTGACAACCTAAAAAAAATGTAAATTGCTACAGAGTTATAATAGATCGAGATTTAGAAATGGTGAAATCGGGTCTTAGAAAATATAATGATGGAAACTATACCTTATATACCACATCTACCAAGTAAACGATCGCATTTGTACCTATCTGTCAGTCAAGTGAAGGGATGGAGGAGGGTTTCGTAATAACGAATTCTCAACGCGGCGAAGATTTCAAGACTCTGGCAAGCCAATTATTTTTAGGGTTCATAAAATTATGATCTCAGAATAAATTATGTCTTAACATAACAATTAATTACCAAGATCTCTACGATGCAACACAAACAGTCACTCGCAGTTCTTGTTGTTGCCTAGTGGCTATTAAAAAATAAAAAATGTTTTGATGTGTATCTAAATATTTGTTCGGATATTTCCTTAAGTGTAGGACAACACTTTAATAAAACTATATATTATAAAAGCAATTTGCCATCTTTAGTTTCTAAAGAGCTCCATTGTAATATGGGGTTGTGGAAAAAGTAGACGACAACTGTAATGTGTTGCTAATAGATGTCGCTAGCAGTTGCTTAAACTGATTGAAAAAAGTATGTACATATTATTATTATCACTAATTTCGATGCTGATGTAAAGCCAACACACTCGGGCGCGATTCCCAAGCGATGCCCGCCGGCGCGGCCTCGAAATTTTTGATATGGATTTAAATATTTGTTCTAGTGGCTAGTGGAGGTTATTCAGCTATGGATCCTAGGTTAGAGGCCTGGGTCAGGTCAAAAAAAGCCAAGTTTTTTTTCTTTCTTTTTCAAAAATGGTTGTTCGAAAATAGTTGAGAAGTTTATACGATTTGCCCCAAAGAGCACGTAAACTCGAAACTTCCGCATCTCACTCCGTTCATATCGGATTGCCGTTATGATTATGTGAGTGAAGGAATAGAGAGTGCACCTGTGTTTGTGCACTAATCTCTGTGTGCATAATATCTCCTAAGAGTTAAATATTCCCAGTAGAGATAGTTCGAAATTTACGGGAATTTAATTTACGGTTATTACCCTACTATCTATCTATGTATCTATTTATTTATGTAAACATCTATCTTGATACGCAATCTAAACTAAATCACATCAAAAACAATTCAAAAAAATATCAACTAACTCGTGGTTGTGAGAAACAAAATAAAAATCACTACATAAGTTATGGTATGAATTGTAAAATGAAAGAGTATCGGGAATCGAACTTTAGACTTCTACGCTTTGCTCTGCTGTAGTACAGAGGTATTGAAATAGATTCAATAAAGCATTATTATACAATCTCAATTATGCACCAACGGCAGGTTGAAACATCTCAGAAGAGCTTACATAAAAGGACTTGACCGACTTAGGAAAATGTGTAAGAAATTCTCGCGATGCTTTAATTAAAATCGGAGATGTACCTTCCCTTTAAGATTATCACTAGAACTGAGACGCATTTTGAGAAGTTAATTAAATCTTAATAGCAACAATAATGTAGCAATCAGCGTTTCCAAACCGTATTTGGCGCTTCTAACTTTTAAATTTTACTAAATTTCTATACGGTAGACGATATTTCACCGGCTAGGCTGGATGACGTGATGATATACAGAAAATTTTTTTTGGAACTTCCCCTCATTGTGGAAATTTTATATTTTATTCTAACAAAGTTGCATAGGTTAAATCGGTTTGGCATCCAGCTGCCCACAAGATAGTATAAAAAACTTATTAGAATGTAATAGCTTCATAATAATATTGTAAAATGATTATTTTAAAAAGAGCAACTGCTGAGTTTCTTGCCGGCTCTACTCAGCAGAATCCGCTTTCGGAACCGGTGGTAGAACCATGACTTGTCATAAGAGCCACAGGTTGGCCTACGTGAAATAAATAATTTTGAATTTTTTGAAATATCAGGGATCGATTGAATGCGGAAGGCCGAGGAAAGGTCCAACGGTAGATGCACTCTGGCTGATGATGATGATAATGATTATGATACGATATTCGTCTACACATAGAAATATGTATGTAAAACATTCAGAATGTAAAATGTCCAATTTCTGTTAATTTACGACAGGCTTGCACGTAAAAATTCCTGTTAGTTACACTGGTGTGACAATCGTGTGACTATGCCCCCATATTTCCAGCATGAAAAGCAAAGTTTGTTTTTTGGTTTGTCCTTCAATCACCTTTGACGGGGCAACGGATTGGCGTGATTTTTCGCATGGACATTGTTAAGGATCAGGAGAGCGACATAATTATGTGCTTTTTCCTGCGATTTAATCCGCGTGGTGTTAGGTTTTTAAAAATCTGGCTGGAATCCTAGTTATCTTTTTCCGGGATAAAATATCCTATGTAAAATAGCCTATTTTTGCATATTCATACAGAAAAGCTAAGTCAAAGCATCCTAGCGAACTTACTTTACGAAATATTTTGTTCTGCATTTCTCAAGTTCAAACCAAAGTTTTCGCAATGTCATTGCGTAATATTATTATACTAGTACTAGGTAGTATTATTAGATTCGCGATAACCGAAATCTCTTTCCTAACAACAAATTAATTTGACAAACTCGGTAAGTGTGAGAATCGTACTAAATGAAAGATTTAACCAACATGCAAGATAACCTGTGTCATTGTTAGGCGTTCCCACGCCTTTCCCACTTATGGGAATCAACTGAGTTACGAGATTTAAATCGAGTGTCGTGCTAAACGGACGTGTCGAAATAATGAAATCTCTTTGTTCAACTAAGTAATCGTTTATAATTGAGCAAGGGTGTTTTATAAAATAACTTTGAGTTAATTATAATATAGGTACATGATTCGACGTTAAATTTTACTTATACGTTTTGTTATTTTTTTAAGGTATGCTTTTATGATTATAATACGTCTTCTCGTATGATTACATGATAGAGCAAGAAATTGTTTTCTTAGTGTTTTTTTTTAGTTTGATCTTCAATCACGCAGCAATCAAATGGAGCAACGGATCGACGTATTTTTTTTGGTTTGGTATAGTTAAAGGATTTGGAGAGTGATATAATAGGCTATTTGTCTTCTCACGAAATAATAATAGATTTTACGCGAGATTTTTAAAAACCTCTAAAATAAAACTATCTATATCAAAAGTGAAGGAAAACATCGTGAGGAAACCTGCACATCTGAGAGTTCTTCATAAATGTTCTCGAAGGTGTGTGAAGTTCACCAATTTGCATTGGGCCAGCGTGGTGGACTTTGGCCTATAACCCTTCTCTGAGAGAAGACCTGCGCTCAGTAGTGAGCCGTTGATGGGTTGTTAATGATGATATCAAAAAGCTAGTAAGTAAATAAAACAATGCCCGAATATTTTCACTATAATGTCGGTAACTCTAGGCGCAATTAAGACGGTGCCTCGTTCATCGTTGCGAAAATTTTTGCAAAAATGAACCGTCTTAATTCGCCCTAAGGGCGAAGAAGCTGTTAATGTAAGTCTATATAAATAACCTATAATGTCTTTAGGCAACAAAATTAACGCTCCTCGCAATTAGTACAATATTAAATGAACTCTGGCAATTCAACGGAGCTTACTTGTATTTAACAATACAGATCATAATTATAATTTAACGTAAGTTAACAACGTCTTACAACCATTCAGTAAAATAAAGCCATTGTTGATAGATATAATGTCTAAGGGGTGTGGATATGAATCGCAACTGTATGTTAAGTAGCTTGCTTTAAGTTACGTTCACACTAAATACATGATACGATGGATACTAGCGGCACAAGATCGTGTTCTGTTGCGATTTTAGGTATGGTGTCAATCGATTCGTTATTAGATGTGATCTGGGTGCCATTAGACATAGGCTATATTTTATAGGAACAAAATCAATACATAATGTGAAGGATCTTATATAGGTATATGCAATTTTTCGTAGTCGTGCTAGGTTTTAAAGAACTTGAGACTTTTGCTTGCAATTAATTCCAAATAGTTACTGACCTTTATCGTAATCCATAGAAATGATGCATTATGAAATGAAAGAATGAATAATTGTATAACATTTAATTAGATAGTAAAGTGGGAAATCGAATCTAGGACCCAGTTAACGAAACAATATAGCAGAATCGGTGTAATAATATTTAACGAGGGGTCTGCGAAATACCTGCGTTTAATCATTATAAATATAAAAATTTAGCTTCCGTGTGTTTATGTCCGTAAAACTCGAAAAGTATCTTGTCGATGGATTGACTCGAAATTTATAAACACCGCGCGCACCGTTGCATTTCTATGAAGAGTATTTTTATACATACTTTTCATTCCAAGTGCCATCAAAATTCCCACGAAAACGGGAGCAATGCTAAGTAGGGTAAGTTCTATGATGCTTAGAAGCGCAATAGTCGACGAGGTGATAAGCCATTTTTAGTAAGCCTTTAAAGGCCGACTTTGTCGCGTTAGTACTCGCAGAAAATTATAAAAAAATGTCGAAGGGTGTCATTTATTGTACCTGTAATATTCATCAGAACAACCATCACTTAATCATCAGTACCATCAATACCAGAAAATAATTTGTTTCAAAGGGTTGTATTATACTTCCTAGGTGTTCTCATATAAATTTTATCGGAATCGGTCGAACTATTTTTAAATTATTAACAATAAATTATATACTTTTTATAGTGGCGCGGGAGTTTGAAGTCGGTTTTTAAAAATAAGATTTGAGGGAGATATGGAGTAACATCGACAAAAAAAAAATCGCGTCGAATTGAGAACCTCCTCTTTTTGTATTTTTTGAAGTCGGTTAATAATTTTTTAATATTATTAAGTAGCAACTAGCAATACTAAACTCTGCACTTTTAACGACCACATCCACTGAACAGATAAGTTGTTAGATCTTTATAGTATACCTACTTTTTCTTAATTCTCTATAATTATTATTAATATTGGACTGAACCATAGCGAAAAGAGGCCGGGTATAGTTGGCGTAAGTTAATCACGTTATATTTTACAAGACAGTAATTTGATATGGTAAAACACATCATCACGTGAGATCGTTAGGAATCCATTTTCCCATTTAAAGATACTCTACACAGGCATGTAAATGCAATGTTGCAAAATGAGAATCATCGCGTTTCGCAAGGCTATCTTCTAGGCTCTTCTGATTGCCTGGTACTTAGAATTTTGAGCGCTATTTTACGGTTTTGGTTCCCTTTAAAGATTTATAAGGCTAGTAGTCACCATCAAAGAAGTACTTGCTAAGCGATTTTGCATTCACGATACCGAAACCGATTAGCCCATCCAAGTTAGTCCGCTACCATCTAGACTGCATCGTCGCATACCACCAGATGACTTCGCAGTCTAGGGATTTAGGTACCACCGATTAATATACCTGTAATTTCTCGTCTGTTCGTTACTTTATCATTCTAAATTCTGAAGAACCACAGATGTTAACTGCATTCATAAAACGGATATAATTATAAAAGCTTCTTTTTAATTGCAATATACTCTCACGAAATCTCTACCAATTTTATAAGAATGTGTGTTTGTTTGTTAGTTTGTCCTTCACTCACGCAGCAACGGGACAACGGATCGATATAATTTTAATTATGGATATAGTTGTGGACCTGGAGATTAACATAGTCTGTTCGGAAAAACAGTACCTACAGTGTATGCACCAGCAACCAATTATAATATCATATTAAAAATGCAAAAGTGTGTTTGTTTGTTGTTTTGTCCTTCAATCACGTCGCAACAGAGCTAAGGATCAACGCGATTTTTGCATGGGTATAGTTGAGGACCTGGTGAGTGACATAGGCTACTTTTTATCTCGGAAAATCAAAGAGTTCCCGAGGGATTTTAAAAACTAAATCCACGCGGACTAAGTCGCGGGCATCATCTAGTAATGAATAAAATAAATTAATTAATCTGAATTTACGCCACGCCATTGAAAAACTAAATCCACGAGTATTTGTAGGTATAGTGGCGGGCATTGGCTAGCTATTTAGTATTTATGATCGTGGATAATTCATATGAATTTTATCAACGTGAGAATGTGTATCGACATGGCAATATTTCCTAACAGTTAGTATGAAGTAATTTCGTACGTATATGTCTATCTTGAACCTATTTAGTAGCTACTATTACCTATTGCATCTTCAGATACGCTATTTGCCTGTCGTATTATGTCTAATTATATGGCTGTTTCGCTTTTGATGACTTCAACTACTACCCGCAGTTACTCAAGTACGATATATATATATATATATATATATATATTAATATATATGAATAATTATATGTACCTACTAAATAAAAATAGGAGTTCGGTACATTACTATATAAACATTTAACTGCTACGTAAGGTTTTAAGAAAAGGAATATTAGCCATGATGAAATAGACTAACATTCTCTTCTCCCCTCCAAATAAGCGGAAAACTTGTCTTAATAGGGTACGACATTAGTGAAAATACTGCAACCTGAACCTGCAACTTTTGAGTGTTCAGTTCGCTTTTTTAACTGTTGGTCTATTGAGGCTTTTTAAAGTTTACAAGATGTATATGGGATAAACTACCTACTGTAACGTTAACCGGTACCCGTAAATTCGTCCACGTGAAATCCGTGGCATCTCTTGCATCATCAGGCAAAAATGTATCCACTGTTAGTTAAAGGCCTCTTTTAGCGCCAACGTTGCCTATTCTCGGCTTTTGGTTTCGAATCAATGCCTACCACTATCCGAATGTCATCACTCTATCTTCCCGGGGATTGTTATACTTTCATCATCATCATCATCATCAACCACAACGCATCTATTGGATATAGGCCTCTTTTATGTAACGCAGAAATTGCTATCACTTTCCGGATGTCATGGCTCTATCTAGCCGGGATGCACTCTACACTCTGTTCGCCGAGACGAGGTCTCCACTCAAGAACCTTACGACCCCAGCGCCCATCATCTGTCCTCCGAAAATGCGAACAGCCCAGAGCTACTTCAATATAGCTTTGAGAACTACGTCAGTTACTCTTTCTTTCTCAGACTTTCCGGCATCAAAAGTATAAAGCCTATCTCTAGGATGCCGTCTATCGCCGTATCTCTCTTCGATTTCGTTTCAGCGATTGAGGCGTTACAGGTAACCGATAGACATACGGACATACTTTCATTTGTAAAAGGTATTAGAATGAATTTGACGAGTTAGTCAGCGAATGAGGTCACAGACTGCAGGAATATCAGCGTCGTGACCACTTGCAATGCACGAGGCGTGGCGAACGATTTCGATAGTACACCGTACACATCGTTTAAAAAGGTTATATCCTAGTAGAGAACTAAACTATTTGCTGAAGCTAATTCAATAATAGAGCAGTGATAGCCCAGTGGTTAAGACGTTTGTCTAGTTCTTGCAGGACCGGAGTTCGATTCCCAGACACATAACTCTTACATTTCGAAGTTGTGTGCTTTTGTACGTATTGCCACAGAGCCCACAGAAGATGATCTTGTGACGCTTGTATAAAGTGGCTGCCAGCGGTTCGCTTGAGATCGTCCGTGTACCTAGTGGGATGCGTCCTAACGCTGCATTCAGAGAAATACGAATTTGAGAACCCCGACCCCACGCAGTCTATGCAACCAGGCATAACTTGTAAAATATTATGAGGTGTAAGTAGCTAATAAAATAACCATGAGTATCCCACAATAACACATAGGTTCAACGGCAGTATCAGACCTGTGAGGAAAGTATGATGATGAGCTAATAGGGATGTTAAAGTACTATCAATTCAGCAACTCTTTATCAAAATCAAATTACCTAAAAACGAAATGCAAACGCCCCGACTCCACGCAGTCTTATCTGCCCTACCCCTGGAGTGATTTTAAAGCGCGAAGCATGCTAGTCTTCTGGCGTAGCTCATTTGATTTTTAATTGGAATATAATTAAACCTTAGATACTATGAAAACCCTTCAGTAATGATAATATTATGGCCAAAAGTCGATTGAAATATCATCAAACGTATAATATGACCAGTTTACATATACCTCGCCATTTGCTGAATCACAACCATTTCATGAAATATGAACTGTGACGTCATAAATATCTGATGCACTTTTGTAGTTTAATCGATAATAATTAAAACGATTATATCACATTTAATAAAACTAACAGCGGACGTGTAGTTTATTAATAATAATAAAAAAAAAAGTGGCACTCGGGGACTGCCGCGGTAAAGCTATTGCATAGCATTTTTTATCAACTTGCAATTATAATATTTATGCAGTATTTTTTTTGCATAATAAAAGTTATGCAAAAAAATAATAATTCAAAAAGAAACAAACAAGAAAAGCGGACTGTCACTACTTCGCGAGTGAGATTTGAACCTGCGACATCATACACCCTACGGTAAAGAAAGCGGCCGCACGCTCACTGCGCCAAATAGAGCTACTTGAGAACCTCTAAAATGTTGAACGCTTACTGAACGACGGTGTTAGGTTTTTTCGTTACGGAATTTCTTGATTCGGTCGCCGCGCTCAAACTGTTTGTCCGCCCGCGATAAAAGCTATGCAATAGCTTAATAATTTTTAGCATAAGCAAAATTACAAATAAAGATAAAGTAATCAAACTTGCTGTAAAACTGGTAATAACTAAACAATTAATTAATTATTTGACCCTTGCCTTTGGTTTATATACTAACTGATGCAACTGGAAACTTGTAACAGCTCATCAGTCTAATGGTGGTATGGTGACCAACATACGAGATAATAAAATTATTATAGGAGCTTGTGTTAGGAGTGGGTACGACAATAGTGCAACGGGTGGGATTCGAACCTGCGTTCTTTTCAGGCCACACCGTTAACCGTTGGACTATTGAGGCTATGTATTACATTACATGCAAATAAAAAATCGTTGAGCTTTTTAGAAAAATTTAAAAGAGCTCTATATCAAAATTTGCTCAGTGAAACTCATACAATAACATCGTTTTATAAACATGTATATTTGTATTTTACAAGGAATTCGTTTTTTTAAGTCTGTTACTGGTTATAATATTATATGTTTTTTACAAGGGCTAAGATTTTTAAGTATATTACTTGGTTATTCAAATAATGGTTAACTTGGTTATTAATTATTAATATGTAACTATACTAATCGCAAAAAAAAGTATAATAAAATCGTCCTTTTCTTTCTCGGTATAGAGAAATTTACAGTCATCTTAAGACTGATAACCGAACGGCACTTAATAGCCCAAACCAAGGTTAAGACGCGGTTATGTGCCGTACCCACTTGAAATTGCCCCGATCTAAGTCGGCAACACTTAGCAGTTAAGTAGGCTTTATAAACACAGGTTGCGATTTTATACTCATTAGCTATGATGTATGGGTCTGATTAATATTTAGATAAGTATAAATAATAATTATGTGTAGGCGGTAAAAATAATATTGTGGCTTTTAAACGTAAAAGAAGGACCTAAGAAGTTGAATTCAAATTATTTCCAAATACATGCAATGTAAAAATACGACTAAGTACTTATATATGATGTATGTTTGAAGTACATTTATTTGAATGAGATGTTATTATTAAAACGGATTTATTTTTATTTATTGTTTTTACTAATTGAGATTTTTGCTGCATTTTGTATTTCTTTATAATATAGTTTAGATTAATTGTAAGAATAATAACCTTTTTTTGAGTGACTTTCATTAAGTCTACCACTGATATTATATAGGTATTTACTTCTAACCAACTTCTGAATAAAATATTTGACTTTGACTTAGTTACAAGTAACAACGTCTAACGTGATAGTTTTAACTATTACCTATTAATTATTTATTGCCGATGACTAACTTTTTGAGCTTCTTGCTGATTGTAAAATTTGCTTTTCGATGGTAGAACTACTATAAGTGGATAAATTTTGCTCGTCATAACAGTCTTAAAGACTTAAAAAGAAAAAAGCATGATTTTGATTTTAAGAGAAAAGTGTCTAATCAACCTTACCAAGCACACTTTACTAAAGTGATCACAGTGAAATGTAAAGAAATAATGCAATTTGGATGTTTCTAACCTATCGAGGTAAATACACGATTGTTCTTATAAAGATTTTTTGTATCATCAGAAATGCTGCCAAGTTTTTATACCAAAAAATCTTAACAGTTTTTCTTTAAATTACGTTGACCCGTCAAATTGCATAACGAGTAGGCTAATAAATACAGAGATGTATAAATTATGATTACTTTTACAAAAAGTTCGATTTATTAAACACGTGCACCTGCTATTCATTATGTAATCATTACAGTCCAATTTTGAGTCTAATATAATTTAATGTGATTGTAGTTTTTATAGACCTTAATCTTATGAGTCAGTTGTTAAACCGTATACGATATTTATTCAAATAAGCTTACACGAAACATTTCTTGAAATGTAGTAATTTAAGAAAATAGCAAATAGTCCTGTCAAATATCCCATGGAACATATTATATTTTATATTCACCCTAAATTATAAACACTTTTCATCTATTGCAATCTGAAATTCAAGTTTGAATTTTTCCCAAGTTTAAGAATTTTATGGAAAACAGTAACACGATTTTATCATTCATACTCATTCATTCATTCATTTTATCTCAACCATCGTCGGCCCACTATTAGGCATCGGTCCATTCACGAATGATAAGGGTTTCAGCCTTAGTCCACCATTGGCCAAGTGCAGATTGGCAGGGTTCATACACCTTTGAGGACTTTATGGAGAACTCAAGCATGAGTTTCTTCGTCATGTTTTTCTTCACAAGTCACATAAAATACGCAAAACAAGGCCAAAACGCACATAACTGTGAAAAGTCAGAGATGCGTGCCTGGAATCGAACCCCAGACGGCAGAAGTCTTAAGCACAAGGCTATCATCGCCACGTTAGTTGGTATTAATCAAATAGGAATGACTCACCATCATCAATGATGCCAGCAGCTTCATCGCGGGCGTTCTGCTCCAGGGACTTCAGGATCTCCTCGGGGATGGGGGGAGGTGTGGGCAGATGGGCACCTCTTGGCTGGTAACCGTTCTCGTCAGCGGTGTAAGTGATGCTGTAGTCTTGTCCATCGTCACCCTTGTACGAGAAGCTTCCTTGGGACTGTACGCCATTCGTGGCGACTCCTGACGCATCAGCTCGGATGCCGTTCGAAGTTTCGAAG
The DNA here is from genome assembly GCA_029955525.1 of Oeneis ivallda. Classification (NCBI taxonomy): domain Eukaryota; kingdom Metazoa; phylum Arthropoda; class Insecta; order Lepidoptera; family Nymphalidae; genus Oeneis; species Oeneis ivallda. The sequence goes on along the minus strand of JARPMR010000017.1, from coordinate 3,861,667 downwards.
TCGTAGGCGAATCCTTCGGCGGTGACTTCGTTGTTTAGTCGCAGGATTTGAGCGTTCACGTCGGCTGGGTTACTTCTGCCTACGAAGCCTGCGCCCGCTCCAGCTCCACCTCCGAAACCAGCACTGCCTCCATACCCAGAAACCCCCGCACCTCCAATACCCCCAGCACCTCCAACACCTCCAGCACCCCCGAATCCAGCACTTCCTGCCCCGAAACCAGCTCCACCAGCTCCTCCTCTACCGAAGTTAGGACCGTTGAAGCCACCCACACCAGCTCCGCCACTGTAGCCTGCACCAGAACTTCCCCTCGGAGGTAGGTAGGCGTTATCGAGGCGGGCTGCGGAGCAGACCCCTAATACGGCGGCGACTACAAACTGAAAAAGATAAGGGTTACTTAATTATCTGCTTGCTAGTTCTTCTCGTTTGGAATGGCATTCTGAACCAGTAGTAGATTCACTTTACGATCCAAAAGCACTTTGTAAAAGTTTATTTGAATAAAAGACTTTTCTATTCTGACACAATATTAGATTCTCCTTCAATCATACCTTAGCATGTCGATCTACGAGCAAAGTAAACCCAACCCTTTATAAGAAACTCAACCCTCTATCTGTCGGCCTTTTCGCAAAGATATAGAGCCAGCGTATCGCAGACTCTTCTGTATCCGCTTCTAAATATGCTGGCTGATAATGTTTTCAACAAAGAGGCGTCAGTATTATTTGTCTATTCTATTCTGAGCTTGAGGCTTTTGTCAGAGTATACCGATGAGAAACCCAGAACCGCATTTTTACCCATTTGTCATTACTGGCACTGATCAAAACTTAGGCCGGCTTTGCAACTGTAAGTTTTGCTCACTTAAGTAGCTTACGTACGTGATTAATTTACGATTTTGCAAATATAAAGTATAAACACACTAATTATAAGTACATTTACATTTGCGAAATCGTAAGTTAATCCAGTACCTAATTACGTGAGTAAAAATTGCAATTAGGCCAGCCACCAGCCATATAATATTATATTGCAAATTTTTATAATTTTTGTACTTATATTACAAAATATACACTTGATCTTATAAGGTAGATGTTTACATGTTTTGATAATAGTACCTATAGTATAGCCTTTTGACTATGGAACTAGGAATATGCTTTTGACAAGTAAAAAACACACAGCGCCTTCTGCCTAAAAGTTTTCAGCAATCTTCCTTGTTGACAGGGTCAGGCTCGTGTTATCCTTTTCCACAGGGAGCATTATAAAAGGGATAGCACGAGATTTCGGCTTGTCAATTTATTTTAGTTTAGACATTGATACCTACATCAGAATTAGCTACTACATCTAGGTAAAGTTGACCAAGTAGTGAGAAATAGGTTGTTTCTTTAACGAACTATAAAACTCTACTTGTACCTACTTAGATTCACCAAAACAATTTAAACTAATCCATGTTAAACATAAAGGTCGAGGCCAGTAAAAGGCCAATAAGTGAATCCTAAACGTTATTAGAACTGATCTGTTATTGCTTTCGCAAAATTGCTTGGACGTAAAAACATCTATTACAAGATGATATTATTATTGAAGATTACCTTTACTTATATTTAGTAATAGGTACGTTACGTATTTCTGCGTGCAAATTGGCATTTATCAATACTTAGAATAGAACAGAAATAGTCTCTTTTTAGGGTTCCGTACCCAAAGGGTACCAACGGAACCCTATTACTAAGCCTACGCTGTCCGTCCGTCCGTCTGTCAGCGGGCTGTATCTCGTAAATCGTAATAGATAGACAGATGAAATTTTCACATATTATGTATTTCTATTGCCGCTATAACAACAAATAATAAAAATTAAATTAAATTAAAAAAAATCAAGAAAAATATTTCCATGGGTACATGAAAATATTTTAATTTAATTTTTTTTTAACGGAACCCTAAAAGAGCGAGGCCCGACTCGCACTTGGCCGATTTTTTTTATTAAAGTAGGCTTTTACAAGTGCTTTTGAAATGCAACATTGTGGTAAATCGCAGGTGATTTCAGGACAAGAAATAGATTTGAAAAGGGTTACATAAAACTGGATTTTTATGTAATTCATATTATAATAATACAGTTTGGTAGTATGATTTTAAAATAGGTAGTAGGTAAGCACCTATGTATGATTTCGATGGTTCAAACGATACCCGTTACACTATAATTATTGTCCTACCTAATCATTATCTACAACTTTAACGTTTAGTTGGAAGGGAAAGGAGAAAATCAGTTATTTTAAACATGTCTGATAATCTTTAAAAAATATTCATATTCAGTCAAGCCAATTTTACAGTTAAAATTACTGTCCACCCGTTTCGTTAACTTCCTCGATTTTAGGCTCTGAGCCTCATTGGTATAAAAATGAAGGAAAGTAGTAATTTTTTTTAGTATTTGGAATCACATAATTAAGACAAACAACTTCTATCAAAAAGTCTATGATATCAGAAATAAAATTTTAAAGTAATCTACATAGATCCAATTCTCAGATATTAAAGGTCTTGTTATTTTTATTATTCTGGATAGGTACCAAAGTTTTGAGTTGTAACGAAAATTTAATTAATCGGTCTTTTAGAACCCTAAAAGGGACGAAAATAGGGTTATACTACCCTTTTTTAAATTCTAATCATTTAGTCATTAAATATAACTTATGGGCACTAATTGTTCTAAACACTTATTTGAGATCGCCGTAGGGGATGTAAATAAGGGATGATGTCCATCTTTGACTATAATTTATATTGATTTATATCAAAACCCCAATCAATATTTTAAGGATGCTCTACTTTGAAAAATTTGAAACCACACAAACACTCACCAGTTTCATATTTGTATTAAATAATAAATAATAGAAATAAATAGATCCTCAAAGTGATGCGCTTCACAAGTAGCGATGGACTGTGCTCTGCAAAGATGATCTGATGGTTTTATACCTCTCATCTTACCTTAGAATGCCGTACTGAAAAAGGTATCACGGCCACACGTTGCGATGTAGTGCATCACGATGATAGTAAGGTTACATACACTCTTCCTATAGAATCTGTATCGGCGATTATTATCAAAGGGACGAACGGACATCTGCGTTTTAAGGAGATTTTTTTTTTATATTGTAGCTGTAGGATACGTGTAGATTTGGAAGGTTTCGAAAAAAATATTCTCAATACAAACTTTATCACTTTTTTACCGCATAGGTTTTTCAAAGAATCCACCTTAGTAGCACCTCTAAAGTACTCAAGAAATATTTCTTTCTTTCAAATCTTTAGTTTCGATATTTTAAGCTGGGTAAGCGTATATAAAAGAAAAAGAAAAGTAACCTAAAATTTTAAGTTGAATATAGAAGCCTAGTTTCTATAGTGGGTCTTTAATCACAGTCGATCAATACTGCTTGAATTGATTATTCTAACTTAAATCGGGATTCCTATACTATTGTAAACAGACGTCTATTCTATAAATAAATCATTTCATTTCATTAAAGTGTTTAAGTAGGTTCTTCCTCGATATTAAGTTTGGTTAGGTACAAACAGTCCCATTGGTTTAGTTGTTAGTTTATACGGCTGCGTATGATGAGGATCTCCTGAGTCAAGCCCAAAATATATTGTTTTTACAAGCTTTTATTTAACTTGCAATGTATGTATGTGTGTTTAGGTCAAATCTTGCAAGATGAAATAGAACCACTTCCCGGTTTCCGATTGAGCTGAAATTTTGCATGTACATGTAAATCAGGTGAGGATGCAATTATTATTGGGACATGGAGCTGATCTGATAATGGAGCTGGAAGATGGTCACCGGAACTCTGCAATAAAACGACCTAACCCCACCTAATCTGGGTTCGTTTGATTTGTCTTGACAAGTACCTACTCTGATCTTAGATGATACTCAGGGGCTGATGATGAAGCAGGAAGGTGGTTTTAGCAACTTTGGTAATAAAACGACGTAACCCCATTAAGTTTGGGCTCGTTTGATTAATCTTGAAAAGTACTCTGGTCCTATAAGAAATCCAGGTTCTGAACATGGAGCTGGAAGGTGGAGGTGGAGGAACTCTGTAATTAAATGACGTAACTTTATCGAGTTTGGGGTCATTTGATTTATCTTGACAAGTACTCTAGTATAAGATGATATTCAGGGTCTGATGATGAAGTCAGCTACTAAAAGCTTGTTTTTAAAATATTTTTTTTAATCTATACTTGTTATGTTAAGAATTTTGTCATCAATATTTCCTGATACATAAGTGAAAATATGTGTATCATCACTTTATCGACCGAGCGAAGCGAAGGTCTCTGAGTTTACTAGAGCGATTTGCACTTGTCCGTCCGTCCGTCTGTCACAGCCTTATAACTTCTGAATTACTGAACGTAATTACTTCAATTTTAGATATGATATGTAAACCGATGGCCTCCAGCCGAAAATGGCTTAAAAAGTTATAAAAATCTTTATTTCAGGGGGGCTCCCATACGAAATGGGGGGCTTTCAAAGTGGAGATTGTATTCGAGGCTAGATTTCTAAAACCACATTGTTTTAAAACTTGAAACTTACACATAATTTGAGTTATATTCTGTACTTGAACAACAAATACTAAGATTAGATAAATATTATAAAGAAACGAAATTATTTGAGTTTTAATGGGCATCAATGTTTTTAACAAAACTTCACTATACTGTTACTAGATGGCGCTGTCTTTAATATTGTAAATATGCATCCCATCCACGAAAGCAGATGACGATTGACGTCATCAGATTCGGCGCGTTTTAATTACAATATAATATAGTTAAAACTACCTTATGGGAATTATGGGATACCGCGAGGTCTCAGTTCGGGGCGAACCACTAGTTTATTTTATTTTATTTTTACACAAAGAGGTAATAAACAAAACACTTTACTAAAAATTTCGTCCAACTTCCCTCGAAAGTGAGTCGAGCATTTGCCAAATAATAACATTCTTTAATTTCATAACTAGGTCATCAGACTTTACTAATATCGTTAATTGAAGATACTAATGATAAGATCAATGACATTGTAATGTCATAATTTAAGATACCCTTCCTTGTAAAATCTGTAATAATGAACTAGATGTATCGATATTATAAGCTCTGACGACGCACAAGGTTAAGTTGAGAAATTATTTTCGTTTTTCAGTTCATAGATTTTATTACCTGACTAGTCTTTTAAATAGAGAGTATTATGGAGAACTCTCAGACTTGCAGGTTTCCTCAAGTTTTCCTTCACCGTTAAAGTAAGGTCGTCAGGTCCTGAGAAAAAAAGAGGTTGAATTCCTAACCACAAGGCTATCACCGCTGTCCTTTCCGCTGTCACGTTAAAACATAAAAATGTTAAACTGTCAAAAGAGTATAAATATTTTGACAGGTTATAGCACCTTGCGATGACCTATGTCAGCCAGTCGGCTATCGGAACTAAGTAGTAAAATGTCAAATATTTGCTGCTGTTTGATAGGTCTTTTCGTGAATATCTATCGAACACAATAATCTTATGGTCTGTGTAAGGCATCCTTACTACTATTATAAATGCGAAAGTGTGTTTGTTTGTTGGTTTGTCCTTCAATCACGTCGCAACATAGCTACGGATTGACGAGATTTTTTGCCTCGATATAGCTGAGCGCCTGTAGAGTGAATTTGCTACTTTTTATCACGATAAACTGATTTCCCACTGGATTTTTAAAAACTAAATTCACTATAGCTATAGTAAGTAGGTACTCCTATAATTATAAAGTTCTCATAGGTGTATCTTCTTCTTCTTCTTTATCAACCGATAGACGTCCACTGCTAGACAAAGGTCTCTTGCACGGACTTCCACAGGCATAGATCTTGCGCCGCCGGAATCCAGCGGCTCCCTGCGACTAGTTTTACGTTTCGGTCCACCTAGTGCGGGGTCTGACAACACTGCTCTTCCCAGTGCGGGGTCGCCACTCCAGCACCTTCTGACCCCAATTACCATCAGCTCTTTGAACAATGTGCCCCGCCCATTTCCACTTCAGTTTCGCGACTCGCTGAGCTATGTCGGTGACTTTGGTTCTCCTACGGATCTCCTCATGTCTGATAGGTTGTGGTGGTGTCGAAGGTGTATGAAGTCTGCTAATCCGCACTTGGCCAGTGTGGACTATGGCGTGTCCTTCTCATTCTGAGAGGAAACCCGTGGCCACTAGTGGGCCGGTGATAGAATAGAATAGAAATATTTTTTATTGAAATAAACTTTGACAAGTGCTTTCGAATCGTCAAATGTATCTACAACTGGTTCGGAATGCCCTTTCTACCGAGAAGAACCAGCAAGAAACTCGGCGGTTGCTCTTTTACAATAGGTACTATGCTATGTATGCAGTGTATGCAGTGTTTCTACAAAGAGGGGTTCCAAAAGTACATACTTACAACTCAATGCATGTTAAGATGGGCAGACGGAAAGTAGGCATTCCCGCCGGTAGCACCCGTTAACGAGCATGACGCATAATGCAGCCGTTGCTTCGCGCAACCATAATGTGAGGGAACGTAACAACCCGCATCACACGAGACCACCACAGAAATGTTTAAAGAGAGTATGACAGGATGAGATGATGACCCAATGCAACATCGTGTACTCATGAACAGGTAAGTAAATAGTTACTCATAAGTCATACTCATAAGTTACAGGACGACCCGCCCACTGCCGTGGTGATTTCATTGAGTTATTAAACCAAACACGATATTATTCAATTAAGGTTTAATTGTTAACTATAGCACAGAATATATATTAGTACTACGTAATATAGTTATAAATGCTAAAGTATATGTTTGTTTGTATTTCATTCACGCAGCAATAGAGGATCGGGTACCTCAGACCTACCTGATATGCACACAAAATTTCATAAAAATCGGTCCAGCCGTTTCGAAGGAGTTTGGTAACAAACACCGCGACATGAGAATTTTATATTATTAGAATAGACTTCCAACATTTTTTAACAAAAAAGTTAACATATACCACAGGCGGACCTGTGAGCTAGGCTCTGTATGTTCATAATGAAGTAGTTATGCAAACTGGTCTCATCTTATTAAACGTCGGATAAATATGTAACAATCAGTAGTTCACGTCGCGTCGGTTCTTAAGAAACATCGGAGATGCGATTTTACATTATCTATTATGTTATTGTGATGACAGTAATTACCACAGCCACTTATTGCGTGTACACACGGAGCATGATTCGCTCGAGCTTAGTTTTATTTATAACAAGCTTTTGCCCGCGACTCCATCCGCGTTATGTTAGGTTTTGCAAAGCGGGAATCCTGTATTTTAAACTAGGTCCTTAATTGTAACCATGCAAAAAATCATGAAGATCACTTGCTCCTTTGGTGCGTGATTGAAGGATATTCCAACGAACATCATCATCAACGGCTCACTAATGAGCGCAGGTCTCCTTTCGGAGAAGGGTTACAGGCCATAGTCCACCACGCTGGCCCAATGCGAAATGGCGAAAAAGTATCTTAATAATATGTCCTTTCTAACAAACATACACGGTACACCAAGCTATTCTTGTGTCCAAATAGGTTCAACGGATTTGGCAAGAAATAACAACAAACTGACAGAGTATATAAAGAGTATAACGACTTACACTTGTGGCTTTTGTATATTATGGGGTATCGTTGAAAACAACTTCTTAATCAGAGCACAAATTGTTTTATTTTAATTGACAAAATTGACGATGTCTGGGTGCTATCAAAGTAGCACCCCGACAGCAGCAGCAGCAGTAGTAGTAGTAGTGGTAGTAGTAGTAGTAGTAGTAGTAGTAGTATTGGAATTATGTGGCATAATTTTAGTTATATCCTGTAGTAAATCAACAAAAATAATAAAATCTGTCAATTATCAAGCAGAATTATTATTAAAATAATTATTAACACGATTAACCGCCGAGTTTCTTGCTGGTTCTTCTCGGCAGGAAGGGCATTCCGAACCAGTGGTAGACTCATCGACGATCAAAAGCACTTGTAAAAAAGTTTATTTGAATAAAAAACATTTATATTCTATTCTATTAAAATTTCTCCATGCCATAACTTTACATATAATAATAATTATTCTATGAGGAAGCGTGTTCTTATTCGGAGCAAATCACTAGTTTATACAACTTCGAGAAGAGGCTTTATTGCAATCGCTGTAAGTTCGGTTTATTTCCAAAGCGTGTGTTCACGATCCCGTGAGAATACCTGCTCGCGGTTTTGAAACGTTTTTATGCATCTGCCAAGTTATAGTTATTTGTGAATGGTTCTGATGTCGTGCACTTAAGAGGGTGTTGGGAGTTAATTCAACTACTGGTATCAAACTATTTCGTTTAGAACAGAAGTTTCTAACAATGCTCCAAACGTACAACGTAAACATTCATCGGTTGTTTAGAGCAAACAACCGATGAATGTGTGAGTGCTACGATTACGTGCTTACGAGTATGTAATCATTTTCTGGTATAGTTCTTGCAATTCACGAGGGCGACTGACTTATGGTTGTGTGTGTGTGTGTCGTATCTGTATAAGTGTGAGCGAGCGCAATGCTCGTGCCTGCCCGCTCCCACCTAGGCTTTGACACTATGCAATGTGCAAGTACACGGAGTAACCACAAGTAAAGCTCACTCGCCTTCGTGAATTGCAAAAACTGTATTGGTACTGATAATTACGTTTTTGTTGGTTTTTATGATGATTTCACAGCACAGAAAGACATCTTTTATATACAGTTTCTGTGAGCTCGTACTAACGCGACGATACTGCGTAGTCGGCCTAAGGCTTACTAAAAATGGCTTATCACCATAAGCCATTTTTAGTAAGCCTTTAAAGCGTCGACTATAGCTCTTCTAAGCATTATTGTTCGATGGCTGCCGACCAATTTCTGTTATTACTGACCTGTTTGCCACATTATTGGTAGGATGTGCGTGGCATTTTATTACTTCATAAGAAAATAACGGATGTATCTATTATTAAGTATACACATAGTTTGATTTTATGGTCCTGTGCCATAGATTTAAGATTCTAGGCTCCTAGATTGCTATAATCAGCGTCGGTGAAGGTTAATGACCATAATGGTCATAGGTCAGAAAGGTCATAGAAAGGTCAGAATTTATACCTAGATAACTAGTGTTTTAAAACATCCCCGATATGTGCATCTATATCCGGATGACTGTAAGATACATCCTGTTACCCAGTTTTCTGCTCCATCGGACGTGATCGGGACTGACGGCGACCGATCGAAGAAAAAATTGGCAGTCATAGCGACTGCCGATAGAAGTGAAAACTAAGTACTTAAGTAACTAAGTGCCTGTGCCTGTGCCTGTGCCTGTGCATGTGCATGTGCCTGTGCCTGTGCCTGTGCCTGTGCCTGTGCCTGTGCCTGTGCCTGTGCCTGTGCCTGTGCCTGTGCCTGTGCCTGTGCCTGTGCCTGTGCCTGTGCCTGTGCCTGTGCCTGTGCCTGTGCCTGTGCCTGTGCCTGTGCCTGTGCCTGTGCCTGTGCCTGTGCCTGTGCCTGTGCCTCTGCCTGTGCCTGTGCCTGTGCCTGTGCCTGTGCCTGTGCCTGTGCCTGTGCCTGTGCCTGTGCCTGTGCCTGTGCCTGTGCCTGTGCCTGTGCCTGTGCCTGTGCCTGTGCCTGTGCCTGTGCCTGTGCCTGTGCCTGTGCCTGTGCCTGTGCCTCTGCCTGTGCCTGTGCCTGTGCAACCAAACATGACCCTGTTTTTTACCAGCACTTGAGTCCCTCGTACAAGTTTGTATACTATAATGCACAGAGGTATATCTATGTACATATATACTATACACAGTATACCTACATATAGCTCATGGAAAGCGTTCGGTGACGATGATGCGAAATCCATGTGTTTTGCTCACCCAAAAATGTGCTCAACGCGCCTAAAGAAGTTTTCACTTCAAAAACAGAGGGTTCCTGTGGAATTTTTAAAACCTTACTCTACGCGGACAAAGTCGAAGGCAAAAGCTAGTCATGTATATAATTAATATTTCATCCATTTGCATTGGTTCGATAATAAATAACAAAAAAGGAGCGATGAGGTGTTGATGTAATAATAACGTATAACCAGTGTTTAACCTAATCGACGGTTCCATCAGCTCACTCCATTTCTAGCCGCCAGCCATAATGTTTATGGAGTGTTGCGATACTAAAGGTCACTATTAGCCCTAAAACTATAAAGCTTCTCGCATATTAGAGTCTTCATTCGGAGCTGGCTTACGGTTTACTTGAGCTGCACACAAGATATAAAGTTACATAATATTAGGTATTAGAAGCAGTGATAGTCTAGTGGTTAGGACTGTGGTCTCCTATTCGGGGGGTCGCAGGTTCGATCCCGACTTCTGACTTTTCGGAGTCAAGTGCGTTTAAGCAATTAACTACCACTTGCTTCAACGGTGAAGGAAAACATTGTGAGGAAACCTGCACATCTGAGAGTTCTTCATAATGTTCTTGAAGGTGTGTGAAGTCCGCCAATTCGCATTGGGTCAGCGTGGTGGACTATGGCCTATAACCCATCTCTGATGTTGCTGATGGGTTGCTAATGATGATGAATGATGAATATTAGGTATTGTAACATAATAAGTAGCTTATCTATAGCTATATTGTATTAGATTGTCGACTTGTCATAAGAGCCACAATTTGGACTGCATGAAGTAAATAATTTTGATTATTAATTAATATAAACCAACAAAATACTAGCACTTTCAGCTTTTCTTATGACGCGATAACGTCTTATAAATCTAAACACCGGCTGCACGCACGAAAAAGTGTCACGTTCCGCCTGAGCCTGAAGTTGCACCTTCAGGCGAGAGCGCGGAACAAGCGATAGAGAGGCACGATCGGCCCAAGCGTTGGCTTGTGCCGCCCGCCAGTCATCTTCAATGTTTCTTTAAGACGTTATCACGTAAAACTATCGTCCATAAACCAACTTTACAGACAACCAATTTTTTTTAACAAAAAAAACACTTTGTACCTAATAGCATTGGCACGTCGTTAGAGCCAGTCGTTAGATGCCAGCGCGAGTGAGAACATAAATATTTTCAAAAACTTTTTTTCTTCAAATCCTGTCGAGTGGGGTATCAAATTAAAGGGTTTGAAAAGGTAATTACGAATATATATTTTTCATTTTATTTTCTCATAACGATAATTGATATTTTCATTGATATTCTTTAAAGCAGTCGGGTTTTTTATTCCTTTTTAAGCTATTGCATAGCTTTTATCGCGGGCTTTGAACTAGGACAAACAGTTTGAGCGCGGCGACCAAATCAAGAAATTCCGTAACGAAAATAAACCTAACACCGTCGTTCAGTAAGCGTTCAACATTTTAGAGGTTCACAAGTAGCTCTGTTTGGCACAGTGGGCGAGCGGCTGCTTTCTTTACCGTATGGTGTATGATGTCGCAGGTTCGAATCTCACTCGTGAAGTAGTGACAGTGCGCTTTTCTTGTTTGTTTGTTTTTAATTATTTTTTTGCATAATTTTTACTATGCAAAAAAAATATTGCATAAATATTATAATTGCATAAGTTGATAAAAAATGCTGTGCTTTACCGCGGCAGTCCCCGAGTGCCACTTAATTTTTTTTTATAATATTTTGCTTGCTTCTTGTGGCAGTGTGCGATCAACTTTAAGATGTTACGACAAATGAAGCAAGGAATGCACTGTCTAGACTAAAGAGTTTAGACAATAGAAAATAAGTTGTGCTGATTTCTATGATGGACTATTTGGCATGGCATTTACGGTTTATCTTCATTTGGTCAAAATGAACTATTGTGTACTTCCAATCATTTTTTCACTTTTCGCATAAAACTGTGATATTCTTGTGGTTCTCAAATGGTCTTCCTTGAATTAATGACAGTAAAAATGGTATTTTAAATTATTATTCGCTCACTATTTAGCTGGTGGTAAGATAATGATGTGTAAGATGGAAGTGGTCTAGCTAAGATTACATACATAGTTTACTCCATGTATGGTAGTTAAATAAACAAAATCACCAAATTTTTTTCTATGCGGTAACGTACCCCATATAACCATCTGTATATCGGGAGACAAGGAAAATCGATAAATATTTTAAAATAGTTTCTAAAAGAAAAAAAAAATCTGAGAGTTCCTTACTTTTGTTTTAATTAAGTATTTAAAAGAGATAAATATAACAGTTTTTAAATTATGTGATCGTAGTTTCTTATTGTAAATTATTGTTTTGAGTAGGGGTAAATTTTAAGAAAAAGAAGGTAATAATAGATTTGACATTCATCATTCATCATCATTATAGCAACCCATCAATTGCGAGCGCAGGTCTCCTCTCAGAGAAGGGTTATAGGCCATAGTCCACCACGCTGGCCCAATGCGAATTGGTGTACTTCACATACCTTCGAGAACATTATGAAGAACTCTCAGGTGTGCAGGTTTCCACACGATGTTTTCCTTCACCGTTGAAGCAAGTGATATTTAATTATTAAACGCACTTGACTCCGAAAAGTCAGAAGTGCGTACCCGGGATAGGAGACCACAGTCCTAACCACTAGGCTATCATTGCTTCATTAGAAATTACACTTTATACAATATCGAGGTTATTACAAAGTGAGTAAACTTCTTGAGTGACAAAGCTGCATGGAAAGCTGACGATATGAGAGGGTAACTTACTAAATTGTGTTTTTAGTGATATTTAATTTGGTTATAATGAACAGAAACACAGATTTAAAATTAAAGTAGCTTTTGCCCGCGGCTTCGCTCACGTTTTCAAACCCTTTACTTAGGGGTTGAATTTTCAAAAATCCTTTCTAAGCGCATGCCTACGTTGTAATAGCTATCTGTATGCCAAACAGCCCGATCCGTCCAGTGATTTGAGCTGTGCGTTGATAAATCAGTCAGTCAGATTTTCCTTTTACATAAGTATTTAGAAAAAAAAAAATCTAAATTATTTATTTCATTCAGCCCAACCTGTGGTTCAACAAGTCAAGACTACCACCGATTTGGAAAGCAGTTTCTGCTAAGAAAAGGTGAAATTAGGAGGTTTCCTTCAAAGAGAAAGAAACTGTTAGGTCAGGGTTGCTATGCGTTGTACTCGTAAAGACGCACTATGACGCACATTTTTAATAGAAGGTGATACCGATCACGCGAAATGACGAGCGAGGGCGGGTCAATCGAACGAATTCCTCGCGTATCTTTATGTATGTACAAGGTCCTTATACCTTTGTGTTTAGATGTAAATGCTATGTTCCTATTCTTTAGAAACTTTCCGAAGCAATCCAAGGTTTAGTACAAATTGCTCATACAAAGGTAGGCAGAAGCTCCACTATTTTACACTCCATTAGAAATAGGTGCACCTTGTATTTATACTCGTAAGCAAATTGTTTTTACCACTAGAATAAATAATAAACGCTGCTTTGTCCGTATGGGTTAAGGTTTTTTGTTTCCCGCGGGAACTTTTTAATTTTCCGGGATAAAATGTACATGTGTTAACTTAGAATATAGGCTGGCGACGCGTCGCCACGGCATGCGATGTTATATTATATGTATACTTAGTGACATATTTAGTTCCTATCACAATTCACAATCTGTTCTTTTCTGCATATTACTTTTACAAAATAATGTCGATGTTTCACATCTCACATCTGCCAGGCGTCCCACGACGGCTCACAATTTTTTTTTGTTTATATTACAATTCAGAAAACCACAAGAAACTTAACAGAAAATAGGATACCTACAGAGGGTATACCTATGTAATATTCTTTTGGAATTTCAAACGGTTCTGAAAACCTCTTCTCCGCATCCTTATCGTAATTTCTAATTGATTGAAGCTTGATAATGTAATCCAGATGAGTAATAAAGTGTGAAGTGTTTGTATGTGTTTTATGGATTGGTGATTGGCAATCTCGATGCGTAGATTGATTATTTTATTGACACGCTTATCTGCACACCACCGGCCTAATAGCCCGTACTCACGCGGCGCGGTTGCTCGCGGCCGCGCAGTTAAAGGTAGAGTTCCGAGCCAAGCAACACTGACGCCACTAACGCCGCGTTAGTATCGCCGCGACAGAGCGATAGTACAATGTTCTATGTAAATACATGACGGCGTGTACGAACACGGCGATACTTGACGCGGCGTCACTGCCGCGGTGCCACTGTCGCAAAGCGTCAGCGGCCGAGCCGCGCTTCCCCTCGTAGTGTCGCGCGACAGCTCGATCAACGCGTGGTAATTTTTAGGTATGGTGCAATTAATTTGAAAATGGAGGCTTTTACCGAAGAAAATGATGAGCTGCTTATAAATTTAGTGTCTCAACATCCACTATTATTTGATTTAAGTGTTGAAGAATACAAAAATTCGAAAAAAAAGGACAAAGTTTGGGATGAAATTGGGAGGGTGTTAAATAAATCTTTCACAATAGCTTGATTCATAATCGGTTCACCGTATTTATGAAGTAAACGCAAGAAAATTTGACTATCTAGATCACTGGTCGCAAATTGACTGAAAACAGCAGTGATACTATCGCCGCTCTCGGCATCAACAGTGCGTCAGTAAACGCTGCGGCTCTGTCGCAGCGTTTACTGACGCACTGACGCGGCGTCAGTGTCGCTTGGCTCGGAACTCTACCTTAAACCGCGCGGGTCGCGGTCGCCTGCGTACTCTGCGATAGATCGTGCGGACGCAGGGCGACGCGACGTAAGCTGGAAACAAACTATCGGACGCGGCTGACGACCGCGACTTATAGGGTATCTGGATAATAAATGTACACTGAACTGTGCAAACTATCGGACGTAAGTAGCGGACGTAACCTTGAGCGTTCAGACATCCAAGAGAAATCTGGCCCGCTGGATGTTTTTGCAATGTGCACACTTATTAGTCGCGCCTGTCAGCCGCGTCCGATAGTTTGTTTTCAGCTGTAGGCGGGAGGTGTTCTCTCCTTCCGATGCCATTTTTGCGGGCCTTTAAACCTGCGGTGTCGTGAGTATTGAAATAAAACAGCGGTACCGCAACCGCTGCGGGCGCGGGCGAAAACCGCTCTGTGAGTACGTGGGATAAGACTATCTAATAGCGGCCGTAAGACGCCATCATCAATCACTTGCCGCAAAATAAGATCGCAGTCAAGGGCAAACTTGTCATCGAATAAAAAATAAAAACTTATTTACAACATTAAAATATTGATTTTAACCCTTAGTAAACTAAGTTTTGTTTGTTTTTCCTAGATGAAAAGTGCCCCAATTTCACTTTCCAGGTCCTCAACTATAGGTACCTATGCAAAAAAATAAGAGAGGTGTCAAGGGACACCCGGATGGAACAAAGTTCCTTTCGATTAATTAATTTGGCATTGTGTTCAATATTTTCATATTACAATATTAGATTAGAATTTTTTATAACTTAAAAATAAATTATAAAAAATTAGTGAAAAATTCCACATGTAGAAATTATTTAAAATAAAATTGAAAATAGAAAATTCAGTCTGTCGAGCTGGGATTCGAACCATCGACTTTTGACTGTTTAGCGACTGTAGAAACCACAAGGCTACCGAGATCTTATAAAAATATTGAATTGTGAAAATATTGAACACAATGCCAAATTGTAACATGATATTTTCAATATCAGTTCGTTTAAGATTTTCGTAAAAAACCAATCAATTATTTTATATATAAAGTGAGACTGCTAACTCCATCTGTGGGACCACGGGGGCGTAAGCTCCTGTCGAGACGTCTGAAGTCTCGTAATCTGCCACAGCGCCGAAAGAGGGCGCTGTTTTAAAAACATGGTACGAAACAGATGTCACCAACATAAGTTGACATTGATCTGCAGTTAATCAAGGACAGTTGACAGCCTTCGCCTTGGGAAGAGGTTAGAAGGCATTTACGCGAGTTAACATTTAATCAAGTTCGGGAGAACCCATTCGGTGTTCGACCCGAAATTGATTTCTGAGTTTTGTCTTTTCGTTGGTTGACCACCGTGGAGGGCAGACATGCCGGACATAGGTTAAGAAAGCATTGAGTTGTACAACATGGCCGGACATACCTTGTTGGAGTGAAAATTTTATTGTAAATGAATAGTGAGTATAAATTTTGGCGTGTTCGTATTTTCTTTTGTGAGTCCGCGATACTAAAGTGCGTTTTCCAATCTTTCCAGCCTAACGTTTGACCTAATTTTGGTGTTTGGGTGGGGAAACGCAGACTGCGAAAATGCAGGTTAGTTCTTATGTGGTTTTTTTTTCCTAGTGAGAGATACACGTGTCGCTGTGATACAAATTGTTGAAATTTGTTTTATTTCTCCTTGCAGCGAGCGTGGGATTTCATATTCCGACGCAATTCGTCGGAAATTTAGTGAAAGTTTTGTTGGTGATGATGGCGTGGTTTCATCCGTGACGTCACACCTTTACATCCGGGCCTATCCTGCGCATCCTCGCTTGTAAGCGGGATTCGGTGGTGCATTGTCGACAACGAGGGGCGTGCCGTACCTTGGAGGGCATATTTCGGCCACGACATGGTCTTCGCTTCGAGCCGACAGCACTCTTACCAGGTGGACCCGTTTCTTTTCTTTCATTTTTGTTTTTTTTCTATGAAAGTAATTCTAAATAGAAACCTTATTATTATCTATGAGTTTTATAAAATAGCATGACACGATTAGTTGTTAACATATGGTGAACACAAAGACATAACCTCCTTTGTAAATGAAATTTTCTTTTTAGTTCAATTAAATCTAATTATTTAGTTTAATGAGTCTAAATCATTGTCTCAACCTGCTTATCCGTCAACACATTCCTAGTGCGTTGTCCATTCGGACACACCCCTGAGGTTTCCGCCAGCCGGAGTTAGCCCATGATATGAGTTGACGGGTAGGTATTGGTGGGTCAAATATTAGTCGGTGATATAGTTATTCTAAGCTGTGTTTAATTTCTAAATTTTTAATAACCTAGTGTGTTACCTATGCCTGAATAAACAAAGATAACTTGTTAGGGAAAGATTTTTATTCTCACACATCCCTAGTCACACAGTCACAGAACTTCTGTTAGCATTCCCACTGGATCCACAACGCACGACCAACTCGGACCATAGTCCGGGTAGGGATTTTCCTCTATAGTGATCCAGGGGGAAACGCTACAAAATTCACATTCAAAAAAGTGTCGGTTTCAAAAAAGTGTCGGTTCAATTTTGTCTTAATTTTTTCCGTCTAGCCCCCTTCCGCACCGCGCGATAAGGAACTACGTTCCAAAAGCACGTCGATCTGTTGCTCTGGTGCAGCGTTATTGAAGGAAAAACCAACAAACAAACACACTTTCCCATCCTCAATCCCATGCAGACGGATACAGGCGGCACAATGTCGTGTTCCGTGGCCATCCCTTCAAGAGAAATTTGTCCAGCGGTGGACGTCTATCGGTTCAGATGATGACCCTCTAATGAAGGCTTGGATCAAAGGATGTCTTTACCTTTACCAAATAAGCCACAGCCTAAGGCTAAACGCAACATGGTGTGGTCTGTATACGATGTTTGTTCTAGTAACACTTGACCTAACATCTGCCTTTCGCTGCTTACATAATCTAACGCAATGAGTATGCAAATAACTTTATTACACTATCGACATTTTGTTTGACAAAATGTTGGTTAGTTATGAGAAAAAGACGATGTTTGACTTGATGATGTTTTTGACGTGATAACGTCTTAAAAATCGATGAACACCGGCTGCACGCAAGAAAAAAGTGTCACGTTCCACCTGAGCCTGAGCGTGCAAGCGAGAGTTCGGAACAAGCGATAGAGAGGCACGATCGGCCGAAGCATTGCGCCGCCTCCCGCCAGTCATCGCGTGCGCGCTGTGGTTAGCGGATGTGTCAATATTTCTTTATGACGTTATCACGTAAAACTATCGTCCATAAGCCGAATTTACAGACAACCAACAACAATTGTTTTTTATTTAAATTTTAGTTCTAAATACAAAAATGAAAAAAATATCATAAATAAAAAAATGCATTATTTTGTGTTCAAGTATCTAATAGCATAAAGTATTGGTTGGTTCGATCTTAAAGCAATTTATGTGAAAGAAAATATTCTTAACTTTTTCCGGTATTTTGGCCCAGCTTCATTTTTCAGTCAGAAAATAACGACTTACTATCAGTATTATATCTATATTATAGTGCCTGGTTGACACGAATTTAGTTTTTCAAGTTAGGACTGCAAGATAGCTAGCAAACTAATCATACTGGCTCAGTATAGATAGAAGCTTTATTACCAGGCCAGTAAACTAGTGAAATAGCTAATAATAATAATCTAGCGACTGAAACTAGGATAGCTTGAGTTGTATTTTTTCTTTAAAATTAAAATGTCGCTCCTGTGAACTGAACCTAATGCAATGAATATGCTAATAAGTCAAGACAACTAAGGATAATTCAAAAGCACTGATTGCACTTGATTGATTAGGTATTTTACAATTTTAATTTAGTACATTTAATCTGTAGGTTGTGGGCAAAATTGCGTCTATATTCGTGATAGTGCAATTTCATTTAGAAACACATTAATAAAACCTTTTTTTTCTGTTCAGCCACATGTTAGCCTTGACTGTGATCACACCTGGTGATAAGTGATGTTGCAACCTAAGGTTGAAGATGTTGCACTTGGGGGTATGGCAGTTTTATTAAACTCTCAACTCCTACACGGGCTAATGCCGGAAAATACCACCATGCCACTAGCGGGAATGGGGCTACTTTTTGTCTGCCCGTCTTAACATGTGTTGAATTATAATTAGGTATGCTTTTGTGGAACTCATTGTAGAACACTGCATACATAGCATAGTATCTATTGAATTGTATACTTGTTTTGAAAAGAGCAACCGCCGAGTTTCTTGCTGGTTCTTCTCGGCAGGAAGGGCATTCCGAACCAGTGGTAGACTCTTCGACGATTCAAAAGCACTTGTAAAAAAAAAACGCGTGTGTGTCAGCTCCGACGCACGACTGGAGTTTACTCCTTACAACGTCGTAATGCATTCGCGGCGCTCGCTGCGCCGCTCGGATCCGATCGGTACGCTCTCGGCTTCCCGAAGCGAAAGCTCTTTTGCATTCGACAACTCAAGCGAAAACCAACCTTATTTACTCAAAGTTAGGGTAGAAATTTGCATCGTTGTGAAAAACGTAACGCGGCAACTCAAGCGAAAACCAACCTTATTTACTCAACGTTAGGGTAGAAATTTGCATCGTTGTGAAAAACGTAACGAGGTCATTCATAAGTAGATTTTACTACTCGAATTTTTCTCATACCGGGCGCCTAAAATCGATTCTTAAGAGTTAACTCCAATAAACTCCAATAAACTCCAAAAAGTTTATTTGAATAAAAAACATTTCTATTCTATTCTAAATAGCTTGGCAGACCTGCTTTGTCTTGAAGATTCTCAGATAAAGCTTTTAAAAGTACTAGTTGCTAAACTGTTCCTGCCGATTTATTCCCCGTGGTCCCAGCGAGAAATACAATGCTGCCGAATTAAAATGGTAGTCCCAGCCAAGGGCATTTCAGAAATCGAATCTAGAACCTGGGATCCTAAGCACTACACTCACACGTAAGGCCGATTTCACCAACGTTAAATTAGTTTTATCCGAGCGTTTTGAAATTTTGGCAGATCTTCAATAGGTACAAAGACTGTCAGAACGCCCAATTTATTCCTCGGTTAAATTCGACGTTGGTGAAATCGGCACTTTACCATTTTTAACAGACTTCAAAAAAAAGGAAAATTTATCAATTCAACGTGTATTTTTTTTGTCGCTGTTACTCCATAACTCCGTCAAATCTAAACCAATTTCAATAATTTTTTTTATTGAAAAGTTATAACATAAAGTTGGTGGTAAAGAAATATCTTCGGTGATGGAGTACGGAAGTCCTCAAGAAATAAGAGCAAATCGCTCGTGATCAGAGAATAATATGAAGATTTGATCGTACGAAGCTACACTAAAAAAGCTTAAAAATATAATAATAGAAAAATATAGTTTTTACAACTACAAAGTATAAAATAATTTTAGTTTGTACTGGTATGTTGAAGTCGGGCTAGTGTTGCGTTTCCCGGAAAGAGGCGGGAATTAAAGCAACCTCAATCCACACGGACGAAAGTCGCAGACATCAACTAGTAAATTAATAGTTTTAGATTGTAACAGATAAACAGACAAACAAATAAGCTCTTACATATAAAATTAATTGTTTCTTATTGGTAACTAAAGCGTGAATCACGAAATTTAAGTACTAAGTAACTCGACGTTGATTAAGTACACTATAGTGTTCGTTTAAAACGTACTTGCAGGGGTGGTAAGCGATTAGTCCTATAAGTAGTAGGTATCTGGTTCGATTCCGAGCAGGGCTTGGGAATTAATAATTTCTAAGCTGTTTCTGGTCTGGTGGGAGGCTTTGGCCGTGGCTAGTTACCACCCTAATGACAAGGACCTGCCCCTGTGGCCAAGTAACACTTCTTTGTGTCTATTCTCTTTCTACGATGGTCGTCACTTGAAGTTATGGCTAGAGCTAGACTAGATGGCGCTGCAGCTGATCAAAGACAGTAGTGTATTGATAATATTTTGCGGCATTTTGTATTATAAATGTTTTAAAGGCTAAAAAAACACTACAAAATGCCGCGAAATATTATCAATACACTACTGTCTTTGATCAGCAGCAGCACCATCTAGTCTAGCTCTAGCCAAAACTTCAAGTGACAACTATCGTAGAAAGAGAAACGATACAAAGTGTAACTTGGCTACAGGTGCTGGCGCGAAGCGATTTAGCAATCCAGCACGATGGCATGTGGAAACCGATTCTTCTCTTCTTCTTTTCCAACCGATAGATATCCACTGCTGGACGAAGGTCTCTTGCATTGACTTCCACAAGTCTCTGTCTTGCGCCGCCTGAATCCAGCAGCTCCCTGTGACTCGTCTGATGTCGTGAGTCCACCTCGTGGGGGGTCTGCTAACACGTGCTTCCTGGTGCGGGGTCACCTCTCCAGCATCTTGGGACTACAACGACCATCAGTTCTTCGAACTATGTGCCTTGCAGTATTCCAAATCAGCCTCACGACCTCCTGAGCTATGTCGGTAACTTTGGTTCTCCTACGGATCTCCTAATTTCTATAGTGATAGTCTCTAAAAATGATTGCATCAGTATAACGATCGCAATGACCTCTAATTTCTGGAGAATCTGTTTGGAGGATCTCTCGCTGGTCCTCCAAAGCGCATAGCTCTCTATAATCGCCCGCTAATACCAAGTTATAAGAAACAAATTAGGGGTATGGGTTACATACATACATACCCCTTCCAAGTTGACCCGTTAGGTAGGAAATTAAACAATGAAATAATTTCAATCATAATAATAATTTCAATGCAGTTAATTTCTTATATCATCTTATAAATTATTCATTGAATGAATCACGCTTAGTAACTACTTGTACATCCGTCCAATAAATCACTGTAGCTGTCATCATTGCAAAGCTTTTTCCATGTAAAAAACAAATGAATTATTTTTAGATTCCCACGGACTATGAACATTATCATTAATTCATACCTACATCTCCATCCATCGCTGGTCAGTAACTGGCACACCTGTCTGCTCTCGAAAGCATTTAGGCCATTTATGCCATAGTTCACCAGCACGCTGGCTGATTGATGATTGACAGACCTCATACTTAAACCTTTGAGAACATTACGGAGAACTTTCAGGCATCAATATTTATTTACGACGTTTTCCTTCACCGTTAAAGCAAATCTCTATACATAAAAAGACAAGGTGACTGACTGATTGACGGGCTGACTGACGGACTGATCTATCAACGCACAGCTCAAACCAATGGACGGGTGGAGCTGTAGTCTGTATAGCTGTTATGACGTTGGCATCCGCTAAGAAAGGATTTTTGAAAATTCAACCTATAGGTAAGGGGATAAAATAGGAGATAGAAAAATCGGACTTAACGCGACAGAAGCCGCGTGCAAAAACTAGTTATTGATATATTATAATTGCTTAAAATAAATATGGATCTTTCTCTATCACTCACTGGGTGACTTTAAGCTTAGAATTGGAATGCTTTTCCGAAGGCTTGCAGAACTTGGAATGATTCATTCATCTAGCAATTCCTAGGACATCCAAGAGGGCGTTTTCCTTCTAGGAAACCAGTAATTGCCTTTATGAGTCAATCTCATTTCCCTGAGAAACTTCCATTATGCTCTCTCCGTCCGCTTTAGTCTGGTACAGTTTTTGCAATTCACGAAGGCGAGTGAGCTTTACTTGTGGTTACTTCGTGTACATGCACATTGCATAAGTGTGTGTGCCTGTCAAAGCCTAGGTGGGAGCGGGCAGGCGCGAGCATTGCGCTCGCTCACACTTATACAGATACGACACACACACAACCATAAGTCAGTCGCCCTCGTGAATTGCAAGAACTATTAAGAGGTTTAGGCCGTGGCTAGTTACTACCCACTCGTCAAAAACGTGCCGCTAAGCGATTTATCATACCAGTACGACGGCATGAAGAAAAGTATGTGTTTCATTTACACATCCATCCCCTACACATCCCGTTACCATCTTAGACTGCATCGTTACTTACCATCAGGCGAAATCGCAGTCAAGGGCTAACTTGTAATAGAATTTTAAAAAATTAGTGGCATGGATAGAGTAACATTATTAGCAAAGTTAATTTACGTCAAAATTTCCTCACGTTACCGTGAACAAACTGAAACGATAGTATCTACCCGTTAACTATTTTATCT
Source organism: Oeneis ivallda (assembly GCA_029955525.1). Lineage (NCBI taxonomy): Eukaryota > Metazoa > Arthropoda > Insecta > Lepidoptera > Nymphalidae > Oeneis > Oeneis ivallda. The sequence continues at coordinate 3,838,986 of JARPMR010000017.1, read as the reverse complement.
CGAGACGCTATCTCTTAGTTTCACGCGTTTCAAATTAATGTTTGAACAGATGAAATAAAGTGAATTGTTAATGTGAAACGCAGGTATTTGTTACGGCAATATAAAGTCACGGTTTCAAATCTTCATTTAGGTCGATTTTTGGAACGAAGTTCCTTATTCGGACGGTTTGGCGGATGGGAGCTAGACGAAAAAATCTATACAATATTTATAAAATATAATAAAGATGAAGAGTTTGTATGTATGTTTGTTTGTTTGCTTGAACGCGCTAATCTCAGGAACTATTGGTCCGATTTGAAAAATTATTTCTGTGTTAGATAGCCCATTTATCGAGGAAGGCTATAAGCTATATTATATCATCACAAGACCAATAGCGGAGCGGAACACCAATGAAGAATGTTTCAAAATCGGGTTTTTTTTTCCTTTTGAGAGCTTCCGCTGCGTGCGCTGCGTAAACGGTTAAAGTTTCGCAAGAATCATGTATGTCAGAATTGTTCCCCTTTAAAAGTTCTAAAAAAGTCCGCGACAGCATTTGTCTATCTTTTGAGGTTGACTCACTATAACCTTTTTTATGCTAACCAAATTTGTTCTAATATAATGCATTATTTGCGAAGGTGAAGTATATATATAGTATTGAATAAGGTGAAGTTAAAACTATTCCACGCGGACGAAGTTGCGGGAAGAAGCTAGTGTGTAATAATTTTCCGTCACGACCCTTGTTGCTGGGCGTAAGAACTTTCCGTCACTGCCCCAGTTGCCTTCGTTTCCATCACCGCCTTGATGGCGCTGTTATAAAATGAAGCAGTGAAACTATCGGTTCGGGGGTTCGAATCATGATTCATGACTTTAGATTATATCTTTGTTGCGTTAATTTTTGGAACGAAGCATAGTAGAGAAATTCCAAACAAAATGTTTGCGGCAAAATTTACTAACGCCATCTATTTTGGGCAGCGTGAACTTGCTTGCAAGTTAATGTTTAATGACGTTTAATGTCTTCTTTTTTTACGAGATGGTTCTAACATGTGGCAAGAGATGGCGTTGATTCTGAACTGCGTTCCAGCCGAGTTTCCACGGCACTTAGGCATTTTTAACTTTACACTTTTAATTAATTCATTCATCTAAATCTGTCACCATTCTAGGTCTCCTCTCGAATGAGAATGCTTGCTATAGTCCACCTCGCTCAAGTGTAAAACGGCAGACTTCACACGCCTTTGAGAACATGATGGAGAAATCTCAAGCATTGATTTTCCTTCACCGTTGAAGCAAGTGATGTCTAATTACTTACTTACTACATTAGGCTGAAATGTCAGAAATCTGTGCCTAGGATTGAACCTCGGACTCTCTCGGAAAAAGGCCGATGTCCAAACCATATCGGTAAGAAATTATTTATTTTAAACATAGGCAACACCTCCACTTAACCTGATACATCTTTTTTCGAACTCTTCAACAGCTGTTACAGTTATGGCCAAGTGTACACATTTTGAACTGACTTCAAAAAAGGAGGAGATTCTCAATTCGTCGGAATCTTGTTTTATAATGTATGTTCAAGGATTACTCAAAGACGCCTGAACTGAGTTGAAAAATTCTTGTATTGTTTCAAAGAGTATACTTTTCAGGGAGTCCCATTGAAATTTTATCGAAATCGGTCGAGCAGTTTTTAAAATAATATCAACAATAAATTATATTATACTTTGTAGTGGCGCGGGCGTTTGAAGTCGGTTTTTTAAAAAGAATTTCGTATATTAAATACCTTTAACGATTATAAAGTCTTAAAGAGATTATATCTACACTTAACTTCTATAATAACATAGTTATATCCTTTTTCACGCTCGATTTGCATCCGCATAACTCTATGTAAAAGACAGATGACTCTTACATCGAATAGATCGTGCTTTATTTACAAGAAATTGATTCCTTAGTCCGCAGTGAGAGGTGACCTTAACATTTGCAAAATAGTACCGGGTGCGAATTAGGACACGCTTCTTCGATGGTCATGTTTTCCTGGTATTTCCGTTTTACCGACTACAGTAAAGATGTATTTTAAACTCCTAAATGAAATCTCGGCCGTGCCCGGCATTCTCAGATGCAAGTAAAATAAAACTAACATTTAGAGCTCATTTTTAACCGACTTTAAAAACGGAGGAGGTTCTCAATTCGTCGGAATCTTTTTTTTAATGTATTTTCACCGATTACTCGAAGACGCCTGAATTTTTGGAAATTTATAACAAAAAAAATATTTTTAAATAACCGACTTTAAACGCCTGCGCCACTACAATGTTTTTTTTAAAAATCGCTCATCAATTTCGATAAATTTTAAATGACCTGGGAAGTATAAACTAACTTGGAAACAAAAAAAGAATTTTCCAAATCGGCTCAGGCGTCTTGGACTAATCGGTGAACATACTTACGTAAAAAAAATGTTCTGAGGAATTGAGAACCTCCTTCTTTTTTGAAGGCGGTTAAAAAGATTTTTTATATTTATTATATAAATTTTACAACGTATAGTACTCGTGTAAAATTGTGGGCAAATAAATTAATTTTCTTTCTTTCTTTCTAATTATCGAGTTTAGCTATTTATGCAACTGCATCGTAATGAGGGTCATTTTAATTCGAGTGCTGTTTTTTGATACGAGGCTTGCCGAGTATCAAAATAGGATAGTACGAGAATTAAAATGACTAATTACGTTCAGTTGCATACAAGATTTTATCTACGACAAGGAAAATAAAATCATTAACAAAATACGCCGTAGTAGGCTCAATAAAGTAACAAAAAGTAACTGCGTAAGCCGCCACCAGCCGCCTGTGGCGCCTCTGTCAACAAAAAGTAACTCCGTAAGCCGCCACCAGCCGCCTGTGGCGCCTCTGTCGTATGAACGGTACAAAAGTGCAAGAACTCAGAGCCTTATCTTAAGGTATCCTATTTTAAGAAGATAACCATTTCGATTCAGCTCCCATACAACGAGCTGCATCGAAATGAGAAGCAAAACCGAAAGAGGGTTCATTTCGATTCAGCTGTCAAATTCGAAATTGGAACTTCTCGATGTTGGAGTAGATAAAAGTAGATTATACACCTTTATAATTTTTTGTTATATTATAATAAAATTATTATTGTTGATTGATCTTTTTTTGGGAAGTGAAGAAAGGGCGCTGAAACGCGTTTGCCTAGAGAGAAGATTCACTCTTGTTGTACCTAACGATGTTAATCTTCATATTATTATTTTCAGAAGGTAATAAAGCTGTTACAAACACACTGATGTGGCTCTCATGCTAAATCGAGAACTCTACAACCGGGTCGTTGGTTGTTACTCAAGTTTATTCAAACGTTAATATAGTATCACTACCTACACTTACTGAAGTAGGTCTCTGGGTGCACATATTTTGCATCAATAAATTGATAATTGAATGCAGACTAGTAAAATGCATGAAGTAATAATTACTCTCGTAAAATACAGATTCAATTTTATCTTAAACAGGCAGTGCATCCTAGCCTTAATTATTATTGGTATATTCCTTTCGTCGTTGATGGTTTATATAGGATCGGTATTTGGATCATCTCAATTATATCTTTTAAGGCTAGTTGCACATGATTATTTTTTTAAATAAAACATAAAGAAATAAAAGTGTAAATTGCGTAGATGGATAGGAATTTACACTTTATATAGACAAGCAAATCGGAATAAGAACTGTGCCACAATTTCGAATTGCGCGGGCTGAGGTAGAGAGGGGAGCCGGCATGTGAATGAATAGGTACGTAGTACTATTATTTATTCTGTGGAAATCGTCATTGAATCACGCTTCCGCCGGGTCGCAGAGGCGTGAACGTTGTGCGGGGTGCGGGAGGCATAATTATTAACCATCTAAGAACCATCAATTTATTCGTTAAACTTATAACACCCTCTTGCTATTATTATCAGAGAGATAGCAATCAAGACCGGAAGCTGCAGCTGAAATTGCTAAATTGGGCCACCGGGGTAAATATATGCCACTCTCATTGAGAGTTGTAATATCTTTTTCATCATACCTATTCGAAAAACGAATATTGGCTTCAGAGGACAGCGGGAGCAAAATTTCATTTTAACCCCATGGGACTTTTCATTTCTCTCTTCTGATTGGTCCGCGTTATAGTGCTTTAGCATACTAAAGCACTAACGCGGACCAATCAGAAGGGAGAATTCAAAAATGTTTCGAAATTCAAAAATGTTTGAGAAGCTGTTGTCTACGATAAGTCACGTGATCAAATTTGTCGATTAGAGGATTAGACATTATACGCCCATACTTCCAACATAAATATTAATGTTTAATTATTTCATAAAAATTTAATTGTGTTTTATTTACGAATTTAAACTTTCAATATACGTATTGGTAATGTCTATACTCTATACATACTATACATAGTAGTTTGATACTCCTAGCTTTTTCTCATAGGTAATGATGAAAAATAGTGTGTGTCATTCGGGGCCAAAATTTTTTGTTCTCGGGCGGCGTTTATTGAATTCCTCGCTACGCTCAGGATTCTACTTTAGAATCCCTCGCTGCGCTCGGGAGTCTACTATAGAATCCTTCACTTCGCTCTGAATTCAAAATAACGCCCTCGGGGAACAAAAAATTCCTTTGGCCCCATATAACACAAATAACTATTTCATCATACCTATTCGAAAAACGAATATTGGAGTAAAATTTAATTTTAACCCCATGGGACTTTTTATTTCTCTCTTCCGATTGGTCCGTGTTCGTGCTTTAGTATGTGTCGAAATTCAAATAAATGTTTGAGAAGCTGTTGTCTTCGATAAGTCACGTGATCAATTTGTCGATCAGATATAAGATATCAGATATATTGTATCCAACTTAAATATTATTTAATTGTTTAATTATTTAATAATAATTTATTTGTGTTTAATTTAAACTTTCAATATACGATGTCTGTACATAGTAGCTTGATACTTCTAGCTTTTTCTCATAGGTAATGATGAAAAATAGTGTGTATCATTTGGGGCCAGAATATTTTGTTCTCGGGCGGCGTATATTGAATTCCTCGCTAAGCTCAGGATTCTACTTTAGAATCCTTCCCTTCGCTCTGAATTCAAAATAACGCCCTCGGGGAACAAAAAATTTCTTTGGCCCCATATAACACAAATAACTAATTCTTTATCACGTCCACTGCTACACAAAGGTCTGAAAAATATCCGTCAATCTGGCAACATAACATCAAAAACATTTGTGCCGATGATTCTATAGCTATTATGAAACATAATCAATTAAAAAGCACATAGGCATTCGAGTCATTTTCTGACGAGATTTTCTTGTGTTTTTTTCTTCTTAAATCAATTAGTTGGAGTGCAATTATGTCGCTGTATTTGACTCATAAATAATACATAGAGCCATGTAAGGCCATGGCATGACATGCGATGTACCACATACCAGCTATACGCATCCTGGCATGTGGATTACGTGTGATTATTGCTATAAATATTAAATAGAAAATAGTGACCTAATTGCGCTTGTATTAATGAGTTCCTTTATGAGCTGTGTATGTGTGTGTGTGTGTGTGTGTCTAGTGGATCGATCTGCCGTCTCCTATATAGTGAGTAGAGCGATCGATCCCGGCCACGCACCTGTAATTTTTCGAAACCTTTTTTTACTTTGGGAAATGCATTTAGACATCCCACCCCTTTAGAAAAGATCTGATGGTCGTTGGGGTCCCAAGGTGCAGGTGTACGTTCCCTCAAATATGGTTGAGCGAAGCAATGGCTGGGTCATGCGTCATGCTCGTGAACGGGTGCCACCGGCGGGAATGGAAATACTTTCTGTCTGCCCGTTTTAAAATGTGTTGAATTATAATTACGTATGCTTTTGAGGAACTTCCCCTCATTGTGGAAACACTGCATACATAGCATAATATCTATTATATTGTAAACTTGTTTTGAAAAGAGCAACTGCCGAGTTTCTTCCTGGTTATTCTTGGCAGGAAGGGCATTCCGAACCAGTGGTAGACTCATCGACGATTCAAAAGCACTTTTAAAAAAGTTTATTTGAATAAAAAACATTTCTATTCTATTCTATTCTTGCCTGGCTAACCCACACCAGAAAGCGCAATGTTGGCAGACCCTTCATTAGGTGGACCGACGAAATCTGACGCGTCGCAGGGAGCCATAGTCGCCGCAACGTCGGTATACTCTATACAGGAGATAAAGAAGAATTTTCTCCTTTCCCCTCCGGAACCTTTTGGTTTTCAAAACACTCAATAAACCTAAAACAGTTGGTCTAGTGGTTAGCAAGTTCGACTACGGTTGACGAGGTCGGACCAAAAAATGTATTGAGTTTTCTATCAAGAAATTCGGTATTAAATAGTTGCCGGTGGGTGATCACCCTCGGAGAGCACGTAAAGCCGTCGGTCCTGCGTCTGATCTCTCTCCGGTCGTGTCGGATTCCCGTCCCATCGGACTATGAGAGTGAGGGAATAGAGAGTTCACCAGTGTTTGAGCACACACTTGTGCGCTATAATATCTCGCGCGCAGAAGACTAATCTCTGAGAAGCTTGGGCGCCATGACCGGATTCAGACGAGAGGACATTATTATCTATATATAAAAATCTCGTGTCACGATGTATGTTTGGAATAAACTCGAAAACTACTGAACCGATTTTGATCCAACTTCATAACTATCTGTAATTTGGTCCAACTGAAAAGATAGGATAGTTTTTATCTTAATTATTGACCTCAATATTTCTTATTGCAAATTAAAATATGTTTATTACACGACAGTCATATAAACAGTTCGAGATTTAGGTTGCTAGGCAACCTAGCAACCTAAATCTCGAACGATGTTAAATTGCGAGATAGTCTTAACCCAAATAGACTACTTATCTTAATAAACCTTACTAATTATTATAAATGCGAAAGTATGTTTGTATGTTTGTTCTTCAATCACACCGCAACAGAGCAACGGATTGACTTGATGTTTTGCATGGGTATAGTTGAGGACCTGTAGAGTGACATAGGCTACTTTTTATCCCGGAAAATCAAAGAGTTCATGAGAGAATTTAAAAACTAAATCCAACGGACGAAGTCGTGGGCATCAGCTAGTATTTAATATATATAATGTGTTAAGCAGATTCAAAGATAAGATCTGTGTACCCGTCCCCTAAAGCTTAAGAGGAGTGTTCAAGGATGACTTCGATCCAGTAATTATCGTAGCATTATATTTAAGAGCCGTCGGCATGAATTGTAAGTGTCCTAATGGAAAGTCGTATAAAAGGTCAGAAGGTAACGGATTCCAGCACATTTCCCAAGCGTAGTGCATTTAGCGGCATCTTTACTCTTAATGTAGCTATTTGTCAATGTTCTTAAATGATCCATACTTATCTATCTATCTATCTTTGCAAATAATAAATCAGTAACTATGATACTGTGTTTCACAATCGTCTATTATACTGCAACTACTCGCATCGACGAAGTTACTTGCGACGTTTTTAAATTTCTTTAAATTCAGTGTAATTTTTTCGTATTATTCGTCAAATATTTTTAAAAAGCTCACTTGTCCCCTGCAATGAAAGTCAACGCCTAAAATTAACTCTATAGTTTCGCCGCCCAGCTTATAAAAAGTATTTAATCTAGCAAAAAGCTGACCTTTGTGAGGGCTCGCGTAGTTTTTCTAACGGGTAATAAGTTCTGTTAATTGAATACCACATTGTTAATGTTCATTTTTTTTAATGGTTATAAAATTATATGTTTTTTGACAGATAACACATCTGGATATGAAGTTAAATTGCTATGTCAAAGCACAAATCTATAGGCGTGATAGTTTATGAGTAAAGTGTACCACAAAAATGCTGAGGTTGTGGGATAGTTTTTACTTCGCTCGCCCTAATTAAAAATTTAACACATACATGTGAATCTATAGCCGAACTTTCTATGATATATACCCGACATGCTCCATCATTAGATCTTCCTCTTTAATCTCAGACCATTCTAATAAGCCCAAATACACTATCTGCTGTAAGTTACTGAAAAGTTGGGTATCCCGCAGACTACAAGCTGCAGCTTGGAGATCAATTCATCAAAATTGGCAAAAACAGAGAAACAGACACATACACACGTCAAACTTATAAATACCCGTCTTTTTTTAGTCAGGGGTTTAATAAGATTTCATTTGCTATTATATCGTTAGTTTTTTATGAGATATTTTTATGATTTATACTTTTACAGCCTTACAAATAAACCCAGTATAAAATGTTATACTAAGAATAAACATAGAATAAGCGAAATGTCAACAAATAAACTCGGAATAACGTCGGGGTAACTCTTCAAACTAACTTATTCCATCGCTATACTTACTCACACCCTAGTTTAAATTCGAAATAACCTCAAAATCGTGTAATTGCATAATGCATAATTCGCATTTGCATAATTCTATGCATAACTATTCCTAGTATAAGCCTCGAATAAACGTGGTTTAAATATTTTTTATTTGTAAGGCTGTTATATTTTAAGTATATATACTATATTTATTATGATTTCTATTTTTATGATTTATACTTTTTCATGAGATAAGTTTCTCAGGACAATCTTTTCTGCGACTTTATTTTATTCCTTTCGCAATCTTCATTGACAGATGATTTGAGCAAACATCTCGGCAGACTTCAGACTTTATCAGTGATCAGTATACACCTATTGTAGGTGGTCAATACATGACATAATTCTCTCAATTACTATAATTGCGGGTACGTCGGATAACCTTTGCACATTAAAAACGAGAACGAAAGGCATCGGATCATCGTGCGAACATTTGACGTTTATAGACGTTTAAGGCTGCCTATTCAAGTGCGTACAAATACCGCTTCATCTTCTACCCTACTACTTTTAAATCCATTTTGTATTAAATATAAGTCTAGGCTTTATTGACCGAGCGAAGCGAGGTCTCTGAGTTTACTAGAGCGATTTGCACTTGTCCGTCCGTCCGTCCGTCCGTCCGTCCGTCTGTCAGAGCCTTATAACTTTTGAATTACTGAACGTAATACTTCAAATTTAAAAGGTTTAAAAAGTTATAAAAATCTTTATTTCAGGGGGGCTCTCATAGAAGCGAATGCGAAGTAAAATAATTTTTTTGCATTTCATAGAGTTGCAGTACCTCATTTTAAAGATAATTTGGAACAGAGTACAAAAGTATTTTTTTTTATTTTTTTTTCTTAAAATTGACGAAATGGGGGGCTTTCAAAGTGGAGATTTTATTCGAGGCTAGATCTCTGAAACCACTTTTTTTTAAAACTTGAAACTTACACATAATTTCAGTTATGTTCTGTACTTGAACAACAAATACTAAGATTAGATAAATATTATAAAGAAACGAAATTATTTAAGTTTTAATGGGCATCAATGTTTTTAACAAAACTTCACTATACTGTTAATAGATGGCGCTGTATTTAATATTGTAAATACGCATCCCATCCACGAAAGCAGATGACAATTGACGTCATCAGATTCGGCGCGTTTTAATTACAATATAATATAGTTAAAACTACCTTATGGGAATTATGGGATACCGCGAGGTCTCAGTTCGGGGCGAACCACTAGTAATGTCAGGTTTGGTCGTCATGTATCGATTGAATGAATAATCATGGGATACCGTTACCGCGAGGTCTCAGTTCGGGGCGAACCACTAGTTAAATCAATTGCTGTTCGTTTGTCTTGCTAAAACTCGAGAACGGCCGCCCGATTTAGCTGATTTTGGTTTTGAAATATTTGTCGTAGCCCAGGGAAGGTCAAAAGGGTGAAAAAAAGTTAAAAAAAAATACTATACCTACGCCGCAAGAGAGCTTCGGATCGACATGATTTTTTGCATGGGTATAGTTGAGGACCTGGAGAGTGACATATGCTACTTTTTTCCCGGAAAATCAAAGAGGGAATTCCCGAGGGAAGGGATTTTAAAAACTAAATCCATGCGGACGAAGTCGCGGGCATCAGTTAGTTTTTAATATTGTGTTGGTTGTAAAGTTTATTTGGCACATCACGCTGAAATTCTTCTTATCTATCACTTGCCTAAATATAATAATACCTATGTGTATAAAATTTAAAAGCTACATCAAATCATTTTTATAGGCACCTTTAGGATATTATAATATTATACTAGTCGACGATTTCATCCGAGTTGAGTTAGGTTTCATAAATCCCGCGGGGACCCTCTGTTTTTCAGAGATAAAAGGTAGCCTATGTCACTCTCCAAGTCCTCAAATATACATAACATACCTATTAAAAAAATCACGTCACACGTCACATCACTGAAGGACAAACCAACAAACAAACACACTTTCGCATTAATGATAATATTAGCAAGGATTGTCTTACATGTATAGCCGCCCTTAGGTGTCAAAGTACAAAGATATAAACCAGTGTTTAAGGTAACTCATATAATTGTAGATTGATGCCGAGAATGGTCAATAAAACTGACTGTTTTGCATTTACTTTTGTGCATGCCCTATTTCTGTTGACCCGCCACTCTTATATGTCAAGGAGTAAAATGTGCTAATTAAAATAAATTACTATACTCTGTCTAAATAGAGATTCTTCACCATTTTCATCCAGGAAGCTGCATAAAGGATTTTTTGTCATGGAAGATATAAGTATTGGAAGATATAATATTATAAAATAATTTACGCATTCTGTCTAAAAGGTAACATTAAATGTACAATGTCGATTGAAATAGCATCCTCTTATGTACGATCACATCATGTTGAAGAGAGTTCTCTAAAGCCCAATTTAAACGGTTCATTTTTCGAGATTTCTGCTTTCATTTTCGAGGCTTCATCGATGAGTCATCTAAAATGAACCGTCTAAATTCGCCCTTAGGGCAAAGGGCCTTAGGGTCCATTTTCGCAAAAAATGTTTGCAAACATGAACAATGAACGAGGCACCCGTCTAAATTGGGCTTTAATCAAACATGTTTTTTTTTCATACGATGTAAAAAGACGTTATCCCTTGAAGAAAGATAGACGTTTCAACCCCCATCCAAATGCATTATTAATATTTGTCGTATCCACTTCTAACATAAGCTTTCCGCTTATTTGGAGGGGAGAGGGGAATATTTTTTAAACTCAAATTGGTTAATAGAATAGAATAAAATAGAATAGAAATGTTTTTATTCAAATTAACTTTTTTACAAGTGCTTTTGAATCGTCAATGAGTCTACCACTGGTTCGGAATGCCCTTCATGCAGTGTTTCCACAATGAGGGGAAGTTCCACAAAAGCATACGTAATTATAATTCAACACAATATGTTAAGGCGGGCACACAGAAAGTAGCCCCATTCCCGCCGGTAGAACCCGTTCACGAGCATGACGCATGACCCAGCCATTGCTTCGCTCAACCATATTTGAGGGAACGTAACAACCCGCATCACACGACACCACCACATAGTTATATTCTTAAAAAATTAAGTGGCACTCGGGGACTGCTGCGGTAAAGCTATTGCATAGCATTTTTTATCAACCTGCAATTATAATATTTATGCAATATTTTTTTGCGTTATAAAAATTATGCAAAAAATAAATTAAAAAACAAACAAACAAGAAAAGCGCACTGTCACTACTTCGCGAGTGAGATTCGAACCTGCGACATCTAAAGAAAGCGGCCGCTCTCCCACTGCGCCAAACAGAGCTAAATGTGAACCTCTAAAATGTTGAACGCTTACTGAACGACGGTGTTAGGTTTTTTCGTTACGGAATTTCTTGATTCGGTCGCCGCGCTCAAACTGTTTGTCCTAGTTCAAAGCCCGCGATAAAAGCTATGCAATAGCTTAAAAATCGACAGCTGGATATAAGCACTACAAGATAGTAAGTGTGGGAATCCACATCGTACAGAAAACCTATGTTCAGCAGTGGACGTCTAACAGTAATTGAAACGTCAATGTAATTCTGTCAAGCCATCAGCCAAAATGCATCAGGCAACTTATTATTATAGATCACACAAAAAGGTCATCAAGTCTCGACATGTGTTTTTATCCGTAATTATTACAATGTCATGCCCATATTAATATTGATTAAATGCTGTGCGCATCAATCCACCATATATAAAATCAATGACTTTTGATTTATCGAGTATAAGTATTACCGTTTCCTAATATATAAACACTATTGAGTGCAATCATGACCGATAGCTCTTGTATTCGATTATAAGGCTATTCACTAACCTGGCGTTTTCATAAGTAACAGATATAATCTTCTCCTTTTCTTTTATAATCAAAGATTTTTAAATACGTGTCATTTTAACTTTAGAGACTACTAGTTGATGCCTGTGACTTCGTCCGCGTGGATATAGTTTTTAAAATCCCGCGGGAACTCTTTGATTTTTCTAGATACATAGTAGCCTATGTCACTCTCCATGTCCTGTTCTATACCCATGCAAAAAATCGTATTGATCCGTAACTCTGTGGCAGCGTGATTGAAGGACAAACCAACAAACAAACACACTTTCGCATTTATAAGGATAAGGATTTCGGATAAGGATTTTGGTGTAAATATTTAGTTAGGCTTAACCCAGGAATAAATTTGTAATTTTGACAGAAGCTCCATACGAAATCTGTCAAAGCAGCAGCTAACTCTGGGTTAAAAGGATGACCCAGCGTTTCTGCAAGCGGGCTTTATATTTTTTATTGCTTGATATTAAACCTCAGAGGTGCAATTGTCTAAATTTATTCCAATGATCGTAACCGTATTCGTTAACATTAGCGTCAAAGTTAAATAAACCATAACGGCATTGAATTAGAGCTCAATTTCGTGTAATGCATTCTTTTACGTTTACGTATGTACGATACGCTCCATATTAAAATTGGTTGTACTGAATTTGTGACTTTAAATCAATACAATCAAGGATTATGTTACTTTGACGCTAATGTCGTCGAATACGAATACGATCAATGGAATAACTTTTAGACAATTGGTACCCAGGTTGCCGTTTACAAAAACGTTCGCCTACGAAATTCCTTAGTAAAACAATTTCGCAACAACTGATAGTCGAACCATCCCACGCAGCGGAATGCGTGCATTAGTCAAAAGCAGTGTTGTTGAAATTCCCACATAGTTATTAGGATGTCTGTCTGTCAATCATTTACCTGTTGATCTGATTTTTATCTCATATTATGTTATTACAAATAAGTTACTGGTTTATTGGACATGTGGGATGCACTTTGGCAAAGGAGTGAATAGTTCTTGCATGTATTTATTTGTATTTAACTTGTATTAAAAGTTCTGTGCAATCGTGTAAGATAAACGTATGGTTTTATTTATCAATTCATTCAAATATACTATGAGTTTTAAGCTGTCAAGTGAGTACGATTTTCTTACAAAAATAGAGCTTCATTCATCATTATGACAGTAAGCATTAATTTACTACAATAATTATTTATTAATAAAGTATTGTTTTAAAGATGATGAATGATGAATACTAGATGATGCCCGCGACTTCGTCCGCGTGGATTAAGGTTTTTTAATTTCCGCCGGAACTCTGTAATTTTCCGGGATAAAAAGTAGGTATGTGTCTATGTATTAATCCTGGGTATGAGCTATCTCCATTCCAAAATTCAGCCAAATCGGTTCATTACAAACATCCATCCATCCATAAAATTAATAGGATTGTAGACATAGAAATCCTACTAATCCTGTCTTACTAATATTATAAATGCGAAAATTTGTAAGGATGGATGGATGGATGGATGTTTGTTACTCCTTCACGCCACAACGAATGAACCGATTTGGCTGGTGGAGATAGTTCATACTTAGTACACTAGTGGTTTGCCCCGAACTGAGACCTCGCGGTAACGGTTTCCCATAATTACTTATTCATTCAATAGATACATGACGATCAAAATTGACATTATTATTATGCCCGTTTTCACCAACCATACCTAAATCATCCCCTTTGTAGAAGTCTCTTTACGTAGGTAGCCCCTAAATACAATCCTAACATCCCAATGTCATTTTCACCTTTAGTTGTCCCGTAGAGGTTCGTAATAACAAAGTTGACAGAAAGTGTCAACTAACTTAACATAGGTAACCCGTAAAGGTTAGGGAACTGTTATAGTGAAATCCTCAAGGCATCAATCAAACTTAGGTATAGTTTTTTGGAACATTCAAATTAAATTACTTGTACACAGCGTCATCTATCGACACGATCAGAAAACATGTAAAAACAAACTGCAACGTGAAGTTTTATTGATGTTTGCTAAATGACTAAATAATAATTTTAATTGAATAATATGTTACATATAGCTGCATTTGCTATATGAGATGAGAGCGCCATCTATTGACATCATTGTGAAGTTCTGTTGTTGCTGCTCATTAAAAGTTAAATAATTTAGTTTTCTTATTACATTTATCTAATTTTAGTATTTGTTGTTCAAGTATTAATGTTATGTATGTTCAAGTATTGTTGTTAAATATTACGCTAAAATTATAAAACTTTCAAGCCCCAGCTTTCAATGGTTATTCCGTTGTGAGGTCAAATATAATCTCCACTTTGAAAGCCCCCCATTTCGTCAATTTTTGGAAAAAAATTAAAAAAAAAATACTTTTGTACTCTGTTCCAAATTATCTTTAAAATGAGGTACTGTAACCCTATGAAACGCAAAAATTTTTATTTTTCTTCGCATTCGCTTCTATGAGAGCCCCCCTGAAATAAAGATTTTTATAACTTTTTAAGCCATTTTCGGCTGGAGGCCATCGGTTTACTTATTATATCTAAAATTGAAGTAATTACGTTCAGTAATTCAGAAGTTATAAGGCCCTGACAGACGGACGGACGGACGGACGGACAAGTGCAAATTCACTCAAGTAGACTCAAAGACCTTCGCTTCGCTCGGTCGATTAGCACATCATAGGCTACATTTTATAATAAAAGAGTTCCCGGGGGAATTGAAAAACCTTAATTTAAGCGGACGAAATCGCGGGCATCACCTAGTTGTTTAATAAAATATTACCTATTAGCGTACTCTTCGACTGTCCACAGCTTTCTAGGTATAAGCTTTTTATTTAGCGTGACCTTGAGTTTATTTATTTGTTTGTTTGGTTCAAATCTTGCAAGATGAATTAGAACCACTTCCCGGTTTCCGACTGAGCTGAAATTTTGCATGTATGTGTAAATCGGATGACAATGCAATATTATTGTGACATGGAGCTGATCTGATGATGGGGACGGAAGATGGCTATCGGAACTCTGTAATAAAACGATGTAACCCCATCGAGTTTGGGCTCGTTTGATTCGTCATGACAAGAACTCCGATCCTAGATGATATCCAGAGTCTAATGATGTAGCTACTAAAAGCTTGTATTTAAAAATAATTTTTTTAATTTACACTTGTTCAAATATTATGTTCTTGTAACAATTGCTACTTACATAGCTCATAGCCTTACGGTAATAAATACAATAATTCAATGCTCATAGCCGACATAGATCAGCGAATCGCGAAACTGAAGTGGAAATGGGAGGCACATAGTTCGAAGAGCTGATGGTTGTTGGGGTCCCAAGGTGCTGGATTGGCGACCCCGCACCGAGAAGCGCAGTGTTGGCAGACCCCCACTAGGTGGACCGACGACATCAAGCGAGTCGCAGGGAGCCGCTGGATTCAGGCGGCGCAAGACCGAGGCCTGTGGAAGTCCATGCAAGAGACCTTTGCCCTGCAGTGAACGTCTATCGGTTGACAAAGAAGAAGAAGAAGAACGATAGCTACATCTCGAGGAAAAAAAGATAATTCAAAAATAGGTAGGTATTAAGTATTAACATAAATTAATAACTATAATGATAACTAAATATATTAACACAATAAACTCTCTTAAACTACAAAACCTTTAAAAAATAAAAAATTGGTTGTCTGTAAAGTCGGTTTACGGACGATAGTTTTAGGTACGTGATAAAGAAACATTGAAGGAAAATTGCATACTTTTATGAATTGAATTGAATTGTTATCACTGAATTATCATTATTTTGTATAATACAAAGGAGTTAATTGAAAATTACAATTTTCTCTAGTCACAAGCCAATGCTTGGGCCGATCGTGCCTCTCTATCGCTTGTTCCGCGCTCTCGCTTGCAAGCACAGGCTCAGGCGGAATGTGACACTTTTACATACGTACAGCCGGTGTTCATCGATTTATAAGACGTTATCATGTCAAAACCTGATGGTCTGATAGCTAAAACAGTCACAATTAATTATTTCGACTCGCAATAAAACTGCTGCAATTACCATGCGTTCTAGATTTTCGTATGACCTTTCGTAAAGTATCGCTTACTTTATACTTGTAGGTAATCATAATTCTAACTGTAAGTAACAATAATAATAATGTCCGCCCGACCGAATCCGGTCACGGCACTCAACCTCCTCAGAGATTATAAGCCATCTGCGCGGGAGATATTATAGTGCACAAGTGTGTACGCACACACAGGTGCACTCTCTATTCCCTCACTCTCACACGACCAGACAGAGGTTAGGCGCTGACAGCTTTAGGTGCTTCCCGAGGCATGGGGACGTGACACACCGCCAACTTCCTTACTCCGGGCTAGTACTGAAAATTGCTTGACAGAATAACCCAATACATTTATTGGCCCGACCCGGGAATCGAACCCGGGACATCGTTATCCGCAGTCGAACATGCTAACCACTAGATCAACGAGGAAGTTACGAGCTTTTAAACTAAATGTATAGGTGGTAAAAGCATGCGACAGGCGATTTTCGGTGAGCTCTGTGAGGTTTACAAATTGAAAACTATAATTCCAAATTGAATAATTTCAATGCAATATGTAATTTGGGTATCTTAACTAAATTCGCTTAGAGATAGAAACACGATTGGGAAAAAAATTCTCGATAGAAAGTTTTCCCAAACTTTGATCCAATAATCTCCTTTTTTAGGTTTAAACCTTGTTTAAACAGAAACGGTAGGTTTTTTTCCTGCTATTTTTTTATTTGTGTTGATATAAATAATTACTAAAAGCGGTGAGAAAAATTCTTTGATTATTGGCATCCATAATTTTTTAAATCAATTTTAAAGATTTTTTTCAATTCTCGACCCCTGAATCCGTAATTTCCATCTCTTTCCTAGCACTGCAAAATATATAGCTCTATCCCACTCGTACGACCCAAAACAATTTAGGATCGTTATAGCCCCTTAATGACAGTTCAAAAATTAAAACTCGACTAATCCACGGGTATTTTACTTACCTACTTAATAAAAAAAAAGTCAAATTGCGCTAAAAATGATCCTATATGGCGTTATTAGCAATCTATATCTACTTCGTCAACTAATCCCTAGCCAAGGGAACCGATCAAGAACTACACGTTCGGTTCAAGTTGGCCGCTACTCCGCTCCCGTCGCGCTTCCCCACACCGCACCTCAAGTCAGACCCACTTAGTACAGATAGCAACGTACCGCTCGCGATTGTCAGTACAGTGTTTTCAAACTTTTGTTTTTACGTTTTAATTTTTTTTTTGGTAAGTTTTCATTACTTATTTATTGTTGTTTGGTTACTATTGTTTGCGTGTAGTTTTCACACAGACAATTTATTGAGTTCTTTAATTAATGACTTTCTTAGAAGAGGAGAAAAATAAGAAATTTAAAATCACACCCTTCGACATTCAAGACGTCATTTCTATGAAAAGCATTGCAAGAAAAGAAAACTTCTGTCACAGTCGTGGTAACAGAAAAAAATTCGTGTGGTGTCGCGGGACACCAGATAGGAACGAAGTTCCTTATTATAAAAATATTAATTTCAAGTTCTATTCGAGGTATAAAGAAAATATTAATTATTCGGGTATACTTACATTTTTATCATGATTTTTTTATCGATAAAAATCAAATGACCCCAGGGAAGCCTTAATATCGATTTTATAAAATATTAAAATTAAAATAATTTTATAAAATAAAAAATGAAAATAAAATTGCGGGTGGGCTCGAACCATCAACCTTTCGGTTAACAGCCGCACGCGAGCCGATTGTGCCACGGGAGCAATGCACAACTCGTTGAAATTATAAGATATAAGATTAATTATAAGATATAAGATATAAGATTTTTAGGCCATCCAAAAAATGTATAAAATCTTACGCTTTTTTATTTAACGTCTACGGACATTTTTTGCCGGCTAGGTTGCCCTTCGCAACGCGCCATAAGGAACTTCGTTCCAAACATACTAACCATTCATTTTTGGCAACAGTACACTGTACAGCATAACGTCATTTTGTAACGGTCGTCGACGGCCATCTTGAAACGAACGTGTAGTAGCTCCCAAACGTCAGGGCCAGGTCGTGAGAAGCTGCAGCCAATACCAAAATTAATACAACGCAAGCGTGTTCCGTGTGAAATTATCCGTACAGATGATCTATATTGTGCAACGTGAGACTGATCGGTGGGGCATTATTCATGGAAGGCGCCGCATAATTGCGATTTAGCTGCGTCTTTTTGTCGCACACATAGTCGCATGATGTTTTTTGACGTGATAACGTCTTATAAATCGACTAGCTGATGCCCGCGACTTTGTCCGCGTGGATTTAGTTTTTTTTAGTCCCTTGGGAACTCCTTGATTTTCCGGGATAAAAAGTAGCCTAGATGTTGACCCGAGTAATAAGCTACCACGGTATAAAATTTTGTAGAAATCTGTGCGGTAGTTTTACGTGAAAGAAGGACTAACAAACAGACAGACAAACAGACAAAAAAAATTTGCTTCTGTTTTGATATCTGTATCTTGAACACAATTAGAAGCAAAAACCCTTTTTTGAATCTATTTCATGTACAGAATTAGTTTCGTTTCTGTTTTATTATATGTATTGATGAACACCGGCTGCAGCATGAAAAAGTGTCACGTTCCGCCTGAGCCTGCGCGTGCAAGCAAGAGCGCGGAACAAGTGATAGAGGGGCACGATCGGCCCAAGCGTTGGCTTCATTGTGGAAAGTATTTCAGAACTCAAAAAGCCTATTTTATAATACCTATTGCGAAAAGGGTATAAAACTTTACCTTTTCATCGTAACTGGAAAACTGAATATTAAGAAACATCTAGGTATCTATAAAATCATTGCGTAAAACGGGAAAAATAAGAGTTACAATATTTTCTTAATATGACGCTTAATATTTGTGTCAAAAAAGAAATAATATTTTTGTTAACTTTACCCACATACATATTCAATGATTTTACTAAAATATTTATTTAAAACACAAAATTACATACACTTGTCGTGTTTTCTCCTTTTTTTGGCTGCCAGCAAGATCCGACCCAAATCGTTATAATATTTGCCGACAAAGAATTTTTACACCACAAACATAGAAAACAAACACAAAAAAAGCAAAACAATATATGAAATTTGGCAATCCTATTGCTGGAAGAGATCGCTTTCCACGGCAACCAATGGTGCAAATGAACGTAGCTATAAATACACAGCTAAAAGTTTACTAAAAGCTTAATTTTCTGCTAACCGATTATCGCGGTTAGGATAGCTTTTATCGCGGGCTTTGAACTAGGACAAACAGTTTGAGCGCGGCGACCGAATCAAGAAATTCCGTAACGAAAATAAATCTAACACCGTCGTTCAGTAAGCGTTCAACATTTTAGAGGTTCACAAGTAGCTCTGTTTGGCGCAGTGGGCGAGCGGCCGCTTTCTTTACCGTATGGTGTATGATGTCGCAGGTTCGAATCTCACTCGCGAAGTAGTGACAGTGCGCTTTTCTTGTTTGTTTGTTTTTTAAATTTTTTTTGTGCATAATTTTTACTATGCAAAAAAAAATATTGCATAAATATTATAATTGCATAAGTTGATAAAAAATGCTATGCAATAGCTTTACCGCGGCAGTCCCCGAGTGCCACACGTATTTAATTTAGTAACAAATAGGTAAATAATATCGAGTCCAAAAATAATCGCAAAGTACCAATGTCGAGTGTCTGCTGTAGCCATAGCACGCGTTTACCCCGAGGCGAAATTCTTCTAGTAAGGTTGACTTATAACGCTTTAGTATTCACAAATATAATAACTCACTTTTGCGAGGTTGAAAATAATTATTGTTGCTCTACATATAGATGCCATAGAGCTATGCGTATAGAGGTTAATTGATGTTAATAACGAGGAATTGCAATAACAAGAGGTCAGCTTCTCTGATGATGTGATGTGCAATTATTACACTTAGGTCTGGTGGGAGGCTTTGGCCGTGGCTAGTTACCACCCTACTTTTAAGAAGTGCCGCCAAGCGATTTAAATAAATAGTGGTGTCTAGCTAGTAGCTACTTAGATCGTATCGTCACTTACCATCTGGTGAGAGCGCAGTTATTTTTTGAAGCTAAATGAAGGGGTGCGACTCGCATGATGCGAGTCTTCTTTCGTAGCCAATTTGATTTTTAATTGGAATACTATTAAACCTTTGTTAATATTAAAACTTTGATATCATGGAAACCCTACAAATTACAATGATGATATGGCCATAGGTCGATTGAAATATCATCAAACGTTGAAGCTTATACAATATTATGGCCAGTTTTAGCTCGCCATTTGATGAAACGGTCGGCCACATCATGAAGTGATCAATTTTACGATATAGCCACAACATCATTTAAGCTTAATAGCTTTATGCACTATATCAAGAAAAGATGACTTATGATCTTTTCTTAACAGAGGAAAAAAAAAGATGTTACGAGATCCAAATCTTACTCTGCCCTGTTATCAGCAAAATTCAAAATGAAATAATTAATACACAAAATTTAAAAACAACTACATAATATAAATTATTACAAAATGTTATAGACAAATCATTGTCCAAAATTACCAAGGTCGTATTATAATAGAATTAAGTGCATTGTGTTGTAACGTTGCTCTATTGTTATTTGTTACTTGTAACGGAATGTTCAATGTACTGATTTCTGATGTTGACCTCTGACCTCGAGATAGAAGATGCATTCGAGAATTCTTAATTATAGTGTCATGATTTTTTTAGGGTTCTGTGTAACTAAATGGTGCCAAGGACTCTACGTAGCCTCCGCTGTCTATAAAAGGTATAATAGACTCTCATAAGAAATTTAAAAAGTCGATTTAAAAAGTACACAGTGTTAAATCTTTGAACGAATACTGTCATGATTTTTTAGGGTTCCGTAAAGGGTGCCAAGGGGATCCTATTATTAAGACTCCGCTGTCCGTCCATCTGTCTGTCAGCGGGCTGTATCTCATGAACTGTAATAGGTAGATTATTATTAACGTGATAACATCTTATAAATCGATGAACACCGGCTGCACGCACGAAAAAGTGTCACGTTCCGCCTGAGCCTGCGCGTGCAAGCGAGAGCGCGGTACAAGCGATAGAGAAGCACGATCGGCCCAAGCGTTGGCTTGTGACTAGACAAAATTGTAGTGATAATTCAATTCAATTCATAAAAGTATCCAATTTTTCATCAATGTTTCTTTATGACGTTATCACGTAAAACTATACACGTAAGACTTTACAGACTACCAATTTTTTTTCAAGAGTGTACTAGAGTGTGCTAGATATCCTGGCTGCAGCATCAGACCAAGAATTCCGTAATCTTGCGTAGTTAATAATAATATAGCATACATGGGTGTTTCAAGTTTTAGGTTGTTTGAAAGTAAAGTAAGTACACATTATGCGTCTAAGAAACCTACCGCAGCAAACAAAACAGCTGATAACTTTGAAATGGCTGAACCGATTTTGATAAAACATATCTAAGAAATGCCGCTAGAAAACCTGCTTTCAAATTAAAAAACCGCACCCAAATCGGTTCATCCGTTTAAGGGCCACGTTGCCACAGACAAACACGCATAGGTACATAGCGGTCAAGCCATAGAGGGATGTTATACAGCCTACCTTTTGCTGAGTCGGGGTTAATAACCACTTTGTTTGACCAATCAAAACGTTTACCGCGAAGACAACCTGTTTGTGACAGTGCTTCAAATCAGTCAACGCTTGGAAAGCAATGTTGAAATAAGCAGATAACTGGATGGGTGTTTTAGAAGACTTGGGAAGTCAACACTTTTAGTTTCGAAGATTAGGTGAAATTCATATTTTTCTATATCCTCGGATTCACATTTCACCAGACTCCGAACCGTAAGATTATAGAGCGGGTTATAGCTCTATAAACTGTGCAAAACCTGTGCTTTAACCAAGCTATTATCACTGCAAGTTGCAAGTTGCAACAGATGTTTTTGAGAAATACCGCCGACGCCGTGTCAAAATATCGGCACGTCAAGCCAAACTATCTTGATACTTACCTACAAGTAGATAAATATGTGTATATGTGTACTTAACCCATGCAGTAAGATATTATATACTGTGTAACTTAACCAATATAATTATGTCGTTAAACCACAAACATTTAAGTTTCAAGTCGTTACTTCAATAATATAGTTTCGTCAAATTGACTCTAAGTTTACAGTAAGTCTAAGTACTCTGTTCCAAATTGGCTTAAAGGTATCGGAATAAGCTTATTATTGTATTAAATTCATACTAGCTTTTGTCCGCGGACTCACACGCTCACGTTAAGTCCGATTTTTCAAACCACTATTTTACCCCCCTATATGCGTTGAATTTTCAAAAATCCTTTCTTAGCGGATGCCTACGTCATACAAGCTACTATAGGTATGCCTTTCAGCCCAATCCGTCCAGTGGTTTAAGGTTGATTATACGTGTCTGCCCGCGAAATTCAAATTTAATTTGGTTTTTTGCAATTTGTAAACTAATACGACAAAGTAGGCTTAAGGCATTCTAATTGCGCCAATAGCAGTGTCATCTTCACAGGTTTAAATAAAAATCTTTACTTGAAAGTGTCCAGTTTAAGAATATCGAGTTGGACGTGAGTCTACTCACAAATTAGTCGATATTCTGACTAATTTCTTAAACTGGACACTTTCAAGCAAAGATTTTTATATAAACCTGTGAAGATAATACTGGCGCAATTAGAATGCCATAAGCCTACTTTGTCGTATTAGTTTACAAATTGCGAAAAACCAAATTAAATTTGAATTTCGTGGGCAGACCCGTATAATCCGCCTTAAGCTGTGCGTTGATAGCTAGTCAGTCATTCTATCAATCAGTCTGTCACCTTTTCCTTTTATGTATTTAGAAAAGAAGAAGATAGAAGCGGTAAGACACCTTTATCCAGCTAAGGACGTTTTCTTCTTGATCTTGAAGATGCGATTTAAGCCAAACTGACTAAATATATCTACTAATAATGGCTTTTACAACACACTACAAGCACAGAGTAAGAGCTCGTTTCTGGAGACGCGGCGCGTTGCGCGGTGCTTCGCGCGATTCTCTGTTCATGGAGAGGCGTTGCGAGAAATGTAGAGAAACCAGCGACGAGGCCCGCGTCTGTGGCCACGGCGTCACAATTGTGGTCTCGTGTACGAAGATGCGGGGCGTTGCGCGGCGCGTGATGCGATAAGCGGCAAAAGGCGCTGGCCGTCGTTGTGCCCGCGACGGTCCCTTCTGTCAGTCTTGTTCGGATATCACACAACGCAGACGAGTGTATCAACATAATATACATCATATAGTTTTTTTGTTTCGCACTCAGTTATCCTCTGAAATCGTGTCAGAGACTTTTTTAATGCGAATTTTGCTCTGAAAAAGTCTGAAAAGCCCACTCACGATGTTTGTCAAATGGGCATGGTAATAATTTTTTTTTCCTTAATTATTTTTAGTGTTAGGTATTAGTGAGTGACACTGTTCTCAGTAGCCCTGAGTGCTACATCTTATAGTACGATATAAGTAATTGACTTTTTTTAGAAAATTTTTCTAGAAAAAGAAAATTCTATGCCCGAATAACGTCGCGTGCTTCGCCGCGGTGCCCGCCGCGTATTTTCATGCGACTGCGGGTGCGCGACGCCACGTGCTCCACCGCGTACCTACTACGCCAGTTAACAAGCAGCAGCAGCACGGGTCGTCTTCGCTGGCCGTGGCCAGCGGAGGGTACGGGCTTCGAGGCAGGGCCTCATTACCCGGGTGGGGCGCGGGGAAGAGCGCTTCCCCGGTGTTGCGTTTTCAGCCGTCTTGGCAATCCATGGCGGCTGAGGTTCCTGGTCCGTTAGGAGCAGGGGCCTTGCGGAGGGACTTCTTGGGAGAGGGCTCCGCTCGCTGGCGGGCAGGATTGCCGCCGCGAGCGGAGCGGTGTCCAGTATGTGGGCCCACGCTACGGGCGATGGTGTCGCCACCGTGCGATGGGTCGACATCAGTTCAGGGGGTTCCGCTCGCTGGCGGGCAGGATTGCCGCCGCGAGCGGAGCGGTGTCGGGTCCAGTGGGTGGTCCCGCGCTACGGGCGATAGAGTCGCTGCCGTGCGCGGGACCGGTGTCGGTCCGGGGGCCCCGCGTCGCAGGCGGGCAAGTCGCCGCCGCGAGCGGAGCGGTGTCGGGTCCAGAGGGTGGGCCCGCGCTACGGGCGATAGAGTCGCTGCCGTGCGCGGGACCGGTGTCGGTCCGGGGGCCCCGCGTCGCAGGTGGGCAAGTCGCCGCCGCGAGCGGAGCGGTGTCGTGTTCGGTGTGGGGCCCCGCGCTACTGACGAAAGGGTCGTCATCGAGCGCGGGGCCAGTGTATCGCCAGGGGCCCCGCGTCGCTGGCGGGCAGATAGCCGCCGCGAGCGGGGCGATGTCAAGTCCGGTGGTAGGCTCCGCGCTACGGGCGAGGGAGTCGCCGTCGTGCACGGAGCAGGTGTCAGGTCCGATGGGTCTCGCGTCGTCGTCGTCACCATCGTCGTCGCTATGGTCGCCTGCGTGCCTCCTCGGTGATGGCGATCGCAGGAGCTCTCGAGGTAATGGACGCCCGGTCGATGGTCGGCTGGCTAGCGGTGCGATGCCGTGGAGGTGCTCGTACGGTCCGTTGTCGGCGCTGGCGAACATGCGCCGCGCCAGTGTACGG
Source organism: Oeneis ivallda (assembly GCA_029955525.1). Lineage (NCBI taxonomy): Eukaryota > Metazoa > Arthropoda > Insecta > Lepidoptera > Nymphalidae > Oeneis > Oeneis ivallda. The sequence continues at coordinate 3,814,115 of JARPMR010000017.1, read as the reverse complement.
ACGTACTCCTCCACGGTGGGCGTCTTGAGGTCGCGATGGATGACGTCGTTCCTCACGTACCTCGGAGCTCCAACGATCAGACGGAGGCACTTGTTTTGTTGGTCCTGTAGGCGGCGCTTCTGGTATGCTGAGCAGAACGCATACCAGGCTGGGGCCGCGTACGTCAGTCTAGAGCGGACATAGGCTCCATAGATGAGGAGCTTGGTCTTCGGCGATAAGCTTGAGGTGAAGACTTGGTGTAGCATCGACAGTGCCGCCTTAGCCTGACTCACCACGTGATTGACCATGGGAATCAGGTTCAGGCTGAGGTCGATGCGGCACCCCAAGTAGCACACCGAAGTTTGCCACTCTATGTCCTGCCCTCGGAGTCGGAGCTGACGTATAGGCTTCCGGGTGCCGAACAGGATCGCGGCCGTCTTCCCCACGTTGACGGCCATCCTCCACTTGTCCAGCCACTCCGGAAGCAGGTCCAACAGGCGCTGCATCTTGTTGCAGGCGACGATCTGGTGGTGCGACGACGCGAGATACACGCTGTCGTCGGCGTAGAGCGACAACAGCACGTCTTCCTCCCCCTCGCGCAGGTGTCCGGCGAGGGTAGGGATGTCATCGGTGTACAACGCGTACAGGCACGGAGAGAGGCAGCTGCCTTGGGGCACTCCGGCACGGATGGGGCGCGGCTGGGAGTCCGCGCCCTCCACGGAGACGTGGAAAGACCGCCCGTCCAGGTAGGAAGCCACCAGCCGCACGATCGCGGGTGGTAGGTCGGTCGAGAGGAGTTTCGCCAGGAGTCCGGTGTGCCATACACGGTCAAAGGCCTTCTCGATATCGAGAAAGACCCCGACGGTGCAGTGGCCCTTGTTCTTCTCACTGGCGATGTGGTGGAGGCCTCTCGCCAGCTGGAGCGTCGTGGAGTGGTTACTGCGAAAGCCGAACTGCTCGTCCCGTAAACGAACGTACGGGGTGAGCCTTCGCAGGAACAGACGCTCAAACAGCTTGGCGATGTGCGGCAGCAGGGTGATCGGGCGGTAGCTCCCTGGGAGGCGGCGGTCCTTGCCCGGTTTGGGGATGGTGATCACCTTCCCCCGCTTCCAGGTCTCCGGGAAGTGTGTGGTGCGGAGTATGCCATTGAAGAGCCTCGCTAGCGCTACGAGGGCTCTTCTTGGCAGCTGCTGAAGTGCGGCGACCGGAATTCCGTCGTAGCCTGCCGCCCTCCGTTTGGGGAGACGGATGACGGCTTTCCTCAGCTCAGACGGGGAGATGAATTCGTCCCCCCGGAGCGGAGGAGTCTGGGCCGACAGGAATTCCCGCACTTGATGGTCGAGCTCGGTGTTGTGCCTGTACACGTTGTCGTTGGCCGGTGGGTTGGGGGTGAATTGTACTTCCATAACAGTTAACAAGCGAACGCTTCTGCAAGAACGTTCTCATATTTGGCCATAGTGTTCGCGACGCACCAATCGACGCGCAACGCGCTGCGTCTCCAGAAACGAGCCCTAATGACTACCTTTCCTTAGCTGTGCTACAAGCACGAAATCGAAAGATAAAATTAAATTAGTGCCGATTTCACCAATGTCGAGTGGCGTTTATCCGAGGGAGAAATTGGGCGTTCTGACAGTTTTTGTATTGAAAATTCTGTCAAAATTTACGCTCAGATAAGACTTATTTTACGTTGCTAAAATCGGCCCATTACTCCATTAATTTAGTACTAAGTTTGTTTAACTGGGCAAATTTTTCTTTGTTTTATGAACTTATAGTGTTTTTGTGGTCAATAAAACTTCATTAATTATATTATTTATTTTTTGTATAGTAAGAAAATGGGAGTTCTATTTTTTGTTTAATAAAATAAACCGTTCGTAAGATTTACAATTCAATAACGTTTTTAGTCACTCATCACTTAAAATTACTTATATTTTTGGAAGTATATTCGTTAAAAATATGGAGTAATATTTTAAAAACACAAAAGAGCTGCTTGATAAAGATCACCTGTGTCAAAATATTAGTCTAGTCTAGTCATATTTATGTATTTGGTATATAATTAACGTCAGAAGAACTTAACTGCTCTTTTGTATTAAAAAAGTAAAGATTTAAGATCATGTTGCAAAGTTTCATAAAGTCTGATAATATCAACGCCTATTGAAATTAGGTACTTAACTTTTTTGGATCTAGGATAATAATTAGTTTTGATTGATGATGAGTTTGAATAAGATGCTAGATAATATTACTAGGTAATCTAGACCACAGAACGGAGAATATCTCGGTGAGCTTTTGTATGAGTATATCTAGTTAAGGACTTAGAGGGTCACATGGGCTATTGTAGTTATATGGGCGAAAAAAAAACAGAGGATTCCCGCTGGATTTTAAAATCTTACTCCAAGGAAGAAGTCGCGGGTAAAAGCTGAATATGATTTCGGCATATAAACTACAGTACCCGGCGATATATATTGCACCTCGGCCTTTGGAATAAAACGCTATATCTATTCTATTGCAAGGAAAGCTAGCCAGAAATTCACGTAGTAATTACTGAAATCTCTTCACAATCGGCGAGCACATCACGTAACATATATAAAAAAAATGCAGTCGAACTGTGAATAGAATAGAATAGCGTTTTATTCCAAAGGCCGATGTGCAATATATATCGCCGGGTACTGTAGTTCACATACCGATAAATTATAGTAACAGGATGAAGTCCAATACAGCACGATGGTACAGACCTACCCATTGCAAAATCCGCATGCTTCACGACGTGCGATTGCATTAATGGAACGTGTCGAATTGTCACTGCAGTCCCTGCTGAGATTCCTCCTAAATAATGTTCAGCCAGTTCAGACAATGCAACAGTTACTTACTTAAAATCGTAAATTGGCTATTCACTTGAAAATTACAAAATTGGTAGTACTTTACCTTCCATAGCAGCACATAATAATTTTATATACTACCGTAAGATCCTAGCCGAGTCTAGCAGTACCGCTTACTGCATCTTGGTTGCGAGTGAACTATGCTAGCCAAGCCCAAGTCGCCTCAGATAGTGAGCGAGGTGACTGGAATCAATCTATATTTTACCGATATAAAGATTGGAATAGTCTCTGTGGACTTCACAAGCCACATGGTGGGTACCTCCTGAGCTATTAATTACTAAGTATATTAGTATAATACTTTAGTTTGTCTGTCTCAACTCTCACGAGGTTTTCGTCGTGCGGAATGGTGGTGGTGGAATCCACTAAGATTTTATTATTTTTAGATTAGGTACCTACGTACATTAGGTATGTCATAATAAGTCCTATGCTATCATCATCATTGACCGATGACGACCACACTGGACCTAGGAAGGTCTCTTGAAATGATCGCCACAGTACACGATCTTGTGCCGCCTATATACAGCGGCTACCGTCCGTCCACCTAGCGAGTTTACCGCTGAGCCTTCCGGTGTAATCTACTTCCGGTGCGGGGTCGCTATTCCAGCACCTTGGAACACTACGCCCTATGCGTATAATCTACTTTAATCACAGACTTCAATATACGATACGTTGATAACGGTGTCGCCGAGGCAGCGAGGTGACGTCATACCGTCATTATAATGGCTATCGACCTAAACCGGAGGCGAAGAGTAACTTGTTACGTAGGAAAGTTCAATGTTAGCGACCGTGAAAGTGTATGCGCGAACACCTGATGGTTGAAAGTTAACTTTGTAAAATACCTAGGTACTAACGTTTGCTACTACGACGTTTGTCACGCGACTTCGTCCGCGTGGATTTAGGTTATGGATTAGAATTTTCAAATACTGTGAAACACGGTCTTCCTTATCTTTAATCGAAAGGCAAAATACCAAGTTTGAGCTATTGATGACCTCAGCTCCTATGAGCTAAGTCTTCAGTGAGGACGTCCATGTCTTTTTATAAATAGGTATGTTTGTTATGGGCTCTACTCAGATGGAAACGTAGGTTAAGGTAGGGTTAAGATAGGTTTAGTTTTAAGTCGTAAATAAATATTTAGATTATTATAATAAAATTACTACAGTATTACTTACATTACAAAGAGTAAAAGATTGAGCATTATGCCCATGGGTGAATATTCTGCAGGTGATTCTCTATTTTCAGGGACGAGAAAAATGGAGCCCTTAATATTTACTAGCTCTTAATAATATAAACCTAATTTATATACCTACCTAGGTAATTTTCAAAAATGTGTTCAAACAAAACTTAAGACAAGGTAATACAAAAAGCAGTGTTCCGGGTCATCAAGTTTTAAGCAATTATGGAGTTATAAAAACCTAGTCATAAAAATAAATTATAAGTCATACTAATATAATACAATAAATTAAACAACATTACGACTCTATGTTGTTATAACCTAAGGTTATAATTATAATACATATTATGAAAAGTTTCTTGGATTATTATTGTCCTAGTTTAAGTTATTTTAAAATTAAATACAGCGCCCTCTATTAGTGTCACGAGGAATCTTCTCAAACTTTCAAAGTTGTGCGTAAGGTCACATTAATTCGAATATCGATTTCTAACTTATGTTGCCTGCGGTATTTAGTAGATGGAGTTTTAAATGTATTAGGATTTAGGAGCAATGATATTCTAAAAGTGATGGTTGGTTGTTTAATCAAGTATCCATTTTTCCAAAAAAAAGAAGGAAGGATAAGGGTCAGTTTTTTTTAAATAAAATTTAATACTTATTTCTTTTATTTTCATTAGAAAGTAATTTTGTATGGTTGTGCTTATTTTATACTAGATAATGCCCGCGACTTCGTCCGCGTGGATTAAGGTTTTTTAATTCCCGCGAGAACCCTTCAATTTTACGGGATAAAATGTAGCTATGTGCGGTGTAGCTGATGCCCGCGACTTCATCCGAATTTTTAGTTTTTGAAATCCCTCTTACTTTGATTGGGAAATCTTTGATTTTCCGGGAGAAAAAGTAGCCTATGTAGTGACATACTGGAGAGTGCTCCAAGTACCTCAATTCTTCTTCTTCTTCTTCTTTATCAACATATAGACGTCCACTGCTGGACAAAAGTCTCCTGCAATTATACCCATGCAAAAAATCACATCGATCCGTAGCTTTGTTGCAGCGTGATCGAAGGACAAACCAACAAACCAACAAACACACTTGAACGCATTTATGATATTAGTATGATAAGATTATTAATTATTTACACTAATTGATGAATTAATTGTTACGAAAAATCTGTTCTTCTAACGATCATATCTTTTTTCTCCAAGTCAGTTCAGGCAGCAGTGATAGCCTAGTGGTTACGAATTTGGTCACCTATTCGGGGGGTCGCAGGTTCGATCCCGGGCATGCACCTCTGACTTGCGTTTAAGAAATAAATTAACACATGCTTAAACGGTGAAGGTAAACATCGTGAGGAAACCTGCACACCTAAGAGTTCACCATTTAATGTTCTCGAAGGCGTGTGAAGTCCGCCAATTCGCATTGGGCCAGCGTGGTGGACTATGGCCTATAACCCTTCTCTGAGAGGAGACCTCGCTCAGTAGTGAGCGGCTGATGGGTTGATGATGATGATGAGTTCAGACATGCTGATTTAAGATTCATTTTAAACTACTCCCTTAGGGCAACAAAAGCAGACATACGTAGTTCATAATACTGCAGTCTTGGGTATGGTATGGTATTTGTATGTAATTAATTTTGTAATTTGTAACTTTTTAATCGGCTAATTTTGTAATTACCCATTATACTTCGAATTTAAACGTGGTAAGGGAGTCCCAAAAGATAAAACGAACTTATTTGTAGGTACTTCATTACAATTTTAATATTTCAGAAATTACAAACATAATAAATTAAACACAAAAATAAATTAATTAAAATTAAACCTTTTGTAATAGACAGTTTTATAAATAGACGATACGGCACACTTAAAATACTTAAAAATACATGGAATTAATTTGGTCCAGACAAATTTACTGTGATAATATTTTCAGTACTTGTTTGAACATTGTATTCAGTGTGCTGAGAACTCTCACTAGTAGGTCTATACCGCATACCAAACTTTGGTACAAGTATTGTGGTCTGTATAGTTTGAGATGTAGTTATCGAGTCAGTTTTATTATAAGCATCCGGGTATAAAGAATTAGATTCATTATCTAATAAAGAACTTATTGTATGGATGGGTAATGGAGGTATAGGCATTTTCGTAGAAGAATTATCTATTAATATTGTTGTATTAGTAATAGAATAGGTTTGTAACGATGAAAGACCTCTTCCAGAAGTATGATTGACATCTTGAGTACTAATGCCAGATGGAAAGTCTATTGGTACAGCAGTTGTATAAGATACTCCTGGAATAAGAGTTAATAATGACTTATTGTCATTTTGGTAAATGTTTACTTCCTCATGTACTATATCTCCATACTGTTCATGCTTTTCTGGTACATCCTCAGATATAAATTCACGAGAATCTATTTCTTTATCTGTATTTATGGGTTTACTATTTGTATCATCTCTATTATTTTCTTTATATCTGTTTCCTAATGGATCATCATTGGAATCAGTATCCAGATGTGCAAAGTCATCATAGTCGGTCATTTCTGGGTTCTCACCCCGACGGATCACGTAAGGTGTCAAGAAAGGTTTTGGTGTCATTTTCTCTGTATTGTTTTCTTTTGTTTCTGTAAGGTCTATTCCAGAAAATCGTGATTTAAATCTATTTGCATTAAAAACTGGCGTTTGTGGTGGAAGATACTCATAACCAGATGCTTCACCATTTTTATTTAATGTAGATATATCTAGATCTGGATGTGATGAGGGGGACTGATAGTTTTTGTTTAAAACTATAATTTTGGATGGTGAAGTATTATTAATTTTATCGTCATCACCACTATCTTGATTCACTCTATTGTTTGTATAACCGGTATTTGTAAATTTGTTTATTTTACTTTTTTCTAGTTCTTCTATTTTATTTTGTTCGTATGAATCGTGATATTCATCAAAAAGATCACTGCTGCCAGCGAAATTAGCTTTATTTATAATATCATTCGTTTGTGGATATCCTTGATATTTTTTGTAACCATATTTTTCTTCATCATAAAGTCCTAGAAAATAAAATTTAAATTACAAATACTTCTAAAGAAAGATCTCTGAAAAAAGGATCTACTTCTGATCTGAAGAAAAACCAACTACACTAAAATCTAAACTAGGTGAAAACTTACCGTCGTCGTATACTCCAGCTTCTTTGTCTCTTGTTGCTAAATCTATAACCCTCAAAATTGCATCTGGTATTGGTGGAGCGGTTGGCAAATGAGCACCTTTAGGCACGAAACCATTTTGATCAGCAGTATATTCAACTTTGTATAAAATTCCATCATCTCCTATATATGAATACGATCCTTTTGCTTGTACTCCATTCGTGGCAGTGCCTTTTTCTTCACCGTGAATTCCATTTGATGTATCGTAACTGTAAGCATAACCTTCCGGGTTTATTGATTGTTGATAATTTAAAATTACCGCTTGTTGATCGGCCAGTGCTTGTATTCTTTGTGGTTTGTCATTTTCTACATGATTGAAGATTATGGGTTCTTTTTCGGTTGGAATTATAGTTGTAGTTGGAAAAAATAGGGAAACTGCTGAGAAATTAGTATAGTCATGTGGTGTTCTGTAGCTGTTAGCAGTATTGAGATAATCTGGTGATAATGTTGAAGAAAAACCGTTCGATTGTTGAACATTTTGATTCAATGAAGATGTATCTTTAGAACTACCTGTGTCTGGTTGCATATATTCATATTCATCATTAGAACCCTTTTCACTGATTACTGGTGATGGTAGGGTTATGTAAAATACATGATTATCACTATCTCTCCCATAAGATGGTAAATACACTCTATTTTTTTCAACATTATTTTGTTGAAGATTATCAAAATCATTAAATTTTGAGGGATTATCTTCAGGTATACTTGATGTTAAATCTTCTTCTTGTTTTAGAAATGGTAATGATTGCTTAAATCCAGGTGATGTTATTTTGGTTGTAGATGTTAACGAATTAACGTTGTTTGAGATTTTAGGTTTATAGTTGGATATTTCATCAGAAATATCACCTGTTTGGTTAGGACCAATTCTGTTAATTTCTGCGTTGAGTTTAGGTGCTTTAGACAATCCTTCGTCAATGTGTTTTCTTTGAGGTAGTTTGAATGAAATATCAATAGTACCAGGATTTTTGCCAGAGAGAGAAGGTCTAGGAGGAGGTAGATAGGTGCGATGTAATTTTTCAGCAAATGTTAGACCTATAGTCAAAAAAACCTGTAAGAGAAAAGTTACATTATTGCACAAAACTCACAGTTATTTTTCACGTTTTTTTGTTTTTCTTATAGTGTGTATCAATTGATTTTATTATTATTTCTTAAACCTACAAGGCTATCTTGATGGGCGACTAATAAATGAGTGATAAGTAGTAAATCGTCCTTCCATCAAATATGGTTGTCAAATTCTCCTCTCACGTCTTAAAATATGATACACCTATAAGTATATACTGGTATATGCTAAGGGTATATACTATCGAAACAAGGATTTAGTTTAAATAATGAAGCCAATATTATCATGAAATTACTCTATTTTTAACCGACTTCCAAAAAGGAGGAGGTTCTCAATTCGGCCGGTATCTTTTTTTTTTTTCTATGTATGTCCACCGATTTCTCCGGGATTACTGGACCGATTCGCGTGATTTTATTTTAATCGACAAAGGATGTTTGCGAAATGGTCCCATAAAAATGTTCACCTTCAACTCCTCAAGCCTGATGCTGCAGGGATATTGCTCACCTAAAATAAAGAGATTTACGAAATGTCGATTACGAATTGATATTGTAGGTAACAAGTATGGACTACATCGTGAAGCTTCAGGTCCTAACTCCTCAATCCTGATGCTGCAGGGTACTGCCTACCTAAAACTATGGTGATTTAGGAAATTTCGATTACGAATTGATATTGTAGGTAACAAGTATGGACTACAACATGGAGCTCCAGGTCCTAGCTCCTCAATCATAGAATACTACACTTAAAAGCTTAAAATAAAAATTCTTTTCAAAAAACCGACTTCTAACGCCACTACAAAGTATAAAAATAATTTTAGTTTGTCCACGTTTGTTGAAGTCGGGCGGGCCTAAAATACAAACTATGAAACCGACTCGCGATGCTCGCTCGACTTCTACAAACGAGTCTCTCATATTGTGTAGCGTTTTTTTTTATACTTTGTAGTGGCGTTAGAAGTCGGTTTTTTGAAAAGATTTTTTTTAAGTTAACTGTCATTTTGACTATAATTAAATATGATTAAAGTGAGTTAATAAATTAATAAATTCAAATAGTATTCAATAAGTAACAAACCCAAAACATCTTCATCTCTGCAGATGCTTCTACTCTAGGAACTGAATGTGATATGTACTTAATCGAATCAACATAATGCTTTTTATACTGTCCTTAACTTTAGTCGTTTTTGATCTTCGCTCGTGATAGATTACACGGCGTGACAGGGTTTAATTGTTGCTAATCTGTTGCTATCGGACCTAATTTAAGTTTACAAGTCATGTCAATCGATACATCATATTATAATCAAATATAGCTGCGTTTAATATTATGTTCATAGTAAAAAAAATCTGCGGTTTACCTTTGACTAGTTATTTTTGTTCTTAATTACTTTTCGTTGCTCTTTTTCTAATTTCCAGTTCACTTATTTTATACAAATACTGAAGATTTAAATCTTCTCTATCTACATCGTATTCCTCATTTTGTTAAAGTCTATATATTCCACTATCTTAAGCACATTCGGCAAGGTAGATTTTTGAATTTGTGCGAGTTCTCTCCTTTGTACTTTGTCTTGACAAATGGTTTTAGTAATTTCAACGATCGATGATTAATCATACAAATGTTAAGCAGAGCATGGCTCGCGGACTGGATTAAAAATAAAGAAATATCAGCTTTGTCCACTTGATTTAACTTTTTTTTTGTACAAGAATAATAAAAATAAAATAAATATAATTATAATATACTTACATTAGAAAAAATGAATAGTAGGTATATGCAAGCAGAGTCGCAGGTAACATCGACATAAAGTACATTATTATATTCGATCACGTTACAGCTGACACGGTTTTCAAAGTGGACGTGATGATCTTGATCCCTCGACCTTTGGGGGAGGTACCATTGACGTCGATATAGGGAATTATAGCACTGCTTTAATGAAATTGAAAGTACGTGTCAAAAGGTGTAAGCCGCAATAGCTCAGAGATATATTATGCGGACGGTCTGAAGTATGTATAGTCGTTGATACAATTTATGTGTTATTTATATTTTACTGTAACTCTGTGGTATGTTTTGATGCGGGTTGTTGCGTTCCCTCGAATATGGTTGAGCGAAGCAACGGCTGGGTCATACGTCATGCTCGTGAGTGGGTACAACCGGCGGGAATGGGGCTACTTTCTGTCTACCCATCTTAACATGTATTGAATTGTGAGTAGGTATGCATTTTTGGAACTTCCGCTCATTGTGGAAACACTGCATACATAGCATATTACCTATTGTAAACTTTTTATGAAAAGAGCAACCGCCGAGTTTCTTGCTGGTTCTTCGCGGCAGGAAGGGCATTCCGAATCAGTGGTAGACTCATCGACGATTCAAAAGTACTTGTAAAATAGTTTATTTGAATGTTTAAATGAAATTTCTTATAAAAAAAGATGTTCTAGATTAAATTCTTTTTATTAGATTTTTAAATAAGTATCTCTAATTGCTTATATCTTTTAATGTGATATTTTCCTTTGGTAAATTACCGACTTCGTTCGTTCCATTTCAATTTGCAAATCTTTAATATTTGTTTAAATAATCTCACAATAAGGAAATAGAAATAAAAGGTCATATTCAGTAATAAATAATTAACTATATTAACTAGATGGATTTACAGATTACAGATATTTCCTAACCTTAAACTCGTTATTATTCCTTTTGGTCATTCTTTTTGGGTTCAGGCTTACGTCTTTTATCTTCATTCTTTCTTACAATCTTTGAGGGTTTATTTTCTGAAGATACCTTCCTTTTCACTGGTGGAAGGTAAGATTTTACTGTGCTTGGAGTTACTTCTTGCATAAGAGCGCTAAGAACAGGAGATAAATTATTATTTTTTTCGTTTAGTTGAATATTTGTATATCTGTACCCAGGTGTTCTGTATTTTAGTAAAAGAGGATTGGGTATGGATACTATATCTTCATTTCTTGCGCCTTGATCGATGATGGTGGGTACGGTAGGACGATTCTGAATTAAAGCAGGTGTATAAGGACGACTTGTAACAACTTTCACTCTTTGCTGGTTACCTGTATCTTCACCTCCATATTTCTGTGCATCGTAAGAGCCTGAAATGAAAAGAAAAGCTCAGGTTTTTTAGATGAAAATGCAGACCCTCAGTTAGAAGTTAGAACTAAAATCATTAAAAAAGTTTCTTGCAGTTAATGGTTATAATTAAATTTCAAATATTTTTGGTTTTTAGCCGACTTCAAAAAAAGGAGGAGGTTATCAATTCGTGGAATCTTTTTTTTTCATGTATGCCCACCGATTACTCGAAAACGAATGAATTTGGAAAATTCTTTTGAAAAAATATAATTTATAATATATAAAATTCTTTTTAAAAAACCGACTTCAAACTCCCGCGCCACTATACAAAATATATAATTTACTAGCTGACCCAGCGAACTTCGTACGCCAACTTATCTATATAAATAAAACAAATAAACTATACCAATCCAAAAAAACTATCCTATCTTTTAAGTTGGACCAAATTACAGATAGTTACGAAGTTTGATAAAAATCGGTTCAGTAGTTTAGGAGTCCATCGCGGACAAACAACGTTACACGTAATTTATATATATTAAAATTGTAATTTTTTGTATTTAAAATATTTTTTACTGCAATTAATCACATTCGCCAAGAAATCACTCCATTCATGTAGTTTATAACGTTACCATCATCGAAAATTCCAGCAGCTTCATCACGAGCGTTCTGTTCCAATGATCTTAGAATTTCTTCTGGAATGGGATGCGGTGTAGGAATATGATCACCTTTAGGTTGGAAGCCATTTTCATCGGCAGTGTAACTGAAAATTGAATTATATTAATTAGCTATTGAAAAACCACTTCAAAATAATATGTCTACTGATGCAGTTGTGTGTACTATTGCTATTTATGGTATCCCCTTAGCTCAGACTTGTGATGTGCCGGATATTCTTATCCGTATTCGTATCTACGGATATCCGAAGGAGAAGAAAGATCCGTGTCCGTATCCGTTACTTTTTTGGCGGATCTATAACGGATCTTTTACCTCATTAATTTTCAATACATAGTTGAAATTCTATATTATATAGGTGGTTAGGTAGCAATGAAAAACTATTAAATTCCATTCAGATTAATTTTTATTTCTTAACTAGCTGATGCCCGCGACTTCGTCCGCATGAATTTAAATTTTAAATCCCTCGGGAACTATTTGATTTTCCGAGATAAAAAGTAGCCTATGTCACTCTCCAGGTCCTCAACTATACCCATGCAAAAAATCATGTCGATCCATGGCTCTGCTGCGGCGTGATTGAAGGACAAACCAACAAACCAACAAACACACTTTTGCATTTATAATATTAGTATGATATCAAATATTTCAGTGTCACATACTAAACTATAAACAAAGACCCGCGCAATGCAAGTCGAAATGTCCTGTCAAGCAAAGCGTCAAGTGGCGTCAACTATCGTTTCAAGGTCACGCGCATCGACACCGATTGAGTAAGAAAGTTAAGTTCCGTATCCGCGGATCTTGACACCAAATAATCGTATTCGGATCCGTATTCGCAGATATACATTTTTAACGATTCGGCACATCACTAGCTCAGACAACATATTATGATGGAACGCCTTAGCTGCAGATAGTTGCACTTCTGACAAAACCGTACCACTAAGTGTGAGCATTCCTATACGACTTCACATTGAAAAATGTTAAAAAATTAATTACTTACTCCTATTCTTCTAAAACGGCCACTCTATCTTAGACAGCATCATTGTTTACCATCAAATCGTCACAGTCTATACTTAAGTTATCATAAAATATGTAAAATAAAACTTTACCTCATACTGTATTGAACACCATCATCACCAATATAGGAATATGCCCCTTGAGCGTTAACCCCATTAGTAGCTACACCATTTTGTTCAGCCCAAATACCATTTTCTGTTTCATAAACATATGCGTAAGCATCCCCTTCATTCTTATATTCTTGACGAAGTATTTTAACATTTCTTTCTTGCGAAGACTGAGTGTGTTCCTGTCTTTGGTCATCCACTTGATAACTGGGTCCTGAAAAATCATACTAATATTATAAATGCGAAAGTATGTTTGTAGGTTTGTCCTTCAATCAGGCCGCAAGAGAGCAACAGATCGACGTGATTTTTTGCGTGGATATAGTCGGGGACCCGGAGAGTGACAAAGACCACTTTTTATCCCGGAAAATCAAAGAGTTCCCGTGGGATTTTACTAAATCTACATGGGAAACTAAATCCACGCGGACGAAGTCGCGGGCATCAGCTAGTAATAAATATTGCTGCTTTAATAATAATTTACACTAAGCCTAATAGCAACAACCTTCATCGGGTGATAGTTCTTATTGGAAAGTTGATCCAATTAAGGAAATTGGTGATTATTTCGTAACCTAACTTTGATGGTTCTACTTAACATTTTCAAAGTGCCTGTGAAAGCTTAAGTTTATTGATCCTAGTATAACTATCACCATTATATTTGTTCTAAACTTGAGCTCTGTAGGTAAAGGCTGCTCAACCGAGCATTTCGTCAAGCTAACATCCTTACTAATATTATAAATGCGAAAGTGTTTGTTTGTCGGTTTGTTGGTTTGTCCTTCAATCACGCTGAAACAGGGCTACGGATCGACGTGATTTTTTGCATGGGTATAGTTGAGGACCTGGAGAGTGACATAGGCTACTTTTTATCCCGGAAAATCAAAGAGTTCCCGAGGGATTTTAAAAAATAAATCCACGCGGACAAAGTCGCGGGCATCAACTAGTTAACTATACGCTAAAGTGTAAAGTAACTTGTGGCCTGTTAAATTGGTTTAAAACAATAAGCAGACATATCTTATCAAATTAATTCAAATATCATTTAGATATTAAAGTTTCAATATTACCTGGATAATTCACTTTCTTAGAATCCACAGAATTTTGGTTCTGAACAAAAAAGTTACCATGGTTGCCAATACGAACCACATCGTTAACTTCTTGATTGTTGACATTGAATTGATTTTGACTGACCGCAAAACTAGTGGGTCTCTGCAACGCAGGACTAGCAGTTGTGAGGATCGGTATCTGATCTTCAATTATATTGGGTCTTTGAATTTCGTCTTCATGTATTACAGTTTCAACATTACCTGGATAATTCACTTCTTTATAATCCACAGAATTTTGGTTCTGAACAAAAAAGTTACCATGGTTGCCAATACGAACTACATCGTTGACTTCTTGATTGTTGACATTGAATTGATTTTGGCTGATTGCAATACCGGTGGGTCTCTGCAACGCAGGACTAGCAGTTGTGAGGATCGGTATCTGATCTTCAATTATATTGGGTCTTTGAATTTCGTCTTCATATACGACGCTTTCATCAATTTGTCTTTGTGGCTCATCATTGTCAAGTACTACGATTGGTCTTGAGATAGGTGCTTCAAGTATACTATCGGAACCACCAGAGGACAGGGCATTTGGTGGTAGATAGATCCTTTCTAGCTTTTCTTCATACGAGAAATTTATTATACTTATGAGTAATAGTAATATCTGAAACAAAAATAATGAAGTTCAGAATAACAAGGCGATGTTCTCCTTAAACATACTAAAATTATACTTTAAATAGCTCAATTATAAACATAAAAGTCGTGTGTTGTCGTGGGACTCCAGATAGGAACGAAGTTATTATTATAAAAATATTAATTTCAAGCTCTATTCGAGGTATAAAGAAAATAATTATTTGAGTATACATTTTTTATCATGATTTTTTATCGATAAAAATCAAAATGACCTCAAGGAAGCCTAAATATCGATTTTATAAAATATTAAAATTAAAATAATTTTATAAAATAAAAAATGAAAATAAAATTGCGCGACTCCGGGTGGGCTCGGCCACGGGAGCGATGCACAACTCGTTGAAATTATTATATAAGATATTTTTAGGCAATCAAAAATCAAAAAATGTATAAAAGTGTCGTTACAACTTTTGGTCTTAATTTTTTCCATCTTTCGCAACGCGCGATAAGGAACTTCGTTCCAAAAGTTGATATGACTACCTAACTCACTAATAAGGGATGGCAATGGGCGCACAAACACTTCAAAGGATTGGTAGATGTTGGGGTCCCAAAGTGCCTGAATGGCGACCTCGCACCGGTTAACGCAGCGTTAGCAGACCCCCAATCAGTAGACTGATGACATAACACGAGTCATACAGGCACCACAAGACCAAGTTGTGTAGAATTCCTTACAAAATTTTATCCAATAGCGGATGTCTGTTGGTTGAAGAAGACGACAACTCATTACATCATCTAATTTTCTAACACTCAAATATTCAAACGATTTCCTTAACTTGCATTTGTTATATCATAACCGTTTACAAAATACAATATTATAATAGAATTTTTTACCAATTTCATTCTCCGATTATTTTTTGACTAGTTACCACACGGATGCTTTCTGATACAGTGATGTAACTTATATACGTGTTCTTTATTTATACTGGATCCTGATTAGGTTGATCTACATTGTAAATATGGCTCTTTATCAAAAAAGTCGTGGCTCTGTGATTGCTTCACAATCGCAAAGAGGGACGTACCGCTCTTAATTGCTTAAGATGGTTTTATGCGAGAGTTTGTATCCTTATATAATAAATGTGAAAGTATGTTTGTTTGTTGGTGTGTCCTTCAATCGCACAGCAATGGAGCAACAGATAGACGTGATTTTTGCATGGGTGTAGTGAGGACATGTATATGTCGTAGGCTACTTTTTATCCCGGAAAAACTAAAGGGAATTTTAGAAACACAACTCCACGCGGATGAAGGAAGGAATATTAGTGTATTAGAAATTATTCTGTTTTACCTACAATAAAAAGAATATTTGATACTGAACACACTGATAAAAGGACAACACTTGAACTGTTTGAACATTTACGTATGTTCCCTGGTAGCGCCTAAACTACTGAGCCGATTTTGATGAATGACGTTACACTCACTTCGTTATTATAGTCTGAGTGATATAGGCTACATTTCTTAATAAGTATAAACAAAAATATGATGGATGTAACATTAAATTTTCCGTAGTCCTGTTGTAGTTTTTAAACTTTTTTCAATTAGAAGCCCTTAACTGCGACTTACTTCTGCTTATTTTAAAGTGTTCTGTAAAATTTTTTGAACGAGAAAAATCTTTTTATTACTTCCACAATTTTATAGTGAAAATATGTAAGTACAATTTTACTATTTTATTTATTTATATTTTAAAAACAGCATGATAAGTACACAAGACATTACAATACAATACAAAAAGTATTTAAAGCAACACTGTGTTATAGCCCAGCAAAGTGCTTCCCCCAAACTAGGACCCCCTGTGCATAACGGGAAGCGAGTCTCGCACAATTTATTTATTGTTGTCTTCGTATTGCATAAACTGGTTTATCTTCACAAATCTCTTCAATGGATGTACATAGACGTATGAACACCGTCAATCAATTTTCGACCTTGTCCAAAATTCCAACCTTAGGTACTTGACCTTAATAATATTAAAAGTTGCATTAAAATCGAATATAATCGATCTAAATATTTAATAAAAACAGTAAATTCGAACATAATCGATCTAAGTATTTGATAATAAAACTTGAGAGGTGTCAAGGGACACCCGGATGGAACAAAGTTCCTTTCGATTAATTAGTTTGGCATTGTGTTCAATATTTTCACAGTACAATATTAGATCTCCGTAGCCTTGTGGTTTCTACAGTCGCATAAAGGTCGATAAGGGTCGATGGTTCGAATCCCAGCTCAACAGACTGAATTTTCTATTTTCAATTTTATTTTAAATAATTTCTACATGAGGAATTTTTCCCTAATTTTTTTATTTGTATTATTAATTTATTAAATAATAAATAATAAATTAATAATAAAAATAAAAAAATTAGGGAAAATTTCACATAAGGAACTACGTTCCAAAAACTGTTAATCAGTAAACTGTGTGACAAATTTTGGCCATTGCAATGCCAAAGGGCTGCCGCGTATCACGCCGATCTGTAGCACTGTTGCAACGTGATTGAAGGACAAACCGACAAACAAACACTTTCGCATTTATAATATTAGTAGCAATGTCTAGTATTATGACCGGTGTGTAGAAATCCTTTTGTGATCGACTTACCTACTGTGTTAATTTGTTTACATTTAAATAATTATGCATAATAATATGAATACATGTTTTCTCATTTTGAACCTAAATTTCGTGATAGGTTCACTTGACGATTCGAAAGCACTTTGTAAAAGTTTATTTGAATAAAAATTGGCCACGTGTGAGTCGGGCCTCGCTCTTTTAGGGTTCCGTACATAATTGACCAAATCATTTTTTTACAACTAGATACTTATTTAGATATCTCAATTCTTAGAAAGTACTAAATTAGCATATGGGGAAAAAATACTCGTTTGTTTTGGTTACAACTTACAAACCGCGTTATAAATCGGTTTTTTTAGTATTTGTTGTTTAAATACACTATAAAGTACATAATATACCAAAACTTCAAATTCCTAACTAGTTTAGTTTTTGAGATAGACCCCCTAACAAAATTGGTCTAAAACCGACTACTTTGACCCATTTCTTCATTTTTGTAGCTAAAAAATTAAAAAAATATTTATTTGAACTCCACTTAATGAGCTGTAGACAATGACATCCCACATGCCAAGGTAAAAAAATAAAATTTAATTTCAACTCCTTTTCCATGTATGCGGGAGCACCCTTTATTTTTAATTTAATTTAATTTTTATTATTTTTTGTTATAGCGGCAATAGAAATACACAATATGTGAAAATTTCAACTGTCTACATATAACAGTTTACGAGATACAGCCCGCTGACAGACGGACGGACGGACGGACGGACAGCCGGACAGCGGAGGCTTAGTAATAGGATCCCGTTGGCACCCTTTGTTATGTATAAAACAAAAAATTATATTTTCAATCGGTCTTTCATTCAGACTTATCATCATCATGAGCAACCCATTAACATCTCACTACTGAGCGCAAGTGTCCTCTCAGAGAAGGGTTATAAATAAGCCTTAGTCCACCACGCTGGCGCAATGCGAATTGGCAGACTTCGTATCATTGAGAACGTTACGGAGAACTCACAGGCGAGCAGGTTTCCTCACGATGTTTTCCTTCACCGTTGAAGCAGGTGATATTTAATTTCTTAAATGCATATAACTTTAATTGTTACCCAACCGAATGAAAAGAGCGACCAAATTTCAAAAATGGTTTAGATTTGAAACAGTTGAGGTGGTTTGAGGTTTTCTTTACTAATGCTAGCGATAACGTATCTAACAAGTCTTAATTAAATTCAAATTCAATATATTTAATTATTTATTTCATGCAGGCCAACCTGTGGCTCTTAAGAAAAAGTCAAGACTCTACCAACCGTTCAAGTAATATCTAACATTCCAGATTTCTAAGCAAAATTGCTACGGAACCTCTATTTTAGATGTGCTCCAGGATGACAATTAATAAAATTTATCATGTTGAGTCATGCTTGTTTCCGTATTGAACCGCTCTACCACTGCAAGCGTAAAAATGCAAATCAGCAAATATGTTATGTTGCTAAATCAATAACTGATATAATTTTATCATGACAGTTGTTATAGTAAAGATCTATATTGCTAAAACATCTTTTGCTGCAAAGTTGGCATTGTGGATTGGCAGGCTTCAAATACTTTGAGAACGCTAGTTTTTGTACGCGGCTTCGCTCACGTTTAGTTCGTATTTTTAAACCTACGTTTTACCCCCTTTATAGGTTGAATTCTTAGCGGATGCCTACGGCATAATAGCTATCTCTATGCCCGATCCGTTCAATCGTTTGAGCTGTGCTTTGATAAATCAGTCAATCAGTCAGTCACCTTTTTCTTTTATTTATATTTAGAAGATTATTGAAAACTCTCAGGCATGCTAGTTTCCTAACGATATTTTCTTCTAAGCAAGTGATATTTGATTGCATAAAACATACATAACTTGGAAAAAGGATCAAATTCCGGGCCTTGAATAGGTGGTTGAAATCTTAACCATCGCTAATGTTGATGGTTGTTATCCTTGAGCGACTCTCTTGCTTATATTTTGTTCATCATCATCATCGGCAACTCATCATCGGCTCACTAGTGAGCGCAAGTCTCCTCACAAAGAAGAATTTTAAACTATAGTTTACCACGCGCGCTGGCCCGATGCGACTTTACAAACCGTTCAGATCATGATGGAGAACTCTCAGGTTTGCAGGTTTTTATGATGTTTTCCTTCACTAAGCATGTGGTATTTAATTGCTTAAATGCACATTTAACTCCGAAAAGTCAGAGGTGTGTGCCCGGGCTCGAACATGCGACCCTCAAATAGGAGACCACAGTCCTAACCACTAGGCTATCACTACTTTTTTTGCTTATTTGCTCACTATAATAAACTTTGTATTATAGCTTATATTCGCGAATAATTAATTTGCACTTGCAGTGGAAGATAAGCTTTACACTAATATTATCATATTACGCTCGTTTCCTTACCATCTCAGGACATCTTGACACTTTACATCATTCATGAATTTTTAGCTTCATCTATTTTGTAAGTATGTAGGCCTTTTATATAATGGCCTATTAGAACTTAAGTTTAAAGAACATATTTAAAACATTTTACTAGGCAAAGCTCACTACGAAATTGACGACTATTTAGATGATGTAAAACCATGGAATATATAAACTTATGTAGGTACTAGTTATTTTTTCTTTTTTTTATATATAAATATGACGATTGAATTATCATGATTATAATTTATTTATTGAATATTATGCTAGATAGTAAAATACTATGACACTTTTTGTTAAATTAATGTAATGTAATATCGATTAATTTAAATTATATAATATTGTTTTATTAATTATTATTATTAATGTTGTAAATGACATTCGTAAGAGCTTACACAAGCCTAAACCGAAAAATAAAGATATTGAATTGAATTGAATGAGGGCGTTGTCAACCGATAGACGATGGCATGGGTTTCTACGAGGAAACACGAGGTTTTGTTATGAAACACGTTCTAGCTTAGAGTGCAGCGACTCCAAGCAACACGCTTGAGATCGTAGATGGCACATAGTTTAAAGCCATGCCACTGGCATCATAAGATATACCTATCTATTTTTGCATGCATATTTTTTTTAAAGAATATCAGTAAAGTTGAAGTTGACTAATATTCTCCTCTACCCTCCAAATAAGCGTAGAGCTTATGTTAAGAGTGGGTACGACAATAGTGCAACGGTGGGATTCGAACCTCCGACCTTTCAGTTTTCAGTCCGCACCTCTAACCATTGGGCTATTGAAGTTTATAAGCTAAGAAGGTTATCTTTATCTCTATGCTATCTTTTTCTTCTTATATTGCCGTCTCCTATCTTAGGTTGGCCACCATTAGGGCTATATGTTATGAACTATGATATAATAAGACTAGCTTTTACCTGCAGCATCGCTCACGTTACGTTCGATTTTTCAAACCCCTATTTTAACCCCTTAGGGGTTGAATTTTTAAAATCCTTTCTTTCGCAGATGTCTACGTCATAATAGCTGTCTGTATGCCAAATTTTAGTGCGATCCATCCAGTGATTCGTCAGTTGATCAGTCAGTCACCTCTTCCTTTTATATATTATAGATTCATCAATTTCTATAATCTCCCTAGGACAAAGTTAGCGGCCATAATTTCGTCGTTAAGGTAATCTTAGGTCATTTATTCTTTTTAAACACCTTCTGTTTTTTATGATTTAAACCTTGTATATTATAGTATTAATTCAAAATAGCAGTGATCTATCATTAATGGTCACTAATGGCGAAATGAGAAATTACAGAGTAATCTCTCATAAAACATCATTTTTCTCACGACTTGTGTCGTCGCTCATTGGAAAGGTAATATTAATAAATAAATAATTGAGTCTCGCGTGACTGTGTAAGCTTCTTCATCAATAAATGGAAGGCTTTAAGGTTAAGAGTGAATTGATACATGATAAGTATAAGAATTTTGCTGTTATTTACCGAGGTTGTTGTGGTTGTTGTTCTGTTCAAGAACAGAACAACACAAAAAACATGACAATGTATACAAACATTTTAGGGTGGTCCATTGAAAACATTTTTTATTCATGTCTATCTTATCGATAAGTATTTAAGAATTTTGCTCTTATTTACCGGGTTTGTTGTGGTTGTTGTTCTGTTCAAGAACAAAACAACACGAAAAATATGACAATGTATACAATCATTTTAGGGTAGTCCATTGAGAAAAATTCTTCATTCACGTCTTCTTTGTTTGTTATCTATAGTAATTTTATCACGTTAAATATTCAATTTTTCACGTTCAGCACGCCTGAGAGTTGTCCATAATGTTCTCAAAGGTCTGTGAAATCTACCAATTCGCATTTGGCCAGCCTTTAACCCTTCTCTGTGATGAGAACTGCGTTCAACTTAATATTGTAGGTATTTAAGTTTTTTTTTTTAGTTGTACCTATATTCTGTAATCGATTCCAGTAGGTTACAATTGTATGTAGATATTTCATGTAAATTAGAGCCCAGTTAACCAGTTTAACGTTCCAATGAAACAATAGTAAGTAATTAACTACGCGCTAAACTTTTACTGAAGCAAGTAATGACAATGTTTTGCAAAAACTTTTATTGCCAAAATTTTTTATTGCATAAACTTTTCTTTCACCACAAAGGAACCCTAAAACCTAACATATCACTTGTCAAGCAGCCAGCGAGGCGGTTCGCACGATTCACCTGACGATATTACCTAGGATATTACCACACGACAATTTGAAATAACCGTTTCAAAATATTTGCACCGTGTTCACACGTGACGCTCTGAATGAGTGTTCGTTAAGTAAATGTGCCCGTTTAAGTGGAGTACTAGATGCTAAGCTACGTGACGCTAAGGCGTTGGGCCTACACCTAGACGCTTAGAGTTCTGCAGCGCAGCACTATTCAGTAAATTCAAATTCAAAATTATCTATTTCACGTAGACCAACCTGTGGCTCTTATGACACGTCATGACTCTACTACCGGTTCGGAAAGCGGATTCTGCTGAGAAGAGCCGGCAAGAAACTCAGCAGTTGCTCTTTTCAAAATAATCATTTTACAATATTATTATTAAGCTATTACATTGTAATAAGTTTTTTATACTATCGTGTGGGCAGCTGCCAAGCCGATTTAACCCATGCAACTTTGTCAGAATAAAATATAATATTTCCACAATGAAGGGAAGTTCCAAAAACAAAAAAACGTACTACAATTCAATTCATGTTAAGACGGGCAGACAGAAAGCCTGTTCCATTTCCGCCAGCGGCACCCGTTCACGAGCATGACGAGGAGTCACGAGCGAACAAAATGAAGAAGTATGAATGAACTCAGGAAAGGTATTCACTAAAATAAAATTTACGAAGTGCGTAAGCGAACTCATTTGTCAATTACGTCAAATTATGGATAATTTGACATAATTGACAAATGATAACTAATAGTCCGGGAGGAATCGGCGCATGCGTATCGAAAACTATTCCACCTCAATTTTTTTATGCGATCCTCTTCAAATGGCCCTCCTAATTATATAAATGCATGTTGCCAGGGCGCCACCTGGTGCCATATTGTTTAAACCGAAATTGTTTAAACAATTGCAAGGAATTGTTATTTTTCAACCGGACAAATTTTTTTTATATTCTTTATTGAAATACCAATAAAAAAGGTCCAATGACTTTTCACGATAAAGTTAATATTTTTAAAGATATGAATTTTTAAAGGTTCGAAAAATCTCAAATTTGGGTACTTTCGACCTATGAAAAATATATTTAAAAAAACATAATGCTTTAGTAATATTTTTTTTTAATTCTCTATACAATAGTTAATAATATTGTTAATAGAGATTTAAAAAAATTTCATTGTTTATATCTTTTTTTTAATTGTTAATTTCGCGCGCTCACAAGTATGCGTCGCTTATAGTCTAGATTTCAATTACTTGAGTATTCGGGTAAACAAACACCTCTTGATATAAATATCACTTATTTACACACCAACCACACATTTTGAACTATGTTTAACTGTCTAGATCTGTTCATTAAACACATTCGTTACGATTTACACTTGAATGTTTAGAAAAAACATTCAAATGAATTGAATAATAGTTATTTATGCAACTGTTGTATAATAAGGGGTATTAAAACACGAATGTGGGTTTATCACACATGTGAATCATATGTGTGTCATAGTATCACATGAGTGTGATACTATTATCAACCAAAATAATAAACCCACATTCGTGTTTTAATAGTATTTACTGTATTGTAAATTTGTTTTGAAAAGTTGAAAAGAGCAACCGCCGAGTTTCTTGCTGGTTCTTCTCGGCAGGAAAGGCATTCCGAACCAGTGGTAGATTCCTTGACTATTCAAAAGCACTTGTAAAAGTGTATTTGAATAAAAATATTTCTATTCTATTCTATTCTATTCTATTCTATTCTATTCTATTCTATTCTATAATACCCCTTATTATACAACAGTTGCATAAATAACTATTATTCAATTCATTTGAATGTTTTTTCTAAACATTCAAGTGTAAATCGTAACGAATTTGTTTAATGAACAGATCTAGACAGTTAAACATAGTTCAAAATGTGTGGTTGGTGTGTAAATAAGTGATATTTATATCAAGAGGTGTTTGTTTACCCGAATACTCAAGTAAGGAAATCTAGACTATAAGCGACGCATACTTGTGAGCGCGCGAAATTAACAATTAAAAAAAAGATGTAAACAATGAATTTTTTTAAATCTCTATTAACAATATTATTAACTATCGTATAGAGAATTTAAAAAAATATATTACTAAAACATTATGTTTTTTTTAAATATATTTTTTATAGGTCGAAAGTACCCAAATTTGAGATTTTTCGAACCTTTAAAAATTCATATCTTTAAAAATATTAACTTTATCGTGAAAAGTCATAGGACCTTTTTTATTGGTATTTTAATAAAGAATATAAAAAAAATTTGTCCGGTTGAAAAATAATAATTCCTTGCAATTGAATAAACAATTTCGGTTTAAATAATATGGCACCAGGTGGCGCCCTGGCAACATGCATTTATATAATTAGGAGGGCCATTGGAAGAGGATCGCATAAAAAAATTGAGGTGGAATAGTTTTCGGTACGCATGCGCCGATTCCTCCCGGACTATAACTTCATCAATCACAGAAAGGTAAAAAAGATTAGAACGGTTAGGATACTGGTCCTAAAACAAAATAGGAGTGAATGCCTATCCATTCTCTATCATCATATTCTGTGTTATCAATTATGTTAAATTATATCCCCAATTTGACAAAATTAACAAGTGAGTTCGCTGACGCACTTCGTAATTTTTATTTTATGAATACCCCTCCTGAGTTCATTCATACTTCTTTGTATTGTGCGAGCGACACCTATAGGGAGTTAGGAAATTCCTGCTGGCATGAGCGACTAAACGGGGAATCCCCCACAAAGAAAGTAACAAATAAATTACGTTTCACTAAAAAAGAAGCTTCACTGCGAAAGCGCCAACCTAATTTTTTTAAGTGGTGTTATTAGATAAAGTGTGATACCTACTTATCATTTTATGAAATGTTCTTCCAAAACAAGTTTTCATTTTCTTCAAAGCCGCGTAGTTTTTTACTTATTTATCATATAAACATCGAGAAAATAACCATTCCGAAGTTTGCTAAGCGATCTAAGTTGTTTACAGGAAAAATAAAAAGATATCGCTAACAAGCAACATTTTAAAAATAAACTCCCAAACAATTTTTTTTTGTTTTGAGGCGGTCGAATAATAGAACAAATGTATTTATTTACTTATATTTTTCTTCCACACTGACAGACAGATGGATAGCGGAAATATCCTATTTGGGTTTCTTTTGGAGTTTACTCCTTAAGAATCGATTTTAGGCGCCCGGTATGAGAAAAATCCGAGCAGTAAAATCAACTTATCAATGACCTCGTTACGTTTTTCACAACGATGCAAATTTCTACCCTAACGTTGAGTAAATAAGGTTGGTTTTCACTTGAGTTGTCGAATGCCCGCGTTACGTTTTTCAAAACAATGCAAATTTCTACCCTAACGTTGAGTAAATAAGGTTGGTTTTCGTGCGAAAGAGCTTTCGCTTCGGGAAGCCGAGCGCGTGCTGATCGGGTCCGAGCGGCGCGCTCGGACCCGAGTCACACGTAAACTCCAGTCGTGTGTCAGAGCTGACACAATCACGTCTTTTTTTTTCAGAACCATAAAAAAGACCTTCAAGAACGCAAAACTCGAAACTTACTGCTTACTATTTTTTAAGACCGTTTGCGATGGGGTCGACGCCTTAGTAAAGGCACCCATTTAAGTAGGGTACTACGTGATTTTTACGGTTACAGTAATTGGGCTTGACGAATTTAGATGGACAAGGTTATTATCATTAGGTAGATACCTGATATACGTGAAATAGATTAATAGCGGGTAGACATTGTGTTGCCGGCTTTAAAAGACTGATTTCGACTATGAAAGAATATCAGAGATTACCTTGAATTTGGAAAGAAAAAGAGCACACTTTGTATAAATCTTACGCCAAAAATTATTCTAGATGGCGTTACTAGTATTGAAAGTTACATATTTTTATTGTTCTGGTTGGTGATATTTAATTATTTCTAGGGTTAGAGTAGAACTGAATTGAATATTTTTTTTTTAAATAAACTTTTACAAAGTGCTTTCTAATCATCAAGTGTAAAAATCATCATCATTAGCAACCCATTAACGGCTCACTACTGAGAGCAGAGAAGGGTTATAGGCCATAGTCCACCACGCTGGCCCAATGTGAATTGGCCTACTTCAGATACCTTCAGGAACATTATGAAGAACTCTCAGGTGTGCAGGTTTCCGCACGATGTTTTCCTTCACCGTTGAAGCAAGTGATATTTAATTGCTTAAACGCACTTGACTCCGAAAAGTCAGAGGTGCGTACCCGGGATCGAACCTGCGACCCCCGAATAGGAGCCCACAGTCCTAACCACTAGGCTATCACTGTTTGTAAAAGTCAATATTATTATAAATAGTATTACATTGTAATAAGTTAATGATTTACGCGAGCTTTATTCAAATGTATGTATGAAGCTAGAAAACGATACTTTTTAGGGTTCCGTACCCAAAGGGTACCAACGGGACCCTATTACTAAGCCTACGCTGTCCGTCCGTCCGTCCGTCCGTCCGTCTGTCAGCGGGCTGTATCTCGTAAACCGTAATAGATAGACAGATGAAATTTTCACATATTATATATTTCTATTGCCGCTATAACAACAAATAATAAAAATTAAATTAAATTAAAAAAAATTAAATTAAAATATTCCAATGGGTACATGGAAATATTTTTTTTAATTTTTCTTTTAACGGAACCCTAAAAGAGCGAGGCCCGACTCGCACTTGGCCGATTTTTTTCAATTCACCTCTGACTATCCTTACTAATATTATAAATGCGAAAGTGTGTTTGTTTGTTGGTTTGTTGGTTCGTTGGTTTGTTGGTTTGTTTATTTGTTGGTTTGTTTGTTTGTTGGTTTGTTGGTTTATTGATTTGTTGGTTTGTTGGTTTGTCCTTCAATCACGCCGCAACAGGGCTACGGATCGACGTGATTTTTTGCATGGGTATAGTTGAGGACCTGGGAGAGTGACATAGGCTACTTTTTATCCCGGAAAATCAAAGAGTCCCCAGGGATTTTAAAAACTAAATCCACGCGTACGAAGTCGCGAGCATCAGCTAGTTGTCAACAAAACTAAGCTGTAATGTCATAATATGATTGGTCAACTTTAACATCCTACAGTTTATGTACGGTGTACACTGTGTTTTATGTTGTGAAACATTTGCCACTAACTACTGATTATTTTGTTAAAATCAATATTGTTGTTAATAGTAAAATATACCTGCTTGCCAATACATAACATTTTAATAGCGCTATAACATTTTGGCTAAAATTATTTGAAAGCATCGATAAATGTTACCAGTTTGTTAGTTGTTACAATGTTATATTAAATGCCTTGTTAGTATAGTGGCCAGCTTATTTCTTACCCAAAACCAAAACCGTAGGGTCTAAAACACTGAGCCGATTTTAATGAATGAGGTGTCAATCGATTCGTACGGGTGACAGGCTACATCTATCTAATACTTTTAAACGAGCAATTCTTGCTAGGTTTCATTTTTAGAAAACGTCAAGTATTTTTCTTATTTCGTAGCTGGTTACGAAAAATAGTTACCAACGTGGACAGAAGGCCGGGATCGCAACCGTGACCCCCCGAATAGGAAACCGGAGTCCTAACCACTGGGCTATCATTTGCCTACAAAGTTTTGCATTCAAATAAAAGCTTAAGCATACAGTAACTAAATGAAGTGGCATTTACTGAGAGTAGTAAATAAATCTAGTAGATGCTTACTGCAGTTTATTCGTGACGAATCGTAAACCTAATGCGTCTTCTATAACACACGACTTACGTCGCCTCGTGATCTTTGCACAACTTTCAGTCAGTACAAAAATAACTATACATATTATATTAGCAATAAATTTAGATATTTACAAACTAACCTAACGATGCCGGATGATTCGATACCGGATGTTGCCTTCGTTAAAAATAAATATTTTTTGGAACGAAGTTCTTTATGGGGCGTTGCGGAGGGGTACCCTAGCCGGCAAAAAACGTCCGTAACATTAAATAAAAGCGTAAGATTTTTTCGTCACAGTCCTTGTTTTATTATTATCGTAGGTATTCGTTTATTTTCACATTCTATCTAGGAGTAAAAAGAAGGAGTGATACTATCGGTTCAGAGGTTCAAATCCTGACTTCAGATAATTATTATTTCTTTTATTTTTATTATTAATTTATTATTATTTATAATTTTATAATTTATAATATTTGGTAAAAAATTAAAAACAAATTACACTTGTTATTATATATTTCTATTAATCATTGTAAACAAAATGTAAAGGAGTTTTTTGGATTTTTATCGATAAAAAAATCACGATAAAAATGTATACCCGAATAATTATTTTCTTTATAAGTACCTCGAATAGAACTTGAAATTAATATTTTTATAATAAGGAAATTCGTTCCTATCTGGTGTCCCACGACACCACACGACTTTTTTAATGATTATCTAAATATGTAAAATGACTAACTTACTGACTGATCTATCTATCAAGTCACAGCTCAAATCACTGGATGGATCGGGCTGTTTGGCATACAGTTTATGAAGTAGGTATCCGCTAAGAAAGGATTTTTGAAAATTCAATCCCTAAGGAGGAAAAATAGGTGTTTAAAATATCGAACTTAATGTGAGCGAAGCCGCAGGCTAGTTATTAAGTATAGGGTCTTCCAAAATAAGTAAAGTAGACTCCGCTGTGGTAGTGGAAATGGACGGGGCACATAGTTCGAAGAGCTGATGGTCCTTGGTGTCCCAAGGTGCTGGAGTGGCGACCCCGCACCGGGAAGCGCAGTGTTGGCAGACCCGCCCAGGTAGCAATTTTTCGTCATCACGACGTCCATTCACAGTCATTTCCGACGTAAATGACGTCGTAATCTTCGTCGCACGGACGTACGAAATGACCAACATATGTCATATACACCCTGACGTAACATATGTCATAGACGTCCTGACGTCTCTAAATGACGTTTATTGGACGTCGACGATAAGACGTCAGTAGAACGTCATATAGAACTATAATAAGAACGTCTTTTGAGGTCGTTAGTAGGACGTCATATAGAAATATAATTAGAACGTAATATGAACGTCATATAGAACTACAAATAGAACGTAATATGAACGTCTTCTGAGGTCGTTAGCAGGACGCCTTCTGAAGACGTCAGTAGGTCGCCTGCTGGAAGCGTTAGTAGGGCGTCTTTTGAGGTCGTTATCAGGACGTCTTCTGAAGACGTCAATAGGACGCCTGCTGGAGGCGTTAGTAGGACGTCTTGTAGAACCGTAATATGGACGTCTTCAAAAGTAGGACGTTTCTGCAGACTTTGAGAGGACGTCATCTTACCGTCAAATATCGTTCAATGGGCAATAACGTTAAGTTACGTCCCATCAAGGTGGAAGCAGCACTTGCCACGGTATCGCAGTAGTGCGAGAAAACGCGAACTAACATCGGTTAGTCAGCCTATATACGATCTGGGCGCCGTGTCTTCGATCCCGCGAGTTAACCGTTGTGCAGCGCCGTCTAGTTCTCGGGTGGGAAACTAATCGGTGTTACAATAATAAAAATAAAATAAATAAAAAAAGTAAAAAATAAAAAAAAGTACGCGTCGAATTATAGCTAGAATTAGAATAAATTTTGTTATTTTTTTAACTTTCCTTTACAAAACAATCACCCAATTTAGCCCGGTTACTAAATTTCGGAGTTTGGATCAACATAATAATTCAATGGTTTGGATAAAGAAAAAAAAATATAAACAAATTCTCCCCCAAAAATCATTTTAAATTTCAAAAATGTTTACGATGAATATAGTACGTCCAGATGCTTACCCTAAAGTGACGTTAGTGAAACGTCCTCTTTAAGAGGAACATAGGTAGTAAGTCCAGATGCTGACCCTAAAGTGGCGTTAGTGAAACGACCTCTTTACGACAAATATAGTACGTCCAGATGCAGACCCTAAAGTGACGGTAGTGATACGCCCTATTTACGAGGAATTTAGTGTGTCCAGATGCTGTCCCTAAAGTGACGTTAGTGAAACGTCCCCTTTGCGACGAATATAGTATGTCCAGTTGCTGTCCCTAAAGTGACGTCAGTGAAACGTCCTCTTTACGACCAATATGGTACGTCCAGATGCTGTGCCTAAAGTGACGTAAGTGAAACGTCGTCTTTACGACGAATATAGTACGTCCAGATGCTGACCCTAAAGTGACGTAAGTGAAACGTCCTCTTTACGACGAATAACGCACGTCCAGATGCTGACCCTAAAGTGACGTTAGTGAAAAGTCCTCTTTACGACCAATATGGTACGTCCAGATGCTGACCCTATAGTGACGTTAGCGAAACGTCCTCTTTACGACCAATATGGTACGTCCAGATGCTGACCCTATAGTGACGTTAGCGAAACGTCCTCTTTACGACCAATATGGTACGTCCAGATGCTGACCCTAAAGTGACGTTAGCGAAACGTCATCTTTACGACCAATATGGTACGTCCAGATGCTGACCCTAAAGTGACGTTAGTGAAACGTCCTCTTTAAGACGAATATAGTACGTGCAGATGCTGACCCTAAAGTGACGTTAGCGAAACGTCCTCTTTACGACCAATATGGTACGTCCAAATGCTGACCCTAAAGTGACGTTAGCGAAACGTCCTCTTTACGACCAATATGGTACGTCTAGATGCTGACCCTAAAGTAACGTTAGCGAAACGTCCTCTTTACGACCAATGTAGTACGTCCAGATGCTGACCCTAAAGTGACGATAGCGAAACGTCCTCTTTACGACCAATGTGGTACGTCCAGATCCTAACCCTAAAGTGACGTTAGCGGAACGTCCTATTTACGACCAATATGGTACGTCCAGATGCTGACCCTAAAGTGACGTTAGCGGAACGTCCTATTTACGACCAATATAATACGTCCAGATGCTGACCTTAAATTGACGTTCGCAAGACGTCCCCGTAGCGTCCGCTCTTGACGAAAAACTGACTGACCTTAAACTGACCTATGAATGACGTCACCTATACGTTTCTGACGTCAGTCTGCTACCTGGATAACAAACCTACGCGATCCTATCGTCCAGCTTGGCGTGATATCACGCTTTAATACCAAGTGTATTAAAGATACCATCGAGCGAAACAGAGTCTAAGTGTTCGCGAGAGATCGGTTTATCGGACAGTCGTCTCGTCTCTTCTCAACCTGAGATCTTGGGAGAGGTTGAGAAGTTCTATGAACAGTTATATACCAAGACACAAAAACCTGTTGAAGATTTGGCTAAAGATCCCAGTGCCAAACTGACCCGACAGAAGATATCCCGGACGTCAGCCTATACGAGATTAGTATGGTTCTCAAGCAGCTCAAGGAATCACTGCGGAACTCCTGAAAGCGGGTAGAAAACCAGTACAAGATTTTAAGCGATTGTTCAATTCCGTCATTCTCGAGGGCATAACGGTTCTTCAAAAAAGTGATAATACCATGTTGAAGAATTACAGACCCATCTCGTTGCTGAGTCAGGTTTATAAGTTGCTCTTGAGAGTCATTACGAATCGCCTTGCTCGTAGGTTTGAAGACTTCCAGCCTCCCGAAAAAACCGAATTCCGAAAAGGCTTTGCCACAATAGATCACATTCATATATTATACAAAAGACGGAAGAGCATAACCACATTGCTTAGCGTTTGTGGACTATGAGTAAGCCTTCGATTCGGTGGAAACTTGGGCTGTATTGAGGTTGCTGCAGAGATGCCGGATTGACAGCCGGTATATCCAAGTGTTGAAGTGCTTGTATGAAAACGCAACTATGTCAGTACGTATACAGGACCAGACTACGAGGCCAATCCACTCACAGCGTGGAGTGCGACAGAGAGAATTGATCTCCCCGAAGCTCTTTACCGCTGCGTTGGAGGATGTCTTTAAGATTCTGGATTGAAACGGACTTGGCATTAACATAAACGGCGAGTACATCACTCACCTGCGATTTGCCAATGACATAGTAGTCATAGCAGAGACTCTGAGAGACCTCATTACTATGCTCAACCATCTCAGCAGGGTTTATCAACTGAAACCGAAAAATGCCTGAAAATGAACATGAGCAAGACGAAAATCATGTCCAATGCTCATGCTCCGCTCCACCCAGTATTCGTTGAGAATTCTGCGATCAAAATTGTGGACGAGTGTATATACCTGGGACAAACAGTCCAGCTAGGTAGGTCCAATTTCGAAAAAGAGATCAACCGCCGAATCCAACTCGGCTGGGCAGCGTTGAGGAAGCTTCGAGATGTCTTCTAGTTCAAAATCCCTCAGTGCCTGAAGACTAAAGTCTTCGAACAGTGCGTGTTGCCAGTGATGACTCACGGATCAGAGATGTCTCTGACTGTGGCCTTCATAAGAAGGCTCAGGGTCACTCAGCGGGCGATGGAGAGAGCTATGATCGGAGTATCCTCGCGAGATCAAATCAGAAATGAGGAGATCCGTAGGAGAACCAAAGTCACAGACTAGCGAGTCGCGAAACTGAAGTGGAAATGGGCGGAGCACATAGTTCGAAGACTGATGGTCGTTGGGCCCCAAGGTGCTGGAGTGGCGACTCCACACCGGGAAGTGCAGTGTGGGCAGAATCCCATCAATTAGTCGTAGGGAGCCGCTGGATTCAGGCGGCGCTAGACCGAGGCCTGTGAAGTCCATGCAAGAGACCTTTGTCCAGCAGTGGACGTCTATCGGTTGATAAAGAATTAGATAATAAAAAATTAAAAAATAACATAGTTCTTTCCCTGCACGAGTCTCACAGTTGGTGTCATACAATAAAATGAAGCTATTATCATGACCTTTCAAATGACATATATCACAACTTGATACACCACTGGGGACGAAACCGCCCATTCTCCTTTAATTTGATTTACTATTATATGTTTATTTGCTGTTTCAAATACAAACTGCAAATTGACAGTGACAATTGAGAATTAATTGACTTATTCCATGTATGTTGGAGAAGTTGGGCCTAATAAGTGCGATAAGCATTTTAAATTACCGATTCAAATACAGTCAAAAATGTTTACGACGTTACAATTCAAAATTTCGTACAAAACGCGCCATATTAGTACCATAGGTTATACTATGCTCGCGTTTCAACGTGTGATAGTGTCGCTGGCTTGATTACATATTTGATATTTTTTAAAGAAAATTAGCCAACTTAAACTTGACTATTATTCTCCACTCCCCTCCAAATAAGTGGAAAGCTTGTACTAGGAGTGGGTACGAAAATAGTGCAACGGGTGGGGATCGAACCTGCGACCGTTCAGTTTTCAGTCCGCACCAATAACCGTTGGGCCATTGAGGCTTTCCTTAAACTAGGTGATATTATACTAGGTGGTCAGACGATAAACAAAACGAGTGACAGGAAACTGCTGGATGCTTAGAATTCTCTATAAGATACCTATAATTTAATATTCGACCGAGCGAAGCGAAGGTCTCTGAGTTTACTTGAGTGAATTTGCACTTGTCCGTCCGTCTGTCAGAGCCTTATAACTTCTGAATTACTGAACGTAATTACTTGAATTTTAGATATGATATGTAAACCGATGGCCTCCAGCCGAAAATGGCTTAAAAAGTTATAAAAATTTATTTCAGGGGGGCTCTCATAGAAGCGAATGCGAAGTAAAATAATTTTTTTTGCATTTCATAGGGTTGCAGTACCTCATTTTAAAGATAATTTGGAACAAAGTACAAAAGTATTTTTTTTTATTTTTTTCCTAAAATTGACGAAATGGGGTGCTTTCAAAGTGGAGATTGTATTCAAGGCTAGATCTCTAAAACCACTTTGTTTTAAAACTTGAAACTTTCACATAATTTGAGTTATATTCTGTACTTGAACAACAAATACTAAGATTAGATAAATATTATAAAGAAACGAAATTATTTGAGTTTTAATGGGCATCAATGTTTTTAACAAAACTTCACTATACTGTTAATAGATGGCGCTGTCTTTAATATTGTAAATACAGTTTTGCGTCAGCTATTCTTATTTTGTCTATTACTAATTATGTTATTCAATTAGCAAATTATTATCAATAAAAGTATCACGTTGTTTTTGCAAAAGTAAATCCGTTTCTATTTACAATAATTAGACGTTAGCACCTATTTACTACCGTATGATCTCTCTCTCTGATGGTACTGTGTCTATGAATGTAAAGATGAGCGCGCATCTAGACATACTCGCCGCAGAAGCCGCAAGCGCGCAGTCATGGCAGTTTATAATTTTTTTTATTATGAAATCGTACACTACGTAACACCCGTTCAGCGAACCAGCTGAATTTTAGTAAAATACTGTAGGCATACGCATCCCATCCACGAAAGCAGATGACGATTGACGTCATCAGATTCGGCGCGTTTTAATTACAATATAATATAGTTAAAACTACCTTATGGGAATTATTTGATACCGCGAGGTCTCAGTTCGGGGCGAACCACTAGTATGTCCAGCAGTGGACATAAATATCGATTGTAGACAACTAAAAAACCACAATATGTTGAGGCCCTGGCGGCTCATTACATCTTGCAGATGTAAAGGATCTCATCAATGTAGGTGTTCCATTTAAAGGAGTCGTGCATTAACAAAGATCAGGTCAAGCTAAGATCTAACGATTCGCCTTGTTTAGCTACAGTTATTGTGAATGATGATTTTATCACCGAATATATTATTTTGAACTAAAGCATTTTGATATTATTCGTATAGTATAGATAGTATCTCACTATTGAGATACTATCTTTTGCCCTCAGCTTTGCCTGCTTGTTCGAGTCAAATAGAATTGATAATTCAGATTTGAAAATTGAATTTTTTTTGTTCGCTCTAATACAGAGGTAGTTTAAAAAAATCGGCCAAGTGCGAGTCGGGCCTCGCTCTTTTAGGGTTCCTTAAATATGACCAAATCATTTTTTTTAATGAACCAATACCAAAATTTAAAATTCCTAACTAGTTTAGTGTTAGAGAAAATTGGTTTAAAACCGACAACTTTGACGGCCCCCATTTCTTCATTTTTGTAGCTAAAAAATAAAAAAATATATATTTGAACTCCACTTAATGAATTCTAGACAATCAGACTCCACATGCTAGGGTAAAAAAAAAATTTTATTTCGACTCCTTTTCCATGTATGGGAACCCCCTTTATTTTTTAATTTAATTTAATTTTTATTATTTGTTGTTATAGCGGCAATAGAAATACACAATCTGTGAAAATTTCAACTGTCTATCTATTACGGTTTACGAGATACAGCCCGCTGACAGACGGACGGACGGACGGACGGACAGCGGAGGCTTAGTAATAGGGTCACGTTGGCACCCTTTGGGTACGGAACCCTAAAAAGGAAACCTCAAAAGAACAGTTGAAATATCGAAAAAAGAAAATTGTTAATTTTGTATAGAAAATAGGTGGCGGGAGCGAAGCAGCCGGTAAAAGCAAAGGTAAAATTTTATAAATTCGATAAAAACTCTGCTTGTCTGTCTATTTGTTATCTTTTCAGAGAAAGGTGCAGACGCTAAATGCCTTTTATTCCGGAAAATACTATAGTTCTCAGGATATTTTTCATCATCATCATCATTAGCAACCCATCAATGGCTCACTACTGAGCGCAGGTCTCCTCTCAGAGAAGGGTTATAGGCCATAGTCCACCACGCTGGCCCATTGCGAATTGGCGGACTTCACACACCTTCAAGAACATTATTAAAGAACTCTCAGATGTGCATGTTTCCTCACGATGTTTTCCTTCACCGTTGAAGCAAGTGATAGTTAATTGCTTAAACGCACTTGACTCCGAAAAGTCAGTGGTGCGTACCCGGGATCGAACCTGCGATCCCCCGAATCAGAGACCACTGTCCTAACCACTCGGCTATCACTGCTTCAGGGTATTTTTAAGTAAACTAAATCCACGCGGCCGTAGTCGTATTTTGTATGTACTCTATACATACCCATATAATTTTCCTAAATTATCCTAAGTAGTGCAAAAATAAAACGGGTGGGGATTGAATCGTCGACCAACGTCGTCGTACATTAATAAAAGTAGTTACGGATACTGTAAGCATTTTTGCAATTTGGTCAAATGGTTTTTGTCATGGTCGGGTCTCAGAGTGGCCTTATATTTTGGTGATTGCCTTATTTCTTGTGTTATTAAGTACGCTCCATTGAGATCACCATCATTTTTAACTTAATAGGTACCTGTGTACAAATAAAAGCTTAATAATATTATGATTAGCGTCATGAAAATAATAGATTAGGATTTTTTATTACTGTTCTTTTGGTATGTAAGTAAATTGAAAATTCGTACTTGTAAAGTTTTCGTAAAAAAGGGTCAAACATTAGTAATTCGTGAGTAACTTGGTGAGTGAATTAGTTTGAATATAAATAATTTTGATGTAAATGAAATCTGGTGACAGAAGGGCTGGCTCATTTTTTGCGCAAAGGATCAGCCTGGCTGTCCAGCGTGGAAATGCAGCCAGTATTCTTGGCACCAATCCACGCGGGCATGATTTGTATAGTAATTAGTTTAGTTTAGATATAAGTGTTTTTGTAACATTTTAATTAAAAAAAAAAATTATTATTTGAGGTATCTGAAGAAAACTATTATTCAAAGTTCATAGCCCTTTGACAAATGAATTTCTATTTTATTAAAGAGTTAACTATTTTTTATATATAAAATCAATACCCCTTAACTTACGATAAAATAAAAGATTTTTTACATGTTTTAAATGTTTTATTAAAACTCAATCACACAGTGATTTTAATCATGCTTACGTTCTTATACAATCATAATTTATTATTAACATTAAAATGATATGTACAAGATATGACACGTTTTATTATTTTTTAAACATTTTCGTTTGCTCTGCTAATTAAATATTGTTTCTTTTTTTTACAATTTTCTTATGCCATTTTAAACTAAAACTAGAACTAAGAATTTGCTAAAACTTTGGACTAGTATTTGTAACCTTCTTGGGGATTGAAACTGGGTGGTTGTCTGGGGCCTCCGAATTGTTCTGGTTTGCCTTGGTCGCCTTGGTTGGAACCTGGTCGCTGCCCATTCACACCTTGAGATCCTGGAGAAGTACCATCAGGGCGTTGATCCACTCCTTGATTTGCAGTAAAAGCAGGACGTTGTCCAATTACACCCTGAGATCCAGAAAAATTGCTACCTGGTCTTTGACCAGTCACACCTTGGAGACCTAAAGAACTACCATATGGAGGCTGTCCGTTTACACCTTGACTCCCTGTTAAAGCTGGGCGCCCATTTGCACCCTGAGATCCTGTATATCCTGAACGTTGTCCAAATTCACCTTGAGATCCTGGAGAACCAGGACGCACATTCGCACCTTGAGATCCATAAGAACTTTCACCTGGACGTTTTTCATTTATGCCTTGATTACCCGAAGTAGGTCCATTTACGCCTGAATATCCTGGGGAAACTGGTCTTTGCTGAGTTGGGAACGACTGAGCAGGTTTATTATACTGGTATGGAGCTTGGATTGGGAGTGACCCTTTAGTACCAGATGTGCCTTCCAAAGTGGATTGTGGACTTCCAAATAGTGAAGATCCTTGGCTAGATCCTACATTAGAACCGAAAGAAGGCTGATAAGCTTGACCAAACATGCTTCCAGGTCCAGTTTTCTGTATCCCAGAGGATCCTCCGAATGGTGAGATTCCTTGGTTAGACCCAATATTTCCACCGAATGGTCGATTTCCATTTTGTTGATATTGTTGACCTTGACCTATTTGTCCATTAGGTACAGTATTTCCAAATTGGGTAGAACCTTTAATTCCGTTATTTGCACCTACAGAGGGCTGGTTACCCTTAGGTTGATATTGAGATCCTTGAGTAGATTGGGAATTGATTCCGCTAGGTCTATTGCCAAATGTAGGGCGATTTCCATTCGCAGTATATTGATAGCCTGAAGATTCGGAAACAGTTGGTTCTGATACGCCTTGATTTCCAGGTCTGACTTGAGATCCTTGTGATGACCCAAAGGGTTTATTAACATTTAATTGATTTTGTCCTTGGCCAAAGGTTAAACTTGCAGGTCGATTACCAGGTCTATTCAAATTCTGGCTCGATCCAAATTGGGAAGTGCCGAAAGGAGTTTCAGAAGATACAACCTTGCCAGACTGAAGGCCAATAGAACCTTGACCATTTTTAGATCCGAATGTTGGAGTAATCTGACCTTGGTTTGCTTGAGGACGGTTCTGAACTGATTCACCAAATCCAAATTGTGTAGCTGATCCAAAAGCATTTTGAGGTTGGTTGTAGTTATATCCGTTAGAATCCTGGACTTGAGAAATTTGACCTAGCCCTTTAACATTAGGTCCCTGACCTGAAGCCTGACTGAATGAACCTTGGCTACTTCCAAGACCGGTTTGGTATTGACCCCCTTTTCCTTGAGGTCCAGTCTTTCCTACAGCATATTGACTTGATCCTTGGCTGGGTTGCACTTGTCCAATCTGACCCGATTGGCCGAACTGACTGTCTGGGCCTTGGTTATATCCAGAACCTTTTTGATACTGGGTGATTTGACGTTCAGGTCCACGTAGTCCGGAGGCAAATTGATTGAATCCCTGAGTAGGACTTATTCGACCTGTCTGACCTGATTGACTGCTTGGCCCAAAAGATCCTTGGTTCACTGATGATTGAGCCTGAGAAGCTGGTCTTTGGGAGAATGATCCTTGGATAGAACCTTGATTTTGTCCTGGAGATCGGTTAAGAGACGTTTGTCCTACATTATACTGCTGGGGACTACTGTCTGACTCGTATTCCTCTGGACGGTACGCACCTGAAATATAATTTGTATTTTAATGAGCTTATAAAATGAAGGACGTTCTAAATTTAATGTATACTAACAGAAAAAATATATACATAACAAACATACTTCCGTGAAATTAACTATAAACATATTTTTAAAAATTACTACTTAAGCAAAAATAATACCTTCTTGAGTACCAGCGGCTGCTGCTCTGGCGTTCTCTTCTATTGATTTCAATATTTCTTCAGGAATGGGATGAGGCGTAGGTAAATGCTCTCCTTGAGGTTGGAATCCATTTTCATCAGCAGTGTAAGTGAGAGAATAAGCTTGTCCATCATCACCAGTGTATGAAAAACCGCCTTGAGCCTTTACACCATTTGTTGCAATACCAGACTCCTCAGCAGAAATGCCGTTTGATGTTTCGTAGCTGTATTGGTAATATTCACCATTATTTTCATTTATATACTTCAGGATTTCAGCATTTCTGTCGGCTGCTGCTTGCGGACGCTCTGATTTGTAACTCTGAGGTCCTTGATGTACATTGAAACCTTGCGTTCCCTGGCCGAATCCTTGGCTGGAAGAATCTCCTGGTTGAGATCTGTAGGTTTGTTGACCACCAACATTAAATGATGTAGCTAAGCCAGGAGATGATCTAAAAGTGTTTTGGGAAGTACCAAAAGGAGCATTTGCACCAAGTAGAGGAACTTTTCCATTACTACCAGGTGCTAAAGCAATTAGTCCAGAACCACTTTGGAATTGATTAATTCCACTTCCAAATCCAGGTCCACTTTGAGCACTTGCAGGAAATCCGCCATACGCAGGACTGGATTGCCCTGATTCAGGCTTGCCTCCTGATGGAAGTTCTTGTCCAAAAACTGGTCCTCCTTGTCCTAAACTAGAGCCAGGTTGTCCAGTGGCTGACACTCCTGGTGCAATCAGGGCACCAGGGCTGCCACCAGCTGTAGCAGCATTAACTGGTGGAAGGTATGCCCTGTCCAACTTGTCTGCATAGCCAAATGCTATGATAGATAGGACTATTAGCTGAAAACAGAAAAAACTTTACATTTTTGAAAATTTTGAAAATTTTAGACCAAAAAGAAAGGTTATGATTTTAGCAGTCTATGTATGTATGTGACGTCTATTTACAAATTTTCCACTATAGCGAATAAACTTCTGAACCGATTTTGATGAATGTGATATCAATGGATTCGTTATGATAGTCCGGATGACATAGGCTACATTTTATACGTCAAAATCAATATGACGGCTGTCACATCCAATTTTCCGTAGTCGAGTTACAATTTTTGAACTTTTATCCTTGTTATTTAATGACGAGCTTTCGTAGTTTCATTTTTTAGTGGCGATGCAAGATGGAAGTTGGCTAACCAAGATTCAGAACCAAAACCCTAATCAGTTTCTACGCGCATCATAAACCGAAGCTAAATCCTTGCAGCCCAGACCAGTGTCAATTTAAAAATTATAAATTCAAAAATTAGCCCTGCTTAGAAAATTGACTTGTAAGCTTAACACAACATTACGATAATTGTATAAAAACGATTTCACTCCCAAATAATTTCACCATATCTACAAAGGTTAATTGGAAACCATTTATTGTTTCAAAAAGATTAAAAGTTATTAAAATTGTGTTTAACTAGTTAAGCGAACGCGACCACTTAACCCTTTGGTTTTTATAGTTATTTTTTAATCAATAAAGCGCACTTCACTCATCAGTCTAATTACAAGATAATAACTTCAACACGCTAATTGATTGAACTCTTAACCGAGCATGAAAGTATAAAAAAAATGATTTACCAGCTTCATATCAAAAAGCTGTACTTGTACCAAAGGATGAACTCTTAATGTTGTTACGCGAAGTCATCCCATATTTATATCACGCGAAATTCGTTCACCTCGGCTTGTGAGATACCTAAACACGTACTGAATAACCTTTGACTGTTCAAGTGAATCTTCAGTACGTTTGTGTGGGTAACGCTTGCTCAATTTTCCGATCGATTTTGCCGATACACTAATTATTGTGATCCCTCCGCTCATGTGAAATAAGCACTCCTAATGACTGGCGACATTGTTCGTGAATGGTCAAGGACCCTAGATTTTATCCTAATAAAATTGCTCAATAATTGATCCTCATGCAGAGCTTTCTTACAAATCTTCAAGTTCTCAAATGATTTCGGATTAAGGTTTTTTATTTTTCGAAATAATTAGGTTAAAAATTCATGGGAAATGGCAATCTCTTTTTTTTTTATTCGATGACAAGCTAGTCCTTGACTGCGATCTCACCTGATGGTAAGTGACGATGCAGTCTAAGATGGTAGCGGGCTAACTTGGAAGGGATATGGCAGTGAACATTCAACCCATACCCCTAATTGGGTTCTACACGCCATCGTGCCGGAACGCTAAATCGCTTGGCGGCACGTCTTTGACGGTAGGGTGGTAACTAGCCACGGCCAAAGCCTCCCACCAGACCAGACCAGAGACAATTCAGAAACTCTAAATTCCCAAATTGACCCCGCCGGGAATCGAACCCGAGACCTCCCAGTTATAAGGCAACAGCGCTCACCACTGAGCCAGGGAGGTCGTCAAATCTATTTGTCATGTTGGTGATAATAATTATTATTTACAACAACTTAGTTAAATTTAAATTAACGAGGATTCCAAACGCGCCAAAATCTACTATATAAAAATAAGTCGGGTTTTCCTTCCTGACGCTATAACTCCAGAACGCACGAACCGATTTCCACGGTTTTGCATTCGTTGGAAAGGTCTCGGGCTCCGTGAGGTTTATAGCAAAGAAAATTCAGGAAAACTAGGAACAAACTAAATCCACGCGGACGAAGTCGCGGGCATCAGCTAGTAAACTTATTATATTCATTAATTGATGTAACTTTTGAAGCCTTTTTTTCACGTATGCTCAAAAAAAGGAGTGTATTCTTTTCAGGGCTTATTCTATCATAACTTTTTAGTCCTTATTGCTTGAACTTGGATGTATGGGGTATTATTAGAATTCATACATCATCTTGAGTGACACACGCTTTTTTCAGTTGATATTCTTGAAATTAATACAAGTCGAACAAAACAAGTCGGCAATTGTGTAGAATCTTTATCTTTACTCATCCAGAGAGATGGGCATAAAAGCTCTCAATATTTGACGCG
The DNA here is from genome assembly GCA_029955525.1 of Oeneis ivallda. Taxonomy (NCBI): domain Eukaryota; kingdom Metazoa; phylum Arthropoda; class Insecta; order Lepidoptera; family Nymphalidae; genus Oeneis; species Oeneis ivallda. The sequence goes on along the minus strand of JARPMR010000017.1, from coordinate 3,772,185 downwards.
TGTTTCACACACTTTAACTTTGATAATAAGAACTTGACCTCCGGGCATGTTAAAGTATTAGTTAACTCATTTAACACATTAACTTAACCATATCGCCTTAGGCTGTAGCCTATTATTATTTCGATACCTTCCATAATAATTAGCTCATAAATGGATGAGCTAATGGCTCCATTGTATCCATTGTAGAGTAGAACTAGCGACTGCCCGCGGCTTAGCTCGCGTGGTACTTATTAGAAATAGCGACAATAACGTTTATCCTATATCAAGGGAAAATTTAGAAAGATCCTTAGAATTCAGTTGTTATTAGTGATTATAATTAGGAACCTACTTAGATATAAGTACTATATAATAACTATAGTTACGAAAATAAGACCAATTTCCGTGGAAGTTTTAAAAAATCCGGCCCTTTTCCTTATCAACATGATAAAGGAAACCTCAGTGCCAACTTTATCAGTTCAAGGGTTTGACTGAGCGCTGACGAGTTACTCAGCAAGCCAATCCGGACAACAGCCTAAATACCAAAAAAACCAGCCAAGTGCGAGTCAGACTCGCGCACCGAGGGTTCCGTACTCTAGATGTAAATGTAAAACGATAATATTATTATACTAATTTGCTTATTAATCGTTAACTTTGTTTGTAGAGGTTTATTGTTAATATAAAAAAAAAACTATACTTGTTAGAGCGTTTTTGATTTTTCCTGTAAAATATACATAAACCTCTATTGACCATAATTATTTCTGATTTTTCGATTGCTAAACTTCGGAGAGGGAATGGTATTGACATTTTGCACGATTAATCAAAAACTATTTTTTATAAAAATAAATAAAAATCTGTTTTAGAATATTATACAGGTAAAGGCCTTTCATATGATCATATTATGATACCCCACTCGCTATAGTTGAACAATCCTATACCAATTTTCAGCCAAGTGTGAATTATTGTACTGAGCCCATAGTTCACCATACATATTATGACGATTACAACTCTTTCAAATTTTTGAATTGTTATATCTCAATAAAAACCGGCCAAGTGCGTGTCGGGCTACGCGCAGTGTAGGGTTCCGTAGTTGAAAGTCTCAACATACATTTTGAGTTCCATGGTTTAAATACTATAATATACTCAAAACAGTTATATCCTATAAACACAGACTAGAATACTTTAAAATTATGACCCTGGAAGAAAGAAGAGATTTGCTAGACCTTAATATGTTCCTTTACAAAGTGCTACGCAATAAAATAGACTGTCCGAGTCTGCTTGCTAAAATTAATATCAGAGTACCGCGACGATACCCGCGTAATGTTATCACACCGCTTGTGCCCCCACGCAGCAGAACAGTCTTCGGCGCCAACTCCACTCTGCCTCGGCTGTGCAAGCTCTACAATGAGCGAAGCCGGTCTGTGGATATAAGTGCGAATTCGCTCAGTGTTTTTCGAAGGTTGGTGATAAGCGATCTGCTTAATTCCCAACAAAATAGATTCTAATATGGTTAAGTTCAGTACTAGTCACTTAAATTATTGATCATTAAGAAATCAGGAAAGTAGTAATCATTGCTGTAAGTAGATATTTATTTTTAATTCATATTTTACATAACTATGGTAAATGCTCTCATAAAATGCAGAAACGAAATACGAAATAACAGGTAGTAAGGCCCAGACCCTCCTAGCCCCTTCCCCACTTCTCTATGAAATACCTTTTGATAGGCTAAAATTTTCCGTAGGTCACTCAGGTATATAAGTTACGAGATAGACACCGACGAAATTTGTATGGCCGCCATCTTGAATCCGCCATTTTAGATTTTTTTTCAACTCTCTGCGAATTGGATGAAGTTCCGAGTGACTTTTGTTCGAGCACACCCCACCTATCTTCAATACCCTGGCCGTGCTCCTCACCCGTCTCCGAAATCCTCAATCATCAGCTCTCTCCATATTTTTCCTCCGAATGAATTTTTGTCCTCTATACGAAACCATCGGTGAAAAAAAAATTTTTCATATAAAATTTTACAGGAGAGGTGATCAATGAGTGAATCAGTCAGTGAATCAGTCAGTGAATCAGCCCCAGCAGCTATATATATATATCTATATATTAATAATTAATCTTAAAATAGCAATAAATAGCCATCTACGCATGTAATTTAAAAGGTATTTCATAGGGGCTAGGAGGATCTGGGCCTTACTACCTGTTATTTCATATTTCGTTTCTGAATTTTCTGAGAGCATTTACCATAGTAATGTATTTTATATCATACTAGCTGATGCCCGCGACTTCGTCCGCGTGGATTTAGTTTTTAAAATCCCTCGTGAACACTTTGATTTTCCGAGATAAAAAGTAGCCTATGTCCTCAACTATAGTACCCATGCAAAAAATCACGTCGATCCGTGGCTCTGTTGTGGCGTGATTGAAGGACAACCAACAAACAAACACACTTTCGCATTTATAATATTAGTATGATTAGAATATTAAATTGCTTAGGAAAACACTGTAGCATTAAGTCCATACGATGTATTACATCAATACCTACTATGTAGTATGTAGGTATAATGATCGTTTGGCAAAATCTGACGCCTTTGGACTTGGAGTAGTTTGAATTTGACAAAATAGGGCTATCCACGATGGCTGTATACGATAAAGTACGCTTGCCAGCTTAAGATGAGCCGTACATTCAAAGTATCTTGTAGATTCTGGGGTTCAAGTTATTTGGACCTTATACTGAAGATCGTGATGTCTATAATTTCTGAACTACGAAATTGACGACCTTGAAATAATTACAGGACAATCTCTAAAGAACCTGCTTTCTAACAAAAAAAGAATGGATTAAATCGGAATACGCCTTAATGAATTACAGCGAAATATCCATTTGGACTTTCAGCCCCTCTCCCAAGGGAACCGTGCTGAATTTCGGGATAAAAAGTATCTTATATTATACCTCGTAGTATTATCTTAAATCGTGCCAAGTTTCATTTAAATCCGTCCAGTAGTTTCGGCGTGATGCGCGGCCAAGATACAGACAGACAGACAGACAGACAGACAGACAGACAGACAGACAGACAGACAGACAGACAAAAAATTAAAAAAAAATTGTTTTGGCTTCAGTATCGATTATAGAGTGTCCTCAAACAAAAATGTTCAAAATATCTTCAATGTACAGAATTGGACCTGTTACAGTTTTATTATATTATAGATTTGCTCAGTAACTAGGGATTACTATGGTGGAAAGTCTCCTTGTAAGTTGGTGTTTGCAATTCAAGGCAACATTACGTCGCACTATGCTTGAATTGTAATGTTCACATTACAGTTCAAGCTATGCAAAACTCCTTGGTAAACAATCTCTTTTCTTATAAAATGGTAAGAAAACTTTTTACTGAAAAAAAAACACTGAACATGGCGGCATTTAATTTCCATACATTTCAAACTATGCAAAACTCCTTGGAACTCAGAGCCGTAAAAAAAAAATAGAAAACTATTTACGAAAAAAAAATGGAAAACTTAATTCAAACAGTGCACTTGCCTAGTCAACCAGTATCACAGCATTTTCATAATTGCAGCAATATTACTATAATTAATTATAATAAGTAACCATTTTTTTCTATTTTTTCTCTAAATTTGCTAATAATTCTAATTAAAATTTCATTTTGCATTACCAATGTTTTATTTACCTCGCAAGAATGATATAAAGTAGAATGCTTACCTCGGTTGCAAGTAGCTATTACACCCTCGAACTATATTCACCCTCGCTCGCTGCGCTCGCTCGTGTGACTAAATATCTCGGGTGCACGCGATCCATTAGCGCCCTATGCGAGCTGCGCTCGCACTGGCGCCAAATTGGATCTTGTTCTGTAATAGCTTACTTACGTCCCTTGTGTAACAATCTACTATTACACCATTAGAAAGTAGAGATTTCAACGAACAAAAAGCTCACCGACTTTTTTAAAAAAGCAGATATTTTGACGGGAGAATTTTCGATTGAAAATTAGGTGCTTTTTCAATATTAAGTCAAAAAAAAGGTGAAAAAATAAATATTTTAAATCAGAAAAATTACAGTATGTTTGGGACATAAAAAGGTAAGTTTTCACCAAATTTCGTGAAAAAATATTTTTTTTTGTAAAAGATAAAAATAAAAAACCAAAAACTTGGTTATTTGAATTTTTCACATACATTTTGAGGTTATGTGAAAAAAGTCTAAATAAAAAAGTTGTAGATCTTTTTATTACCTACAACTTTGCCATTTAACTTTTTTTCATAGGACTTGTAGTTTTTCCAGAAATTGAGATAAACCGTTTTTTACCCCCCTCCCCCCCACTTCCCGACCTCAGATCGCCCGTAATTTATTTTTCCTTTCATTTTTGTTGCATTCTCTTCCTTTTCCAATAGGTTTCATCCTACTATAATTTTTTTTGTTTTCAAAAATTATCTACCCTGGACTACAAGGGGTTGAGGTCGACCACTTTGGGAATCCCTGGTCTATACTCTGTACGATGTAGCATGGTGCTGACAGGCATTGGAATGTAAATTTTGGACCATATTGTTGCAAACATCAGGTTGCACACCACACCTTTATCAGAAAATCAATTTTCGTAATTTGAACCTTATGATTGCAGTTATATGGTACAAAACTAAAATGAGTTACTTCCTATTGCCTGTCTCCATGCTACACCGCACAGAAAGTTTTCAAGTTAAGGTTGATTATACAGGTCTGCCCGCGAAATTAAAATTTAATTTGGTTTTTCGCAATTTTTAAACTCATACGACAAAGTAGGCTTATGGCATTCTAATTGCGACTGTGGCAGAATCATCTTCACAGGTCTATTTAAAAATTCTAACTTAAAAGTGTCCAGTTTAAGAAATTAGTCAGAATATCGAGTTGGACGTGAGTTACTCACAAATTAGTTAACTGTGCGCGAGTCTATCATTAACATTTAATATAAAAACACTAAGCAATTAAATATCACTTGCTTCAACGGTGAAGGAAAACATCGTGAGGAAACCTGCACACCTGAGAGTTCTTCATAGTTCTTGAAGGTGTGTGAAGTCCGCCAATTCGCATTGGGCCAGCGTGGTGGACTATGGCCTATAACCCTTCTCTGAGAGGAGACCTCGCTCAGTAGTGAGCCGTTGATGGGTTGCTAATGATGATGATGATGATGATGATGATAAAAACACTTTGTACAAGCACAGAGAATTTAATATAGGCACAGAAAATTTAACATAGGCAATATATAGGGCAATTACAATGTTTAAACGAACTATCTCCGACGACAGCATCTCAGTCTGCAGTAACTGCAGACGCCCAGCGCGAGAGACCTAACTGAGGAAGCCTCTCTCGTCCTTCGCCTCGGCCTATTGGGCGGTCTTCTCTTGGGTTGTCGTTTGGGCGTCGCTCGATGCGCCGATTTGTTCGTCTTTCCGATGGTTTTTCGTGGCCTTCTCTTACTGCCTTGGAGCCTCATTTGCCTCCCTTCGGCTCCCTCAGGCCTGTTTTCATCGTCGGGATGCTCGCTAGGCTCGCTTTCATATGAGTAGTCGCTGTACATAGACTCGTCGTCGCTGTACCGATCGTCTTTACTCGATCGTCGATCCTTTCGGTCGCCTCGCTCGTCGCCCCGCTCGTCGCCTCGCTCGTCGCCTCGCTCGTCGCCGGAGTTTTCTCGGTTTTCTCGACTTACATCGTTAATTGTGGACGGTTGCTCTTCATCTATCTTATCGTTTTCATCGGCCATTTTAAATATATTCCTAAAAAACTGTTTACAAATTATCGACCATTATTATATCAGCAGCTGATTATTGTAAAATTGATAAATCCAAAATGAACTTGTGTAAATATTGAATTTATTAATTTTTATTTAGAAAATATGATAGGTGAATAATTTGCAAACCAGCTTTACCGAAATTTTAACAAAAATATAGTAATACAGGTAAATATAAAATAGAAAACTTGAAAATTTTGAAAAATATAAACCATCACAATGAACGAAAAATATTATGAACTAAAAATTCATTAAAAACAAAAATTTTCATAAAATCGTATGTCAGACAGTCTTCTTTGTCAGTTTATGTACAAATTGTGAAGAGGTCGCATATGAGTTACGTGGATCAAGCAAAAAGTATCGTTTTTATGTAGTACTAGCTGATGCCCGCGACTTTGTCCGCGTGGATTTAGTTTTTAAAGTCCCTCGGGAACTCCTTGATTTTCCGGGATAAAAAGTAGCCTAGATGTTGACCCGAGTAATAAGCTACCACGGTATAAAATTTTGTAGAAACACAAGAAGGACAAACAAACAGACAGACAAACAGACAAACAAAAATTTAGCTTCTGTTTTGATATCTGTATCTTGAACATAATTAGAAGCAAAAACCCTTTTTTGAATCTATTTTTATGTACATGTACAGAATTGGTTTCGTTTCTGTTTTATTATAATGTATAGATATTGGCGGGTGCCCTCGACTTCTTTCGCGTACAATTATTGATTTCCTATGAGATTATGCAATTATCCCAATGTAAGAGGCCTATCGACAAAAGTCCTACAATACCATCCTAAAATCTAATAAGGTACTTAAATAGCTTTTATAGCATCACTATTGCAGAGTTGGGAGCAGTATTTCTATTTAAATGATGAAATCTAAACCATCTTAGTGCTCATTATGTGCTTAGTAGACCCATAATATTCACAATCAGCAGTTCTTAAATCCTAGTTGTTTTGCCTGTATATTGACATCCAAACGTGCGCCAGAAAGCGCAGTGTAGGTTCACTACGTCTACGGCATCAATTTTATTATTTAAAATGAGCACGGAAGAAAGTCAAGTGTGGAAATCCCTACAAAAGACTTAAACGAGCATGCAGTTCAACAGTGGACTCCTAACAGTGTGATGAAGCATAGGTAGCTATTATAATTATTATGTTTCGTATTTAATTGATTCATTAATTGATAATGGCATAGTAGAGATGTATTCACTAAGCAAATGTAGAGAATGACATTTCAAATCATAAAAGCTTTTCATTTTCAAGCGACAAAAAGCTTTTGTCGAAAACCAAATAATAGCGTGGTTGACAATGAAATAATTTCGCAAGAAGTTGTTAGGTAGGCACACAGATTCTAACTTATCCTTTGTTTGATTTGGAATTGTAATATCAAAGTTTATAAGTCATTACGGTAAAATTGTTACCCTGTAATTTTAGAATCAAATGACAATAGCAGCAACCTATAGGTACCCTACTAGCAATTTGCGTTGGTTGTTAGTTGGGCCTTTGTCCCTAGTTTGGTTGGCCAACAGTAAGACTTGTCGCACCTAAAAATCGTGGTGCCAACCGTAGAAAAGCGGCATGTGGTTGGCCTAACGAAGGGACTTAGTCGGCATCACCACTACCATCTCCCAACCGTTGGCTACCGTTGGCTACAAAACCCCAACGGAAATTACTATTAGAGTATCATAATATGAATATCTCTTTTAAACATAATATCTACAAGATATGTATAGAAAAGAAAGGATTTATTTGCATAATTGTAATTATAGCCTAGTGATAGCCTAGTGATTAAGACTGTGGTCTCCTATTTGGGGGGTCGCAGGTTCAATCCCGGGTATGGACCTTTGACTTTTCAGAGTTATGTGCGTTGAAGCAAATCACATGCTCCAACGATGAAGGATCCGTTGCTCCGTTACTGAGTGATTGAAGGTAAACCAACAAACAAACACACTTTTACATCTTACTTATATCAATATAAGTAGGGAGGTGATTAACTAGCAAAGCTGTTTTAAAAATATAAAACCGTAGAAGTAGTTTTAAAGCTTAAAAGAACTAAAAAACTTGAGCTTAAATCCAAATTTTATGTTTTATTAGTTTTCCTATAAATCTTACATAAAATCACTTCGTTTGTCTAAAACTCCATTAAGTAAACAAAAATATTTTCAACAGTAGGTAGTTATCTATATCGATTTACTAATTGACTCAAGAATACGAAATGCTGGCAATAAAACGAACCTACATTATTACTAAAGTAATTTGTTCTCGTGGATACAAATGTTTTAATTGTAGTCTAAACGCATGTGAAGTTTAGAAAGCATTTTTGTTGATTTTATACGCATCATTACGTAGCCAAGCTTAATTATTTATACCATTTTTAATTAGTGCAATAAGAGACTATGGAGACATTGTGTAAAAGGAAAAGGTGCACTGGACGGATCGGGCTGGGCATTCAGAAAGCGATTAGGCATCTGCTAAGAAAGGATTTTTGAAAATTCAACCCCTAAGGCCCGCTTGCAGAGACGCCGGGTAACCCAGGAATAAATTTGTAATTTTGACAGAAGCTTTATACGAAATCTGTCAAAGCAGCAGTTAACTCTGGGTTAAAAGGAAAACCCGGCGTTTCTGCAAGCGGGTCTTACGGGGTAAAATAGGGGTTTGATGAAAATTGAACTTAACGTGAGTGAAGTCGCGGGCAAAAGCAGGTATTAAATAAGAGACTAATAAATAGAGGTCTATGACCAACAGTGGATGTGTACCATGATGATGAAATGTAATTATCTTCTCACGCTTATCATCATCACCATCATTTCATTTGCCTGTAGCAAATGAACTGATTTGGCTGAAATTTGGAATGGAGATAGCTCATACCCAGAATTAATACATAGGTTGAAACACACATACACACATTTTATCCCGGAAAATTACAAAGTTCGGACGAAGTCGTGGGCATCTTCTAGCAACTAGTTAATAATAAAATAATAATAATATCTTCCCGACCGAATCCCGTCATGGCGGCCAACATGATCAGAAATTACCCAGCTTGTAGTGCACAAGTGTGTGCGCAAACACAGGTGCACTCTCTATTGCCTCACTCTCATAATCCGATGGGACGGGAATCCGACACGACCGGAGAGAGCTCAGGCGCAGGACCGACGGCTTTACGTGCTCTCCGAGGCACGGGGGTGACAAACCGCCAACTTCCTAACTCCGGGCTAGTAGGTACTGAGAATTTCTTGAAATTTTTTTGGCCTATGAATTTTTTTTGGCACGACCGACCCGGGAATCGACCCCGGGACCTCGTTGAACTTGTCGAACATACTAACCATTAGACCAACGAGCCAGTTAACTGTCGTAATTACAATGATCACGACCGCTTTGATAACCGCGAGGATATTTAATAGCATCGTTAATTAGACGCTAAGTTTTACAAAATACCCATTTGATGGATTGGTGTGTTTTAATGCTAGGTATCAATCCTCGAGAGTAGGTCAATATGGTTTAATCATGAGGTTACAATACCAGATTAAATACATTAATTATTCAAGCTTACAGCCTGTGATTTTCGTAGTGTGAAGATTATTTAATTCGAATTTGATTGAAGATTATTTAATGACCAAGCCCTAGGAGCTACAACGAAGCTGAAGTTTCACTGAGAAAAGGATAGATAGGTAAACCCACCTAGGATAAGATAGGATAGATACCTACTAAACCTACATAGAATCCCTTCAAATCGTCATGTGAATGTTTCACCTGGTCTGGAATGCCGTATTATCCGAGACACACCAGCAATATAATGTTGCAGTTATAAAAGTTTATATTAATAAGAGTCTTCTTCTTCTTCATGTGCCTCTCCATTACTGGAGGTCAGCAGTCAGCTTTTTGAACCTCTCCTTGTCCATGGCTAAACGGAATAGTTCTTCGACCGACTTGATGCCAGTCCACTCCCGTATGTTTCTGAGCCACGACTTCTTTCGCCTTCCAACACCTCTTTTTCCGGCAATTTTCCCCATCAAAATAGTTTGCAGCAGGCGGTACCTATCGTTATGCAATATATGACCCAGGTACGAGATCTTACGCTGTTTGATGGTTCTCACTAACTCGGTGTTCTTCTGCATTCGTGCAAGGACCTCAGCGTTAGACACTTTAGCCGTCCAACGTATGCGAAGCATCCTACGATACGTCTACATCTCGAATGCTTCAATCTTTTTACGTAAGTCTTCCACTAATGTCCATTAACAAGAGTACGAAAACATAAAAGTTACTATTGCCACCTAAATTATAAATGTTAAATGTTTGTGAAACTCACGTTAAGCTACGTAATATGATATTCTTCTTTTTCTTTATGAATCGATAGACGGCCACACCTAGACAAAGATCTCATATATAGATTTCCACATGATTTGGTCTTGTGGTGCTTGTATCGCGCGGGTCCCTACGACTCGTCTGATGTCATCGGTCCACCTAGTGGGGGGTCTGCTAACACTGCGCTTTCCAGTACAAGGTCGTCCCTTCTACTGGAGGGACGACCTTGCAGCGGAATGGAAACCTTGGAATCCCAACGAATATTGGTTCTTCACTTCAGTTTCGTTACCTCTGATTCTGCTCATTATGAACTGGCCCAGGTTGGTACCTTAAGAACCTTTCCTGTACCAATTCAATTCAAAAAGGTCACTTACTTGCAATATAATTAGTGAATCAATAGTGTCTACGCTTTTGATGATAATTCAAAAGAGCTTGCAAAAGTCAAATTGAGTGATGATTTGGTATCAAGATAACGTGTGAGTGATCGATAGATCTGTTTTGGCATGAAATGGATCCATATTGGTCTTGAATGGCAAGGTCGGTCAATCTGCATTGTCTGATTTTTTGAGAAAGTTAGCATAGGTACTCGAACGTTGACGGGGTTTTGAATACTATAATTAATAGCTTTTGCCAAGACTTCGTCCGCGTGGTGTTTAGGTCTACAAAATTCCGCGGAGATCCTTTGTTTTAAAAAGTAGCTTAAGAGTCTCCCCTCAACTACATCCAGCTAAAAAACCAAATGGATTCATATGGATTCATTACTTTGTCGAAGCCTGAATAAAGGAAAAATTAATTAAGACATAATTTCATCCACTGTTGGACAATGGACATAAGCCTATTTTAGGTATAGGTCGACCGTTTAACTCGCGTATCGCCTGCGCGGTAAGAAGGGAGCGGAGGGAGATGTTAGAGATGTTAAAACTTAAAAATAAATACTTAATTCTTTACCAACAATGTCTATCTCGAGATAAATCTTTGGATTATTGACTCCGTGTGTAGCGTTACCCGCCCCCGCTCCCTTCTTACCGCGCAGGCGATACGCGAGTTAAACGGTCGACCTATAGCGCGAACGTTGCCTATCCTCAGCCTTTCGCATCCAATCGATGCCTAACTGAAGGTTTTATATATATTTTGTAATTAGAACACATTCCTATGACATATTCGATTCAATGATTTTTCCATGTTGACTTATGTATGTTGGATAATAGTAAACACGGCTCTAAATATGTTATGATTAGTTTTATTTAATATATTTCCAACATTTGGTAGCAGAGCGTGGTTAGTGGTTGTGGAAGCGGAAAGTCGCATGTAAGCTCTAAAAATAATCGAGTATGACGACGTCTACAAATTATCGGATTGAACCGCTGAAAAAGGACAACTACGATACGTGGTGCGTACAAGCTCAAGCTATCCTTATTAAAAATGAATTGTGGAAATTCGTAACAGGCGAAGTTACCGATAAAAAACAGGACATGATGGCGAAAGCTGAGATATTACTTCTCATGTCACCTAATGAGCTAATACAAGTAAGTGGTTGCACTACTTCAAAAGGGTTGGCATTTGAAATACGCATCTGGAATTTGGACTTGATAAGGGTTGATTTTTATAGGGGTAGGTTACCCCTTTCAATCGACACCCCCCCCATCCCGCGGAGATGCGTGGTTTTTTTTTACACGTGTTTGAAGTTACGTGTAACGGAACGTTATTGTGTTTGAAGTTACGTGTAACGGAACGTTATTTTGCGTTATAGTGATTACTTTTATGTTATTTTAACCCTTATTTTTAGTAATTTTCTTTATTTATTATTATTTTTAATAGGTAAATATAATGTAAAAAAAAAGTAACGTATAAAAAAAAAATAATGTAATCGATCTTTTTTATTATTTTTTTTTTCGATCTTTTTGGCGCGTTATTCCGTTTCTTTCGTAGTTACGTGAATGTTGTCTCTACGTTTTCGGTGTGATTTCTGTGGATTTCTGACGACTTTGGCTGTGCTACTGGACTCCGATATTCGCTACACTCGTTTAACGTTGGCTTCTTCCCCTGGACTTTCGATCTTGCTTACCCGATTTGACCTTGGCGTGTTTTCTGGACCCTTTGGTGCATATTGGTTTGGTATTGACGAAATGGACCCGAATCAGCCTTCTTGTAGCCGGGATAGTCCGACTTCCAGTCGAGGTAAGAATCAATATTATTTCTATGTAAAATCCCATTCCATATAACATTAGACAAGTGTCCTAGTTCAGTCACACTTAGTTAGTTTATTGTTGCATTTTATTGTTATTAATGGCTGTTTATTGTTTTGTAGGTGGTGATGAGGGGCCACCTGTAAAACGGAGGCTTTATTCCGAAGAGGTTCTTAGAATGTGGAACCTCACGAAACTTGTTAGAGAATTGGGGACGCAGGAGCAAGGCATTGCATTTGCTGTAGAGCACGGCCTTATTCTAGAAAGCAAAGAGTGTAGAGTGCATCGTACTCCTATGAAAATAGACTTAAATGCAAATCATACTGTTGGAATGTTCTATTGTGGAAGAGGGAATTGTAGAGGCAAAACTAGGAAGTCGCGGACCACTGGGACATGGTTCGAAAATATTAAAATTCAATTATTACATGTCTATTATTTAATGTATTGTTTTGCCCACCGCCGGACTCATGATGATGTAATTCATGAAGACCCATTGCGTGATGAGATTGGTCAATGTCTTTCCCGGGTCACTATCACTGATTGGTATTCTTATTGCCGGGAGGCGGTGGTGATTTACCAATTGGAACAAGAACAACAGAAAGGAAAAATTGGTGGCCCGGGAAAAATAGTACAGATTGATGAAAGCAAGTTTGGAAAGAGGAAATATAATAAAGGTAATTTGAATATTAAATTGTATAATGTCCATAATATTTACTTTATAAGTTTGGTAATATTTGTTTTATAATAAATTTATTTTGTTTAAGGACGCAGAGTGGAGGGGCACTGGGTTCTCGGACTAATTGAAGATGGAAGCGAGGACCTTCGCCTGGAGGTGTGCCCAGATAATATCCGCTCAGCAGACGTATTAATTGCGATTATACAAAAACATGTGGAAGAAGGAACAATAATTCATACTGACTATTGGAGGGCCTATGATTGTCTGGACCAGTATGGTTATATCCACAAAAAGGTAAACCATAGTGATCCAGACAATCCATTTGTTGCGCAAGACGGGACTCACACGCAGCGAATTGAGTCCCAGTGGAGGGTGGTTAAGAGATTTTTTTATAAAGATAATTATAACCACCCTGAAAATTTTTCTGATATAATAGTCGAATATTTGTGGAGAAGATCCAATATAAAATATAAAAGAGATCCATTTATGGAATTAATCAACGTTGTGAAACATGTTTACAATATTAATAAATAATTAATTAAATATTTGTTGTATTATTTTACTATCTCAGAACCAACTAACAAGGTGCACCTATAGGTAATTAGGTTAAGGTTATTTTCCTTTTTTGACCACCCAGAAATAGGAGCCCCGCGAAGCGGGGCTCCGTCGACATGCTCTTAGAGGGGAAGAGGGTGACGGCTAAGGAGTTTTCCTAGGTCCCCCACTTTTTCTTAGGCTATAGTCGTAAATTCTTATATAAAGTTAACACAACCTCAAAAAATAAAAAAAAATAATAAAAAAAAAATTATAGGTTTCCGCGTCGCGGGGGATGGTGGGGAGGGTTCCTACCCTCCCCCCTCACCCCCCCCCTCCACCCCCACCCCATACATCCAGATGCGTATTTCAAATGCAACCCCCTTCAAAAGAAGTGTGGAATAAATTGAAGTCTATCCACCAAAGCTCGGGGCCTGCACGAAAAGCTGGTTTGTTAAAACAATTAGGTAGTAGTAAAAAAGATGACAGCACATGAAGATGTTCGGGATCACATTAATAATTTCATGGATATTGTAGACAAATTGCAAAACATGGAAGTAAGTATTCACCCAGAACTGCTGAGTATTATGATGCTTTATAGTTTACCAACCTCCTACGAAAACTTGAGAATAGCGATAGAATCGAGGGATGTTTTACCGAACCCTGAAGCTTTAAAAATCAAAATCATAGAAGAGAGTGACGCCCGACAGGGTTGCACAAGCAGAGAGGTTGAAGGTGCATTTTATAACAAGAATAAAAAATATTTTAAAACTAATTCTGCTGAACTGATATGTTACAAATGCAAAAAGAAGGGGCACAAGGCATCTGGGTGCTGGTCGAAAGTTAAATTTATAAAAAGAAATGGAAAAGATTCTTCTGTTGAGCAGCAGAAAAACTTCGGCATATTACCGACTTGTTTGCATAGTACAGCCATAGAAAATAATAATAAATGGTGCTTAGATAGTGGGTGTTCATCGCATATGACAGGGGTAAAAGAGAATTTTTCTAATATACACGATGAAACAGGTTCTCTTAAACTAGCATCAGATAAACACACTACAGATATAGCGGGTAAAGGAAAAGTTCAAATTAAAATGAAAAATACGCAGTATAACCTCCATGATACATTGTATGTACCAGAATTATCAGTGAATCTACTATCTGTGGGAAAAATTACTGATAAAGGAAATACAATTTTGTTCAATAAAAATAAAGCATTTATTATGGATGACAAAGGGGAGGTTTTAGTTACGGCTGTCAGAGAAAATGGACTCTATTATCTGCAAGTGGAAAATGTCATTAAAAATGTCATTGAAAATGCTAATTTAGTACCTGAAAAAGAAAATAATATTATGAGATGGCACCGGAAACTTGGTCACATAAATGAAAGTGATTTAAGATTACTATCAAGAAATAAACTGCTGCGTGGATTAATAATTAATCCTGATGAAATGTTAGGTAATTGCGAAACTTGTATTAAGGGAAAAATCACAGTTTTACCGTTCCCTATACATGAAGCATTGAAATCTACAAGGTCTTTACAAATAATACACACTGATGTCTGTGGGCCTATGCGTTGTGGAACTCTGGCTGAAAATAAATATTTCGTCACTTTTATCGATGATTTTACAAGATACGGTTACGTATATTTTATCTATCTATATAAATAAAAATGAATGTTGGTAAGCGCATAACTCAAGAATGGATGGACCGATTCGGTTAATTTATTTTTTTGTATGTTACTTAAGGTCCACGGAAGGTTTTAATACTTAATAAAAAAAAAAACAAATTTACAATAAATAAGTTGGCGGTACGAAGTTCGCCGTGTCAGCTAGTGAAAAATAAAAGTGAAGTACTAAATAAGTTTAAACAATACAAGACCGAGGTAGAAAATCAAATGAAAGAAAAAATACAGTTTTTACAGTCGGATAATGGAACCGAATATTGTAATAACGATTTTAATGAATATTTAAAGGAACATGGTATTCAGAGAAGGATGTCTGCGCCTTATCACCGTAACAAAATGGTCTAAGTGAGAGAAAAAATAGATCACTACTTGACAAAGCAAGATGCTTATTAATTGAAGGTAATATCCCAGAATTCCTATGGGCTGAAGCTATAAATACAGCGAATTATCTAATTAATAGAAGCCCGGCAAAAGCATTGAAAGGTGAGACACCATATCAAAAATGAACTGGTCGTATACCTTCAGGAAATCACCTACATGTTTTTGGTGCAAAAGCATTTGTCCTCAATAAGAAAAGGAAAGGAAAATTTACACCCAAAGCAGAAGAAGGTATTTTTATGGGATATGCATCAAATGCTAAAGCATTTAGAATATATTTGCCTGAAAAGAAAAATGTTATTGTCAGTAGGGACGTGAAAGTCTTAGAAAATTTTTACTATGATAAACAAATTGAGGTAGTAGAATTGGAACATGAGGAACCTGAAATAGAAATAAATATTTTTGAAAATAATAAAGAAAAAGATTTAATTGCTCAAAAGGATGCTGAAAATAACTTACCTGTCTTAGTAGAAAGAGAAACCAGGGAAAATAAAATGATGGATCAAAGTGTAGAGGACTCACATTCTGAGCCCGAAGTTTATGATTCATGTCCTGAAGAAGAACCAGATCAAATTATACCTGATAGGCATGAAAGACCTAAAAGAATTAGAAAGCAACCAGATTGGTTTAAAAGTTATGTTTTAGAAGATTATTATGAAGAAGTTCCTTATAGCAAACAAAGTAACGAGTATACTTATAGTTGTGACGTTGAAGACTACTCAGAAATGGACGATGAATGGCATGAAGCTATCAAGTCAGAAATGATGTCACATGTAAAAAATGGTACGTGGACAATTAAAACTAAAGACAAAAATAGAAATGTTATTGATTTTAAGATGATTCTGAAAGACAAAGGACAGAGAAAGAAAGCTCGTCTTGTAGCAAGGGGATTTACCCAGAGACCTGGAATAGATTTTAATGAGACGTGGGCACCTGTTGCAAAACTCAGCTCACTAAGATTACTACTAGCAGTAGCTGTAGAAGAAGATCTTTCGCTGAATCAGATGGATGTCACAACTGCATATTTAAATGGTAATTTGGATGTGGAAATTCAAATGAAAACACCAGAATATTTAGAAAAATATTTAATTGAAATTATAAATGATGAAAGTAGCAATCAAAATTCAAACTTATTAGTTAAAGCAAAGAGAATGTTAGAAGACCTAAGAAATGTAAAAGGAGAAAGGGTCTATAAATTGCAAAAGGCATTATATGGTTTGAAACAATCTGGAAGACAATGGTTGAAAAGGTTGGACACAGAACTGAAATCTTTTGGATTCGAACCATCACCGGCAGATCCTTGTATGTATTCTTTTAAAGAAGGAGGAGATAAAATATTAATTTGTCTTTACGTTGACGATTTAATGATTGCTTACACATCAGAAAAGAAGTTAAAAAAGGTAAAGAATTATCTTACAACAAAGTTTGATATGAAAGACTTGGGAAAACCATCCGAATTTTTAGGTATACAAGTTGATATCAAACAAGGAAAAATTAAGTTATCGCAAGAAAATTATATTAAGAAAGTTCTTTGTACATATAATATGGAGAAGTGTAAACCAGTCAGTACACACATAGAAGCACGATTAAAGTTAGATAAAAAGGAAAAGAAGGTAGAAAACTTACCATATCAGAATTTGATTGGAACATTGATGTTTCTTGCTGTGGCTACTAGGCCAGATATAATGTTTGCCGTTAGTTATTTATCACAATTTAATAATTACTACGGCGAAGAACATTTTAAATGTGCGAAACGGGTATTAAGGTATCTAAAAGGAACTTTACAACTCGAAATAGTTTACGAGAAAACTGAATGTCCTATCTATGGATTTGCAGATGCAGATTGGGCATCGTGTGCACTGGACAGGGGATCCTACGCAGGACATTGTTTCAAATTATCTAGCGGATGTATAAGCTGGGAATCAAGAAAACAAAGAACAGTAGCCTTGTCTACGGCAGAAGCAGAATACATGGCATTAACAGAAGCTGTAAAGGAGGCTATACATTTAAAAACGTTGTTGAATAGCATTGCCTGTAAGCAGCAAAATAGTGTACTTATATATAGCGACAGTCAAGCGGCAATACAGATGTGCAAGAATGAAATTGTAAGCAATAGAACCAAGCATATTGATTTGAGAACACATTTCATTCGACAGCACGTTAAGGAAAAAACTGTTCATATTATTTATATGAATACAGAGAGGATGGAAGCTGATATTTTAACTAAAGGGCTGCCATCCCAAAGATTGGAGAATCTGATCAATAGTCTAGGAATGCGTTAGGAGGAGTGAAGGTTTAATATATATTTTGTAGTTAGAACACATTCCTATGACATATTCGATTCAATGATTTTTCCAAGTTGACTTATGTATGTTGGATAATAGTAAACACGGCTCTAAATATGTTATGATTAGTTTTATTTAATATATTTCCAACACTAACACTTTCTGGATGTAATGGCCCCATCTAGCCGGGGGGGGGCCCCCACGCCGACGGGAATGGGGCTACTTTCGGGGCTACTTTCTGTTTGCCCATCTAGATATGTATTGAATAATTGTAAGTAGTATGCATTTTTGGAACTTCCCCTCATTGTGGAAACACTGGATACATAGCATAGTATCTATTGTATTGGAAACTTGTTTTGAAAAGAGCAATCGCCGAGTTTTTTGCTGGTTTTTATCGGCAGGAAGGGCATTCCGAACCAGTGGTAAACTTATCGACGTTTCAAAAGCACTTGTAAAATGTTTATTTGAATAAAAAATATTTCCATTCTATTCCAAGTTCCAACGGTCCTCCGACCAATGACAGCCCACACACACAACTTTGTCGATTACTTTAGTTCCTTGGCGAATTAATTTGTTTCACACTTTATCCCTCAAAGAGAAGTAAGTTTATATAAATACTATTAGTGCCGATTTCACCAGTCAAGTGACGTTTAACGTATTGAAAATCTGTCAAAATATCTATGCTCGAGTAAGACTTATTTTAAGTTGGGAAATCGGCCCTTAGTCATAAGAATATTATTAAAAAACTTGAGAGGTGTCAAGGGACATCCGGATTGAACGTAGTTCCTTTCGATTAATTTTAGTGAAGGAATTGTAATAAACTAGTGGTGTCATCTTAAATTGATTAACTACGATGAATTATTTTTAGTTTATTTCTATTGCACTGTTACAAAACCAAAGAGTTACTCTGGTGGAGTTACTGTTTTTTCACAGATGGCGTTATCCAATTTACACAATAAAAAATTAGGGAAAAATTCCACATTTAGAAATTATCGACCGAGCGAAGCGAAGGTCTTTGAGTTAACTAGGGCGATTTGCACTTGTCCGTCCGTCCGTCCGTCCGTCCGTCCGTCTGTCAGAGCCTTATAACTTTTGAATTACTGAACGTAATTACTTCAAATTTAGATATAATATGTAAACCGATGGCCTCCAGCCGAAAATGGCTTAAAAAGTTATAAAAATCTTTATTTCAGGGGGGGCTCTCATAGAAGCGAATGCGAAGTAAAAAAAAAAAAATCGCGTTACATAAAATTGTTACGTATCATTTTAAAGATAATTTTGAACTGAGTACAAAAATATTTTTTTTTTAATTTTTCCCTTAAAATTGACGAAATGGGGGGCTTTCAAAGTGGCGATTTTATACGCTCGCTTGAAGACGCTCTCTAGAAAAATCCGCTATGGATTTTCAAACTGATTTTATGTTTTTAGGTCACTTATATCCTGTACTTGAACAACAAATACTAAAATTATATGAATATTATAAAGAAACGAGATTATTTAATTTTTAATGGGCGTCAGTAATTCATATAGCATCAACATAGCTTCACAATAATGCTAATAGATGGCGCAGTCAGTAACTATTCCCATGGAACTACGAGTTAAATTCAATGTTTGATAAATAATTCAATGTTTTCACTAACGTTCCCTAACCTTTACGGGCTACCTATAAGTTAGGTGATTGATGTTTTCTGTCAACTTATTTATCACGATCCTGTACGGGACACCTAAAAGGATATTGGGACGGATGTTAGGACTTAGGATTGTATTTAGGAGCTACCTACGTTAAGAGACTACTACTTAGGGGATGATTTAGGTATGTTTGGTGAAAACGGGCATAATAATAATGTCAGTTTTGGTTATCATGTATCGATTGAATGAATAATCATGGGATACCGTTACCGCGAGGTCTCAGTTCGGGGCGAACCACTAGTTTAAAATAAAATTGAAAATAGAAAATTCAGTCTGTCGAGGTGGGATTCAAACCATCTACGTTGAACTTATAGGCGACTGCCCTAACCACTAGGCCATGCAGACGCCTTGTTCTAAGGCGAATATACCGAACACAATGCAAAATTCACATTCAACAAAAAAGTGTCGGTTTCAAAAATGTGCCGAGGGTCGGTTTCCTTAATTTTTCCGTCTAGCCCCCTTCCGTACCGCGCGATAAGGAACTACGTTCCAAAAGGTTGAATTTTAGTTTTTACCTGATTATGGCAAAACCAAAATAGTTACACAATTTTAGCAGTCTATATTATGTATTAGCTGATGCCCGCAACTTCATCCGCGTGGATTTAGTTTTTAAAATCCCTCGGGAACTTTTTGGTTTTCCGCGTTAAAAAGTAGCCTATGTCACTCTTCAGGTTCTCAACTATACCCGTGCAAAAAATAACGTTGATCCGCAGCTCTGTTGCGGCGTGATTGAAGGACAATCCTATAAACGAACAAACAAACACACTTTCGCATTTATAATATTAAGTAAGGAGGTATGAGTCTACATATGCAGCATTATGCTGAGGCAGTAGCCCTTTCAGCTTTAACATTTAGGAACAATTTATTATTAACACTCTCACCGCCATACGTATATAAGGTTTTTATAGTGCAGCAGGCCCTATGGGCGGCGCGCGGGTCATGTCGGGTCTTTCAGCTCACGCCACGCTCGAGTTTGAGTAACTTTTGCAGCACGTCATGTAAGCTGCCGGCGGGCTGGCAGGCCATGAGGTCCGCTGTGATCCCACAAATTCATATAATTTTATAGAGCTTGGCTTGCTAGATAAAGATTCGAAAATGATTGCTTCGATTCTTCTTCTTCTTCTTCTTTATCAACCTATAGACGTCCACTGCTGGACAAAGGTCTCCTGCATGGACTTCCACAGGCTTCGGTCTTGCGCCGCTTGAATCCAGCGGCTCCCTGCGACTCGTTTGATGTCGTCGGTCCACCTGGTGGGGGGTCTGCCAACACTGCGCTTCCCGGTGCGGGGTCGCCACTCCAACACCTTGGGACCCCAACGACCATCAGTTCTTCGAACTATGTATTGCTTCGATTAGTTTAATCAAAACGCTACTCGTAAAAAAAATTTGATGAAAATTGGACTATATTTAAAGAACTATAGGGGTGAAAACTGAGTAAGTAAAAGTAGTACCAAAAAGCATAATATTTATTGTTATTTCTTTAAAAAACAATTAAAAACAAAAATCTTAATGTTAATATTTATTAGAAAAAAATAAGGTTTAATTTGGAAATGGATTTCTGTGTAACATTGGCCACAAACACTAGATTGAGTTGGGCATTTCAGGCATACGGTGTTTACTTTTTTGTTCGATCACTGGCTTGTTTGGCTGACAGTCCGGCATTTTTATTGTTTTCATAACAATGTACGAACACATCACATCACATGTACATCTTCGGCGAATAAGTCTTTCTCTATGATCAAACTGTGATGATTTTTTGAAAATTTTATGAAAAAATTTTTTCCCAGCAGGCCACGTGGGCGGCGCGCGGCCAACTGACCTAATTATACTGATGGCGTGCCCTTAAAATTTTTGACAAGCAACGACAAGAAAAATTACAGAAAAGGCGCGATAGTTGTGGTATGCCGGCCGCCCACATAGCCTGCCAGTTAAAATTCAAAAAACCGATAGTGGCCGGCTACACTCGAATTTTTGTGGGCCACCCACGTGGCGGTGAGTGTTAAATTATTTAGTGATTAAGTTTTTGTCTAGTATATAATAGACCTTCTTGTTAAAAGCTGAATAAATGTTTATTTATTTATTTATATACATTAAACTTATGTTCGACAGTAGCGCATAAATTACTACAAGCCAATTTTGGTAAATCGATTATCGATTGGTGAAAATGTAGAGGCGTTTTTCTAGTTATCTTGTTACTCTTATATTAAAGAGCATTACGATCATAGATCACCGTTACCTACAGTCAACCTCTCGTCAACCCGCTAAGGAGAAAGGTCGCGGTCATCGTTTACATTCGATGCATTCGATGTCACGACTTCGTGTGCGAGCCGACCTAACCATCAATACGATCCGACGGCTGGATGGGATGTCACGTTTCACTGAATTAATATTGCATCTGTGCAGAAGTAGTGTTAGCCTAGTGGTCAGTACTGCGGTCTTTTATTATCGAGGGGTCGCAGGTTTAATCCCGGCCACTACTGGCTTTTCTAAGTTATGTGTGTTAAAGAAATTAAATATCACAAGCTTCATCGTTGAAGGAAAACATCGTGAGGAAACCTGCATACCTGAGAGTTCTTCATAATGTTCTCAAAGGTGTGTAAAGACTGCTAATTTGCATTGGGCCAGCGTGGTGGACTATGGCCTTTAAACTTTCTTTGAGAAGAGACCTTCGGTGAGTCGTTGATGGGTTGCTGATTATGAATTGCATCTGTATTTGTGAAATGCATCGTCTGAGTAGGTTTTGACGACGTCTGGTCTGGTGGGAGGCTTTGGCCGTGGCTAGTTACCACCCTACCGACAAAGACGTACCGCCAAGCGATTTAACGTTCCGGCATGATGGCGTGTAGAAAGCGATTAGGGGTATGGGTTGAATGTTCACTGACATGCCCCTTCCAAGTTAGCCCGCTACCATCTATCCGCTATCATCACTTGACTGAAATAATCGACTGTGACAGACGGACGGACAGACGGACGGAGAAAGTCTCACCATAAGGGTTCCATTTTACCATTTTGGTATGGAACCCTAAAAACTACTTTACAAAATTATCTTAATACCTTTATTTTGTTTGCAATGATTTATAAAAATATATAATAACAAGTGTAATTTGTTTTTAATTTTTTACCAAATATTATAAATTATAAAATTTTAAATAATAATAAATTAATAATAAAAATAATATAAATAATAATTATCTGAAGTCAGGATTTGAACCTCTGAACCGATAGTATCACTCCTTCTTTTTACCGCTGCGCCATCGAAGCATTGATGGAATGTGTAAAATAAACGAAGACAACAAGGACTGTGACGAAAAATCATACGCTTTTATTTTTTAACGTTACGGACGTTTTTTGCCGGCTAGGGTGCCCCTCCACAACGCCCCATAAGGAACTTCGTTCCAAAATACGCGGCGAATTGTTAACCTCCTCTTTTTTTGAAGTCAGTTAAAAAGGCCTTATTTCGCTCAAAATAAAAATACTAGCAAGTGTCTCGGGTCATCATGGAAACAATCTGATCCATCTACCTCATCTACAAATGATTTAAAAAGCTGTGTTATTTTATAATCACGTCCGCTACATTTCGTCGTAACTACAGAACAATGTTGCCAAGCATAGGTACCTACCTACGTTTGTTTAAGCTTCAACAATGCAAGCTGTTCCTTGTGAATTTGCTTAGCAAAATCGAGGATTTCGCCATTGCTCACACAAGATTTGTGAAATGGATAGACTAGATACAAAAAGAAAATTAAAATGACGAGTATGTATATTAAAGAAGCATGTTTTTCTAAATAAGCACCTACTATGGGAATAAGTAACTTTTGCATACGAGTACATTGATCATCTTCGTAAAGAAACAAAAACTTAATGGTTTTGTATCAGAGTTTAATCCCATTATGATTTTTAGTTCATATTATATCAAAGTTCCATCTTAAACTTTAACACAATATCATTCAACATTTGTCATAATTTTCAGGAATCTCTAACAGAAATAAAACTGTGATTAAAGATTGGAACAAAAGCGGATCTCTTTATTGTAAGCAATAAAAATCAAAAACAAGATTTAAATGTTTTATTCTCTTCATCAATTATTGTTTATTTACATAACTTAATACTATCTATTATTATTATAATTTACATGTAATTTTTAAGCGTCATTTCGCGTCTTGTAAGAAACTTCGATACCTACCTTACTTAACGAAACTATAATTGCTATATTCGTATAAAGTCTAAAGGAGATTGGCGAATTCCATATAGTTTCTGACCCAGACTCGAACTGAACCGTGGGCCTCAAGCCCACGTTCACGAATCAAACTTCTCATACTTGTTCTACTTCTAGTAAACCAGTCTAGTTCATCAAAGTATATCAAATAAAGTTGGGAGAACAAATATATTCACTTGTATTACCATGTAACGGTTATTTATAATGTGTACTTGTGAATAATTATATTTTTGATCCCCATCTTCTAAAAATATCGGGTTTACACAGAAAAATATTCTGACAAATAATAATTAAAATTTAATGATTACTGAATCTGAACGCTTTTAAAAAATGCTGGGTCAAAATTCACTAACCTCCTTCGTCAGGGGCCATTTAATAATGATAACCTGTTTCGTCAAACTTTGGAGGTTCTCGAGGCCCTCCAAATTCTTCACCCTTTTCAATAAAATTAGGCGTATCCTTTTGTATTCCAAAACCATTGCTGTCTGCAGGTTCCTTGACTACTGATCCTTGAATACCGAACTTATTTTCTATCAACCCACTTCCTTTGTTATCTTGATTATTATTTTTATTAAAACCAAAAATATTACTACCTAGGTTTCCTGATAATGCCTGTGATCCCTGATTATTTTGTGGTTTGGAACCTCTACAACAAGCGCTGTAGAAAGCAAATTGGGGGAAAGGGTGCGAACTTGGAAGAGCACCCAGAGATGCTGTTTGAGAATTGCTATCAGTTTGATTTTGTGATACATCAGAATCTTGCGTTGATAATTGATTATCATCATCTTTATCTGTATCTAATTTATTTTGACCAGATTGTTCAGTAATTTTTTCTTGTTGAATATTTTCTCCAAATCTACTTTTTTCTTCTTCAGAAGAATCCGGTAATGACTGAGTACTGTTCTGTACTGAGAGTGACTGTTCTTGTTTTTGTAAATTAAAAGAGTTTGGCGAACTTGGTGATGATGGTTGATATTGTGTATTATCTAAACTGGTTGAGGAAAATTCTGAAGTGGTTGATTCTTCAATATTAAAACTTTGTTCTAATAAGCCAGTAGGTGCAACAAACTGGGAAGTCGTTAGTTGCAGAGATCCAAATGGTGAGTTTGTTTGTTCTGAGAATCGGGACTGAATTGGTATTTGAGATTGCTTTTTACTAGCATCGTCATTTTGTATAGAAGATGAGAAACTTTGTTTATTAGATTGGTTGATAGCTTGCGAGTCGAAGTGCGTGCCATCCTGTATTTCCTGGCTGGCTGAAAGTTCTTCGTCAGCTGAAGTTGATTCAGTCTGTACCCCAAACTGTAAATTAGGCTTTGTGGCAGATTGCAATGGTTGACTATCAAACTGTTTGTCCGGTTGAACTGTAATTTGTTGTTCAATTTTTACTTCATTTTTTTCATGTGAATCAGTTATTTGTTGTCCTAATTGGCTATTGATCTGCTGTGAACGGAAATCTGTTTGCCCTTTATTACCTTCATTGGATAGAAAATCTGTAGTTGGCTTATTGTATTGGTAGATTTCATCAGAACTGGTATTCTTATTTGGTTCATTGGTTTTTTCAAATACTGAACCTGTTTGTTGTCCAAACGATGGGTTAATCTGATCACCAATGCGGGATGGTATAGTTTGACCAAATGAAAAACTTGTTTGCCCGCTTAGCTGTGGTTGAGTGAGATTTTGGCCAAAATTTGTTTGAATGTCATTTCGCGAAGGTGTAATTTGTTGTCCAAATGATGACTCAAATCGTGTTGTTGTTTGCTTATTTAAAAATGTACCGAAAAGCGGCAAATTTGGTTTTTGTTCAAACAAAGAACCTATCTGAGGGCCAAAACGAGATGGCGTTGTCTGAGCTCCAAACGAAAAGCTAGTTGGCCCTCCTGTTTGCACCTGAGTTGGATTTTGACCAAATATTGAGCTTGTTTGAACACCGAAGCGTGACGGTGCTGATTGTTGCCCAAATGAAAAGCTCGTCTGGGGTTGAGTTTGTGCCTGGCTAAATGGAGAAGTAGTTTGTGCACCAAATGGTGACAGGATTGGTTTTTGTCCAAACAATGAGCTGGTCTGACCACCGAACCGAGATGGTGTTTGTTGTCCAAATGAAAAGCTAGTCTGTGGTTGACTTGGTATTTGTCCGAATGATGAGCTTGTTTGTATGCCTAAACCTGTTGGTGTCGTCTGTTGATTTAAAGAGGTACTCGTCTGTCCACCGAAAGGTGACAGAGTTTGTACTTTTTGAGTAAATGGTGAGTTTGTTTGGGTACTAAAGGGAAAAGGTGTTATTTTTTGTTCTAATAAAAAGCTTGGTTGTGAACTAAATTGTTGTTGTGTTGGTTTTTGTCCAAACAATGCGCTTGTCTGTCCAGAGCTTTCGTGTGCCCCAAACTGTAATTGAGATGGTTTTTGTCCGAATATAGCGCTAGCCTGGATGCCAAATCGTGATGAAGTTGCTTGTTGACCTAATGATGACGTACTTGAAGTTGAAAATCTATGACCGAATTGTGAATTAGAGTCTGCATGAACTTGAGGTGTAATGGTATCTTCTTTTTGTGAGAAAGGCTCTATACTTTGTGGTTTAATCCTAGAGTTAGACTCGCCAGTTATTTGTTCTACAGATGAAGTAGGTAACCCTTGCACTGGTTTAGTATATTCATACATTTCTGAATTTATCTGCGATGTAGATGTAGGAGTAATGGATGGGAAAGAGGATACTGAAGCCTGAGTAATACCATTACTTTGAAAAGTATTCTTTTCAGTATCAACTTCTTGAGTAGCTAAAGTTGGTGCAATGGGGGCTTCAGATAGTTGTGGATATTGAGTAGATCCAGTTCCACCTTGGTGCTGAACAGAAAATACGGAACCTTCAGATGCATTTGGAAATAAAGAGCCTAATGGTCGAGTTACACTATTAACTAGACTAGATGTTATGCCGGAATTCTTATTTGAATCAGAGTTAGTAAAGGTAGGAGCCTTGAAATGGTCTGATGGTATATTATAAATAAACGAACCATCTGGACCTAGAGGTTGCCCAGAGAATGTATTGAACTGGCCAGCACTTGGTATCTGAATTGATTGAGAGTTACCAAAGTTAAGATAATAAGGCTTTTGTGGCTGGGGATCAGTAAGAGATGTCTCTATTTCTGGGAAACCACTATTAGTTTTTTGTGGGTGGCTATACAGAGGGGTTGACAGAGTAAGTTCAGGTTGTTTAGTTTGTACATCTTGTGAAAAGAAAGAAGCACTGAATCGATTGATTAAGTCTGGATTTGTTTTTTCAACTATTCTATTATCAGAACCTTGCGCAGCAGTTTGAGAAAATAATTGCTGAGTTTGAGGACTAATGTTAAGGTTATTTTGAGCCGGTATTATTCCAAAATTGAGAATTGGTTCTGGTCCTTGATTTTGAGGACTATTGTTATTGACTTCTTGCGAAGACACAGAATTAGTAAATGAACCATCACTATAAACTTCTGGTGAATTTTGTACATTACCACCAATCTCAAACCCTAGATCAGAGCCTATCAAAGAAGTTTGCAAGCCAAGTTGGGAAAAAGCATCATTTGGAGTATTTTTATTACTATTCATACCAAAAGAATTTGAGATTTGACTGAATGGAGTTTGTTGATTATAAGAAGACCCTTGTCCCGATGATGTACAACAAGACTTCCTTATAGATGACACTGGCTTTCCAATTGACTCGTGACGTTGATATTTCTGTTCTGAATTAGGTTGAGCGTTATGAAAGTTATTATTAAAACCAACTTTAGATGAATCAATTTCTAATAAAGGATTTGCATTTTGAAAATATCCAGGAGGCGCCGAAAACTGGAACTGGTCTCCAAACCTATTATTAAATTGAGTAGTCTGCGCATCCTGAGCTAATATGTTCCCTTTGTTTGATGAATTTTCAAATCCACTAATACTTGTTTCTTTGGAGATAGCAGTTTGAGCTGATGATGAATCTTTAGAGGAGTCGTAAGAACTGAATTGACCTGGAACATTTTGTTGTACAAAGCCTTTTTGGTTTTGATTGGTGACTGCACTGGTAGGGTTTGATCCATGTTGCTCCCCAAATGAATGGAATTGTCCTTTATTATTAAATCCACTTACACTTGACCCAAATTTGGAGATATCGGGTTGAGTTGACGATGAATCTTTAGAATAGTCGTCAGAATTAAATTGTCCTTGAACATTTGGTCGTACAAAGGCTTGTTGGTCTTGATTAATGACTGTACTAGGACCGGCGTTGGATGCAGGTCGCTTCTCAAATTTATTCGATTGTCTATCGTAATAATTACCATTAGTGTCACTTTGTGCGTTATCGTCCTCCGTATTGTATTTCTCAGCATCGTAAGAGCCTGTAAGTAAAAAATGAAAGTTGCTGGTCATTTGTCAAACGTCTCCGTGTGAACTATATTTTATCTGTCGGACACATTAATCAATCTATACCTACAATAGCCTTTTCGTTCGTCTGTAACAAAAATTTCGTAAGAATGGAATGCTCTTAAAAAGCGTAGATAAATGTCATACCTACTAAACTTAGTGTAATGGAGATAGTTTGTTCGATTACTAATAATAATATCGTACTAATATTATTATAAATGCGAAAGTGTGTTTGTTTGTTGGTTTATTGGTTTGTCTTTCAATCACGCAGGAACAAAGCTACGGATCGACGTGATTTTTTGCATGGGCATAGTTGAGGACCTGGAGAGTTAATAACATAGGCTACTTTTTATCCCGGATAATCACAGTTCCCGAGGGATTTTAATAATTAAATTCACGCGATTGTTTGTGGTTTGTCTTTCAATCACGCCGCAACACAGCTACGAATCGACGAGATTTTTTGCATGAGTACAGTTGAATACCTGGAGACAGGCGTAAGTGTTTAGGCATTCGTTAGGTCCCAGAAAAATAAAAACAACTCCGTGAGATTTCTAAAGACCTAACTCAACGCGGACAAAGTCGTGTTTTACCCGCGACTTCATATTCTTCGTCATCTTTGTCAATCATACTAATAATTAAATTCCAAACCAGTGGTAATTTAACATTATAGATGCGAAAGTGTGTTTGTTTGGTTGTTTGTCCTTCAATCACGCCGCAACAAAGCTATGAATCAACGTGATTTTTTGCATAGGTATAGTTGAGGACCTGGAGAGGGACAAGGGCTACTTTTATCCCGGAAAATCAAATAAATATAAACAGTATACCTATATTGAGGGGTGAGCTATTTTTTCAACCAAAATAATTAAAATACTAAAATATAACTAGTGGTTCGCCCCGAACTGAGACCTCGCGGTAACGGTATCCCATGATTATTCATTCAATCGATACATGATAACCAAAACTGACATTATTATTATGCCCGTTTTCACCAAACATACCTAAATCATCCCCTAAGTAGGAGTCTCTTAACGTAGGTAGCTCCTAAATACAATCCTAAGTCCTAACATCCGTCCCAATATCCTTTTAGGTGTCCCGTACAGGATCGTGATAAATAAGTTGACAGAAAACATCAATCACCTAACTTATAGGTAGCCCGTAAAGGTTAGGGAACGTTAGTGAAAACATTGAATTATTTATCAAACATTGAATTTAACTCGTAGTTCCATGGGAATAGTTACTGACTGCGCCATCTATTAGCATTATTGTGAAGCTATGTTGATGCTATATGAATTACTGACGTCCATTAAAAATTAAATAATCTCGTTTCTTTATAATATTCATATAATTTTAGTATTTGTTGTTCAAGTACAGGATATAAGTGACCTAAAAACATAAAATCAGTTTGAAAATCCATAGCGGATTTTTCTAGAGAGCGTCTTCAAGCGAGCGTATAAAATCGCCACTTTGAAAGCCCCCCATTTCGTCAATTTTAAGGGAAAAATTAAAAAAAAAATATTTTTGTACTCAGTTCAAAATTATCTTTAAAATGATACGTAACAATTTTATGTAACGCGATATTTTTTTTTTTACTTCGCATTCGCTTCTATGAGAGCCCCCCTGAAATAAAGATTTTTATAACTTTTTAAGCCATTTTCGGCTGGAGGCCATCGGTTTACATATTATATCTAAATTTGAAGTAATTACGTTCAGTAATTCAAAAGTTATAAGGCTCTGACAGACGGACGGACGGACGGACGGACGGACGGACAAGTGCAAATCGCCCTAGTTAACTCAAAGACCTTCGCTTCGCTCGGTCGATAAATAGGTTTAAAATCTGTCTGTTGTGCAAATAAATTGGCAGTGAAATACATACGGAACCTAATAAAACAAAATTTCAGTGCAGTTTTAAGTTAACCGCTTTTCATTTCATTTTCCGTATCAAGATGGTAAAAATCGGCCAAGTGCGAGTCGGGCCTCGCTCTTTTAGGGTTCCGTTAAAAAAAATTAAATAAAAATATTTTCATGTACCCATGGAAATATTTTAATTTCATTTTTTTAATTTAATTTAATTTTTATTATTTGTTGTTATAGCGGCAATAGAAATACATAATATGTGAAAATTTCATCTGTCTATCTATTACGGTTTACGAGGTTCAGCCCGCTGACAGACGGACGGACGGACGGACGGACAGCGAAGGCTTAGTAATAGGGTCCCGTTGGTACCCTTTGGGTACGGAACCCTAAAAATGGAACCCTTATGGTGAGACTCTCCGTCCGTTCGTCCGTCCATCCGTCTGTCACAGTCGATTATTTTAGTAGTAACTATTAAAGCCATCGACATGAAATTTGGAATAATTGTTCATTCAAAATAGTGGCCCAACATCACGGGAATAAAAATAACGAAAATCATTTTTAGTGTAATAAAAAATGGGGAAAATTGAGGGTTTGAAATTTCAAAGTAAGATAACTATACCGAGTGGGGTATCTTAAGAAAGAACTTTACCTCTATCTTTGAAGTTTAACAATCGAAAAATCAGAAATAATTCTGGTCAATAGAAGTTTATTTATATTTTACAGGAAAAATAAAACCAACGCTCTAACTATCATAGTTTTTTTGATATTTTGATATTAACAATAAACCTCTGCAAACACAGTTAAAGTATTAATACAAAAAAATATATTTCAATAAACAAATTAATGTAATATTATCGTTTTACTTGCATACTTTAATACTTCTGGAGTACGGAAGCCTCGTTGCGCGAGTTCGACTCGCACTTGGCCGGGATTTTCGACCGAGCGAAGCGAAGGTCTTTGAGTTAACTAGGGCGATTTGCACTTGTCCGTCCGTCCGTCCGTCCGTCCGTCCGTCTGTCAGAGCCTTATAACTTTTGAATTACTGAACGTAATTACTTCAAATTTAGATATAATATGTAAACCGATGGCCTCCAGCCGAAAATGGCTTAAAAAGTTATAAAAATCTTTATTTCAGGGGGGCTCTCATAGAAGCGAATGCGAAGTAAAAAAAAAAAAATCGCGTTACATAAAATTGTTACGTATCATTTTAAAGATAATTTTGAACTGAGTACAAAAATATTTTTTTTTTAATTTTTCCCTTAAAATTGACGAAATGGGGGGCTTTCAAAGTGGCGATTTTATACGCTCGCTTGAAGACGCTCTCTAGAAAAATCCGCTATGGATTTTCAAACTGATTTTATGTTTTTAGGTCACTTATATCCTGTACTTGAACAACAAATACTAAAATTATATGAATATTATAAAGAAACGAGATTATTTAATTTTTAATGGGCGTCAGTAATTCATATAGCATCAACATAGCTTCACAATAATGCTAATAGATGGCGCAGTCAGTAACTATTCCCATGGAACTACGAGTTAAATTCAATGTTTGATAAATAATTCAATGTTTTCACTAACGTTCCCTAACCTTTACGGGCTACCTATAAGTTAGGTGATTGATGTTTTCTGTCAACTTATTTATCACGATCCTGTACGGGACACCTAAAAGGATATTAGGACGGATGTTAGGACTTAGGATTGTATTTAGGAGCTACCTACGTTAAGAGACTCCTACTTAGGGGATGATTTAGGTATGTTTGGTGAAAACGGGCATAATAATAATGTCAGTTTTGGTTATCATGTATCGATTGAATGAATAATCATGGGATACCGTTACCGCGAGGTCTCAGTTCGGGGCGAACCACTAGTTTTATTATTATCTATTAATCCACCAGTATGCCTATATGTGAAAGATCACACGTTAAAATGACAAGGTGAACCTGAGCTGAGCTACTTTCAATTAGACTTTTATTTACCGGCTTCACTTAATGATGTTTTTAAAGTAAATATCAAGATCTTATTTGTTATTGCCGTGTTGACACTGGAGATTCAATTTCCGGTTTTTTTTTTAGCTTTTACTTTTTAATCTAAATCTAAATATATTATAAAAGGTGACTGACTGACTGATCTATCAACGCACAGCTCAAACCACTGGACGGATCGGACTGAAATTTGGCATACAGGTAGCTATTATGACGTAGGCATCCGCTAGGAAAAGATTTTTTAAAATTCAATAGGGGTTTGAAAAATAGAACTTAACGTGAGCAAAGCCGCGGCAAAAGCTAGTTTTAGATAAGTAAATATAGCATAGGTAGTAAGCAGTGATAGTCCAGTGGTTAGAACCGCGGTCTTCTATTCGGGGGTTGCAGGTTCGATCCCGGTCACGCCTCTCCTACACACCTCTTACTTCGGAGTTAAGTGCGTTTAAGCAATTAAATATAATATCACATGCTTTAACGGTGAAGGAAAACATCATGAGGAAACCTGCACCATCATATTCTAAAAAGCGTGTGAAGTCTGCCGATTCGTATTGGGCCCGCGTGGTGGACTATGGCCTATAACCCTTCTCTGAGAGGAGATCTGCGCGAGACATAATATTTATATGTAGTATAATATGTATATACCAGTAAGTACCTAGTCTCAATCAATTATAATTTATCAATGATAACAAAGAATAGAATAGAATAATTTTTTATTCAAATAAACTTTTGCAAAGTGCTTTCGAATCGTCAAGTCAATCTACCTACCCTACCACTGGTTAGGAATGCCGCTCTACCAACCAATCGAGACTTATCTTATTGCAAAAAAATATATATTTGTCTGGGATTCTGCAAGGCTTCCACGGCCTTGCAGAATCCAAGACAAATATGCGAAATAAGTTCAGTCTAGAAAGATAACAAAAGTAATAATGAAACATTTTAGTAAAATGTAGCGCCGAACAGGCTAAGAGGCGCAAATATGAGAAACTTGACAGTGGTTTCATATTTGCGCCTTTTGGTGTAGAGACCCTGGGGCCGTGGGGCCCGGAGGCTCGCGCACTTTTTTTAGAGATATCAAAAAAGGTGATCGAGTCTACCGGGGATCCAAGAGCTGGCAGCTACCTTGGCCAAAGGATTAGCCTGGCCATCCAAAGAGGTAATGCTGCCAGCATCTTGGGTACTATGCCACACTGCGGTGGCTTGGATGGGGTTTTAGATTTTAATTAGTTTTTATTTTAGTTTTAATTTTAGAATTAAATTTAGGTTTATAGTATTGTATATATGAAATTTTCTATCTATAATATAATAAAAATTTGGAATAGTGTAACAAAATACAGAACATATAAATATTTTAGTAAAAAAAAAAAAAAAAGCAACACTATTGTCCAAAAGGTCAACGACCTGCAGCGAGTTAAATACATCGATAAATGTCGTATCGCGGTTATTTATCACTTTATTGAGAGATCGTATCACTTCATATTATTCATAGTTATCGAGTTTTAGTATAAACGAATTGATATAGCTTAATTACTATGCGTAGGCGTAGCTTTTATGTCGAATTAATATCACCGTTTGTTATCTTCTTTACTACCTATTGAAATAAATGATTTGTCGGTTCATGTACCTTGCGATACATCTCGAAGCCAGAAGCTTAGATTCCGTTCGAGAATTTATAATTTGTTTTGCTTTGGTCTTGTCTATTGAAAACTTCGACCGTAGCTCTCTACTGACTGACAGATTAGAAGAACTTAATAGAGATTAAGAGAATTCTCCAACAGGTGACAGACGAGTCGTAGGGAGCTGGATATAACTAGGCGACGCAAGACCGAAAAATGTGGAAGTCCATACATAAGACCTATCTCCATTATGAGTGGACGTCTATAGGTTGATAAAGAAGGAGTAGATTAAGAGTATGGGGTTAATAATAATTATACTATCTAACCTTTATTATGAGGCGCCTTCCATCTTAGACGTCGGCATTATCCCCAATCAATAGGTGAGAGTTAAAAACACTCTCATGTGCTAATTTTTTTTCAAAATATCAATCAAGTTGAACTTGACTAATATTCTCGTCTCCCCTCCAAATAAGCGGAAAGCTTTGTTCAGGAGTGGGTACGACAATAGTGCAACGGGTGGGATTCGAACCTGCGACCTTTCAGATTTCAGTCCGCACCTTTAACCGTTGGGCTATTGATTGAATTTAAAAAATGAGTTGATGAAAAAGTCGCGAAAATTCTTCACATTTGGAAAATTAAACAAAAACTGTAGTCGACAGAATCACCTTCAGCACAGAAAAGGACCATAAGCAATTAGGGAATTGAGAAAACTTTCATAGAGTTAATTAATAACATCCAGGATAAGTACATACATCAGTTGGACCTGAGTTACACGCGGGTGAAGCCGATGGCAAAAGCTAGTTTATTTAACGAGCATAAAGTTAAACAATCTTTAATGTTCATTTAGGGTACCTGATAAATAGGTATGTTCTATGTAGGTACTTAACAATCTGTTTCGATCTAGATAATTCGGGACTGCCTGGTCAAAGATTTCGTACGAACTTGGTTTTTAGGGTTCTGTACCCAAAGTGTGCCAACGGGACCCTATTACTAAGCCTCCGCTGTCCGTCCGTCTGTCTATCCGTCTGTCAGCGGGCTGTATCTCGTAAACCGTAATAGGTAGACAGTTGAAATTTTCACAGAGTGTGTATCTCTATTGCTGCGATAACAAATAATGACAAAAAAATAAAAAAGGGGGCTCCCATACATGAAAAGGAGTCGAAATAAAATTTTATTTTTTCCCCCGACATGTGGGGTGTCATCGTCTGAGCTTATTAATTGTAGTTGAAATATTTTTTTTATTATTTTTTAGCTTAAAAAATTAAGAAATGGGGGGCCTCAAAGTTGTTGGCTTTAGACCATTTTGTTACGGGGTCTATCTCAAAACTAAACTAGCTAGGAATTTGAAATTTCTGTATAATACTACTATATTATAGTGTATTCAAACAACAAATAATAAAAACCCTGATTTATAATGCAGTTCGTAAGTTGTGACCAAAACAAACGAGCATTTTTTCCCATATGCTAATTTAGTACTATCTAAGAACTAAGATATCTAAATATTAGTCTTAAAAAAGTGATTTGGTCATATTATGTAAGTACGGAGCCCTAAAAGAGCGAGGCCCGACTCGCACTTGGCCGATTTTTGGTTTATGCTAAATGAAGATGATATCATTCTTGATTGCTTTTGTTGTCTATTAATAATTATAACCGGTAATTTTTTCCATTAACTACAATGTTTAAACATACAATCACATCAATTATAATAATATACCGGTAATTTACTAAAAAAAGCTCTTGTATATATATCTGAATTTTCCTTGATAAAGTTTGTAACTGATTGATTAATTGTTTCAATAGTATATTCTTTTTTGTTTCATAATAGTTTGATGCAATAAAAATAACTAGTAACTCACCATCATCTTTTATTCCATTGGCTTCATCCCTTGCATTCTGTTGTAAAGATTCCTGAATTTCAAGGGGTATAGGCGGTGGGGTAGGAAGATGGGATCCCATAGGACGGTATCCATCTTTATCCGCTGTATACACTACACTATACACCTTTCCATCATCACCAGTATAAGAATAACCTCCTTGCGCCGTAACACCATCGCTAGATACACCGCTTTCCTGCATTTTAATCCCGTTTTCAGTATCAAAGCCATAATTGTACTTATTCAATCCAATGTTAATGTGGTATTTTATTGTATTAGGTACTCGATCAGTGAAAAGCTGGTTTCCTGGTTTGTAACCTGTATTCACTTGACCTGAGGGTTGATAAAATGCTGATAAATCTGGATAATCTTGGTTATTTATATCAACTGTTCCTTGGTTGTCAAATGGACCATGAGTTTGCGTTTGGAATGCAGCTTCGTTTATATTTGGCCTCGCTTGATTTTTGGTTCCTCTAAACGCAGCTTCTCCTACTTTAGAATCAGTTGAACCATAATTTTCTCTTGGACCTCCAAGTCCTGATGGTTGGTTTGAAGCCCTGGTTCCAGGGGCTGCAGCGTCAACAACCACACCTTGGTGCTCATTTTCATAGCTTCCTGAAGGTATCTGGTTCACCTGGGATGGGTTATTGTCACTGGTCCGTCCAAAAAGTGTTTGCAATCCTTGGTTATTGCCAGTGGTGATGAAGGGTGTTTGCAAGGATCCTGGGGCACCACCAGCGTATTGTGATGATGAAGGCGGTAGGTATGTTCGGTCGAGCTTCGCGGCTCCACACGCCGCTACGAAAGCGGCGACCAATATCTGAAAAAGTAATTTTTTCAGGTCTTTAAATTAAATGAATAAAATAATAACAAACGAAATATAATTAATCAGTATGTGCAACAAAAAAAAAATCAACATTCACACGCCATACCACATAACTATAAAAAAAATAATATAATGGCTGAAGCAATTTTGACAAAACTTTTAATTGCTTAAAACGCACATAGCATTAAAAAGATAATTATGTGCCTGGGATTGAACCTTGGACCCCCCAAAAGAGGGCCGAATATAACCACTAGGCCATCACCGCTTGATCAGAGCTTGGATACCGTTTCTTATTTATTAAATTAGTATAGATTTTGTTGATAAGAATAATTGTTAACTTTATTGTTTAAGTAAAACTATTTATAAGATAGAACTGAAAACTAATATAAACTCTTATGTAAGATTCTCACACCAAATCTAAGTCTCTCACACTTGCTCTAATTCACGTCTCTACTATTTCAAAGACATTACCAAATTCATTTTTGAACCCAGGAAGATGGTACCTACTACATTAAAAGAATACCACGCACTGATGCTATGGAGATTCAGTTTTGCTTTTTATACCAACTCCAAACTCAT
Source organism: Oeneis ivallda (assembly GCA_029955525.1). Lineage (NCBI taxonomy): Eukaryota > Metazoa > Arthropoda > Insecta > Lepidoptera > Nymphalidae > Oeneis > Oeneis ivallda. Next base: position 3,735,380 of record JARPMR010000017.1, on the reverse strand, counting down.
CTAAAAAAACGTGTTCAGGATCTCATACCGAGATATTAACCATTCGGATCAACAAAACGCAGCACAATGTAAAGTAATCTTTATACCTATAGAAATAAATGTGTTTACTTTGAAATTGATTTTTAAAAGATAATAATTATGTAATTAATAATTTTGTTTAAATGCATCAACTCCAAGATCAAGTATTCACAAAATATCGATTTATTATAAACTTTTTATTGATGTATTGATTTTGATCGATTTAATAAAATCGATTTTTGGTGTATTAAATGAAGATGATTCGTGATCTCAATCGATATTGGAACGTTTGTTAAGACTTTACTAGCTTTTGCCCTCTGCTTTGCTCCCGCCATCTAATAAAAGTAATCCGAAGTGGTAATTCTTATAGGTTTTGTACCTATATTAAGCTTCAATTGTTCTTTTGGGGTTTCTCTATACATACTTACATTTTTTTCTTTTTAAACCACCTTGTATTAGAGCAAACCAATATTAACCACTTAACCATTGGTAAGAATTGAAGCAGTGATGGCCTAGTGGTTAGAACTGCGGTCTCCTATGCGGGGACCTGCGACCAGGTTCGATCCCGGACACGCACCTCTTTTCCACGCACGACTTTTCGGAGTTTAAATGTATGTTTTTAAGCAATATATCACACGCTTCAACGGTGAAAGAAAACATCGTGAGGAAACCTGCACGCCTAGGAGTTCTCCATAATGTTCTCAAAGGTGTGTGAAATCTATCAATTCGCATTGGGCCAGCGTGGTGGACTATAATAATATGGCCTATAAGGCCTATAAGCAGGTCTCCTCTCAGAAAATGAGAGGAGACCTGCGCTCAGTAGTGACTAGTGAGACGTTAGTGGGTTACTCACGATGAAGGAATACTCATACAATAATATAATAACAAACCTAAATAAATTTGTCAAATCGATCAAGCCGTTTTTAAGTTTGAACACAGAGTTTGAGCAGTGATAGCCTAGTGGTTAGGACTGTGGTCTCCTATTCGGGGGTCGCAGGTTCGATCCCGGGTACGCACCTCTGACTTTTCGGAGTCAAGTGCGTTTAAGCAATTAACTATCACTTGTTTCAACGGTGAAGGAAAACATCGTGAGGAAACCTGCACATCTGAGAGTTCTTCATAATGTTCTCGAAGGTGAGTGAAGTCCACCAATTCAATTTGGGCCAGCGTGGTGGACTATGGCCTATAACCCTTCTCTGAGAGGAGACCTGCGCTCAGTAGTGAGTCGTTGATGGGTTGCTAATGATGATGATGATGACTGGTGGATTTATTTGTTTAGTGTTTAATGTCAAGGATTTTTAAAATATTTTTTAATAACTTAATTTTAGTTTTATTACATAAAAATCAATTTAACAATCGAGCAAAATTCGTTAGGGCGTTTGTTATATCGATAATTATTTTGTTACTACAGTTATACAGTTATGGTTTGCACGGATATTATTTTATTACTGACTAGCGACCCGCCCCGGCTTCGCACAGATAGTAAAGCATAACTTTATGCCTGCTTATTGTTTTTGATGATGTAAGGTCGCATCAGGTTGTTACGTCGAATATGTGGATTTATTTTCACGCGCGTTCCTTTTTATTTTGCGATAAATCCTAAGATATTAATTTTAATTATATGGTGTAAGATTTTTTTTTATTTTCATGAGATGCTTAAGGTAACTAATGTATTTAAGTTGATAAGGATTATAACTGAATCCGTATAAATAGATTTCCAATTAGGTACTTACCGCATTGTACATGACCATTTTCTTAGAACTTAAAAGGGGTATTTATAGTAAGCTATCAATATCATAGACTTTTATGTATAGACCTGCTCCACCATACTACCATCATACATTGTTTTGTTATAATTATTATCTCAGAGGTATTACGCAGCGTTTTCGATGAAAGCTCCCAGGCAACTCGACTTTTTCCAACAGTTTCAACAATTTTATCGTCATATTCCAACCAATTTAAACAAAATCTTAACAAATTATACACTTAAACCTTCCTCATGAATCACCCTGTCCATTGGTGAAAACCACATGAAAATGTGTTCAGTAGTTTTTGAGTTTATCGCGAACACAGACGCAATGGGGAACTTTGTTTTATATTATTACGTAGTGATAACAAGTTAAACCTTGATTGGGATCATCTGATCGTGAGCAATGATGCGGTCTGAGATATACAAATAGAGTAAGTACCTAAGTATGGACCTCAAGCAGTTCTTACTGTATAATGATTGGCTTGGCGTAGCATTAATGATTGATGCAATTTGTTCAGAATCGGCCTACTGTGCGTATATTATACCCAACATCTGATAGATATTATCCCGAGGCCCGAGCATTCAGATAACTCTGGGGCATGAGCTTAGGCAAATATCTTCCTGTTTTATTGACGAATTAAAAACTGGTAGGTACCACTCTAGACTCTGCTATTATCAGCTATTAGGTGCTGGTACGAAGCGGATTTCTAAATATTTTAATTATATTTAAAACGCGCCTAATTGGTATATTTAAGTTGCTTAAAATTCACTTATTATTTAAACAAGATAAAAGTTTAAAAACTGTAATCCGATTACGGAAAATTATTTATAATATTTACTTGCCCGCGATTTGCGAAAAAATGCGTGTCGTGGAACACTTGGTTGGAACGAAGTGCCTTTTATTGATAAATTAATACTTAGTAAAAATAAATAAAATAAAAAAGTGTGTGTCAGCTCCGGCCTCCGACGCACGACTGGAGTTTACGCGCGACGCTATATCCTTCTCTATGCCACGCGCACGCTGGGGTTCGAGCGCGCCCCGACCGACTTTCGCTTCGGGGACTCTTTCGCACGAAAACCAACCTTATTTACTCAGTGTTAGGGTAGAAATTTCAACGTTGTGAAAAAGTAACAGAAAAACGTAACGAGGTCATTGATAAATTGATTTTACTGCCCGGATTTTTCTCATACCGGGCTGCTGAAATCGATTCTTAAGGAGTAAACTCCAAAAAATAAAATAATAATCTGAAGTTAGGATTCGAACCCCCGAACCGATAGTTACACTCCATCGTTTATCCGCTACGTCACCAAAGCTATAATGGAATGTGTGTAATAAACGAAGGCAACAATTAGTGTCGTGACGGAAAATTCTTACACTTTTTTTCGCTTAGCCTCCAAACCGTACGAAAGGAACTTCGTTCAAAAAGCCAACACACAAACACAATTTGTACTATAATGTTAGGAAATATTTATACATCGTCCAGTTTGTAATTGCATAAAAGTAAAATTAAAAATTTTAAAAAACCCCCGACACAAAAAATAATCTCTAAAAACTAACAAATAATATTTTATACCTATATATAATTATTATCGTCACATATATTATGTAAGTTTAAATATTTTTATTTTCCAAGTGTCGTCGTCGCGTCGCGGGACCGCTAAAGTTTATAAAGTATTTTTCCAACAGCTAATTAATTATTACGAATTACATTTAGGTACGAGCGATCTTAAGTTTCATGCATGTATAGTCTACGCTCTACGTAATGCCGCGCGCGACACGTGAGGGCAGACGACGTTGACGGTTGTGTCGATTTTGAGTATGCTCAAAGATTTTGAGTAAATTCTTTTGTTGCAATCTGCGACTACACCTGTTTTTCTCACTTAGCGGTCCCCCGACGCGACGACGACACTTGGAAAATAAAAATATTTGAACTTACATAATATATGTGACGATAATAATTATATATAGGTATAAAATATTATTTGTTAGTTTTTAGAGATTATTTTTTGTGTCGGGGGGTTTTTAAAATTTTTAATTTTACTTTTATTTAGTCCTTTTTAAAGTAGGTATAAATATTAGGAAGGTATTTATAGTGATTTGTTAGCGCAGTGGTAATTGAGCCTAATTGATCCCATTTAATTACCCACCTTCGAAATCTAAACCTTACTCTAACATGTCATATTTAAAGTCATGGTTACCTTACCATGTTCTTTCAATATCATTGAAGTAATACGGTACCTTTCGAATCGATAGGACATATGGAAGGTAGTCAGATCACCTCATCAACTATTAAAGAGCTGATGATCTTCAAACGGCTGATCAGGTCATGGTTACCTTACCATATACTTTCGATATCATTAAAGTAACACGGTACCAAATTTCGAATCGATAGGACATATGGAAGGTAGTCAGATCCCCTCATCAACTATTAAAGAGCTGATGATGGTCAAACGGCTGATCAGGTCATGGTTACCTTACCATATACTTTTAATATCATTGAAGTAACAAGGTACCAAATTTCGAATCGACAGGACATATGGAAGGTAGTCAGATCCCCTCATCAACTATTAAAGAGTTGATGATCTTCAAACGGCTGATCAGGTCATGGTTACCTTACCATATACTTTCAATATCATTGAAGTAACACGGTACCAAATTTCGAATCGATAGGACATATGAAAGGTAGTCAGATCCCCTCATCAACTATTAAAGAGTTGATGATCTTCAAACGGCTGATCAGGTCATGGTTACCTTACCATATACTTTCAATGTCATTGAAGTAACACGGTGCCAAATTTCGAATCGATCGTACATAAGGAAGTTAGTCAGATCCCCTAATCAACTAGAAAAGAGCTGATAATCTTCAAACGGCTGAACAGATTTTCATGAAACATGGCTAAGAACACTCGGGATAAAATTATCTATGACACAAAAAAAACTAAACGAAAATCGGTTCATCCGTTTGGCGGCTACGCTACCACAGACAGATACACAGATACACAGACACGTTAAACTTATAACACCCCTCTCTTTTTGCGTCGGGGGTTAAAAATATTGTGTTATCCTACGCTCAGATTTCAGAATCTTAATAATATTATAAATGCGAAAGTTTGTGACGATGGATGGATGTTTGTTACTCTTTCACGCCACAAAAAACCGATTTAAGGGGTTCCCGTGGGACCTTAAAACTTGGGAAAAACCTTAATCCACGCGGATGAAGTCGCGGGCATCATCTTATTTTAAATAAACAAAATGATAAACAAGTTGCTTTCCCTATTTCGACACTAGAGAAATGGTTATAAATGACCCCATGCATAATCTTTTTGAAAAGTTGGACTTTCAAAGGAAGTTGAATTTTTTCCAATCGGACAAAAGCGTAGCCTTATTTGTAAAGATTATATTGTTAGGTAAGGTATAATAATAATATGTCCGTCCGTCAACTCTTTACTGACTGGCTACTTTTTATTGGCAGCGATCGGCGTTCTTGAGACTGCATCGCGTTTTCGAGACTCAAAAGCGTTCGATACGATTATGATACTAACGTCGTAAAGTAGCGAAGGTCAACGCTTAAAAATCGTGAAGCGGCGATGCAAACGCAGCTCCTTACTCGATCGCTGTATTTTGAGAAAGCAGTCAGTCACCCTAACCCTCTAGTAGCCCAAGCAGCATACACCCCTGGGCCGCAATGACCCACCCGACAAAGAACGTCCCAAACACGTCCTTTCGATCCAGACGATCAGACAACGACCGACAACGCTCCTTATTAAGTAGGGCAGTACACACAAACAACCTCTGCACAGCGTCTTCGCCGGCGAAGATGAGGTCCCCGATTTCTAACGTCACCTTTGCCAGTAGGGCCTACGCAGCATAAAAAATCCGAAACTACACACTCGATTGCTGCGACTAGCGTTTGTAGACTGCCCACGTTAGCGTTCGGACGCGAAATCGAGCTTCCGAACAGCGACTACAATCGATAAAAATGCAGAAAGCTGTGGCTTATAGGAGGTTTGCCCTCCCCCTTATTATTTACACCTACAGTGTCAGAACATTCGGCTAGCCTCTTGATGCTCATGTAGAACTGAAATGACTCCATTCATTAACACGGGTAACCTGAGTATGTCACGCTCTCTTTAAACATTTCTGTGGTGGATGTCGTGTGATGCGGATTGTTACTTTCCCTCAAATATGTTTAGCAAAGCAACGGCTGGGTCACGCGTCATGTTCGTGAACGGGTTCCACCGGCGGGAATGGGGCTACTTTCTGTCTGCCCGTCTTAGCATGTATTGAATTGTAAGTAGGTATGCATTTTTGGAACTTCCCCTCATTGTGGAATCACTGCATACATAGCATAGTACCTATATTGTAAAACTATTTTGAAAAGAGCAACCGCCGAGTTTCTTGCTGGTTCTTCTCGGCAGGAACGGCATTCCGAACCAGTGGTAGATTCATCGACTATTCAAAAGCACTTGTAACAGTTTTTTTGAATAAAAACATTTCTATTCTATTCTATTCTATTTATCCATTCATCACAACCCATCGTCAGCCGGGGTAACTGGACATAGGTCTTCTCACAAATGGGAAAGGTTTAAGGCATATGTCCACCACGCTGGCCAAGTACTACGTTGGTTGGTTTTATTAGTTCTAATGTTCCTAACTTGCTTTTAGTTATATTGTCAAATGCTATAGAACTGCATCCAAACTGCAATTTTGCAGCCGGCTTGCAGTCATGACTGTTCGGCAGTCCGTCTGTGAAGACCATTAAAAACCAATAGCCTTTAAGGCAGCTGACATTTGAAATTACAGAGGCATCTTACTTCTGAGCTTTTTTAGAGCCGGATCTTTACAAGAATGCTACAGTTTAAGCTCAGATTAAAATAAAAGATAGACTGAAGTACATAAGTAGTGATAAACGGCCCTATAGAAGCCGATAAGCGCACGCAAAAAGAAGCACCTAGGAGTACTAATTAGAAAAATTGAAGTAATAAAGCAGCTTTCCATTTATTCCTATAAATGTAATAATAAATAATATGATTTATTATTATAACAAAAAAATATAATAATAAAGTAATAATAAAAATAAATAAAATAAAAAATTCCACATGTAGAAATTATTTAAAATAAAATAGAAAATTCAGTCTGTCGAGCTGGGATTCGTAGAAACCACAAGGCTACGGAGATCTAATATTGTTGTATGAAAATATTGAACACAATGCCAAATTCACATTCAAAAAATTGTCGGTTCGATTTAGTCTTAATTTTTTTCTGTCTAGCCCCCTTTCGCATCGCGCGATAAGGAACTTCGTTCCAATATTTGTTGGAAAAAAAATACCTGCAAACTATTCGGTTACCAATATCGCAATTTTTCTCTATTGAATGAACTGAATTTCTAAATTTTAAGTCATAGTCAATTTAACATCACCGTGACATCAAAAATAATAAAAATCGGCCAAGTGCGAGTCAGGCCTCGCTCTTTTAGGGTTCCGTTAAAAAAAAATTACATAAAAATATTTCCATGTACCCATGGAAATATTTAATTTAATTTTTTTAATTTAATTTAATTTTTATTATTTGTTGTTGTAGCGGCAATAGAAATACACAATCTGTGAAAATTTCAACTGTCTACCTATTACGGTTACCGAGATACAGCCCGCTGACAGACGGACGGACGGACAGCGTAGGCTTAGTAATAGGGTCCCGTTGGTACCCTTTGGGTACGGAACCCTAAAAATGAATTTGGTTTTTAAGATAAAGCGAATGACAACGATTGTGATGATCGCAATAAAATTACCACTAGGTTTGCGTCGAAAACTGGCTTATGTTTTACAGAGAAGTTTGTTTCAAGTCAGTCCATAATTTTCGTTGTCTGAGAGTAGGTATAAGAAAAACTTAATAAATGTTGGCTTTCATGGCGCCATGGTTAAGGTCAATTGGAAGTTCATGTACCCTTATCTCTCTCGCTCTTTGTCTACGGGAATTCCCATCGATTTCCCCCATACCTAGATACTATCAAGGTATGGCCTCACGAGTAATTTTTTTTGTCTTAACATGCGATAGGTACCTACTTACTTGTTTAAGGTGTTAAATTCTTAGGTATATTTTATTTGTGATTGAATTTGTTTTTAACCGACTTCAAAAAAGGAGGAGGTTTTCTCTTTTTTTTTTATCTATGTACACCGATTACTCGAAGACGCCTGAACCGATTTGGAAAATTCTTTTTTTTTTTGAAAGGGTATACTTCCCAGTTGGTCCAATTACAATTTTATCGAAATCGGTCGAGCGGTTTTAAAAAAAAAAAGTTGTAGTGGCGCCGGCGTTTGAAGTCGGATTTTTAGAAAAGATTTTTTATTATAAATTCGTGTAGTTTATTGATTGGTATTTTTATCGACCGAGCGAAGCGAAGGTCTTTGAGTTAACTAGAGCGATTTGCACTTGTCCGTCCGTCCGTCCGTCCGTCTGTCAGAGCCTTATAACTTTTGAATTACTGAACGTAATTACTTCAAATTTAGATATAATATGTAAACCGATGGCCTCCAGCCGAAAATGGCTTAAAAAGTTATAAAAATCTTTATTTCAGGGGGGCTCTCATAGAAGCGAATGCGAAGTAAAAAAAAAATATCGCGTTACATAAAATTGTTACGTATCATTTTAAAGATAATTTTGAACTGAGTACAAAAATATTTTTTTTTAATTTTTCCCTTAAAATTGACGAAATGGGGGGCTTTCAAAGTGGCGATTTTATACGCTCGCTTGAAGACGCTCCCTAAGAAAATCCGCTATGGATTTTCAAACTGATTTTATGTTTTTAGGTCACTTATATCCTGTACTTGAACAACAAATACTAAAATTATATGAATATTATAAAGAAACGAGATTATTTAATTTTTAATGTACATCAGTAATTCATATAGCATCAACATAGCTTCACAATAATGCTAATAGATGGCGCAGTCAGTAACTATTCCCATGGAACTACGAGTTACGACTAACGACCTATCCCAAAAACAGTTTTGCGTCGACCATTATTATTTAGTTACTTATTATAATACAATAATTGTATTGTAATTTTTTTTGTACCATATTATTCAATTAAAATTATTTTTTAGTTAAATTTTAGTTAAATATTGTATATTTTCTATTCGCGTCGATAGATGACGATTTGTACAGATGCCCGTAACCCGGTTTCACTCGTTAGTACCTACATAATAATTCAATGTTTTCACTAACGTTCCCTAACCTTTACGGGCTACCTATAAGTTAGGTGATTGATGTTTTCTGTCAACTTATTTATCACGATCCTGTACGGGACACCTAAAAGGATATTGGGACGGATGTTAGGACTTAGGATTGTATTTAGGAGCTACCTACGTTAAGAGACTCCTACTTAGGGGATGATTAAGGTATGTTTGGTGAAAACGGGCATAATAATAATGTCAGTTTTGGTTATCATGTATCGATTGAATGAATAATCATGGGATACCGTTACCGCGAGGTCTCAGTTCGGGGCGAACAACTAGTTTATATAGGTAAGTCTACTAAGGTTTAGATATAGGTAAGGTAAGGTATTGCCGTGTGGTGACGGCAGATCAGAATACAGTTGTCACCAACTCACCACCCCTCCTCTTCCCGCGGGTGTCGTGCGAGACGACTAAGGGAATATATAACGGAGAACAGGCATGCAGCGTCCTCTGTGCTACTACTACCATCTACTGCGATCACCAACCCGTCTGCCCCGCGTGGTGATTATGGGCAAACCCTCCCCTTGGGTGAGACCTTTAGTCCAGCAGTGGACTGTTATAGGCTATTGATGAAGGTAATAAGGTATAGGTAAGATACAGGTACTTAGGTAGTAACTATTATTTTTGTTTCTCATATATTATCATCATCAGCAACAACCTATCAATGGCTCACTAGGTACTGAGCGCAGATTTCCTCTCAGATAAGGAACTTATGAGGCCATAGTCCACCACGCTGGCCCAATGCAAAGTGGCAAACTACACACACCTTTGAGAACATTATGAAGAACTCTCAGTTATGCAGGTTACCTCACGATGTTTTCCTTCACCGTTGAAGCTTGTTATATGCTTGATCGAACCTGTAACCCTCCAAATAGAAAGAAGACCGCATTCCTAACCACTAGTATTTCCTATCATCATTAGCAACCCATCAACGGCTCACTACTGAGCGCAGGTCTCCTCTCAGAGAAGGGTTATAGGCCATGGTCCACCACGCTGGCCCAATTCGAATTGGCGGACTTCACACATCTTCGAGAACATTATGAAGAACTCTCAGATGTGCAGGTTTCCTCACGATGTTTTCCTTCGCCGTTGAAGCAAGTGATATTTAATTGCTTAAACGCACTTGACTCCGAAAAGTCAGAGGTGCGTACCCGGGATCGAACCTGCGCCTCCCGAATAGGAGACCACAGTCCTAACCACTAGGCTATCACTGCTTTTTTAATAGTATTTCCTATATACTTATCTAATACCTACTTAATAGAGAAAAGCTCAGTCAGCCAGTAGAAAAGCTTACAACACATCACTAGCGCTACATAATCTTTTCAGAATTTTTTACTCAAGTTACCGAGCTGAGATAATTAAATTAAAAGAATGCTGGTCAATGAACTTTATCTGGGCACCCGGTACATACCTACATAATTATAGGCACCAACTACCAACTCGTATTTCTCACTGCCATTTTATCATAGACCGTTAAAACGGCGCTGTCAAAATTTACAAGCATTAAGCAAGATTGTAATCAGCGATATTAATAATAAATATTATTACAATGACAAAATATTATTATCCACTATTATTATAAACTAGCTTTTGCTTGCGACTTCGTCCGCGTGGAGTTAGATTTTCTGAAATCGCACGAGGGCCCTTTGTTTATCCGGAGTAATAAGTAACCTAAAATAATACTTACCTATTATTTATTTATCACACTCCAGGTCCTTATCTATACGTATACAAAAATCACGTTGATCTATTGCGGTGTGAGTGTGACTGAAGGACAAACCAACAAACAAACAAACAAACAACCTTTCACATAGGTATTTTATACTGTATTTGTTGGTTTGGCAATCACGCAACAACGGATCGACGTGAATTTTTATGAGTATAGGACTATAATAAATAATAATTTATAATAGATATAGGTAGGTACTAGGTAGGCATAGATTTATTTAGCTACCTACCTGAAGCGACTAACAATACTAATTCTATGGATATTTCTACTTGTAAGTTACTAAAAAAAAATAGGTACAATAATTTGTACTGTAGGTACATAGTTGATGACTTTGAGAGTGACATAGGACTTTTATCCCGGCAAAACATAGGGTTCCTGCAGGATTTTTAAAAACCTTACTCCACGCGGACGCAATTGCAAGCAAAAGTTAGTCTTTTAAAATAAAGGAGGATAGATTTTTGAATGCTGGACCCTCAGCTGGAGTTCCTAAATTCAACTGGTAAGTAAGTGCGCCATCTATTGGGAATACAGAAAACTATTACCTACCTCCCATGCTACCTCCTGGCTCATGGTTGGCACTTGGCACTGCAGGTACTGTAGTACTTCCATGAGTAGGTACATAGAAATAATGTAGAAATTGTAAATTGTAATATTTTTAATTGTGATATTATTATGAATATGATCATATAATTCTTTTACCAATAGGTATCTTTTGTATGTTTTATTTTATAACAGTTCAGTTTTAAAACTGTTTTCAATCAACATCTTTCCGAACGAAACGGCGCGGCGCCATGACAACGAAAATTTGTTTTGAGGTTGACAACCGCTATATCGATTTTGCAGGTAAAAAATTAATATTTTGCATGCTGAACAAAAATGGACAAAGCATTCGAAATACAAAGGCAAGCTAGGGATAATGTGAAGACATTGCAAACTTATTTTACCGACTTACAAAACTGGGAGGTCGAAATGAAACGCAAAGAAGCCGCGTTAAACGGTGAATTAGAACAGGTTTAAAAACTCAATATTTCTAAACGCTTAGTGTCAAAAACCACTAAAAATCACGTAAAATAATAGGCATAGTGTTGTTTAGTGTAGTGTTTTCGTCTTTAGTGCATTAAAAGTATCGAGTATGTATCTAACAGTTTCGATATCGCGTATGCTCTTTCACGGGGGTCCAGGCTTTTTTATTTTGATTTTGTACTTCCTCGCGGCGTTGGTTGAGACTTTGAGACGACACATAACTAACTCTGAACCTTTTGGGGATAGGATCTACCTCCAGTGAGGAGCAAGGTGCGTAAAGAAAAGCCTGTGCAAGTGAAAAAGGAAGCTGGGAAACGCATCAAGGCATCAGACTACAGTGCATGGGAAAAGTTTGATGTTGTATGTATTAAACTGTTAATTTGATATATATTTAGCTGAATCGTTAGTCGGATAGCTTACTTGATTGTGGATCATGAGGTCACAGGTACAAGTGGCCAGTACTTAGAATGTGTTGTCACTTATCATCAGGTGACACTGTAAAGGATGATCTTGTCTTAAAATAAGTTGAATAGTGTGACAGAACCGAATTGGCCAAATCCGACTCGACATAGTTTTATCTGTCCTACCCCTAGACTGCCCTAGAGTGTGTTTATGAAGCGCGAAGCCAGAAGCTCTTTCACTTGAAAACAACAGTGCTTTACCTATAGTAGATAAAAGAACCACCAGACTGGAAAATCTAAAGTTAGGTTAGGTTGGGCCAGAATATAAATATCTTTCACTTCACTTAGGTTCTATTGGTCTGAAATGAAAAATTAAATTGGAGGGGCTTCTAAGCTCCCTCTACTCCTTTTCCTCTCCCCCTCACTCTTTTTTTACCTTCACTCTTTCACTACCTAACTAAGCGAAGTTTTGATCGAATTTCGGCAAGACACCTAAAAAATTACAATATTAAAAAATATATATTTCAAAAACTATCAGGATTCAATGGATTTCTCTTGCAGGGGGGGTCACCTTCTTCCCCCCGAACCCCCTCCCTCACAACTGTTGCGCCAACTCACCTAAAGTTTAACCAAAAAAATGCCCATGACCCAAAAATACATTGGGTTCTCTGTGAAGAAATTTTTAGAAGCAACCTAAGACCCATAAGCTGGTGACTGACTTGTAACATTTTGGCGTAATGTATCAAGTTTTTGTAACTCAAACAAAAGACTGACCTGTAACATAAGTCTGTAAGTATCATTCCAGGTTCAGGTTCGTGGCTCGCTGAGTTATGTTGGTGACTTTGGTTCTACTTGGACTATAAAATCATATATTCCTTATTAACCATTTTTTACTTTTAAATATTAATAGGACAAAGCATGTGAAGAAGTAGACACAGCAGAAGTGGGCCCTGTGTCCTTGGACAGCAAGAAGAGTCAGGCAGCCAAGATGGAGAAGATGAGAGAAGAGGCCCAGTATCAGAAGGAGAGGGTAAGTGTCACTGTGATGAGCCACAATGTCTGTCTTCAGTCCAGGGTTGTTTCAAATATATGGAGCCTGGGCCAGGTATTGTATTTTGGTATAGGTATTTTGAAAGACAGTACAACTGTCTTTCAAAATATTCAGGATCATGAAATAGTGATTATTTTTCTTTATTTCTCACGAAAGGGGCCTTTTTTATGAGGTACAATGCGAAATTATTTTTTAAAATAAAAGCGCAACAACATGGTGTCCTTTTTGACAATAACACGTACATAAATGAGTCATGATGACATTTGACATAAAAACCACAATTGACATTTGACACTCCAGCAATTGACATTTGACAATTAAAATGACATAATATCCCAAACATAGACAGCATATTGTATTTCAATTTGTATGATTTAATACTATTTTTTGGTATAGCGTACAAGTACCTGACCCAACATGAAACAACCCCTTTCTATGTAAATATATTCAATGTAATAGATTATGTAATTTGTAATATTGTGTATTTTTGGGCTAGAGACTATTCTTATATAAAAACATCCTGCTACTTATAAACTACGTAAAATGTACCTCATTTTCAAAATTGCAATTTGGAATCTCAAAAATATATCTCTTAAATCTACTATAAAGGCAGACCCGATGATTAGTTTTTCTTATATATTTTAAAACATACTAGGTATGTATATTCTGAAAAGTCCCATAAAAGACAGATTTTATGGCAATTTTTCTTTTAAACTTCCTTCTGTCAATATTGTGCTCATTACTCATTGTAATTCATTAGTTAAGTACTCATTAGTTCTACTTCATAATATTATTGTTCACTCAAGATAATAAGAAAACCATAATTATTACTGATCTTCATGTATTCTTCAAGCCTTGGAGAATATGTGAATTATGATAATCAATGTTGCAAAATGTGAAGTAAACCATAATAAAGGTAATTTACCCTAAGCAAGTACATAATATTTTATTTGTCTGTCTAAAATATGCATGTTAATTGGTAAACATATTTTTATAGGGCAACAACTTTGTGAAGCGGGAGAAATGGGATGACGCTATAGAGTGCTACAACCGTGCTATAGAGCTGGTTAAGGATGATGCTATATACTACGCAAATAGGGGTCTTTGCCACCTTATGAAAGAGAGGTTAGTATAGTATAAATATAGTTAAAATAAAAAGTCATTTATTGGCTTCAAGCAGGTTACAGATAGCTAGATTCAAATTATTTATAAACCAGCTGCTGCCCGCGACTTCGTCCGCGTGGATTTAGTTTTTAAAATCCCTTGGAAACTCTTTGATTTTCCGGGATAAAAAGTAGCCTATGTCACTCTCCTATACCCATGCAAAAAATCACGTCGATCCGTAGCCCTGTTGCGGCGTGATTGAAGGACAAAACAACAAACAAACACTCGCATTTATAATATTAGTAAGGATATCCTAACTATCATTTTAGTGTAAGAAAAATATGGGTATGTTATTAGAAAAGTAAAAACCTTGAGAAACATTGCTTTACATCAATAAAAGTAACAATGGGTGACTTAGCTTTTTTATTTTATTAAAAAGAAAGCTCTAAATCTTGTGCTTTTTGTACTAGAAAAATAAATTGAATGAACAGAAATAAGGTCCTAAACATTAATCCAATCTAGCGCTAACAATCACACGAAAGGGCAAAAGCATCCCTCCGATTTCTCCACAACTCCTTATGCTCTCTCTGCCTTTTTGGACCTTTGGATCACTCAACTAGAAATTCATTATGCTAACGTTGCTTCAAATAAAAAAGTTGATTTAACCCACAAATATCTACATACATTTAAGCAGCTACAAGACTTATGATGTCTTTCAAATCATATTGTTATTTCGCACATGGTAGAATTCCTATAGATCTGCCAGTTTTCGGCCAAGAGTTTTGCATTCCAATTTCCATATTCAGTTATTCATTTTTGATATTATTGTTATTATTTACTAGATGATGCCAGCGACTTCATCCCCATGGATTAAGGTTTTTTGATTCCCGCGGGCATTCTTTAATTTTCCAGGATAACAAGTATCCTATGTGTTTATGCCTCTGCATAAACATCTAATCTATCTCATTCCAAATTTAAGCCAAATCCATCCAGTAGTTTTTGCGTAAAAGAGTAACAAACACACACACACGCACGCACGCACGCACGCACGCACGTACGCACGCACGCACGCACGCACGCACGTACGCACGCACGCACGCACGCACGCACACACACACGCACGCACGCACACAAGCACGCGCGCGCACACACACACACACACACACACACACACACACTCTCACCGTTGTAATATTAGTGTGATTATTACATTCCAGCCTCCACCAAGCTGTGACAGACTGTACCGAGGCGCTCCGCTTAGACCCCACATATGTGAAGGCGCTCCAACGTAGAGCTACGGCCAGAGAGAAGCTGGGCTCCCTGCGTGCTGCCTCACATGACCTCAACGAAGTCCTCAAGTTGGAGCCTCACAATGCGGCTTCCAGGCGACAACTGGACTCCATCAAAGCACGGATGGGGACTAAAGGGGTAAATCTCTTATTTATCCATGTGTCAGAGAATGAACCGAATGGAAAAGATACTTCTTTTTGACGTGATAACGTCTTATAAATCGATGAACACGGGCTGCACGCACTAAAAAGTGTCACGTTCCGCCTGAGCCTGCGCGTGCAAGCGAGAGCGCGGAACAAGCGATAAAGAGGCACGATCGGCCCAAGCGTTGGCTTGTGACACATTTATTCATCAATGTTTCTTTATGACGTTATCACGTAAAACTATCGTCCGTAAACCGACTTTACAACCAATTCTTTTTAGGGTTCCGTACCCAAAGGGTACCAACGGGATCCTATTACTAAGCCTACGCTGTCCAAATATTTCCATGGGTACATGGAAATATTTTTATTTAATTTTTTTTAACGGAACCCTAAAAGAGCGAGGCCCGACTCGCACTTGGCCGATTTTTTATTTTTTATAATTATATAATACTAGATGATGCCCGCGACTTTGTCCGCGTGGATTTGGTTTTTAAAATCCCTCGGGATTCTCAAAGGGAGTCACTCTCCAAGTCCTCAATTATACTAATGCAAAAATCACGTCGATCCATAGTTCTGTTGCGGCGTGATTGAAGGACAAACCAACAAACAACCACACTTTCGCTTTCATAATATACTAGCTGATGCTCGCGACATCGTCCGCGTGTATTTAGTTTTTAATATCCCTCGGGAGCTCTTTGATTTTCCAGGTCAAAAAGTAGCCTATATCACTCCAAGTCCTCAACTATACCCATGCATAAAATCACGTCGATCTGTAGCTCTGTTGCGGCGTGATTAAAGGACAAACCAACAAACAAACAAACACACTTTGCATTTATAATGCTATAGTACCTATAGTGTGATGAAAATCAACATTTTAGTAAATCCCTACTAATATTAAAAATGAGAGTGTTTTTATTGGAGTTTTACTTCAATCGAGCAGCCAAAAAACAACACAACGGATTGACATGATTTTTTTATATGCGTGTAGTTGAGGACCTGGAGAGCGACAGGCTACCTTTTGCGCCGGAAATACAATGTTTTCACGGGATTCTTAAAAAAACTTACTCCACTATCTATATCTATTCCATACTTATAACAAAAATGTGATTGGAAGATTTCTGTACATTGAATATATTTTGAAAACTAGCCCACGACTTCGTCCTCGTTGATTTTGTTTTCAAAATCCATCGGGAACTCTTTCAGGTATGTTTTGTCTAATTTTAATGGAGGATCGGACATACAGGATATAATTCTTCACTGATGGCAGAAAGTCACTTGCTTATGAGACAACGATCGAACACATGCATACAATATATAAAGAATAGAATAAAATAGAAATGTTTTTTTATTCAAATAAACTTTTTTATAAGTGCTTTTGAATCGTCGATGAGTCTACAACTGGTTCGGAATGCCCCTCCTGCCGAGAAGAACTAGTAAGAAACTCGGCAGTTGCTCTTTTCAAAACAAGTTTACAATACAATAGATACTTACCATGCTATGTATGCAGTGTTTACACAATGAGGGGAAGTTCCACAAAAGCATACCTAATTATAATTCAATGCAATGTTAAGACGGGCAGACAGAAAGTAGCCCCATTCCCGCCGGTGGTACTCGTTCACGAGCATGACGGAACGTAATATCAGGGTCTTAGCCACAGGCATTAATTACAAATAGACTAAATCATTTGTTACGCCATACCGCCTCAGCCAACCACAGCGTGCCATATCAGCCAGCCAATGACAGCCAAGCCAGCCAAACACAGCCAAGCCAGCCAAACACAGCCAAGCCAGCCTGCCTTAGCCAATCTACCGAATGCCTTCGGACAGCCGACTATTACGTCATACCGCCTCAGCCAATCACAGCGTGCCGTATCAGTCAGCCAATGACAGCCAAGCGAGCCTGCCCGAGTTAATCTACCGGATGCCTTCGGTGGGGAATAAAGTATAAAGCGCCCTGCGAGCCCATTCTAGTCAGTTTTTCCGTGCGGTTAACTTATAAGCCGAAACTCTGCGCCGTTGTGAGTTTTACGGTTATTGTGATTAATAAATAATTATTGAGTCTGTACATAACGTGTGTAATTAAATACAATTTACGTGAATGCCTAATGGCCTGCTGTTTTTATTTATGCCATTTGTTTCACATTAAACTCCAGGCCCCAGATGTTTGTATCATTGTGTTTGTTTGTAGCATACCCGTGCGAAGCCGGGGTAAAAAAAAATTCAAAATTCAAAATTATTTATTTCACGTAGGCCAACCTGTGGCTCTTATGACAAGTCATGATTCTACCACCGGTTCGGAAAGCGGATTCTGCTGAGAAGAGCCGGCAAGAAACTCAGCAGTTGCTCTTTTCAAAATAATCATTTTACAATATTATTATGAAGCTATTACATTGTAATAAGTTTTTTATACTATCTTTGGGCAGCCGGATGCCAAGCCGATATAACCTATGCAACTTTATTAGAATAAAATGTAATATTTCCACAGTGAGGGGAAGTTCCAAAAAAAAAAGTACTACAATTCAATTCATGTTAAGACGGGCAGACACAATAGGGTAGGTTTCGAAATAAAAATAATGTAAACTTTTTCATTTTCCAGACCAAATCGAAATCTTCACCAACCTCGCCCACATCCCAATCAAGTCTGATAGCAAAAACCAAAGGCAAACCTGAGATTGTAGAGATACAGGACAGTTCAGTGAAGAAGGTGAAAGAATTGTCACCCTTGGAAAAGTGGAAGGATGGCATTGGTGAAGATGTTACGGTGATCAAACCGGTGAAGAAACCGCCGCACCTGAGGTCAAAGGTGAATTTTATCTACTAAAACTATATCTTAATATATATAAATTACGTGTCACGTTGTTTGTCCGCGATGGACTCCTAAACTACTTAACCGATTTTGATCAAACTTCGTGACTATCTGTAATTTGGTCCAACTTGAAAGATACGATAGTTTTTTTGGATTTGGATAGTTTATTTGTTTTATTTATATAGATAATTTGGCGGTACGAAGTTCGCCGGGTCAGCTAGTAAATTATAAAACAAAGTCTGTCTGTCTGTTTGCGATAAACTCAAAAATTACTGAACGGATTTTCATGTTGTTTTCACCAATAGGTAGGGTGATTCATGAGGAAGGTTTTGTTAAGGTTTTGTGTAAATTGGTTGAAATATGACGATAATTGTTGAAAAAAGTCTGTCTGAAAAAGTCAAGCCGCCTGGAAGCTTTCATTGAAAACCCATACAGCTCAGAGGACTATCTTACTTGGCGTCAACTATGTATGTATTCTCTTTAATTTTAAACTTTTTTATTTTTTGTAATTTTCCCTTTATTTGTGCTGTAAGACTTTGCTTTTTACCAAATTTCGTGATTCTAGGTCAACGGGAACTAGCATATAGGTTTTCGACCTAAAACCTATTGGGTACTTCCGGTTGAACAGAATTGTCAATTTTGGTTAAAAGCAAGGTCTTACAGCACAAGTAAATGGAAAATTCCGAAAAATAAAAAAAGTTGAAAATTAAGGTCAATTTTTGGTACTTACAAGTTTTCGCGAAAATCTAAATTTGCCCATATCTTTTTATCGTGTTGACTCAGGACCTTGATTTTTATACACCTAATAGGTATAAAGTCTTATACTCAGTATCTGATATAAATTTCAACTTGCAAGGTCCACCCGTTCCTGAGAAAATCGGTGGTGACACGAACAGACGGACAAGAGAGTGATCTTTTAAGGGTTCCTTTTTTACCTTTTGAGGTACTGAACCCTAATAATATGTAGGCATAATAATATAATGCTCTACTACCCGTGCGAAGCCGGGGCGGGTCGCTAGATAATATTTTATTTGGTTCATTATTAAAAAAGAAAGATATATGCATTTTTCCATTTCAGAGGGCTCTAAAACATGTACCAATTCAAGAAATCCTACTAGGAAGAACTATAGTAGAAAAACCGGCAACTCGTCTCAAAATCGTCGAGATCGAAGATGCTCACGGAGATTCCAATAACAATGACTCAAACAAAATTTTCCAAAAAAGTGACATAAATTGTGACCAAATTATTGGTCATGGAGATCAAAGTGTTGGTCAGCATGACAAAAGTGATGTTAACAGTGAATCTATGAAAATTGTGAATGATATGAGTGAAAAATCGGCTGCTAATATGGTACCGCCAGTGAATAGTGTTCAGTTTATTTTGGAGTGGAAGTCTTTGGGAGGAAATAATGCAGCCAGGAGTGACTATTTAAGTGTAAGCTCCACAAATAATACTATTTTTATTTACAGGAGTAAGGGTCTGTTTGATAGCCTATCTACAACTTGTCCGAAAGGTAGTGTTCAAAATTCTGTTTCACAAGTGTCTGTTAAGTCAATCTAGCAGATAAACTACCATACAATGTCAAACAAATTAATTTGACAGCTATTTTATCTGTTAGATATACATATATCAGGCACTTTATCAGCAAGTGGTGAAACAGGCTATAAGTGTAGGTTTGGATGTCCCTACAAAAGACCTGCAGTATAAGGTGTGGATAGAGAGAGAGAGAGAGAAAAGAGCAACTGCTGAGGAAAAGAGCAACTATAGAATAGAATAGAATAGAAATGTTTTTTATTCAAATAAACTTTTACAAGTACTTTTGAATCGTCAATGAGTCTACCACTGGTTCGGAATGCCGTTCCTGCCGAGAAGAACCAGCAAGAAACTCTGCAGTTGCTCTTTTCAAAATACTTTTACAATATACTTAATATATTTATTATTCTATGTATGCAGAGTTTACACAATGAGGGGGAGTTCCACAAAAGCATACGTAATTATTTCTAATTATAATTCAACACATGTTAAGACCGGCAGACAGAAAGTAGCCCCATTGCCGCTGGTGGCACCCGTGGTGGCCACTGCTGAGTTTCTTGCCGGCTCTTCTCAGCAGAATCCGCTTTCCGAACCGGTGGTAGAGTCATGACTTGTCATAAGAGCCACAGGTTGGCCTACGTGAAATTAATAATTTTGAATTTTGTATTTTGGATGGCTATTGGGTGACAAAGATGAAGAACAAGAATAAGAGGATTATTAGAATACCTCAACAGGCTATAAAGAATCAATCAAGTTTAAAATTGCAGTTGCCACAAACTGTACATATTTTTAAATCAACAAAAACCTTTTTTTGGTACTAGTTTTTTTTTTAAATAAAAATACCTTGTCTTTTAGATTGTTTTAGCTATTTTTTCGTGAAAATATTAAAGACAGAAAGGCACAAAATTTTCACATTTTATAATCTATGAAATGTTTTTTTTAATTCTTTTTATTTATTTATTTGGGCCCAAACAGTTTACATAGCACTTAAAATTAATTATAAATAAAAAAAGACAAATACCAGTAAAGTAGCCTCTAAAAGTTTGAATGTTATGTATATTTTAAACCTTTTGCTTTGAGTGATAACACTTTTGCACAAGTTAGGGTACCGCAATTGTCTAAAAGTTATTCCATTGATCGTATTCGTATTTGATGACATTAGCGTCGAAGTAAAATAATCCTTGATTGTATTGATTTAAAGTCACAAATTCAGTACAACCGATTTTAACATGGAGCGTATCGTACATACCTAAACATATAAGATTGCATACCCGAAATTGAGCTCTAATTCAATGCTGTTATGGTTTATTTTACTTTGACGCTAATGTCATTGAATACGATCAATGGAATAACTTTAGACAATCGCACGTCTGGTTGCAAACTGTAAAATTGATAATTGATAAATAAATTGAGATTTCAACTTTTGACAGTTCTAGGTATTACAATTGTTATTCAGATTTTAAAGCCAACAGTTCGAAGGAGATTTTCAAACTACATAGATAAATATTAAAGCCTAATTTTATATATTCCAGATAATAGAGCCTTCAAAACTACCGTCAATTTTCGAAAACGCACTCGAAAGCGACGTACTATCCCAAGTTCTTGAAACTTTACACAACAATAGGGATAAATTCAAGGATAAAACCATTGGAGAATATCTGAAGAATCTATGCAGAGTGAAAAGATTCTCTGCTTTAGTCATGTTCCTCTCTAATACTGATAAGGAATGTAAGTATTGTTTCTTATTACTAGATGATGCCCGCGACTTCGTCCGCGTGGATTAAGGTTGTTTAATTCCCGCGGGAAGTATCGGGTATGAGCTATCTCCATTCCAAGTTTCAGTCAAATCGGTTCATTCATTGTTGAGTTATAGAGTAACAAACATCCATCCATCCACACATCCTCACAAACTTTCGCATTTAAAAGAAGGATAAGATATTGGCAGTCTATGTGAACATAATCAATATGGCAGTTAAATCAATATTTCCATAGGGCCTACCCATAAATTATGTCACACAAATTTTAAGGTTTTTGAACCGTGAACAGAAGTTTGATTCGTGAACGTAGGCCTCAAATCTGGGTCAGAAACTCTATGGGAGCTCGCCAATCTCCTATACTATTTAATATTTCGGAAGTAATTAAATTAAAATGCCTAAGCCTGAGCGTGCAAGCGAGAGCGCGGAACAAGCGATAGAGAGACACGATCGGTCCAAGGTCGGCTTGTGGCCGACGCCGCCCGGCGCCCGCCAGTCATCGCGTCCGCGCTGTGGTTAGCGGATGTATAGCGGACGCTGTTCATCTTTATGACGTTATCACGTAAAACACATCTTACATCTTTTGCCTTGGTTAAATAATGTACCATTATCTGACTAATTCATATCGCGCTTTGAGTTTGGATTGGTTTGGATCGTTTCTCGATGACATTGCTCGCCCGGAAATTCAAGAGTTTGTCTATGTAGAGAGTTCTATAGACTACTAAGTAACACATCCCAATGTCAACCTAGAACTTTAAATAACATGGAAGTAGGAATTACGACTACGTCTTTATACCTATCTACATATTTTTATAACCTCAAAATACAAATAAAGTTGTTAATATCTTTTTTTGTGAGTTACTCAAACGAAAAATCTCATGTTATACAGTTATAGTAATGGAACCTCTACGGTTTTAACAATTTTTCATGTAGACGCTTCAAATAGATTTCAGGTAAAGTGATATATACAGGGTGGGCCAGACCAGGTGGATATAAATTTTTTTTTAGATTGTTGACATAGGGGTCTACCAGGACCCGCAAGGAAAAAAATCGGTTCCCAACCGATTACGAGAAAAAAATTTTTGGAGTTTACTCCTTAAGAATCGATTTTAGCAGCCCGGTATGAGAAAAATTCGGACAGTAAAATCAATTTATCAATGACCTTGTTACGTTTTTCACAACGTTGAAATTTCTACCCTAACGTTGAGTAAATAAGGTTGGTTTTCGCTTGAGTTGTCGAATGCCCGTGTCACGTTTTTCACAACGTTGAAATTTCTACCCTAACGTTGAGTAAGTACAACACCGTGGCTATTCAAATAGTTTACACATAAGCCGAAAGATGGCGCTGATCTACATGTGAACGAAAGCCAACCTTGTTTACTCAACGTTAGGGGTGGAGATTTGCATCGTTGTGAAAGGCGTAGCGCGGGCATTCGACAACTCAAGCGAAGACCAACCTTATTTAACGTTAGGGTAGAAATTTCAACGTTGAGTATGAAGTAAACTCCAGTTGTGCGTCGTGAGCTGACACACACAAATTTTTTTTTATTTACAATTTTGGAATATTAACGCCTTGACGAACTTTTAATTTTTTTTAAAGTTTTTTTTGAAGTTTCAATAAGGTCGTTATTTACACGAATGAGGAACGAAGACTTTTGAAAAATCATAACTTTTTATCCGGCACATTGACTTACAATTTTTCTTTTGGAAATCGAAAGAACATAAGTTGTTACAGTTTTTAAAAATCACCAGTGCTATGAACCTCTTCTTTTATTTTTAATGGAATTTTAAAATTTTCTGTAGATTTTGGATGAACTTAATTTTCTTGGAATAATTTAAAATTTAATGCTCTTAAAACCAGCTAATCAGACTGGAATTTTTTCCTAAGAGAGCACAGTTATTAGGTAAAGATATTCTATAAAAAAATTGCGAAAATTGTCACTGGAAAAATTAAAAAAAAATTAAAAGTTCGTTAAGGCGTTAATATTCCAAAATTTTAAATAAAAAATTTTTTCTCGTAATCGGTTGGGAACCGATTTTTTTCCTCCTGGTCTGGCCCACCCTGTATAAACCCCTGCCAATGTTCTTTCGCATTTTAGATTTTAACATGTGACGTCACATAGCTTTTAACCCTGTCCCTTGTCACACAATGTCACATTTTGTTGGCCCCCTGCCCCCCTCACCGTGTGACGTTTATGGATCGCCCCACATTGGGTTAAAGTGTTTAAACTTTTTTTCTTGATCTTTAATCGAATATTAATGTATGCACTGTTTCCTTACTTTCAGTACTAAATAAAATGCTGATTCACTGCAAGGAGTTGGAAAATATCAGTGACAGTGAAATAAAGGATTTGAAGAACAAATATGAACTCTAAATATTTAGTTACATATCTAGTTATATTACAGCTTGTATGTGTTTTTGTATCTTGATTACTCTTTGTATCAAGTTGTTCTTAAGGTTGAAGGGTCTGCCCGCGAAATTCAAATTTAATTTGGTTTTTCGCAATTTGTAAACTAATACGACAAAGTAGGCTTATGGCATTCTAATTGCGACAATGGCAGTATCATCTTCACAGGTTTATATAAAAAATTTTACTTGAAAGTGTCCAGTTTAAGAAATTAATCAAAATATCGACTAATTTGTAAGTAACTCACGTCCAACTCAGTATTTTGATTAATTTCTTAAACTGGTCACTTTCAAGTAAAGATGTTTATGTAAACCTGTGAAGATGATAATTCCACTGGCGCAATTAGAAGGCCATAAGCCTACTTTGTCGTATTAGTTTACAAATTGCGAAAAACCAAATTAAATTTAAATTTCGCGGGCAGACCCTTGTCTTGAACCTTAAGCTCATGGCAGATTGGCGCAGTCGTGACGCGACTCGTTTTCAAAATTTTACGATATTGAACTAAACCTCTTTATTACTTACTGTGTAATGCTAAAAGTGCGCGTCAAACGTTCGACAAATATATCGCTTTTATTCTATAACAATGCATTTTAGCAATAACTTTTAACATTAAAACTGAAATTTCACTGCGCCGACTTGTCTCTGCGACAATATGCTTTGAGCCTTATAGTTCAATAGTTAGG
The DNA here is from genome assembly GCA_029955525.1 of Oeneis ivallda. Classification (NCBI taxonomy): domain Eukaryota; kingdom Metazoa; phylum Arthropoda; class Insecta; order Lepidoptera; family Nymphalidae; genus Oeneis; species Oeneis ivallda. The sequence continues at coordinate 3,710,451 of JARPMR010000017.1, read as the reverse complement.
ACTTCGCGCACTGATATTAGGTTCGATTCCCAACTGGATACCAATAGCTTAAAAGTTATTTCATTGATCGTATTTGTATTCGATGACATTAGCGTCAAAGTAAAATAATCCTTCATTGTAGTGATTTAAAGTCATAAATTCAGTACAATCGATTTTAACATGGAGCGTTATGGAGCATATCGTACATACCTAAACGTATAAGAATGTATACACGAAATTGAGCTCTACTTCAATGCCGTTATGTTTTATTTTTACTTTGACGCTAATGTCATCGAATACGATTACGATCCATTGATCGTAAACGTATCATTATTTTTTGGTTATTCCATAGTATTTTAAAACAGTGTTTGGAGCACTCTGTTAGTAAATATTTTTCTGAAATGTGAAAATTGCATTTGTTGTACTTACTGATTTTGGTCCAAAATGGTTATTAAAATCTATGTTACTGTGTTGTAATGATGTTTATTAATTGATGAATTTTGTTCTTTGTTTTTAGTTCTTGCAATTCACGTCTTGTTACGTCGTGTACATGCACATTGCGTAAGTGTGCGTGCCTGTCGGAGCCTAGGTGCGAGCGGGCAGGCGCGATCATTGCGCTCGCTCGCACTTAATACAAATACGACACACACACAACCACTTGTCACGAGCGCTCGTAAATTGCAAGAACTGTACATTTATGTTCTTGCTGTTCAAAAAATCAGAGTTCCCACGGATATTCCGTGGGAACTCTGATTTTTTTTCTTTTGGTGTGCTACAAATCTATCAAAATCTTTTTCAAAAAGACAAATAATAATATAGGATCCCGATATAGAACGACCTTCACCGAGCTGGTTAATGGATCAAACATATTTTTTATGTAATTTAATATATCAAAAAATATATTGCATATGGGTTGCCTAGCAAATTTCAGTCCAGGATATTTTTAACTACATAATTTAAAAATAATTTTTTTTTAATATTTCACCGGTTTGGTTAATGGATAAATTCTACACCAATCGAAAGTATGCAGCCCATAGTATATGCAAAAGTTAGGTTGCCTATTTTTTCCTGTCAGAACCCTTGGGTTGCCAGGTATGAACAGGTAAATCGATACTAGTAATTACCTACCTAACTACCTAACTTTTGCATATACTATGTGCTGCATACTTTCGATTGGTGTAGAATTTATCCATTAACCAAACCGGTGAAATATTTAAAAAAAAAATTAAAAATATCCTGGACTGAAATTTGCTAGGCAACCCATAATATGCAATATATTTTTTGATATATTAAATTACATAAAAAATATGTTTGATCCATTAACCAGCTCGGTGAAGGTCGTTCTATATCGGGATCTTAGACTATAAATAGTTAAAAATTATATATGTAATAGGTATTTACGGTAACATAGATAGAATTAAATAAAATATAATTTATGTACGAAAATGGTTTTAATTTATTATCTATTGATAGTAGTTTTAGATTAGCTTTATAGAAAAAATTCAAACCCTCTCTGGAGAGCATATATTTATTTCTAGACCTGCATATAATATTATAAGCTTTACATTTATTCAGGGAATATCTGTCAACTCAAAAAAAATAGGTCCTACACTAGCGGCACGCTATGATGGCCGGTTTGACACATTACAATAGTGATGTGGAATGTCAATTTATTCTCGAACAAAAAACAATTAAGTTTTGTTTTTGTACCTGATTAAATAGGTTTAATAAAACAAAAATGTATATGTTTATTTAATTTATTTGAACGAACTGAATATTTGAATGAAAATGAATATACATACTTTATATGCACACAAGAAACATATGAATACAAAAGATACCAAAAAAGGTGCCACAAAAGGCCATAATTAATCAGATTCGTCCATACTACTATTTTCACTGTCGTCACTGCTATCATCACCTACATTAATAATTATATGTTCGTTTTCTATAATATTATCTATTTTCACATCTCTTTCATAATCTTCCCTTATTAATTTAACAGTTCTATTCACAACCTTTTCCCAGTCTCCTTTAGTCACATGTTCACAAGCTTCTTCTAATAATTTTAGCATTTTTTTTGTGGTAAATGGGGGTTCTGTATTGTGTCTTGCAGCATATCCCTTAATTTGAGCCCACACCAACTCAATCGCATTATACTCACAATGGTAAGGCGGTAACCGTATAACTCTGTGCCCATGTTCTAATGCTATTTCGTCAATGACGTATCGGATCTTGGTTGGTTTGTTTTCTTTTAAAAGACGTACTAATTCCGCTTTTAACATATTCATGTTTGCATCTACGCCATTTTTACGAAGCCATGCGACGATATCAGCTTTCTTTTGGGATTGGGCAGGTGGCTTGTCAATTTGCATCGAGTGGTATGGGGCGTTGTCCATAATTATAATAGATGGTTCAGGGAGGCTACACAACATTGAGGTAAACCATTCAGTAAACTTTTCTCCATTCATGTCTTCATGATAGTCTCCAGTGGTTTTTGACGCAAAAGCCATGAGAGAACCTTCGACAAACCCGTTGATGGTTCCGGCGTGACAAATTATAAGTCGCGATCCTTTTCCTACAGGAACTTTGGAAGTAGATGCTGCTGTGTCATCGTTCCAAGAACGGCCTACAGTATGGTTAGCATTAAGCCATGTTTCATCCAAGAACACGACATTTTGCCAATTTTTGATTTCTTTCACTTGCCGTAAAAAAGTATACCTTGCCATCGCTATATCAAATCTTTCCATCAATATTTTGCGTTTGTTACATTTTTTGTATCGAAATCCAATGGTCTTCAAAATCTTCGTTAAAGAACTTTCCCCACCGAAGAATAATCCAGCTTCCTTCAGTGAATGCACCAACTTTTTTCTTGTTGGATACTCCTTCTGTAAATAGTAGCCGTAAACATATTGTCTTCGGATAGCATCGGCATCAAAGCTATCGATGCCTACGACTGGTTTTGCTCGTTTTCTCTTTTTTGGTGTGTGAAGTTTATTTTCTTCTGTGCCAGTCTCGCCATATTTTTTTTAGTTATCCGTCTAACAGTTCGTTGTCCAATATTAAGCGCATCAGCTACGCGTTCAACCACTGACGTTATAGGTAAAATTGGCCCTCCATTTTGAGCTTCACGATCGAAATAGTTACGAAGGCGTATTACGAACTCACGTGTCTGACTATTTAGAACAGTTCTCTGCGTACGTTCGGTCATATCGACGAAATCCACAACAAAGGGCTTGAACAGAGTCCAAATTAACGAGCAAGGGTCAACAGTAATGCAGTATCAATATTTGAAATCCAAAGCCAGGTCAAAACTATATCACAATCGCATTGCACTGACAGTTTATACTTTTCGAAGCAACGTCAATTCGAAACTGCTTTGTTTTGCATTGAGCATTGACGCGAGTTTGCCGGAGGTAGTAGTTGTGCTAGCCAGCGATCCTATGTGACGATCGTATTAGATTCCATTTTTAAAAATTTTCAATTTAGAAAACCAAATGCCGAGTTGTGGTATATATCATATAAAAATAAAAATTTTACCTTTTGTATGAAACAGCTGATATTTTTTTGCGATTTCAGAGGTTTGTCCACATAGTGAAAATTGTTCATATTCACAAGTACATTCACCCCTTAAATGGTGCAAACTGATTTTTCTACACTTGTATACATTTTAGAAATCAATTTAATAAATAAATTTTGAGTCCTAAACCTAAAACTACATTCGATAAAATTTATGAATCTCTGCACATCACTATCGTCAATAAAGTAATACAATTATTTCCTTCAAAGTCGTTATCAATTAATACGGAACTTCATGAGCGGACAAACGTCAAACCAGCCATCATAGCGTGCCGCTACACTAGCGGCACGCTATGATGGCCGGTTTGACACATTACAATAGTGATGTGGAATGTCAATTTATTCTCGAACAAAAAACAATTAAGTTTTGTTTTTGTACCTGATTAAATAGGTTTAATAAAACAAAAATGTATATGTTTATTTAATTTATTTGAACGAACTGAATATTTGAATGAAAATGAATATACATACTTTATATGCACACAAGAAACATATGAATACAAAAGATACCAAAAAAGGTGCCACAAAAGGCCATAATTAATCAGATTCGTCCATACTACTATTTTCACTGTCGTCACTGCTATCATCACCTACATTAATAATTATATGTTCGTTTTCTATAATATTATCTATTTTCACATCTCTTTCATAATCTTCCCTTATTAATTTAACAGTTCTATTCACAACCTTTTCCCAGTCTCCTTTAGTCACATGTTCACAAGCTTCTTCTAATAATTTTAGCATTTTTTTTGTGGTAAATGGGGGTTCTGTATTGTGTCTTGCAGCATATCCCTTAATTTGAGCCCACACCAACTCAATCGCATTATACTCACAATGGTAAGGCGGTAACCGTATAACTCTGTGCCCATGTTCTAATGCTATTTCGTCAATGACGTATCGGATCTTGGTTGGTTTGTTTTCTTTTAAAAGACGTACTAATTCCGCTTTTAACATATTCATGTTTGCATCTACGCCATTTTTACGAAGCCATGCGACGATATCAGCTTTCTTTTGGGATTGGGCAGGTGGCTTGTCAATTTGCATCGAGTGGTATGGGGCGTTGTCCATAATTATAATAGATGGTTCAGGGAGGCTACACAACATTGAGGTAAACCATTCAGTAAACTTTTCTCCATTCATGTCTTCATGATAGTCTCCAGTGGTTTTTGACGCAAAAGCCATGAGAGAACCTTCGACAAACCCGTTGATGGTTCCGGCGTGACAAATTATAAGTCGCGATCCTTTTCCTACAGGAACTTTGGAAGTAGATGCTGCTGTGTCATCGTTCCAAGAACGGCCTACAGTATGGTTAGCATTAAGCCATGTTTCATCCAAGAACACAACATTTTGCCAATTTTTGATTTCTTTCACTTGCCGTAAAAAAGTATACCTTGCCATCGCTATATCAAATCTTTCCATCAATATTTTGCGTTTGTTACATTTTTTGTATCGAAATCCAATGGTCTTCAAAATCTTCGTTAAAGAACTTTCCCCACCGAAGAATAATCCAGCTTCCTTCAGTGAATGCACCAACTTTTTTCTTGTTGGATACTCCTTCTGTAAATAGTAGCCGTAAACATGTCTTCGGATAGCATCGGCATCAAAGCTATCGATGCCTACGACTGGTTTTGCTCGTTTTCTCTTTTTTGGTGTGTGAAGTTTATTTTCTTCTGTGCCAGTCTCGCCATATTTTTTTTTAGTTATCCGTCTAACAGTTCGTTGTCCAATATTAAGCGCATCAGCTACGCGTTCAACCACTGACGTTATAGGTAAAATTGGCCCTCCATTTTGAGCTTCACGATCGAAATAGTTACGAAGGCGTATTACGAACTCACGTGTCTGACTATTTAGAACAGTTCTCTGCGTACGTTCGGTCATATCGACGAAATCCACAACAAAGGGCTTGAACAGAGTCCAAATTAACGAGCAAGGGTCAACAGTAATGCAGTATCAATATTTGAAATCCAAAGCCAGGTCAAAACTATATCACAATCGCATTGCACTGACAGTTTATACTTTTCGAAGCAACGTCAATTCGAAACTGCTTTGTTTTGCATTGAGCATTGACGCGAGTTTGCCGGAGGTAGTAGTTGTGCTAGCCAGCGATCCTATGTGACGATCGTATTAGATTCCATTTTTAAAAATTTTCAATTTAGAAAACCAAATGCCGAGTTGTGGTATATATCATATAAAAATAAAAATTTTACCTTTTGTATGAAACAGCTGATATTTTTTTGCGATTTCAGAGGTTTGTCCACATAGTGAAAATTGTTCATATTCACAAGTACATTCACCCCTTAAATGGTGCAAACTGATTTTTCTACACTTGTATACATTTTAGAAATCAATTTAATAAATAAATTTTGAGTCCTAAACCAAAAACTACATTCGATAAAATTTATGAATCTCTGCACATCACTATCGTCAATAAAGTAATACAATTATTTCCTTCAAAGTCGTTATCAATTAATACGGAACTTCATGAGCGGACAAACGTCAAACCGGCCATCATAGCGTGCCGCTAGTGTAGTGTAACTTTGAGTAGGTATTAAAGTTGGTTTAGGGTCCTAAGGCTGAAATATTTGTAGATGGTCTTTTTAACCACTGAGTATAATAATTACTAGCTGATGCCCGCGACTTCGTCCGCATGGATTTCGTTTTTAAAACTCCCGCAGGAACTCTTTCATTATCCGAGATAAAAAGTAGCTCTCCCGGTCTGAGGAACCACTACTACATCCATTACTATACCCATGCAAAAAATCGCATCAATCCGCTGTTCTGTTTTTTTTTTTTAAAGTATCCTATGTCCGTCTCCTGGTTCTAAGCTACCTCTCCACCAATTTTCAGCCAAATCGGTTCATCCGTTCTTGAGTTATAAATAGTGTAACTAACACCACTTTCTTTTATATATATATAGATAATCGCTTCACTTTTAGTTTTACTGTTACATGTCCGACCAAAGTCAAAAAGACCCCGCTGTTTTGAGATTTTTGAACATGTTTTTAAATAGTGGAATTGTGTGGACTATGGTCTTCTATATAGAAGACCATAGCCATGCGTTTAAACGCATGTAAAATATGCAATGTATGTATAATTATACGCATGGAAGTAGCCTACTGCTTCCATGTAGGTATTTAAGTAAGTTGTAGTGACTGCTAAAGACATAAAGATTACAATTATTCCATGGAACTAGGAATTACGACTAAATTATTCGCCTATATTAATACCTACTTAATACTCTTTGTTCATATTTTTTTAATAATCACAGCCTTGACATTTCTGTCAATTTCTACCGCGCTTATCAATATACTTTGCAAATGTTTTATTTGTACTAGTTCATGTAATAATTTTCTCGTACAGTGAATCAAAAATGCGACGTCGATCCAAGAAATTCCTATGCTTCATAGCCTTCATTCTGTTTATGGCGAGCTATTTAATTTCGAGTTTCATTTTCGCCTACTATATAAGGGACGTATATTTGCCAGATCTGTTCAGTTTCGTTACCAATCTCGTAGCAGACGACATAACGTGTTATAGAGAGAATTATACTGATACGTTTAATGAAAGTGATACTCGTTTTGAGCTTAACTCGATTTTCTTTTATCAGACAAACTGCGAGGTAACTCTGAGTTTAAGAGCTGCTTGCACCATCGAATCGGCATCAAGACTTCACGTAAATCGAAAAGTTTACGTCATATTCGTAACCAAACCAGATTTAAATAATATCGTTATAAAAGAATTACTAAAACTAGAAAATGTTGTAGTAACAAGAGTTGATGTCAACAGGAAATATGCTGAAATAACACCGTTTTCAAATACTGTATTCCTAGACACAGTTAAGAGAGAAAGGAGGTTGTACAAAATCACCGCTGATTTCTTGAAATTGATGACTTTGTATCAAAGTGGAGGGATCGTTATTGATTTGGATATATTATTGGCGAAATCTTTGAATGGTTTAGGGAAAAATTGGGTGTTAAAGGATAAAGGTGGATTTAGTATGGCTGCAATTAAATTGACCGATAAACGTCTTGGGAAAGCTATAGCGGGAACAGTTTTATTGTAAGTACTTATGAAACGAGCTCTATGGGCCTCATAAGAAGGCTCAGGGTCACTCAACGAGCGATGGAGAGAGCTATGCTCGGTATATTTCTGCGAGATCAAATCAGAAATGAGGAGATTCGTAGGAGAACCGAAGTCACCGACATAGCTCAGCGTGTCGCGAAACTGAAGTGGAAATGGGCGGGGCACATAGTTCGAAGAGCTGATGGTTGTTGGGGTCCCAAGGTGTTGAGTGGCGACCCCGCACCGGGAAATGCAGTGTTGGCAGACCCCCCACCAGGTGGACCGACGACATCAAACGATTCGCAGGGAGCCGCTGTATCAAGCGGCGCAAGACCGAAGCCTGTGGAAGTCCATGCAGGAGACCTTTGTCCAGCAGTGGACGTCTATTGGTTGATAAAGAAGAAGATGAAACGAGTCGCAGGGAACCACTGGATACTCACGGCACGCAAGATCGAAGCGTGTGAAATTCCTTATATGGTATCTATGAGCTATCTACATTCCAAATTTCAGCCAAATTGGTTCATTCGTTGTGGCGTGAGAGTAACAAACATCCATACATCCATTAATCCATCCTCACAAATTTTCGCATTTATAATATTAGTAATATAATCTATACCTACATATAATAAAACTGTAACTGGAAGATTTCTGTACATTTAATATATTTTGAAAATTTTAATTGGGGGATGCTTTACTATCGATACTGAGCCCAAAACAGATTTTTATTTAATTTTTGTCTGTTTGTCTGTTTGTTTGTCCTTCTTTCACGTAAAAACTACCGCAGATTTCTACAAAATTTTATACCGTGGTAGCTTATTACTCGGGTCAACATCTAGGCTACTTTTTATCCCGGAAAATCAAGGAGTTCCCGAGGGACTTTAAAAACTAAATCCACGCGGACAAAGTCACGGGCATCAGCTAGTTAGTAATAATTACCTACCTATATTTAAAAAAAATTATGCGCTTGGCGGGATGGTAAGTGAAGATGGAGCACGCTTGCCTAGAAAATGCCAATTCATACTTTATTTGAAGGCACCCAAATTCTAGTCATTTACAACATTTCAGCAACTATAAAAAATATGCAACGTTTGGCTATTTGAATGCTGAAAAGGCTATGAAAGATGCCCTCGATAAAAAGTGCAATATTTCTATGAATAGTATCAGTGGTGGAGCTTGTAAAGGTAAAATAACATCTTATTTTACTTGTTCGATATTTTGTATAAGTTCACTTACCTACTACGTATACACAAAGACTTCTTTGTACCTACCTATAATAAATTGCCGTGGAAACACCGAAACTCGTTTAGTCCACTGTCCTCTAATCTGTGGTCCACTGCGAGCGAGCGAGAAGACCAGTGCTTTGTTTTGTAAGCTGTGGACGTGTGACAAACTATTATTATTCTAAAGACTATCTACTAATGTATTTTATTATTATTCATTATTTATGTGCGTAGTTCTTCAACGTTACACACCTTACACTTGAATCTATTATAATATATCCCAAACTATAACACTTTTTCGAACGACGAAGCGATATTTTCAAGGATATAATATGCCTCCCACACCCCGCACACCGTTGACGCCTCTGCGACCGCGGCCGCGTGATTCAATGACTATTTACAACCTTATTCGCATGCCGGCTCCCCTCTCTACCTCAACCCGCGCAATCCAAAACTGTGACACAATTCTTATTCCGAATTGCCGGTCTAGTATTATAATTATGTCTTTGCGTATAAATAACTAGCTGATGCCCGAGACTTCGCCCGCGTGGATTTAGTTTTTAACATCCCGCGGGAACTCTTTGTCACCCTCCAGATATACCTATCCAAAAAATCACGTCAATCCCTAGCTTTGTTGCAGCGTGATTGACGGACAAACCAACAAACAAACACACTCGCATTTATAATATGTATTAGTAAGGAAGAATTATTAATACTACGATAATAAAGGCAATATAATTAAATTTTAGAACACAAAAGCTACTATTGTGCCTTAAATATGATAGTTAGATATATTCCCTCGGAGACTTTTTTGTAGAAAGTAATGAGTACGTTAATCATGTAGTAGCACAGAGTAGGTATATAATATTATAGTAGTTAAGTACATAATTTTTATGTATCATTAATAGTTTTCTCAGCACACGCCAAATAATGCGTTTTATAGGCAAAATTTTGCTACTTTGGGTTAAATTATTGCAATTTTCTTAAGGATCTCAAATTTTTTGAAAATAAATTATAGCCTATGTTACTTCCTGATAACTTAGCTTTCTATTGGTGAAAAAATGGTTAATATCCGTCCAGTAGTTACAGAGCCTATTCGGTACAAACAAACAAACCAAAAAAATCTTTCCTCTTTTTAATATTAAGTATAGATAATATTTACAGGTCTTAGAATCCATGATAAAGCACTCTTCGAGCCGATCAGTTACGACCAGCGCCATCTATATTCGCAGCCGGGATACAACCTGAATCCAGCGCGTGGCTACCACACCTGGGATGCTGCCGTGAAGAGTGCTATCCCGGGAGATTCCTTGTACGCAAGATTAGCTAGGATCCATTGCCCTAGGGTCTTCTCCACTTTTACGTACGACTTTGTTTCGGATTATTGACCTTTTAATATACCTACCTACCTAGACCTACCTACCTATTTTCTTTTCTCTAAATAGTGACTTCGGGCATTTTTTACCATTAGAGAGTAGTAGAGAGTAGGGACAAAGGAAAATATGTGGGCATCTTGCTACTACTAATACCTATTATAAATGCGAAAGTTTGTGAGGATGGATGTTTGTTACTCTTTCACGCCACAACGAATGAATCGATTTCGCTATTTGGTACGGCGACAGCTCATACCCAGGATTAGCACATGGGCTTTTGATCCCGGAAAATTACAGAGTTCCCGCGGGAATAAAAAAATCTTAATCCACGCGGACGAAGTCGCGGGCATCATGTAATAGTATTATAAATGCGAAAGTGTGTTTGTTAAAGTTCGGCCGTTCAGAGAATGCGTTCCTGACACGTCGCGATTGAACTGACGACGTAACTTTGTAATGGCGTGCAGTTACGATAAAAATATTATTGCTGGTTGTTTACCGTTTTAACAATTGATGAGCATTAAAACAACATTATTATATCACTAATCAATTAATTTTATAATTTTGTGCCAAACTGAGTGTCAAATAACTTGGTAAACAATATTTTCAGGTTAGGTGTCAGGAACGCATTCTCTGAACGGCCGAATTTTAGTTGGTATGTCCTTCAATCACCCTGCGTCGGAACTACGGATCGACGTGATTATTTGCATGAGTAAGTAGGATTATTTGAGGACCTGGGGTGACAGATTTACTGATAATGAAACTGTGCTACAATTGAAAAACTAAACTTAAGAACGTCGTAAGAGCCCAGCTAGGTTCGTCGGTTACGCGTTTTCTGAAAAGTTTTCTACGATTTGTTTACCTTTTAAGAAAGCTACAAAAAGCAGATTATACCTAGTGATGATGATGCTGAGCAAATTGCTTTGACGGCGTTTCATTACTCAACATTTAATTTTATACACGTTCTCATAATGATGTTATTAGCAATTCCCGAGTGTATCATTTCTTTAACAGGAGTGCAGAAGCCTTAAGATTTATTAAAAGGGAACTTGCACAATTGTATTTTACTGCTGATTGAGTCTGATGCTTAAATAATATCTAGATCGTACTCATAACTCAGTTCAGCCTCAAGACAGCTGTGAGACAGATTTATGTCAGGATATTCTTATTTGTGTCTCAAGTCCAAGCCAAGTCAAAGCTCACAGCCTGAGACTGAGGAACTGCATCTACAACTGATCAAGCAATCATCATCATCATCATTATCAACCCATCATCGGCTCACTACTGAGCGAGGTCTCCTCTCAGAGAAGGGTTATAGGCCATAGTCCACCACGCTGGCCCAATGCGAATTGGCGGACTTCACACACCTTCGAGAACATTATGGAGAACTCTCAGGTGTGCAGGTTTCCTCACGATGTTTTCCTTCACCGTTAAAGCATGTGATATTTAATTTCTTAAACGCACTTAACTTCGAAAAGTCAGAGGTGCGTGCCCGGGATCGAACCTGCGACCCCCGAATAGGAGACCACAGTCGTAACGTGGTCGTAACCAATAGGCTATCACTGGATCAAGCAATACAGCGCAGATACTACGCGCGTTTTGCATTGTAAGGGAGAGGGCACACTGGTTACTTTTAGCTGCCAGCGATTGCGCGCTTTTATTACCTTTAGCGTTTTTATGACCCTATGCGTATGCAGCGCGATTCGCGCGTTTTTACGGCCATTAGCGTTTTCATGGCCTTTTGCGAGTTGCGACTGCATCGCGTTTTCGTGACTCAAACGCGTTCGCGTTTTTAATGCTTTTGGCGTTTGCATGGCCTATTGCGTTCGATAGCGGAATCGCGCATCACACACAAAAGGCCATATTATAAATGCTAATGACAATAAAAACGCCGCGATCGCTGCCGCTGAAAATAGCAGTTGCCCCTCTCCCTAAACGCCTCCATAGTTAAGTACTAAGGTTCTAATGTAGTTCGTTAAGAGTAGGTGTGCGCTCGTTAACAGTACAGACACAACAGATTTGATTTTTACAGTAGTAGATCAAGTTTCAAGTATCCGAAAAAAAACACGCAAGAATTACATCATACTGCCAAGGGACGTGTTTGGGCAAAAACATAAAATGATGAAATTTGTTCGATAATAAAAAATCGCGAAGTTAGGTCTAATTTTTAACCAATATTCATTTATTTTCAATGTGTTGCATATTACAGAGCCAAAAATTTTACATTAAATTCCGATTGATATTATCAAGAGAGTAGCCTAGTGAATTGAAAAGAAAATGAATATTTTACGAGTTACAAAGTATTTGGCGCTTACTACACTCCTATTCCGCGCAAAACGCTTTCTTTTGTCGCGCCTCACATGAGGTTGTGGCTATGTTTTATCTCATCGCGAAATCTGATTTTTTTTTGGGGTTACACGCGCTCTTAATTACCGCCCTCTGCGGCGTTGCGCGGTGTAATGTGCCAATCACCTAACTTTAACTTGAACAGTAGGCAAGTTATGAGTTAACCGCCCAAGTGGTAAGTAATAGATAGGTAAAAGAACCTATTTGGCACATCGCTATTGTGGGGAAAATATAAAAATTGAAACGCTCACAATAATTTTGCTCGTTTTGAAATCCAATGTGTTAGGGCTCCTATAATTTTGTGAGCGTTTTACTTGGAAAATAGCATAAAGCGTCCCTAAGCACCGATAAACCTAATTAGTGGGCAAAACAAAAACAATATCGCGTTATTTTCGCTAGTAAATTAATCTTAGCAATATTATAGTTAATTAACTCTAGGTAATTTAATATATTCCTTAGTAAACAAAGTTCTTAGGTTTTTGGTCATAGGGATTAAAACATGAAGTTGCACTTATATCGTACTTAATGGTAGTGGCAACTTTGAATTAAAATATTAAACCTAGGTACTAGGTACATAATTATGTAGGTACATGACGTAGGTAGAGGCAAGATTTGTGATTACTTTTTCTATTTATGTATCTACAATCCTTCCTAATATTATAAATGCGAAAGTGTGTTTCTTGATTTGTCATTCAATTACGCAGCAAATGAGCAACGGATTACAATTTTTTTGTTTTTTGAACGGATTTTTTGCATGAGCATAGCTTAGGACCTGGAGGGTTATATAGGCTTACCTTTTATCCCGGAAAAACAGAATTTAAAACTTTAGGTCTACGCAGAAGTCGTGGGCAAAAGCTAGTAGTATGCCTAATTTAAAACCTTAGTCCACGCAGAAGAAGTCGTGAGCAAAAGCTAGTAGTATGCGTAATTTAAAACCTTAGTCCACGCGGCAGAAATCGTGGGCAAAAGATAGTAGTATGCCTAATTTAAAACCATACTCCACGCGGAAGAATTTGTGGACAAAAGCTATTAGTATGCCTAATTTAAAACCTTCCTCCACGTGGCAGAAGTCGTGGGCAAAAGCTAGTAGTATGCCTAATTTAAAACCTTGCTCCACGCGGAACAAGTCGTGGGCAAAAGCTAATAGTAATATGCCTAATTTAAAACCTTACTCCACGGGGCAGAAGTCGTGGGTAAAAGCTAGTAGTATGCCTAATTTTAAACCTTACTCCACGCAGAAGAAGTCGTGCACAAAAGCTAGTAAGTAGTATGTCTAATTTTAAACCTTACTCCACGCAGAAGAATTCGTGGGCAAAAGCTAGTAGTATGCCTTAGGCGACGATTTCGCATAGGCGTGGCGTCGCGCGTCGCGTGCGGCGTCGAGTCGCGCGTGAAGCTCAAACATATGGCGAAGTATGAGAGCGTTTACAGAGAGGCGTCGGCGTTGAACGCGGCGGAGCACGCGGCGTCGCACGCGGCGGGCGCCGACGCGGGCAGCGCGGCGGGCACCGCGGCGACGCACAGTGGGTCGAAACAGCTATATGAGGGACATAGGATTTTTTGTTACAAATTCCATTTAAAAAAATACTTATCGAAAGACCTTGTAATTTTAATGAATAATTGTTATTAAACGTTTTTCTCTAAAACTGATAGTTTGCCCGGAAAAAAATAAATTTCAGTTTTTGTTGTATGGAATGAAACAGAAACTGCTAAAATTTGGCCAAGTCTTGAAAGGTCTTGCTTTATAACTACTTTATTCTTATTCTTTGGCTTATTGGCTATAACTCTATGTTATCAGCTTGCACCCAAACTTGCCCGTTTAAAAGTTATTATAAACCGAAATTTAAAAAAAAATAAGATTTTTTTGATTTTATAATGTCGTGGATTATCAAATATTTGACCAAAATAATGTACTGCATGAAAATTCTATGAATAAATATTGAAGCACTTAAAAAAGGATATTTCATAGATTAAAACTGTAAATTATATTAAAATAACGTGAATTCAAACAAAGGATCTACAAAAATAAAACATTCAAAATATAGCTTTATTTCTTCTTCTTCTTCTTTATCAACCGAAAGACGTCCACTGCTGGACAAAGGTCTCTTGCATGGACTTCCACAGGCCTCGGTCTTGCGCCGCCTGAATCCAGCGGCTCCCTGCGACTCGTTTGATGTCGTCGGTCCACCTGGTGGGGGGTCTGCCAACACTGCGCTTCCCGGTGCGGGGTCGCCACTCCAGCACCTTGGGACCCCAACGACCATCAGCTCTTCGAACTATGTGCCCCGCCCATTTCCACTTCAGTATCGCGACTCGCTTAGCTATGTCGGTGACTCTGGTTCTCCTACGGATCTCCTCATTTCTGATTCGATCCCGCAGGGACACTCCGAGCATAGCTCTCTCCATCGCCCGCTGAGCGGTCCTGAGCCTACTTATGAGGCCCTTAGTTAGCGACCATGTCTCGGATCCGTAAGTCATCACTGGCAACACGCACTGTTCGAAGACTTTAGTCTTCAGGCACTGAGGAATTTTGGACGAGAAGACATCTCGGAGCTTCCCGAACGCTGCCCAGCCGAGTTGGATTCGGCGGTTGATCTCTTTCTCGAAATTGGACCTACCTAGCTGGACTGTGTGTCCCAGGTAAATATACTCGTCGACAATTTCGAGTGCAGAGTTCTCAACAATTACTGGGTGGAGCGGAGCATGAGCATTGGACATGATTTTCGTCTTGCTCATGTTCATTTTCAGGCCCACCTGTTGAGAAACCCTGCTGAGATCGTTGAGCATTGTATTGAGGTCTCTCAGAGTCTCTGCCATGACTACTATGTCATCGGCAAATCGCAGGTGAGTGATGTACTCGCCGTTTATGTTGATGCCAAGCCCGTTCCAATCCAGAAGCTTAAAGACGTCCTCCAACGCAGCGGTAAAGAGCTTCGGGGAGATAACGTCTCCCTGTCGCACTCCACGCTGCAAGTGGATTGGTCTCGTAGTCTGGTCCTGTATACGTACTGACATTGTGGCGTTTTCATACAAGCACTTCAACACTTGGATATACCGGTAGTCAATCCGGCATCTCTGCAGCGACCTCAACACAGCCCAAGTTTCCACCGAATCAAAGGCTTTCTCATAGTCCACAAACGCTAAGCAAAGTGGCCGGTTATACTCCTCCGTCTTTTGTATAACCTGCCGCAGCGTATGAATGTGATCTATGGTACCAAAGCCTTTTCGGAATCCGGCTTGTTCGGGAGGCTGGAAGTCGTCGAACCTACGAGCGAGACGATTCGTAATGACTCTCGAGAACAACTTATAAACATGACTCAACAACGAGATGGGTCTATAATTCTTCAACAAGGTATTATCACCCTTTTTGAAGAACAGAACCACCACGCTCCTGTGCCATGCTTCCGGCGTTGTGCCCTCGTGGATGACGGAATTGAACAATCGCTGAAAGATCTTAAGTACCGGTTTTCCACCCGCTTTCAGGAGTTCCGCAGTGATTCCGTCATCACCTGGCGCCTTGTTGTCCTTGAGCTGTTTGAGAGCCATTCTAATCTCGTATAGGCTGACGTCCGGGATATCTTCGGTATAGTGTCGGGTCAGTTTGGCTCTGGGATCTTTCGCCAAATCTTCAACAGGTTTTTGTGTCGTGGTATATAACTGTCCATAGAACTTCTCAACCTCTCCCAAGACCTCAGGTCGAGAAGAGACGAGACGGCCGTCATCAGTTTTCAGCCGCGTCAGCTGGCTCTGTCCGATAGACAGATCTCTCGCGAACACTTTTGAGCCTTTGTTCCGCTCAATGGTATCTTTAATACACTTGGTATTAAAGACACGGAGGTCGCGAGTTTGTGCCTTAGAGATCTGCCTATTAATCCGCCGGTAGGCAGCCGCGTCTGCCGATGACTGCAGCCTCATCTCTTGTCTCTCCTTCATTAGCTTGAGAGTATGGTCAGAGAACTTTTCGGTTCTTTTCCTGCGATGGGTCTTAAAGAATTTAGACGCCACAGTATGGACAGTTTCCACAAACCTGTTGTTTAGATCGTCCACAGAAACGCAGTCTGCTAGGCACTCGAATCGGTTCTGCAGTTCGAGTTGGAAGTTTTCGGGATTTTGGATATGAGCACGAGAAGGTCGGAGAGTGGACTTTACCAGTCTGGCCCTTTCCAGCTTTACATTAATATTCAACGTGCCTCTTACCATCCGGTGATCGCTACCGGTTTTCACCCTATTGATTACAGAGACATCATTGAATACATGCCGCTTGGTCGACATAATGAAGTCGATCTCATTTCTCGTGGAACCATCGGGACTCAACCATGTCCATTTTCTGTGTGGCCGCTTCCTGAAGAAGGAGTTCATCATAAAGAGGCCCTCCTTCTCCATGAAGTCGGCCAACATTTGGCCCCTTTGGTTCCTTCGCCCATACCCACTCTCGTCTCTGCACCGCTTCGTTTGCCCAGCCTTGCATTGAAATCCCCCATCACAACACTGTAATGAGTGTTAGAGGCGTGTATGGCTTTTGATATATCCTCATACAGCGCCTCTACCTCCTCGTCAGAATGTGTCGATGTCGGTGCGTAGACCTGTATAACCTTCAGCGAATACCGTTTGGTGATTCTGAGTATGAGGTACGCTACCCTACTCGACACACTCTTGACTTGTACAATGTTGTTGACGAGGGACTTGTGGACGATGAACCCGACACCACCCTGGGACTGTTGATCGCCCTCCCGGTAGTAAAACAAGTTGCCGGAATTGAGGATTATCGAGTCCTCCCCCTCTCTTCGGACTTCAGACAATCCTATGATATTCCAACGCAACTTGCTCACTGCTTCTTCCAGCTCGATGATCTTTTCGTCGGTCCTCAACGTGCGTGCGTTATACGTCACCAGGTCCAGTCGTCGGGGTTGGCAGCGGAATCTCGTCCGGAGATTCTTAGCACCCCCTGCCCCGCCATTACCGTGACCGCTGCCAGGGTCAGGAATAGCGAGGCCGCCGGGAACTAGGGGCCATGGTCTTGTGCGAATATCCATAAAAAGGTTTTGCCCATAATGACCACGCTGGGCAGGCGTGTTGGTCATCGCAGGGCTAAACTGATCGCACCCGTGTCGCTGCTGCCCGACACAGGCCTGTGCCATTTGCTTAGTTTAGCCAGTATGAAATGGTTATACCGCCATTTGTCGGTCGTCATAGCCTCGTCAGTAGACTAGCAGGGGGCACCGCGGGCAGGTGAGGTTGACGTTTGGAGCGCTAGATGGAGGTGCGCTCCCTTACCCCCCAGCTTTATTTTTAGCTTTATTTATTTCTTTTTAACAATTCATTTTATTATGTATCTAATGTATCTCCTTAGCTAAACTGTCTAATAATTAAAACTAATAATTACAAACAGTGAAAAATTAGCTAACCATACTTAATATTATAAATGCGAAAGTGTGTTTGTTGGTTTGTCCTTCAATCACGCCGCAACAGAGCTACGGATCGACGTGATTTTTTACATGGGTATAGTTGAGGACCCGAGAGTGACTTTTTATCCCGGAAAATCAAAGAGTTCCCGAGGTACTTTAAAAACTAAACCCACGCGGACGAAGTCGCGGGCATGAGCTTATTATTAGCTTTTAGCAGTTTCTGTTTCATTCCATATACAACAAAAACTGAAAATATTTTTTTCCGGGCAAACTATCAGTTTTAGAGAAAAACGTTTAATAACAATTATTCATCAGAATGACAAGGTCTTTCGATAAGTATTTTTTTTAAATGGAATTTGTAACAAAAAATCCTATGTACCTCATATAGCTGTTTCGACCCACTGGTCGCCTCGGTGCCCGCCGCGCTGCCCGCCGCGGTGCCCGCGTCGGCGAACGCCGCGGTGCCCGCCGCTACACGACGCCGCACGCGCCGCGCGAAGCCACGCCTATGCTAAAACGTCGCCTAAAGGCATACTACTAGCTTTTGCCCACGAATTCTTCTGCGTGGAGTAAGGTTTAAAATTAGACATACTACTTACTAGCTTTTGTGCACGACTTCTTCTGCGTGGAGTAAGGTTTAAAATTAGGCATACTACTACTAGCTTTTGCCCACGACTTGTTCCGCGTGGAGCAAGGTTTTAAATTAGGCATACTACTAGCTTTTGCCCACGACTTCTGCCACGTGGAGGAAGGTTTTAAATTAGGCATACTAATAGCTTAACCGTAAGGTTTAACCTTACTCCACGCAGAAGAAGTCGTGCACAAAAGCTAGTAGTATGCCTAATTTTAAACCTTACTCCACGCAGAAGAAGTCGTGGACAAAAGCTAGTAGTATGCCTAATTTTAAACCTTACTCCACGCAGAAAAAGTCGTGCACAAAAGCTAGTAGTATGCCTAATTTAAAACCTTACTCCACGCAGAAGAAGTCATGGGCAAAAGCTAGTAATATGTCTAGTTTAAAACCTTACTCCACGCGGAAGAAGTCGTGGGCAAAAGCTACTATAATTTGCCTAATTTCAAGATGATTTAAATAAGTATAAAGCTTGTGTTAGGAGTGGGTACGATAATAGTTCTGAGGAACTGAATCTTCGAACTTTTAGTTTCTGTCCGTTGTGCTATCAAGGCTCTACGCAGAAGAAGTCGTGGGCAAAAGCTAGTAGTATGCCTAATTTAAAACCTTAGTCCACGCAGAAGAAGTCGTGAGCAAAAGCTAGTAGTATGCGTAATTTAAAACCTTAGTCCACGCAGCAGAAATCGTGGGCAAAAGATAGTAGTATGCCTAATTTAAAACCATACTCAACGCGGAAGAATTTGTGGACAAAAGCTACTAATTTGCCTAATTTCAAGATTATTTAAATAAGCATAAAGCTTGTGTTAGGAGTGGGTACGATAATAGTTCAGAGGAATTGTATCTTCGACCTTTTAGTTTCTGTCTGTTTGTCTGTGTATAGTATAATTATAACTAACCTACTACGGGAGGATTGACTTGATATTAGTTCCCATTTCACAATAGCTATCCGACTACAAAGTCAACTTCACGGATTTAATTTTTAAACCATGCAAAATGCTAGCTGTCTACTTTCAGAAAGTAGCACCTGAATTTACAGAAAGGAGCAACAAAATTTGGAAAAAGTACTTATTAATAGACTAGCTGATGCCCGCGACTTCGTCCGCGTGGATTTAGTTTTTAAAATCCCTCGGGAACTCTTTGATTTTCCGGAATAAAAAGTAGCCTATGTCACTCTCCAGGTCCTCAACTATACCCATGAAAAATATCACGTCGATCCGTAGCTCTGTTCATCAACAGCTCACTACTGAACGCAGGTCTCCTCTCAGAGAAGGGTTATAGGCCATAGTCCACCACACTAGCCCAATGCTAATTGGCGGACTTCACACACCTTCGAGAACATTATGGAGACTTTCAGATGTGCAGGTTTCCTCACGATGTTTTCCTTCACCGTTGAAGCAAGTGATATTTAATTGGGTATTTGACTGTAGTCAAAATGTTGATATCCATTATTTATAATCGAAAATGTAACATGTAAGAATGCCATTTGTAAAAGCAGAAAATAAATCGGTCCAAAAACAAATAAGTCATAAAGCTTTAAAGTTTCCTGTTAGACAGAGAGAGAGCTACTCAATTGTGATGTCACAATTCACCAGCTCTATACACGCTCCATACAAAATTTCGTTTTAGAAAGAGACAGATTTAGTCACATTATAACAGCTTATAATTCCGAAACTAGTACAGATATTTACAAAAGAGAAATGGCATTGTGATAAGATATTTAAAAACGTCATTTTAAATAAATAAAATAATATCAGTCAAATACCCAATTGCTTAAACGCACTTGACTCCGAAAAGTCAGAGGTGCGTACCCGGGATCGAACCTGCGACCCTCCGAATAGGAGACAAACAGTCCTAACCACTACCTAACAGGCTATCAATAATAATATAGGTTAGTAATAGTATTCTTTGATAAAACTTTTGAAGGAAAAGCTAGATATAACATACTTCTTATCTTCAAACTCTGTGTGTTTACTTACTGCTAGCGACAAAAGTAGCTATCAAAAAGCTGCAGATCCATAACAAAGGGAGCTTAGAGTTAACACACGTCTCCTCACCCGTGTTTGCACAGTTAATTGCTCCAAACGATTCCTTTCGAGCGAGAAACTAATCCGAAATGACCGTTCAAGGCACTCGCTAACATCATGTCTTTTTAAAAGCTTTTAGTGCCAGAAAGAGAGAAAAGAAGTTTCTCTTACAATAGACAATGAAAGCAGCTTGTTTTGTCAGTTTTAAAGAACATCGCAGGTATTTTCTCTAAGTAAGAAATGAAAAGGAGAAACATTTGGCTTTATCAAACCGGAGTCTGGAACCTAATTCTTGTTCCTTGCGCAATCTAATATTAAAGGAAAAATTATTTTCAAAAAACCGACTTCAAACGCAACTACAAGCTTATACCTAATAATTTTCTCTAAAAGCGCTGAATCAATTTCGATAAAAATATGGAACCACTTCTGAAGTATGACCTACCATGTATGATGTACCTATGACTAAAAAAAGAATCATCAACATCAATTCATATTAATTGGCGCAATAATCGCGTAACATACAAAAAATATATACAGTCGCTTAGAGAATCACCTCCCTTTTGAAGAAGTCGGTTTAAAATGATTTCAACTGTAAGGAAAAGTTTCACAATTCACTAGAAAAGGACGGATAAACTTAACTATGGATAGAGCTAATACTTTTTTTTATTCGATGACAAGATAGTCCTTGACTGCGATCTCACCTGATGTTAAGTGACGATGCAGTCTAAGATGGTAGCGGGCTAACTTGGAAAGGGTACGGTAGTGTCTAACCCTTTAACTAACATTCAACCCTTACCCCTACACGCCACAAGCACGGTTTCTACACGCCAACGTGCCAGAACGCTAAATCGCTTGGAGGCACGTCTTTGACGGTAGGGTAGTAACTAGCCACGGTCAAAGCCTCCCACCACACCAGACCAGAGAAAATTCAGAAAATATAAATTCCCAAATTGACCCCGCCGGGAATCGAACCCGAGACCTCCCAGTCATAATACCACAGCGCTCACCACTGCGCCAGGGGGTCATCAATACTATGGTAATGTGATAAATTTTACCTACTGTAAAAACAATAACTTTACTAGGCATCTACCTATAATTGAAACACGATAGGTAAAGGATAATTTTTTTAATACAGGATGACATTTTTATTATACTTTTTCTCACATTTTAGCAGAACTCGTACTCTAGGTGACCAGACCGGGATCGAACATGCGACTTCCCTATATATATATCCTCTATATATCCCCGGATAGGAGACCGCAGTCTTTACCACTAGGCTATCACTGCTTGCATTTTTTTTCGCATTGCTTCAGTGTAGCATGCCTAAAATTAAAAAGAAATTGTTAAGTTTTACAAATTCAATGTAAAAATCAAAACAAAAAAAATTAAAACAAAACCTAACACGTACCTAATAGACAAAAAAACAAGCAGTGCTTTAACTGAAATTGGATTTGAACCCAGAACAACTGCTACGGTAGAGTAGGAAGATTTCGCCGGTACCTTCGACTGGGAGCGTGGCGTCTCCTGTAATCCAGCCATTTGGAAGTCGGGAGCGGTGGATGGTTTGAGGTTAGGGTACCTGATATCGAGTGGTCCACGTTGACCGGACGTCCACACTAAGCCTGGTATTAATATGGACTGTCCAGAGGAATCTGGAAGGTCCAGGTTGATTAAGGAGGGGCGAAACGGGCCAGGGGGGTGACCCAGCACCCAAAATTCCCCGTGCCGGGTAGTAGTGGGGTAGCGTCAGGGAGTGGACACTTGATAACAGCCTGATCGATACAATCAGACCCGTTCCTTTTGTCATTTGGTTACAGCCTGATCGATACAATTAGACCCGTTCCTATTGTCACTTGGTTACAGCCTGATCGATACAATCAGACCTTTCCTTTTGTCACTTGGTTACAGCCTGATCGATACAATCAGACCTTTCCTTTTGTCACTTGGTTACAGCCTGATCGATACAATCAGACCTTTCCTTTTGTCACTTGGTTACAGCCTGATCGATACAATTAGACCCGTTCCTTTTGTCACTTGGTTACAGCCTGATCGATACAATCAGACTTGTTCCTTTTGTCACTTGGTACAGCTTGATCGATACAATCAGACCTTTCCTTTTGTCACTTGGTTACAGCCTGATCGATACAATCAGACCCGTTCCTTTTGTCACTTGGTTACAGCCTGATCGATACAATCAGACCTTTCCTTTTGTCACTTGGTTACAGCCTGATCGATACAATTAGACCCGTTCCTTTTGTCACTTGGTTACAGCCTGATCGATACAATCAGACTTGTTCCTTTTGTCACTTGGTACAGCTTGATCGATACAATCAGACCCGTTCCTTTTGCCACTTGGTTACAGCCTGATCGATACAATCAGACCCGTTCCTTTTGTCACTTGGTTACAGCCTGATCGATACAATCAGACCCGTTCCTTTTGTCATTTGGTTACAACTTGATCGATACAATCTGACCCGTTCCTTTTGTCACTTGGTTACACCCTGATCGATACAATCAGACCCGTTCCTTTTGTCACTTGGTTACAGCCTGATCGATATAATCAGACCCGTTTTTTTTCACTTGGTTACAGCCTGATCGATACAATCAGACCCGTTCCTTTTGTCACTTGGTTATAGCCTGATCAATACAATCAGACCCGTTCCTATTGTCACTTGGTTACAGCCTGATCGATACAATCAGACCCGTTCCTTTTGCCCCTTGGTTACAGCCTGATCGATACAATCAGACCCGTTCCTTTTGTCACTTGGTTACAGCCTGATCGATACAATCAGACCCGTTCCTTTTGTCATTTGGTTACAGCCTGATCGATACAATTAGACCCGTTCCTATTGTCACTTGGTTACAGCCTGATCGATATAATCAGACCTTTCCTTTTGTCACTTGGTTACAGCCTGATCGATACAATCAGACCTTTCCTTTTGTCACTTGGTTACAGCCTGATCGATACAATCAGATCTTTCCTTTTGTCACTTGGTTACAGCCTGATCGATACAATTAGACCCGTTCCTTTTGTCACTTGGTTACAGCCTGATCGATACAATCAGACTTGTTCCTTTTGTCACTTGGTACAGCTTGATCGATACAATCAGACCCGTTCCTTTTGCCACTTGGTTACATCCTGATCGATACAATCAGACCCGTTCCTTTTGTCACTTGGTTACAGCCTGATCGATACAATCAGACCCGTTCCTTTTGTCATTTGGTTACAACTTGATCGATACAATCTGACCCGTTCCTTTTGTCACTTGGTTACACCCTGATCGATACAATCAGACCCGTTCCTTTTGTCACTTGGTTACAGCCTGATCGATATAATCAGACCCGTTTTTTTTCACTTGGTTACAGCCTGATCGATACAATCAGACCCGTTCCTTTTGTCACTTGGTTATAGCCTGATCAATACAATCAGACCCGTTCCTATTGTCACTTGGTTACAGCCTGATCAATACAATCAGACCCGTTCCTTTTGTCACTTGGTTACAGCCTGATCGATACAATCAGACCCGTTCCTTTTGCCCCTTGGTTACAGCATGATCGATACAATCAGACCCGTTCCTTTTGTCACTTGGTGACAGCCTGATCGATACAATCAGACCCGTTCCTTTTGTCACTGTTGACTGCATGAGCTTTCATCAAATAACCTGGTAGGTAAGATTAGATAATAGTTTTTTTCATAAATGAAAAACTATATATTTATATATTATTATAGACTATTTTTTCCTTAGCTGTCTGGGCCGATTTCACCAACGCAAAATAAGTCTTATCCGATAATCCGAGCGTGATATTTGGCAGATTTCCAATGCAAAAACTGACTAAACGCCCAATTTATACCTCGGATAAACTTCACTCGTGAAATGGGCACATAAAAGGTAAACAAATTGCAGAAAACATTCCGGAGAAACGTGTAACCGACTTAGATATGTACTGGAGCGCTTATGACGCTATTATCACTTGAAGCACGGTTTCATTGTCAGTGGGCGGTGAGAATGTCCTATGCGCCGTGCTTAGCGCGCGTTTCTGCCCGAAATCACTTGTTTACCGTTTAAGACACAGTATTAGCTGTGTCTTATAAACGGTAAACAAGTGATAAGGATAAATAGGTTATAATCGAAACAGTTTAAGTAAACTTTTGTTGTAAAAGAATTAGTTTCCTTTATGTACAATTTTTTGCTTTCGTGTGCTTTGCTATTTAGCATAAGTGAAAAACAAGGACTATAACTAGCCTTAGTTACTTAATATGGAATTACGACTAACTAGCTGATGCCTGCGACTTCATACAAAAAGTTAGGTTTTAAAATCCTTCAGGAACCCTTTATTTTTTTGGGATAAAAAGTAGCTTATGTGACTCCAGGTGAAACCTATATCCATGCAAAGAATTACGTAGATCCGTTGCTCCGTTGCTGTGTGATTGAAGGACAAACCTACAAACAAACACTCCTTCGCATTTATAATATTTAGGAAGTAAGGATTACGAAAATGTGTTTAAGATAAGTTATAAATTTATTGGTTCAATTAGGTACATGTTACAGCTATAAATTTCACAATCATCAAGGTTTCGGATCGAGAACTCTCGCAGAAATTTAAAAACCTTTTACCCACGCGGATGAAGTCGCAGGCCAAAGCTAGTTAGTAAATAAAACAAAAACATCCTGTACATCGCGGTTAGAAAATACTGCTAATAGACTGCGCTATCAACATAATTAAAGATGCAATTCAGATAATCAAAATGTCAAACTAATCTACATACGACTCTTTAGTTTTACTTATAAACATGTACGTTCAGGACATAAGCAGAACTAAAAATCCATCAGACAATGCTTTTTCGACTTTAACACATCTAAATTGTGTATTGAAAGTATTTGGATTACACTGTATCTCACGAGACGGCAAAAAATTATATTACTCGTGGCCAATTTGTAAAGTTGCCTTTACGACTTCAGTTTTCTTAACTATTAACTCTTTAAGCATTTATTTTAGTCTCAAAGCTACTACTAACAAACCAAAAGCTAGATTCCACGATTATGTTCCAGTAATTTATTTGCTAGAATACCTTCAGTATATTGTGGATCTGACTTTCGTTTACAAATATGGCAGACAACGTTGTTTGGACTATTACAACGTTTTTGATAATATCGATAGAGTTATCGGCATGTATTATTACAACGAAATCAAAAAGAGTGTCGGGAGAATTTGTATCTTCTTCATTTTCATCGGCTCTTTTTACATAGTCAGTGATATTTTCGCGTTAATCATGGCCTATGGGTCCATAGCCGCAATTCACAGCATCGAATATATCTTCACAATCATTAAAATGGTCTCTGTTCTGGACAGCATAGCGCAATTTATCCAAATAAAGTATCGCTTTAAAAGAATGGAAGATATCTTACATGACTACCACTATAGCCTTGGAACTCTACCTGGTGTTACCAAAGATGTGATTTGCAAAAAGGACTGGACCAAAACTGTTTGTAATAAACGACTGCATTTAATGAGCACGATTGGATATAACCGATCTTATATCATTTTTAATCTCAGCAAATGTTATTTGCTTCTGCTTGAACAGTGCGACTATATAAATGGCATGTATGGACTCAGGGTAAGAAACATATTTCGTATGCTTACTATTTTTTTTTTATAAGAATATCAGCCAAGTTGAACTTGACTAATATTCTCCTCTCCCCTCCAAATAAGCGGAAAGTTTGTGCCAGGAGTGGGTACGACAATAGTGCAACGGGTCGTGCACAAAACGTTATTCGTGCACAATAATTCCTTTATACTTATACAAGTACTTTTTGAATTGAATTTGTATCTTCTCATCCTTGATATTGATAGTTGTGTAGAACGTCTTCATATATAATTTTGTTAATCGTTTGATCTCAATCCTTTGAATCTCGATCGTTTGAACCTCATCATGTTAATCGTTTTGCGAATCATTGTGAGTTTAAGATAAATCAGTGAAGTAACAATTTCCTTATTTTTCCCTAGATTAAAATTCATTGTTTTAGATTCTTCTTGGTGGTTTGGTTTACCTTTTGGAAATGGTGGTGCTGATCAACTTGATCATTAAGCTTATAATTGGTACAATGGTGAGATTAATACAATTCTCTTTTCTCTACAGATCATCAAAGAAAACAATTATACTATATTTTTATCCCTATAAACCAGAATAATCGGTCATGATGTAAATAGACAAAGTTAGATCGCAATTGCCCTAAGATTTAAGTAATTTACAATTTCGTACAATTTCTTTGGCAGCTGAGTTACTCAGATCTTTCTATTTTAAGTCTTCTCTTTCTTAAAATGTTTCGTGGTCATTATCACAATATAGGGAGTCTAGTTTTCTTCTCAAAAATCGCATTGTACTTATAATAAGTTTTGCGTTATAGGTATTCTCAAACCAAGCAAGCTGGTTATCCTTAATTTCAACAGCTATGAAAATTGTGAACTCCTCCTCCATACTTTTGTGCGGAATCAATAGTTGCGAGCAGAACTATAAACAAACTGAAAGGATTATCCGGTGCATTGATCATTTGCTTGCCAACAAAAAGTTAGGTAAGTGAAACATGAGGAATATTTTTGGAACGAAGTTCCTTTTCGGATGGTTTGGTAGATGGGGCTAGACGAAAAGAAGTGTAAGAGTCATCCGTCACGACGGGTAACTTTAGAAACTTAGAAACGTATAAAACATTATGCGTCGATAAAATTAAATAGATATGGTTTTTTATGGTTAACATAAATATAATCGGATGATGAAGTAAAATAAAATATAGATAATTAATCGTAATCTACGAGTATATTAAAAGGAACTTCATTCCAACCGAGTTCCACGACACACGCATTTAATTTTAATAGATAACAAATTATAGCCCTTCCGCTATTCCGAACGGTTTTGAGCTTCACTTGACCTCGTGCCACGTCATCCTTTTCCTAGCAACCTTCAGCAGAACCATATGACACCAAGTTTTTTTAAACGCTTTCCCTTTCTCTGATGGTTCCAGTCGAGATCCTGTCTCACTATATTACTGGGTTTCCTGTAGTTGTACATTTAGACATTAAGAAAGAACCGCCAGTTCACTGATAAAAATTATTACTTTAGAAAGTAATGCTACATTCTCTTTGAAGAGTATGATGTGTGTGACATCGTAAATGAAAATGGGCGAGGATCGATTACATTCTTCGTAGGTATTAAAATATCCATAATAAATGAGAGTATTTTTATTACAGCAATGGAAGTGCAAGAAGTCCTGAAGGAACTGCGAGAACTAATCATAACACGGCCGGTCTGTTTCAACGCGGTGAACTTCTACACCCTGAACTACCCTACTATGCTGTCTTTGGCCTCCGCCGTCGTCACTTACACCATCATATTGTTACAGAATATGCAATAAATTGTTTTTAACCAAAGACTTTATTCACAATGTTTTAAGCTATTGCATAGCTTTTATCGCGAGCTTTGAACTAGGACAAACAGTTTGAGCGCGGCGACCGAATCAAGAAATTCCGTAACGAAAATAAACCTAACACCGTCGTTCAGTAAGCGTTCAACATTTTAGAGGTTCACAAGAAGCTCTGTTTAGCGCAGTGAGCGAGCGGCCGCTTTCTTTACCGTATGGTGTATGATGTCGCAGGTTCGAATCTCACTCGCGAAGTAGTGACAGTGCGCTTTTCTTATTTGTTTGTTTTTTAATATTTTTTTGCATAATTTTTATTATGCAAAAAAAAATGTTGCATAAATATTATAATTGCATAAGTTGATAAAAAATGCTATGCAATAGCTTTACCGCGGCAGTCCCCGAGTGCCACTTAACAACTTCACCACCTCGCACTACTGAAGCATACTTTCCTTCTTCAAAATTACTCACACTAAATAAAAGTTAAGAAATAATCATACTAATATTATAAATGCGAAAGTGTGTTTGTTGGTTTCTTGGTTTTTCCTTCAATCACGCCGCAACAGAGCCATGGATCGACGTGATTTTTGCATGGGTATATTTGAGAACCTGGAGAGTGACACTACTTTTTATCCCGGAAAATCAAAGATTTCCCGATGGATTTTAAATTTGAATTCATGCGGATGAAGTCGCGCGCATAAGCTAGTCATACTATAAATGCGAAAGTGTGTTTGTTGGTTTTTCCTTCAATCACGCCGCAACAGAACTATGGATCGACGTGATTTTTTGCATGGGTATAGTTGAGAACCCGGAGAGTGACATAGGCTATTTATCCCGGAAAATCAAAGAGTTCTCGAGGGATTTTAAAAACTAAATCTACGTGGAGGAAGTCGTGGGCACAGCTAGTAATATAATATTTTGTAGAATACGGATAGACAGGCAACCTTGGAATATTTATACGTCTATAATCAAAGCGTGCAACCTTCCGCCGATGTTCCAGACTTGGAAGTCTTTTCGACCAGCGATTCGTTGCCGATGATTCTTCTGGCGCATCGATCCACCGAATCCAATGTAGTAAGCTGTGGTACCTACTCCATTTTGTTAAAAATAGTAATACTGTAACTTTGTTAAAATCTATTGAATAGAATCAGGCTTTACTTTGCGGAATTCCATGATATTTAAAGATTTACTAATAATATCTGGGTGACCGAGCTTTGCTTGGTTATTTTTTTTTTGGTAAATCGTGTTTTTTGGAAAAATTATATACAAAAAAAAATAATAAATAAAAAAATAATAATTTATTTCATAGGGGAAAATATAATTCTTCTTGGACTCGAACCGGGGTCTTCTGGTTTCGGGACCGCCCGACTTACCGTCGAGCTATCGGAAATTTATCGATGATGGCGAAATTTACCTTCGTATTCTAATGATATTGTAAGGGGTTTTTCATTGCCTGAAAACACGGATAAAACGAGCTTTTCTAAAAATGAAACATAGCTAGATCGATTTATCGCCCCCGAAACCCCCTGCATACCAAATTTCATGAAAATCGTTAGAGCCGTTTCCGAGATTCAGATTATATATATATACAAGAATTGCTCGTTTAAAGATATTAGATAGATAGATAGATAGATAGATAGGCAAGAAAGGATTATACCTAGCAAAGAATATTAATTTTTCTTTGTTAAAATCTATTGAATGACTGTGCTCTTCTCTGCACTAGAGGTTCATTACGAGATACCTAACTTAGATTATTATAGCTATTTATATTTCTGTTATAGTATTCCTAAAGGAATTCAGAGGGTTCCAGTAATAACGTAAAAATTGTATAAAAATCTTGTAAGAACCCAGTCCGGCGTAAATAGTGGAATTTTCATCGGATTTCTGTACAATTCTGTTCAACACAATAAGGTTTGCGGTGGGTAGTTTTCTATTGTCGATAGTTTTAGGGTTCCATACCGAATGGGTAACAACGATACTCTATTACCAAGCCTCCGCTGTCTGTCCGTCCGTCTGTCTACCTGTCAGCTGGCTGTATCTCATGAACCGTAATAGGTTTAAACTTCAAAATTTCTATTGCCGCTATGACAAGAAATAATAAAAAAAGTTAAAAATAGCTGGTCCCTTCGGAACCCTTCATGTGCAGGTCCGACTCGCACTTGGCCGGCTTTTTCCATTTAAAATATTTTTTGCTGTATTCTGATTTTTTCTAGTTCCCAGGCAAGTTTCGACTTTGGTAGAAAAGGCTACTGAAGTAACTAGTACTGCTAGGCTAGTACTCCCGTGCAAATGGCAAATCTCCGTGCAGATTGGCCGCCCGCCGTGGCAGGATTCCCTTGGACAAGGCATCACGCGTGAACGGCTGGACCAATTTTGACGGGACTTTCACTGACAGATAGCTGATGTTATAAGGAGTAAAATAAGCTACTTTTTAACCGACATATAGAAAAAGGTGTTGTGTTTTTCTACCTTTGTATACAGATATCTCCTTGATTTCTAAACCGATTTGCGTAAATCTTTTTTTAGTCGATGCAAAAACTTTGCAAGATGGTCCCATAAAAACTTCGGGTTCTTAATCCTCAATCCTGATGATGCAGGGTTACTGTCCACCTAAACTGTGGTGATTTGTTAACTGTCGATTATGAGGTACCAAGCAAAGTCTACATACTCAATCCTGATGCTGCAGGGGTTTTGCTCAGGCAAACAAAATCGCGGGCATCAGCTATTGTCATATAAAATTTCTATGAACAACATCGACAGAAATTAAGAATTTAGTCAAAAAGTCCCCCTCTATTTGCCTCCGGGCCAAAAGTGCCCATTAAGCTCGCAGCAATGCCGCGTTGTATGGATGGCCTTTGGACCAGATAGGCGTGATTGATCCAGAGCATGGATCGTATGTATTTTTGTAGAGTGAAAGTGACCACTCATGTTATTTTAGCCTTAAACTAGATGCATTCCCTCAATCAAATTTTCTGAAACGTAATTTACCGTAAAATTTTAATACACGGCACGACGTAACGTAACGTTAACGTAGCGATTTCAGCTGAAAATTTACACGCGTAAAATGTTTACTGTACCGCACACTTTTTTGTTTGCGTGAGGGTGACCATATTTTGTATAGGTATTAATTAATATTTTCTTTTTGTCAACCTATTTGGAAGAATCATCATCATCATCATAAGCAACCCATTAACGTCTTACTACTGAGCGCAGGTCTCCTCTCAGAGAAGATAGGCTCATAGTCCATCAAGGTGGCCCAATGCGAGAATTCACACACCTTTGAGAACATTATGGAGAACTCTGAGGCTTCTTAGGGAATTATGGAGAACTTTTGAAGAATAGATTATATAACATATATAACATAAAGCTTTCTCATTCGAGACGCAAACTGTGTCCAGTTAGTGAGTCGACGATGTCTGAGATGGCTGATGGGATGAGATCATTTCCTACTTCCATTGTTGAGATATATACTTACGTACTTAGTTTATTTATCTAAATATATAAAAAGGAAAGGTGACCGACTGATCTATCGGCGCACAGCTCAAACCGCTGGACGGATCCGGCTGAAATTTGGCATTCAGATAGCTATTATGACGTAGGCATCCGCTAAGAAGGGATTTTTGAAAATTCAACTCCTAAGGGAAAAAAGGGGGTTGAAAAGTTAACAAAGCCTTAAATAAAAATTTTAAATTAAAATATTTTATCAAGTCAATCTATCTTCTCTGATCAATAAAATCTTTTCTTTGATTGCTTCTCCTGTCTCCTCCCCCCAAAAACTGACAGTTCTGACGTAAGGTTTGTAACAGCAATCATGAATTAATGACGATAAAATATGAATTCATTGCTTGCACACATAGTAAATAACGCTAAATTCACAATAATCTAGCTTGAATAGGTTCATAATACTGCTAAATAATAGTGCGTTCAGTGACGGCGAATTACAGGTTATAATTTAGCTCGGAACATTAACCGCGGTGCGGTAAGGTCGGCTTTAGGTACTAATACCAATTATAATAATTACTAATATGGCTATCGAAATTAGGTATGTTTTTATTTAACAAAATTTTCAAAATTCAAATTCAAAGTTTCAAATTTTAATCATTTCGTGTAGGCCAACCTGTGAATGAGCAATCAAGACTACCACTGGTTCGGAAAGCAGATTCTGCTGAGAAGAACCGGCAAGAAACACAGCAGGTGCTCTTATTTATGTAGTCCTTGATTATGGTGAACCTATGATCGCACAAACACAGACTCCTAATGGGCGATGAGATGAGATGATGAATAACGACTTGATTGGTCATAATACTAATAGGTAGGTATATAAAAATTAAGTGGCACTCGGGGACTGCCGCGGTAAAGCTATTGCATAGCATTTTTTATCAACTTATGCAATTATAATATTTATGCAATATTTTTTTTTGCATTATAAAAATTATGCAAAAAAAAAAATTAAAAAACAAACAAACAAGGAAAGCGAACTGTCACTACTTCGCGAGTGAAATTCGAACCTGCGACATCACACACCATACCATATACCACACCACTGCGCCAAATAGAGCTACTTGAGAACCTCTAAAATGTTGAACGCTTACTGAACGACGGTGTTAAGTTTTTTTTCGTTACGGAATTTCTTGATTCGGTCGCCGCGCTCAAACTGTTTGTCCTAGTTCAAAGCCCGCGATAAAAGCTATGCAATAGCTTAACAAGAAAAACTTGATTATATTTATAGTCTTCTGAGATAAATATTCACCATTGTGATGTAGGATCGCCTGTAATTGTAGTGCAACTGTGCTTTGGACTGTTGTGGATCGCAACAAAGATTGTGAAGCGCCATCTAGTAACATCATTGTGAGTGATTGTGAGTATTAGCCACAAGCGAGATCATGGAATTTTCTAGAACGAAAAAAGCGATCCGTCGCGTCCTAAGGCCCACAGGATCGATGGTGACCGTACCCGGAAGCGTGGTCAGCGCAGCCGTATATAGATGTCAGGTTGGTCGCGTCCGGGAAATTGTCCGCGCCGCTACAACATCGCCGGACATTACTCGCTGAATAAATTCCCGCTGCCGCGTCCATTTCAATGCTCTTTCTTTATGAATTTAGTGCTTTTGTGGCACGTTTCATTCGATGAGCGCACTGGCGCAGAGGTTTATACTTCCCAGCTAAGGTTCTTTTTCTTCTCCTTTACCAACGTATAGACGTTCACAGCTAGACATAGGACTCTTGCATAGACTTCCACATGCCTCGATCTTGCGCTGCCTGTATCCAGCGACTCCCTGCGACTTGTCTAATAAAATCGGTCCACCTAATGGGGGATTCGAACACTGCGCGTTCTGTTCGCCAATTCACTGCTCCACTGCTAGGTTTTAAGTCTATGAAATTGCTGTTTTACAAAGACTTTTTGTTTGAATAAACATATTCGATCACATTACTTATATTACTATATTACTACAACCAACGACCACCAGATATCCTCCTCTCTCCTTGAAGACCTCCCTGAAGGTTTACATAAATGATGCCTACCTACTTAAAATTAGCCCAGTAGATTTCAGGAAAACGGTATTTACAAACAAACACTTGCATTAAATGCATATATTATTGCTTTCCGTCGTAAGTACTTGTGTAAGTATTAATATGAAGCTTGGCCACGCGCTTCGCGCTTTTCGATGCATTGGTTGTTACAATTAGAAGCAAGTAAGACCAAGGTTATCGTGAAAGACAAAGTATCCATCATACGCAATAGGGCAGTTCCAACAAAAGAGGATATAGGATGGAATTACATCAATCCAATTTGAGGAACGGTTCACATTACTTCCAGGAAGCTGTGGGTACAAGACATAAGCGGAAGCGTATTTGAGTGTGAAATAAGAAATTACATTTGTTCATCTCTACACTAAGACGAGTGTTTGTCACAGCCTTTTGTTATAACTCCTGAATTACTTGTCCATACTCCGATTGTTTGTTGGCTTATCGGAAGGAGAGGGGGGAGGTACGGGCTTCGAGGTAGTGCAGATCTTCCTTACCCGGATATTGATGGGGGGAAAAACGTTTCCCCGGTATAGCGTATTGGTGAGGGTAAGCGGAAAATATTATAATTATGATTATGAGATGTAGAAACGCTCGCTGTTCAGTCGTATATGGACTTTTGTACTGTGTGGACGTGTGAGTGTTATTATGTACACTACGTATTATGTTGGATTGTTGGTATTGAACGAACCAGTATACCAGGTAACGTTTTTTAAGCTGAAAAAAACGTTTAAGCGAATGCCTGCCATCATGGTTTAGGGCCTCGAAGTTGGGAGGCAAGTGATGAAAAAGTCTCCATTGCACAAAGGTTAAAGGTGCGAGCTGAAAATTGAAAAGTCGAAGGTTCGATCCCCACCCGTGGCACATATTGTTGTATCCACTCCTAACACAAGCTTTCCGCTGATTTGGTGGTAAGAGGAGAGTATTCGTCAAATTCAGCTTGGTCATAGTTATGGAATAAATCCGTTAACTATGGCTTAGCTCATATTATATTTTTTAGTTAAGGACCTCTTGCTATGAGCTAGCTCGCCACCGTGTACGATAAATTGCGAAACTCATTGCGTTGTTCCTGCATTTGTTCTTCTACAGGAACAGGATCAGAGTAAGCGCGAGCGGCACGTTGTAACATACAGATTTTTTCTGGTATGGCGGAATAATAATCTTCTTCTTCTTCTTTATCAACCTATAGACGTCCACTGCTGGAAAAAGGTCTCCTGCATGGACTTCCACAGGCTTCCGACCCCAACACAGACCCCAACGACCATCAGCTCTTCGAACTATGTGCCCGTCCATTTCCACTTCAGTTTCGCGACACGCTCGGCTGGGCAGCGTTCGGGAAGCTCCGAGATGTCTTCTCGTCCAAGATCCGTCAGTGACTGAAAACTAAAGTCTTCGAACAGTGCGTGTTGCCTGTGATAACTTACGGATCCGAGACATAGTCGCTAACTATGGGCCTCGAAGACTCAGGGCCACTCAGCGAGCGATGGAGAATTTTTACCGAGCGAAGCGAGGTCTCTGAGTCTACTAGAGTGAATTTGCACTTGTCCGTCCGTCCGTCCGTCCGTCCGTCTGTCAGAGCCTTATAACTTTTGAATTACTGAACGTAATTACTTCAAATTTAGATATAATATGTAAACTGATGGCCTTCAGCCGAATATTAAATAAAAAATTATAAAAACCTTTATTTCAGGGGGGCTCTCATAGAAGTGAATGCGAAGTAAAAAAAATTTTATCGCCTTACATAAAATTGTTACGTATCATTTTAAAGATAATTTTGAACCGAGTACAAAAATATTTTTTTTTTTATTTTTCCCTTAAAATTGACGAAACGGGGGGCTTTCAAAGTGGCGATTTTATACGCTCGCTTGAAGACGCTCTCTAGGAAAATCCGCTATGGATTTTCAAACTGATTTTATTTTTTTAGGTCACTTATATCCTGTACTTGAACAACAAATACTAAAATTATATGAATATTATAAAGAAACGAGATTATTTAATTTTTAATGGGCATCAGTAATTCATATAGCATCAACATAGCTTCACAATAATGCTAATAGATGGCGCAGTCAGTAACTATTCCCATGGAACTACGAGTTACGACTACGACCTATCCCAAAAACAGTTTTGCGTCGACCATTATTATTTAGTTACATAATATAATACAATAATTGTATTATAATTTTTTTTGTACCATATTATTCAATTAAAATTATTTTTTAGTTAAATTTTAGTTAAATATTGTATATTTTCTATTCGCGTCGATAGATGACGATTTGTACAGATGCCCGTAACCCGGTTTCACTCGTTAGTACCTATATAATAATTCAATGTTTTCACTAACGTTCCCTAACCTTTACGGGCTACCTATAAGTTAGGTGATGTTTTCTGTCAACTTATTTATCACGATCCTGTACGGGACACCTAAAAGGATATTGAGACGGATGTTAGGACTTAGGATTGTATTTAGGAGCTACCTACGTTAAGAGACTCCTACTTAGGGGATGATTTAGGTATGTTTGGTGAAAACGGGCATAATAATAATGTCAGTTTTGGTTATCATGTATCGATTGAATGAATAATCATGGGATACCGTTACCGCGAGGTCTCAGTTCGGGGCGAACCACTAGTTATTTTTCCTTCAACATGGAATTTCGTACAGTAACGCCCAATTCTAGCCATTAAAAATATTGGATAGAAACAAGGAAACGAATAATCTTATAACTTACGCCATGGGCGTATCCGAAGGCCTCGGAAATAAAAATGAAATGTTGGACGGTAAAATAAGATGTCTTAGTATTGTCCTAAGGCCGACAATATACGGGGTTAATGTCTTTGCTTAAAAGCATACCCTTTATACAAGGAGCTTTAAAATTGAAATGTTACAGTAAGACCCCGAATAATAGTAAATCCTAAGATTTACCGGTAGCATCCGATATTTACAAACGGGGGTTTATAAATCTTAGAACGTTTGGCACAGAAGAATGTTTTATTTAGCTCTTACTAGTTTTATAAATGCAAAAGTGTGTGTGTTTGTTGGTTTGTCCTTCAGAAACGCAGTATTACCTTGCTATAAATAATTTACAAAATCCTTGTAGACACATCTTCGGGTAAATCACTTCGTAAAAGTTAAACATTTTCAACGCCTTTAAAAGAGATACCAGATGCACAGCCAACGACGCGCGACGAGATAATAATATAATAAGTCTTCGTAAAAATCTTATCCTGCAGTGAATTACAACAGGCTGTAGATGATGATGATGATGATGATGATGATGATGATGATGATGATGATGATGATGATGATGATGATGATGATGATGACGATGATGATGATGGTGACGAGTAAAAGTTCGCGCGGAGGTTTAAACTTACCTGTTATCGGTAAATATTAACATTGACCTGTATTCAGCATTTTGCAGTGACAGAAATACTAAATTGAATTTTACTTCTCAGAGAACAGTGAGACAATAGAATTTGCTCTTTAGTGCGACGTCACACAAAAGCCGTTTGTGATGTTTAGCTATTATGGAATACCTTTAAATGCGACCGTTTGTATGCCCCCTACTATGGCGTTTGAGAAAATAATACAAAATAAAAATGCCTATAGCTAGGTATAAATGTTTCAGTAGTCTAGTGGTTGGTAGGTTCGATTCTCGGGTCAGGCCAAAAATAGGTATTGGTTTTTTTTTGGTAAGAAATTGTCAGTAGCGGAGTTGGGAATAGGGTATTTGACTATATTAAAAATATCGTTTCATTTGGTGTCATCCTAAAAGATTATTATCTAAAAACATTATTCCATACGACAAAACTAAAAAATAAAGTTTTATTTAATTAGAATACATTAAATAAAATTGCTATAATTCCGGCCATGGTCACGTGATCGAAAACGTTCTGTGATCTCGAATGACGTCACAGTCCACACTACCTATGGGATGTGGAATTGTCATTGTTTGAAATGTGAACTGTTACGTCATGTGAGCAAATGGAACGTTTCGGCGGCAATTTATTTTTTTGAATTTATTTCTCGATTTTTATGAAAAATACTGAAAATTATGCCGAAATATACGTTTTGTTAGCTTCAGCATAGCATTATTAACAATTTAAGATGATTTTCTAAA
Organism: Oeneis ivallda; assembly: GCA_029955525.1. Lineage (NCBI taxonomy): Eukaryota > Metazoa > Arthropoda > Insecta > Lepidoptera > Nymphalidae > Oeneis > Oeneis ivallda. The sequence continues at coordinate 3,672,780 of JARPMR010000017.1, read as the reverse complement.
AGTAGTCAAATACCCTATTGGGAATAGGCGGCGTATCACCCTACCCCCGTGGCTATTCCTGCGCCCTGGTCGTGTTGGATTTCCGTCCATCGGACTGTGAGAGTGAGGGAATTGAGAGTGAAGAGTAGAATCTACAAGAGCGAGGAAGTCGCGAGCATCAGCTAGCTATGAAATACTTAAAACAAGACAACTGCTATGTCCAAATAAAGTAATTTGGATGAACGTTGCAGTGACTTTTGTGCGGGCGCTGCCGATTGTCAGACTGTGAAATTTTTTAATTACGCAATGTTGCTAGTGCGCAAAAAATTCACGCCATTTTCGCGAGGCCTATAACTTTTAATTATTTGGCTTAAAGTCTGTCGTTTATTCATGGTAGCTTGCTGTGTTCAGAGGCATTGTTAATTCTACAAGCTTTTATATTTTAACTTGCACACAAAGATGCACGGGTTAAATCAGCTTGCCATCCAGCTGCCCACAAGATAGTATAAAAACTTATTACAATGTAATAGCTACTTATTAATATTGTAAAATGATTATTTTGAAAAGAGCAACTGCTGAGTTTCTTGCCGGCTCTTCTCAGCAGAATCCGCTTTCCGAACCGGTGGTAGAATCTTGACGTGTCATAAGAGCCACAGGTTGGCCTACATGAAATAAATAATTTTGAATTTTGAATTTTTTGAATTTTAACTTGCACAATGTGTGTATGTTTAGGTCAAATCTTGCACGATGAATTACTTACTTTCCGGTTTCCACTTGAGCCGAAACTTAACAGGTATAGTAGGTAAATCGGATGACAATTAATTGTGACATGGAGCTGGTCTGATGATGAAGATGGAAGGTGGCTAACTCTGTAGTTAACGACGTAACTCCATTGGGTTTGGACTCGTTGGATTCGTCTTGACAAGTACTCTGTCCTAGATAATATCCAGGGACTGATAATTTAGCTACTAAAAGCTTTGTTCTTAAAATCATTTTTAGGGTTCCGTACCAAAATGGTAAAAATGGAACCCTTATGGTGAGACTTTCTCCGTCCGTCCGTCCGTCCGTCTGTCACAGTCGATTATTTCAGTAACTATTAAAGCTATCGACATGAAATTTGGCACAGTTGTGTATAATAGTGGCCCAACATCATTGGAATAAAGAAAAATCGAAAATTATTTTTAGTTTTATTAAAAAAGGGGGAAAATCGGGGGTTTGAAATTTCAAAGTAAAATAACTATACCGAGTGGGGTATCATATGAAAGGCCTTTACTTGTGCATTCTAAAACAGTTTTTTATTTATTTCTACTTATAATAGTTTTTGATTAATCGGCCAAAATGTCGAAAAAAATTCCGTTCCCCCCCCCTTATCTCCGAAGTTTACCAATCGAAAAATCTGAAATAATTATGGTCAATAGAAATTTATGTATATTTTACAGGAAAAATAAAACCAACGCTCTAACTAGCATAGTTTTTTGATGATCTCCACACATTTTATGTTATCTCCTTATTTATAGAACATGGAAAGCTAATAGAAACTTTTTTATACAAAGTGCTTTCGATTCGTCGAATGAATCTACCCCTGGTACTATATAATATACCTAGAAGATATAGCAAGAAAAATCACAGAATACCTACGAGTATATACGTAAGTAATTTAATTACCTAATTTATTTAACTAAATTAGACGAATGGACTATGGCCTATATCCCTTCTCTGAAAGGAGACAGCTGTGCTCAGTAGTGAGCCACTGATGGGTTGCTGATGATGATGATGATGAGACGAGTCCCATGGAACCGCTTAATACAAGTGGTAAAAGACGAACATGTGGAAGTCCATATAAGGGATCTATGTCCAGAAGTAGTGAAGCAGTGATAGCCTAGTGGTTAGTACTGAGCTGCGGTCAGCTATTCGGGGGGTGGCAGGTTCGATCCGGGCGCGCACCTCTGGCTTTTCTAAGTTTACGTCTAAGAAATTAAATATCACAAGCTTCAACGTTGAAGGAAAACATCGTGAGGAAACCTGCACACCTGAGAGTTCTTCATGATGTTCTCAAAGGTGTGTGAAGTCTGCCAATTCGGATTGGGCCAGCGTGGTGGACTATGGCCTATAACCCTTCTCTGACAGGAGACCTGTGCTCAGTAGTAAGTTTATAATATATCTAACTTGTGATTAACTGCCGCACTCAGCCGCATGTGTGATTAACTAATTATCATTAAATCTATTACTTAACTGTCATTGACCGAGCGAAGCGAGGTCTCTGAGTTAACTAGAGCGATTTGCACTTGTCCGTCCGTCCGTCCGTCCGTCTGTCAGAGCCTTATAACTTTTGAATTACTGAACGTAATTACTTCAAATTTAGATATAATATGTAAACCGATGGCCTCCAGCCGAAAATGGCTTAAAAAGTTATAAAAATCTTTATTTCAGGGGGGCTCTCATAGAAGCGAATGCGAAGTAAAAAAAAAATATCGCGTTACATAAAATTGTTACGTATCATTTTAAAGATAATTTTGAACTGAGTACAAAAATATTTTTTTTTTAATTTTTCCCTTAAAATTGACGAAATGGGGGGCTTTCAAAGTGGCGATTTTATACGCTCGCTTGAAGACGCTCTCTAGGAAAATCCGCTATGGATTTTCAAACTGATATTATGTTTTTAGGTCACTTATATCCTGTACTTGAACAACAAATACTAAAATTATATGAATATTATAAAGAAACGAGATTATTTAATTTTTAATGTACATCAGTAATTCATATCGCATCAACATAGCTTCACAATAATGCTAATAGATGGCGCAGTCAGTAACTATTCCCATGGAACTACGAGTTACGACTAACGACCTATCCCAAAAACAGTTTTGCGTCGACCATTATTATTTAGTTACTTATTATAATACAATAATTGTATTGTAATTTTTTTTGTACCATATTATTCAATTAAAATTATTTTTTAGTTAAATTTTAGTTAAATATTGTATATTTTCTATTCGCGTCGATAGATGACGATTTGTACAGATGCCCGTAACCCGGTTTCACTCGTTAGTACCTACATAATAATTCAATGTTTTCACTAACGTTCCCTAACCTTTACGGGCTACCTATAAGTTAGGTGATTGATGTTTTCTGTCAACTTATTTATCACGATCCTGTACGGGACACCTAAAAGGATATTGGGACGGATGTTAGGACTTAGGATTGTATTTAGGAGCTACCTACGTTAAGAGACTCCTACTTAGGGGATGATTTAGGTATGTTTGGTGAAAACGGGCATAATAATAATGTCAGTTTTGGTTATCATGTATCGATTGAATGAATAATCATGGGATACCGTTACCGCGAGGTCTCAGTTCGGGGCGAACCACTAGTTAATGTACAAACGAAGCGTTAAATTCTGAGAATGAAACTTTTTAAAATCCAAGATGAACGATTAGCTACTCTGAGTGCGGCAGTTAGTGATAGAAACTCTACAAGTGCAGTACCTACTCCACACGATATGATTTCTAGAGAGCTGATTCGAATCAGCGTAGCACATTTTGAACCTACGTTTGAATTTCATCAGAGAAATGTAGAAAATGAAAAATCCAAAAATCTATTGGTTTTAAATTTAATTCCCTTTTCTCCCCCGGGGGAATTTGGCCGCAATCTTCGCTTCGTTTTCAGAAGCGATGCTGTTAGACGGCTGTGCTACTAAGGGCTTGAACAGACACTACGTGCCAAGTCAGCTACGGGACGAAGGGTGAGATCTATAGATGGCATTTCCACTCAGCTCTGACTCAAGACTGAGTTAAAACGAGACAGATTTATGTCAGGATATGTTTGTATCTCATTTATCTTGAGTCTTGAGCAGAGCCAGAGTACGATATATAGACCTCAGCCTAAGTGGAATGTCGTCACATCAATCGCACGGTTTGTATTACCTGATGAGATAAATAAAAACCTAACCATCGAAAAACCAAAGAAATATTTTCTTCTACTGGAAACACTATTTTTAAAACTTCGTTAAACTGTGAACATTCTACACAAGAAGCTTAAATGCCTACCTTAAACATAAGTATTTAAGCTTCTTGATTCTACATCACATTGGTAATTAGTATGACAAACCTACTTACGCCCAATGTTACCATCACTGAGTGACGTTTAACCGAGTAAATTAATTTGACATTCTGACAGTTTTTGTATTAAAAATCGAATAGTTAGAAATACGAGTAGTTATTTAGTGATGAACGAAATAGAAGTTTTCGTGGCAATCAATTTCTCATAAAACCTGAGTGTTACTGAAAATAATATAATTAAATATAAAAAATTATTTTTAAAAAACCGACTTCAAACTCCCGCACCACTACAAAGTATATAATTTATTGTTGATTTTCTAAAACTGCTTGACCGATTTTGATAGAATTTAAATTGGACCACTTGGGAAATATACCATTTCAAACAAAAAGAATTTTCCAAATCGGTTCAGGCGTCTTCGAGTAATCGGTGAACATACATAAAAAAAAGTTTCCGACAAATTGAGAACCTCCTCCTTTTTTGAAGTCGTTTAAAAAAATGAGTGAATGTCGTGGAACACCCGGTTGGAACGAAGTTCCTTTTAATAAATTATAATTATGGTACCCCTTTAAACAATATCATGAAAATAAATATTATCTTCTAATAATAAAAACATTACCTCTTAGGATCAACGCCATCTCTCGCCACATGTTAGAGAGGGGGTTGTGACGGAAAATTCTTACACTTTTTTTCGCCTGGCCCCCATCAGCCAAGTCTGTACCGTGCGATGAGGAACTTCGTTCCAAAATGCAAGAAGCAAGAAGCAGTAGGTATTACTGCTTCTCAGCTCTACTCCATCCGTTACTGGGCATAGCACCTAGTCTTTATACAGCTCCATGACTTATAAGTTACGACTTCTACCTTCTACAATATGTCATGTTGGATACTTTTTAGTCGTGATGCGCTTCCATCGGACGCGAGTTTGTTCGAGCCCTTAGACTTCTGCGGCATTTATTGCTGGGAGATTTCATACTATTTCTCTGCGTAATTCCTTAAACATTTAAAAAACCGGCCAAGTGCGTGTCGGGCCACGCGCAGTGTAGGGTTCCGTAGTTGCTTTCAACTACGGAACCCTACACTAAAAATTAATATAATCTCAAATATTATTGCTGACCTAGGATAGTGATTTTATTTTATTTATGAATATTGAATACATTTTGAGTTCCATGGTTTAAAATTTTAAATACTATAATATACTACAAAATATGCAACTTACACTACGTGTAATATCTAACTTAGAAAAACCGATATAACTCTTTCACTAATGAACCCTACTTAGCCGTGATAGTTTTCCTTTAAAATTCATTATATATACTACGGCTGTGAATTTTTTCTTGTATCCTATATACAACCATTTAGCTGGCAGAGGGGGGGGACACTTGACTCTAATAAAATTTAGCACTTTAAAATATCATATTTCACAAACGGATCCCTGAATTGAAAAATGGTGTTCCCACACCCACAATATTTTTGAAAGACCTATTCAACGACACCCCACACTATGGGATAGATGAGAAAAAAAAATTCATCCCCACTTTACATGTAGGGGAGGTACCCTAAAAAAAATTATTTTTCACAATTTTATTTCACCACTTTGTCGGCGTGATTGAAATTTATACCCTTGTCAAATTACAGATTTCTAGTACCAATAGTCTCTGAGCTAAACCGCGGACAGACAGACAGACAGACAGACGGACGGACATGGCGAAATTATAAGGGTTCCTTGTTTACAACGGAACCCTAAAAATGAATATTATTTCGTCGCATTGGATATTGTTTTTGCTTATCATGAAGTTCCCTGTTTTTTAACGAGGATAAAAGTTTAAAAACTGTAACCCGCCTGCGCAAAATTGGATGTGACATCAGTCATATAGATTTTGTTCATATAAAATGTAGCCTTTGTCACCCGAATCATCATAACTAGTGGTTCGCCCCGAACTGAGACCTCGCGGTAACGGTATCCCATGATTATTCATTCAATCGATACATGATAACCAAAACTGACATTATTATTATGCCCGTTTTCACCAAACATACCTAAATCATCCCCTAAGTAGGAGTCTCTTAACGTAGGTAGCTCCTAAATACAATCCTAAGTCCTAACATCCGTCCCAATATCCTTTTAGGTGTCCCGTACAGGATCGTGATAAATAAGTTGACAGAAAACATCAATCACCTAACTTATAGGTAGCCCGTAAAGGTTAGGGAACGTTAGTGAAAACATTGAATTATTATGTAGGTACTAACGAGTGAAACCGGGTTACGGGCATCTGTACAAATCGTCATCTATCGACGCGAATAGAAAATATACAATATTTAACTAAAATTTAACTAAAAAATAATTTTAATTGAATAATATGGTACAAAAAAAATTACAATACAATTATTGTATTATAATAAGTAACTAAATAATAATGGTCGACGCAAAACTGTTTTGGGATAGGTCGTTAGTCGTAACTCGTAGTTCCATGGGAATAGTTACTGACTGCGCCATCTATTAGCATTATTGTGAAGCTATGTTGATGCTATATGAATTACTGATGTACATTAAAAATTAAATAATCTCGTTTCTTTATAATATTCATATAATTTTAGTATTTGTTGTTCAAGTACAGGATATAAGTGACCTAAAAACATAAAATCAGTTTGAAAATCCATAGCGGATTTTCTTAGGGAGCGTCTTCAAGCGAGCGTATAAAATCGCCACTTTGAAAGCCCCCCATTTCGTCAATTTTAAGGGAAAAATTAAAAAAAAAATATTTTTGTACTCAGTTCAAAATTATCTTTAAAATGATACGTAACAATTTTATGTAACGCGATATTTTTTTTTTTACTTCGCATTCGCTTCTATGAGAGCCCCCCTGAAATAAAGATTTTTATAACTTTTTAAGCCATTTTCGGCTGGAGGCCATCGGTTTACATATTATATCTAAATTTGAAGTAATTACGTTCAGTAATTCAAAAGTTATAAGGCTCTGACAGACGGACGGACGGACGGACGGACGGACGGACAAGTGCAAATCGCTCTAGTTAACTCAAAGACCTTCGCTTCGCTCGGTCGACAAATGGATTGACGTCTCACTCATCAAAATCGGCTCAGGAGTTTGTGCGCTACGGTGGAATATTCGTAGATAGTCACATAAATACCTACATAGACTGCTAAAATCATTACCCTTCCGTTTGACTTTGCCGTAGTCGAGTAAATAATAGGTCTTTACCTATGAAATTGCCGTTTTGTATGCAGTAAGTGAAAGTACTTATTTTTTCAAAGTTTTTTATTTCTGTTATTCGAAGTAATCACCCATGCAATCGACGCATCTTTGCCAACGCATTGGCAGTTTATTGATGCCCTGCTTGTAAAAATCAGCTGGACGGGAGGCAACAAACTCTTCAAAGGCATTTTGTACTGCCTCTCGGGAATTGAATTTTTTACCCACTAAAAAGTTGTCTAAATTTTGGAAAAAGTAATAGTCGGTAGGTGCAAGGTCTGGTGAGTATGGCGGATGAGGGAGAGCTTCCAACCCCAGCTCTTGCAGCTTGGAGACTGTCTGTTGCGCAGTATGGGGTCGCGCGTTGTCGTGAAGGAGCAGTGGGGACGACCGATTGACCAAAGCTGGTTGCAGATGTGCAAGCTTCTCCATCATTCTCTCCAGTTCTTCACAGTACACATCTGCATTAATGCTCATGCCGTTTTGTAAAAAGCTGTGGTGAATCACACCCGCACTAGACCACCAAACAGTGACCATCACCTTTTTAGGGGTCATTTTTGGTTTAGGGCATTGCTTTGGTGCTGAACCAGGGTCTAACCAACTTGCTGAGCGCTTTGCAAGAGCTGGGGTTGGAAGCTCTCCCTCATCCGCCATACTCACCAGACCTTGCACCTACCGACTATTACTTTTTCCAAAATTTAGACAACTTTTTAGTGGGTAAAAAATTCAATTCCCGAGAGGCATTACGAAATGCCTTTGAAGAGTTTGCTGCCTCCCGTCCAGCTGATTTTTACAAGAAGGGCATCAATAAACTGCCAATGCGTTGGAAAAGATGCGTCGATTGCATGGGTGATTACTTCGAATAACAGAAATAAAAAAGTTTGAAAAAATAAGTACTTTCACTTATTGCATACAAAACGGCAAATTCATAGGTAAAGACCTATTATATTAAAACGGGATTATTATGTGTTAGAATATTATTATGTGTAGGTATTTATTTTCCGAATCCTTACTAATATTATAAATGCGAAAGTGTGTTTGCTTGTTGGTTTATCTTTCAATCACGCAGCAACAGAGAATCGGATTGACATGATTTTTTTGTATGAGTACAGTTGAGGACTTGGAGAGTGACAATAGGCTTTTTATCCCGGAAAAGCAGTCTTTTAAAACTAAATTTTAAAACTAAATCCACGCTGACGAAGTCGCGGGCATCATCTAGTCTATTAAATTTTAAGTAGGAACCAATAATTATAATTAAGTCCATAGTAGATCACCCGTGCGAAGTCGGGCTAGCTAACAACCAACCACGAATCACCTATAATCTTAAATTCAATCTTGTACATAAGCTCTTTGACCTTAATTCAGGAGTTGATACTATCCCTGATCGGCTTACAAAACTTACAATGGTGTGAGTTTCTTCCACCCCAACGCCTTATAAGCAATTGTTGGCTTAGGACTTTTGGTCTCCGAATTATTTACCTTTAATAATATTGTATCTACATCTCCGATCGAAGATAATGCTGAATGATTTTTTACAAGCTCTTATTTAACTTGCAATGTATGTATGTATGTAGGTATGTTTAGGTCAAATCTTGCAAGATGAATTAGATTCTCATCCCGGTTTCCGATTGAACTGAAATTTTCCATTTTTATTTAAATCGGATGACAACGCAATATAAGGTATATCGAGTAAGTCACTAGGATAAAATTCATCATCAACCCATCAACGGCTCACTACTGAGCGCAGGTCTCCTCTCAGAAGAGTCAGGCCATAGTCATTGGCAGACTTCACACACTTTTGAAAACATTATGAAGAACTCTCATGTGTGCAGGTTTCCTCACTATGTTTTCCTTCACCGTTGAAGCTTGTGATATTTAATTTCTTAAACGCACTTAACTTAGAAAAGCCAGAGGTGCATGCCCTGAATCGAACCTGCGACCTTCTGAATAGGAGACCGCAGTACTAACCACTAGGCTATCACTGCTTCTAGTAACCACTAAGCTATCACTGCTTCTAATAAATTGGGATAAAATTAACAAACAATAACTGTTAAACAATTATAATTATTGTTTCATAATGTTTCCGAGTGACTACATAAACACAAATTATTAAATTACAGGATTAGGTAAGTACCTAGTGTGTATCTCAACGGATAGATATTTCAATTACCTAGGTATTGTAAAAGCTGTTTTTGGGTTTTTCATTATTTTTCTCTTCGCTTTGACCGGAATTCAAGTGCCGATATCTAAAGTCCAAATCGGCTTAGCCAACTTCAACTTGCAACGGCGTGAATTTTCCCGGATCTCAGCGATTTTCAAGCAGTTGTTGGTTTAGGACGTCCGGGCCAAACTTATTTACCTACAATAACAACGAATACAAAGCTTGCTTACTTGGTAGTAAAACTAAGGTAAGCTCTGGCAACCCCCTTAGGCGCTTATCGTAGTCCTATGTATTATTGATTGATGGTCGTTGGGGTCCCAAGGTGCTGGAGTGGCGACCCCGCACCGGTAAGCCCAGTGTTGGCAGACACCTTCTTTTCATCTTCATCTTTTAAACACTCGACTTACGTTTCGCTCTGATACGTATACGTCGAGTGTTTAAAAGATTTGTTCTTGTTTGGCGGATTATAGCAAAGGAATATTAATTTTTCTTTGTATATTATGGAATTCAGCAAAGTAATGCCTGCTTCTATCCAATACTATAAGCATTCTTCAAAACTACAAAAGGCTCAAACAATTTACACCAAGTTTCGCCTTAACCCAGCTTCAAATTAATGATAACTTGTCTGGCGAGTTCCGCAGTTCCTCAGTTCCGCGCAGTTCGGCCCAAACTTGCACATACCGAAACTTCCCAAATTTGTACAGCTCTTATAACTGACTGCTCGGTGCAAACAAACTTATTCGATGAGATTGCTTCATTCAGGCAAAATATAGATAATATTATGGCATTCTCTTTATAACGGGGAGTGTTCTCAGGATTTAATTGATTGCGCTCCACTTTCCTTTTAAGCTATTGCATAGCTTTTATTGCGGGCTTTGAGCGCGGCGACCGAATCAAGAAATTCCGTAACGAAAATAAACCTAACACCGTCGTTTCAGTTCGGCAGACTTCGGCACGGTGTTTGTGTGCGTGCGACTAGAAAATGCTATGCAATAGCTTTACCGCGGTAGTCCCAGAGTGCCACACGTATTTTTTTATCACCGCACTACACGCCGCACGCAGATTTTCACCTGCAACCTGGGGTCATCTGTGACAACCGAATTAATCGGGGGTATGTGTAATGTTTATGTGGGTAGGATGTATCACGAGCTGCCATTTGAATGTTTAACAAAATTTTATAATTAACTTGATTTGAAACAAAGTCTATGCTGTTCTAGGTAACTCAGCCAATGCTCGGTTAGTCATAAAAAAGCAGACAAAAACAAAAGACGAGAAAGCAATTAGGTGACGTTAGCAGTGGGAAAGAATTGACAGAGTACAAAAATAAAAATATATACTTACCTAATAATTCATAATTTTTAAAAAACTTGTGGCGTACAACCTCTTTCAGTGAGGTTTGAACTAGCCAGTCATCTGTCAGCGAGAACGTTTTGATTATGGAACATGTGAAAAACAATAAAAGCTGCGCGAGCTGATGCGCGCATTTTATTACTCTTATCTGGTATACATAATCATTAATCTGTGATTACTCTATTATCGTCCAGGCCGGCCATAACCTAAATTTATTGTGTATTTTGTGTTGTATATTATTTTTATAAGTTCTTGTTTATTTAACCTTTTAAATAGAATCCAAATTCGTCAGCAAGACTTTTATTCATTTATCCAAGCTACGCTTAAATACATCTTGGAGATGATTCTATAAACTGACTTCAATCGCCGCTACAAGGTATAAAATAATTTAGTTTGTACAGGTATGTTGAAGTCGGGCGGGCCTAGAAACTATGAAACCGCAACGCTAGCCCATACTTTAGTACCTACTTTAGTTATTAGCCTACTGGTAATTGATAACTATACAATAGCTGGCATTCAAAAACTGTTGAATAAAATGCTTCTTTTTTGACTACAAAAATAATAACATTGCCCGTGGCATAGAACAATTCGGAAAACGATAGTTTCCAATGACCGTCCAGCTTTATAACGAAACGATGGCCTTTCCCCGCTGTTTGTTTGTCAAGCAATCCTATTCGATATGTTTGTGCCGAGCTCGTTGAGTTCTAGGAGCCGAGGAAGCTCTGCTGGTTTGCCGAGTCTTAGAATGCAACTTACGTCTTGAACGTTCTAACTGAAGAGGTACTTACCATTTTTTTTTCAATCTTAATTGTTCTTTGACACACAATACCTAATTTTTATGACATTAAATTAATTTATTATTTACATTATTCTGTAAATGCTTGTAGATATTTATTCTTGTATCATAATTCTTTTTTTTTTTTTTAATTTATTTTATGTAACGTTTTTGACATTCGTAAGTGCCTTTGTAAGTCTCAATCGAAGAAATAAATAATAAAATAAAATACAATACAATACAATTTATACACATTCCAGTAGCACATGAAAAACGTCCTCGGGCCTGTCACAGTCAGGGCTGATTAGATGATGTCAGTTTTTACCCAACTGATGCGGGTGAGTCTGTCTGTGTAATTTGGATTCTTAAAATCCCATAGGAGCCGAGCGTCCATAGTAGTTGCCTCCCACTACATGTTAGCAGCCTCGTTAGCCCAGCGGTTAAAGGTGCGGATTGAAAACTTAAATGTGGTAGGTTCAATACCCACCTTTTGCACTATTGTCATACACAAGTAAGGGTAGAGCAGACTGGATACTTGTAGCGGCAACGATCGACGTTATTGCGACTCAAAAAAGTTCGATACCACGCTTAAAGTAGCGAAGGTCAGCGTTTAAAAATCGGGGACCGCCGATGCTAAAAAAAACTTGAGAGGTGTCAAGGATGGAACAAAGTTCCTTTCGATTAATTAATTTGGCATTGTGTTCAATATTTTCACACTACAATATTAGATCTCCGTAGCCTTGTGGTTTCTACAGTCGCTAAACAGTTAAAAGTCGATGGTTCGAATCCCAGCTCGACAGACTGGATTTTCTATTTTCAATTTTATTTTAAATAATTTCTACATGTGGAATTTTTCCCTAATTTTTTATAACTTATTTTTAAGTTATAAAAAATTAGGGAAAAATTTTAACTGTTTAGCGACTGTAGAAACCACAAAGCTACCGAGATCTTATATTGTACTGTGAAAATATTGAACACAACGCCAAATTCACATTCAAAAAAAATCGGCCAAGTGCGAGTCGGGCCTCGCTCTTTTAGGGTTCCGTTAAAAAAAATTAAATAAAAATATTTCCATGTACCCATGGAAATATTATAATTTAATTTTTTTAATTTAATTTAATTTTTATTATTTGTTGTTATAGCGGCAATAGAAATACATAATATGTGAAAATTTCATCTATCTATCTATTACGGTTTACGAGATACAGCCCACTGACAGACGGACGGACGGACAGCGTAGGCTTAGTAATAGGGTCCCGTTGGTACCCTTTGGGTACGGAACCCTAAAAAGTGTCGGTTTCAAAAAAGTGTCGGTTCAATTTTGTCTTAATTTTTTCCGTCTAGCCCCCCTCCGCACCGCGTGATAAGGAACTACGTTCCAAAAACGCAACTCGATTACTGCGACTGGCGTTAGTTGTGTGCCCACGTTAGCGTTCGGACGCGGAACAGCGACTCAAAACCATAAAAACGCCGATCGCTGCCTCTAAAAGTAGCCAATGTGCCCTCTCCCTTATTAAGCTTCTTTTGAGGAGAGAAGGCGATTTTAGTCAAGTTCAACATTCTTTAACTAATTATTCGTTTAATCAATGTATTTTAACGTACTACTACCTACTACGTGCATGACTCTGAGAGGAACTATTAAATCTTTACCTAAACTACGGCCGTTCAGAGAATGCGTTCCTGACACGTCGCGATTGAACTGACGACGTAACTTTGTAATGGCGTGCAGTTACGATAAAAATATTATTGCTGGTTGTTTACGGTTTTAACAATTGATGAGCATTAAAACAACATTATTATATCAATAATCAATTAATGTTATAATTTTGTGACAGTTGTCGTGACTAACTGACAGGTGTCAGGAACGCATTCTCTGAACGGCTGAACTATACTAACATTGATTTATTATAGGTAGCTGTAGCGGCTCCTACTCCTACTAATATCATAAATGTGTTAGGTTGGTTGGATGGATGTTTGTTACTCCTTCACGTTACAATGAACTAACTGGTGTGGCTTCGAATGGAGATAGCACATATCCAAGATTCACACATAGGCTACAATTTATCCCAGAAAATTAAAGAGTTCCCGCGGGAATTAAAAAAACTTAACGCGGGATGAAGTCACGGGCATCATCTAGTATCTAATAAATCAATGCTTACTTAGGATATCTATATATATAAAAGAAAGTGGTGTTAGTTACACTATTTATAACTCAAGAACGGATGAACCGATTTGGCTGAAAATTGGCGGAGAGGTAGCTTAGAACCAGGAGACGGACATAGGATACTTTTTATCCCGTTCGACCGCGTTTCCGTCAAGTCACTATAAAACGTGGTATAAGAAAAACGCATCTGACATGGAATAACAAAACGCAAATGACAGTGGAATAACAAAACGTAAAGGACAGTTAAACGTAATTTTGTCTTTGGTTAAGTATGGTAAAAAATTTGACAATTATAAAAAGTGTTATAATAAAGCATTACTGATATTATAAATGCGAAAGTGTGTTTGTTTGTTGGTTTGTCCTTCAATCACGTCGCAACAGAACAGCGGATTGATGCGATTTTTTGCATGGGTATAGAAATGGATGTAGTAGTGGTTCCTCAGACCGGGAGAGCTACTTTTTATCTCGGATAATGAAAGAGTTCCCGCGGGATTTTTAAAAACTAAATCCATCCGTACGAAGTCGCGGGCATCTGCTAGTCCTTAATAAAAAATACGTGTGGCACTCGGGGAATGGCGCGGTAAAGCTATTGCATATCATTTTTTATCAATTTATGCAATTATAATATTTATGCAATATTTTTTTGCATAATAAAAATTATGCAAAAAAATAATTAACAAAACAAACAAACAAGAAAAGCGCACTGTCAATACTTCGCGAGTGAGATTCGAACCTGCGACATCATACACCATACGGTAAAGAAAGCGGCTGCTCGCCCACTGCGCCAAATAGAGCTACTTGTGAAATTCTGAAATTTTGAACGCTTACTGAACGACGGTGTTAGGTTTATTTTTGTTACGGAATTTCTTGATTCGGTCGCCGCGCTCAAACTGTTTGTCCTAGTTCAAAGCCCGCGATAAAAGCTATGCAATAGCTTGAAAACCTTAACGCGGGATGAAGTCACGGGCATCATATAATATCTAATAAATCAATGCTTACTTAGGATATCCTTAATAAATAAAATTAGCGATTCAGAGCGCAGTGCAGTATTTTAAAGTCTCATACAGATGTAAGACCGGCCTTAATGTACGTAGCAGTTAAAATGTCGCTTACGTATTTTTCTATCGGTTCGTTTTAGCTCGACACCGTCATGTGTAATGGATTGTGAGAGAGGCGCTCGTGTGGACGAATCTGCCTTTATACTTTCATGTCATCGATGCGAGATGCAAGCCATAGGCGACAAGCGTTTTTTTAAAGAATATCAGCCGTGTGATTGTCTAAAGTTATTCCATTGATCGTAATCGTATTCAATGAAATTAGCATCAAAGTAAAATAAATCATAACAGCGTTGAATTAGAGCTCAATTTCGTGTATGCATTCTTATACGTTTACGTATGTACGATACGCGCCTTATTTAAAATTGGTTGTACTGAATTTGTAACTTTTATCCAATACAATCAAGGATTATATTATTTTGACGCTAATGTCATCGAATACGAATACGATCAATGGAATATTTTTTAGACAATTGGTAACCAGAACTTTACGTATATTATTCTCCTCTACTTTCCAAATAAGCGAAAAGCTTGTGTTCGGAATGGATACGATAATATTTCAATGAATGCGGATCGAAGCGATCTTTTCAGTTTTCAGTCTGCACGTATAACTATTGGGCTATTGAACTTGTATTAAATTTCAAGCATATTTAGTTGTAGATTTATTGGAACGTAAGTTCCTTATCGCGCGGTACGGAAGGGGGCTAGACGGAAAAAATTAAGGAACCGACACTCGACATATTTTTGATACCGACACTTTTTTGTTGAATGTGAATTTTGCATTGTGTTCGGTATTTTCGCGATACATCATTGGGTCTCCGTAGCCTGGTGGCTCCGGCAGTCGCCTAACAGTTCAAAGTCGATGGTTCGAATCCCAGCTCGACAGACCGAATTTTCCATTTTCAATTTTATTTTAAACAATTTCTACATGTGGAACCTTTCCCTAATATTTTATAACTTATAAGTTATAAAAAATTAGGGAAAAATTCCACATGTATAAAAAATTAAGGAAAGGTTCCACATGTAGAAATTGTTTAAAATAAAATTGAAAATGTAAAATTCGGTCCGTCGAGCTGGGATTCGAACCATCGACTTTCAACTGTTCTCTTCTCTAAAAGTGCTTCAGAGTTTAAACGACGACCGTTGACGATCGCAGTGGTACTTCGTGCTACTACTGTGCCTCCTGTTTATATCTTTGCCTCTTGAAAAGACCATTCCACCTTTGTCCATCGCTTAAATAATGTTAGATACTTCTTCGTAATTTAGTAATTCTTCTTAGTAATATTTTTATTTAACATACAACTATTGATTCCCGTGGCAATGCTTTAATTGTACGGGATAAAATTTAGCCTATGTGCTATTCTGATGTATAAGCTATTACCACAGAGTAAGAATAGTTGCTCCTCCTTATACTGTGTTAATATACTTAAATAAATAAATTATTCTTTCTTTTTCAACTGCTGAGTTTCTTGCCGGCTCTTCTCAGCAGAATCCGCTTTCCGAACCGGTGGTAGGATCTTGACGTGTCATAAGAGCCACAGGTTGGCCTACATGAAATAAATAATTTTGAATTTTGAATTTTTTGAATAATTTTTTTGCTTTCTTTCGCTTATATTTTGGACCTTTTGTGTCCGCGATAAACACTTAAAGTTGACAGGATTTTCTCAATGTGAATTTTATTCTCAGGCTAGAATTTCAAAGCCTCTTAGCCACCATCCGTTTTACAAAATGAATATTATTTTAAATTATTCCAATTTCTCTTTATGAAGGTCGTCGTTTATGAAGGATCCAAGAGCTGGCAGCCACGTTGGCCAAACAATTAGTTCGGCCATCCAAAGGGGCAATGCTGCCAGCATCTTAGTATCCCTGCGAGATCACATCAGAAATGAGGAGATCTGTTGGAGAACCAAAGTCACCGACATAGCTCAGCGAGTCGTGAAACTTGAGTGGAAATGGGCGGGGCACATAGTTCGAAGAGCTGATGGTCGTTGGTGAGCCACTGGATTCAGGCGGCGCAAGACCGAAGCCTGTGGAAGTCCATGCAGGAGACTTTTGTCTAAATAAATTGTTGATAAAAAAGAAGAAGAAAATTAAAAATTAAATAAAACCTAAAACCCCATTGAAGTCACCGCAGTGTGGCATAGAGCCAAGATGCTGGCAGCATTACCCCTTTAGATGCCCAAACTAATTCTAATTAATATTTTCATTATTTTAAGATTCTTCAATATCATATTTTTTTTTTTCACCAAAATACAAATAATTTTGTTTACGTACTGAAAATCGTAAAACATCAATTTACCACGTTCAAAATTAATTTTTCAGACAACTTGTGGCTCTACAAGAAAAGACTATCACCGGTTCAGAAAGCAGATTCTGCTGAAAAGAGCCAGTGTACAATAACTATTTAGCAGTTTATCTATTTGATGACAGCTGAAGCAAAGATGATTGCTTCCATGCGACTTTGTAACCTGTATATAGTGATGCGGGTTGTTACGTTCCCTCAAATATGGTTGAGCGAAGCAATGGCTGGGTCATGCGTCATGCTCGTGAACGGGTACCACCAGCGGCAATGGGGCTACTTTCTGTCTGCTCGTCTTAACATGTGTTGAATTATAATTAGATATAATTACGTATGCTTTCGTGGAACTTCCCATCATTGTGGAAACTCTGCATACATAGCATAATATCTATTAAGTATATTGTAAAAGTATTTTGAAAAGAGCAACTGCCGAGTTTCTTGCTGATTCTTCTCGGCAGGAACGGCATTCCGAACCAGTGGTAGACTCATTGACGATTCAAAAGTACTTGTAAAAGTTTATTTGAATAAAAACATTTCTATTCTATTCTATTTTAATGGTGGTTAACTTTGTTGAAAACTAGGGTTAATCCTTGCCTATACTTTGATGCAACTCATGCTTGAGTAGTACAGAAAATATAGCAGATGTCTTCATCATGAGCAACCCATCAACGGCTCACTACTGAGCGTAAATCTTCTCTAAGAGAAGGGTTGTAGGCCTTAGTCCACCACGCTGGTCCAATGCGAATTGACCGACTTCAAAAACCTTTGAGAACATTATGGAGAACTCTCAGGTGTGCACGTTTCCTCACGATGTTTTTCTTCATCGTTGAAGCATGTGATATTTCGACGGCCCCTACGTAAATCATCGAATCTGAAACAAGGCAATTTTTTATTCTAATATATAATATTCTCATGTCGCGGTGTTTTTTACCAAACTCCTGCGAAATGGCTGGACCTATTTTTATGAAATTTTGTGTGCATATCGGGTAGGTCTGAGAATCGGCCAACATCTATTTTTCATACCCCTAAATGATAAGGGTGACCCATCCTTATATATTTTTGTTGGCGGTACGAAGTTCGCTGGGTCGGCTAGTTAACTATAAAAATTGGCTACTATTAAGCTATATATAGACAATTAAGCTAATAAAGCTAATAATTGACTTCTATTAAGCTATATATAGCGTATAAAAAAATTGCCATTTTTCAGTTTCGATGATTTACGTAGGGGCCGTCGATTTAATTTCTTAAACGCACATAACTTAGAAAAGCCATTGATGCGTGCCCGGGATCGAACCTGTGACCGCCCCAATAGGATACCTCAGTACTAACCACGAGGCTATCACTGCTTCAGATGCTGCAGATGTCTTTATCCAAAGAGAATTTATCTGGATAGGCTAGGCTCAAGTAAAAAAAAATCATAGCATCACGATTAACTAGTCAGAGTAATCCAAAAGCAATTATTGTGGAGCAGTGTTCCACTAGCGACGGAAATTAATTAATAACGTGATAGATGTGTGGTGTGTTCCACTCGGTACTTTTCCATTTGGTAGTTTATTAAGCTATTGCATAGCTTTTATCGCGGGCTTTGAACTAGGACAAACAGTTTGAGCGCGGCGACCGAATCAAGAAATTCCGTAACGAAAATAAACCTAACACATCTCATGCAAACCATCAAGATGAGGAAAGTCGCATATTTGGGGCACGTGCTCAGGCACGAGAGGTACGAACTCCTACAACTCATCATGCTGGGAAAAGTTGCCGGAAGAAGAGGCGTCGGTCGCAGAAAAAAGTCCTGGCTGCGCAACATCCGAGAGTGGACCGGAATCGCGAGTGCGGCGAAAAATAAGGCTGAATTTACAAAGCTGACTGCCAACCTTCGCTAGTCGGAGAGGCACGCCAAGAAGAAGAAGTCGTATCCGTATAAGTGTGAGCGAGCGCAATGCTCGCGTCTGCCCGCTCCCACCTAGGCACGGTAATATTATCTGTATACAGTATTGTAACTCGGCCGTATCTTTGACATAAATGCCTACAGCCGCGCGGTACGTAAACATGCGATAGGGCTGCCCGCCTCCAGCATTTTAATTACATTTGCCTACTTTGTGTTTCCATTTAGTTTTGTGATTGTAAATATACTTTTTTTATATAAACAAATAAAATACTTTGTGAATTAAATAGGAAGTGTTCAATAAAAATGCGAAGAGAATGCGAAATACCGAGAGAAAAAAACGGTTTTTAGTGGTATATGTTGTTATAGCAGCAGTGTAGAGGACAAAAAGTGTCTATTAGCGGAAACTTGTTAAAGGAAAAAGCAAAAGAGTTCGCGTCTACTCTAAGCATCAAAAACATCAACACTTAATAATTCGAAATTTTATTTATTTTCTCTTAAAAATTTCGAACCATTTGATATTTCAAACACTCGATAATTCGTAATATTTCCCTTATTATATCTCGTAATAGTCCCTCGAGTTTCGAATAAACGAGAGTCGGCTGTATTATTAATAATAAAATACCACGTCTTTACATTGAATTATACAAACTAACAAAACAAAACACACATGCCCCGAGGTTTTAACACAAGCGTACGTACCGTATCGTGATTCATGAACCGCCTATAACTACCTATTTCACTCGTGTCAATCACTTTCCTTTACTCTATTCACTTTATTTATTAATCCAGACATCTTTTTTCGGGAGATAAAAGGAAATACCTTATCCATTAAAAATACACACATTTTGTACCTACCTACTAGTAAGTAAAATTATTTTAGAGTCTTACCTTTCAGAGTTTCCAGGTAATTTAAAAAAAGTTATCTCTGGATGCGTTATTGACGAATTCATGCAACCAAAAACAGCACAATATATCCTCCTCGTCATATTAAATATGTACTTGAACTTATTTTTAGTAAAAAAATTGCGCAGTTATTGTTAAAAAACATAACACCGTCCGTTCGTCACTGCGGCACAGTCGCGACTGTCTGCGTACCGAGCGCTTACCGAGATCGAGGCGCGTAGGCATAGCTCGCGCTTCGTCCGTTTGTATGAAGTTACAATACTGTATACAGATAATATTACCGTGACCTAGGCTTTGACAGGCACGCACACTAATGCAATGTGCATGTACACGAAGTAACCACAAGTAAAGCTCACTCGCCTTCGTGAATTGCAAAAACTGTACTAAACCAAAGGCATAGACAAAGAGAATAATAATCACTTACGTTCTAGGTATAGATCTAAACTGAACATAATATTGTCGTTGACGCAATCGAATGCGCGTTATCGGAGCAAGCTCTATGAAAGGCTGAGTGTTGCTCAGTGCTCAATTATGATGAGCTATACAAGCTTTTGCGTTGCTAATGAAACAATGCTGAGTGGGAACCTACATGATGCGTTTAGCTTTGAATATTATAATCCTACATTTGTGCCGATTCGACGAGAGTAAATTATATTTTGTTGCTTTGATTTAAGGACAAACCAACATACCCACAAAACAATACACCAACAAAAAAACATACTTACGCATTTTGTAGTAGTTTATATTACATAAATAGTTATAGCAATTTCACTTGATACACTAAAAGAACCCACGAAATCCAACATAAATGCTTTATATACGAGAGCATTCAGTCGCGGGGACGCCATAGATAATAAAATATACAATGCAAACATTGTTGTATTAGATTAATGCGTCTAAGGATTGGACGATGGCGCCGAGTAAAGAAGAATTTTCATTTTTATTTTTGGATGCGTTATATTTTTACTCATTTTCTGCAACACCGGTTTATCTCGAAAATGCCGATTTTCATATAAAATGTATAAGTAAAGGTTTCAAAATTTTCAAAATCTTAGTTTGGACTTTATCGTTAGTGAGTTTACTAATTAACGTAGTTTTAATTTAGCATAGCACTTAACTCCACAGGCAAAGTTGCAGAGGGATTATAATGCTCAGGCTCTAAGTGTGTTTTAAATTATAATGCTCTAAGGCTCTAATGCCTTTTTATTTTTTTATTTTTTATTTATTTTGGCAAAAACAGTCATAACTTAAAACAATACATATCGATACAAAAAAAAGCTTAAAAATGGACATAACATTGCCGAAAAAGAAGATACATAATTAATAAAGTTTTAAATAGGAGCACTGAGCAGAAACAGGAAAAATATTTAAAAAAAATATAATAAAAACACAGCATGATATCGTTATCAGAGTAAAAGTATAGTTTTGGTAAGGTTAAGTAAGGTTTATAGTTTATATTATAGATATTTTTTTGAACATGCCGTTTTAATTCCCTTCAAAGAGCTAACAAATAAGTCTACATCAGAAAATTCATCATTGTATAGTCTCATAGCTCGAGATACATAACAGTTGCGTGTGTATTTTTTTTAGGGTTCCGTACCCAAAGGGTACCAACGGGACCCTATTACTAAGCCTACGCTGTCCGTCCGTCCGTCCGTCCGTCCGTCCGTCCGTCTGTCAGAGGGCTGTATCTCGTAAACCATAATAGATAGACAAATGAAGTTTTCACATATTATGTATTTCTATTGCCGCTATAACAACAAATAATAAAAATTAAATTAAATTAAAAAAATTAAATTAAAAATTTCCGTGGGTACATGGAAATATTTTTATTTAATTTTTTTTAACGGAACCCTAAAAGAGCGAGGCCCGACTCGCACTTGACCGATTTTTTGTGAAGAAATGGCGGTGAAAACAAGTTTAATTTACGGTTGGGGCGTATAGGGAGTTTAATTCGACATGAAAAGTTTAATTTAGATAGCAGCACAGGACAATCAATTTGACCGTTTATGATTTTATGTAGAAATGCGATGTCGAATTGCTTCCGGCGACTATGAAGGCTTAAAATACTATGGTGTTTTAAGGAATTGTCGTAGGATTCATTGTAGCGATTACAACGAAAGTTTAATATTCTGATGAACTTACGTTGGACTTTTTCGATTCTGACAATGTGATGTTTGTAGAAAGGACTCCAAATCAATTTGACTGACTCCAAAAAATGACTCCAAAAAAATTTTTATCCCGGAAAATCAAAGAGTTCCTGAGGGATTTTAAAAACTAAATCCACGCAGACGAAGACGCGAGCATCAGCTAGTTAGAAATAGTTTGGTAATACTATTACTTCTTTAAGTTAAGTCAGGAGAACATTTCATTCAGTTTGGTCAATGATGATTAATATTATTGTTACGTGTAAGGAGTTCGGAATAAAATGCCAGTCCCGAAACCAGAACGTTTATTCACGCACTGTACAGCAGTCCACTAGCTCTTACACTATAACACCCATCCATTGATCACCAATAAAGCACTCTTACAATCACCTTCGACTTCGCACTCGATACTCACTTCAACTCACTTGATCGCTTGTCAAAACAAAACTGACTCTCCGGGCGGCAGTCACCTGTTTATATATTGGTTCCCCACTCCTAATAGAATATTCGAGAGTTCGATAAAACGTACCTAAACAACAACAACCAAGTCTCGAAAGTTCCAGATAAACAAACAGGACAAATGGGTAGGTATAACTATACAGTTTTTGTAAACAACTCAAGGACATGGTAGGTACTTATTCCGTAGGTATTTGTAACATTATAGAATAGAATAGAATAGAAATATTTTATATTCAAATAAACTTTTTACAAGTGCTTTTGAATCGTCTGGCTCTACCACTGGTTCGGAATGCCCTCCTGCCGAGAAGAACCAGCAAGAATCTCTGCGGTTGCTCTTTTCAAAACAAATTTACAATACAGTAAATACTATGCTATATATGCAGTGTTTCCACAATGAGGGAAGTTCCAAAAATGCATACCGATTGACTTCTATCTTAAGATGGGCAGACATAAAGTAGCCCCATTCCCGCCGGTGGCACCCGTTCACGAGCATGATGCATGACCCAGCCATTGCTTCGCTCAACCATATTTGAGGGAACGTAACAATATATATTTTGCCATATCCTACAAACACTATTTTTATTTATTTCACTTCCATGTTTCTGTATCCAACCGTCCTATGAGATTTGTGGGCGAACCCGATTAAATATCGGTCGCGGATAATGCGGACATTTGTAGTTGTTCCCCGAATATGTTGCAATGAACTCGTTTTTTTTTTTCGATGACAAGCTAGTCCTTGACTGCGATCTCACCTGATGGTAAATGACGATGCAGTTTAAGATGGTAGCGGGCTAACTTGGAAGGGGTATGGCAGTGAACATTCAACCCATACCCCTAATTGTATTCTACACGCCATCGTGCCGGAACGCTAAATCGCTTGGCAGCACGTCTTTGACGGTAGGGTGGTAACTGGTAACTAGCCACGGCCAAAGCCTCCCACCAGACCAGACCAGAGACAATTCAGAAATTATAAATTCCCAAATTTCGGGTTCGATTCCCGGTGGGGTCACCGCCGGGAATCGAACCCGAGACCTCCCAGTTAGACAGTTAAGACAACAGCGATCACCACTGAGCCAGGGAATAGTCGTCAAACTAAATGTCGATGAACTAAAGAATGTGTGTTTACCCTGATACCTCCTAGCAGGCTAAGTTCTGGAAGGTTAATGATTCAAACCCTATATACATTGCACTAGCTTTACAATTAGTTGGAGTGGAAAGGGGGCTTTGAACTAGGACAAACAGATTGAGCGCGGCGACCGAATGAAGAAATTCCGTAACGAAAAAAAACCTAACACCGTCGTTCAGTAAGCGTTCAACATTTTAGAAGTTCACATTTAGCTCTGTTTGGTGCAGTGGGCCGAGCTACCGCTTGTTTTAGATGTCGCAGGTTCGAATCTTACTCGCGAAGTAGTGACAGTGCGCTTTTATTGTTTGTTTGTTTTTTAATTATTTTTTTGCATAAATTTTTATTATGCAAAAAAAATATTGCATAAATATTATAATTGCATAAGTTGATAAAAATGCTATGCAATAGCTTTACCGCGGCAGTCCCCGAGTGCCACTTAATTTTTTAGTTCGCATATTACGTTCTAATACATATTTTATCAAAACTAGTGGTTCACTACAAACTAACTTATAATATAGTTGGTAGTATACTAACTTACCTTTAAATCTACCAGTACCAGACCAGTACCTATTTTAAACCCTCGACGCAAAAAGAGGGGTGTTATAAGTTTGACGTCGATGTCTATCTGTGGTGTCGTAGCTCTCAAATGGATAAACCGATTTCGATGCGGTTTCTTTCATTTGAAAGCCAGTTTCCTTGCTGTGGTTCTTAGCTATGTTTGGTTAATATCGGTTTAGTAGTGTAAGAGTATCAGCTCTTTTCCAAAATGATGTAAGGCATTTTTGGCGTATGATTACTCGATTAAGGGCTTCACGCGTGCCACTATAATTTAACGATTATACACATAGCCCGGCCATCGGGGGTGTTTTAAATTTTCAATTTACACTTGTTAACACTAAATTTAGTTTGGTCGTTATTTCTGTGCACTCGTCTGAAGTTAGCAACAAAACGCAATGCAGCAACGGAAAGGCATTTTCCGAATTCGAGCCGTGTTTAGGAAAACAGTTCCCGAATGTAGTGCAAACAGCTAACAAGCGTCACCGCAGACGGGTGTTTGAACGCTGCGTTCAAGGTAAACAAAGTTGTTTATAAAGTTTAGTAAAAATAAACTTTGCTTATTAATCTATCTTTGTTTATGTAAATGTTTGGCCGCTGAAAGAATGCGTTCCTACTTCCTGAAGTCTTGAACCAAGGTTGCAACCAAGTTGAGCCTACATCCCTGTAACTTATCAATTTTAGTTTTTAACCGACTTCAAAAAAGGAGGAGGTTTTGTCCATACATATTATTGTATAGACGAAACAAAATGGAGCTTGCTACTTTTTTTTTTTTACTTTTTATTTAGGTGTCAAACAGTGAGGCAGAAATAAAGCTATTTTTTAACCGACTTCAAAAAGGAGGAGGTTCTCAATTCGTCAGAATCTTTTTTTATGTATGTTCACCGGTTAGTCGATGACACCTGAATCGATTTGAAAAAATATTTTTTTTGTTTCAAAGGGTTCAATTCCCAGGTGGTCCCATTTAAGTTTTATCGAAATCAGTCGAGCGTTTTTTTAGATTTATATATAATTTGTAGTGATGCTGGCGTTTAAAGTCGGTTTTTCAAAAACATTTTTATATTATAAGTAGTAGTAGTAGTAGTACATTTTGTAATAAATGCTAACTAAGGATGTTCCTCACACGTGACCATAAGATACTTTCATTGACATAATAGTACTAATAAGTCAAGTCGTTAGCACTTTAGCAGTACAGGATTACTGAGCACTATTTCCCTGCCCAACGGTGCATTACGATACGTTAACCTAAATAAGTTTAGGCTTAATTTGCAAATATATGCAATTACAATATCAAGTGTGGTGGTGGTGTGCCTATTATTTCTTCCCAATGCAACAGAACACGCAAGTTATTCGCAACCGCGGTATAACGCAATATCTTCATCTCCTTCATCCACCGATAGACGTCCACTTCTGGACAAAGGCGCAGCCTGCATCCAGCGGCTCCTTGCGACTCATTTGATCCACCTAGTGGGAGGTCTACAAACCCCAACGACCATCAGATCTTCGAACAGTATGTGCTCCGCCCATTTCCACTTCAGTTTCGCGACTCGCTGAGCTATGTTAGTGACTTTGGTTCTCCTACGGATCTCCTCATTTCTGATTTGACCTCGCAGGGATACTCCGAGCGTAGCTCTCTTCATCGTCCGCTAAATGATCCTGAGCCTTCTTAAGAGGACCATAGTTTAGTGTCTATGTTTCGGATCCATATTATGTCATTACTGGCACTGTTCGAAGAATATTACACAACAAAATAATTTTATTTTAGTTCTTTACTGACTCAAAAGTATTTAAAACGCCCGTCTGTTTATACACTCGAAACAATACATAGAGGGGCTCTTTTCACGAGGCGAGATAATAATAGGCTCCGATTTAACTCCTCTATACAAAGATAAAATAATGAAAAAGAAAAATCTCCATGTACGAACATAAACGAAAACAATAAAAATGTCGAGCGTCCCTCGGCGACCAATAATGCCCATATATAAAGTAAAGCCTGAATTTGTAATAAAAGGGTCGGCGCTTTAAAATTTTGTATTATTTTTAACCTCCGACAAAAAAGGGGAGTTATAAATTAAGAAATAGTACATTGTTCGGATACGGAAAGAGAAACAAAAGAGGTGAAAGATTCATACAATTCTGTCTTCAACATAACCTCAAAATAACAAATACAATGTTCAAAAAATCACCAAAGCAGAGATGGACATGGAGATCGCCTGATGGCGCAGCAAAAAATGAAATAGACTTTATAGCAACAAATATACCGCACATAATACAAGACTCTAGCGTTCTTAGCAACATTAAGCACCCAAGTGACCATCGACCTGTCAGGATTAAAATAAATATCAATAGCAATAAACGATCAAGGGTAAACTTCTCCCAAAAACCTCTGAAAAATATTGAACCTGGAAGATACCGCACGGAGCTCTCCAAACAAGAGTATGAGAACGTAGAGACAACTACAGTTCAAGAATTTTATGACAAAATAGAACGAAATATCTTAAAAAGTAGTAGCTCGGCTAGTATCTCTAAGAAGAATACAAGATTGCAAAAAATTATAACTAATGAAATTATAAAACTTAAAGAACAAAAATTTTTATTAAAAAACAAAGAAAACAAATCCAGAAGAGACAAGAAGGAACTTAGTGAACTATATAAATCAATCCACAAGAGCATAAAATCTAATACTAAGAATTACAGACTTAATATAATAGAAAACTTCTTAGAAAAAACAGGCGCCGTCAAAAAAGCATACAAACAATTAAATAATAAGAGACCCATATTGAGTCAGTTATGTAATAACTCTGGATTGACAGTGACAAACCGCGATGATTTAATAAAAGTTGCCACTGACTTTTACACCGAACTCTATAAAAATGACAAACAAACTTTGCAAAATCAACACTTAATCTTTGAAAACGAAGACTCAGTGCCAGAATTTATGAAAAGCGAAATAGAGCACTCAATACGGAAGCTTAAACTAGAAAAGAGCCCGGGGCCAGTTGGCATAACTAACGAAATGCTTATAATCGGAAAAGACACTCTTGTTTCTCCACTCACAAATCTATTTAATAAAATACTAATAAAAGGAGACATACCAAAACAATGGATGAGTTCAAACATAGTCTTACTATTCAAAAAGGGTGACCCCAACAGAATAGCAAACTATAGACCAATCAGTCTTATGTCATGCCTGAATAAACTATTCTCTATGACTCTACTACGACGACTTGGCAAAATCATAGATGAAAGCCAACCAGTAGAGCAAGCCGGGTTCATACGCAATTTTTCGACTATAGATCACATCCACTCCCTTAAAATGATTATAGAAAAATACAACGAATATGATAAGCCTTTGTATCTATGTTTTATAGACTATTGTAAAGCGTTTGATTCAATATTTCATAGCTCTATATGGCAAGCTCTATCAACCCAAGGAGTTAACAAGCAGCTCATAGACCTGATGAAAACTATATACCAAAAGAGTACAGCAAGGATAGTCTTAGAAAAACCAGGTCCGCTCTTCAGAATTGAAAGGGGCTGTAGACAGGGAGACCCACTCTCTCCTAAGCTTTTTATCGCGGTGCTAGAGCAGATCTTTAGGGAAATGAATTGGGAACATAAAGGACTAAACCTAAACGGAAAGTACCTATCACATTTAAGATTTGCCGACGACATAGTACTTCTTTCAGAAGATCCAGAGGAAATGCAACACATGATAGAGTCGCTCTGTGAAGAAAGTAAAAAGGTAGGTTTGGAAGTCAACAAAGACAAGACCAAACTAATGACAAACGGACAAGGAGTGGCTATCTCTACATCTCCTTCATCAAATGATTTAGAATATGTTGATGAGTACGTATATTTAGGACATCTAATAAAATTTAAAACCTGTACGGACAGTGAAATACAAAGAAGAATCAAAAGCACCTGGAATAAATATTGGGCAATGAAAGAGATCTTCAAAAGCCGGCTACCTATCCATCTTAAGACTAAAGCAATGGAAGTTTGCTTACTACCATGCCTCACCTATGCTTGTCAGACTTGGCCCTTAACAAAGACAAATATAAATAAGCTAAAAATATGCCAAAGAAAAATAGAAAGAAGCTACTTGGGGCTAAAACTAAAAGACCGAATAAAAAATATCGAAATAAGAAAAACTACGAAAGCCAAGGATGTAGTCAAGAAAGTACTCCACCTTAAATGGAAATGGGCCGGTCATGTTCAGAGGGTATCAGATGAAAGATGGTCTCAAATCACAACGAACTGGAACCCTATCAATAAAAAGCGCAGGCCAGGAAGACCAGCTCAAAGGTGGAGCGACGATATTGTAAAGGTTGCGGGGAAAACGTGGCACAGAATTGCTACACAGAGAGCCTTATGGAAAAGGATGGAGGAGGCTTTC
The DNA here is from genome assembly GCA_029955525.1 of Oeneis ivallda. Lineage (NCBI taxonomy): Eukaryota > Metazoa > Arthropoda > Insecta > Lepidoptera > Nymphalidae > Oeneis > Oeneis ivallda. Next base: position 3,644,255 of record JARPMR010000017.1, on the reverse strand, counting down.
ACCGCGGAAGGCGGTCCTCTTACATGAGCAACAACACTACCTACACATTACATTTACACATACCACATATATTTACACATACTACAACACCCAAAACACAATATATAATAATACATACCTACGTATCACACTACAAAATTTATTGATTTGTACTGAAACCTTAAAACTTAGTAAGTAAACTAGTATTAAGAACAATAACTGTAAGAGGAAAATAAAGCTATTTTTATTTTTATTTTATTTTATTTTACATTGTTCTACGAGGGGTGAAAGTGACCGATTACTTACGAGGGCGTCGTTTGAGACACGAGGCGAAGCTGAGTGTATCAAACCAAAAAGTGTACACATGCTCGCGAGTGTATGTGTACCAAAGTAGCCTGCGTACCTTCTAAGTAGCCTGCGTACCACCAAAGTAGCCTGCGTACCTCTGAAGTAGACGGCGTACCTCTAAAGTAGCCAACGTACCTCTAAAGTAGCTGGCGTACCTTAAAAGTAGCATGCTTACCACCATTTTTTTAAGTATTGGTATTACTGAACTGATTTTGTCAAAAAATTTAAAAAAAAAAACCACGCATGTAATGGATTTTCATACAACTTTTCAGCCCGCTAAAGCACGTAAGTAATGAAATTTCATACATTTTTTCAGCCCGCAGATTTGTTTTCACGGAAAGACGTATTTTCTTTCTCACTCTTTTTCGATATGACACACATCAGAAGGTACTTTCCGAGCAGGTGTAGTATAAATGTCTTTTATAGCTTGGTATTGAAGGAACTAAGTATGAATTGCATAGTGGCATAGTGCAATAGTAAAAATTTCGTGCTCGCTTCGCTCGCGAAAGTTGTGATTGTAATTTTTTATTTTAGGTGTCAAGTATGGAATACATAGCAGTGGAGTCATTAACCACTGGGCTACATCGTTGAACTCCAGGTACCAACTCCTCAATCTTGATGCTGCTGGGAGCCCACTTAAATGGTAGGGATTTAGAAAAAATTGATTGTGAACTGATATGGTGTGCACCAAGTATGGACTACATAATGGCGTAGTGAAGTCGAAAAAAATGTCGCGCTCGCCTCACTTGCGAAAAAGATTACATAACTTGTGATCGGATCCCTGATCTATCGAAAAGGAAAGCCGAAAGCCTTTACCACTAAGCTACCATCGTTACTATTGGTAGGTAATTTTGAGTATTATTAGGATATTGGATAGAAGCAGGCGTTACTTTGCGGAAGTTCATGATTAGCAAGAAAATGTTACAATTATTTTGCTATAATGCACCAACAGAAAAAATCTGTTTGGTCAAACATGCAGTAACAAGCTAAGCACCGCTCACCCCACCGCTCCCAAGCAAGCAAGAAAGCAAAGTTCCCAAGCAAGCAATGCCACCACCACACACAAGACTTTTACAATAATCTCTATTATAAGGATACCTACTGTTTCCTTTACAGAACTGTAAAACAGAAATCATAACAATAAAAACGTAATAGGGGATACAAAAGCGGAGTACATAGCCTTTTAAGCGCCTGAGGTACTTTAAGCCAATTTATTGAATCGCTCATTGCCCCGTAGCGACTTCTAAAGTTCCAACGTTCCAACGACAAAAAGAAAAGAATTGTTGTACCTAGTTGTACGTAGAAATATCAACAATCGTAGAAATACAAACTGAACTAGAATTTTATAAGTTTTATACTCAGGGTGGGTTGCACGACTGGCGGTTAGCGTAAGGTTTAGGATAAAATTTTACTAAGAAACAAGTGTAAATAAAAAATTTAAAACACCCTCGATATGTGAATCTATGGACTATGTACGGAACCTTACATTCTGTTACCCAGTTTTCTTCCGCCACGATCCTCGATCCTTCTAATAAACTTATTGAGATCATTCTAATGAGCCCAAACACACTATATATGCTGTGGAGTTGGGTATCCTGCAAGCTACTTGATGCTGCAGCATCAGCTCAAGGTTACCATGCCTTCTAAATAATCCGGAGTAACAGTACACCAGATTTCAAATAAGCAATTGTACCAGTGAGAGTGTGTAGACCCATACAGTAGGAAATGAGCTGTTGATCTTCAAACGCTTGAGCAGATCTTATGAGCATAAATTATGACTAAGATCAATCTCGATTCGATCACGTTAGCTTTCAAACAGAAAAAATCGCATCAAAATCGGTTCATACGTTAGGGAATTACGAGGGAACATACAGACATATAGATATACAGACACACAGATACACACGTCAAGCTTACAACCCCCTCTTTTTCCGTCGGGAATTAAAAAAGATAAGCTTATTGTTAGTGAGCTTCAGATAGTGATATAATGTTTGTATTATTTCACCGTAGCCGGAATTATTTCCGTTTCCAGCTGTCAGGCGCAAGACGCGCTCGGGCGAATGTGTTCGCATGATGAATGTATGTGGCGGTGTCTTGTCGTGAACAATGCTCCAGCGGCCGCCGCCCGCCTGTCCTGGCCGACCTTTACAGCATTATATGAATGGGTTAGAATAGAATAGTTTTTTATTCAAATAAACTTTACAATGTGCTTTCGAATAGTCAGTGAATCTACCAATGGGTCGGAATGCCGTTCCAACCGAGAAGAACCAGCAAGAAACTCGGCGGTTGATCTTTTCAAAATAATATCATGCTGTACACAGGTTTGTTATTTACTGTCTCATGATTTACTCGAGCGAGTTATATCCACGTTTAAGTATGATTTATATTATCTTCAATTGTATAATATTATGCTTTTTTTCATGAGAATGGTTATATTGGATTTCTTAAATTTGTGTATAGGCAAGTCACGCCCATTCCCAGAAATGACTTTCAGACTTTCTTGAGGTGTTGTCGAGCAATCACGGGCCTATTTGGATATCTCATTTGCCTGTCGTGTAAATCACCCTTTTTTGTGACTCAGAATGTTTTGTCTGACAAATAGGTATGTATTATGTTGTATGACCTCCCTGAATAGGAATCGCAGTCTTAACTAGGCTATCACTCCATTGCTTTCTTGCCAAGGCATTGGTAGAATTCTCACGCATTGAGAACATAGTACAATGGACAACAGCGCAGCGGTTAAGGAAAACTCTTATATGAAATACCTATCATTTTAATTTTTACAAGCTTTTATTTAACTTGCAATGTTTGTTTGGGTCAAATCTTGCAAGATGAATTAGACCCACTTCCCGGTTTCTGATCGAGCTGAAATTTTGCATGTATGTGTAAATCGGATGACAATGCAATATTGTTGTGACATGGAGCTGATCTGATGATGGAGACGGAAAATGGCTATCGGAACTCTGTAATAAAACGACGTAACCCTTGTTTGGGCTCGTTTGATTCGTCATAACAAGTACTCTGATCCTAGATGATATCTAGAATGGTGTAGCTACTAAAAGCTTGCATTTAAAAATAAAATGTCTTAATTAATAAAAGGGATTAAAAATATTAATTTTAATGAAAAACAAATTAGTCGCAGTTCTGAGAAAAATATTACATCAGCAAAAACTATATATTCAACACTTCATAATTGATGAAAAAAATGAAAAAACATCGCCATACTGAATTGCGTTTGCAAGTTAAGTAATTAGAAAATGCCACTCTTTATATATAGGTTAAATAATTTTGTCTTTTCAGTACTTAACTGGTACTAATCGATGAAACAAGGCTAAATTACTATCATGGCCAAGAAAAATTGTAAACCTGATGTTTTCTCGACTATAGAACCTTTAAACCACGTTTTGAAAGTGTTCGGATTGTCAAGCATTACCCGTAGTGAAGGGAAGATACAATATTCTTGGTCTTATTACAAAATTATTCTCATTATTTCCATATTGTTTTTCACTATCGCCTGCAATATCTATATCAGATTTCAGGTTATTATATTAAATCCTGGTTTAATAAACTTTAGTAACTCTATCCAATTAATCTACCTTTCGGGCTATTTCCAATACATCGTTGATGTTTACTTCGTTTGCAAGTATAGAAAGGATTATTTGGACTACTATCGCCTTTACGAATACATGGATTCAGTGCTTGGCCTTCCGAGATATACGCAAATCAGAACTACTATTCTCCAAATTTGCTCCGTATACATTTTTATCAGTGGCGTCACTACTATTGTAGATTACATTGCTTTGATCCTGGGCGTTGGCTGGATTAAGTCCACTATTTATTACATTGATTACTTCTTTATTTGGCTTAAAGTTATAAGCGCTTTGGATATGATTTTGCACATTATCCAAGTTTCATATCGATTAAAAATTATTGGCAATTCTTTAAAAGTTCTCTATGATGGCGATCATTTCAAATTTAGGAGCTTGGCAGCCCAGAAAATTAATCGTTTAGATAGTTTGAAAATAGTTTGTTTTAATCACTCTGATAACATTCTTTGGCTAAGAAGGTGCTACTTGCTACTGATTGAGCAGTGCGATTTTTTTAATACTGCGTACGGATTCAGGGTAAGAAGCTGGAGTTACATTGTCCATGATACACAAGGAATACTAGAATTTTTCTTATAATCAGGCCAAAATAAAAAAAGTCTGTATTACTGTCATCATTTTTGCTTTATTTGCAAGTAAAAATTTGTTTTTATACACTACAAAATTGTAGTGTACAAAGGCAATTAAGGTTGCCTGGAGGAGATCGCTTACAGCGATGAGGCCTACTTATCCTACTACTTAACCTAGGCCTACTTGCGTAATTTCTTTTTTTTGCTATAATTTAATTGTAAATATTATTGAAGTGTGTAGCAATAAAGAATCTATCTATCTAAATAATATAAAAAATGCATTCTTTTTCTTCTGATAATGTGGATTAAATCTATTATGTTAGTGATTTCATTTCATATTTTATTTTAAAATTTTTAATGGATTTAATATAAATTTTTAATATCTTCAGATTGTTGTCAATAACTTAATATTTCTATTCGATTTGGTGATACTTATGAATTTAATGATCAGGCAGTTAATAGGGACTGTGGCAAGATTTCAATCTTCTAATTAGCCCTATTTAGCCCCTCCTGACCTCAACATACGTGCACAAACTAAAATAATTTAATTTTATGCTTTGTAGTGGCGTTTGAAGTAGTTTTTTAAAAATCTCTCTAAATCTAGTACTACACCATACCACCACCATAAATTGTTTAGTTATATCTCAAAGGGATTGGGCAGCGTTTTCGATGAAAGCTCCCAAGCGGCTTGAATTTTTCCGACATTGTCCACAATTATCGTCATATTTCAACTAATTTACACAAAACATTAACAAATTAAACACTAAAATCTTCCTCATGATTTACCCTATCTATTGGTGAAAACCGCGTGAAAATCCGTTCCGACAGATAGACAGACGCGGCGGGGGACTCAGTTTTATAATATGTAGTGATTAATGTGAAAATAAAAAAAATTCTTCAACTATTGAAGATGTTATTTGATAACTAGCTGTACGCGGCATGCATTGCAATGCCATGTAAAGTGTAAAAAGATTATATTACAGATTTTTTATTTACGATTACGGGCGTCCCCAGAACACCCTACCAAAGTTTCATCAATTCAAATAGACAAATTTGCTTTTAGATGCAGAATTTAACCCACGGAGTCCGATGCATAATAATCGCATCGAATGTGATGAGAATAACTACCGCCATGTGTATTCTACTTTGTGGCGTTCATCACTGCGTACAGAATTACAGGGAGACCGAGAGAATCGTTCGTTCAATCGACGACCTGATCATAAATAAGAAAACTGGTAAGATTAGCCAATACTTACTATAACTGGTTTGTTCTTCAATCACGCAGCAACGGAGCTGCAGATTGACGCATTTTGTCATGGGTATATAGTTGAAAACTTGGAGAGTGACATATGCTACTTTTTATCCCGGAAAATGAAAGAGTAGTGGCGAGATTTTAAAAACTAAATCCACGCGGACGAAGTCGCGGACATCAGCAAGTAAAGAATATTTCATTAATTCATTTTCAAAGCCATTAATTAAGCATCATCAGCAACCCATTAACGGCTCACTACTGAGCGTAGGTCTCCTCTCAGAGAAGGGTTATAAGCCATAGTCCACCACGCTGGCCCAATGCAAATTGGCAGACTTCACACACCTTTGAGAACATTATGAAGAACTCTCAGGTGTGCAAATTTCCTCACGATGTTTTCCTTCACCGTTGAAGCTTGTGATATTTAATTCCTTAAACGCACTTAAATTAAAAAAGTCAGAGGTGCGTTCCCGGGACCGAACCTGCGACTCTCCGAATAGGAGACAGCAGTACTGACAACTAGGCTATCACTGGAATTAAGCATCCTTACTATAATATATATAATATAATATACAATATTACTAGCTGACCCGGCGAACTTCGTACCGCCCACTTATCTATATAAATAAAACAAATAAACTATCATAATCAAAAAAAACTATCCTATCTTTCAAGTTGGACCAAATTACAGATAGTTACGAAGTTTGATCTAAATCGGTTCAGTAGTTTAGGAGTCCATCGCGGACAAACAACGTGACACGTAATTTATATATATTAAGATTATAATACATAATATTATTATATCTTCAACAGACAATTTCTGTAAATACATAATTTTAAGCAACCTTTGATCTCAAAGACTTTCCTTCTTTTTTCATATTATTATACCTATCTTATTAGCTTTACCTAATAAAAGTTAATGTTTGCAGGTAGCGAAGAACGCGACTCTCTCAAAGAGCTTCAGAACCTCATTATCACCAGACCTGTCAAGTTTAAGGCAATGAACTTTTACCGGCTTGATTATCCTCTCTTTGTCTCTATAGCGTCTGCTATTGTCACTTATACCATTATTTTGTTGCAAAGTTTGAAATAATGTCTCGTATTCATAATTTTGTATACATTCAAAATATTTTAATGCTTATTTTGAAAATAACTAGCTTTTGCCCGCAACTTCGTCCGCGTGAGTTAAGTTATTGTTTTTCAGGGTAAACTAGGTCACTCTCATTGCCCTCAAAAATACTGTTAACATAAAAAACTCATCAAAATCAGTCAATCCGTTCTCGAGGTACCATAAAAAAAGCCGTTAAATAGAAAATGATAATAAATGAGAATTTTTTTTTTAATTTTTTTTTTTTAAGTTTTCCGATTTTTTAATGCTTATTCTGTTATTCGAGGAGGAGCCAAATCGAAAAAGTTATAAAAAACTTGAGAGGTGTCAAAGGACACCCGGATGGAACGTAGCTCCTTTCGATTAATTTTAGTGAAGGAATTGTAATAAACAAAAGTTCGGCCGTTCAGAGAATGCGTTCCGTACACATTTAGAAAAATATTGTTTACCAAGTTATTTGACACTCAGTTTGGCACAAAATTATAACATTAATTGATTATTGATATAATAATGTTGTTTTAATGCTAATCAATTGTTAAAACGGTAAACAACCAGCAATAATATTTTTATCGTAACTGCAACGCCATTACAAAGTTACGTCGTCAGTTCAATCGCGACGTGTCAGGAACGCATTCTCTGAACGGCCGTAGTATAGTGGTGTCATCTAGTATTAAATTGATTAACTACGATGAATTATATTACTTTGTTTATTTCTATTGCACTGTTACAAAACCAAAGAGTTACTCTGGTGGAGTTACTGTTTTTTCACAGATGGCATTAGCATTTTATCCAATTTATACAATAAAAAATTAGGGAAAAATTCCACATTTAGAAATTATTTAAAATAAAATTGAAAATAGAAAATTCAGTCTGTCGAGCTGGGATTCGAACCATCGACGTTGAATTTATAGGCGACTCTCCTAACCACTAGGCCATGCAGACGCCAAGTTCTAAGGCGAAAATACCGAATACAATGCAAAATTCACATTCAACAAAAAATGTCGGTTTCAAAAATGTGTCGTGTCGGTTCCTTAATTTTTTCCGTCTAGCCCCCTTCCGTACCGCGCGATAAGGAACTACGTTCCAAAATCGGTCCAGCCGTTCTTGAGTTATAAATGATGTAACTAACCCGACTCTGTTTAAAATACCTAAGATAAAGTTGTTATACGGTGGCTAATTTCCACAGAGTATACCTAGGTGCACTCATGCATAACAAACATAGGTGCACTATCTATTCCCTGACTCTCATAGTCTGATGGGACGGTAACCCGATACGACTGGAGAGAGATCACGCGCAGAACCGAAGTCTTTATGTGCTTTCCGAGACACGTGGGTGACACACCGTCTACTTCCTAACTCCGAGCTAGTACTGGGTTTCTTAACAACAAAACCCAAATAAAACGGGCATCGAATCGGGACCTGAAGTGTGATTGTCTAAAAGTTGCCGATCAAAATCTCATTCATTTGATAGCATTAGCGTCAAAGTAAAATATTCTTTGATTATATTGATTTAAAGTCATAAATTCAGTGCAACAGAATTTATCATGGAGCATTATGGAGCGTATCGTACATATCTAAACGTATAAGAATGCATACCTACACGAAATTGAGCTCTTCGCGAAGCTTATTTTACTTTGACGGTAATGCCATCAAATCAATACGATTTTGATCGGCAACTTTTAGACAATCGGGGGGCTGGTCATCTAGCGACTTCAGACCGTTAAGTATGATCGACTGACGATACTGGAACGAGGCAGTTCTTAACGTGTTAATATGAAAATTTATTCCCAAAACATTGATTAATTTGTCTGTTGGATTGTCTAATGTGATGATCGTATTCACGTCCTATTACTCTCACAATAATGTGCTTCTATGCAAAAAGATCGCCATAAATTCTGCCAATCGGGAATGGGGCTACTTTCTGCCTGCCCGTCTTAACATGTAAATTGAATTGTGCATTTTTTTGGAACTTCCTCTCACTGTGGAAACATTGCATACATAGCATAGTACCTATTGTAAACTTGTTTCGAAAAGAGCAACCGCCAAGTTTCTTGCTGGTTCTTCTCGACAGGAAGGGCATTCCGAACCAGTGGTAGACTCTTCGATGCAAAAGCACTTGTAAAAGTTTATTTGAATAAAAAATAATTCTATTCTATTCTATTCTATTCTAATCAGAGGTGATTGTAATCGTCATACTGATCGCATCGCAGGAGTCATGTTTTAAGGATAAGTGCAAATTCATCCAAGTTCGCTCGGTCAATTAGTATGGATGTATGCAAAAATGTACGATTACGAACTTTTTCTGTTACATTAAGTTTGATTAAGTTAAGTTTGATTTGCATGCAAAGCGAGGACCGTCGCAGACAATTTGCAAAACTGTTTTTATTTTACACTGTAGACAAGACACCGTCTTTGTCTATTAGGGTTCCACATCCAAAGGTTCTAACGGGACTCTACTACTAAGTCTCCGCTGTGCGTCCGTCCGTCTGTCACTGTCATGAACCGTAATAGATAGATAGATACTTGTTCAGGAATGTGTATTTCTACAGCCGCTAAAACAATAAATAATAAAAAAAATTAAATTATTATGGAGACCTCCATACAATAAACTTTTATTTTTGCTCGAACTTGACAACCATCATCAGCATATGATGATGGTTGTCAACCCTGGATGGCAACCCATCAAAGTCTCACTACTAAGCAGCAAGCACATATCTCCTTTAAGAGAAGGGTTATAGGTGCGAATCGGCAGCCTTCACACACCTTTGAGAACATTATGGAGAACTCTCAGGCGTGCAGGTTTCGTCACGATGTTTTCCTTCACCGTTAAAGCATGTGATATTTAATTGCTTAATCGCACACAACTCCGAAAAGTCAGAGGTGCGTGATCGAAACTGCGATCCTTCGAATGGAGACCACAGTGCTAACCACTAATTTATCACTGCTTAACTAACTCGGTGGTGGATGGTACGGAACTCTTCGTGAACGGGTCCGATTCGCACTTAGCCAGTTTTATTTTAATTAGCATGCATCGAGTTCTAGACGATTAATCCCAGGGGTCAGTTACACGTCAAGCGCTCTAACGGGCGAAATTAGTAAGGAAGTAGTAAGGTAACGGGGTGAAGGAATAATAACTACTATACTAAAAATTTTAATATACATAACGGAGTAAATAAATAATAAAATAACATGATTTCTGACAATCTAAGAAGGATTATATAATTAACATACCTAACCTTTTAAATTGATTATATTTATTATTGACATTATTGCTACATACATACCTACTAATAGTTATAATATTAATATTACAATAATTATTATTATTACAAATACATAATTTGAATATTATTATGAATATTATTATTATTATTTTAACGTTTGACGGAGCACTCATGAGCACTGAAGACAGTGCCACTCACACTAAACAAAAAAAAAAAAAAAAAGCCCTAACCCAGACAATTTTCAAATGTCACCACTTCACGATCATCGTGAGTTGGCACCTATTCAGAGCAAAATTCGCATTAAAAAAAGGTCTCTGACACCATGTCAGCGGATAACTGAGTGCGAAACATTAAAAAAAAAAAAAAAAAACGGGCGAAATTAATAACTTATCTAATAAAATCTACAGACTAAAGGTCGAAAATTTAATCCATATTCTATGTAATAAAGTGTAATAACATGTTAAAACAGATGGAAAACTCAATAAGTGGTGTGATTAATTCATAAACTTACTAAGGCCCGCTTGCAGAGACGCCGGGTTAGTTAACCCAGGAATAAATTTGTAATTTTGACAGAAGCTTTATACGAAATCTGTCAAATCTGTCTTTTTAACCCAGAGTTAGCTGCTAGCACTGGGTTAAAATGATAACTCGACGTTTCTGCAAGTGCGCCTAAGTATATTAATACCATAAGAAGACATAAAAAGGAGTGAGGAGTGAAAAAATCTCTTACGGCAATACTTAAAGATAGAAAAGGAAAGCGAATGTGATATCGGTGTGACCAGATTTCAAAGGAAAATTGGTCACATTGATCACCCCAACGACTGTTGGTTCTTTGAGCCACCTATTAAACTACTATTTGCCAAGCTTCGTGATTCGATGAGCTGTCGTTAACTCTGGTTCTCCTTCGGAACTCCTCATTTCTGATATCCAAGCTTGAAGCCTCAATAGCCCAATGGTTAAAGAGTGGTTAAAGATGCCCGTTGAAAACGATCTCGCTTTGCTTCGTTGATCCTAAAACACACCCCAAAAATTTGGAATGCCATTCCGGCTTCCATTTTTCCAATTAAGTATAACTTGGGTACCTTTCAATCAAGAGCAAATAGGCATGTTCTAGGCAAGCGCGCTCCATCTTAGGCTGCAACTTCACCTCGAACTATTTCGATAAAATTTAAATGGGACCACCTGGAAAGTATAGTAGCCTTTGAAACAAAAAAAAAATTCAAATCGTTTCAGGCGTCTTCCAGTAATCGGTGAACATACATAAAAAAAAGATTCCGATGAATTGAGAGTTAAAAATAGCTTAGTTCTGCCTCACTGTTTGACATCCAAATACGCACGGAAAACGTCGCAAGCTCCATTTTGTTTTGTCCATACAATAATATGATGAATTATTATTATTGTGTGGTGGTAGAGACTCACCTTCAATAATAACTAATCCAACATCACAATATGGATACTGCATAGGTATTGAGTGCGGTGCTAATGTAATTTTAATGATTGCAACCACAAAGCGCTCAGCGTAGCGAATACCAACTACTATTAATCTTCGAGCTTGTATTTAGTGTGATCACTTTGAAAGTGTTGAAAGTACATTATCTTAATTGATACCTTGATCGATTATATCTATTCAATAGTACAAAGTCCCAATGAAGCGTGGGAGCTGTAATCTATTAGGTACCTTTAGAGACGGTTTGTTAATAGCCGGGTGCCGCCGGCGGGAATGGGCCTACTTTCTGTCTGCCCGTCTTACCATGAGTTGAATTGTAGTACGTTTCTTTTTTTTGGAATTTCCCCTCATTGTGGAAATATTATATTTTATTCTAACAAAGTTGCATTAGGTTAAATCGGCTTCGCATTCAGCTGCCCACAAGATAGTATAAAAAACTAATTACAATGTAATAACTTCATAATATGTAATAATATTGTAAAATGATTATTTTGAAAAGAGCAACTGCTGAGTTTCTTGCCGGCTCTTCTCAGCAGAGTCCGCTTTCCGAACCGGTGTTAGAGTCATGACGTGTCATAAGAGCCACAGGTTGGCCTACGTGAAATAAATAATTTGGAGTTTTAATATTTTGGATGTAAGTGACGCAGTCTAAGATGGTAGCGGGCTAACTTGGAAGACATAATTATGGCAGTGGAAATTAAGCCCATAATCGGTTTGTACATGCCATCGTATCGGAACGCTAAATCGCTAGAAGAAACGTCTTTGACTGTAGGGTGGTAAGTTGGTAACTAGCCATGGCCAAAGTGTCCCATCAGGGCGAGGTGGTCAAAACGACAGGGGGGGAGCCCCAAGTTCGAGTTCTGGCTTGGGTCAAAAACGTTATTGGGTTTTCCTGTCAAGAGTTTCCTTGTAGCAGCCCGGAATGGGGTAGTTTTTTGCTATAACACCCCTATGTGTTAGTGTTAGTAGCAGTAGTTAGTTAGTAGTGCTCCGATAGTAGGTGAGTAAAGTTGATCTCTATTATTGAGGGAATAAAGGGCGTTATACTGCACTATAATATCTCTTCGTAGTTGGCTAGTAATCATTGGAATTTTTGTCAAACCTTTTTGGCCAAAAGAAAATTTCCTATTCCAGAACTTTATAAATATTTAGTTAAGCCTTTTCATCACTCGAGTCTCATTAATTAAATCGAGCTAAGAAAGGTAGGAAGCGTATAATTAGTTAATATTAAAAAAGCTTCTCATCCTTAATGAAAGTGTAGGAGATAATCCAGAGCTTATCCGATGCGAGTAGAAATAATATGACAGAGAATTTTCTATTACTATCTTTAAGGGGATTTTTCTGAAATACATAATTATAATTCTTGTTACTGTGAAGCAGTGATAGCCTAGTAGTTAGGACTATTCAGGAGGTCGCAGGTTTGTTCCCAGGTACGCACCTCTGACTTTTCGACGAAGGACAAACACTCTGTCGCATTTTTATTAAAAGTAAGGAAGGAATTTTTAAGAAACATAAAACCTAGTTGCGTATTGAACATTTTGCGAAAACTGATGATTGGCACAAGTAAGAAACATAAATGATAATTTAATAATTAATAACATTACAACATTGATAATAAACTATATTTCACTAGCTGACCCGGCGAACTTCGTACCGCCAACTTATCTATTATAAATTATAAAACAAATAAACTATCATAATCCAAAAAAAATATTTTGGAAATTATCTTTTAAGTTGGATCAAATTACAGATAGTTACGAAGTTTGATCAAAATCGGTTTGGTAGTTTAGGAGTCCATCGCGGACAGCGAACGTGACACGTAATTTATATATATTAAGATTATCTTTTTAACTAGCTTTTGCGTGGGCAAAAGCTTATTAAAAAGAAAATGAAGGTTCGATTTTCCTAACCCCTATTTTACTCCCTTAGGGGTTGAATTTTAAAAATCCTTTCTTAGCGGATGCCTACGTCATAACAGCCATCCAATGGTTTGAGCTGTGCGTTGATAGATCAGTTAGTCAGTCAGTCAGTCATTCACCTTTTCCTTTTATACTATATTTAATTAATATAAAATTAGTATACTCAGAATTTCCACTTTCCACATATCGCAACCACCGGTAGAACAGTGGATTTTTTTCCGCTCTACAACTTCTACAAGTAGGGATGGGATACGTTAGCAGGAATAGGTGTTCCAGGAGGGGTGAGAATAACATATCTAATCAATACTATTGTTATAAATTTATTATTTTATTATTATTATTTTTTTTAATTTTATTCTTTAACATACCTAATAGGTACCTAATTTTTGTGACTTCAAATTTATTTTATTTATTTGTGCTAGATTTAATATTTTTGTAGATATTGTAATTTAAATATTTCCTTTAAATATTTATAATATAACATTTTTGACATTCGTAAGCGCTTTTGTAAGCCTCAATCGAAGAAAAATAAACAACAGAATACAATACAATACGAATATTTTCAAACACTCATTATGGATAGTAAGATAGCTGTTCTAAATAAATTAGTAATTGCTTATCCGGCCAAGCTCGGCTTGAACAAATCTCGAGATGTAATTATTCATGAAATCCTGTAATTATCCCGGGCCAGCCAAAGCAGAAAATGGTGATAAGCCGCTACGAAATTAAGAGGTGTATCACACTGAATACAAATCAGCAGCAGTACTATGTAAATTTTTCGTTTAAGTGCGATTGTTCTAAGTTCTCATTTCGCCCAATTCACCTAATTAGCGATTGCACGGCTTGAACAAACTATGAATTACAATAATTGGACCGATTGTACGATGTGAGAACTGTGTCAATCGTGTTTAAATCAATTTTTCAAGTATAATAATATTAAGTATTTAGTCACACAAAAATACTGCATTTAGGTAAGGACCCAAATGCAGTATTTTTATTAAAGCCAGCCTTATCAAAGCCAGTTTCTTAAATACATACATACAGTTACTTCGCATGACGAAACATTTCGTGTCTAAGTTGAATTCATGGTTTCAAACAATAAAACTTGGGTGTCAATTTTATTTCTATGATATGAGATTTACTGAGATGTTTTTGATAAAAAATTGTTCCACAGTCAAACGGCATGCAATTTTAAAAGCAAATTAAATTATTACATAATTTTATTATACAAACATAATAGGTAATTATTATAGAAACAAAGAATATTTTTTATCCGGAAAAACAAAGAATTCTGACGCGAAATAATTTAGCTCAGCGGCAAATTGGCATAGGTTTCAAGCACTTTACAAGAGAGAAAACGCTGTGTAATTTTACGTCAGTGTGAAAGAACTGTAAGGGAAATGAAATCTTAAGGAAAGAAATAAATTCTCACGATGAGTCATTAAAACGTAACATTTAGAAGTGCGACGGTCCGTGAGACATCGATTATGACTTGCAAAAACTTAGTTCAGTACGAATAAATACTCCTGGCCCTATACTACCAACGCATAAAGCAGTATTAGTACAGTATTTTTTTAATTACTTTATAGTACAGCCATTTGGTGCTCAAATGGGGGGATCTTTTTTTATTGGGTCTCTACCCGACTACCAAAGGAGTCTAGTCTGAGAGAGAATCTGCAAGAGATGTCTGCCAATCCGCGCTTATCCCGTGTGGTGGTTTATGGCCTAGACCTTTCCCATTCTGAGAGGAGACCCCGTGCCCAGTGTAGGCTAAGGATGAGTTAAGATGAAGATGATGACGATGAATACTGCACTTTACCTCCAAAGAAGCTGAATCTACAATATATTCTCAATTTATCATTAGTGTTACTTACAGAGGCACAATCCATTAACTTTGGCGAATAGCACACTGACGGTAAGTCGTACGACTTTATTGCTCTCATCTCTTACTTTATTCGTTACCTATGAGACGTAAGTTTACTTTGCAGTCTCGATTTCAAAGTGGTTGAAAATGTTCATAGAGCATTTAAAGCAAATGTAAAAACAGAGAAGAATAAAATATCAAGAAACTTACTGTCTGTCTGTAGTCTGTACTGAAGCGGACTCAAAAATACTTCCATACCAGACTTTAGATTGCGACTATTAGCTCAATTAAAACGAGATCCTTAACAAAACTGCCAGCATTGACTTGATTGATTGTGCTCTCCAAGGAACAGGGAAAAGTCAATTTTTGGACCACCAGTTGGTCACCCATCAAGTCACCGATTTAAGTCCATGTTGCTTACCCAGCACAAACGACTGATATTATCATCGTCACCTCAATCGTCACAGCTGGTCCACTACTGCGCACCAGTCTTCTCGCAAAATAAGAAGGGTTTACCTTCAAAACTGGGTAAGACTGGTCAAATGAAGCCATAGTCCTCATTTGAGAACATTATGGTGAACTGTCAGTACTGCAGGTTTCCTCACGATGTTTTCCTTTACCTTGAATACCTGCTAAATACTGCCGTAACTAACACATCCTCAGATATCTTGGAAAGATTATAAGGGGAAACAATAAATAAAATTAAGTGGCACTCGGGGACTGCCGCGGTAAAGCTATTGCATAGCATTTCATATCAACTTATGCAATTATAATATTAATGCAATATTTTTTTTTGCATACTAAAAATTATGCAAAAAAAAATAAAAAACAAACAAACACGAAAAGCGAACTGTCACTACTTCGCGAGTGAGATTCGAACCTGCGACGGCATACATAAAGCGGCCGCTCGCCTACTGCGCCAAACAGAGCTACTTGTGACCCTCTAAAATGTTGAACGCTTCCTGAACGACGGTGTTAGGTTAATTTTCGTTGCGGAATTTCTTGATTCGGTCGCCGCGCTCAAACTGTTTGTCCTAGTTCAAAGCCCGCGATAAAAGCTATGCAATAGCTTAAAAAGTTGTTGGTGTGGTTACAACCTTAGGCAAAGTGAACGCAAATGTTTCCAGAGCAATATGTATTAACATCGGCGTGCACTAATACGCTATTAATATGAATGCATTTCCGACATGCAATTTGGGTGCGTAAAGGCTTTTCCACTATATCTGTTGTTGTTAGTGTAATCGATACCTAATACAAGCTAATATCAGATGCAGATGGGGTTAGATGCTGCGCCGGGTATGTTCACGGCTATGGAATTGATTTCTTCTCAGTAGAATTGGTGGGGGAGTCAATAAATGTTTTGTTTAAAGGAGCCTGTGCACTGAAGACGACCGACAACGCTCCTTATCAGGTAGGGCTGCACACACAAACAACCTCTGCACAGCGTCTTCGCCGGCGAAGACGAGGTCCCCGATTTCTAACGTCACCTGGGCGTGGATCCTTACCACGATCACGGGGACGTACGGACTAACTTAGTCCAGCCACTCCTCCCATTCGTCCCAACGTCATCCTAAGTCGTGGTCCGAGCCTCACAGGAGGTGCCCTTAGGAAGACGTTGCCCCCCGATGTCTTCGAGCCCTCTCTTCAAAATCCCAGGCAGAGCTTCGCGCTTGCCAACCCCCCCGGTGACGCTGTAACGGCCAGTAGGGCCAGCAGCATACACAATCCGAAACTACACTATCTGAAACTACAAGAAGTGGAGCCATGAGTGTTGAGTAGGGGTCTGCTACTTGTTTAGTTGTTTATTAATGACAAGCAAGCCCTTGACTGAAATTTCACCTGATGGTAAGTGCCGATGCAATCTAAGATGGTAGCGGGCTAACTTGGAAGGGTATATGCCAGGTTTAGTTATACCCACACCTTTTTACCTATTACCCCTAATCGGTTTCTACATGCCATCGTGCGGGAACACAAAATCTTTTAGCGGCAAGTCTTTGTCGGTAGGGTGGTAACTATACCAACCTTTTATATACCTTTGAGAATATTATGGATTATTATGGAGAACTTTCAGGCATGCAAGTTTCCTAACGACGATTTCCTTCATCGTTAAATTAAGTGATTTATATGCTTTAAACGTATAATAAAACTTCGAAAAGTTAGAGATGCGTGCCCGGGATCGTACCTTGGACCCGCAGAGACGGAGGCGGTAGTCTTAAGTACTAGGCTATCATGGCTTTTTGACGCTGGTTTGGTAGTCTTCTTCTTCTTCTTCTTCTCTCCTGGGAATTTTCTCCGCAAGTAGGCATGTTCGTCCGTTTTGCGTGGTTCCACTGGTGCGGCTCTCCGCCGGATCACTCCATCATGATCCAGCCGAGCTTCCTCCAGAATCCGAGCTGGTTTGGTAGTAAGGCTTGCCTGTAACCCAGTACCTATTATTCAGTGCGTGGTCGTCTACGCAGCCATAGATAATATGTACGTCATAATCATAGACTAGGAATACAGCACTGAGACGTTCCCAACTGTTCCTAAGGACATCAAAGTGAAAATATAGGTCGTACACTACAGTTATCAATTAGATCAAGTGAGTCACCCGAAGGAAGGTCGCAAATTTAATTGATCTAATTGAATTGCTTGAGTGATTGACGATAATAATTAACGGATGAGGGCGTGGCATACATCAAAGACGGATTCGGGGCAACGTCGATTGATTAGATGATAACATTGATAACGTTTCTTCAGACTTTAGACGCCTAAATCTAAGGCCAAGTATAGAATAAGGGGTCTTAATTATGATTAACTACTCGGATTTGGGAGGCTGGCGGGGTGAATGGAATTCGTCTGATATATATATTTCAACTAACGACCGACACTATTATTCCTACATGTTTTTTCTGTCTTAAGGTCGCGTCAGCTTGTTGCGTCGAAAATGTGGATTTATTTTCGCGCACGTACGTTTCTATCTTGCGCTCGTGCCCCTCGATTGTCTAAAAGTTGACGATCAAAACTTATTCATTTCATGGCATTAGCGTCAAAGTAAAATAAAACTTATCAGTATTGAATTAGAACTCAATTTCGTGTATGGCTTATAAGTTTATGTATGTAAGATCGCTCCATAGCGCTCCATGTTAAAATTGGTTGTACTCAAGTTGTACTGAATTAGTGACTTTAAATCAATACAATCACGGATTATTTTGCTTTGACGATAATGCCATCGAGTGCAAGTGCGATCGGTAGAGTAACCTTTGGACATTTGGTACACCCCGCGAAGTAAGAAGTTTTACTTCAATAATTTTGCGAAATAGCAGATGGAAAAAAGAATTTAAAACTCTCATTAAACATTCATTGTTTTGTTTATGGACTATGGTATTAGGGTTCCATACCCAAAGGGTGCCAACGGGGCCCTATTACTAAGCCTCCGCTGTCCGTCCGTCCGTCCGTCTGTCAGCGGGCTGTATCTCGTAAACCGTAATAGATAGACAGTTGAAATTTTCATATATTTTGTATTTCTATTGCCGCTTCAACAACAAATAATAAAAATTAAATTGAATAAAAAAAATACTAATTAATTTAATTTTTTTAACGGAACCCAAAAAGAGCGAGGCCCGACTCGGACTTGGCCGATTTTTTTGTTTCAATAAAACTTTACCCGTTTGGCTATTCTTAAGTTAGGTACTACCCTACAACAATACATAATTTTAAAGCAACGAGCTTTTACCTGCTGCTTCGCTCACGTTAAGTTCGATTTTAAACCCTTATTTTGCCCCCTTAGGGGTTGAAATTTCAAAACTCCTTTCTTAGCGGATGCCTACGTCATAATAGCTGTTTTCAGCCCGATCCGCCCAGTGGTTTGAGCTGTGCGTTGATAGATCAGTCAGTCCGTCAATCAGTCAGTCAGTCAGCTACCTTTTCCTTTTATTTGTTTAGATTATTGGGTTATCTTGTGGGTAGTTGAATGCAAAAAGCAAAAATCCGTAGTACCAGAACACCGCTATATTTTTTTGAAAAAGTAATAGGTCTTCAGTTTTATTAACATAATCGCTGTAGATGTACGTATTCGCACATTCCTATTAAGGTTTCCGAGACTATAACAAGGCGTTGCGAAGTTTTATGGCTGCTCATGAAAACGACAGCTGTCCAATGGGTTTCATTACACAGTAGACGTTGCCACTAAAATAGGTTATCCACCAGTCTCTGGCGCGATCTGATGGAATCGGAATATTATCTCAACCGAACGATTACAACGGAATACCTAATCCCTACTAATCACAGAATCGGGTAGAATAGAATAGAAATGTTTTTTATTCAAGTAAACTTTTTTACAAGTGCTTCTGAATCGTCGATGAATCAATCTACCACTGGTTCGGAATGCCGTTCCTGCCGAGAAGAACCAGCAAGAAACTGGGCAGTTGCTCTTTTCAAAACAAGTTTACAATATAATAGATATTATGCTATGTATGCAGTGTTTCCACAATGAGGGAAAGTTCCACAAAAGCATACCTAATTATATCTAATTATAATTCAACACATGCAGACAGAAAGTAGCCCCATTCCCGCCGGTGGAACCTGTTCACGAGCATGACGCATGGCCCAGCCATTGCTTCGCTTTCGCATAGACTTAGTTAAAATCGTTGTTAACCGTTACAAAGTAGACACCTGACAGCCGCAAATTTCGCAATTGATTTTGATTTCCTTACTAATATTACTAGTGGTTCGCCCCGAACTGAGACCTCGCGGTATCCCATAATTCCCATAAGGTAGTTTTAACTATATTATATTGTAATTAAAACGCGCCGAATCTGATGACGTCAATCGTCATCTGCTTTCGTGGATGGGATGCGTATTTACAATATTAAAGACAGCGCCATCTATTAACAGTATAGTGAAGTTTTGTTAAAAACATTGATGCCCATTAAAACTTAAATAATTTCGTTTCTTTATAATATTTATCTAATTTTAGTATTTGTTGTTCAAGTACAGGATACAAGTGAAGTAAGAAAATAAGTAGACCTTGAAAATATATAGCCAATTTTCTCAGAGAGCGTCTTCAAGCGAGCGTATTAAATCGCCACTTTGAAAGCCCCCCATTTCGTCAATTTTAGGAAAAAAAATAAAAAAAAAAAACGTTTGTACTCTGTTACAAATTGTCTTTAAAATGATACACAGAAAATCTATGAATAGCAAAAAAAAATTTTTACTTCGCATTCGCTTCTATGAGAGCCCCCCTGAAATAAAGGTTTTTATAACTTTTTAATCCATTTTCGGCTGGAGGCCATCGGTTTACATATTATATCTAAATTTGAAGTAATTACGTTCAGTAATTCAAAAGTTATAAGGCTCTGACAGACGGACGGACGGACGGACGGACGGACGGACAAGTGCAAATCGCTCTAGTAAACTCAGAGACCTCGCTTCGCTCGGTCAATAAATGTGAAAGTGTGTTTGTCTGTTGGTTTGTTGGTTTGTCCTTCAATCACGCCGCAACAGAGTTACGGATCGACATCATTTTTTGCATGGGTATAGTTGAGGGCCTGGAGAGTGACATAGGCTACTTTTTATCCCGAAAAATCAAAGAGTTCCCGAGGGATTTCAAAAACTGATTCCACGCAGACGAAGTCGCGGGCATCAGCTAGTTATCAATAAGTGCAACTTCTAGTGACTTCGTCTCATAAAGTGACGAATTGTCTTTTGAAATCTGGTCATAGTGATATCAGATTCACTTTCCTTTTCTATCTTTCTTTAGGTAATGCTGTAAGATAATATTTCGCTCCTCACTCCTTTGCCTTTTTACGGTAGTAAAATATCTAAGTTGTTGTCATAGATTTAGGGTTGGTAGACGCTACGCACCTACTAGATATCGTCGGCGTACTAGTAAATTGCGGCAATTTTTGTACGCATGAACTGGCGTACCCATGTACTCACTCTCGTAGCAACCAATGTTTGACATTTTCAAATACACACACGCACACGCACACACACACACACGCACACACACACATACACACACACATGCACATGCACACACACTATTATGCATTATTCCATGAAATGCAACTATTTTTCAAAATTATTCAAGGACTCCTGGAAAAATGTCTACCTTAGAGCTAAGCTATCCTTATGCACATGGCAAGTCACGTCATATTTAAGCTTGATTCCTTGAAATCCTATATTAACGTTCTTGTATCCTGTAAGATAACGTTATTGTATGGTTATCCTACTCAACATGCTTACACAAACTCTCCTGAACGTCTAGAGGATATTAGCGAATAGCGAAACACAGATATATCCATTCACAGCAGTTTAGGGAAATGGCTCCTTTACGAATGACTATGTTATATCAAATAAAGTGTTTTTTTTAATATGAAAGACAATACTCTGCTTCTTTTAATTTAAGGAATAATTATAATTTCACTCGATGATGCCCGCGACTTAGTCCGGGTGGATTTAGTTTTTTAAATCCTGCGGGAACTCTTTCATTTTCGAGATAAAAAGAAAAGTAGCCTATGCCACTCTGCAGGTCCTCAACTATATCCATGCAAAAATCATCGATCCATAGAAGATCCATAGCTTTGTTGTAGCGTGATTGAAGGGCAAACCAACAAATAAACAAAAACACTTTCGCAGGATAAGGATTTGTGTACCTTTAGGTATTAGGGCCACTCAGTGTGCAATGAATAGAGCTGAGTATCCCAGAGTGGTCTAATCGGAAATGCGATCCGCATATGAACAAAGGTTACCGCCGTAGGGCATTGCGTCACAAAGCTGAAGTGGCAATGGATTGGGCACATAGTTCTATGAACCGATAGTCGTTGATGGGGTCCTTAGGTTTTGACGACCTCCCTGGCGCAGTGGTGAGCGCTGTGGTCTTATAACTGGGAGGTCTCGGGTTCGATTCCCGGCGGAATTTATAATTTCCGAATTGTCTCTGGTCTGGTCTGGTGGGAGGCTTCGGCCGTGGCTAGTTACCACCCTACCGTCAAAAACGTGCCGCCAAGCGATTTAGCGTTCCGTTTAGAAACCGATTAGGGGTATGGGATGAATGTTCACTGCCATACCCCTTACAAGTTAGCCCGCTACCATCTTACACTGCATCGTCACTTACAATCAGGTGAGATCGCAGTCAAGGACTATCTCGTCATCGAATAAAAAAAACCTACTGGAGTGGCGAGCCCGCACCGGAATTTGCAGTATTAGCAACCCCCCACTAGTTGGGCCGACGGCATCAGACGATTTACAGTAATCTAAATACAGGCGGCGCAAGACCGAGTCATGTGGAAGTCTATAAAAGGGACCGCGGATGCCCAGCTGTCCTGACCTCTATCGGTTTAAAAGAAGAAGGATTTACTGCGAGCGATGTATTTCGCATCGAAATTGCCTGACAACTTTTACTACTGCAAAAATTGCGTTAGAGAAGTTGTCAAATTCCTAGAAATTCTGGAAGGTACAAGTTGATTTGCATTCTTTCAACTTTCCACTGTAAGTATGCCGTTGAAAGTCAACTTAGTGCATCCAGAAGCTTAAAGTAAAACTTTGCAGAGCGGATGTTTCATACAATATGATTATTTTACCATTTGCCACACTGTGTTTGAAAGTTCCCAATATTGTCTAAGAGCTGAGCTGTTAGTCATTCAATATGAACATAAACTAGTCTAATAACATATATAATCTATAAATAAACAACATAAAAAACATAAGTAATTTAATGTAAAAAATTCTTTTTAAAAAACCGACCACAAACACCTGTGCCACTACAAAGTATATAATTTATTGTTGATTTTTTAAAAACCGCTCGACCGATTTCATCACCCTTTTTTCACCTGGAAAGTATACCCTTTAAAGCAGAAAGAGAATTTCCCAAATCGGTTCAGGCCTCTAGGAGTAATCGGTGAACATAAAAAAAATAAGATTTCGACGAATTTAGATCCCCCTCCTTTTTTGAATTCGGTTAAAAAGTATAAATAATATTAGGCTTTTATCACATCTTCAGGGAGTCGCAGGGAGCCGCTGGATTCAGGCGGCGCAAGACTGAAGCCTGTGGAGGTCCATGCAGGAGAACCATCTAAAGGTTGATAATGATGATGATGATGATCACATCTCAACCGTGAAATCGCTGAAAAAACGTCATAAATCTTCAGCTACACGACAAGCGAAACAAAACCGAATCTGAAACCGATTTTTCCATAACTGTGAAGTTAAACGATTACTTAGTGGATGGGATTATTGGTTAACATCATGGCCGCCGGAGTTATGCGGTGTACGACCATTATTTATCGTCTGCAATTAAACCGTTATTCGTTATAATTAACAGATATTCATTTAGCGCTTCATAGTGGTAGCATTTTGGCTTTATCGCGGTTACATTACACATACAAAAGCATCAATATTTTATATATTATTACGTTTAATCTATATAGTGTTCTTCTTCTTCTTCTTTTCGAGCCTCATGTAATCCATCGTTGGACATAGGCCTCCTCATGTGCACGCCATTCTGCTCGATGTTGTGCCAACCTCAACCAAGTTTTTCCCACAAGCTTGACGATGTCGTCGGACCAGCGCGAAGGTTGCCTCCCCACATTTCTCTTGCCAGTACGTGGTCTCCACTCAAGCACCAAGCGGGTCCATCGGTCGTCTGTTGTCCTGGCCACATGCCCCGCCCATCTCCACTTTGACCTAGTCACTTTCAAAACAATATCTGTCAGTCCAGTTCTTTCACGGATTGTGGTATTAGGTATCCGGTCAATGAGCGATATACCGAGCATGGCTCGCTCCATTGCCCGTTGTGCCACTTGTAGTTTTGTTATTAATTGTTTTGTCAGTGTCCAGGTTTCCGAACCGTAGGTCATGACGGGTAGCACACACTGTTCGAACATTTGACGTTTGAGATAAGTGGGGATCTTCTTGTTTCTTAGGACGTCGGATAGTTTACTGAAGGCAGCCCATCCGAGTTGGATTCGACGTTCTACTTCTCTCATTTGGCTTTGCTTATCCAAGGTCAATATTTGTCCTAAGTATACATATTCATCGACCTTTTCAATCCGTTGGCCTTGGATAGCAATGTGGTCCATATCCGTATTTTGACACATGAACTTTGTCTTCCCTATATTCATTTTTAGTCCGACAGCAGACGAAGCCTCCTGCAGTTGTTCGAGCATTGTCCGCAGATCTTCAGGTTGTCTAGCGAAGAGAACGATGTCATCGGCAAAGCGTAGATGCGACAGCACTCTTCCATTAATGTTCACTCCCTTGTCAGACCAGTCAAGTAGCTTAAAAACGTCTTCTAAAGCGGCAGTGAATAGTTTTGGAGATATGGTGTCGCCCTGACGCAGTCCTCGTTGGATACTAATTGGCTCGGAAAGTTCATGAAGCCTTACTTGGATTGTAGCACCCCTGTATATTTCCTTAAGCACT
Source organism: Oeneis ivallda (assembly GCA_029955525.1). Lineage (NCBI taxonomy): Eukaryota > Metazoa > Arthropoda > Insecta > Lepidoptera > Nymphalidae > Oeneis > Oeneis ivallda. Next base: position 3,619,538 of record JARPMR010000017.1, on the reverse strand, counting down.
TCCACGTATCTACTATCCACAAGGCATCTCTGTAGCGAGTGGAATATAGCCCAGTGTTCGACGGAAGACTATATAGTGTTACGTTCCCTCAAATATGGTTGAGCGAAGCAACGGCTGGGTCATGCGTCAACGTCATGCTCGTGAACGAGTTTCACCGGCGGGAATGGGGCTACTTCCTGTCTGCCCATCATATGTATTGAATAATTGTTGTAAGTAGTATGCATTTTTGGAACTTCCCCTCATTGTGGAAACACTGAATACATAGCTTAATATCTATTGTTTTAAAAAGAGCAACCGCCGAGTTTCTTGTTGGTTCTTCTCGGCAGGAAGGGCATTCCGAACCAGCAGTGGTAGACTCATCGATGATTCAAAAGCACTTGTAAAAAAGTACATTTGTATAAAATATATTTCTATGCTATTCTCTTCTATAGACGGGCTGTTATTTAACTATAGTTTTAAAGTCAGTTAAGCTTATTGTTAAGTTACTAATAAGATTAATAATATATTATGACTCTCACACCCGCATACAAAATAAATAGATATAGGGCCAAAAAGTATTATAAACATAAATATATACACACAGATAAATAAACTTACTTAAAGATTACATAAATAAATACTTGTAGCGGGCGGAAGATTACGCCCCGGCAGGGGAGACCAGACGGCCGGGGGTCAGGGCGACAGGCTGAGAAACCGACGGACTATCCTAGCCGAGTCTAGCAACACCGCTTTCTGCATCTTGGCCGCGAGCGAACCGCCACGGAACCCCAGTCGCCTCAGATGGTGAGCAAGGCTGACTGGGATCAACCCATTCGCAGAAATAACGATTGGGATGGTTTCAGTGGACTCCACATGCCACATGCCAGTAACCTCGTGAGCCAGATCTAGATACTTTCGTTTTTTCTCTGTCTCCGCTCTCACGAGGTTCTCGTCATGTGGGATGGTGATGTCCACTAAAAACACCCTCGACTGTGGCCGGTCCATCAGCACGATGTCAGGCTTATTCGCCAGAATCGTCCTGTCCGTGATGATGGACCGGTCCCAATAGAGCCGGACTCCGTCACGCTCAAGCACCGGCACCGGTGTGTACCTATAGTACGGCACTCTCTCATCCAGGAGACCGTACTTCAGAGCAAGCTCTTGGTGAAGGATTTTGGCCGCTTGGTTGTGTCTGTGCAGATACTCAGTGTTAGCAAGAGCCGAACATCCCGAGAGCACATGCCTGAGTGACTCACCGGGATGGCGACACGCTCGACAGATGTCGTGAGTGCCATCCTTCAGGATGTACCTTCGGTAGTTCCGCGTCTTAACCACCTGATCTTGTATTGCACACACAAAACCTTCGGTTTCCCCAAAGAGGTCACCGAAGCGCAGCCATTGCACGGACGCTTTTTTATCTACGTGCGGCTCATTAAGAGCTTTAAAAAAGCGTCCATGCAACTCCCTCTCCTTCCATACGGTCTCCCGGTCAGAGGTGCTTAGTACCACCGGTTTCTGCCACTCGAGTTTGGCCAAAGATAGGGGAGTGAGTCCTTTGTCACATTCTATAACGTCTCTATGCATTGGACACTCACTCTTCGTCTCAAAGTAGGTTCTGAGGCTGGATATCTCCCGATTATGCATGGTCAAGACCATGCTTAATACGCCTCGACCTCCACATTTTCGGGGTATATACAACCTCATAACAGACGATTTGGGGTGGTGCATGCGGTAGAGAGTCATAGTCGTGCGGACTTTTCTATCCAGTGCGTCTAGTTCGGTCTGAGTCCATCTGAGTACGCCAAAGGTGTACATGAGAACGGGCATGACCCAGCCGTTATATGCTCGGACCTTATTGGCGCCCGACAAATAGCTTTTACAAACTGTTTGCGCTCGAATTGAGGGTCATTTAAATTGTATACAAAACTTGCTAATCGGATGTTCCTCGTCCCCCGCGCGACGCCCCCCGCCGCGCGGCTAGATTGTCTACGACGGTGTTGATTTGTTTCGTTTAAAACTAAATCATAACGACCTCTGGCCGCGCGCCCGCGCCGCGCCTCGCATTCCTCCTAGCATTCGCTTCGAAAACTCTGGCGCGTCGGTCGGTTTTGGCATCGCGTGTGATATTTGGAAGACGCAACTCAATTTGCAAATCCTTTTGTGAATCGTTCGGCGGCGGTCTGAAAGGACCTTTGTTTTCGTTACGTTCACGCGACGTGCGCATTTTTGGAGCATCGCGCGACTGACTTGTGAGGGAACTAAGATAAGTGGCGCCGCCTCGGTCACTTGTGAATTTAACTGTGCGAGCGCCATTTGGAACACTGCGCTTTGATACGTCGTGAATTCACGTTTTTGGAGGGCATTGCGCCTCATCTTTGAACTATAATTTGTTGGTGTCTCATGTTAATAACTACGCGTCATATTTGCATCGCGGTTAAGTGCGGGATTGATTGACGTTCGATTGACGCCATAATATATACAGTGCAAGTACAGTGCAGACGGTGGTCCGTGTTTTACTTTACGAGTTGGCGGAAGGCTCAGTGGGATCACGAAGCATCGACCGAGCATCTATAGGGGCGACCGCACACTGGTCTAAACTGGGTGCCTTGGGGTCATACACACTACACACCTATCTCTCATCACACATCCACCACACCTACTGGCGCCTCTAGGCACCTGGCAAGGACCCACCGCGGAAATCTCCGGTGAGTACTAGATGTAAGATACGAGTGGACTCTCTGGAGTGGAGAGAATTTCCATCGGTCATTTTGGGCCCGACCTTCCTTTGCCCGTGGAGAAAGCTACTGATGGGCCCTAGTATTCTCCACCCTGGTCTGGGCAACGGAGGGCCGTAACATTCTGGTAGCAGAGCGTGGTTGCGCGATTAGTCCTTTAATCACGCCCGGCCGAGAAAAAAGTTTTTTTTATTTTTTTTTATTTTTGATTTTTGCTTGCGTATCGTAGTCGAACCACGCCTGTAGGGTTAGGTGCCTACGCGTCTGTTCTTTAGGGGTAGGTAGATTAGTTTGAAGTGTCGGTCGCCTTAGTGAGGCATCTTGCGGACCTGCTGTGTGTGTGTATTTGTGTTCTAAATTTAAGTTAATTGCGTCGTGATGCCACCGCAAAAGCCACCGGCGCTTCGCTTGCAAGCGGAGCTGCGTTGGGCCGCGAATGCCCATTTGTTGGTAGCGCGACCCGACCGGGTCCATTGTCTCCAGAAGCGGCTCGAGCAGGTCGCGGCTCGTAGGGCCGTGGTGGAGGAGGCCTATATGGACCTCGAGGCCTCGGAGGTAGAAAAGAGCGTCTAATTGGACTCCTGCCTCGCGGATTATGAACAGTTTTTCGCGCTTACGGATGAAATGATAGAGGCAGGAGCCAAATACGCCAAGGAAGCTCGGGAGGAGCGGCTGAGCGGCCTGCCGGAGTCCCCCCGGAAGCCTCCTACTCAGCCGGAGCTGCTGGGGCGTTTACCCACATTGGATCTCCCCCGTTTCTCCGGGGTCATGTCGCAGTGGCTGTCCTTTGTAGGACTGTTTGATGGCCTAGTGGACGCCCGGAGAGATCTAACGCCCAGCCAGAAGATGGCATACCTTCTGGCTTCCTTGGAAGGGGAGGCTTTGGGCGTCGTCAGTCATTTAAAATTGGCTGACGACTCGTACCAGACCGCCCGAGACCTCCTCGCCGGAAGGTACGCCAATGTCCGACGCATAGCGGACGAGCACGTAAGGGGGCTCCTCAGCCTCCCGCTGCTAAAGGACAGGGCGAGGCTACGTACGGACATCCTAAACCCCGTCCTGGTAGCCTGCAATGCCTTGCGGCGTCTCGATTTGCCGGTGGACCAGTGGTCCTTTCTGCTGCTTCATATTGTGCTGTCCCGCCTACCTCTCGATCTTCGGATCCATTTCGAAGAAAGGTACGGCGGGGACGGCGTATCGCACATTCCGCCCTTCAAGGACCTGATTAGGTTCTTGGAGGGCCAGTGCCGGCAAATTGAGAATGCCGCAGGCACCATGGACGATGCCGGGGTTGCCAACCGGGCCGCGCCCAAGGAAAGGCGCCAGCAACCGGCCAAGACCTCGCCAACCCCCCCTAGGTCGAGTGGAGCTCCCGCGGTAGGGCGTCGGCCCCTTCCTTCGTATAGTGGCCTAGCGGCCGAGGAGTCTTCCCCCTGCTCCTATTGCCGAGCACCGCATCGGGTGACATCCTGCCCGAAACTGTGGAGTAAGCCGGCCCCGGCGAGGCGAACCATTGCTAAAGAGCGCCGCTGGTGCTACTCTTGTTTGGAGCGGCATCTCCAACGAGACTGCCCGCACCGGCGGCCCTGTCCGCACTGCCAGGGCATGCATCATGCAATTCTCTGCCTGGGTGCGGACGGCTCTTCCTCTAGGGCCTCCGCCGGGCCCGCATCTCCCACGGGCGGGGGCACTCAGCCACGCCCTCTGGCGGCAAACGCTCGGCGCTCACCAGTCAGCCACCGTGCCCCTGGCTTTGAAGGGGGTCCCTCCCCCGACCAGTCGGGGGGTCGTTCCCCCAGGGGCGGGGGGGTCGTCACCCCCCCTCAGCGTGTGGAGAGGAACCTCACGGCCACTCAGCGGTCACCCCGACCCTTCTCACCCCCGTTAGCTGAGCGGCCGCGGCTGGAGTACCACCTACCTCCTTTTGGTCGGTACCGGTATTACGGGGTACCGACCACATTTAACATGACTCGGGCCTACTCCTCTCCAAGGTTCCCCGAAGCTCCGCAGGTCGGCCCGTACGGCGATTTCCGACCACAATTAGTGGAGCTGCCGGAGGAATGCCGCTTTCCGGACCCCCGGTTCGACCGCGGGTCCGATGGAGGCAGCTCCAGCTAGGTAGCTGCCGCCCTAGCTTCCACCACGGCCACCTCCACTGATCTTTTGAGCCGTCAACAGTCCAATTGTCAAACTGTTCTATTGCCGACGGCCTCAGTGAGGGTATACAACCCGAGCGGCGACTGTTTAACAGTTCGCGCTCTATTGGATTCGGGTTCACAACGCTGTGTGGCCTCAACTTGGTTGGTAGGAAGACTAGGGCTCCCCTGGAGCTCTGAATCACGTCCGATGGTAGGTATCGGAGGTGCCGAGCCTCCTGCTCCTAGGGGACAAGCTCAGTTGGTGTTTGGCCCTGCCAGCGAACACCTTCACATTTTAGTTAAGGTGAATGTCCTCGATGACATTGTAGGGTTTCTCCCTAACGTCCGTATAAATGACAGCGCGGTTCGTTGTGCGTCGGGTTTGAGACCGGCAGACCCTCAGTGGTCCCAACCGGGGCCTATAGATTTGTTGCTGGGGGCCGACGTGCTGGGGTTCATCCTGTTAGGTGGGATACGAGTCCTACAGCCCGATGGCTTATCAGCCATGTCCACTGTATTTGGGCACAGTTTCTTTGGACCAGTTCTGTGGTCTCCACCTCCTCCGACGGTCGAACCGCTCTTTGTGGTGGGCGTGTCACTCTCGGACGTCGTCCAGCGGTTCTGGGAAGTGGAGGAGCCGCCACACGCGGCTCGAGTCAACCCTCTGGACCGTGAGTGCGAGTTGTTCTACCAGAACAATACCGGCCGTCGTGTTGACGGCCGCTTTGTCACTCGCTTACCCTTTCTTGACTCACGGCCCCCGTTGGGCCAATCTCGTACCCTGGCCGAAAAGAGGTTGCTCTCCATGGAGCGCCGTATGAGGCGCGACCCAGCCTTTCGCGACAAATATGTCGAGTTCATGCGCGAGTACCAAGAGCTGGGTCACATGTCACCGTCCAACTTCGACTGGCGGTCACAGGAGCACTACTTCCTCCCTCACCATGCGGTCTTGAGGACCCCGGGGAGTAAAATTCGGGTAGTTTTTGACGGCTCCGCTCCTTCGTCAAACGGCGTGTCCCTGAACCAGTGTCTCCACTCTGGTCCTAAATTGATCAAGGACATATCCGACATTTTGACCCACTTCCGTCGGCACCAAGTGGTTTTTGTAGCCGACATTCGGATGATGTTTCGACAGTCAGTGGTCCATCGCGATGACCGTCGATATCAGCTGATATTGTGGCGCGAGAAGCCCAGCTATCCGATCCAGGTGTTCGAGTTGAACACCACCACCTACAGACTCCGGTCCAGCCCGTACATCGCCATGAGAACCCTCCTTGAACTTGCTGAGAAGGAGCGTTTGAGATACGCTCGGGGGGGCTTCTATTTTGGAGACTTCGGTCTACATGGACGACATTTGTACGGGCGCCTCCACAGTCGAGGATGCTCTTGTATTGAGAGACGAGTTGATTGCCATCCTGAAGTCCGGAGGATACGAGTTGCGCAAATGGCTGTCGAACTCCTTTAATATTTTGAAAGACCTCCCTCCCAGGAGAGGATCAACAAGACCCTCATCTATTCGAGCACCCTGAAAATCCTAATTTGTTGACTGTGCTAGGTATCCAATACCAGCCTGTTCAGGATACCTTCACGTATCGAGTCAAACTCGATCCCCCTCCTAAAGCATGGACCAAGCGCTCCGTGCTGTCTACAGTAGCCCGCACCTTCGATCCCAATGGATGGATCACTCCGGTCATTTTTCTGGCTAAGTGCTTTCTTCAAAAGCTCTGGATATCCGGATTGGGTTGGGACGAGCCTCTTAGCGGCGCTCTCTTGCGAGAGTGGCTCTCCATTGTGTCCTCCCTCCCGGACATCAACCGGGTCTCCATGCCAAGGTGATTCCTCCCTCCAGGGAAATGCCGGGCTACCCTACATGGATTCTGCGACGCCTCTGAGAAAGGCTATGCGGCTGTCGTATATTTGCGGACTGTGAACTCTTCTGGCCATACTTCTGTCCATCTTGTACTTGCTAAAAGCAAGGTCGCTCCCATTAGGTCCCGCTTGACTATACCTAAGTTGGAACTGTCCGGAGCCGCTCTTCTCACGCGACTCTTCAACCACGTACACTCGTCTTTGAATTCCGTCATCGATATTACGGACGTCTACGCTTGGTCGGACAGTGAGATAGTACTTTGTTGGCTCAGAGCTGCACCTCACAATCTGGAGGTATTTGTAGCGAATCGCGTGTCTCAAATCCAGAACTCTGAGACGTCTCTCAACTGGAGACATGTCCCAGGTGAGTTGAATCCCGCAGACTGCGCTTCTCGCGGCTGTGAAGCCCCTTCTTTGGTTGACCACCCGCTGTGGTGGGGGCCTAGTTGGTTGACTGAGTCTCAGTCATCCTGGCCCCAGAATAAATACTCCGAACCGATTGATTTGCCTGGCCTACGAGCCCGAGTAGGAGTGGTCAAGGATAAGCCCACTCGGGACTTCTCCCTGCTAGAACGGTACAGTTCTCTCGATAAACTCTTAGGAGTGACTGCTTGGTTGCGTCGATTTGTCCGCAATTCGAGAGACCCTTCCAACCGAATCTCGGATTCCGTTCTGTCCCCTAGCGAGCGCCGCGAGTCTTTGATGTATTGGACCCGTATGGTCCAAGAGGAGCATTTTGAGCCCGTGATTGAAACTTTGAAGCGGGGCTCCGTCGTCAAGGGCGCTCTGGCCCGCCTGAACCTCTTCCTGGACGACTCTGGGATGCTTCGCGTTGGCGGACGGTTGAAAAATTCTCAACTGCCGTACGGGGCTCGACACCCGTTACTGCTCCCCAAGGACGACGCCTTTGTCCGGTTGCTGGTGACTCACCATCATGTTAGGAATGCCCACGCTGGGTGCAATACTCTGTCGGCTATTTTGCAGCGGGAGTTTTGGATTTTGGCTGGCCGACGCACCATTCGGAGCGTCATTTTTAAATGCATACCATGCTACAAATTGAAGGCCACCACCTCGCCGCCTATGATGGGTAACTTGCCACCCGACCGCGTCAGGGCCATCCGACCATTTTCCGGAGTCGGAACAGACTTTGCTGGCCCCTTCCTCGTCAAGGCATCCAACCTTCGTAATGCGCGCTCACATAAGGCTTACTTGTGCGTTTTCGTGTGCCTCGCCACTAAGGCCGTGCATTTGGAACTTGTAAGTGCCCTCAGCACTGAGGCATTTGTGGCCACCCTGGGCCGCTTCGTGTCACGTCGTGGTTTGCCTGACCTGATCCGGTCCGATTGCGGGACCAATTATAAGGGCACGGACAGGTATTTGAGAGAGGTCGTCGAATTTCTGTCCAACAACAGGACTTATTTAGGTACTGCGATGGCCAAGAAGGGCATCCAGTGGAAATTCGACCCTCGGGCTTGCCCACATTGGGGCGGCATTTTCGAGGCGGTGGTTAAAGTTGCAAAAACGCATCTCCGTCGCGTTATTGGCGAAACGATTTTGACATTTGAGGAGCTCGCCACTGTTTTTTGTAAAATTGAGGCGGTACTCAACTCTCGGCCCCTTTGTCCCCTCTCGTCCGATCCAAATGATTTGGAGGTTCTCACCCCTGGCCACTTCCTGATTGGCCAGCCACTTAACGCCCTGCCTGAGTATCCCTTCAAGGAGGTAACCTCTTCGTGTTTGAGCAGATTTGAATTGCTGCAGCAGATGACTCAGAGTTTTTGGCACCGATGGTCACTTGAGTACCTACATCTTTTGCAGCAGCGCGTTAAGTGGTCTGACAAGACGGACCCTCCTCAGGTTGGATACCTCGTGTTGGTGAAGGAACCCAACGCTTTGCCTTTGTACTGGCGCCGAAGGCGCGTTGTTAAGTTGCTTTATGGATCGGATGGAGTGCCTAGGGTGGCCGAGGTTTTGGTCGGAGATTCGGTCTTGCAACGTGCTGTGGCGACCCTGTCCCGTTTACCAATTTGCTCGCGGACATAATGTCCTTATGTCCGGGACGGGGGTTTGTTTGCGCTCGAATTGAGGGTCATTTAAATTGTATACAAAACTTGCTAATCGGATGTTCCTCGTCCCCCGCGCGACGCCCCCCGCCGCGCGGCTAGATTGTCTACGACGGTGTTGATTTGTTTCGTTTAAAACTAAATCATAAAGACCCCTGGCCGCGCGCCCGCGCCGCGCCTCGCATTCCTCCTAGCATTTGCTTCGAACACTCTGGCGCGTCGGTCGGTTTTGGCATCGCGTGTGATATTTGGAAGACGCAACTCAATTTGCAAATCCTTTTGTGAATCGTTCGGCGGCGGTCTGAAAGGACCTTTGTTTTCGTTACGTTCACGCGACGTGCGCATTTTTGGAGCATCGCGCGATTGACTTGTGAGGGAACTAAGATAAGTGGCGCCCGCCTCGGTCACTTGTGAATTTAACTGTGCGAGCGCCATTTGGAACACTGCGCTTTGATACGTCGTGAATTCACGTTTTTGGAGGGCATTGCGCCTCATCTTTGAACTATAATTTGTTGGTGTCTCATGTTAATAACTACGCGTCATATTTGAATCGCGGTTAAGTGCGGGATTGATTGACGTTCAATTGACGCCATAATATATACAGTGCAAGTACAGTGCAGACGGTGGTCCGTGTTTTACTTTACGAGTTGGCGGAAGGCTCAGTGGAATCACGAAGCATCGACCGAGCATCTATAGGGGCGACCGCACACTGGTCTAAACTGGGTGCCTTGGGGTCATACACACTACACACCTATCTCTCATCACACATCCACCACACCTACTGGCGCCTCTAGGCACCTGGCAAGGACCCACCGCGGAAATCTCCGGTGAGTACTAGATGTAAGATACGAGTGGACTCTCTGGAGTGGAGAGAATTTCCATCGGTCATTTTGGGCCCGACCTTCCTTTGCCCGTGGAGAAAGCTACTGATGGGCCCTAGTATTCTCCACCCTGGTCTGGGCAACGGAGGGCCGTAACACAAACTTTTGTCAGGCGGTCAAAAAAGACCTCGCAAACTGACTGTTTCACGTCCGCCTCCTTTACCCCCACGGATTGTGACATACCCAAATACCTGTATGACTCAGCTTCAGAGAGGGTCCTGATGTTAGATGGCTCGAGATTGATCTCGGCCGAATGAGTAAGCTGTCCCCTCTCCACATGTAAGACCGCACACTTGTCTAGTCCAAGCTCCATCCTGATGGAGTTACTGAACTCAGTGGTGATATTCAGCAACTCCCTCAGGCGGGTGGCATTGGGTGCTAGCAGCTTGAGGTCATCCATGTAGAGAAGGTGAGGTACTTTTGTCCCTCCTCTCTGAAACTGAAAGCCTGTCCCTGATCTCTCCAGCAAAGAGCTGAGAGGGTTCAGCGACAGACAAAACCATAATGGACTCAGACAATCGCCCTGGAAGATACCCCGCCGTATCTTGATCCGGTCACCCGCAGCCGCTAACCGCTCGCCATGGAGACAAAGGATCGTACTCCATTGCCCCACACACTCTCCGAGGAAGTCTCGAACTGTACTATCGACTTTGTACAGCTCAAGGACCCTCAAGAGCCATGAATGGGGCACCGAGTCGAATGCCTTCTTATAGTCAATCCAGGCGGCAGAGAAATTCCGGCGATTGCGTTTGACCAGTTGGCCCGCGACGGAGTCGATGAGAAGGAGCTCCTTAGTACCACGACCACCGCCCCGACATCCGTTCTGAGCCCAGACATGATGTTGTTCTCGTCAACGTGACGGGAAATCTTAAGGCTCAGAACGCATGTCAATGTCTTATAGATGGTAGTAAGACATGTGATGGGGCGGTACTTAGCTGGGTCAGCGGTATCGGTTGACTTAGGAGCTAAATGAGTGATCCCGGTGGTGAAAAGGCTCGGGAGTGCCCTTTGCTCGAGAGCATCTTGGAATTGTCGAGCCAAAGTAGCATGGCAGAGCGAAAAACCCTTCAACCAGTAGTGATGCAGCCCATCGGGTCCCGGACTTTTCCAGTTCGGGGCCCAGCGCACCGCACCAGCTACATCGAGACGAGATGGCGACGGGGTTCATCGGCTCTATTGAGGCACATGCTTCCTCAACCGCCGCAATCCAAGGGCCCTCCTCATGCTCCACCTCTCTTGACCATAAATTTCGCCAAAAGGCGACGAGGTCAGCCGGGCTCGGCCGCTGAGAGGTAGAACAGACTGCTGGGCACTCCAGTTTTTTATAGAACCTTTTCTGATCACTCGAGAAGAGGCGATTTTGCTGAAAGCGCTCGACTCTTTCCGAGTATCGTCGAATGCGGTTCCCCCATGCAGCGATTTTCTGCTTCAGGTCGTCGATGCGCTCCGTTAGTTTTTGGGCTATATCGGGCTGATCTAGCCGCACCCCGAGCCCATTAAAGGCTATTCTAACGGAGCGCACAATCCTTGGCCTAGTGTTGCCCGACCTGAAACTCTGCAGTCTGCCAATGAGAGCTCTGGCCAGGGTGATACGGTGTTCTATTCTCCTTTTCCAGGCTGGTTCCGTGCTGCGCCTTAGAGTAGTGCGTCCACGTTCTTGGGTCTTGACACCCATGAAACGATGAACAGCTAAGGCCGCACCAAAGAGAATAGAAGCCGTATCATCCAGGCCAGTACTGCGCTCAAGGTATTGAGGCAGCATTTGGTTTATGGCCTCAATGACATCCCGCGTCGCTACATTTAATGCGAGTCGGGAGAGCCGCGGACGGTTCTCTAGAGGAGCACTCCGGATCTCCGAAATCGCCTCTTCTAAAATCCTTCTCATCCGCTCTATGTCAAAGGAAACTGTTTCCTCCGTGTCCTCCTCCACAGGCAAATCTTGCGCGATAGCGTCGGTCTCTTCGCGGACAGGTTCCGCCAGAGAGACAATTTGCTCTGTGGTTGGGGTTGTCACCTCGGGAACAGCCTCACGTCGTAATCGTTCGAGCTCGGTAGCGCTAAAGATGTTCGAGCGCTGAATATACCGAGCCCGGTCTGCCAGGTTTTGTTCCGTGACAGTCAGATTCGGCTCGAGCAGCAAGAACTCGCGGTACATTGCCGCTCGGTAGCCAGTCCGTCCGGTTTCCCCTCCTGTCGCCCTGTAGTACGCACGCATGACATTTCTGTTCATTGGAGATGTCCATCTCATGCGGCGCACTCCACCAGCGGCGGGCTCCGAAAATTGGGTCCTAGAGGGCCCTGTCGGCGCCAAGCCGACTGGTGGGGATGATGGATCTGTCGACTGGCCAGGTGGTAAAGGCCGTCGAATGGCGTGACTGGCGGATCGCATGCTGCCACGTCCAGCGCCAGCCCCAGACGCGCCCTGGCGACCCCCAGGTAGCGGCCTTATACGTAAATTTCTTATTTGTTCCATCATCATATTTGGGGGAGGGGGGGGGGAGTGGCAGTTACATCACCCGGGGTCCACTCATGTCCCCGAGGAGGCTGTTTCTATAGCCAGCTAGCCGGATTGTGGGGGATTCTAGATGAACTTCCCCTATTCCCTTAGTCGCCTCTTACGACACCCACGGGATAAGAAGGGGTGGCACTATTCTATTCTGCCGGTGCCACACGGCCAATTTAGATTAATAATCACGGCCAAGATTAATAATTATTATTAATGTAAAGAACTCATATTCGTATAGATGCGGTTGGGCTGCCAGGAGGATATCCCTGTTCCTAAAAAAAAGGTCAGTTATTGGGACTGCTGATAGAAGCACGTCATAATCATAAATACAGATTTACTGTAATTAATATGGCATGTTAGTGAAGCGAGTCTATAAGATTTTCCCCTACTAAAAATCGCTCAACGCATCTAATGATTTTCTTTAAAAAATAATTTAAGAAAAGGTGAAGGTAATTCTTCTTCTTCTTCTTCTTTATCAACCTATAGACGTCCACTGGACAAAGGTCTCCTGCATGGACTTCCACCGATTTCGGTCTTGCGCCGCTTGAATCCAGCGGCTCCCTGGGACTCGTTTGATGTCGTCGGTCCACCTGGTGGGGGGTCTGCCAACACTGCGTTTCCCGGTGCGGGGTCGCCACTCCAACACCTTGGGACCCCAACGACCATCAGCTCTTCGAACTATGTGCCCCGCCCATTTCCACTTAAGCATTGTATTGAGATCTTGAAGGTAATTACATTTTCCTTAATCTTTTTTAACCCACGACGCAAAAAGAGGAGTGTTATAAGTTTAACTTGTGTATCTGTGTATGAATCTATCTGCGCGTCTGTCTGTTCCCTCATAGCAGCCTCCCCAATGACCGATTGAATGAACCGATTTTGATGCAGTTGTCTGTTTGAAAGCTAATGTAATCGAGGTGGATCTTAGCTATAATATATGAAGATCTTCTTAGGCGTTTTAAGATCATCATCTCATTTCTTACTTGATTAAAGGGTCTTACTCTGGTGCGATTGATTTGTTTGGTGTAATGTTACTTAAGATTATTTACAAGGCATGGTAACCTTGAGCTGATGCTGCAGCATCAAGCAGTCTGCAGAATACCAAACTCGTCAACAAGTTACAGCAGATATAGTGTGTTTGGGCTCATTAGGATGGTCTCAATGAGTAGGTGTTAGATAGATGATGAACGAGGATCGAGGAGGAGGATCTGATGATGGAGCAGACAACTGGGTAACAGGATGTCAAGTATATCATATAATATAGCACAAAGGCCATAGATTCGCATGTCAGGGGTGTTTTAAATTTTCACTTGTTGGCTATTGATATTTTTGGCTTGACCCGGGAATTGAACCCAGGGCCTCATCAACCGAAGTCGGACATACTAACCACTAGACAGACGAGGCAGCAAAGCCTATCGTGTATTGTATGTACGCCTCTTTTATATCGATAATAACATCGATAGATAATAAGGGCTTTGATCTCGAATCACGTAGCAAATGTACGTATCATCCCGCATTCAATGATATCCAACGTGACCATAATATTACTGGGTACCTATTTTATTCTATCTAGCTCCACTACGTCTATGTTTGCCATACTAAATACATATTAGATACTAGCTTTTACCCGCGACTTCATCCGCGTGGAGTTAGCTTTTTAAAAATCCAGCGGGAGCCTTTGATTTTTAATGATCAAAGTATCACTTTTCAAGTCCTCACCCATGTAAAAACTGTGAAGATCTTGCGCTTCGCTGCTACGTGATTGAAGGACAAAACGACCAAATAAAATATCCTTAAATATCCGTAGTTTAATTGTCGAAGATATTAATAGACCACATTTTGTCAAAAGATTATCTAAGATTGCATAATAGTATAGTAGATATAAGCAGTGATAGCCTAGTGGTTAGGACTGTGGTCTCCTATTCGGGGGTCCGCAGGTTCGATCCCGGGTACGCACCTCTGACTTTTCAGAGTCAAGTGCGTTTAAGCAATTAAATATCACTTGCTTCAACGGTGAAGGAAAACATCGTGAGGAAACCTGCACACCTGAGAGTTCTTCATAATGTTCTTGAAGGTGTGTGAAGTCCGCCAATTCGCATTGGGCCAGCGTGGTGGACTATGGCCTATAACCCTTCTCTGAGAGGAGACCTGCGCTCAGTAGTGAACCGCTGATGGGTTGCTAATGATGATGATGATGATGATGATCTAAGATTGATAAAACTAAAGACAATCATTGACAATATTAGAATGTGCGAGAGAGAGGGATGCGAAATGTTATAGTTCTCTTAAGGTTGGATGGCACTTGGTTGGCAGTCAAGGGCAGTCTAGTAAGCGAATAAATTAACTGTAAATTTATTCGTAGAATTACGTATTTTCTCTAACATAAAAGCAGTTTTCATAGAAATTAAAGGCATTCCTACGTCTCTATTTTCATGTTCGTATCCCTCGCATTTATGTCTCGAGTTAGGAATTCGTTAAGGGCTCGTTTAGTTTGGCGTAATTACTCTTAACCCTTTTATCTTTGTTTTGAGCTCTGGTCGGATATAGCGCGGGACGGCAGCGACGCGGCTCTAAATTAATTTTTTGGTGGTAATTACTTACTATATGTTTTTATAATAATTAGGTACGTATCTTCGATTGAAGCGACTCATAATAATATTATAATATCGATCGAACTTGGTAGTTAGTTTGTTTGATCACGTATTCTAAACTAGAAGAAGACATTAGCCATAGTCTCTCAATAAGTTCCTAGTATTTATATACGGTAAATTTATGAAAAAAAAATTAAGAAAAAAAAAGTTGTAGAGTATTTTTTACGACATTAAACTTTTTATAGGTAAATGATAATTATTTAGCTAATTCTGTTGTACGTAAGGTCCAAACTAAATGTAATTGATACGTCTAAATCTAGTGCTATCCTTTTTCGCAGATAGTATTATAAAAGGGATAGCACGAGATACAGACCTGTCAGTATGGTTAAGTTCAGATATTGTGTACAACAGAATTAGCCACATTGTGATATTGAGATAATAATAAGAAGAATACTCAAATGGAGATTATTGTGGTCTCTTCATTATCAGACTGTGGCGCGTTTGGACTCCTCGTAGCTATTCATCGTAAAAATTATAACCATTTCCTTACAACCAAAATAAGTATACAGAATTTTACAAAAAGCGACTACACAAAAAATGCCGTGTGTCTCGTCTCGCTCGTAGAAAGCCAAAAAGGTGTGCCTAATGATCTGTTACGAGAGCTAGCAACGTTGGAAAAACAACAATTTTAGTAAAGCTGGTTCTTTAATATATTGTCTTTCTCTAGGCTCTTCCGAACAGCATACGGCCCGTCTGGCTGCCGGTACGGTACGGTCTGGTCTGGGTATTGATTAAACAACCGAATTAATGTCTGGAAAATTAAATTTGTACTTATTTATGTATAAAGTAAATAATGTTAAAATTACAGGCATCCTAAAATGGTTTCAAATCACAATATTTTTACCTGCAAAGGTGTGATGCGCAGTAATAAACGCAACGTATACCGGCAGCCAGACGGGCCGTATGCTGTTCGGAAGAGCCTAGAAAAAGACATATTAAAGAACCAGCTTTACTAAAATTCTCTCTCGAAAATGTTGCTAGCTCTTATACCAATCGTGCTTTTACCGCGACGCATTGTATTTGACCGAAGTCTTAGCCCTTTTATCTCGGCTTTAAGGGCCCTTAGAACGGAGAACAAACGTCGTTGTCGCGAGAAATCAATTTGGTTTTGTTGTTTTATGCGCGCAATCCCATTTACTGGAGTTAATGGCTTATTTAATGTTTTAGCTTTAAACGAGCCTCTTCTGTGTTTCGGGGATGATTCAAGACATTCTCTTGTTGATGAGCACAATGCGAACTCTGAAAACTCCTTCTTTTTAGGGTTCTGAAACAACGGAGCCCTTGTAGATCACTTAGTTGTCTGTCTGTCTGTGTATCCAAATACCTTTTTCTCAGAAACAGCTTGAGGTACAAAGTCCTACCAATATTATAAATGCGAAAGTTTGTGAGGATGTATGGATGGATGGATGTTTGGATGGATGTTTGTTATCATACTAATATTATAAATGCGAAAGTGTGTTTGTTGGTTTGTCCTTCAATCACGGCGCAACAAAGCTACGGATCGACGTGAATTTTTGCATGGGTATAGATGAGGATCTGGAGAGTGACATAGGCTACTCTTCTCCCGGAAAATCAAAAATTTCCCGAGGGATTTTAAAAACTAAATCCACGCGGACGAAGTTGCGGGCATCAGCTTGTAATCTATAACTCCACAACGGATGAACCGATTTGGCTGAAATTTGGAATGGAGATAGCTCATACCCAAGATTACTACATTATTATATACACATGCTACATAGGCTACTGTTTATTCCGGAAAATTACAGATTTCCTTGGGGAATTAAAAAGCCTTAATCCACGCAGACGAAGTCGCGGGCATCATCTAGTCTAGTTGAATATAAATTGACAAATGTCAATGATCCCTTAATGCTGTAAAAATTTCAAGTTTCTATTTCAACTTAATAAAAGTTACAGCTTTTCACAGCGTATTTTCATACAAAGGTTATGTAAGGTAAGGGCACCTAATTCCGAGGGATTCTAAAATTGGCACCTAATTCCGATGTATATAGAAAAACAGCTTTTTTCTACCCATTACCAAGCTCATATGCACTGCAAGCTATTTTAATCAATTGATAGTTTATCGTTCCGTGATTGATTGACAAAAAGGTTGGTTTTATGTGTGTAAGTTTTAAATTATCCGATAAATTTTGCGGTAGCAGACGGCCCGAACGCACGCTTCATACATTCTGAACCTTGTGCACGTGAGTACCTAAATTTTTTAAATAGTGTTTACCGTTAATTTTGTACAGTTTTTGTTTTTGTTTAGGTTAAAATATTGGAAGGATTACATTTTTTATCGAAAACGCTTAACTTTTGTAAGGTTTTGTAAAGAAATGAAGTTGAAAATGAATATTAAAAATAACACGGTATTAGGTGCCAAATATTTTAGCCGGTTCCTTATGCCGAGGTATACCGCGGAATAGCAATTTCATAGGCCTAAACATTTTTTTAATTCTTAGGGCCGTTTTTAGATAAGCATTTCTTGCTTCGATTTCTAATACTTAAATGGTCAATCAGCGTAAGAACACCTTATTCCGAGGTACACTTTGGCGTCGAAATCACTAATTATAGCATATCAAAGATTATCTATTTTGGAAATTCATTAACTGATCGTATGGGAAAATTAAGAAAGGAAAATTAAGTTCATACGTATTTCGATGCAATGTTGAGAGAGTATAGTATATTTTTGCAAAGATATTACAATTGAGAAATAATTTATTTATTTACTGTGGAAAAAGCTTTTCTTTTTTAATACTCGGAATCAAGAAACATGTTTTTTGTTATAAAACGCTATTCCGATGTATATACATCGGAGTTAGGTTCTATGAGCACCTTATTACGTGGTATAAACAGAGGTTAAATACAGGTTGTTCACAATATTACCGCAGTGTATATGATTTCAGTGTATTATATTTGCCATTTAAAATAACATTCGTAATCTAAAATGTTTATGTAAAATTTGCAAATACAATAATGAAATAAGGGGTACTTACTCGTGGTACTACCGGTGGTACTACTGGTAGTACCACGGGAAATCAGGTCTTACCAGACACGTTGGTATTACCACGTGCAAAAAAATCACCCGTAGTTTAACTAGTTAATTTTATAAATAAAGTTAAAAGTTTTTATAGAAAACAATTAAACTTAAACGACACCGCATGAAAGTAAAAACTAATTTACACCAATTAAAATTCAAAATTATTTATTTGATGTAGGCCAATCCGTGGCTTTTATGACAAGTTAAGACTACCACCGGCACCTACTTAACGTTTAACAATTAACTGTATTAGCATCCACCTTGTTGGTTTGGAAAACAGGTACCAACATCAACCCTAACGGGAAACTAACGGGAATCAGGTAAACGGACAGGTGCCTTCCCACGTTGACTTATACCGTCATTACTCGCTCGCTTTATGACTTATACTCAAGGTAACGGTATCCCATGATTATTCATTCAATCGATACATAACTACCAAAACTGACATTATTATTATGCCCGTTTTCACTAAACATACCTAAATCATCCCCTAAGTAGGAGTCTCTTGACGTAGGTATCTCCTAAATACCATCCTTAGTCCTAACATCCGTCCCAATGTCCTTTTAGATGTCCCGTACAGGATCGTGATAAAGAAGTTGACAGAAATCATCACCTAACATCATCATCATAGGTAGTCCGTAAAGGTTAGGGAACATTAGTTTAAAAAAAAAAAAAAAAAAAATTAAAAAAAAATATTTTTGTACTTTGTTCAAAATCGTCTTTAAAAAGATATATCGCGAGCCTATGAAAAGCAACAAAAAATATTTCCTTCGCATTCACTTCTAAGAGAGCCCCATGAAATAAAGATTTTTATAATTTTTTATGCAATATTCGGCTGAAGGCCATCAGTTTACATTTTATATCTAAATTTAAAGTAATTACGTTCAGTAATTCAAAAGTTATAAGGCTCTGACAGACGGACGGTCGGACGGACAGACGGACGGACGGACAAGTGCAAATTCACTCAAGTAGACTATGAGACCTCGCTTCGCTCGGTCAATAACCGGTCATAAATATTAGTAATTTTTTTACCGGTATCGAAAACATTGGATGTTATTTAGGAGTAATAATTTATTATGGTAATTAATATTACTCACCATAAGAATATTATTAATGGTAGATTGTGATATCATTTTACTAGTCATCTAAGAAGATAGAGACTAGGCTGATTTAGAAACCAAATTTTATAAATGCAGTTGGCTTTTAAACACCCTGTAGTACTCTTTCTACTCCTTTTCCTTTTGTATTTTGAACACTCGGAATTAGGTACCAAATGCATCGGAATTAGGTGCTCCGGACTATTTTCATATTTTGTTTAATTTTACATATAAATTAAGGTTTAATTATCAAAATTTTAGCTTATTTCAAGAGTAAGTCAAATAACACTTCAGATAAAAATAGCCAGTCCGGTAGAAAGGTATAGTAAATGCTTAATTTTTGATGATTTTTCAAGTTTTGATGAAAATACCGCGGAATTAGGTGCCGTTACCTTATATATGCATGTTTGTATGCATCTATGTCTGTCCGCTCATTTCTCCGAAACTGTTAATCGGATTGTTTTTTTTTTTCTGATACTGAGTACCAAAGCGGTGCTCAATTCGATTACTATCTAGCCTAACTTAGTTGGCTAATGAGTAATTTTAATTTAACCTAAACTTATAAATTATTATCTTATATACTAAGAGATTGTCCAATGACACATCTTAATCGGATTGTGATCATTCTTTTTTTATTTGCTTCCATTAACTTAGGGAACAATAAAGGTTTCATCAAAATCGGTTCAGTAGTTTTCAAGATATGGACACTTTTCCCTTTTCAGTTATTCTTTACTAGCTGATGCCCGCGATTTCGTCCGCGTGGATTTAGTTTTTAAAATCCTTCGGGAACTCTTTGATTTTCCGGGATAAAAAGTAGCCTATGTCACTCTCCATGTCCTCAACTATACCCATGCAAAAAATAACGTAGATCCGTAGCCCTGTTGTGGCGTGATTGAAGGACAAACCAACAAATCAAAAAACCAACAAACCAACAAACAAACACACTTTCGCAATAATAATATTTGTAAGGATTTCGGTATATTGAAGCCGGTTTAATTTTTCCTAAATTATAGCTTGTGTTCTACTTGTAATAAAGATAAGCCCTAACATGTTTTTTTCACAGTGGATTTTTGTAATTAATTTGATGAGTCGCCTGCCACAGCTTTGTGCTCAAATGTGGGGCGAATGAGATCGCATTGAATGAGGCAGATAGTGAGGTGAATTGAGTGAGTGAATGGGGTGAACGCTTAATAGCGGCTCATCATTGAAGATAACATGCGGTCAACTGACTTGTAAATTTTTAATTATACTCTGAGTGACTGATTAAAAATAACGAGCTGCTTAATGTGAACTTATCTTCATCATCAAAATTCAAAAAAAAAATTCAAAATTCAAAATTATTTATTTCATGTAGGCCAACCTGTGGCTCTTATGACACGTCAAGATTCTACCACCGGTTCGGAAAGCGGATTCTGCTGAGAAGAGCCGGCAAGAAACTCAGCAGTTGCTCTTTTCAAAATAATCATTTTACAATATTAATAAGTAGCTATTAATTACATTGTAATAAGTTTTTATACTATCTTGTGGGCAGCTGGATGGCAAGCTGATTTAACCCGTGCATCTTTGTTAGAATAGAATATGACATTTCCACAAAACGTACTACAATTCAATTCATGTCAAAGACGGACGACATCATCATCAGCAACCCATCAACGGCTTACTATCGAGGGTAGTTTTCCTCTCAGAGACGGGTTTTAGGCCATAGTCCACCACGCTGGCCCAATGCCCAAAATTGGCAGACTTCACACACCTTTGAGAACATTATGAAGAACTCTCAGGTGTGCAGGTTTCCTCACAATGTTTTCCTTTACCGTTGAAGTTTGTGATATTTAATTTCTTAAACGCACTTAACTTAGAAATGTCAGAGATGGAGTGATGCGTGCCCGGGATCGAACCTACGACTCCTCGAATAGTAGACCGCAGTAGTAACCACTAGGCTATCACTGCTTCAGTATATTTTAGATATAAGGGGCTTATTTGTCGGGAACACGTCTATGGACACTTTAGAGTTCCTCCTGAAAACCAGCAATGCAACTTGCTGCAACTTTGTGCTGAGCGAGGAGCCTTATTTGTTCACGAACGGCTTTATGCAATAACTTTACATACTTATGGAAGCGAATATTGTAAAATAATTGTAAATAAAAAATGCGTGAGTGTCGTGGAACACTCGGTTGGAACGAAGTTCCTTTTAATAATAAATTAATAATAAAAATAAAAAAATTAGGGAAAAATGTAGAAATTATTTAAAATAAAATTGAAGACAGAAAATTCAGTCTGTCGAGCTGGGATTCGAACCATCGACCATCGACTTTTTTGCGACTGTAGAAATCACAAGGCTACGGAGATCTAATATTGTAGTGTAAAAATATTGAACACAATGCCAAATTCACATTCAAAAAAGTGTCGGTTCAATTTAGTGTTAATTTTTTCCGTCTAGCCCCCTTTCGTATCGCGCGATAAGGAACT
Source organism: Oeneis ivallda (assembly GCA_029955525.1). Classification (NCBI taxonomy): domain Eukaryota; kingdom Metazoa; phylum Arthropoda; class Insecta; order Lepidoptera; family Nymphalidae; genus Oeneis; species Oeneis ivallda. The sequence continues at coordinate 3,598,119 of JARPMR010000017.1, read as the reverse complement.
ACGTTCCAAAAAAACATTTTTTTATAAAAACTTATTATAATTGTAAATAAATAAAATTTAGTCTTAATTTTTTCCGTCTAGCCCCCTTTCGTATCGCGCGATAAGGAACTACGTTGCAAAAAACTTTTTATTATTAAAACTTATTATAATTGTAAATAAATAAAACTTTTATCTATCTATCTAACATGCTAATCATTAGACCAACAAGGCTGATAATCTCAAACTGACAAGTGCATAATAATATTATGGCAATAGCAACCATAATTTTCATATTCACGGTTCAGCTAGTGAGTAGGTCGTAGACTCGCAGATTAGCATATTTCATAGTCTCGTACGATGTGGATAAAAATGCTTTGTAATAGACGAGCGGTAACGAACTGCGCTCTCGGGAGCACTCGCTCTTCCGATGTTGAGGCTGGCTTTTACAAATCTTTATTATGTAGTAAGCTCTATTAAAAGAGTCTATTGTTGGAACGTAGTTCCTTATCGCGCGGTGCGAAAGGGGGCTAGACGGAAAAAATTAACTAAATTGAACCGACACTTTTAAGCTATTGCTTAGCTTTTATCGCGGGCTTTGAACTAGGACAAACAGTTTGAGCGCGGCGACCGAATCAAGAAATTCCGTAACGAAAAAAAACCCAACACCGTCGTTCAGTAAGCGTTCAACATTTTAGAGGTTCTCAAGTAGCTCTATTTGGCGCAGTGGGCGAGCGGCCGCTTTCTTTACCGTATGGTGTATGATGCCGCAGGTTCGAATCTCACTCGCGAAGTAGTGACAGTTCGCTTTTCTTGTTTGTGTGTTTTTAATTTTTTTTTGCATAATTTTTATTATGCAAAAAAAATATTGCATAAATATTATAACTGACCGAGCGAAGCGAGGTCTCTGAGTTAACTAGAGCGATTTGCACTTGTCCGTCCGTCCGTCCGTCCGTCTGTCAGAGCCTTATAACTTTTGAATTACTGAACGTAATTACTTCAAATTTAGATATAATATGTAAACCGATGGCCTCCAGCCGAAAATGGCTTAAAAAGTTACAAAAATCTTTATTTCAGGGGGGCTCTCATAGAAGCGAATGCGAAGTAAAAAAAAAAATATCGCGTTACATAAAATTGTTACGTATCATTTTAAAGATAATTTTGAACTGAGTACAAAAATATTTTTTTTTTAATTTTTCCCTTAAAATTGACGAAATGGGGGGCTTTCAAAGTGGCGATTTTATACGCTCGCTTGAAGACGCTCTCTAGGAAAATCCGCTATGGATTTTCAAACTGATTTTATGTTTTTAGGTCACTTATATCCTGTACTTGAACAACAAATACTAAAATTATATGAATATTATAAAGAAACGAGATTATTTAATTTTTAATGTACATCAGTAATTCATATCGCATCAACATAGCTTCACAATAATGCTAATAGATGGCGCAGTCAGTAACTATTCCCATGGAACTACGAGTTACGACTAACGACCTATCCCAAAAACAGTTTTGCGTCGACCATTATTATTTAGTTACTTATTATAATACAATAATTGTATTGTAATTTTTTTTGTACCATATTATTCAATTAAAATTATTTTTTAGTTAAATTTTAGTTAAATATTGTATATTTTCTATTCGCGTCGATAGATGACGATTTGTACAGATGCCCGTAACCCGGTTTCACTCGTTAGTACCTACATAATAATTCAATGTTTTCACTAACGTTCCCTAACCTTTACGGGCTACCTATAAGTTTGGTGATTGATGTTTTCTGTCAACTTATTTATCACGATCCTGTACGGGACACCTAAAAGGATATTGGGACGGATGTTAGGACTTAGGATTGTATTTAGGAGCTACCTACGTTAAGAGACTCCTACTTAGGGGATGATTTAGGTATGTTTGGTGAAAACGGGCATAATAATAATGTCAGTTTTGGTTATCATGTATCGATTGAATGAATAATCATGGGATACCGTTACCGCGAGGTCTCAGTTCGGGGCGAACCACTAGTATTATAAAATTGCATAGGTTGATTAAAAAATTAAAATTATTTTTTAGTTAAATTTTAGTTAAATATTGTATATTTTCTATTCGCGTCGATAGATGACGATTTGTACAGATGCCCGTAACCCGGTTTCACTCGTTAGTACCTACATAATAATTCAATGTTTTCACTAACGTTCCCTAACCTTTACGGGCTACCTATAAGTTTGGTGATTGATGTTTTCTGTCAACTTATTTATCACGATCCTGTACGGGACACCTAAAAGGATATTGGGACGGATGTTAGGACTTAGGATTGTATTTAGGAGCTACCTACGTTAAGAGACTCCTACTTAGGGGATGATTTAGGTATGTTTGGTGAAAACGGGCATAATAATAATGTCAGTTTTGGTTATCATGTATCGATTGAATGAATAATCATGGGATACCGTTACCGCGAGGTCTCAGTTCGGGGCGAACCACTAGTATTATAAAATTGCATAGGTTGATTAAAAAATGCTATGCAATAGCTTTACCGTGGCAGTCCCGAGTGCCACTTAATTTTTTTTGAATGTGAATTTGGCATTGTGTTCAATACTTTCACACTAAATATTAGATCTCCGTAGCCTTGTGGTTTCTACAGTCGCATAAAGGTCGATGGTTCGAATCCCAGCTCGGCATACTGAATTTTCTATTTTCAATTATATTTTAAATAATTTCTACATGTGGAATTTTCCCTTAAGTTTTTTATTTTTATTATTAACTAGCTGATGCCCGCGACTTCGTCCGCATGGATTTAGTGTATAAAAATCCCGCGGGAACTCTTTCATTATCCGAGATAAAAAGTAGCTTTCCCGGTCTGAGGAACCACTACTACATCCATTACTATACCCATGCAAAAAATCGCATCAATCTGCTGTTCTGTTGCGACGTGATTGAAGGACAAACCAACAAACAAACACACTTTCGCATATTTTATAATATCAGTAATGCTTTATTATAACACTTTTTATAATTGTCAATTTTTTTACCATTCTTAACCAAAGACAAAATTACGTTTAGCTGTCATTTACGTTTTGTTATTCCACTGTCATTTGCGTTTTGTTATTCCATGTCAGATGCGTTTTTGTTATACCACGTTTTATAGTGGCTTGACGGAAACGCGGTCGAACGGGATAAAAATTATCCTATGTCCGTCTCCTGGTTCTATGCTACCTCTCCACCAATTTTCACCCAAATCGGTTCATCCGTTCTTGAGTTATAAATAGTGTAACTAACACCACTTTCTTTTATATATATAGATTTATTATTAAAAGGAACTTCGTTCCAACCGAGTGTTCCACGACACTCACGCATTTTTTGTTAGGTCCTTATGTTAGTCTATTTAATAGACTAATGTGAGGACCTAAATGATAATGTAAGCCTCCATAGCCTGAATATGACGGTTCAATCTCCACGTTGCAACAAAATGTCGTACCCACTCCTAACACAAACTTTCTGTCAATAATATTTTGTTTTCTTTGCTAATATATAACATTCCGAACGAGTGGTAGCTATTCACTCGGCGATTCGAAAGCACTTTGTAAAAGTTTATTTGAATAAAAATTTAAACATTTCTTTTCTATATTATTCTAATATTCTTAAAAAAATTGGTTGTCTGTAAAGTCGGTTTACGAACGATAGTTTTACGTGATAACGTCATAAAGATGAACAGCGTGCTGTTAGAACTAGCTCGCGACACATCCGCTAACCACAGCGCGCACGCGATGACTGCCAGTCGGCAGTCATTGGTTCATTGACTGGCGGTTGGATAAGCCAACGCTTGGGCCGATCGTGCCTCTCTATCGCTTGTTTCGCACTCTCGCTTGCACGCACAGGCTCAGGCGGAACGTGACACTTTTTCGTGCGTGCAGCCGGTGTTCATCGATTTATAAAACGTTATCACGTCAAAAAACACATTTGAGAACATAATAGAGAACTCTCAGGCGTGCAGGTTTCCTTACAATGTTTTCCTTCACCGTTGAAGCATGTAATAGTACATTGCATGATCGCACATAAGGGAGAGGGTAGACTGGCTACTTTTAGCGGCAGCGATCGGCGTTTTTGACACAGCATCGCGTTTTTACGACACTTCGATACTAATAATCGCAGAACTTCGATGCTAAAAACGCAACTCGATCGCTGCGACTCGCGTTAGTTGTGTGCCCACTAAATCGTTCGGACGCGGAATCGAGCTTTCGAACAGCGACTCAAAATTAGACTGCCGCTAAAAGTTACCAGGCTGCCCTCTCCCTAACTCCGATAAGTCATAGGTGCGTCCGTGATCGAACTTGTGACCCCCTGAATTATAGGAGATTGCTGCATTCCTAACCACTGCCACTTACTGCAAGTAATACTTAGTTTTTTTTAAATCTTAGAATAGAATAGAACAGAATAGAAATGTTTTTTATTCAAATAAACTTTTTTACCAGTGCTTTTGAATCGTCGATGAGTCTACCACTGGTTCGGAATGCCCTTCCTGCCGAGAAGAACCAGCAAGAAACTCGGCGGTTGCTCTTTTCAAAACATGTTACAATTCAATAGATACCATGCTATGTATGCAGTGTTCCACAATGAGTTCTACAAAAACATACCTAATTATAATTCAACACATGTTAAGACGGGCAGACAGAAAGTAGGCCCATTCCCGCTGGTGGCACCCATTCACTAGCATGACGCATAATCCAGCCATTGCTTCGCTCAACCATATTTGAGGGAACGTAACAACGTTAGTTGGCAGGTACCAAGGTATGAAGTTAGGTCGGCAGTTTTAATATCAGTCATACAGACATTTGATTTCCATATCACGTAGTAAATACGTATCATAGATTTCTCACGTGCTCGAAATGTTATGTAGCTATCTACGGGTATATCCCTTCGTATATATATTTTAGAGCTTTGATATATTTTGGCATCAGAATTTATTCATGCAAACGGATTATATTCTGTTACAGTTTACAGTTACTAATTAAAAGTCTACTAATAACTAGGTGTTAGTTAACACCTACAGTTAGTATATTAGTAACTAGAAACGGTTCCAATTTAATAAATCATACCCTCTCACTCGAAAACTGTATTGAAACACGTTTGTAAGGTAATTAGCTTTTGCATGGAACTTCGTCCACGTGATTTTTTTTTTCCATTAGTAGACTTTGTTTTCATGCGGTAATGCCTATATTTGATTCATTTGTGTAAATTGGAGTTCAATTTAGAAAACAAAGTTATATGGTTATATAAACTACCTAATTACCATACATAGGTGTCTATTTATCCTATCTCCGCTGCAAAACTGCAAAAATTCCGCCATGGCTTGCCTGTATGACATGCGAAATAGAAGCTAAGCTGTCTGTGCTAACAAATAGATTTTGAAAATAAACCTAAAAGTTCTTATTTTTCTGAATTATAGATGTAATATGTTAAAATTTAAGCTTTTACATTTAAAGCTTAAATTTTAACAAGAGGTTTTATATCCATTTTACTGTGATCTTGTAGCGATTCGATACTCGAAATTTTTCAACGTTGTCAAGATGTACGAGTAAACTCGTATCTACTACACTCTACAGTGCTTCAACCACCGCTGCCGCTACACTTTCCTTCACCGCTATGTCAACTGATACGCTTATCGCTACGCCTATCGCTACGCCTTGCGCTACGCCTGGCGCTACGCCTATCGCTACGCCTGGCGCTACGCCTAGCGCTACGCCTAGCTCTATGGCTAGCGCTGCGCGTAACACTACGCCTAGCGCTACGCCAAGCCCTATGCCTAGCGCTGCGCCTAACGCTACGCCTAGCGCTACGCGTAGCGCTGCGCCTATTGCTGAGCCTATCGATGCGCCTGTCGCTGCGCCTATCGCTATTCGCTAGACTGATCGCTATATTTTTTGCTACGCTTACCGCTACCCCTATCACTACGTCTAAGGATACGCTTTTTTTTATTCGATGTCAAGATAGTCCTTGACTGAGATCTCACCTGATGATAAGTGAAGATGCAGTCTAAGATGGTAGCGGACTAACTTGAAAGGGGTATGGTAGTGAAAATTCAACCCATACCCCTAATCGGTTTCTACACGCCGGAACGCTAAATCGCTTGGCGGCACGTCTTTGATGGTAGGGTGGTAACACTGGTAACTAGCCACGGCCAACGAAAGCCTCCCACCAGACCAGAGTGGAGTCAATTCAGAAATTATAAATTCCCAAACTGACCACGCCGAAAAACGAACCCGAGACCTCCCAGTTATAAGACCACAGCGCTCACCACTGCGCCAGGGAGGTCGTCAAAACGCTTATAGCTATCATAGTCTCTACATTCACCACATCGCAAAAAACTTATAGATATGATATTAGGTATATAATTATTAAATAATTACTGCAATCAAACCTAGTCTCTAGTTAGCATAACTCCTCCGCACACACAAACTTTCTCCTTCATGTGTGTCTGTTTGCCGAGCTCACTCGCCCGCTATTTGCCTACCTCGGGTTCATATTTGTGTTGTCACATTATACAACGTATAGTGTACACATTCTAGTTCTGAATAATTTATTAAATGTCTATTAAGGAATCTTGAGCTGGGCGTAGCGTCCAGAAAAAATGGCGAGACATTTGAAAGGCATACAATAACTAAATTTTGTTCTAATTTATGACATTCTAGACGTACATAACTCTACAATTTGTCAGACAAAACATTGTGAATTATATAAAAAAAGGTGATTTACACGATAGGCAGCTTAGAGATCCAAACAGACTCGTGATTCCTCGATTGCGCCTCAAGAGGGTCCGAGTACATTTGTGGGAATGGGTGTGACGTTCTATAATAAAATTCCACAGTCGATCTTAGACTTGCCTTTACACAAGTTTAAGAAATCAGTTAAAACTAATCTCATGAAAAAAGCATATTATACAATTGAAACTATATAAATGATACTAATTAAAACTATGTAAAAGCGATTCATGAGACATTAGGTAATGATTAACCTGTAAATTCTCTTTTTCCTCATTGTGGAAACACTGTATGTATGCATAGCATATATTATTATAGCATAATATCTACTATATTGTAAACTTGTTTGAAAAGAGCAACTGCCGAGTTTCTTGCTGGTTCTTCTCGGCAGGAACGGCATTCCGAACCAGTGGTAGATTCATCGACGATTCAAAAGCACTTGTAAAAAAGTTTATTTGAATAAAAAACATTTCTATTCTATTCTATTCTATTCTACTTCTTTAACTAATTTCTGCTCTAAGTAAGTAGGCTAAGTAAAACAGTAAACAATTTTAATTTTCACTAACTAAACTCCATCCGCAGTTTGAACGTTTTAAAGCTTTCTTTAATGAAATATTTAAGTGCTAAGTATAATATAAACTTTTGATGAATTTTCACAACGCATATTTTATGCGGTGAGGCCTCGGTACACTAGATAACTTTGTACAAACAACTTAAGTATACTGACGGCAACAATTAAGTTATCCATGAAGTTAATTAGAGCGTCAATTGAGGCCGGACTGAAAACTGAAACTTAGAGAACTCGTGTCCATCATTATGCGAAGAAAACTAGCTTTCTTTGGACACCTACAGGGAGGAACCCAATTTTGATTCCCAAAACTAGTGCTGAAAAAGAGAATTGCAAGCAAGAAAACTTTTGATCGCCAAAGAGTCAAGTTTGGACGACATTAGGGGGTGGACAGGGCTGAAGTTGAATCCAAAGTTAAAAGATGCAACTTTAAATAGAAAAGCTTTCGCATGATGACCGCCAAACTTCAATACGTGACAGGTGATAATGATGAAAAAAATCGACACTTTTTGCATTAGGTAGTGCATATTTGAATAAATCCACGCAGTCGAAGTCACGCGCAACAGCTAATGCTTAATTTTAATACTCTTATCTATATACTACTAACTGTCTTACTAATATTATAAGTGCTAGACTGTGTTTGTTTATCCTTCAATCACGCCACAATAGAGCTACGGATCGACGTGATTTTTCGCATGGGTGAGGATCTGGAGAGTGGCATATTAATTTCTATGACGGAAAAGCAAAGAAAATAAAAAGTAAATAAGTACACGCGGTTGAAGTCGCGGGCATCAGCTAGTAATTATAGTCCTGGAAATCGTAATCTCTTGTCCTATTATTTATTAAAACACTTCAATAGGTTGGCAAACAATAAACGCGTTGGGCAAACTTGATCGCGTGTTTAATTCTCTCACTAATGAATCTGTAATTAATTATTATGCCCCACTGTTTTGATTAACACGCCCTTAAGCTCATCGTACATCTTAACTCAACTCTCAAGAGCCGCAAGAGGTTAAAGGGGCATTTTCATTTTATTGACGTGATAACGTCTTATAAGTCGATGAACACCGGCTGCATGCACGAAAAAGTGTCACGTTCCGCCTGAGCCTGAAGGTGCAAGCGAGAACGCGGAACAAGCGATAGAGAGGCACGATCGGCCCACGCGTTGGCTTGTGCCGCCCGCCAGCCATCGTCAATGTTTCTTTATGACGTAAAACTTTCGTCCGTAAACGACTTTACAGACAACTAATTTTTTTATGTTTTAAAAAGCAGTGATAGCCTAGTGGTTACGACTGTGGTCTCCTATTCGGGGGGTTGCAGGTTCGATCCCGGGTACGCACCTCTGACTTTTCGTAGTTAAGTGCGTTTAAGAAATTAAAATATCACATGCTTTAACGGTGAAGGAAAACATCGTGACGAAACCTGCACACCTGAGAGTTCTTCATAATGTTCTCGAAGGTGTGTGAAGTTCGCCAATTCGCATTGGGCCAGCGTGGTGGACTATGGCCTATAACCCTTCTCTGAGAGGACACCTCGCTCAGTATTGAACCGGTGATGGGTTAATAATGATGATGATGATGATGATGATGATTAAAAACAAAGTTCGCAGGGAGCCACTGGATACAGGCGGAACAAGACGGGTCCGTGGAAGTCCATGCAAGAGATATTTGTCCGGCAGTGGACGTCTATCGGTTGATAAAGATGAAGAGTTTATCCTTATGGCGAAAATTACTTTTCCACCATTTTCAAGTGTTTCCAAGATGCAATACTTTCCATCTAGTAAATAGGTATCTTGCTCCAGCTTTTCAAGTGTTACCGTTATAATATGCGATCACCTTTTCATGCTCCAATGTTTTGATTAACGCGCAAAACAATGGGACAACTCGATCAAGAATAAAGAATTGTTTTACTTGGGGGGAAATTTTCAATGGGGATTAAATGGCTGGTTTCCTTCGAACAAAACGTGCCCATTTCTTTGTTCGGAAAACTGAAATTCAAAAGACCTTCCCGGAACCTTTTTTGTTTATTACCACGACGGGGAAGAAGGCGTTTTAAGTTTCAGGAGTTCTAACGATGGAGCGTGAAATTTTTGAAGCCTCGATAGCCCAACGGTTCGGAAAACTGAAAGGTCGCAAGTTCGAACCCCACCCGTAGCACTATTGCCGTACCCACTCCTAGCACAAGCTCTCCGCTTATTTGGATGGGGTAGGAGGATATTATTCAGCTTAAGCTTGGCTGATATTCTCTTAGAAAAAAAAAGTGCGTGCGTACAAAGTACACATGTCAGAAGTGAAACTTCTTTTTCGACACTTCCGTTGCATACTTGCGTGACGTTACATTTGTAAAAATTTTACCCTCATGCGCCTAAAGAAGTTTCACTTCAAAAATTATAAGTTTTGTAAATATTATGTTGAGCCATTCACTAACAATAGTTAGTTAAAGTAGTTGCTTAACATAACATTAATTGGTAAACTTCCTTCTCCTTCTGAATAGGAATCCGCTAGGAATGCCCTTCCGGCTTCCGTTTTTCCATCTAACTACATGCTGGCATGGATATGATTGCGATAGAAATAAGGAAATCCGTAATTATACTCTTAAGAACCAGCATAGTTTGGCATTGTTCGATGAGTCACGAAGTTGTGGTGGCTATGGACGGAACATATATCAGTCCTAAGAACCGATAGACGCCTGGGGTCCAAAGAATGAAAGCCTCAACCTACTAGCAGTAAAACATAAAGCCCCAAGGTGCTGGAATTTATGCCTCGACCTACTATTATCATACAAACAACTTGACATTGACTAAACTTTATAAATACTGGCTACTGTCTGTGACTTCGTTAGTATGGAATTAGATTTTTTTTAACCTCCCACGGAACTGTTTCTTTTTCCCGGTTAAACAGTCTTTGTTACTCTCCAGGTCTTCAGCTATGCTGACGCAAAAAATCATGTCTATTTGTTCCTTTGTTATTGCGTGATGGAAGGATAAACGAACAAACAAGCACACTTTCATTTATAATATGAATAAGGCATTAAAGATAATATAAGTAGTCATTTTGATCTTTCTATGAAAGTGCAAAAAATAGAAAAATCAAATAAACTTTCATGTCCATGTGAAACAAGTTAAAAGCAGAATGGAGCAAGCTTGCGAAGTTTTACGTAGAAGTTATTTTGTGAATTCAAGCCCACGCAGCAGTGTCACGTAAAAATTCACGTGAATGGGAACAATATTTGGCAACATTTTCACATTTAGTTCAACAGTAAACTACTATGTTTACCAAGAAAATAATACGGTTTAGGTCAAGTTTAGGTACTTTTAAAACTGCAACCTATATAGAGCAGTGATTGCCTAAAGATGAGGACTGTGGCCTCCTATTCGGAGGGTCACGGGTTCAATTCCGGGCACTCACCTCTGACTTTTCTTAGATAAATACTAAGTAATATCACAAGCTTCAAAAGAATAGTGAAAGAAAATATCGTGAGGAAACCTGCACACCTGAGAGTTCTTCAAAATGTTCTCAAAGGTATGTGAAATCTGCCAATTTGCATTGGGCCAGCGTGGCTGACTATGGCCTATACTGTTCTCTGAGAGGAGACCTGCGCTCAGTAGTGCTCTGTTAAGGGTTGCTGATGATGATGAGCCCATGGTAAGGACTACCGGTCTCCTATTCGGAGGTTTGTGGGTTCAATTCCGGGCCTCTTTCTTTTAAGCCTCTAGCTTTTCATAGATACTAAGTAATATCACATATTTCAATAGTGAAGGAAAACATCGTGAAGAAACCTATATGCCGAAGAGTTCTCCATAGTGTTCTCAAATGTGCGTGAAGTCTGCCGATTTGCTTATAAGCTATAACTGAGAGGAGTCATGCAATCATTAGTAAGCCGTTGATGGGTTGTTGGTGATGATGATGATGAAAAACTGCGATGCAATCATACAATACTTAATTTTGAATGGCTAACACAATATTAAGTTTAAAAGCATATCAACTGTACGGTCTAGCAATAACTGCTGCATGTCATCATGTTTTCGTAAGGTTTTGCATTGCTTCGTCAGTACCCACAAGTTCTAGCATAAAACCTCCTTCGAACGGTCTTAAAAAATCTATACAATGTATATGAACTAAATTTTTGTACTAAAAAGAAGAACAAACCAGTTAATATTCAAAGGTTCATTCAATAATTAATTTCATAATGAAATAAAAACACAAAAAAATAAACCGCGGTTGAAATTAATTTGGTGGAAAAACATTGTTTTACTTAAAAATTCTGTCGGATAATCAGTATTCTGTTTACCTACTGAAGCCTGACGTATAAATTGCTAAAGTAATTTATTATTTTAAACCCTATTGTAGATGAAGCTAGGGTTATTTGTCAGTATCACAATAAATAAGAGCTCTAAACCATTAATTCATATTCTCCTCCGATACAGTGGGATCATTAGCGAATTTCGTGACGAAGAAATTCCAAAAGCAATTTGTAAGCAAATTAAAGTTAGAGGAGCTAGTTTTTGTATGTCGCTTGAGAGCGCTCCGTTCACGCAGTAGGTAAGGTATGTAAACGAGTTTACGTTTGTGCTAAGGAAATGAAACCGACGTCACTGGTCGGACTGGAGGGTCTTATAATAGGGCGGACCCAGGTTCGATTACCAACAGAAACAAATTGGGAATTTTGATATAGATTCGGAAATCTTTTTTTAGTATACCAACCGAGTGAACCGAAATGAACGTCCACTGGACACTGGTTTTGGACATAAGTCTATTTATTGGACTTTTGTTTGCCTCGGTCTTGTACCGCCTGTATCCTTAGGCTCTATATTTATGTTGATATCGTCGGTCTAGCCAGTGCGCTCTACAAACACGGTTCTACGAACTACCTACGGTGCAATCGTGGGTGAAGACTTATTTTTCATCTCCCCATCTCGGAAAGAGTATTTTTGCTCTTCGATATCGGAGTGCAAAAGCCGTTTTTATCCGCTAGAGGATAAAGTAAATTGAATTTAGAACATCGTGTGCACTAAGTTTGTGAATTCAAAACATCATTCAAACCTATTACTTCTACCTCCATGGTGCCGAATTTATCATACAACCTTTTTTAATATGTTAAAAACTCAGATTTGGAACCTTCTTGGTGTACTTTTTTTTAATTTGCTTTGCGCGCGCCACTTTCTTTTCACGTCATATTGTTAAAATGGGGAGATGAAAAGTTACGTGTTGCACTCTTGTATAACAAATAACTATTTACGGACTCTTTTGACGACGACCAACGACGACTAACATGATTAAAGATTTAACTACCAACCTCCGAGAATGCAGTCGAGTTCAATGGTAATTTAGTAGAAAATAAAATACATGTCACCCACAGGTTCTTTTACATTAACCAGAGTTATTAATGTTGTAACCTATCAGGAAATCTAAAGGTCACGGGCAATAATTTTTCGAACAGCTAATAAAAGAACCTCAATGTGACAAGTGTGGCAGATTGGAGCCAATATTAAAAGTAAAGGCCTAAACATAACTGTTAATACGTGCTTGTTTACTTTTTATTGTTAGGTATATTTATTTATTTAGTTTTAATGTTATTGTTACCAATAGTAATTTGATCTTTAGCGACGCAAGTCTTTTGTCGTCGATTGTTAGAATGAATCTTAACCTCTAAAAGTCGAATATTTCCTTGCAAAATCCGCCTAACTCGAAATACTTCTTAAGTCGAAAACTCTATATCTCCATTTTTTGACGTCTCCCTTGAAGTTTGACTTACAGAGGTTCTATTGTTGTAATTCGACGCGTATTTTTTTTTGTCGATGTTACACCATAACTCCGTCAAATCTGAACCGATTTCAATTTTTTTTTTATTTTTTTAATTGAAGGGACATACCGTCAGTTTGGTCCCATTTAAATTTGGTGAAGATCTGATGAATATCTTCGATGATGGAGAACGAAACTCCTCAATTTTTGTTGATGTTACTCCATTACTCCGTCAAATCTGAACCGATTACAATATTTTAATTTTATTTGAAAGGACATACCGTCAGGTTGGTCTCATTTAAATTTGGTGAAGATCATGAATATCTTCGATGATGGAGGACGGAACTCCTCAATTTTTGTTATGTTACTCCATAACTCCGTCAAATCTGAACCGATGACAATATATAATTTTTATTTGAAAGGGCATACTGTCAGGTTGGTCCCATTTTTATTTGGTGAAGATCTGATGAATATCTTCAATGATGGAGGACGGATCTCCTCAATTTTTGTTGATGTTACTCCATAGCTTCGTCAAATCTGAAGCGTTTACAATATTTTTTTTTGAAAAGGACATACCGTAAGGTTGGTAAAAAAATAATTTATATTATATTATTATTCCTTTTTTTTATGCTTATAAAAAGTCATGTTTTCAGTGTTTATCTTGAGATTTACTGCCCGATAGTCGTCTTATCTCGCATGCGTTCACGTGCGACTGACTCGGAGGGCGCAAATTCATCTAAAATACGCTTCCTTAGCCTTTTCCGGATACTTTGTTAAGGTCACTTGTTTTCGCTGATTTAGCTTGTTTTGGACTAACACGGCATGTACTTATTAACTAAGTATGAATGCAAATGTTTCTATTCTTTTTGACGTGATAGCGTCTTATAAATCGATAACACCGGCTGCACGCACGAAAAAGTGTCACGTTCCGCCTAACCTGAGCATGCAAGCGAGACCACGGAACAAGCGATAGAGAGGCACGATCGGTCAAGCGTTGGCAGAGCGCCCGCCGCCGGGCCCGCCAGATATCGCGTGCGCGCTGTGGTTAACGGTCATCAATGTTTCTTTATGACGTTATCACGTAAAACTATCGTCCGTAAACTAACTTTACAGACAACCAATTTTTTTTAATAAGTATTAGAGGTGCGTGCCAGGAATCAAACCCCGGGCTTTCGAAGAGGAGACCGTAGTCGTAAACACTATGTTATCTATATATCTGTGGTGCCAGGTAAAAGGGGATGAGTCTAAAAACACAACTTTTCACCAGGCTTATTTATGTTAACGGGGGATGGGTTTAACGGGGTTAAAAAAACTAAGTAAGGAAATTGTACCTACAGTAAAAGAAGATGTTCCATCCAAAAAGAAGATGGCCATCGGTTCTGCAACGGATATGACCTGCCCACTGCCACTTCAACTTGCTAATCCTCAGAATTCAATTTAAAAAAAAGACAAAGCACTAATTAATAGGTAAAAAAACGAATAATCATTTAGTAGGTAGATAGCCACAACTAATGAACCGATTTGGCTGAAATTTGGAATGGCGATAGCTCATAACTAGGATCAACACATCGGCTACATTAATTTATCTCGGAAAATTAAAGAGTTCCCGCGGGAATTAAGAAACCTTAATCCACGCGGGCGAAGTCGAGGGTATCATCTAGTAAACGATATATTATTCTATTCTAATATTCCAAGACATAGTCTGTTATTGAATGTTAAAAAATGTGCTGCACTTTCAAAGTAGATACAATACAAGCATTTTCCGAGTAAAGTAAACAAGTTTCAGTACGTAGTTCCGCGAAGCCAGCGCGGTTAATAGGGAAGTTCAAACCGCGGCTTGTTTTGTATGAGCTCAGTTAGAGTTTGCACGCAGCACTGTCCTATTCAGCGTAAGCTCATTGCTAGACTTAAGTTTGTAAGTTTATTGAATAGTTTGTGTTAAAACTGTTTGTTACCAACAATTTTCCGTTGTATGTTTTTAGAGTTCCTATAACAAACAATGAATCTTCGCACATCTAAAAGTACCTAAGTTTTCTTCGCGAGTTTACGTTTCGGATGTCACAGCGAATAATGTTCCATTAATAGAGCGAAAATATTTTCCTTAGGTTCTCCTATGACAGGGCAGGATTTATTGCAAAAGGAGAAAAAAAGGCCCCGTTCTATGAGCGATTCAGTTTTCACTGCGCATAAATTACGTTGACATTTATAATTTACTAGCTGATGCCCGCGACTTCGTCCGCATGGATTTAGTTTTTAAAAATCCCGCGGGAACTTTCATTATCCGAGATAAAAAGTAGCTCTTCCGGTCTGAGGAACCACTACTACATCCATTACTATACCCATGCAAAAAATCGCATCAATCCGCTGTTCTGTTGCGAAGTGATTGAAGGACAAACCAACAAACAAACACACTTTCGCATTTATAATATCAGTAATGCTTTATTACAACACTTTTATAATTGTAATTTTTTTTACCATACTTAACCAAAGACAAAATTACGTTTAGCTGTCATTTACGTTTTGTTATTCCACTGTCATTTGCGTTTTGTTATTCCATGTCAGATACGTTTTTGTTATACCACGTTTTATAGAGACTTGACGGAAATGCGATCGAACGGGATAAAAAGTATCCTATGTCCGTCTCCTGGTTCTAAGCTACCTCTCCACCAATTTTCAGCCAAATCGGTTCATCAGTTCTTGAGTTATAAATAGTGTAACTAACACCACTTTCTTTTATATAGATTTTTGAAAATATTTTCGGTATTCCGTATATATTTTTATGTTTTATCAGAAATTACTTATGTAAAATAGTTTCAGTGGGTGTTGCAGAGAATATAACTTTATGAGTGATACGAATAAATGTGAAACTTGAAACAGATTCTTCCAGCTTTTTGTTACTTGTTATGCGGACAATCAGTCATCAGATATCTAATCTAATCCATCGGTTAGTGAAAAAGTTGACATCAAAATCCATCATATAAACTAAGATCAAGGGATCCATTACATCACCTAGACCTCATCAGTGCTGTCCAGCATTGATTGTCGTCAAGCGCAAGCCTATCCCGAAAAAAAAATCACAGATTCAATTTGTCGTCATGAAAAATCCAATATGACGGAATGGCTAAAAAAATTAACGAACAAAGACATAAATCAAAATTGGTAATTTTATATAGGAATCACCACTTCGAATTACTTTTAATACTTGGCAGGAGTGAAGCCGCGGGCAAAGCTCCTGCCATATAATATTATTGCAAAGCAATAAAAAAATTATTATGAGAAAGGTATAAAAGTTAAAGATTTCAATAATCTTAATATATATAAATTACGTGTCACGTTGTTTGTCCGCGATGGACTCCTAAACTACTTAACCAATTTTGATCAAACTTCGTAACTATCTGTAATTTGGTCCAACTTAAAAGAGTTTTAGTAGTTATTTGTTTTATTTATATAGGTAAGTTGGCGGTACGAAGTTCGCCGGGTCAGCTAGTATTATTATAATTACATAATAATAGGTATGCGATAAAAGCTTCCTTACGTAGCGTCAGTTTTATAGGTTTTGAATATTTTTAGCCTTTTTCTTTGTTCGTCTTATTCTGGCTTTATCATTAAACTGAAAACTCTACCGTTTTAAACGTACACAGTGTTTTTTTTTTATTTATTTATTATTATTTTTTTTATTCGATGACTAGATAGTCCTTTACTGCGATCTCACCTGATGGTTAGTGACGATGCAGTCTAAGATGGTAGCGGACTAACTTGGAAGGGGTATGGCAGTTAAAATTCAACCCATACCCCTAATCGGTTTCTACACGCCATCATGCCGGAACGCTAAATCGCTTGGCGGCACGTCTTTGACGGTAGTGTGGTAACTATCCACGGCCAACGAAAGCCTCCCACCAGACAAAATAATATGTAATTATGTACAATAATATTATAATAACCGAGCGTGTTTATCGGCAGGACGAAGAAGTTCGTTGGCCCGATGAATATATTTACGCTTCGAACTAAGGGGTGAGCGACTGTGTATTTGCTAATATTTTAATATTATTATTATGTCACAGGTATTTTTTATGCCTCAAGAAACAGGTCTTAGCACCGTTTATAAATTCACCATACTCACAATCTTGGCAACCTGGACGAAATCTATACCTAATAGGTACAGATTTAAGCTTTTCCATTAGGTATCTACTTCATGGATATGGATTTTTGGTGCACACATGAAAAATCGATTGTGTTGATGGTGATAGCTCATACCCAGGATAAACACAAAGGCTACATAAAACGTATTTTATCCCGAAAAATTAAAAAAGTATTAATCCACGCGGACGAAGTCGCGGGCGTCATCTAGTTTGAAATAAATAAATAAAAACAAAGAAACGACAAACCTTCAGAGATTTTCTTTTAAATACGTGTAGCCGAGCTGAAAAAAAAAACAATAAAAAAATAGAGTCAGACGAGAATCGAACTTCAAAAATTAAAACTTCCTATTTTCTGTTTTTTTTTTTTTTCACGACAAAAACCGATAATCTACTTATATAATTATGTAGATTATTTATACAAAATTTTATGAATCCAATATTTATGCTATCTAATTTATACAGCAAATCTGCTTTTGTATGGAAACTCTAGCTTATACTCGAGCTAGCGGGAGATTCTCATCTCATCAATTAAATAGACCAATAAAACCTTTTGGCAATCTCAGGCAGGCAACACTCAAACAATTACACGGTTCAGTGTTGCCAGCATTAGTGGCGTACACAAATCGCGATACCCGGACAGGCGTTGCACGTTCGTTCTAATTAATCAATACCTCGTGCACTGGTTCTCAAACTTCTAAGATTTACCTGGTAAGGCGAGTCACTTTACGCCGTTACGGGGCTGTGGAGGTACATTTAGGAATGTTAATAGGCATGTAAAATGACATGTAACTTTGTTAAAGTAAAGCTTTTATATTATATACAGATACACTAGTTTTTGTTTTATTTAAAAGTACCAAGTAGGTAGTTAAGATTTTACATGCATTCAAAGTTCGCATAAATATCGAGTGCCGCTAACAGTCACGTGACTGCGTGTGACGTAATTTTCCAAGGCTCCGCTTACTTCGCAAGATGCGCGATTACTCGCGCAGTGTTTTGTTTTGTTTCATCGTTTCCAGTTGAAACGGAAGCATAGAATACCTAATAACGCCATATTACGGAAGAGCGGGCTGAGCGAGTGTTGTAGAGTGACGTCATTCGCATTGAACGCGTTTTGAAATTAACTCGGAAAGCGTTTTTTTACCGACAAAAATTTCACTAAATGTCATACTCTTCTATATTATTTATTCTTATAATTATATCCATGCAAAAAATCATGTCGATCAGACTCCATTGCCGTGTAATTGAAGGGAAAACCAGCAACCCAACGGACAAACTCACTTTTTCATTTATAGCATTAGTAAGGATATAAAGAAATTATAATAGTGTAAGAATACTATTATTTTATGAATGTAGAGAGAACCCAATGGTTAAAGTTACGGACTGAAAATTATAAGGTTGACGGTGTGATACTTAATCTACCAAATGGTTTCGGATATTTAAGTTTATACTCAACCCTCCAAAAATATAAGATTGTGCACTTCGCGCAGATGACAGGATGGTGTTGTGTCTTCTATTAAACCTTTGGGAGCCACTGCATCGAACTGTCGGTGCGAGCCATTAATTGGAAAGGCCACAAATCGCACGAATGCAGCTCGAATCAGACACATTGTAGTTTGATTCATCTGTTGATCCTTAAACGATCGTTACGATACATTCTCGCTCAGCTTATGCTGAGTACAAACCAATTTTGTGGAAATATTCCTCGTTTTAGCTTATTTCTATCATAACTATCTATATATGAAACTAGTAGGGCGCGTGGGTGCGCGGCCCGCAAGCGGACCGCGGTTTTTCTATCGTCAAGTGGACTTTCAGGTCCTGATCATTTTCTATCAAATAAACACTCTTCCATCTTTTATACTCTCCGAGATAGATGCCGATGAAATTGGTATGGCCGCTATCTTGAATCGGCCATTTTGGTTTTTTTTTCAGCTCACTGTCAATTGGATGAGGTTTCGAGTGACTTTTGTTCGAGCACCCCCACCTATCTTCATTACCATGGCCGTGCTCCTCACCCACCTTCCAAACCCTCGATCATCATATATCATCATTTGTCATAATGAAAATTCTTCAATAAAAACAAATCTTGAAAAGGAACCGTATCAAAGTCTTGCATGATTCCCGGCTTATAGTCTCTTCAATATTAGCCATATATTTTGTATGAAGAAAAAAAAACCGCCATCTTGGATTTTTTTTCTATTCATCAAATAGACCTTTAGGCCCTGATCATCTTTTGCCACGAAACCGTTCTTCCATCTTTTATACTCCCCGAGATAGACACCGAAGAATATTGTATGGCGGCCATCTTTTTTCCGCCATTTTGAATTTTTTTTCAGCTCGCTGCGAATTGGATGAGGTTTCGAGTGATATTTGTTCGAGCACCACCCACCTATCTTCGATACCCTGGCCGTGCTCTTCACCCGTCTCCGAAATCCTCAATCATCAGCTCTCTCCATAATTTTCCTCCGAATGAATTTTTGTCTTCTGTACGAAACAATCAGTGAAAAAAAATTTTTTCATACTAAATTTTACAGGAGAGGTGATCAATCAGTCAGTGAATCAGTGAATCAGCACGAACAGCTATATATATATTAATAAAAATCTATTGTTGTTCGTTAGACTGCCTTAAAATCAAAAACAGCTTATCTGTTACATATATATATATATCAGTCACTTTAACGGACACTTTAACGGTGAAACTGGCCCTAAGTAATTATGAAGTCTTAAAGCCATAATAAATTCAGCTCAAAAACGGTTGCTTCCATTTCCACAAAACAAACTAATTTAAAGATACAAGCGAACCTTCTGTAACAAAAGGATTAGATCCAGGTGGCGCCACCCATTACAACTCTTTAAGCGAAGCCGTAAATAATAATTACAAAGCAGTTCAAAAATGTTTTAAGCGAAAATCCTCACAAACAACCCGAATTAACCGGGTATGAACGAGCTTTGACGAATTATCTTTTTGGCCATTACAAGGGTGAAAAATATTGAAATAAAATAAAACCAAAAAAAAAAAAAAAAAAGAAGTTTAAAAATATTGGTTGTCTGTAAAGTCGGTTTACGAACGATAGAATAGAATAGAATAGAATAGAATAGAATAGAATAGAATAGAATAGAATAGAATAGAAATGTTTTTTATTCAAATAAACTTTTACAAGTACTTTTGAATCGTCAATGAGTCTACCACTGGTTCGGAATGCCGTTCCTGCCGAGAAGAACCAGCAAGAAACTCGGCAGTTGCTCTTTTCAAAATACTTTTACAATATACTTAACAGATATTCTATGTATGCAGAGTTTCCACAAAAGCATACGTAATTATTTCTAATTATAATTCAACACATGTCAAGACGGGCAGACAGAAAGTAGCCCCATTGCCGCTGGTGGCACATGTTCACGAGCATGACGCATGACCCAGCCATTGCTTCGCTCAACCATATTTGAGGGAACGCAACAACCCGCATCACACGACACCACCGCAGAAATGTTAAAGAGAGTGTGACATAACTTAGGCTACCCATCTTAAGGCATCGAATTGAAACTAACATTCAAATCAAATACTCATTTTAAAATATGACTTGTACACAAATAAAGTGGAAACTCTGAATAGAATAGAATTATTTTGATATACAATTACACAGGTTAATCATTACCTACTGTCTCATGAATCGCTGGAACGAATTACATCCACGCTTTTTTGTCATTTATATAGTCTTCAATCGTATAATATGCTTTTTTCATGAGCGTAGTTTTAATCGATTTCTTAAACTTGTGTAAAGGCAAGTCCAAGATCGACTGTGGAATTTTATTATAGAACGTCACGCCCATTCCCACAAATGTCTTTCGGACCCTCTTGAGGCGCAGTCGAGGAATCACGAGCCTATTTGGATCTCATACCTGCCTATCTCGTAATTCACCCTTTTTTTTGTAATTCACAATGTTTTGTCTGACAAATATTATATTGTTATAAATATATTGTGAAGCTACTGTAAGAATGCCTATTTCTTTAAATTTTTCTCGAAGCGAATCCCGCGGCTTTAAATTATAGATTGCGCGAATCGCCCTCTTCTGCAATACAAAAACTTTTCCAATATCGGCCGCTTTACCCCATACTAAGATTCCGTATGACATAATACTATGGAAATATGCAAAATAAACAATTTTTGCAGTTTCTATGTCAGTTATCTGTCGAATCTTCCTAACAGCGTAAGCAGCAGAGCTGAGCTTGCCAGCAAGTACTGCTATATGGGTGCCCCATTGCAGCTTTGAGTCCAGGGTTAATCCCAAGAACACTGTGGAGTCCTCTGTTACTGATAGTTTTACGTGTTAAAGTCATAATGCAACATTGATGACCACTAACCACAGCGCGCATGCGATGACTGGCGGTGCTCTGCCAACGCTTGGGCCCATCGTGCCTCTCTATCGCTTGTTCAGCGCTTTCGCTTGCACGTGCAGCCTCAGGCGGAACGTGCCACTTTTTCATGCGTGCAACCGGTGTTATCGATTTAAAAGACGTTATCACGTCAAAAATTAAACCGGTCTAGTGCGAGTCGGGACATGATGGGCTTTGTATAAATACAAGATTTAAAACCAGCTATTATTAAGATCTACCAAAACAAAATTTTATTGTATGGAGATCCTCTTGAATTTTAATATTTTTTTTATTTGTTGTTATAGCAGCAATAGAAATACACATTCTATGAAAATTTCAAGTACCTAGATATTGCGGTTCATGAGATATAACCCGCTGACAGACGGACGGACAGCGGAGGCTTAGTTCCCGTTGGCATCCTTTAGGTATGGAACCCTATAAAACAACAAGAAAAAGTTTAAGAGCACGAACTACAGAAAATTCGTCATACTGATTTTGTTCGTATAAAATGTAACCTTCACACACTGACACCTCTTCAACGAAATCGGCTCAGTAGTTTAGGCACTACGGCGGAACATAAGTAAGTAGAAACATACGGACATACTTAATATACTGCCAAAGTCATAATCCTTCCTTCCTTCCTTTAGGTTTTGCCGTATAGTCGAGCAAATAACAACAACAAATAAAAATCTACGTTAAAAATATTAATAATAAGTACCTACTGTACCATTCTTCTTCTTTAGCAACCGATAGATGTCCACTGCTGGACAAAAGTTTCTTGTATAGAGTTCCACAGGACTCGGTCTTGCGCCGCCTGTATCCCAGAAACTCCCTGCATTTCGTTTGAATTCGTCGGTCCACCTAGTGGGGGGTCTGCCAACACTGCGCTTCCCGGTGCGGGGTCGCCACTCCAGCACCTTGGGACCCCAACGACCATCAGCTCTTCGAACTATATGCCCCGGCCATTTCCAGTTCAGTTTCGCGACTCACTGAACTAGATCGGTGACTTTGGTTCTCCTACGGATCTCCTCATTTCTGATTTGATCTCGCAGGTATACTCCGAGCATAGCTATCTCCATCGCCCGCTGAGTTACCCTGAGCCTTCTTATGAGGCGTAGTTAGCGACTATGTACTGTACCACTATAATTTTATTTAAATTCACTAACAACCTAAACCACACACCAATTAAAAACCATTATCCTCCACTTATCCTCACATAATACAAAACCATTGAAGAACTACCCGGCTCATAATGGTTACGTATTATGTTCTAGTCCGCCTCAATATGAGACCCTCTCGGCATAATTAATGTAAACGGTATTCGGGACTCCGTGGCTATTAACTCTCGTTATTATAATCTTGTTAAGTGTACATTAACGACTCTACAGGAGACAGGAGTATCCAACGGTCCGGGGCAGCTGCCAGTTCATATGAATGCTTGATTTTGACACCACAGAATATTATATTTAAAGCTTAGATGAAATACTCATCGATCGGAAGTTTCTAACAAAGTTCCTCACCAAAGATTTAAGCTCAAAACAAGCAATGAATGTGTGAGTTCCATGTAGGTAATTTATTTTTATAATTTAATTTAATAATTAATTTAATTAATATATTTTCTGTACTGGTAATCTTACGTTTTTTGATTATTTGGTTTTTGTGATGAATTGTGACACCCTTTCACAGCACATCACGTTATTTTTTAATAATTTACTGCGCAGGTAATATTTAATTTTATTAACTTAATTATAAAATACTAGCTGATGCCCGCGACTTCGTCCGCGTGAAGTTTTTTTAAAATCGAGAGTTTAGTTTTTAAAACCCCGCGGGAACTCTTTGATATTCAGGGATAAAAAGTACCCTATGTAGCTCTCCAGGTCCTCAACTATACCCATGCAAAAAATCACGTCGATCCGTAGCTCTGTTGAGGCGTGATTGACGGACAAACCAACAAACAAACACACTTTCACACTTTTTAGAGGCGGAAGGTGGCCATGGAAACTTTTTAGTAAAACGACGTAACCCGATCGAGTTTAGGCTCGTTTAATTCGTCTTGATAAATATTCCAGTCCTAGGTGATGACCAGGGTCTAATGATGAAGCCTGAACGTGGCTATGGGAAATTAAGAAAAACTTATTTAATATTTTAATATTAATATAATTTATAATCCTGTTAAGTAGATATCGTGCATAAACGGTAGTGTCCTACAAAGTTCGGGCTAGCTGCCAGTTCATATGAAAGCATGATAAAATCACGCTTGCTTTGCTTACGATGCGAATAAATAACCGGACAGAGGCAAAGCTATTTACAACCGTGCTGTGATAGATCTACCATAACACGGTTGCATAATATCTTAAAAAACTTTTGTGGTGAGTAGTATTCGGTTTTAAGCAACGTTTTTTAATTAGTAGAAAAGCTGAAACACGTATAAAAATACACGTTTTCCAGAATCCATGTAAATTTTTTTTTAAATAAATAAAATGTGGTAACGGGCAAAACTTTAGGCTAGTTTTGAAAGCTCACTCTCCGCACAAAATGATACTTAGGGCCAATTTAGATGGTGCCGTTCATCGTTCATTTTTGCGAACATTTTTTGCGAAGATGAACCCTAAGGCCCTTTGCCCTAAGTGCGAATTTAGACGGTTCATTTTCGATAACTCATCGATGAAACTGAAAGCAAAAATCTCGAAAAATGAACCATCTAAATTCATCCTTAAGGCGAATTACGACGGTTCATTTTCGCAAAACTAATCGCAAGAATGAACGATGAATGAGGCAACGTCTAAATTGGGCCTTATTCATCGAAAGGCGAGCGCCCGCCCCGTCCGCATACAAAAGAAGTAGTTTGTTTTTTGTAACCGAGGCTTTGTTACTTATTTTAAATAAACTTTGTTCAGCTTTCTTATTAACAAAAAAATTAAGTGGCACTCGGGGAGTGCCGCGGTAAAGCTATTGCATAGCATTTTTTATCAACTTATGCAATTATAATATTTATGCAATATTTTTCTTTTGTATAAAAAATTATGCAAAAAAATAATTAAAAAGCAAATAAACAAGAAAAGCGCACTGTCACTACTTCGCGAGTGAGATTCGAACCTGCGACATCTAAAGAAAGCGGGCGCTGCTGCGCCATACAGAGCGAAATGTGAACCTCTAAAATGTTGAACGCTTACTGAACGACGGTGTTAGGTTTTTTTTTCGTTACGGAATTTCTTGATTCGGTCGCTGCGCTCAAACTGTTGGTCCTAGTTCAAAGCCCGCGATAAAAGCTATGCAATAGCTTAAAATATAACAAAAAGAAACGTTGTTATTAAGTTCATTTAAAAAGACAAATGTGACAATCCTACCAACATAGGTAAGTATTTAATTGTCTCTAAAAGTTTTGCCTCTGTTATGTTATTCACTCATGTAGTACAGCTATGGTGATAGGCGGGGCGGAAAATGTTTGACGTAATGGTGTACTCGATGTTGTGAACTGATCGACTCTTTTATTGAATTTCTAGCTAGATAAAGCTTATTAAATGTTAAAAGCTCTACTGTTTTCGGTCGCGTTCAAGTAGAAAGGCAACCGATGATATTATACTAAACGGCGTTTTCGAAGCTGATTGCATTACATAACGCTAATTTATAAACACATATCAAAAATTCTGAGGCCAGCGGGATTCGAGCCCACATCTCTTGGGAATCGCGCCCGAGTGTGTTGCTACTAGATGTCGCGAACAGTTGCTTAAACTGAAAAAAGTAGACACATATCACTAATTTCGATGCTGACCTATGTGTGGCTATGGTGTAACGGTAACACACTCGGGCGCGGTTCGAATCCCGCTGGCTTCGGAATTTTTGATATCTGTTTAAATATTTTTTCTGATAATTCGTCAAGTGTAGGTTAACACTTTAATAAAAAAATAAAAAATAATAATACATAATGCTTGCTGGTAATAGCAGGGAAATAATGGGAAAAGTGAGGGAGAGAAACGCTTACATAGCTCATTAGAGCAGATCGGCACCTATCGGTACTCGTCGGCATAGATAACTATATATAAACCAGAGACTCGTCGGCGCTGCTTCGGTAGAAGAATGTCGATTTGGTACCGACTGGATACCGATAAGCTTACTTTCTTCGCTGACTCGGTGATTCAAAAATGCTCTTGGCCACAAACACTAGAAGCTGCCTGCCTTTCCTACCCCGCTGCACGCTAATCGGGTCCTATTGCCCTAGTAGCAATTTGCGTTGGCTGTTAGTTGGGCCTTTATCCCTAGTTTTTGACCAACCGTAAGACTTGACATCCTTAAAAATCGTGGTGCGAACCGTAGAAAAGCGGGACGTGGTTGGCCTTACGAAGGGACTTAGCATCACCACTACCATCTCCCAACCGTTGACTACCGTTGGCTAAAAAACCTCAATGGAAATTGCTACTAGAGTGAGAGCTAAGAGCTTCTGCCTGCTGCTGCCTTCTTTTCTATTTTCAAAAGTGTCTTCTAACTTCGTCCAACCAGAGATACCTGGGTGATCCAACGAGGCATTTCCCTTTTGGATGACCCAAGTACAGTACTAAACTCCCATTCAGGCGGCCAAACTAATATTTGACTGGATGACTTGGTCCTAATAACATTGGCGACCACCAAAACCAACCAAGTTTTGCAATCAAACTAATATTATAAATGCGAAAGTGTGTTTGTTTGTTTGTCTTTTAATCACGCCGCAACAGAGCCATGGATCGACGAGACTTTTCGCATGGGTATAGTTGAGGACCTGGAGAGTGACTAGGCTTTTTTATCCCGGAAAATCAAAGAGTTTCCGAGGGATTTCAATTTTCACATGGTTAAAAAAATAGAGTACTGAGCTTGACTCATATTCTCCTCTCCCCTCCAATTTAGCTGAAAGCTTGTGTCAAGAGTGGGTACGACAATATTGCAACGGGTGGGGATCGAACCTGCACCCTTTCAGTTTTCAGTTCACACCTTTAACCGTTGGGTTATTAAGGCTTACTTGGACATAAGCATTTGTAACCTACATAAGGGTATAATCACTGGAAAATTGTTCTCCTAGTTCGGTTGCAGTTTATACGCAGCTGCTGAATTGCAGTTGTGCTAGCTGCAATATTGCAGTTTATTTGTACACCTTTTGTCTAGACATAATTATAACGTCCAATGCTCGAGTCCCATTACTGTCTATGCATAGAAGTTCTTTTAATAGAACGTTAGTAACACGGGAATGTACTACGGCTCGTATAAAATGCACATCGACTTGTCTCTCTAGATGTCATTGAATCTAAAATTAACATCCGCTACACACGGGCGCAAAATGTGGCTAGCATTGGCAATTTATAGATCCTAATATTATAATAGGTACAATCGATTGATAAAACAAAGAGATTCCGACGAATTGAGAACCTCCTCCTTTTTTGAAGTCGGTTAAAAAGTGACAAAAACTTATCTATTACCGTAGATTTATAACAGTTTTACTTAAAAAGGCAACTTCACAGTAGGTAATTATAACTAAATCTTTTCGCTGCTCGAAAACTTTCAGATTGGAAAAGTTGAACTTACTTAGGTATGTACTGACAAGTCACGTGACGAACTTATGCAGAGATGGAAATAAATTGAAAAACAATGGAACAGAATAGAAAAAGGTTTCAACTCAAATAAATTTTCACAAACTACCTACAAGTTTGAGTCTTTTGAGTTGACAAAAAAAATATTTATGCTATTTAAGTACGAATAAGTTCTACAACAATAGTTTAGTCAACTTTTACTAACATGTCCGCCACGAAAAAATTTGATGTATTCATTGTGAATCTCTAAGAGATATTACGAGAAAACGGGTACACAAAATTTTCTCGTGGCGCGCATTTTGGTCCTACAAAAAATAATCTTACCGCAAACTAAAATAAAAATACATCTTATTGAACAGTTTAATATCTCAAATACCTATTTGAGGCCACTCTATTTGTGATAACATAGTAATCAGGACCTCTCGAACACGAAATATCTAGAACGGGCATCTAAGTGAACTCGAACTACAAGAAATAAAAATTAAGTGGCACTCGGGGACTGCCGAACTTATGCAATTATAATATTTATACAATATTTTTTTTGCATAATAAAAATTATGCAAAAAAAAATTAAAAATCAAACAAACAAGAAAAGCGCACTGTTACTACTTCGCGAGTGATATTCGAACCTGCGACATCATACATAAAGCGGCCGCTCGCCCACTGCGCCAAACAGAGCTACTTGTGACCCTCTAAAATGGTGAACGCTTACTGAACTACGGTGTTAGGTTTATTTTCGTTACGGAATTTCTTGATTTGGTCGCCGTGCTCAAACTGTTTGTCCTAGTTCAAAGCCCGCGATAAAAGATATGCAATAGCTTACTAAATGTGCACAAAACTGTACGTCCGTGTGTAAATTCCAATAATAACTAAGCCGCTGGCGCCGGCTGTTTTATTTTATATACAGATTGTTTAATTAACTGCATAGATATTTTATGCATTTATGTAAATAAGCCATAAATAAGCCATCTTGTGAGATTTATGGAGACATTTTATTGCACGCGCAAATTGACATTCCAATTTTGCGTATAAATAACGGGGATTTGTCTTTGAGATGGCGCTAAAATGATATCAAAGAAAATGTCATGTCATATTAAGTTATTAAAATCTGGGAGATTTATAGCTGATATGTAGCATATTTTCATTGGAAAATTGGGATAATGAAATTAAAGAAATCGGAGGACCTAACTGGACAAAAAATAGCTGTTGACAGGAAAACCTGGAATAATCAGAAGGCCTTTACTTGATGAGAGATCCTTAAATCATAGCATAGAAAATTGACATATTATACATAAGTATATACCTACTTAAAATAAATTGACATACCTAATATCTACACTATTTAATGACCTACAGTAAAATATAGTTAATTTAAAATTAATTTTCAATTTAAATTTTTTCCCAATTGTTTTTTTTTTATTTTTGGAAATTACAATCACCTAATTACAATTTTACTGACATATTCATATCTAATTTGTTTGATTAATGTTATTTATAAAAAAATTGCATGCAACAAATCGATTTGTTAAAATTTATTTTTAAGGATGAATAAAAGGATTTTTTATTTATGTAGCATATTATGGTTGAGTAAATATTTGTATTCAAATTAGATCGTGGTTTCTCACACCATCTACCACCTAATTTAATCCTAACTAATCCTACTAATATTACAAAAGCGAATGTTTGTGAGGATGGATGGATGCTTTTAACTCCTTCACGCCACTACAAATGAACCGATTTGGCTGAGAATGGAGATAGCTCATACCCAGGATTAACACATGCCACAATTTATTCCGGAAAATCAAATCAAAATCAATTTAAAAACCTTCAAATCCACGAAGTCGCGGGCATCATCTAGTAATATTATAAATATAAAAATGTGTTTTTGGAACGGAGTTCCTTACCACACGGTACAGACTTGGCTGATGGGGGCTAGGTGAAAAAAAGTGTAAGAATTTTCCGTCATGACCCCACGGACGGGTCCTTTCTAACATGTGGCGAGAGATGGCGATGTGGAACTATTAGATATATGAAGATCTCCTCAGGCGTTTAAAGATCATTAGCTTGTTCATTTTCTCGTTGATTAAAGGGACTTACAAGCTATCACAGGTGCAATTGATTTGAAATTTGGTGCATTGTTACTTTGGATTATTTCCAAAGCATTATGACGATTACCTTGAGCCGATGCTGTAATATCAAGTAGTCTGCGTGATACTCAACTCCTCAGCATCTGACAGCAGATATAGTGTTTGGGCTCATTAGAATGGTCTCAATGAGTAGATGTTATTAGATAGAAATATATAAATGATGGTCGAGGATCGAGGAGTAGGATCTGATGATGGAGCAGAAAACTGGGCAACGGGATGTCAGTTATATCGTACGTGGTCCGGCCATAGATTCCCATGTCGGGGGTATTTTAAATTTTTAATTTACACTTGTTTTTGAGAAGTTTCTTGTGATTTGGATCAGAAATGCCGATCGAATCTTCCTATAAACAGTCTAAAATGTGTTTATCGTTGTATAAAATTGAATTCTGGCCCGATCAGTTGAACACTAATGGCCAGTGTGGGTCGGGTTAGATTTAATAGGCAATAAAGCGATTCCTGAGCCTAACCCTACTCGGCTGTTGGGTAGTTTGCGGTTAGGGCCAGAGGTTGCCTATTTGTTAAGGAATTTTCGGAAACTTGTCGGCTTCACGTGAACTAAATTGGATTCCATGGAACGCAATAATTGGTTGTTTATAGCATTGCTAGGTTCGACCGCGTGGAGTATACGGGTTTTAAAAATGCCGCGGGAAACCTTTATTTTCCGGGATAAAATAGAAGCCGAAGAGGCTTAACTTCAAAATCCTGAAATAAAATTAATGAAATGAAAATAGACTTTATTGCATACCAATCAATACAAAACAAAAGAACATAAAAACATATATTAAGGGAGGAAGCTGTACAATAGGCGGCCTTATCGCTAAGAAGCGATCTCTTTCAAGCAACCTAAAGAGAAATTACTAATAGAAGTACCGGATGAAATTATGTTGATCCGTGACTGCGTGATTAAAGAACAAACCAACAAATACACTTTAATAGTATTAGTAAGGATTCTTGGAGGCGGAGTGATTAAAGGAAAAACCAACAAAAATCACTCTCAGATTAATAATAATTTTAGTTTTTTTAAATATATATAGTAGTGCTTGACTGCGATCTCATCTGATGGTAAGTGAAGGTGCAGTCGAATATGGTGCGCGCTTGCTTAGAATATGCCTATTCACTATTGATTTAAGGTAAGTAAGGGTTAATAGTGAAATAGAATAAGCAGTTAAACTTTTCACTAACAAAAGCACTAAAAATTTAACAACTACAGGAAACATAAGTGTAAAGCCACGACGTTTATGTCCAAATTTAAAATCGACAGTGTGAAAGCAAAACCCCAAAAATGCACTCGAAATAACCTCTTGTTTACCGTGTATCGTAAATCTGAAGCGAACTAATAAAGTGGGCATGCAGACAAATGGTAACCGTATATAAAGCGACAATTTAGATTCCTGGAATGTCTCAAGAGACGTCCCAGCGGGTATTTTTGGGTAACAAGTAACAGTCATGGATTTCTTAAGTAAATAATGTTTATTTGGGACGTCGGACAAGAGTTGAGGAGTATTCGTATACTTAATTAAGATCGTGTGTCGTCTGCCATTTTTGATTATAACTAAGTGATGCCCGCAATTCTGTTCTCGTGGATTTAAGTTTTATAAATAGGCTTAAGGTGGCCTGTTTTTTGGTATTCTACAAGATATAATACATAATATAGACTTAGATATAATAAATAATGTCCTCTCGACCGAATCCGGGCAAGACGGCTAACCTCCTCAGAGCTTAGCCATATGCGCGGGAGATGTTATAGTGCACAAACAAAAAGTGTGTGCGCAAACATAGGTGCACTTCCTATTCCCTTACTCTCATAGTCCGATGGGACGGAAATCCGACACGACTGGAGAGAACGCAGGGCCGACGGCTTTACGTGCTCTCCGAGGCACGGGGGTGACTCACCGCCAACTTCCTATCTCCGGGCTGGTACTGCGAATTTCTTGACAGAAAAACTCAATCCCTACATTTTTGGGCCTGACCCGGGAATCGAACTCGTCACCCATAGTCGAACTTGCTAGCGACTAGACCAACGAGGCAATTAGGGCAAAGATATATATATACAAATGGTGGACGAATAAATTCCTGAAAAGCCAGCAACGCATTGGTAGTGCCGCTGGTGCTACAAATGTCTTTGTTTGCTCGCCATACCTACAAAATTGGTAAGTATATATTTCGGAGAGTGTACTCAGAAAGTATTTAATTTAGTTCCACCATTACTCTTCTAATATCAGACCGCAAGGCTTCGCATGGATCTGCACCGCTGTACGCTGCGTTGTTGAAACCCCACAATCACGCACTAATGGCCAATTTAGACGGTGCCTCGTTCATTTTTGTGAATTTTTTTTGCGAAAAGGAACCCTAAGGCCCTTTGTCCTAAGAGCGAATTTAGACGGTTCATTTTCAATGAATCGTCGATGAAGCCTCGAAAATGAAAGCAAAAATCTCGAAAAATGAACCGTCTAAATTCGGCCTTAGGGCGAATTAAGACGGTGCATTTTCGCAAAAATGTTCGCAAAAATGAATGATGAACGAGGCACCGTCTGAATTGGGCTTGCGCTTTGCCTCCTCGTTACTAATACTCATCACCATAGAAATACCCTTTCGTTTTTACAACTACCTATAAACCAAGTTAAAGTTAGTTGGAACAATGGAAATACCTAAAAGTACCCTAGTATTTTAAATCAAGAGTAAACAATTTTTTTACCCATTTTCTCGTGATGGGTATCTCTTAGAGTAAAACATGACGAGCTTGTTATTTCTACAGATCCTCAAGGATACTAATGCAAGTTATCACATCAAGCCGTAGCTGTCGTGGTGTGATTAAAGGAAAAACCAATAAAACAATAAACTAATACTCTTTTACTAAGATATACAGAATTAGCAGGAATACTCATGAACGGGTCTCATAGTCTGCAAAGAACTAAACACATGGGTAAAGTCGTTCCCAATTCAATTGTAACACTGGGAAATAAGACTAAAAATGCAACAATAAATAATTAGTCTAGTTCACGGGAAACGCGTATCGATGTTGTCGCTGACGCGGACAAATCGGCTTTGTTTCTTGGAATACCACCGAGAAACAAAGCCGATACCCATTGTAATTTTGAATATTATTACAATACTGCAACTATATTATACTCGTAAGTAGGTTTTTTTTTTATTTAACACCCTTACCCTATTATAGATCAAGCCAATATAATGAGATTCCGTAGAAGAAACAGAGCCATAGTAATAGCTCAACGGGTTACTCTTATATCAAACTAGCTGATGCCCGCGACTTCGTCCGCATTGATTTAGTTGTTAAAAATCCCGCGGGAACTCTTTCATTATCCGAGATAAAAAGTAGCTCTCCCGGTCTGAGTAACCACTACTACATCCATTACTATACCCATGCAAAAAATCGCATCAATCCGCTGTTCTGTTGCGACGTGATTGAAGGACAAACCAACAAACAAACAAACTTTCGCATTTATAATATCAGTAATGCTTTAATAAAACACTTTATAATTGTCAATTTTTTTACCATACTTAACCAAAGACAAAATTACGTTTAGCTGTCATTTACGTTTTGTTATTCCACTGTCATTTGCGTTTCGTTATTCCATGTTAGATGCGTTTTTGTTATACCACGTTTTATAGTGACTTAACGGAAAAGCGGTCGAACGGGATAAAAAGTATCCTATGTCCGTCTCCTGGTTCTAAGCTACCTCTCCACAAATTTTCAGCCAAATCGGTTCATCCGTTCTTGAGTTATAAATAGTGTAACTAACACCACTTTCTTTTATATATATAGATTATCCTACTAATATTATGTTTGGATGGATGTTTGTTATTCTTTCACGCCACAACGAATTAACCAATTTGGCTGAAATTTGGAATGGAGATAACTCATACCCAGGATTAACACAATGGTTTCTATCCCCGAAAATACAGAGTTCCTGCGGGAATCATAAACCCTTAATCCACGCGAACGAACTCCCGGGCATCATCTAGTTAAATATATTTTATGTCAAAAATTCAAAATTCGTCACAGTTTATTCGTCGATTGATAATAAGCATTGAAACGAAATCATCCTGATTGCAAGCGCGTTGCGCAATTAACTCCCTAGTTAAGCACCACTGAAAGCCGCGGTGAAATCACACGCCAATTCCCGCATCGCCTCCATGCATTTAAATCGGCGATATTGAAATCAATACAATTAATTCCAGAATAGTAAAGTGCCCGTAATAATCGTAAATGATAATATAAGCGTCGATAACCGTTCAAAATGGCGGCGGCAATATGGCCGCCTTAAATAATTGGCGGGAAACGTGACGATGTGACGTAGCGTGGTGAATTAAATCGTGATTGACATTTAAATAATAATTATATTGTTAATTGTACATACGAGACGTTATAATACTATTATTATAAATGTATCTTGAATAATTTTATTATTCAGCAGCCGTTATCTGCTG
The DNA here is from genome assembly GCA_029955525.1 of Oeneis ivallda. Taxonomy (NCBI): domain Eukaryota; kingdom Metazoa; phylum Arthropoda; class Insecta; order Lepidoptera; family Nymphalidae; genus Oeneis; species Oeneis ivallda. Next base: position 3,564,426 of record JARPMR010000017.1, on the reverse strand, counting down.
CTATATTCTCTTTCTTATTTACAAGGACTAAAACCTGGTTTAAGCCAAATGGTTCCATTTTTGTAGCGTACCACAAGAAGACGTAGACCTCTGATTGGCTGGTGCTCTCTCGCCATTGGTTAAAATGCATTGATGCAGCAAGAACGCCATAAATTCAGCCAATCAGCGGTTATTGTGATCGTTACACTGGTGCAATAAAGGAGATTGGCGAATTCCATAGAGTTTCTGACCCAGAAGAACTAAACCGTGGCCCACGTTCACGAATCAAACTTCTCATGCTTGTTCTAGTAAACCAGTCTAACAAAAAAGTTCATCAAAGTCTATCAAATAAAGTTGGGAGAAAAAAGATATTCACTTATATTGCCATGTAACGGTTATTTATAATGTCGACGGCAGAAAGCGGAAATGTCGTCTCAAAATTTGGGCTAAATGGCTTTTTACTATATTGTTGATAAGCAAAAAAAGCCGCGTCGAATGGTATATGTCTCGTCTTTCTATGATGAAAAAATTTAATGATACACCATTGAATTTTTTCTATTTTTGGTACTGCTTACATGACAAATTGCTGTAAATAGAGGAAAAATCGCTATTTTTGAAAATAAAATAGATACGACACTACGTCCAACATAAATAACAGTTACACCATTATTTTACCCTGACGGACATTGATTTCAAAAGAGATACAGCATTTCAGCCGCCACAAAATTTTACGTTGACAAGGATACAGCAATATGCTCCGAACTGGTGACTGTTTATCGATCAGTTACTACATTTCAAACATTTAATTTAAGCTCAAATATCTTACTTACACCATAAGATTAGAGTATTGTTTTGTGTTGAGTAATCAATACGCCACTCTAGATAGACCCGCACCCCTCTCCAATCCCGAGGTGTTTGCTATATACGCCATTCTGATCGCGCGGCATCTGATGCGTAAGCGCCGATAGTGAGAAAGCGTATTTGTTGTTAACAAAAATATTATTTTAAAAGATTGTTAACGTGTCGTTTACGTGTTATTTACGTGTTTAAAATTAATAATTATACTTCAGGAGTTCAGGTAAGTAAAAGAATATTAAAATTTAACCTATTTTTGGTTAAATGAGTTAATTGGAAGTCTGTATATTTAGCATACCTACTATATCTAATAAGCAAGCAAAGCTTACAACCTTACCTGCTGATATTTTACATAGCTACCTTGATTGTTTCGTTTATCAGTATCTTAAGGTCTCGAATAAGTAGATAGTTAACAAACATTAGGTATGTACACAGTAAAGAAAGTGAGTGATGTTTTTATAACTTACTTAAATATTAGACTAGGTCTGAAGATATTTGATAGGCTCAGTAATTAGGTAAATAGCTTGTCTATTACTAATTGATTCTTCTTTTGTTTTTGGTAGCTATAGACCGGTGCGGTGTTGAGGGATTAATAGATACAACAGACTGATTATTGACTAATGAAGACGAGGAAGTATAGTAAACTGATTGATGAAACTAATTAAAAAGAGAAAGTATAGCAGACTGATTGTTGAAACTAATGGAAAAGAGGAAGTTTAAAGAGCGAACTGATTTTTTTGTGTCATTTCCTACATTCTAAATATTACAATAAAAGCATTACGCAAAAGTTACAGTATTTTATTTTTTACTAGCTGTTGTCCGCGAGCTTCGCATCGCCATTTTAAGATTAATTTTCGAATTTTGAAATCGCTAAATGACCAAACTCACATAAAAAAGTTTATCCTCCTTTTCACTTGTTTTTTGTTAAATTAACACCCGCAAATAAATTTACCCTTCAAAAATTATGGATTTCAATGCAAACTTTCATCCTCTTTTCCATCATTTTCTTACGACGCCTAAAAATATAGTATCATGTATTTCACTTCAAAACTTCATCATCATTATATACCAAATTAATCCCCTTTTTCACCCGCAAAGGTAGAATATTTGAAATCGCTTGATGGCTTTTTAAGTTTCATATTTTTTTATTTATGAACTTTATTGAAATAAAACAAACATTGAGTTTGAAGTGAAACTTACCACAACACATTAGTGAAAACCGCACCCCAATCGGTTTAGCCGTTTCTGAGATTAGCGCGCACAAACACACAGACACACAGACAAACAGAAAAAAATTCTAACAATGATTGTTTAGGGATCTATTGTTTTGATAAAGGCCCCCAATAACAGATTTTCTCATAAATTTTTGATGTACAGACAACAATCAATTACAGATTTATTATTATATCTTGTATAGATAATAAATTTATAATTCAGAATGTTTAAAAACATTTCATTTTTATAAAATAATTCAATTAAAATCACATACAGCAAAATGATCATGTTTCTAATAGTTCATATTTGAGATACAGCAGATCGTAGCACGAAAACTTGTATCTATTTTAATTGGTCATACATTTCACCTTACAGTTACAGCTTTTCCACTGCTCGATATTTAAACATCAACTGCTGTAACTCGTAAAAAATCAATGAAGCAGTAACTTTAGGACTTTCCTAATAACTGTATCAAATAACGTTTAGTTTGATAGAAATATGTTGCAAGTTTCAACTTTCTATCTTTATTAATTTATGAGTTATGATTTTTTGAAATAGTTTTTTGGCTCTGGTGTAAAACTGGATTTTTTGAAATACGCCAGTTCCGCTTTCTGCCGTCGATGTGTACTTGTGAATAATTATATTTTTGATCCCCATCTTCTAAAAATACCGGGTTTACACAGAAAAATACGCTGAAAAATATTAATTAAAATTAAATGATTTCTGAATCTGAACGGTTTTTAAAAATGCTTGGTCAAAATCCGCCAACCTCCTTTTAGAGAATACCACCGCAGACTAGATATTTTCCTGTCATAATAGTCATCTGTCCAGGGGAGGTCTGCGAACACTGCGCTTTTCGGTATGAAGTTGCTACTCCAGCACCTTGGGACCAACGACAATCAGGTCTTCGATGATGAATGTGGCAGATAAATTCTACTTTCGGATAAGCTTGAATATTTATACATCTTTTAAATTAATAATTTAATATAAAAAATTCTTTTTAAAAAACCGACTTCAAACAACCGCGCCTCTATACAAAGTATACTATAATTTATTGTTGATATTTTAAAAACCGCCTGACCGATTTCGATTAAATTTATATGGGACCACCTGAGAAGTATATACTTTCAAACGAAAAAATAATTTTCCAAATCAGTTCAGGCGTCTTCGAGTAAACGGTGGACATACATAAAAAAAAAAGATTCCGACGAATGGATAGCCTCCTCCTTTTTTTGAAGTCGGTTAAAAAGAAAGAAATACAGGTAAGAGTTTCTAAAAGAAATGGCACTCATTCGGTTTCTTTTGCAAAAGTCCAAGACTTCCGTTCAAAGAAGGAAATAAGCTGCAGCAATTTGTACCAAAGAGATAAAGTAACATCTTTGTGCTTCAAAGCAAAGCGAGGCCGCTGGTATAATGAAAACTCTGTATAACACGTAGTCTACTGTTCTTCTGAATATGGGAAGCACGTAAAGCTATGAGGCCTCTTCATCGTGGGGAGACGTATTTGCTCCCCACTAAATGGCGGACCATTTGGTCAAAATTTCGCAATGAGATACAGTCACAACTTTTTGCGCCTAATCAAAGCGAGGCCGCTTTTATAATGAATGTATAACCCTATTATGGTCTGATGGTCGTTGGGGTCCAAGGTGCTGGAGTGGCGACCCCCCACCAGAAAGCGGAGTGTTGGCAGATTCCTCACCAGTCAAATCAGAGGTGCGATTGTATAAAAATTGCCGATTAAATCTTATTCATTTCATGGTATTAGCGTCAAAGTAAAATATTCCTTGACTGTATTGATTTAATGTCACAAATTCAGTACAACCGATTCTAACATGGAGCGTTTTGGAGCGAATCGTACATACTTAAACGTATGAGATTGCATACACGAAGTTGAGCCCTAATTTAATGCTGTTACGGTTTATTTTACTTTGATGCTAATGCCATGAAATGAATAAGATTTTGATCGGCAACTTTTAGACTATCGGGGGCAGATCAGACGCAGGCAGCCACTGGATTTATGAAGCAAAAGTCTGAGACCTGTGGAAGTTCATGCTAAAGACCTTTGCCAAGGCGTGGACGTCCATCGATTGATAAAGAAGTAGAAGAAGAATGCAATGTTAATGGAAGCAAATTCTAAAGACCGTGCTCGTCTTCTCGCTGTCACTGCGAAAGAATCCGGCCACTGGCTCCATGCTCTCCCTTCTGCTAATCTAGGCACTCTTTTAAACCACGCCACTCTTGCAGTGGTAGTTGGCCTTAGGCTCGGCGCAAAAATAACCCAGCCTCACCGTTGCCACTGCGGTGACCACGTCGACGCTTACGGTCATCACGGACTCTCCTGTTCGAAGAGCGCTGGTCGTTTCTCCCGCCACAATGCCCTCAACGACATCATCCGCAGGTCTCTTGCTACTGCTCACGTGCCAGCTGTATTAGAACCTATTGGTTTGGCACGTAGTGATGGCAGGAGACCTGATGGTATGACGCTTGTTCCTTGGAGGACAGGGAGGTCGCTTGTGTGGGATGCCACCTGTGTAGATACTCTGGCTGCATCCCACATCCATGCGACCTCCTCTGTGGCGGGTGCAGCGGCTACTAGCGCCGAACAGGCTAAGAGGCGCAAATATGAAAAACTTGACAGTGGTTTCATATTTGTGCCTTTTGGTGTAGAGACCCTGGGGCCGTGGGGCCCGGAGGCTCGAGCGCTTTTTGTAGAGCTAACTAAAAAGGTGATCGAGTCTACCGGGGATCCAAGAGCTGGCAGCTACCTTGCCCAAAGGATTAGCTTGGCCATCCAAAGGGGTAATGCTGCCAGCATCTTGGGTACCATGCCACACTGCAGTGACTTCGATGGGGTTTTAGATTTTATTTAATTTTTTATTTTAGTTTTAATTTTAGAATAAATTTAATTTTAATGTAGTAGGTAGTTTTAATTTTAGAGTAAATTTAGGTTTAATGTATCTCAATAATTATAATGATAATATCCTTTAAAATATAAAAAAATATTCATGTAAAAACTGAAATTAATAATTAAGAAGAAGAAACTTTTCAAAGTATTTTATTGATTTTATTTTCGTAATTTAATTCCATACATTATTAACAACCCATCAACGGCTCACTACTGAGCCAGGTCTCCTTGCAGAGAAGGGTTATAGGCCATAGTCCGCCACGCTGGCCCAATGCGAATTGGCGGACTTCACAGATCTTCGAAAACATTATGGAGAACTCTCAGATGTGCAGGTTTCCTCACGATGTTTTCCTTCACCGTTGAAGCAAGTGATATTTAATTGCTTAAACGCACTTGACTCCGACAAGTCAGAGGTGCGTACCCGGGATCGAGCCTGCGACCCCCCGAATAGGAGACCACAGTCCTAACCACTAGTTCCATACGCATGATGATAATTATCGACCGAGCGAAGCGAAGGTCTCTGAGTTTACTAGAGCGATTTGCATTTGTCCGTCCGTCCGTCTGTCAGAGCCTTATAACTTCTGAATTACTGAACGTAATTACTTCAATTTTAGATATGATATGTAAACCGATGGCCTCCAGCCGAAAATGGCTTAAAAAGTTAGAAAAATCTTTATTCCAGGGGGGCTCCCATACGAAATGGGGGGCTTTCAAAGTGGAGATTGTATTCGAGGCTAGATCTCTAAAACCACTTTGTTTTAAAACTTGAAACTTACACATAATTTGAGTTATATTCTGTACTTGAACAACAAATACTAAGATTAGATAAATATTATAAAGAAACGAAATTATTTGAGTTTTAATGGGCATCAATGTTTTTAACAAAACTTCACTATACTGTTACTAGATGGCGCTGTCTTTAATATTGTAAATACGCATCCCATCCACGAAAGCAGATGACGATTGACGTCATCAGATTCGGCGCGTTTTAATTACAATATAATATAGTTTAAACTACCTTATGGGAATTATGGGATACCGCGAGGTCTCAGTTCGGGGCGAACCACTAGTAATAATATCAAATATTATTTTTAAAGCAGATGAATCATGTTCACTCCAACACGTGTTTTTATTTGATACTGGTATGCTCTTGTTTTATGTGAAGTATGTACTTACCTAAAAATCCTGTAAAAACAAATAGTACTCGTATATAAAACAACTTACACATTCACGGCTCTATTAAAATATAAAATGATGGAATATAAACACGTAGAAAAACATTTTATTTGAAGTACGCATGCAAAAATTTCGGGTTATGAAAAACATTTATTTAATAAAATATAAGTTGATACATCAGACTATTTTATAAAGTTCCTAGAACCTTTGAATCGATTGATTGTTTAGCCAGTACACTAACGGACGGTATCCGTATATAACCATAATTTAATACTAGTGGTTCGCCCCGAACTGAGACCTCGCGGTAACGGTATCCCATGATTATTCATTCAATCGATACATGACGACCAAAACTGACATTATTATTATTATGCCCGTTTTCACCAAACATACCTAAATCATCCCCTATGTAGGAGTCTCTTTACGTAGGTAGCTCCAAAACACAATCCTAAGTCCTAACATCCGTCCCAATGTCCTTTTAGGTGTCCCGTACAGGATCGTGATAAAGAAGTTGACAGTAATCATCACAAAACTTATCATAGTTAGCCCGTAAAGGTTAGGGAACGTCAGTGAAAACATTGAATTATTATGTAGGTACTAACAAGTGAAAACGGGTTAGGGGCATCTGTACAAATCGTCATCTATCGACGCGAATAGAAAATATTCAAAATGATATTTAACTAAAGAATAATTTTAATTGAATAATATGTTATTATATTATGTAGCTAAATAATAATGGTCGACGCAAAACTGTTTTTGGGATAAATCGTAGTCGTAACTCCTAGTTCAATGGAATAGTTAATGACTGCGCCATCTATTAGCATTATTGTGAAGCTTTGTGAAATTTACTGATGCTCATTAAAAATTAAATAATCTCGTTTCTTTATAATATTCATGTAATTTTAGTATTTGTTGTTCAAGTACAGGATACAAGTGAAGTAAGAAAATAAGTACAACTTGAAAATATATAGAAAATTTTCCAGAGAGCGTCTTCAAGCGAGCGTATTAAATCGCCACTTTGGAAGCCCCCCATTTCGTCAATTTTAGGAAAAAAATTAAAAAAAAAAATACGGTTGTACTCTGTTCCAAATTGTCTTTAAAATGATACACAGAAAACCTATGAATCGCAAATAAAAAAAAATTTCTTCACATTCGCTTCTATGAGAGCCCCCCTGAAATAAAGATTTTTATAACTTGTTAAGCCATTTTCGGCTGGAGGCCATCGGTTTACATATTATATCTAAATTTGAAGTAATTACGTTCAGTAATTCAAAAGTTATAAGGCTCTGACAGACGGACGGACGGACGGACGGACGGACGGATGGACGGACGGACAAGTGCAAATCGCTCTAGTAAACTCAGAGACCTCGCTTCGCTCGGTCAATAATTTACTGTTGATTTTTTTAAAAAACACTCGACCGATTTTGTTGAAATTTAAATGGTACCTGGAAAGTATACTCTTTCAAACAAAAAAAGAATTTTTCCAAATCGGTTCAGGCGTCTTTGAGTAATCGGTGAACATAAATAAAAGTCTTTTTTGAAGTCGGTTGAAAATGTAAAAATTTTAAGTCAAAATGTAGTAAAGCATAGCTAATGGTTAATCATTCAATACGACTTTATCCCCCGTATATAGTATACTAGCTGATGCCCGCGACTTCGTCCGCGTGGATTCAGTTTTTAAAATCCCGAGGGTACTCTTTGATTTTCCGGGATGCTTTACACTCTATAGGTTCTCAACTATACCTATCCAAAAAAATCACGTCAATCCGTAGGTTTTTTGCAGCGTGATTGACGGACAAACCAACAAAGACAAAATTACGGTTAGCTGTCATTTACGTTTTGTTGTTCCACTGTCATTTGCGTTTTGTTATTCCATGTCAGATGCGTTTTTGTTATACCACGTTTTATAGTGACTTGACGGAAACGGGATAAAAAGTATCCTATGTCCGTCTCCTGGTTCTAAGCTACCTCTCCACCAATTTTCAGAAAAAACCGGTTCATCCGTTCTTGAGTTATAAATAGTGTAACTAACACCACTTTCTTTTATATATATATAGATATCTCCTGTCAACGGTGAAGGTAAACATCTGCACGCCTGAGAGATCACCAATGTTATCAAAGACGTGTGAAGTCTACCAATTCGCATTGGGCCAGCGTGGTAGACTATAATAATAACCCTTCTCTGAGAGGAGACCTGCGCTCAGTAGTGAGACGTTAATGGGTTGCCCATGATGACGATGATATGCCCTGTTGGATATAGGCCTCTTCTATGTAGCGCCAACGTTGCCGATCCTTTAGAGAACATAAGATACTTTTTATCATGGAATATCAAGGAGTTCCTACAGGATTAAAAAAATTGGTTGTTTGTAAAGTCGGCTTACGGACGATAGTTTTACGATAACGTCATAAAGAAATATTGAAGATGACTGGCGGGCGGGACAAGCCAACGCTTGGGCCGATCGTGCCTCTCTATTGCTTGTTCCGCGCTCTCGCTTGCATCCTCAGGCTCAGGCAGAAAGTGACACTTTTTCGTGCGTGCAGCCGGTGTTCATCGATTTATAAGACGTTATCACGTCAAAAAAAACACGAACTCCATGCGGACGAAGTCGTGGTCAATAAACTCCAAAAGGAAAATCCTATGCAAACTTTTTCTAGATATTCATTCCTAAAACCCAGTTTTAAAACTGAGTTTGAACCTTCATAATTAAATCTAGTTATGACGTAATACTTAATAATAAAGCAGTTCGAGAACGCTTCTCTAATGAAGACTTTCCGTCAATTTCTCGACAATTTCTCATTTCTCATTGTTACATTTCAACTTAAGTTAAATTACAGCTTAGATATTCTGGATGATTTATTTTTGAATTCAAACGTTTGTGAATTACATTCATAGATCTTCTTCTTCTTTGTAAATATATAAAAGGAAAAGGTGTCTGACTGACTGACTTATATATCAACGCACAGCTCAAACCATTACATTGGACTGTATCCGCCAAATATTTTTGAAAATTGAACCCCTCGGGGGGTAAAATAGGGGTTTGAAAAATCGAACTTAACTTGAGCGAAGCTGCGGGCAAAATCTACTACTACTGACTGTCTTGTTTGATAACCCTTCAAAAAATTGTCGAAGGTTATTATTAGAAGGTTAAGGCACAAAAATAGTTAATAGCAAAATAGGGTTTGAAAAATAAACAGGGTAGGTATAATTATAGTGAGACTACGGCTAATGAGTTTTTGATATCTTTTAATGTGGGTACATTATGTGACGTGTCACCTAAAAGACGATGCCTATTTTATTTCTGGTATAAAAACTAACGACATTTTGATGCCATGTGCGTAAAAAATACGAAGCCGAAAAGTCATGACAACTAGCTGATTCATCCTAGCTTCGCACGGGTGGGCTAACTGTATAGATTATGTGAATGTGAAAGATAACATAACCTAGTCTCTATTTTATTTATTTAGCTATGCCAACAGCAAGTTCACAAAACTATGCTAAGTTAAAAAAATACATACAAATTCTTGTACATAGTGTGACGTCACTTAAAGGTGTACACAACACTTGTCGAATGAAAACGTTATATTATAAGCTTAAATAAATATTTTTTGCACAAGCCATATAACATAAATTATAATATGCTTCAAAGAATATTATCCTCATAAATAATTATAATGTGAGCATCCTCATAATGTGTGTATGTTTTTTTTGGTTTGTCCTTCAATCAAGTCATTCTCTCGTCTTAATCAAGGAACGGATCTACTTTATTTTTGTGTATGGTAAATTATATATTTGAGGACGTGGAGAGAGACATAGGCTATTTTTTAACCTGAAAAATCAAAGGATTCTAGCAGAATTTTTAAAAGTTTCAAAAAATAATTGTTTTTCTAATTCTACGCAGATGAAGTCGCAGCACTGGCAAAATCTAGTACCTACCTAGAGCTAGTAATTTTATAAATCCTTACTAATATTATAAATGCGAAAGTGTGTTTGTTTGTCTGTTTGTTGGATTGTTGGTTTGTTGGTTTGTTGGTTTGTTGGTTTGTCCTTCAATCACGCCGCAACAGGGCTACGGATCGACGTGATTTTTTGCATGGGTATAGTTGAGGACCTGGAGAGTGACATAGCCCACTTTTTATCCCGGAAAATCGAAGAGTTCCTGAGGGATTTTAAAAACTAAATCCACGCGTACGAAGCCGCGGGCATCAGCTAGTGTCATAATAAATATCAAACTTGATATGAGGTGTCAAATATATACCATTATTTTTCTCACATAATCGTATGACTGATATTTGAAGTTATCAAGTTTTTCCAAGAGTCCAAAAGTTCCAAAGTTACTTGTACTTAGTACTAATTGATAGATACAGATAACACAAGTTGTCTTGGACAAGTTACATTCTGCCTGTTTTTAACCGACTTCATAAAAGTAGGAGGTTATCAATTCGTCGGAATCTTTTTATTTGTATGTTCACCGATTACTCGAAGACGCCTGAATCGATTTGGAAAATTCTTTTTTTGTTTGAAAGTCTACTTTCCCCGGTGGCCCCATATAAATTTCAATGAAATCGGTGGAGCTATTTTTAAAATATCAATAATAAATTATATTTATATTGTATAGTAGCGCGGGAGTTTGAAGTCGATTTTTTCTTTCTTTCAGTAGGTACGGAACGCTTTATAACTAATTTCATAATTAGTGTCGCCTTAATTCTCTTACAAATTCAACTTGTTGGCGTCCGCTAACGAAGCTTCACTGTCAGTTACATAGTAATTAAAAGAGATTGGCGAGCTCCATAGAGTTTCTGACCCAGACTTGAGGCCCACGTTAACGAATCAAACTTCTGATACTTGTTCTAGTAAACCAGACTAACAAAAAAGTTAATCAAAGTCAATCAAATAAAGTTGAGAGGATAAAGATAGTTAAAAATAAGGTTAGGTTTCCATTGAATTAAATTTTTAAGGCAAATTACCATAAAAACATGAAATAGCTTTGTAAAATCTAATAGGTACTGAACATAATTGTCTGAATATACCAAAGAGAACATGCTTTCTTTCACAACAACAAAACGAAAGAATTACGAAATTATCTGACCACAAGTGAAATTATTTGATTGAGTTGACAATCGACATGACGGACAAAATAAGCTTGGTATACGTTAATTTAAAATCGGAAAAAATGTAAAAAATATAATAAGTATAAATTATTAGATGCAAAAATGTTTTACAGACGTCGCAGATAACGATCGCGATAGAAACCTTCGTACTCTTTAAGAAAAACTCTATGCAAACAACTTTTTGGCCTAATACATCACGCATACTCGTACCTACTTCAAATAATATCTGATAGGGGATGAAAATCCATGACCTCGTGTATTTGCTTATATAATTATGTTTTCTGAAATAGTACGAAATTTCCTATCGAATACATTGTAAATAAAATAAATATCCGCAACCGTCATAAACCATTTTTGCATTAAAATTTTTAAGCTATTGCATAGCTTTTATCGTGGGCTTTGAACTAGGACAAACAGTTTGAGCGCGGCGACCGAATCAAGAAATTCCGTAACGAAAAAAACCTAACACCGTCGTTCAGTAAGCGTTCAACATTTTAGAGGTTCACATTTGGCTTTGTTTGGCGCAGTGGGCGAGCGACCGCTTTCTTTAGATGTCGCAGGTTCGAATCTCACTCGCGAAGTAGTGACAGTGCACTTTTCTTGTTTGTTTGTTTTTTAATTATTTTTTTGCATAATTTTTATTATGCAAAAAAAATATTGCATAAATATTATAACTGCATAAGTTGATAAAAAATGCTATGCGGCAGTCCCCGAGTGCCACTTAATTTTTTATTATTTACATTCTTTCGGCTTTTTAAATTAAGCAAATCAGCGGCTCACTGCGACTCGTTTGATGTCGTCGGTCCACCTAGTGGGGGTCTGCCAACACTGTGCTTCCCGGTGCGGGGTCGCCACTCCAGCACATTGGGACCCCAACGACCATTAGCCTCAAAGCCATCAGCTCTTCGACCTATTATCTTCCACTTCAGTTTCTCGACTCGCTGAGCTATATTATACTAGACGAAATTTACTCGTCCGAAAATCATCGGACCAAGTTCACCAGATCCATAGCATGATTAAACTGAACACGACTCCATTCAACTGCCCTTCACTCTGCTTCAGTGGAAACGTACCCTTTTAAAGAAGTTAACAACACTTAAAAAATGTAATCTCGCTTGTAATAAACATTCCGAGTTCATCCCACTCAAAAAAATCGGCCAAGTGCGAGTCGGGCCTCACTCTTTTAGGGTTCCGTACATATGACCAAATCATTTTTCAAAACTAGATATATATTTAGATATCTTAGTTCTTAGAAAGTACTAAATTAGCTTATGGGGAAAAAATGCTCATTTGTTTTGGTCACAACTTACAAACCGCATTATAAATCGGTGTTTTCAGGATTTGTTGTTTAAAAACACTAGGTATATAGCACTCAATATATTACCAAAATTTCAAATTATTAACTAGTTTAGTTTTTGAGATAGACCCCCTTTTTTAGAAATTGGTCTAAAACCGACAACTTTGACGGCCCCCCATTTCTTCATTTATGTGGCAAAAAAAATGTATTTGAACTCCACTTAATGAGCTCTATACAATGACACCTCACATACCAGGGTGAAAAAATAAAATTTTATTTCGACTCCTTTTCCATGTATGGTAGCCCCCTTTATTTTTAATTTAATTTAATTTTTATTATTTGTTGTTATAGCGGCAATAGAAATACACAATATGTGAAAATTCCAACTGTCTATCTATTAGGGTTTACGAGATATAGCCCGCTGACAGGCGGACGGACGGACGGACAGTGGAGGCTTAGTAATAGGGTCCCGTACCCAAAGGGTGTCACCCTTTGGGTACGGAACCCTAAAAAAAAAACAGTGAAGATGAAAAATATCTTTGCCTAACTTGTGACGGCGTGAAATCTGATTATATAAAATTCGAAATTCCACCAGCATCGCGAGAATTAGGAGCGTCCAATTCAAATTATCTTTCACCTTTTTTTATTTTCTGAATTAAAATACACTGAACTTTTGCGGGGACTTCAAGTTTTTGTATTAACGTTTTTCTTTAAAGTTCAAGCGACTTAGAAGTGTCGCCTCTCTCTTCACAATAAAATAATTCGTGGAAAACTCGCCTATACAGTTACGGTTACCGGCTAGGTATTAAACTGATTTATTTACTTTTAAGAGACTTAATATAGCAGTGATAGCCTAGTGGTTAAAGGACTGTGTTCTCCTATTCGGGGGGTCGCAGGTTCGATCCCGGGTATCTTTGACTTTTAGGAGTTATGTGAGATTTAGCAATTAAATATCACATGCTTCAGCGGTGAAGGAAAACATCGTGAGGAAACCTTCACACCTGAGAGTTGTGAAAGTTCTCAAAGGTGTGTGAATTCGCATTGGGCTAGCGTGGTGGATTCTGGCCTATAACCCTTCTCTGAGAGGAGACCTGTGCTCAGTAGTGAGCCGTGGTTGGGTTGCTGCTGCTAATGATGATGATTTACTTAATATTATTTGTGTTCATAATTTTTGTATGCCACGATTTTTCTACAGTATAGGTATACCTTTATTCTACTGAATAATGCTGATGATAATACTTAGACGTTTTGTCTAGTGGGAGTCTACCATCCTACCACTAGATGGAGTCTCAAACTTGAGAACGCGTCGAAAATCAGTGCAGCCAACTAGTGGCTGCACAGCCCTTTTCCCGCGCTCAGTTTGAATTAAGTCATCACCAGATATGGAGCTCGCGAGCCAATATTTTGTTTTTTATAAGGGCGGTTTTTGTAATTAAAATGTGAAAAAACTAAACAGGACGATCTAAAACAACCAATAACATCACCTACCATAAGTAAATAGCATTAATTCACATCAGTTCCTACAAAATAAGAAATTGAAATTTTTAGAAAATAATTAAATTAGAGTTCGCCGTTTGTTGAGTGTTGCCAGTTTCCGAACCCAAAATTTCCCTAATAAATAATGTTCCGGAAACATCGCATTATGGGGCATTGGGTTTAAAACTACCATGAACGAAGCCGCGGGCATCAGCTAGTATTACCATTTAAATAGTCCTAAATTGTACTTCAGATATAGATCGTCCCAGGTAGGTTACACGCGGGCTAGAATGATAAAGTAAGTTAATATATCACATGTCTGATAAAGTTGCGTCATTCTGATGAATTAGCGAAAGCGAAATGTTATCCCGAAGTACATTTCTCGTGAGTGTCACCGACATCAGCATTTGTTACCTTTTTTTTTACTTCCTTTTATTTTTTGAACTTGCTGATACCCGCGACTTCGTCCGCATGGATTTAGTTTTTAAAATCCCTCGGGAATTGTTTGATTTTCTGGGATAAAAATTAGCCCATGACACTCTCCAGGTACTCAACTATACCCATGCAATAAATCACGTCGATCTGTGGCTCTGTTGCGGCGTGATTGAAGGACAAACCAACAAATAAACACACTTTCGCATTTATTTATTAGTATGATTCGAATGTTTTCGTAGATTCGTTCGTTGTTTGATGCATGCTTCGACCACAGAAAAAAATGTATGCATGCTTTTTATAAAACGCTCACTTCCTTAAGTTAGGTATACTTAAAATTAGCAATTCATTGAAAATATAAAACAACATTGCTTTTGCCAGCGGCTATGCTCACGTTCAGTTCGATTTTTTAACCAATTGTAAGGCATTAGGGGTTGAATTTACAAAATCTTTCTTAGCGGATGCCTACGTGATAATAGCTACCTACCTATCTGTATTCTAAATTTCAGCCCGATCCGTCTAGTGGTTTGAGCTGTGCGTCGATAGATCAGTCAGTCATTCATCTTTTCCTTTTATACTAGACGTCATAGATAATATTTTGAGAGATCAAAATATCTTTCGTCTCTTTACAAGCTATCTCTGTGCCTACTTTAGTCTAGGTTGGTTCAGTGGTAGAAAAAGGGAAAGAAAAGTATACAGTTTTTCTGCATGTTTTTTCATTCATTGATCTCAACGCATAGTCGCGCCGTGGGACCATTAACCGGGCACAGATCTCCTTTCGAATGAGAAAGGTTGCACCCTCATTGGGTGTTTGACTGTAGTCAAAATGTTGATATTCATTATTTGTAATCGAAAATGTAACATGTAAGAATAACATTTGTAAAAACAGAATATAAATCGGTCCAAAAACAAATAAATTACAGAGCTTTAAAGTTTCCTGTTAGACAGAGAGAGCGCTAGTAAAGTGTGATGTCACAATTCACCAGCTCCCTACACGCTCCATAGAAAATATCGTTTTAGAAAGAGACAGATACAGTCACAGTAAAACAGCTTAAATAATTACAAGACTAGTAAAGATATTTAAAAAAGTGAAGTGGCATTAAGATAAGATACATAAAAACGTTATTTTAAATAAATAAAAAAAATCTGCCAAGTGCGAGTCGGGCCTCGCTCTTTTAGGGTTCCGTTAAAAAAATTGAATAAAAATATTTCCATGTACACATGGAATTATTTTAATTGATTTTTTTAATTTAATTTAATTTTTATTATTTGTTGTTATAGCGGCAATAGAAATACATAATATGTGAAAATTTCATCTGTCTATCTATTACGGTTTACGAGATACAGCCCGCTGACAGACGGACGGACGGACGGACGGACAGCGTAGGTTTAGTAATAGGGTCCCGTTGGTACCCTTTGGGTACGGAACCCTAAAAAATATCAGCCAAATACCCAATTATACAAGCATATTACCTATGGATATGAAAGATTAGATATCATACAAAATATTAGTCATAAACATTTACTGTGTGCAAAATACATGCGCTATTAGGTACATTGATCCAGAAATTAACAGAACTCCAGTCGTCACGTTTCGCGCCAAATATTTCTGGCAGCCATATTGCGGGCGCCATTTTGAACCTAAATTACCAACCATTATTCGTTACGTGTAATCGAATCATTGATAAATAAAATAATAAGGGTTCGATTTTATCTAGAAATCTCAGTAAATTAAACGTTTCAGAAAAAAATGTTTATCCTTCTTAGCTACTTGTGAGTAGGTACCTATAGTTTCAAGCTAGGTGATAGGTGAGCTAGCAAGATAGGTGTCCAACATCTGTTTCTTTTAGTTTATCCAACGGCTCCCTGCGACTCGTCTTTCATCAATATCATCATCCCCTCACTGCAATAGTTACCTATATTTAAAAATAATTTTTAATTTTTAGTTTTTTCATCTCAACTCATCGCTGGCTCAGTACTGGGCACAGTGTTCTCTCGAATGAGAAGGGTTTAAGGTCATGTCATAGTCCACTCAAAAGCCGCGTATTCATTAGTAAACAAATGGCCCGAGTCGAGTCGTGTCTCGCGTTTTATGTCCGAATTAATTTCGTCAACTTACTAGAGGTAGTGTAAGCTGTGGGTTTTAAATAACGTTGCATCTAAATCATACCAAAAAGAAGAAACGGTGGCGGATTAGAAAATATTTGCAACAAAAAGAATGTGTCTTCAGAGATTTTAGTATTTCTGCTTCGACAAGGAACAATGTTGTGTAATGTTGCCAGACATGTCGTGCGATGTCGGGCGAAGTCGAGTGACGTCGCCCGACATATTGTCTGGCGACACGTGTCGTAGGATATTTATCTCCTAGTAGATAGGCGGCTTCACCACTAGGCTATCACAGCTTATTCATTTATTTAATACGTGCATAATGGAACGAAGTTCCTTTCCTGACGGTTTGGCGGATGGAGGCTAGGCGAAAAAAAGTGTAAGAATATTCCGTCACGACACTTGTTGTCTTCGTTTATTACACACGTTTCATTATAGCTTTGGTGGCGCAGCGGCTAAACAAAGGAGTGAAACTATCGTTTCGGGGTTTCGAATCCTGACTTCAGATTATGTCTTTGTTCTTTTTTGGAACGTAGTTCCTTATCGCGCGGTGCGGAAGGGGGCTAGACGGAAAAAATTAAGACAAAATTGAACCGACACTCGACACTGATTGACACTTTTTTGAAACCGACACTTTTTGATTGTGAATTTGGCATTGATGTGTTCGGTATTTTCGCGGTACAATATTGGGTCTCCGTAGCCTTGTGGCTTCTGCAGTCGCCTAACAGTTAAAAGTCGATAGTTCGAATCCCAGCTTGACAGACTGAATTTTCTATTTTTCTAAATTAGGGAAAGGTTCCATATGTAGAAGTTGTTTAAAATAAAATTGAAAATAGAAAATTCAGTCTGTCGAGCTGGGATTCGAACCATCGAATTTTAACTGTTAGGCGACTGCAGAAGCCACAAGGCTACGGAGACCCAATATTGTACCGCGAAAATACCGAACACATCAGTGCCAAATTAATTAATCGAAAGGAACTACGTTCCATCCGGTTGTCCCTTGACACCTCTCAAGTTTTTTTTGATTTTTGGAACGAAGTTTTATAGAAGAGAAATTCCGAACAAAATATTTGCGGCAAAATTTACTAACGCCATCTATTGTGGGCAGCGCGAACTTACTTGAACTTGCTTTAATATCTGCATATTTTTTACGAGATGGTTCTAACAAGTGGCGAGAGATGGTGTTGATTCTAAAATTCATTTTGTTCCAACCGAGTGTTCCACGACACTCACGCATTTTTTATTTATTTCATTAATAAAATTCTGATCTAGTCCACATACTTTAGCTGGTGATTAATGAGGCTTTCAGACAACATCAACTTTGGTTCGGAGCATTGTAATGTCCCTTAAAATCGTGATAAAATAAATTCATATATCCATTGGTGCTATAAACGTCCGCTTTATAGCTGTTACCAGAGTCTATTCCCTTTCAACAGCCGCCCCAGGCCCAATAACCGATTGTATTTACATTTTGTCATCCTATCATACTCCTATTATATCAGAACGTTAAATCCTTATTCGGAATAAGTGGCCTCTTTTTTTGTTTGCATCAATGAAATAACATATAAATAAGTTGCTCAATAGAAAACTATAATGGAGGCCTAAATTTTAATTCCAGAGAGATTCACGTGAGGCTTTTAAAGCACCGCCGGTTTAATTTTGAATATTCACTGGCATAATTATATAATATTTTGCATACATTCAAATAATTTAATTCAACAGTTAATTCATTGAACGATCGGAAATCAATAAGCCTATTCAGGTTTATTGATTTCCAATCGTGAAATGAACTGGTTATTAAAAAGCTGGTTAATTCAGTTAATCAGTTTATGTGAGCATACAACCAAGGCGCTATTATAGTGCATGCGCGACAGTCCCTATATTTGACCAATACATTTGATAAAGGGCACTTTGCCCAATTCGATTTTGATTTTCCGCTCGAAAAAATAACTAAATATTATGATTATGATATTTTTGTTCGAAGCAGTGATAGCCTGGTGGTTAGGATTGTGGTCTCCTATTCGGGGGGTCGCAGGTTCGATCCCGGGTACGCACCTCTGACTTCTCGGAGTCAAGTGCGTTTAAGCAATTAAATATCACTTGCTTCAACGGTGAAGGAAAACATCGTGAGGAAACCTGCAGACAGGTGGACTATGGCCTGTAACCCTTCTCTGAGAGGAGACCTGCGCTGAGTAGTCAGCCGTTATTGGGTTGCTAGTGATGATGATGATGACGATTTTTGTTACATTGAGCGGAATCAAATGGACGAGAGAGCTTAGGGGAACATTTCAGTCCAATTCAGCATTGATCATAATTATTATAAGTATTTCAAAAACAAAATCCCTTACCTAGGTACTAATATAAATACGGAATTGTATTTGTTAGTTGGTTTGTCCTTCACTCACGCAGAAACGGTTTGACGTGACTTTTACATGGGTATAGTCAAATTAGTCCAGATATAGTTGAGGACTTGGAAAATGAATAGCTACCTTTTATTCTGAAAAAAGAGACGGTTCCCGCGGGACTTTAAAAACTAAATCCAAGCGGACGAAGTCGTGGGCCTATGTTAGTACCTAATGAGTAAAACATTTACAGTGTCATTTAAGATTCGCAATCGTTCATTGATCATTCGCCGGACGCAATGGGACCTCCCCCCGATTGTCTAAAAGTTGCCGATCAAAATCTTATTCATTTCATGGCATTCTTCTTCTTCTTCTTTATCAACCGATAGACGTCCACTGCTGGACAAAGGTCTCTTGCATGGACTTCCACAGGCCTCGGTCTTGCGCCGCCTGAATCCAGCGGCTCCCTGCGACTCGTTTGATGTCGTCGGTCCACCTGGTGGGGGGTCTGCCAACACTGCGCTTCCCGGTGCGGGGTCGCCACTCCAGCACCTTGGGACCCCAACGAGCATCAGCTCTTCGAACTATGTGCCCCGCCCATTTCCACTTCAGTATCGCGACTCGCTTAGCTATGTCGGTGACTCTGGTTCTCCTACGGATCTCCTCATTTCTGATTCGATCCCGCAGGGACACTCCGAGCATAGCTCTCTCCATCGCCCGCTGAGCGGTCCTGAGCCTACTTATGAGGCCCTTAGTTAGCGACCATGTCTCGGATCCGTAAGTCATCACTGGCAACACGCACTGTTCGAAGACTTTAGTCTTCAGGCACTGAGGAATTTTGGACGAGAAGACATCTCGGAGCTTCCCGAACGCTGCCCAGCCGAGTTGGATTCGGCGGTTGATCTCTTTCTCGAAATTGGACCTACCTAGCTGGACTGTGTGTCCCAGGTAAATATACTCGTCGACAATTTCGAGTGCAGAGTTCTCAACAATTACTGGGTGGAGCGGTGCATGAGCATTGGACATGATTTTCGTCTTGCTCATGTTCATTTTCAGGCCCACCTGTTGAGAAACCCTGCTGAGATCATTGAGCATTGTATTGAGGTCTCTCAGAGTCTCTGCCATGACTACTATGTCATCGGCAAATCGCAGGTGAGTGATGTACTCGCCGTTTATGTTGATGCCAAGCCCGTTCCAATCCAGAAGCTTAAAGACGTCCTCCAACGCAGCGGTAAAGAGCTTCGGGGAGATAACGTCTCCCTGTCGCACTCCACGCTGCAAGTGGATTGGCCTCGTAGTCTGGTCCTGTATACGTACTGACATTGTGGCGTTTTCATACAAGCACTTCAACACTTGGATATACCGGTAGTCAATCCGGCATCTCTGCAGCGACCTCAACACAGCCCAAGTTTCCACCGAATCGAAGGCTTTCTCATAGTCCACAAACGCTAAGCAAAGTGGCCGGTTATACTCTTCTGTCTTTTGTATAACCTGCCGCAGCGTATGAATGTGATCTATGGTACCAAAGCCTTTTCGGAATCCGGCTTGTTCGGGAGGCTGGACGTCGTCAAACCTACGAGCGAGACGATTCGTAATGGCTCTCGAGAACAACTTATAAACATGACTCAACAACGAGACGGGTCTATAATTCTTCAACAAGGTATTATCACCCTTTTTGAAGAACAGAACCACCACGCTCCTGTGCCATGCTTCCGGCGTTGTGCCCTCGTGGATGACGGAATTGAACAATCGCTGAAGGATCTTAAGTACCGGTTTTCCACCCGCTTTCAGGAGTTCCGCAGTGATTCCGTCATCACCTGGCGCCTTGTTGTCCTTAAGCTGTTTGAGAGCCATTCTAATCTCGTATAGGCTGACGTCCGGGATATCTTCGGTATAGTGTCGGGTCAGTTTGGCTCTGGGATCTTTCGCCAGATCTTCAATAGGTTTTTGTGTCGTGGTATATAACTGTCCATAGAACTTCTCAACCTCTCCCAAAACCTCAGGTCGAGAAGAGACGAGACGGCCGTCATCAGTTTTCAGCCGCGTCAACTGGCTCTGTCCGATAGACAGATCTCTCGCGAACACTTTTGAGCCTTTGTTCCGCTCAATGGTATCTTTAATACACTTGGTATTAAAGACAAGGAGGTCGCGAGTTTGTGCTTTAGAGATCTGCCTATTAATCCGCCGGTAGGCAGCCGCGTCTGCCGATGACTGCAGCCTCATCTCTTGTCTCTCCTTCATTAGCTTGAGAGTATGGTCAGAGAACTTTTCGGTTCTTTTCCTGCGGTGGGTCTTAAAGAATTTAGACCCCACAGTATGAACAGTTTCCACGAACCTGTTGTTTAGATCGTCCACAGAAACGCAGTCTGCTAGGCACTCGAATCGGTTCTGCAGTTCGAGTTGGAAGTTTTCGGGATTTTGGATATGAGCACGAGAAGGTCGGAGAGTGGACTTCACCAGTCTGGCCCTTTCCAGCTTCACATTAATATTCAACGTGCCTCTTACCATCCGGTGATCGCTACCGGTTTTCACCCTATTGATCACAGAGACATCATTGAATATATGCCGCTTGGTCGACATAATGAAGTCGATCTCATTTCTCGTGGAACCATCGGGACTCAACCATGTCCATTTTCTGTGTGGCCGCTTCCTGAAGAAGGAGTTCATCATAAAGAGGCCCTCCTTCTCCATGAAGTCGGCCAACATTTGGCCCCTTTGGTTCCTTCGCCCATACCCAAAATGCCCCACTCTCGTCTCTGCACCGCTTCGTTCGCCCAGCCTTGCATTGAAATCCCCCATCACAACACTGTAATGAGTGGTAGAGGCGTGTATGGCTTTTGATATATCCTCATACAGCGCCTCCACCTCCTCGTCAGAATGTGTCGATGTCGGTGCGTAGACCTGTATAACCTTCAGCGAATACCGTTTGGTGATTCTGAGTATAAGGTACGCTACCCTACTCGACACACTCTTGACTTGTACAATGTTGTTGACGAGGGACTTGTGGACGATGAACCCGACACCACCCTGGGACTGTTGATCGCCCTCCCGGTAGTAAAACAAGTTGCCGGAATTAAGGATTATCGAGTCCTCCCCCTCTCATCGGACTTCAGACAATCCTATAATGTTCCAGCGCAACTTGCTCACTGCTTCTTCCAGCTCGATGATCTTTTCGTCGGTCCTCAAAGTGCGTGCGTTATACGTCACCAGGTCCAGTCGTCGGGGTTGGCAGCGGAATCTCGTCCGGAGATTCTTAGCACCCCCTGCCCCGCCATTACCGTGACCGCTGCCAGGGTCAGGAATAGCGAGGCCGCCGGGAACTAGGGGCCATGGTCTTGTGCGAATATCCATACAAGGTTTTGCCCATAATGACCACGCTGGGCAGGCGTGTTGGTCATCGCAGGGCTAAACTGATCGCACCCGTGTCGCTGCTGCCCAACACAAGCCTGTGCCATTTGCTCAGTTTAGCCAGTATGAAATGGTTATACCGCCATTTGTCGGTCGTCATAGCCTCGTCAGTAGACTAGCAGGGGGCACCGCGGGCAGGTGAGGTTGACGTTTGGAGCGCTAGATGGAGGTGCGCTCCCTTACCCCCCATGGCATTAGCGCCGTCAAAATCCATAACAGCATTAAATTAGAGCTTAATGTCGTGTATGGATTCTCATACGTTTAGGTATGTACGATACGCTCCATGTAAGAATCGGTTGTACTGAATTTGTGACTTTAAATCAATTCAGTCAAGGAATAACTTACTTTGACGCTAATGCCATGAAATGAATAAGATTTTGATCGGCAATATTTAGACAATCGCACCTCTGAATGGAAGATGGGAATGTAGTGGACCCACTAGATAAGGAAATCAGCACCAAAATGTGTTTTTCGTAAAATATTTTAGTTCAACGACTCACCTGGTAAGTAAATAGGTTAACATGATTAAGTGCGCCAATACATCAATGTCAGCAAGTTGCGACGGTGTGATGGATAGTAGACGAGTGTTTCCCTAGAGTGTACCTATACCTACTTTTTGTGAGTGTCATTCTAGAATCTAGACACTCGTACTCTAGGCTTTAAGGACGATATATTTATACATAACTAGCTGATACCCGCGACTTCGTCCGCGTGGATGTAGTTTTTAAAATCCTTCGGGAACTCTTTGATTTTCCAGGATAAAAAGGAGCCTATGTCACTCTCCAGCTCCTCAACTATACCCATGCAAAAAATCATGTCGATCCGTAGCTCTGTTGCGGCGTGATTTAAGGATAAACCAACAAACAAACACACTTTCGCATTTATAATATCTATTAGTATGACGTATTAGTAAGGAAAAATTAATACCACGATAATAAAGGCAATCTCTAATTTTTTTGACAATAAATTATAGCCTATGTTACTTCCTGATAACTTAGCTTTCTATTGGTGAAAAAATGGTTAAAATCGGTCCAGTAGTTACAGAGCCTATTCGGTACAAACAAACAAACAAACAAACAAACAAACAAACAAACAAACCAAAAAATCCTTCCTTTTTATAATATTAGTATAGATAATAAATGTACATTTTCGTACAATCAGGCCTCGTACAAGTAAAATAGTAGTCCCACATCCTATTATATTGAATACATTTCTGAGATATTTCTTTTTTAACTCGTAATTAATAATAGCTAATCATTGCATGAAGCAGTGATAGCCTAGTTGTTACGACTGTGGTCTCCTATTCGGGGGGTCGCAGGTTCAATCCCGGGACCTCTGACTTTTCGAAGTTAAGTGCGTTTAAGAAATTAAAATATATCACATGCTTTAACGGTGAAGGAAATCATCGTGAGGAAACCTGCACAACTGAGAGTTCTCCATAATGTTCTCGAAGGTGTGTGAAGTCCGCCAATTCGCATTGGACCGGCGTGGTGGACTATGGCCTATAACCCTTCTGAGACCTCGCTCAGTAGTGAGCCGATGATGGGTAGATAATGATGATTATGATGATTATTGCATACGATTTTGTTACTTATCCTGAACAAACAATTCAGTTTCTCCTTTGTAAATAGCAACGTAATTAAGATTTTAGATTAAGTATCAGTAAGGAAATGCTATTCGCATTTGTAATATTCATTTATTTTATGAGGATGCTCGCTGGCCGCTAAAACATTATCCCCGTTTTACGCATCCAATTTGAAGATTTGAGAGCTAAAATCATTGCAAATATTAACATTAAATTCGAAACCCTAATGGGTGTAATAACTAATAACCATTAAAGATAAAACCATTGATGCCAGAAGCAGACTTATAACAATCGACGCAACTCGCCACGCGTTTAGAACAGGCATGATGACCGATTTTGAAAAACTGTTGGCTGATGTTCGGAACTATCTTCTTCTTCTTTATCAACCGACAGACGCCCACAGCTGGACAAATGTCTCTTGCATGGACTTCCACAGGCCTCGGTCTTGCGCCGCCTGAATCCAGCGGTTCCCTGCGACTCGTTTGATGTCGTCGGTCCACCTGGTGCGGGATCTGCCAACACTGCGCTTCCCGGTGCGGGGTCGCCACTCCAGCACCTTAGGACCCCACCGGAACTATTTTGAAAAAATATCTTATTTCAGCAAAACAAAAAGGTTTGGTAAGTAGATAAAATTGCCATCAATTTTAAGTATGACATAGCCCTCGTATTGGTGTTCAATCCAATATGGCGGATTGCTGCATATTTTTGTAGTTTTATTTTATCAAATAAAATATCAATCTTGCTCAAAATAGAAAAATAAATACATTTTTTATAATCCATTAATCCTATTTCATTGGCTAAATTCATAATTTCATTGATTCTTCATTACTGCCACCATGCATATTGAACATGGTGACCCCTTACCGGAGCGCTGGAAATCGTTGTATAATGTTGAATCTGTGGGAATTCTTGTAAGGGATCTTTGTCTAGAAGTGGTGATGGCATCTAACGGTTGAAACGATGACAACCATGAGAGTTGAGCCGAATAAAATTGGGTAATTAGGTACACTAAACTAGAGAATTTTGAGCTGAAAACCTCAATTAGTCCGGATTTTTAGGGTTCCGTACCCAAAGGGTACCAACGGGACCCTATTACTAAGCCTACGCTGTCCGTCCGTCCGTCCGTCTGTCAGCGGGCTGTATCTCGTAAACCGTAATAGATAGACAGATGAAATTTTCACATATTATGTATTTCTATTGCCACTATAACAACAAATAATAAAAATTAAATTAAATTAAAAAAAATTAATTAAAATATTTCCATGGGTACATGAAAATATTTGAATTTAATTTGTTTTAACGGAATCCTAAAACAGCGAGGCCCGACTCGCACTTGGCCGATTTTTTAATAGTTTTGTATGGTCATTTTAGCGACAGTTTATTAGCCAATCGCACATGAGTGGCGTCCACATGAGGAGGCCTATGTCCAACGGCGGATTACATGAGGCTCGAAAAGAAGAAGGAGATCAGCCAATCAGAGTTGATTGCGATCGCTACACTACAGCAACCATTTTGAGACCATCCCACAACTGGTCGGGTGTTTTAAGTGTGCTTCCACACTAACCGCTGGAAATGTCGTCGGTAACATGGCCGACGGAAATAATTGGTGGGAAACGTGACGACGCAACCTCTGTTAATTTGTAGTTGGCTGTTAATTGTTTTCGGACGGTTTTAATAGGCGAATCGTTCTGGCTCGGATGGGGTTGGGTTCGATTTGAACTGCGTACATGTCTATAACTGTAGTGTGATAATATGTGATTGTTAGGCGGGTCTCACACTGCAACGCGCCCCGCTCCGGAACGCGGGCCTGCGTGTTTAAGGTTGTTCCTAAGTACCTCAGTTTGTACACAGAAAACACTTTACAGTAGTAAATATAAAACATACGGTATACGGTAGTATATAATATAAAGTCTATGGAAAACACGTACGGTCAACAACAACGCATCGAACAAAGCAACAAATCGCACAGAATCACGCGCCCCGGAGTGGAACGCGTCGCAGTGTGAGATTCGCCTTATGTTTAAAAATAACAAAAAAAATTGGTTGTCTGTAAAGCCCGTTTATGGACGATAGTTTTACGTGATAACATTGATGATCAAATGTGTCACAAGCCTACGCTTGGGCCAATCGTGCCTCTCTATCGCTTGTTCCGCGCTCCCGCTTGCACGCACAGGCTCAGGCGGAACGTGACACTTTTAGTCGTGCGTGCAGCCGGTGTTCATCGATTTATAAGACGTTATCACGTCAAAGACCGGCCAAGTGAAGGATTTCTTCAAGGAAGAAGAAGGATTCCGTATCATCATACAAGATTTAACGCCAGCTATAATTAAAATCGACAAAAGTTTAATTTATGGAAACCCTCTTTTTTTTTAACTTTTTCTTTTTATTCGTTGCTAAAACGGCAATCACAGGAATACTGTGCACGCGTGACCTTGTTGCCGCGCCGGAGACTCTGGGAGTCTCCAGTGCGATATATACAGTTGAATACTCAAAGACTTGACTCAAAGCAGACTCAAAGCAGTGATAGCCTAGTGGTTAGGACTGTGGTCTCCTATTCGGGGGGTCGCAGGTTCGATCCCGGGTATGCACCTCTGACTTTTCGGAGTCAAGTGCGTTTAAGAAATTAAATATCACTTGCTTCAACGGCGAAGGAAAACATCGTGAGGAAACCTGCACACCCGAGAGTTCTTCATAATGTTCTTGAAGGTATGTGAAGTCCGCCAATTCGCATTGGGCCAGCGTGGTGGACTATGGCCTATAACCCTTCTCTGAGAGGAGACCTGCGCTCAGTAGTGAGCCGTTGATGGGTTGCTAATGATGATGATGAATACTCAAAGACTACAGGTACCAGCGGACGATGTGTGAGGTAAGCCAAAGATGCGACGCATTTGCATCTTTAACTCGCTACTTTTACGGCTTCAGTCTGTCTGCACAGCATTCAGTGTACATGTGTATGCGTGATGCGTCGTAATGTAATCGTGTATGTAGTAGCTGCGAGGCGGCGACGTTTGACGTGAAACACAGCATTTCTATTGCCTCGTTATTAAGATTTCTATGGCGGCAATAGAAATACACAATCTGTGAAAATTTCATGTAGGTAGGGGCAAGTGACCTATGGACGCTTGTATCTGTGGACAGAACCGATTCCGTCGAAAGTAGCAACCCTAAAATTCTAATTTGAACGCGAACTGTCAACCATAGACAAAGCTTTACGGTCGCGTTGAAATTAGAATTTTAGGGTTGCTAGGTTCCAAGTGTTGAAGTGCTTGTATGAAAACGCCACAATGTCAGTACGTATACAGGACCAGACTACGAGGCCAATCCACTTGCAGCGTGGAGTGCGACAGGGAGACGTTATCTCCCCGAAGCTCTTTACCGCTGCGTTGGAGGACGTCTTTAAGCTTCTGGATTGGAACGGGCTTGGCATCAACATAAACGGCGAGTACATCACTCACCTGCGATTTGCCGATGACATAGTGGTCATGGCAGACACTCTGACAGACCTCAATACAATGCTCAACGATCTCAGCAGGGTTTCTCAACAGGTGGGCCAGAAAATGAACATGAGCAAGACGAAAATCATGTCCACCCAGTAATTGTTGAGAACTCTGCACTCGAAATTGTCGACGAGTATATTTACCTGGGACACACAGTCCAGCTAGGTAGGTCCAATTTCGAGAAAGAGATCAACCGCTGAATCCAACTCGGCTGGGCAGCGTTCGGGAAGCTCCGAGATGTCTTCTCGTCCAAAATTCCTCAGTGCCTGAAGACTAAAGTCTTCGAACAGTGCGTGTTGCCAGTGATGACTTACGGATCCGAGACATGGTCGCTAACTAAGAGCCTCATAAGTAGGCTCAGGACCGCTCAGCGGGCGATGGAGAGAGCTATGCTCGGAGTGTCCCTTTGGGATCGAATCAAAAATGAGGAGATCCGTAGGAGAACCAGAGTCACCGACATAGCTAAGCGAGTCGCGATACTGAAGTGGAAATGGGCGGGGCACATAGTTCGAAGAGCTGATGGTCGTTGGGGTCCCAAGGTGCTGGAGTGGCGACCCCGCACCGGGAAGCGCAGTGTTGGCAGACCCCCCACCAGGTTGACCGACGACATCAAACGAGTCGCAGGGAGCCGCTGGATTCAGGCGGCGCAAAACCGAGGCCTGTGGAAGTCCATGCAAGAGACCTTTGTCCAGCAGTGGACGTCTATCGGTTGATAAAGAAGAAGAAGAAGAAGGTTGGACGGAATCGATTGTGTCCATAGGTACATCACTTGCCCATAATATCTGCCTTTTACGGTTCATGAGATAAAGTCACTCATCGGAGGCTTCGTAAAGGGCCCCGTAGGCACTCTTTGGGTACGGATACCCTAAAAAGGAGAAGGGTCAAAAGGTAAAAGGGTTAAAAGATAAAGTTGGCCGTTAAAACGTAGTGATCACTTTAAATTAAAATTAACCTGCATGATCCAGGATCCGTGATTAAAACTTTTTTTCAAATTCAAATTTACTTATTTACTAGCTGATACCCGCTACTTCGTCCGCGTGGATTTTTTTTAAATTCCCGATAACTCTTTGTTTTTCAGCGATAAAAATTTGCCTATGTCACTCTCCAGGTCCTCAACTATACCCATGCAAAAAATCACATCGATCCGTAGCCCTGTTGCGGCGTGATTGAAGGACAAACCAACAAACAAACACACTTTCGCATTTATAATATTAGTAAGGAAGTAAGGATTTCATGTGGGGCAACCTGTGGCTCTTATGACATATATCGAGATTCCACCACCAGTTCGGAATGCAGATTCTGCTGAGCAGAGCCGGCAAGAAACTCAGCAGTTGCTCCTTTCAAACAAAATATTACAATAACGATGTAGTACGAATTACAAAGTCATAAGTTACCTACTATCTTGTGGTCAGCTGGATGCCAAGCCTTTTTCATACTTCACCACTTATTTTTGGGAAACCATTTTCCGAAGAAATAGAAATTAACAAGTGTAAATTAAAAATTTTATTTTTAAATGGAAGCTTTTAGTAGCTACATCATTAGACTCTGGATATCATCTAGGATCAGAGTACTTGTAATGACGAATCAAACGAGCCCAGACTCGATGGGGTTACGTCGTTTTATTACAGAGTTCCGATAGCCATCTTCCGTCTCCATCATGAGATCAGCTCCTTGTCACAATAATATTGCATTGTCATCCGATTTACACATACATGCAAAATTTCAGCTCGATCAGAAACCGGGAAGTAGGTCTAATTCAACTTGCAAGATTTGACCCAAACAAACATTGGAAGTTAAATAAAAGCTTGTAGAAAGATTGTTTCTTCAGGATATAATAAGCAAAAACACCGCATAACACTTTAAACAAGTGCACTCAAATATACAAAAGCAAAAGCACAGGAACGCCGGCTTTTAGAGCTTTAAAACAGCTACAATAAGTTGTTTTGGAAGTGGAATGCAATAAGGTAGAGGTGCGAGCTCCGCACAGCTGTTTGTTGTGAGTTTGCGCATAGACACTGTTTGCGTTGTTTTTATAGTCCTGACTCTCGTATTTGGTGGATATGTGTTTTATGTGTGTTTTATCTATTGTATACTGTTAATGTTTTTGAATTCCCGCGGGAACTTTTCAGTTTTCCTGGATAAAATATAGTTTATGTGTTAATTCTGGCTGGCTAATTCTGGCTGGTTTAGTCTGTGTGACCTGAAGGAGAAACAAACATCCAAATAACCAAACTTTCGAGTTTTTTAAATTAGCTTGAGCTATTTTGCGGTAATTCGTGATGTTACACGAGGAATAACAAACTTCATCATCAGCAACCCATCAACGGCTCAATACTGAACGCAGGTCTCTCGGAGAAGGGTTATAGCCACGCTGGCCCAATGCGAATTGGTAGACTTCACACACCTTTGAGAACAATATGGAGAACTCTCAGGCGTGCAGGTTTCCGCACGATGTTTTCCTTCACCGTTATAGCATGTGATATTTAATTGTTTAAACGCTCATAATGCCGGAAAGTTAAAGGTTGAACCTGGGATTGAACCGGCGATCTCCCGAATAGCTCAGTGTACTTACTAGTCATCATCATCATTAGCAACCCATCAACGGCTCACTACTGAGCGAGGTCTCCTCTCAGAGAAGGGTTATAGGCCATAGTCCACCACGCTGGCCTAATGCGAATTGGCGGACTTACGAGTAATTGATTAAAATATCGGCAGCTGCTATGCTCGAAAAGTCTTCAATGACTAGTTGGAAGAAAATTTCAAAGTTTCTCGTCCAAAAAAAGGTTAGGAAAAGTTGTTTTTTGCCCTTGAAGGCGACGAGAATATCCTTCGCACAAAGATTTCTTAAGTTAGGATAAACCATAGAAAACAGACGAAAATAGACTGAGGATTTCCCTCATGAAAGGTTCCTTTGTTGAATATTTTAACGACCTCTCATTGCAGTGAAAAAAATTGCTGAAACCGTAAACGATTCAACAAAAGGTTTGACTTCATCATTATGTGAATGGTTCCGGATTCAGCTGGGGTCAGTCAAAAATTATATTTTCTTTACCTATTAGTGAGAATGAAGCAGTGATAGCCGAGTGGTTAGGACAGTGGTCACCTATTCGGAGGGTCGCAGGTTCGATCCCGGGTACGCACCACTGACTTTTCGGAGTCAAGTGCGGTTAAGCAATTAAATATCACTTGCTTCAACGGTGAAGGAAAACATCGTGAGGAATCCTGCACATCTGAGAGTTCTTCATAATGTTCTCGAAGGTGTGTGAAGTCCGCCAATTCGCATTGGGCCAGCGTGGTGGACTATGGCCTATAACGCTTTTCTGAGAGGAGACCTGTGCTCAGTAGTGAGCCGTTGATGGGTTGCTAATGATGATGATGATGATGATGATTATTGAGAATATTCAAGCAACGATGATGCTACTAAATTCACTTCGTCGTCGTTATCATTTGGTAGACTTCCACGTCGTGATGATTTCCACACGTTACGAGCTTGTGCCACTTATACCAGCGGCCGCCTTCGACTCGTTTGATGCAACGTTCTAGCTACAGGCATCAGATAAAAGTGCGCTTTCCGTTGCGTGATCACCAACCTTACAGCTTGGGACTCCAATTTCTACCAGTTCTTTGAACTATCTGCCTCACCCATCGACTCTGACTGGATTTCGCAGAGAAACTCCGACCTTACCTCTCTGCATCACTTGCTGGAATGCCTTTAAGGTATCTTTTAGGTAGGTCCCATAGTTAGTAACAAGGTCTGGCCATATTTAGGTTTTCAGACATCCAGCTCAAGTGTCTGTCAGAGCCAAGAAGTGTTGCCGGGGACTAGGGACCTTGGCCATGTTTCTTTTGCCTTAACATTTGTCCATAAAACTATAGGGAATGGGAGTACGTTATAGTTAAGTAAATTAACTTCCATATCTTTGATAGTAGGCATTAGGTATAGATGAGATTGCATGTCATTGAATTGAAAAAAATCAGCTCCTTCAGACTTTCTTCATATTCCTTCGCCCAATTCGCCGTCTATCATTTCCGATTGGAGTGTGGGGAAAAAACAACATTTCTGCGAGATAAGCTCGGAAGTATTTTTGTTCAAGTTCGAAAAAGTGTCAAGAGCCATACCATAATACTTGTGATGGATATATTTTCATGACAGTTACAAATGTTGTAATGTAACGTGATAATGTAATAATATTATTATCTCATATTTTTTCAATGCTAAAACATCAGTATGTATATTTACTTTATGATTTATGAGGGGAAAGAATCAAGCATAGGTACATACACACTTTAATTAATTAATTTATTATTTGTTCTTTCACCTATATACGCTAAATCCTAACTACAGGGTAACCCAATACGATTGGTATTGTATTGCATTTTTTTAAACATGAATAATTGTATCCTTATTCCTTACTATCCTTACTTCCTTACTAATATTATAAATGCGAAAGTGTGTTTGTTTGTTGATTTGTCCTTCAATCAAACCGCAACAGAAATACGGATCGACGTGATTTTTTTGTATCGATACCTATAGTTGATGATCTAATTGTAAACCCGGAAAAATAAAGGAGTTCCCGCGGGATTTTTTAACACGAAATCCACGCGTACGAAGTCGCGGGGGGCATCAGCTAGTAATATTTTAAATGTGACAGTTAATCTGCCTGTGTATCTATCTATTTGTTACCTTTTCACATCTAAACCGATTCACAGAAAAGACAAGGCAATGGCTTTAATTCTAAGGAAGGTCATCAGAAAGTCTGTCCCCAGAAACCCGCCAACAGAAAAAATCTGTATGGTCAAACATGCAGTAACAAGCTAAGCACCGCTCACCCCACCGCTCCCAAGCAAGCAAGAAAGCAAAGTTCCCAAGCAAGCAATGCCACCACCACTCACATGCACCACCACACAAGACTTTTTCGACGCACGTTTCGCCCCGACACCGGAGCATCTTCAGGAGATGTCGACTTTACAATGCAGTATTGTCTAGACTAGACAGTGTGACTAGATGTGAGTGGTGGTGGCATTGCTTGCTTGGGAACTTTGCTTTCTTGCTTGCTTGGGAAGGTGAGTGGTGCTTAGCTTGTTACTGCATGTTTGACCATACAGATTTTTTTCTGTTGGCGGATTATAGTAAAATAATTCTATATAAAATAAAATAACCTTTTCTTGCTAATCATGAACTTCCACAAAGTAACGCCTGCTTCTAAACATTATTCTAAATAATGTTGATTAGATTTCGTTTTTTTTTTCATAAAAGAAAATCCTATACAGTCCTATACAGCTGGGTCTATATTACAGACCCAGCAAAATGGACATTCACTAAATTAGTACTTACCCATCTTGGTTTATGACTGCAAAACGTTAGTGGGAAGCGTTAGCAAATTGAAAAGCCAATATATCAACGGCACAAGTAAACCGGGCCATGTCAAGTGCGCCTGAAAAGCGGCGCGACATGTCTGAGTCTGTTCTGAAGCCGGTATCAAACTGTGTTCACTTTAAACTGGGCTCCGTACGTTCTCTATTACCCAATACAAGTGTGCCAACTAGATACACGTCAACATGTTAGTTGTTACTCCTTCTAATAATGAATTACACCTCCCGAGAACCGAATCTGATCACGGCGGCCAACCTCCTCAGAGATTAATCTCCGCGTGTGTGCGCAAACACAGGGGCCCTCTCTATTCCCTCACTCTCATAGTGATAAATCAGGTGCAAGAACGACGGCTTTTCTTGCTCTCCTAGGCTACCACCACGACTCAACCCCAACTTCTTAACTCCGAGCTAGTAGCATAGTACTGTGAATTTCTTGACGGAAAAACCCCATGAATTTTTTGGCCCGATCGAACCCGGGACATCGTCAGCCCTAGTTGGACTTGCTAACCACAAGACCAACGAGGCAGTTAAGACACCTAGGCTACACACATTGCACTGGCTGTTTAATCATTAAATACTTAAATAAAACAAAAACCTAAATTCAAATTTATTTATTTCATGCCAACCTGAGGCTATCAAAAAAAATCATAATTAACCTGTGGCTCTTATGACAAGTCCAGACTCTACCACCAGTATCGGAAAGCTGATATTGCTGAGAAGAGCCTGCAAGGAACTCAGCAAAATTGCTCTTTTTATAGTAAAATGTTTCAAAAATATAGGTTAATGATTATCTTTACGCTCAGACTTATTTTACGTTGGTGAAATCGGCCCATAATGTACTTAATAAGAATAAAAGTACCTAGCATTTTTTAAAGTTAATGATAATTGAGTATTTAGTTTATAGCTTATATTTAGAAAAAGCAATTGTTGTTACATGTTATTGATTACATTCATAAATATTAAATCAATGTGTTATTAAGCTTACGTAAGTTTACGAGTATGTTTCGTACATTTGAATCCAGATAAATTACGGGCATCTACTTTAATAATACTCTGGCAGCGATATTATATCAATGTAGTTATGACGTGTCTAAAAATAGTACCTAACAACTTTATTATGGCGCGCTTTTTTTATATAAATTATAAACTCATAAAGAGAAAAACCATGAGATTGAAACAGAATTTTAACAAAAAAAAAACAATTCAATTTTATTTTTTCGACGGTAATTCAGAATAACGGTTTTGTCAGTAACAGTCGGAATAAAAAGGCTTCACCGCGTTAACATAAACAAGCTTTTATCAGCGGCTGCCGTTAAAAGTAAGTAGCGGAATAAGTCTCAAACTACACAATCGCGTTAACTGAAAACCGCTATGGCTGGAAACAAAGAGTTTAAAAAGTTAAGTGCATTTAAGTGAAATGTTCAGTGGTAGAGTACCTAATGCTATCTCGTATCCGTAGTAAACATTTATATAACTGCCTCGTTGGTCTAGTGGTTAGCTTGTTTGACTGCGGATGACGAGGTCCCGGTTTCGATACCCGGGTCGGGCCGTTAAAAAAAAGTGTATTGGGTTTTTCTTCCAAAAAAAATCTCAGTACTGAGCGGAGTTAGGAAGTTGGCGGTTAGTCACCCCCGTGCCTCGGAGAGCACGTAAAGCCGTCGGTCCTGCGCCTGATCTCTCTCCGGTCGTGTCGGATTTCCGTCCCATCAGACTATGAGAGTGAGGGAATAGAGAGTGCACCTATGTTTGCGCACACACTTGTGCACTATAATATCTCCCGCGCAGATGGCTGACCTCTAAGGAGGTTGGCCGCCGTGATCGGATTCGGTCGGGAGGATATTATTATTAAACATTTATAGTAATACAAGCTATTGCCTGCGGCTTTGCTCACGTTAATTTCGATTTTTCAAACCCCTATTTTACCTTCTTAGGCCCGCTTGCAGAAACGCCGGGTTATCCTTTTAACTCAGTTAGCTACTGCTTTGACAGATTTCGTATCAAGCTTCTGTCAAAATTACAAATTTATTCCTGGGTTAAACCTAACCCGGGTTGAATTTTTAAAAATCCTTTCTTAGCGCATGCCTACGTCATAATATCTATCTGTATACCGCGTTCATCTGTAGGTATACCGATCCGTCAAGTGGTTTGAGCTGTGCGTTAATTGATCAGTCAGTCAGTTACTTTTTCCTTTTATATATTTTGATGAAGACTTTTTGACTTCGTCCGCTTGAAATAAGGTTTTTAAATTCCCTCGGGAACTCACTGTCTTTCCGAGATAAAAAGCTTGTCACTCTTTAAGTCATCAACTATACCCCATGCCAAAAATCAGGTTAATCCGTTGCTTTGTTGCTGCGTGACTGAAGGACAAACCAACAAAGAGACACATTCGCCATTAAAAAAGTACTAGCTGATGCCCGCGACTATATCCTTGTGTATTTAGTTCTTAAAATCCCTCTGGAAATCTTTGATTTTCCGGGATAAAAAGTAACCTATGATATTCTGTAGGTCCACAACTATACCTATGCAAGATCACGTCGATCCGTGACTCTGTTGCGGCGTGATTGAAGGACTCGGGCACTCGGGGACTGCCGCGGTAAAGCTATTGCATAGCATTTTTTATCAGCTTATGCAATTATAATATTTATGCAATATTTTTATTTGCATGATAAAAATTATGCAAAAAAAACAAACAAGAAAAGCGAACTGTCACTACTTCGCGAGTGAGATTCGAACCTGCGACATCATACACCATACGGTAAAGAAAGCGACCGCTCGCCCACTGCGCCAAATAGAGCTACTTGAGAACCTCTAAAATGTTGAACGCTTACTGAACGACGGTGTTAGGTTTTTCGTTACGGAATTTCTTGATTCGGTCGCCGCGCTCCAACTGTTTGTCCTAGTTCAAAGCCCGCGATAAAAGCTATGCAATAGCTTAACAAATAAATAGGTAAACTTTCGCATTTATAATATTAGTATGATTAGTAGGGACGTTAACAATCCAATTCCACAAACAGGTGCTCGGAAGTTCATTGTACCTACCCAAATTCGCAGGTGATTCTGATTGATTACTGCGAGTTAGGCCAACTTTCCTGTCTTATCAATCACCTTAATTCCTTTGAGAAATTCAACAGGCCGCCATCACAACACAATGCCAACAATAAACTGTAATTGGCGCTCCGTTTCGGGCGTAATTTTTACTTTCCTATGTTTCTGTACCTTTTATTGTTTCCTTCCGTGAATTTAAGGAGGTATTTACATTTTTCATCAAAGTAACATTAATTTGGCAAGCAAATATACCATACGCAATTACGTATATTATACTTCTTAATAATGATATTATAATAGTCACAGGAAACAAAAATATCAATATTGGCGTAGACAAAATTAATGGAAACCTGACAAATTACAAGGTTTTGCTTTATTTTTTTTCGAGATAGACTTGCGCTTGTCGACACTTCTATAAAGCACTGATGAGATCTAGGTTGGAGCGCGCTTGCCCAGCTTGAAGGTACTCAAATTATCATCATCATCATGAGCAACCCATCAACGGTTCAATACTGAGCGCAGGTCTCCTCTCAGAGAAGGGTTATTGGCCATAGTCCACCACGCTGGCCCAATGCGAATTGGCGGACTTCACACACCTTCAAGAACATTATGAAGAACTCTCAGGTGTGCAGGTTTCCTCACGATGTTTTCCTTGACAGTTGACGCAAGTGATATTTAATTGCTTAAACGCACTTGACTCCGAAAAGTCAGAGGTACGTAGGAGCGTACCTGGGATCGAACCTGCGACCCCTCGAATAGAAGACCACAGTCCTAACCACTAGGCTATCATTACTGCACTCAAATTATACGTGGCCGGAAACACAGACGCCGGAAGTGCGTTACACACCTTAGCGGTTCGTTCAGAACTGTTGAACTAATACTTTATTAGTGAATCTCCACGAAATAAGACTTCGCGGCCTTGGTATCCAAAAATAATGTTAGCGCTATCTATCACCAATCATCAGCATCTCAATGGAAAGGCGTATAACATCGCCCTTCTATTTTTAACAGACGTTTAAAGCTAGGTTAGCGACCAACAACCATCTACTAGATAATGACGTAATAATATAGTTTTTGCGTAAAAGAGTAACAAACATATACACACACTCACACACACATACATACAAACTTTCGCCTATGTTTGTTGATAGTTTTAGTGTGATGTGATGTGATAGCATAATAATGAATGTTATGTTAACACATAGAGCTGCTCATTCTCGTCCAACCTTTGCGTCCAACAAAGCAAGGCAAAAAAAACAAGCCATGTCAACTAATTAAACAACCATCATGTGGGAGGACAAAATGTAGAGGACACAAAAAAAAAAGAAAACTACCTATCTGTACAAAATTCTTGACTATCGAATGCACGTAAATATCTCTCTGATAAAACCAAATAAAATACTTGAATTTTGGATATTTTCGTGCCTAAAGGTTCGATAGATAAATGCCTAAAACCTGTAAAACCTATGCCTAGGTTTTACAGGACCTATCATTCCTTGATTAGTTTCGACCTACGCTATCTGACCAAACGCCGAAAAAACATTGATAGATTAACGAGGGCTGTAGTTTTTACTCGGTTTCTAATACAGATGAGTGGTTTTTTTCTAATTTATCTAAAACGCTCAGATACGTTCAAGGTGGAATACGTGAAGATGTGTAAACCACTAAAACATGTACTTCTTGCCGTATACGAAGTAAATCTTTTTCCTTTGCTTTCATTAATTATTAAATTCTCAGTTACTCAGTTAGGTACCTCAGGTTTTTAGTGTTTTAATGTAAACGGTAAATTCAAATTCAAATGATTTATTTGCAAGATTGAGTACTTAATATGAATAGAATAGAATAGAATAGAAATGTTTTTTATTCAAATAAACTTTTACAAGTACTTTTGAATCGTCAATGAGTCTACCACTGTTCGGAATGCCGTTCCTGCCGAGAAGAACCAGCAAGAAACTCGGCAGTTGCTCTTTTCAAAATACTTTTACAATATACTTAATAGATATTATTCTATGTATGCAGAGTTTCCACAATGAGGGGAAGTTCCACAAAAGCATACGTAATTATTTCTAATTATAATTCAACACATGTCAAGACGGACAGACAGAAAGTAGCCCCATTGCCGCTGGTGGCACCCGTTGACGATCATGACGCATGACCCAGCCATTGCTTCGCTCAACCATATTTTAGGGAACGTAAGAACCCGCATCACACGACACCACCGCAGAAATGTTATAGAGTATGTGTATGATCTTATACAATTATCTCAGCGCTTCAATCTGCCACAGAGTAGCATGCAAAAGAACAGTTATACAAAATTTAATACTTAAATCTATCCATTTTTAAATTCATACAATGTCATACCCATTTTTAGGGTTCCGTAGTAAACAAGGGACCCTTATAGTTTCGCCATGTCCGTCCGTCTGTCTGTCTGTCTGTCTGTCTGCCTGTCCGCGGTTTAGCTCAGAGACTATTGGTACTAGAAATCTGTAATTTGACAAGGGTATAAATATCAATCACGCCGACAAAGTGGTGAAATAAAATTGTGAAAAATATTTTTTTTAGGGTACCTCCCCTACATGTAAAGTGGGGATGAATTTTTTTTTTCTCATCTATCCCATAGTGTAGGGTGTCGTTGAATAGGTCTTTCAAAAACGTTGTGGATGTGGGAACACCATTTTTCAATTCAGGGATCCGTTTGTGAAATATGATATTTTAAAGTGCTAAATTTTATTAGAGTCAAGTGTCCCCCCCCTCTGCCAGCTAAATGGTTGTATATAGGATACAATAAAAAATTCACAGCAGTAGTATATATAATGAATTTTAAAGGAAAACTATCACGGCTAAGTCGGGTTCATTAGTGAAGGAGTTATATCGGTTTTTCTAAGTTAGATATTACACGTAGTGTAAGTTGCATATTTTGTAGTATAATATTATTGTATTTAAACCATGGAACTCAAAATGTATGTTGAGACTTTCAACTACGGAACCCTACACTGCGCGTGGCCCGACACGCACTTGGCCGGTTTTAATTGTTATATAATGTGAGTTCTATTAATTTTCAGGTACTATTACTGTGTACAAAATTAAACAATGTCGTTTATATTTTTATCCTGAATAAATTCATAAACAGTATAATAGCATTTGTTTAAAAGTATTTTATATAGTTTAGACTTAAAACGATTAGCATTAAGGTTTTTCATGCTATCAGGTAACTTATTATAGAGCAATCAATCAATCAATATTATAAAATACAATCAAATCAATATTATAAAGCATCGTTGTCTCTTCGAGTGACTTGCTGTCATTCATCTGTGAAGAGTTATATTATTATCCTCTATCTCCGATAATATCATATTATCTTCTATCAAAATATGATATCAGATCTTCATCAAACTTAGACAAAACATGCCTAATAATAGTATACACTTTCAAATAAAAAAGAATTAATAAAATCGGTTCTTTGATAGAGTCATGACGTTAAATCGATAAAAACTTTCATCCTCTATCCCGGAGGAACTTGACTGTTTATCAGGATATATGTTAACGTTACACATTTACACCATTCGACCAAATTTTATTTAAATCCGTTCAGTAGTTTTGACGTGATGAGCGGACACACAAACAGACACACTTTTATGAAAACCGAAATCATGCTACCGGCAACTATAACGTATACCCGCTCCAAATGAAATGGTATTTTTAATAAAAATACCTCTTAATACCGTCCCCGGGGAGGCGGATTAAAAATTGAATCTGCGATAATATTTGAAATTTTTGCTCTAAAAATGGAAAAATTTCAATTAATTTTTTGCCATCGAATAGGTATCAATGGTAGTTAAATTAAAATGTTTCTATTAATTTTTTTCTAAAGCTGTAAAGCCTATACTTTTTTTTTGCGTGACATTTCATTAGCAGAATATTTAACTTCCTAGAAGGCTTGAATTTTCATGACTTTATAATAATAAGCAATGAAATTATTTTTTTTCCATTTTCCAGGTCTCAATAGCTCAACGGGCAACGGACCGAACTGAAATCCAAAAGATAAACGCTTCAAACCCCAACTCCTAGCACTTCCTGGCCCCTGATTCTGTAACTCAGTGCCTATCAAAAAATGATAGCCACTGACATATATTTTTTATCCATTGAAGGTTTGCTATGAAATAAAATTAACATCTTAATAGCAAAACTTCAATGGATAAAAATATAATATGTCACTGGCTATCATTTTTTGATTGGCACTGAGTTACAAAATCAGGGGTCTGGACCATAGTCAAAAAGTTTAGGTAGATTTCAATATGGCCGTTAGTCAAGCAGCAACATACCTACAAACATCTTTGTATGAATGCATGGATATACCTATATACTTTTATTGTACACTACTTAACACAGAAAGTTTAGGTTCTTTTAATCTATTCATTAATCTGTATTTTCTTTATTGTAAAATGCTTGAATTTATAAACACATATCAAAAATTCCGAGGCCAGCGGGATTCGAACCCACATCTCTTGGGAATCGCACCCGAGTGTGTTAGCCACTTACACTATAACCACGGCCGAACTACACGTCAGCATCGAAATTAGTGATTTATGTATCTACTTTTTCAGTTTAAGCAACTGTTAGCGACATCTAGTAGCAACACGTTACAGTTGTTGATCTACTTTCCAAAACCCCATATTGCAATGGAGCTCATTAGGAACTAGAGATGCCACATTGCTTTTTTACTGTTTTTAGTGTCAACCTAGACTTAAGGAAAAATCAGAATAAATTTATAAACACATATCAAAAATTCCGAGGCCAGCGGGATTCGAACCCACATCTCTTGGAAATGTCGCTAACAGTTGCTTAAACTGAAAAGTAGATACATATCACTTATTTCTATGCTGACGTGTAGTTCGGCCGTGGCTATAGTAACACACTCGGGCGCGATTCCCAAAAGATGCGGGTTCAAATCCCGCTGGCCTCGGAATTTTTGATATGTGTTTATTTATAAATTTATTCTGATTTTTCCTTAAGTGTAGGTTAACACTTTAATAAAAATAAAAATTGTAAAATGCTTGCCCCCTTATCTGTGTTTGACCACACACAAATACATACACACACCGGAGTGTGTATACTTTTTTTTTTTAAAAAGAATATCAGCCAAGTTGAAGTTGACTCATATCCTCCTCTCCCCTCCAAATAAGCGGAAAGCTTGTGTTTGGAGTGGGTACGACAATAGTGCAACGGGTGGGATTCGAACCTGCGACCTTTCAGTTTTCAGTCCGCACCTTTAACCGTTGGGCTATTGAGGCTTAGTATTCAATCAGCGACACAAACCAGTAAGTAAGCAATTAAGTTTCAAAGTAATAACACCATTTGAACTTTGAACGCCGAGATCGGAGGCTGAACCACACATAAACTTAATAGAACATAAGTTATGCTTAAAGTCTGGCTGTCCCAAACTAAAGCAGGGACGTTAACTTGCTTTAGCACCTTTATGATTCAAGTTTAATCACTTTTAGTGGTTAGTAGGTGATTCGAAACAGTATAAAGTTATAAATTACATATTAAAGTATTAATTTAACTGTGTAAAAGAATATGAGACAATCATCATCATCGTCATCATCAACCCATCAACGGCTCATTATTGAGTGCAGGTCTGAGAAGAGATAAAGATCATAGTCCATCACGCTGGCCCAATGCAAATTGGCAGACATCAACTTTGAGAACATAAACGAGAACTCTCAGGCATTCAGATTTCCTCACGATGGTTGCCTTCAGCGTTGAATACCTAAAACATAATAATAATTTATCAGACAATAATCACTAATCCACTAAAACGCTAAAAACAATCCGTTAAGTTTCTTCAAACTAAGATAAATTTTTTTCCTGTGCACATCATTGCCCCGCGCAAAGTAACGCCTGCCGATAAGCAATAATATGGTTGTCATTGATTTTATTCATACGTCGTATCTATTTCTGGACAGAACCACACCATCCGCGTTGTATGACAATATTGTTTTTGTTGAAAATACACACTCCCTTCACACAAAAAAAAACTTGAGAGGTGTCAAGGGACACCCGGATGGAGCGAAGTTCCTTTCGATTAATTGATTTGGCATTGTGTTCAACATTTTCACACTACAATATTAGATCTCCGTAGCCTTGTGGTTTCGACAGTCGCCTAACAGCCAAAGGTCGATGGTTCGAATCCCAGCTCGACAGACTGAATTTTCCATTTTCAATTTTATTTTAAACAATTTCTACATGTGGAACCTTTCCCCTTATTTTTTATAACTTATAAGTTATAAATAATTAGGGAAAAATTCCACAAATTATTTAAAATAAATATTTAAAATAATTTTATTTAAAATAAAATTGAAAATAGAAAATTCATTCTGTCGAGCTGGGATTCGAACCATCGACTTTTAACTGTTAAGCGACTGCAGAAACCACAAGGCTACGGAGACCCAATTTTGTACCGCGAAAATACCGAACACAATGCACAAATTCACATTCAAAAGTGTCGGTTTCAAAAAAGTGTCGATCAGTGTCGAGTTTCGGTTCAATTTTGTTTTAATTTTTTCCGTCTAGCCCCCTTCCGCACCGCGCGATAAGGAACTACATTCCAAAAACCTTCTTTGTTTTGATTATGATTAACTTCAAAACTTATTTTTCTATATTTTAGTGAAATAGTAAAACCATTTTCAAGAGATTATATTTTTTTCATTATTTTTTTTGTCAACCTTTTCCACCCACTTTTGCGTTCTATGTCGATATCGTGTATCTCTCGTGTATCGTGTATCTGTTGTGTAAACATTTAATTTGTTGAATTGTAAAACTATCGGGCCCTATCGAATAAACAATTTGTTGTTTAAAATCAATGTCCTGACAATAAAAGTGTCTGCGAGCAAAGCGGACACCTAGTGGCGTGACAGCGGACACTAAATCAGTTTCGACACTTTTACCTTGTAAATAATGGCTTCGTTTTTTTAACAATGATGTTTTTTTATATTGAAAAATAAAACATTCATCATTATCATCAACACATCAACGGCTCACTACTAAGCGCAGGTCTCCTCTCAGAAAAGGATTATAGGCCATAGTCCATCACGCTGGCCCAATGCGCATTGTCAGACTTCACATACCTTCGAGAACTTTACGGAGAACTCAGGCGTGCAGGTTTCCCCACGATGCTTTCCTTCACGTATTTTCTTAAACGCACATAGCTTCGAGAAGTCAGAGGTGCGTGCCCGGGATCGAACCTGCGACCTCCCGAATAGGAGACCATAGTCCTAACCACTAGGCTGTCACTGCCTAAAATATTTTTAAAATACAAGCTTTTAGTAGCTGCCTACATCATCAGACACTGGATATCATCTAGGACCAGAGTACTTGTCAAGACGAATCAAACGAGCCCAAACTCCATTATCGAGTTTGGGCTCGTTGGGTTACGACGTTTTATTACAGAGTTCTCTTAAGCAGCTTTCAGCTTCATCATCAGACCTGGATATCATCTAGGACCAGAGTCCTTGTCATTGTTTTAATATTTTTGTTTCACAACGCCAATTTCCGTGAAAACTTTGCTGATTGAAAAAAATCATATTCGAAGCGCTCGCTGGGACATTTTAAG
Source organism: Oeneis ivallda (assembly GCA_029955525.1). Classification (NCBI taxonomy): domain Eukaryota; kingdom Metazoa; phylum Arthropoda; class Insecta; order Lepidoptera; family Nymphalidae; genus Oeneis; species Oeneis ivallda. Next base: position 3,521,014 of record JARPMR010000017.1, on the reverse strand, counting down.
CATTTTCACGCCTAAAGAATTATTCAATAAATAATAGTATCAAATTGGCTTGATGGATGAATTTTTAATATTGCCGCCCGGCCAAATTTTACCGTTAAACCTAGTTAAGACCACGCTGTAAAATATTGCTTGTTTCACTAACAGGCTACACTATAAACCGGACTTTATTCGGGCGTTATATATTGCGCGAAAATTCGCTTTATTAAGTCCCTACTATGGCCTAAGATTAGTAAGTAATACTTTTTCCTCAAAACGCAGCTTCAAAAGAACAAAAGTTACTTTAGTTCTTCATAGACTCATCTCTGCCCGTTGATGGATACCTCGCTTGATATATTGCTCGATAAAAATCCCTTGCCGCACAGTTTGCACCTAAATTGAAGCCTCAATGAACGGTTAGTCACCCCCGTGCCTTGGAGAGCACGTAAAGCCGTCGGTCCTGCGCCTGATCTCTCTCCGTTCGTGTCTGATTTCCATATCATCAGAGTGATATGAGAGAGCACACATTTGCGCACTATAGTATCTCCCGCTCAGATGGCTAATCTCTGAGGTGGTTGGCCGCCACGACCGGATTCGGTTGGGAACATGTTACGAACCTACGAACTGAAAACTGAAAAGTCGATGAATAAGCGAAAAGTATGTGTTAGGAGTGGTACGCCGTACGACAATAATGCAACGGGTGAGGATAGAATCGAATGGAATAGAATAGAAATATTTTTTATTCAAATAAACTTTTACAAGTGCTTTTGAATATTCGATGAGTCTACCACTGGTTCGGAATATCCTCCTCGGTGGTTGCTCTTTTTAAAACAAATTTACAATACAATAGATACTATATGCTATGTATGCAGTGTTTCCACAATGAGGGGAAGTTCCAAAAATGCATACTACTTACAATTAAATACATGTTAAGATGGGCAGGCAGAAAGTAGCCCCATTCGCGCCGGTGTCACCCGTTCACGAGCATGACGCATGACCCAGCCGTTGCTTCACTCAACCATATTTGAGGGAACGTAACAACCCGCACCACCACAGAAATGAGTGCGTGACATACTTAGACTACCCATGTTAAGGAATCGAATTGAATTGAATACTAATTATATAGATAGATAGAACTGTAGACCTTTCAGTTTTTCAGTGCTCACCTTTAAACGTCGATTTATTGAGGCTTTTTAGGGTTCCGTAGTAAACAAGGAACCCTTATAGTTTCGCCATGTCCGTCCGTCTGTCTGTCTGTCTGTCTGTCCGCGGTTTAGCTCAGAGACTATTGGTACTAGAAATCTGTAATTTGACAAGGGTATAAATATCAATCACGCCGACAAAGTGGTGAAATAAAATTGTGAAAAATATTTATTTTTAGGGTACCTCCCCTACATGTAAAGTGGGGATGAATTTTTTTTTTCTCATCTATCCCATAGTGTGGGGTGTCGTTGAATAGGTCTTTCAAAAACGTTGTGGGTGTGGGAACACCATTTTTCAATTCAGGGATCCGTTTGTGAAATATGATATTTTAAAATGCTAAATTTTATTAGACTCAAGTGTCCCCCCCCCTCTGCCAGCTAAATGGTTGTATATAGGATACAAGAAAAAATTCACAGCAGTACTATATATAATGAATTTTAAAGGAAAACTATTACGGCTAAGTAGGGTTCATTAGTGAAGGAGTTATATCGATTTTTCTAAGTTAGATATTACACGTAGTGTAAGTTGCATATTTTGTAGTATAATATAGTATTTAAACCATGGAACTCAAAATTTATTCAATATTCATAAATAAAACAAAAGCACTACGGAACTTTTGAAGACTTTCAACTACGGAACCCTACACTGCGCGTGGGCCGACACGCACTTGGCTGGTTTTTAAATACTTAGGTTAGGTTAGACTAGGGCCTTAAATTAGTGAAGGACGAATCACATGATTTCATACTTCAGTGGGCATTGAAATCATTATAAGCACATAACCTCAAATAGTAAATGAGTAATATCCATTATCCGTGACCTAATCAATCGTGCCAACCTGGTCGGGCGTAGGGAAGATGAATGTATCCCCCACTATGTGCGTAATATTGGCTGACCGCAGACGCGGTCAATGTTACGGCTTGAATTATAGCCTTGCAGTAACCATTATATAGCTATTATACGACTACATTTATTATACTACTAGCTAAAGGTTAGTTTAGGATTTCTAAATTCCCGCGGGAACCCTCTGTTTTCTGGCATAAAAGATAGCCTATATTACTCTCCAAGTCCTCAATTATACCATGCAGCTTATGTCAAAACTACATTTTATTTATAGAAACATAAGAACGAGGCACATGTGGCAGATCATACAAGAGACAATATAATATTATTATGTCCATCAGTGGACATATATGAGTTAATATATAAAATACTAGTAGGGCGCGTGGGTGCGCGGCCCGCAAGCGGACCGCGGTTTTTCTACTCGGCAAGTAGACTTTTAGGTCTTGATCATTTTCTATCAAAAAACCACTCTTCCATCTTTTATACTCTCCGAGATAGACACCGTTGAAGTTTGTATGGCCGCCATCTTGAATCCGCCATTTTGGATTTTTTTTCAGCTCACTGCCAATTGGATGAGGTTTCGAGTGACTTTTATTCGAGCACCCCCACCTATCTTCATTACCATGGCCGTGCTCCTCACCCACCTTCCAAACCCTCGATCATCGTATGTCATCATTTGTCATAATGAAAATTCTTCAATAAAAACAAATCTTGAAAAGGAACCGTATCAAAGTCTTGCATAGTTCCCAACTTCTAGTCTCTTCAATATTCCCCATATATTTTGTATTGAAATCTAAATTCCGCCATCTTGGTTTTTTTTTCATTATTCATCAAATAGACCTTTGGGTCCTGATCATCTTTTGGCAAGAAACCACTCTTCCATCTTTTATACTCCCCGAGATAGACACCGACGAAATTTGTATGGCGGCCATCTTTTTTCCGCCATTTTGAATTTTTTTTCAGCTCACTGCGAATTGGATGAGGTTTCGAGTGACATTTGTTCGAGCACCCCCCACCTATCTTCGATACCCTGGCCGTGCTCTTCACCCGTCTCCGAAATCCTCAATCATCAGCTCTCTCCATATTTTTCCTCCGAATGAATTTTTTCCTCTATACGAAACCATCGGTGAAAAAAAAATTTTTCATACAAAATTTTACAGGAGAGGTGATCAATGAGTCAGTCAGTGAATCAGTGAATCAGTCAATCAGCCCCAGCAGCTATATATATATTAACTAGTATTTCGCTCGATGCGCGAGCTGCTAAAGCAGCTCGCGGGAAGTGTTTTACTAAAAGTAAGGCGCGTGGGTGCGCGGCCCGCTAAAGCGGACCGCGATTTTTTTACTCATCAAGTAGACCTTCGGATTCTGGTCATCTTTTGCCAAAAAATTTGTTCGAGCACACCCCACCTATCTGCAATAACCTGGCCGTGCTCCTCATTCACAAAAGAAAAAGAAAAGAAAAAAAAAGAAAAAAAGAAAAAAGCAAATGTAAAATGAAAAAAAAGAAAAAGAAAAAAAGCCCTATGAACATATCAAAATCAATGTCTTGCATAGTTCCCAACTTCCAGTCCCTTCGATATTCCCCATACATTTTGTATGAAAAAAAAAATCCGCCATCTTGAATTTTTTTCCTACTCACCAGGTAGACCTCCGGGTTTTGATCATCTTTTGTCGAGAAACCGCTCCTCCATCTTTTATAGTCTCCGAGAGAGAGACGGACAAAATTTGCCGCCATTTTTTTTCCGCCATTTTGGAATTTTTTTCAGCTCACTGGCAACTGCTCGAGGTTTCGAATGACATTTGGTCGAGCACCCTCCACCTATCTTCTATACCCTGGCCGTGCCCCTCGCCCGTCTCCGAACTCCTCACTCATCAGCTCTCTCCACCTTTCTCCGAGTCACATTCTTTGAGCTCTATACGACAACATGGGTGAAAAAAAATTTTTTCATACAAAATTTTACAGGAGAGGGGTCGGAAATTTGAGACGTCACAGCTCGGCCGCCATCTTGTTTTTTTAATTTTTTTCACTTTTTCTGTTAATCGTTATCTAATTTCTACAATAATCCAAAATTTCAAAGAAATCGTTTGGAAAACAAAAGAGTTGCAAGATTCACGTCGGCCGCCATCTTGTTTTTCCGAAATGTCATAATTTTCCCCAACTCGAATCCCACACCCGGACATATCTTCCCTACATCATTGTATCGTTTTCCGTCTCCTTCTAGGAGAACAACCCTGTCAATGAGTGAGTCAGTGAGTGTGTCAGTGGTAATCGAGCTATATATGCTGCTAAAGCAGCTCGCGGGAAGTGTTATTACTACAAGTAGGGCGCGTGGGTGCGCGGCCCGCTAAAGCGGACCGCGATTTTTTTACTCATCAAGTAGACCTTCGGATTCTGGTCATCTTTTGCCAAAAAATTTGTTCGAGCACACCCCACCTATCTGCAATAACCTGGCCGTGCTCCTCATTCACAAAAGAAAAAGAAAAAAAAAGAAAAAAAAAGAAAAAAAAGCAAAAAAGCAAATGTAAAATGAAAAAAAGAAAAAGAAAAAAAGCCCTATGAACCTATCAAAATCAATGTCTTGCATAGTTCCCAACTTCCAGTCTCTTCAATATTCCCCATACATAATGTATGAAAAAAAAAAAAATCCGCCATCTTGAATTTTTTTCCTACTCACCAGGTAGACCTCCGGGTTTTGATCATCTTTTGTCGAGAAACTGCTCCTCCATCTTTTATAGTCTCCGAGAGAGAGACGGACAAAATTTGCCGCCATTTTTTTCCGCCATTTTGGAATTTTTTTTCAACTCACTGGCAACTGCTCGAGGTTTCGAATGACATTTGGTCGAGCACCCTCCACCTATCTTCTATACCCTGGCCGTGCCCCTCGCCCGTCTCCGAACTCCTCACTCATCAGCTCTCTCCACCTTTCTCCGAGTCACATTCTTTGAGCTCTATACGACAACATGGGTGAAAAAAAATTTTTTCATACAAAATTTTACAGGAGAGGGGTCGGAAATTTGAGACGTCACAGCTCGGCCGCCATCTTGTTTTTTTAATTTTTTTCACTTTTTCTGTTAATCGTTAACTAATTTCTACAATAATCCAAAATTTCAAAGAAATCGTTTGGAAAACAAAAGAGTTGCAAGATTCACGTCGGCCGCCATCTTGTTTTTCCGAAATGTCATAATTTTCCCCAACTCGAATCCCCCACCCCAACATATCTCCCGAACATCATTATATCGATTTCCGTCTCCTTCTAGGAGAACAACCCTGTCAATGAGTGAGTCAGTGAGTGAGTGAGTGGTAATCGAGCTATATTATATTATAATAACTAGCGTTTGCTCGGTGCGCGAGCTGCTAAAGCAGCTCGCGGGAAGTGTTATTACTAAAAGTAAGGCGCGTGGGTGCGCGGCTCGCTAAAGCGGACCGCGATTTTTTTACTCATCAAGCGGATTCTGGACATCTTTTGCCAAAAAATTTGTTCGAGCACATCCCACCTATCTGCAATAACCTGGCCGTGCTCCTCATTCACAAAAGAAAAAGAAAAAAAAAGAAAAAAAGAAAAGAAAAAAAGAAGAAAAAAAAAAGAAAATGAAAAATGAAAAAAAGAAAAATATAAAAAAAAGGAAAAAAGAAAGAAAAAAAGGAAAAAAATAAAAAGAAAAAAGCAAATAAATGAAAAATGAAAAAAATAAAAATAAATAGAAAAAGGAAAAAAGAAAAGAAAAAGAAAAAAAAGGAAAAAAGAAAAAGAAAAAAAGCAAATAAATGAAAAATGAAAAAAAAGAAAAAAAAAAGAAAAAAGAAAAAAAGAAAATGAAAAATGAAAAGAAAAAAAAAGTAAAAAAGAAAAGGAAAAAGAAAAAAAAAGAAAATGAAAAATGAAAAAAAGGAAAAGAAAATGAAAAGAAAAACGAAAAAGAAAAGAAAAAGTAAAAAAAGAAAAATAAAGAAAAAAAAAGAAAAAAGAAAAAGAAACCAAAAGAAGAAAAAAAAAGAAAAATCAATATTTGCCATATATTTCGCATGGAAAAAAAATCCGCCATCTTGAATTTTTATCTGTTCATCAGGTAGACCTTCGAATCTTTATCATCTTTCGCCAAGAAACCACTCTTCCATCTTTTATACTCTCCGAGATAGACACCAGAGAAAGTTTCTATGGCCGCCATCTTGAATCCGCCATTTTGGAGTTTTTTTTTCAAGTCCCTGCTAATTGGATGTGGTTTCGAGTAATTTTTGTTGGTTGAAAATCAATGTCTTGCATAGTTCCCAACTTCTAGTCCCTTCAATATTCCCCATACATTTTGTATAGAAAAAAAAAATCCGCCATCTTGAATTTTTTTCCTACTCACCAGGTAGACCTCCGGGTTTTGATCATCTTTTGTCGAGAAACCGCTCCTCCATCTTTTATAGTCTCCGAGAGAGAGACGGACAAGTTTTGCCGCCATTTTTTTTCCGCCATTTTGGAATTTTTTTTCAACTCACTGGCAACTGCTCGAGGTTTTGAATGACATTTGGTCGAGCACCCTCCACCTATCTTCTATACCCTGGCCGTGCCCCTCGCCCGTCTCCGAACTCCTCACTCATCAGCTCTCTCCACCTTTCTCCGAGTCACATTCTTTGAGCTCTATACGACACCATGGGTGAAAAAAATTTTTCCATACAAAATTTTACAGGAGAGGCGTCGGAAATTTGAGACGTCACAGCTCGGCCGCCATCTTGTTTTTTTAATTTTTTTCACTTTTTCTGTTAATCGTTTACTACACTAGCGGCACGCTATGATGGCCGGTTTGACGTTTGTCCGCTCATGAAGTTCCGTATTAATTGATAACGACTTTGAAGGAAATAATTGTATTACTTTATGGACGATAGTGATGTGCAGAGATTCATAAATTTTATCGAATGTAGTTTTAGGTTTAGGACTCAAAATTTATTTATTAAATTGATTTCTAAAATGTATACAAGTGTAGAAAAATCAGTTTGCACCATTTAAGGGGTGAATGTACTTGTGAATATGAACAATTTTCACTATGTGGACAAACCTCTGAAATCGCAAAAAAATATCAGCTGTTTCATACAAAAGGTAAAATTTTTATTTTTATATGATATATACCACAACTCGGCATTTGGTTTTCTAAATTGAAAATTTTTAAAAATGGAATCTAATACGATCGTCACATAGGATCGCTGGCTAGCACAACTACTACCTCCGGCAAACTCGCGTCAATGCTCAATGCAAAACAAAGCAGTTTCGAATTGACGTTGCTTCGAAAAGTATAAATAAACTGTCAGTGCAATGCGATTGTGATATAGTTTTGACCTGGCTTTGGATTTCAAATATTGATACTGCATTACTGTTGACCCTTGCTCGTTAATTTGGACTCTGTTCAAGCCCTTTGTTGTGGATTTCGTCGATATGACCGAACGTACGCAGAGAACTGTTCTAAATAGTCAGACACGTGAGTTCGTAATACGCCTTCGTAACTATTTCGATCGTGAAGCTCAAAATGGAGGGCCAATTTTACCTATAACGTCAGTGGTTGAACGCGTAGCTGATGCGCTTAATATTGGACAACGAACTGTTAGACGGATAACTAAAAAAAAATATGGCGAGACTGGCACAGAAGAAAATAAACTTCACACACCAAAAAAGAGAAAACGAGCAAAACCAGTCGTAGGCATCGATAGCTTTGATGCCGATGCTATCCGAAGACATGTTTACGGCTACTATTTACAGAAGGAGTATCCAACAAGAAAAAAGTTGGTGCATTCACTGAAGGAAGCTGGATTATTCTTCGGTGGGGAAAGTTCTTTAACGAAGATTTTGAAGACCATTGGATTTCGATACAAAAAATGTAACAAACGCAAAATATTGATGGAAAGATTTGATATAGCGATGGCAAGGTATACTTTTTTACGGCAAGTGAAAGAAATCAAAAATTGGCAAAATGTTGTGTTCTTGGATGAAACATGGCTTAATGCTAACCATACTGTAGGCCGTTCTTGGAACGATGACACAGCAGCATCTACTTCCAAAGTTCCTGTAGGAAAAGGATCGCGACTTATAATTTGTCACGCCGGAACCATCAACGGGTTTGTCGAAGGTTCTCTCATGGCTTTTGCGTCAAAAACCACTGGAGACTATCATGAAGACATGAATGGAGAAAAGTTTACTGAATGGTTTACCTCAATGTTGTGTAGCCTCCCTGAACCATCTATTATAATTATGGACAACGCCCCATACCACTCGATGCAAATTGACAAGCCACCTGCCCAATCCCAAAAGAAAGCTGATATCGTCGCATGGCTTCGTAAAAATGGCGTAGATGCAAACATGAATATGTTAAAAGCGGAATTAGTACGTCTTTTAAAAGAAAACAAACCAACCAAGATCCGATACGTCATTGACGAAATAGCATTAGAACATGGGCACAGAGTTATACGGTTACCGCCTTACCATTGTGAGTATAATGCGATTGAGTTGGTGTGGGCTCAAATTAAGGGATATGCTGCAAGACACAATACAGAACCCCCATTTACCACAAAAAAAATGCTAAAATTATTAGAAGAAGCTTGTGAACATGTGACTAAAGGAGACTGGGAAAAGGTTGTGAATGGAACTGTTAAATTAATAAGGGAAGATTATGAAAGAGATGTGAAAATAGATAATATTGTAGAAAACGAACATATAATTATTAATGTAGGTGATGATAGCAGTGACGACAGTGAAAATAGTAGTATGGACGAATCTGATTAATTATGGCCTTTTGTGGCACCTTTTTTGGTATCTTTTGTATTCATATGTTTCTTGTGTGCATATAAAGTATGTATATTCATTTTCATTCAAATATTCAGTTCGTTCAAATAAATTAAATAAACATATACATTTTTGTTTTATTAAACCTATTTAATCAGGTACAAAAACAAAACTTAATTGTTTTTTGTTCGAGAATAAATTGACATTCCACATCACTATTGTAATGTGTCAAACCGGCCATCATAGCGTGCCGCTAGTTTAATTTCTACAATAATCCAAAATTTCAAAGAAATCGGTCGGAAAACAAAAGAGTTGTAAGATTCACGTCGGCCGCCATCTTGTTTTTCCGAAATGTCATAATTTTCCCCAACTCGAATCCCCCCCCCAAACACATCTCCCGAACATCATTATATCGATTTCCGTCTCCTTCTAGGAGAACAACCCTGTCAATGAGTGAGTCAGTGAGTGAGTGAGTGGTAATCGAGCTATATATATTATAACTAGCGTTTGCTCGGCGCGCGAGCTGCTAAAGCAGCTCGCGGGAAGTGTTTTACTAAAAGTAAGGCGCGTGGGTGCGCGGCCCGCTAAAGCGGACCGCGATTGTTCGGCTTTGTTTATTTCGCTCGGTGCGCGAGCTGCTAAAGCAGCTCGCGGGAAGTGTTATTACTACAAGTAGGACGCGTGGGTGCGCGGCCCGCTAAAGCGGACCGCGATTTTTTTACTCATCAAGTAGACCTTCGGATTCTGGTCATCTTTTGCCAAAAAATTTGTTCGAGCACACCCCACCTATCTGCAATAACCTGGCCGTGCTCCTCATTCACAAAAGAAAAAGAAAAAAAAAGAAAAAAAATGAAAAAAAATGAAAAAAAGCAAATGTAAAATGAAAAAAAAGAAAAAGAAAAAAGCCCTATGAACCTATCAAAATCAATGTCTTGCATAGTTCCCAACTTCTAGTCCCTTCAATATTCCCCATATACATTTTGTATGGAAAAAAAAAATCCGCCATCTTGAATTTTTTTCCTACTCACCAGGTAGACCTCCGGGTTTTGATCATCTTTTGTCGAGAAACCGCTCCTCCATCTTTTATAGTCTCCGAGAGAGAGACGGACAAAATTTGCCGCCATTTTTTTTCCGCCATTTTGGAATTTTTTTTCAACTCACTGGCAACTGCTCGAGGTTTCGAATGACATTTGGTCGAGCACCCTCCACCTATCTTCTATACCCTGGCCGTGCCCCTCGCCCGTCTCCGAACTCCTCACTCATCAGCTCTCTCCACCTTTCTCCGAGTCACATTCTTTGAGCTCTATACGACACCATGGGTGAAAAAAATTTTTTTCATACAAAATTTTACAGGAGAGGGGTGGAAATTTGAGACGTCACAGCTCGGCCGCCATCTTGTTTTTTTAATTTTTTTTCACTTTTTCTGTTAATCGTTTACTAATTTCTACAATAATCCAAAATTTCAAAGAAATCGGTTGGAAAACAAAAGAGTTGCAAGAATCACGTCGGCCGCCATCTTGTTTTTCCGAAATGTCATAATTTTTCCCCACTCGAATCCCCCACCCGAACATATCCCCCGAACATCATTTCATCGTTTTTTGTCTCTTTCTAGGAGAACAATTATGTCAATCAGTGAGTGAGTGAGTCAGTGGTAATCGAGCTATATATATTACTAGCATTTGCTCGGTGCGCGAGCTGCTAAAGCAGCTCGCGGGAAGTGTTATTGCTACAAGTAGGGCGCGTGGGTGCGCGGCCCGCTAAAGCGGACCGCGATTGTTCGGCTTTATTTATTTCGCTCGGTGCGCGAGCTGCTAAAGCAGCTCGCGGGAAGTGTTGTTACTACAAGTAGGGCGCGTGGGTACGCGGCCCGCTAAATCTTTTACTTTTCACTCATCAAGTAGACCTTCGGATTCTGGTCATCTTTTTCCAAAAAATTTGTTCGAGCACACCCCACCTATCTGCAATAACCTGGCCGTGCTCCTCATTCACAAAAGAAAAAGAAAAAAAAAGAAAAAAAAAAAGAAAAAAAAAGAAAAAAAGCAAATGTAAAATGAAAAAAAAGAAAAAGAAAAAAGCCCTATGAACCTATCAAAATCAATGTCTTGCATAGTTCCCAATTTCTAGTCCCTTCAATATTCCCCATACATTTTGTATGGGGGGGAAAAAAAATCCGCCATCTTGAATTTTTTTCCTACTCACCAGGTAGACCTCCGGGTTGTGATCATCTTTTGTCGAGAAACCGCTCCTCCATCTTTTATAGTCTCCGAGAGAGAGACGGACAAAATTTGCCGCCATTTTTTTTTCGCCATTTTGGAATTTTTTTTCAACTCACTGGCAACTGCTCGAGGTTTCGAATGACATTTGGTCGAGCACCCTCCACCTATCTTCTATACCCTGGCCGTGCCCCTCGCCCGTCTCCGAACTCCTCACTCATCAGCTCTCTCCACCTTTCTCCGAGTCACATTGTTTGAGCTCTATACGACACCATGGGTGAAAAAAATTTTTTCATACAAAATTTTACAGGAGAGGGGTCGGAAATTTGAGACGTCACAGCTCGGCCGCCATCTTGTTTTTTTAATTTTTTTCACTTTTTCTGTTAATCGTTTACTAATTTCTACAATAATCCAAAATTTCAAAGAAATCGGTTGGAAAACAAAAGAGTTGCAAGAATCACGTCGGCCGCCATCTTGTTTTTCCGAAATGTCATAATTTTTCCCCACTCGAATCCCCCACCCGGACATATCTCCCCTACATCATTGTATCGTTTTTTGTCTCTTTCTAGGAGAACAACCCTGTCAATGAGTGAATCAGTCAGTGAGTGAATCAGTGGTAATCGAGCTATATATATTATAATAATGGTCAAATATGGTGGAGCGAAGCAACGCGCAACGGCTGGATCATGCGTCATGCTCGTGAACAAGTTCCACCAGCGGGAATGGAGCTGCTTTCTGTCTGCCCGTTTTAACATGTCTTGAATTGTAGTACACATTTTTGGAACTTCCCCTCATTGTGGAAATATTCTATTCTATTCTATCAAGTTGCATGGGATAAATTGGCTTAGCATCCAGCTGCCCACAAGATAGTATAATAAAAACCGGCCAAGTGCGTGTAGGGCCACGCGCAGTGTAGGGTTCCGTAGTTGAAAGTCTCAACATACATTTTGAGTTCCATGGTTTAAATACTATAATATACTACAAAATATGCAACTTCCACTACGTGTAATATCTAACTTAGAAAAACCGATATAACTCCTTCACTAATGAACCCTACTTAGCCGTGATAGTTTTCCTTTAAAATTCATTATATATACTACTGCTGTGAATTTTTTCTTGTATCCTATATACAACCATTTCGCTGGCAGAGGGGGGGGACACTTGACTCTAATAAAATTTAGCACTTTAAAATATCATATTTCACAAACGGATCCCTGAATTGAAAAATGGTGTTCCCACACCCACAACGTTTTTGAAAGACCTATTCAACGGCACCCCACACTATGGGATAGATGAGAAAAAAAAATTCATCCCCACTTTACATGTAGGGGAGGTACCCTAAAAAAATATTTTTCACAATTTTATTTCACCACTTTGTCGGCGTGATTGATATTTATACCCTTGTCAAATTACAGATTTCTAGTACCAATAGTCTCTGAGCTAAACCGCGGACAGACAGACAGACAGACAGACAGACAGACGGACGGACATGGCGAAACTATAAGGGTTCCTTGTTTACTACGGAACCCTAAAAAGCTAATTACAATGATAAATAGCTACATAATTATATTGTAAAATGATTATTTTGAAAAGAGCAACTGCTGAGTTTCTTGCCGGCTCTTCTCAGAATCCGCTTTCCGAACCGATGCCGGTGGTAGAGTCATGACGTGTCATAAGAGCCACAGGTTGGTCTACGTGAAATAAATAATTTTGAATTTGAATTTGATAAAAAGAAATAGAAGATCCATCGCAGAGTGATATTTCCATCTTCTAAATCGTCGTCCTTTTTCTGTGATCGAAGCTCGTCACTTATTTAATGTCACATAAGCGATGGGTTGCTAATAATGATGATGATGATGATGAAGCGATAACTTGAGATAGAAAACTCGTTATTTTAAAAATTTTATACCATCACGTTCATTTATCAATACACCTATTTTAATCGACTGAACCACAGACTGAACTGTTTGGACATTTATTATTCTACTATGACGTAAAATATGAGAGAACGTAATTTGCTAAAATATTTTCAGTAAAATAAACCAAGCGATAGAGACACCAATTAGTCATCACAAATTTAAATTAAATTTTTATGAACGAGAACCAGTTTTATTCTCTGAGCGCACAGCTTCGCTGACATCGCTAATGCAACGGATGAAATTAATTCAGGCTTAAGCTTTCAGTCTAAGTAAAAAAAATTAACCTCTTAGGTAGTATCGTGCCATTTTAGTAGGTATAGCTATTATTTCAAAGTAGTTGTTTGTGTTATTTTGTAACAAAAAATAATTGGTCAAACAAAATATTTTACATTTCATAAGATTAAGGAAAGTCCATGAGTCGTGTCTGACTCAAAAAATTTTGATTGATCTTATACATCACATCACAGTGCTGTTTTATAATTAAACGTTTTTCTCGGCTCATGCTCAAACAGGCTGTAATATAGTAAAATCTATACTTAAACAGCGGATTCAACGACGAGCCCTGCGAAATACAGAATAACTGGACAGAGCTGACGTGGAAAATAGTGCGCGAGAACTTTCCAGACTTATAATTTTTGTCTCTCGTTATCGCTAAAGTTTCCTGAGACAGGAAACCCGGTACGATGCACTTGAAACCTTCTGGCAACAAGCTACCCCGCGCTGAAGAGATGCTACAGTCAGCGCCCCTTTCTGCCATTGTAGCGGACCACTTCCTTCGACCGACAGACATCAACTGCTGGACTTGGGTGCACACATATCATTGGGACACAGATCTTCTTCTTCTTTCTTCTGGGCTGGTTTCCACACGTAAACCGTGATGGTCTGTTGTGTGTAACCAATCCTTCCAGTGTATGTTACTCCAACTAACCTAGATCTCTCCAGAAGCTTAGCAGGCCGCCCAGGTTGCCAAGGACTCCTCGAAGTGAGGCTGCAGATCCGAGGTGGTTCTTGCATCGTTCTTCCACGCCCATGCATGACAAGAGCACGTGCGTAGGCGTTTTATCTGCCACCATGCAGACCCTGCACAAAGGACTGTCGGTGACACCTATAGTAAAAAGGTGTTTGTTTAGTGAGCTGTGCCCCGTTGTAATTCCCACCACCTTCCTGAGTTTACCTCTGTCCAGGCGGAGTAGTCTGTATGTAAGTTGTTTGTCTAGATAAGTCTGATTTGGGACTGACCTCTATAATTAATCTATGATTAACACTGGAATGGCTTTCCCTAGAATAGAATAGAATAGAATAGAAATGTTTTTTATTCAAATAAACTTTTACAAAGTACTTTTGAATCGTCAATGAGTCTACCACTGGTTCTGAATGCCGTTCCTGCCGAGAAGAACCAGCAAGAAACTCGGCAGTTGCTCTTTTCAAAATACTTTTACAATATACTTAATAGATATTATTCTATGTATGCAGAGTTTCCACAATGAGGAGAAGTTCCACAAAAGCATAGAAGCATAGCACCTATACAAATGACAGCTTAAATTATAGATCCATTTGAAGCGCCACATTGACATACGAGTGTCTATGGAACTAATAATATAGGGAAGCAGGAAGTGCCAAAAACTACTAACTATAAGTTGTCAACTCACTAATTTTAGTTCCTTGGACACTCGTAAATGTTTATAGCATCATATTATTGGAGGTCATCAAGTAAGTCGAAAAAAAATATGATAGCAACCTGTCCAGTGTTAATCATGGCCATTTATCTACTTCAACTTGCTCCGTTAAGCAAAGTTGGTGATAATTTAAAAATCCCTCGTTAGTGTTATTTTTGTTTAAATTAAATTGTAGGGCATTCAAGTAATATGTCTGCGTGATTGAAGGACACACCAAAGAATAAAGTAAAATCTTTGGGATTTATAATATTAGTAAGGATACAAATTATTATAAGTTGTCTTCTCTAAGCCGCGTCGCTTGATGAAAAAAACAGCTGACTTGTCTCAAATTCTAGCGTAATTAATGTGATGAAAAATTTTATCGTGATCTCGGGTTTTTCCGCGCTTTAAAACTTTTCCTTGTGAATTTTTGAAATGAATTTGTAGTTTCGTAAATATCAAGAGGTCAGATTGCTCGCTCGCTATAAAAACTAGTGGTTTGGTATGGATTGGAGAGTGTCATATAGATAGCTCAGATAGGTGCATGGCATAAGAGAAGTCATTCGTACACTCTATTCATACAAAGTTTATGAAATACTTTTTATCAGCTCGCGACTATTGCAATGACGTCACGCCCATGACAGGTTTCAACGAGAGCGCGCACACGATGCAATTATCACTGCATCAAAAATTGCAGCCCCACTTCTGATCCCACGTCTTTGCCGGAATTCCTATCTCATTACTCTCAATGCTCATTTTCCTCTGAACCTGGTCTACGATGTAAAATTGCATGCAATTTTAAATCGCCCGTGCACGCACCCAATTAAAATTGACGGTGAAAAAAAAATTGCATACAATTTTTAATCACCCTGCGCCCGTCCCTTACTTTCCACAGACGCAGTTCTTAGTATCTAGACTTTCTAGAGTATCTACAAAATATCATAAGCTTGATAGCTTAATATCCTAATCCTAAATCCTAAATTAGGAATACCTAATCCCTACTAATCATAGAATAGAATAGAAATGTTTTTTATTCAAATAAACTTTTTTACAAGTGCTTTTGAATCGATGAGTCTACCACTGGTTCGGAATACCCTTCCTGCCGAAAAGATGAAGAACCAGTAAGAAACTCGGCGGTTTCTCTTTTCAAACAAGTATACAATACATAAGATACTATGATATGTATGCAGTGTCAAGAATCAAACCAAATCGAAGACCTTGACCGAAAATTGACTTCACTTGTCGGGAGTGATTTAATTCATCTAAATAAATAAAAGGAACAGTGACGTAAAGGAAACGTAGTGACTATCTGACTGACCTATTAACGCACAGCTCAAACCCCTCGACGGACCGGGCTGAAATTTGGCATATAGATAGCTATTATGACGTAGGCATCCGCTAAGAAAGGATATTTGAAAATTCAACCTCTAAAGGCGTAAAATAGCGGTTTGAAAATCGAACTTAACGTGAGCGAAGCCGCGGGCAAAAGTCAGTACTTGTATAAGTACGTTTTGTGTTGTCACATATACTATACGAGTAGGTGTACCTGGGACATCCACGCATCTGTAAATAATGTACACACGAGTGAAATAGTAACACGTTTTAAAGCCATTTATTACAAAATCCGGAGTTGGGAATGTAAAGTGTAAAAATCCGAAATACCTACATGCGCAGCTGAAAAGTGTGTATAAATTATGCAGCGAAGCGTTGCATATGCAATCACTGATACCGGAGTGTTGCATGAATGAATCGAGATGATATTTTTATCATTTCCACCCCATGAAAATATACAGTACTAGCTGATGCCCGCGACTTAGTCCGCGTGGATTTAGTTTTTAATATCCCTTGGGTACTCTTTGATTTTCTGGGATAAAAAGTAGCCTATGTCACTCTCCAGGTCCTGAACTACACCCATGAAAAACGTCGATCCGTAGCCGTCGTCCATGATTGAAGGACAAACCAACAAACAAACACCTTTCGCATTTATAATATAAAATATAGTACAATATTATAGTACCTACATCGTGGATTTCTTAATGCCAAAGTTGCTTGGAAGTAATCGACTTTTCTTCAGCTGTCCACAAGATAAATAAGCTAGTACATACTGTAACTCCTTTGTTTTGAAATGAGCAACTGCTAAGTTTCTTGTCGGTTCTTCTCAACAGAATCTGCTTTCCGAACCAGTGGTAGAGTATTGACTTGTCATAAGAGCTGCAAGTGAATTTTTGAATTTCGATACAAAGGCGTTAAGGTTATTACAAACTCGTGATGATGTAACGGTAAAACCTCGCCTGTGGCTCGGGCGTACTAAAGTCAACTAGTTTGTAATAACATTGTATTACAACTAGTTGACTTTTGTACTACAAACGTCGCGTGATACACTCACGCGACGTTTTTCTTTACACTTTTGCGAAAAATGAATTATGATTAGAAAAATGTCAGTACCTTCAAGGCAAGAGTGAATAGGCATTTTCTAGGCAAGCGCGCTCCAACCTAGACCTCATCAGTGCTTTCCAGTATTAACTGTCGTCAAGCGTAAGCCTATCTCCAAATAAAAAAAAATCTATCCTTACAAAAACCAGCATAATAATATTGAAATAAATGAATTATACCTGTATCGAGATTTAAACGGTAAGTACTAATTTAATTCATTTAAAATGTTGATCGCAGTTGATTTGATTTTATTTTCCACTAATATAAATAAACCACAGATTTTTTTAATAAACAAAAGTTTATTAGAAAATCAGTAACAATTTACTAGTACTTAAACTCGCTCACATTTCTCTGATAAAATACTTACATCATTTTTTTAATCCTATGTAACGTTTTGGCTTGTAGGTAGCAAAATAACAAAACGTTATCGAAAATTTAAAGTGGTATATTCTTTACGTTAGTAGGGCCATGGGTTTTAGGGGCCTTCAATTATTTTGCTCATCCGCAGTGGACCATGTACTGCCCTGTCGTCGTTGCTGTGGCAGGCCTCAAGCGACGGATGCTCGGCAAGGTAGGTAGGCAGGCCGGAAAATGGCGCGGCGCACGGAAGGACGTTCCCACAGCTTCAGGTAGGAGTGACACGACGTCCACGACACGCAGAAGTGGCGTGCAGAACGTAATTGTGTTGCCAGGAAGTGTGAAGCTCGTACTATGAACCCTGGAACCAGCGCCCAGGCAATAAGGCACCATCCACATCCTCACACTTAATTGTGACCACGCAATTAACTACGGGTCGTACACAGCATAAGTTGGCGGTGCGGTCACAATCAAACGGAGTTCACACTTTGTTTTTCTTTTTCTTTAAAAAAAAACTAGTATTAGCAATAAAGATGTACGCAACACTTACCCGATATTCCGGGGTTGAATACGTACGTCGAATAAGCGTCTTAAGGGATGCTAACGGCAAAAACGTGGCGATTCGGTACCGCCAGCGACACAGGTTACTGCTTTCAGGTGTAAAATTCCAAAATGCCGCCCGCCGCGGAGGTTGACGCGAGCACAAGCATTTGCGAAAGAACCGGTTAGGTGCGGTGCGCGGGGAGAGGGAACGCGCAAGCGTCACCTGAGACACTCAAGGTCGAGCGTCAAGTTATAAAATAATTTTGAATTTAGTTAGGTAAACGACAGATCGAAAAAACGTTCCTCAGATGATTTTATTTAAGTATTTACTCGTAGAATTAACCTACTACGTTACATATCCCCCTCTCCTACGAAAGGATTTTATTCTCCTCAAAAGAAAATCCACTAAATTAAAACTGCTAAGAAGACGTAAGTACAGTATCCATTCAACCTATCCTTTCATAATCTTTCATACCTCACGCAACTATAAAAGCAACAGTACGTAGGTATTTATTCAACATACTGACGCATCCTATCACGACAAAGTTAACGGTATTATAAAAAACCAAAAACTCTTGTACAAACTAAGCATAAACGATGTTAAATATGGGGAAAGTAACAACACTAAAATATATAGTTATATAAAGAATATATATATTCAAGACTTGGCTTTATTAGTTGCCTATTGATTTTAGGTCTTTTATATGCCAGGTACCTAGGTCTTTCCCAGGCATGTCTTGCAAAACATAGACTAAAGGAGACTTTTTACCTGTTATTCTAGCCTTAATAAATTTAGGAGCCAATTTCCGTGAAAATTGATTTTCCTTATTACTTAAGAAGTAAGCACGCTTCATGACTACGTCACCTACGTTAAATTCTGCGAATTTTCGGCGAAGGTTATAGTGAGAGGTATTTTTTACGTGAGCCTGCCAAAGTCTAGACTGAACTGTATCAAATATTGAAGCTAAATGACCTATATTTTCCGCATAGATTTCGCGAGGCAAAAATAATATTTCATCGCCGTGATCATTATCAACGTAGTGTGATCCACAAGGAACAAGTTCGCGACCGTAAACTAGAAATGAAGGAGTAAATCCTGTTGACTCGTTTACTGAGTTATTAATTGCGAATTGAATTTTGGGAATAAGTACGTCCCATGACCTATGATCATCGTCAACATACATGGAGATACACGTAATTATAGTTTTATTATACCGCTCGACTAAGTTGACTTGAGGAGTGTACTTAGGGGTATAATAAATTTTGGGGATTCTATATTTTTTAAAGAAGGAATCCGCCACTTTTCCGCAAAAAATACTAGCATCATCTATCAGAATAGCTTGTGGCACGCCGTGCACTAATATTACCGAATCTTCTAGTATTTTTGTTACAATTTCCGCAGTAGCCTTCTTTATTGGAAAAATCAAGCAAAATTTTGAAAAACAGCATGTTACCACAAGGATATAACTATTACGCGACCTGGTAATAGGAAAAGGACCCATTAGATCAATCGAAATCATTTGGAAGGGGCGAGAGACTTGTTTCGGTCTACCCATAGTTCCTAAAGTACCATGTGTGGACTGTTTATAAGTTTGGCATTTAACGCAACGAGAAACAAAGATAGCGACGTCTGCGTACATGCCTGGCCAATAGAAACGAAGTGAAAGACGCTTATAAGTTTTAAAAATTCCGAGATGAGCAGCAGTAGGTTCGGAATGACAGTCAGCCAGAATCTGCTGACGTCGCTCCTCTGGTACGACTTCCTTCCATTCGAATTCCTTATTAAGAGTGCATTTAGATTGCATGTAACGATAAAGCTGGTTGTTTTTAACTATGAAGTTTGGAAAAGATGTGGGAGAATTTTGGCAACCATTGAAAATATTAAGATACCACGGGTCCGCAATTTGAGTTGTAGTTAAGGATGATACCGAGCAAGCACGCGAAAGAGCATCTGGGATGATATTATCAACTCCTCGGCGATGTTTGATTTCAAAATTGAAACACGAGAGTCTAACACCCCAGCGAGCGAGACGTCCAGTAGGGTTATTCAAATTAAGAAACCATTTAAGGGCCGAGTGATCGGTAATGGACAGTAAATCGTTGACCGTTGTCAAGATAACATCTCCAATGCTCCAGCGCTACGAGAACCGCAAGTGTCTCGCGTTCAGTCACACTGTAATTACGCTCACTAGCTGTTAGCGATCTACTCATATAGGCTATAGGATGTTCAACCTTATCAATAGTCTGAGTTAGAAGAGCGCCAATCCCGAAGTTGCTAGCGTCAGTATGCACCTCGAACGGAAGATTATAGTCCGGGCAAGATAAAATGGGAGCTGAGATTAAACATTCTTTAAGTTTGTTAAAAAGATTCCTCGGCTTCTTTAGTCCAAACGAAAGGTTTAGCCTTTTTACCACCGGATGTTAATTGATTTAAAGGACCTGCAATTGTACTAAAATTTGGTACAAACCTTCGGTACCAAGAAGCTGTTCCGATGAATCTTTTCACCTCTTTCTTGTTAGTAGGAGTAGGGAAATTGAGAATAGCCTCGACTTTTCCAGGATCGACGTGCAAACCTTTAGAATTAACAACGTACCCAAGATATTTCAATTCATCGCGAAAGAAAACAGATTTAGACAAATTTATAGTTAGATTAGCCGATTGTAATTTTTTGTATACTTTTATTAGTAAGGATATGTGAGTATCAAAGTCTGACGAAATTATTATAATGTCATCCACGAAAACGAATACAGAATTTTCGAATTCGGGACCATAAAATAAAAGATCAACTAATCGTTGCTGAGTTGCTGGCGCGTTTGTTAACCCAAAAGGCATAGTTACAAATCGATAAGTACCACGACCAGGGATGTAAAAAGCAGTTTTATCGCGATCTTTCTCCGTAATCGGTATTTGCCAGAAAGCTTTAGACAAGTCGATGCTAGATAAGTACTTAGCGTTTTTAAGGTTATCTAAAATTTCCGAAACGTAAGGTAATCTGTACGCATCTTTACGTGTAACAGCATTGAGTTTTCGGCTGTCTAAGCAAAACCTGAGTCTTCCATCCTTTTTTGGGGTAAGTAGAACGGGAGAAGACCAAGGGCTCTCGCAAGGTTCTACGACTCCGAGTTTAAGCATTTGATCTAACTCCTCAATCAAGATTTTTTGTTTATCGGGTGACATTCGGTAGTAACGTTGGCGAATCGGTTCAGCGTCTCCAGTATCAATGTTATGAGTAGTAAGATTGGTAATACCGAGACCCTTCTGTTCGAATGAAATGTCATTATAAAGTTTAATGACATTATCAGCTAGCTGTTTTTCAGTCTCTGATAAATTAGTGTAAGGTTGTATAAAGGTACCAAGTATAGTATTATTAATTTCGCTGCTAACCGTACGAACACTATTTACGTATTTTGGACAAAGTTGAAACTTACGCCAAAAGTCAATGCCGAGAATTATGTCAGGTGTTATCTCCGGAACAACAAAAGCTTGCAAAATGTGAAATTGTCCCTCGAATTCTATAGGTAAGTTAATGTATCCGAGACTTTGCAAACGTTGTCCACCGGCCGTAATAACAGCGACGCAGTTCTCCCTAATTAGAGGTAGACCAAGGCTTTCAAAAGTGGAGTGGATACTGTTACCTAAGATCGTAACACCAGAACCTGAGTCCAAAAGACCTAAAAAGTTGTGACCACAAACTTGCACTGATGCGTGAGGCCTACTATCATAGTTATAGTTTTTATGGAGAATTGTGTGGATTCTATAGGTTTTAAAATATAAGTTTACTGTATCCAGCCAATTTTGCCAATCATTTTTATCAAATTTGGTATCCACACAATTCTCTGAATCTAGTTTTTTGTATCAGGACGTTTATTATTTCTAGCGCAGTCTGGGCAGTCTGGGAATTTTACATTTTTACGTCTACAGCCGAAACAGAAAATTTCACTGCGGTCAGCAGTACACCCTCTAGTGCTGTGCGTATCAGTGCGACAACGAATACAGTAACGAGGTCGTTTATTATTTTCAGGGGCACTGACTGCGTGAACATAGTTACTGTCCGAGTTTGTAGTTTTATTGCTAGAATGTTGAGGTTTATTAGAATTAGATTTATTATTGTCAGTAGTAGTATTTTTAAATTTATAGTTATAATTAAATTTTTGAGAAAAATTCGAATTCTGTTTGCTACTTGAACTACTAGCGTAAGCAAAATCATGTGCTAAAGTATCAGCTGTAGCTTTCGGTGGTTCCTTAAAATGCGAAAGGCGAGATTGAATATCCTCGTAGTTACGGCATAAGTTTCTTAACTCATCAATGGACTTTATTGTTGAAACTGATGATAAAGTACTAGCGTAACATGGCCGAATATTATGTAAGAGAATTTCTAATTTTTCATCTTCTGAAGGTTGTTTCGATAGACGCGAAAAAAGACCAGACATAATCGAAAGGTAAATAGCAATATTTTCTTTTTCGCCTTGCGTACGAGATCTGATTTCTGAACTAAGTATATAATCATAGTCCGGCCGACTGACATCCCGCCTCAAGAGAATCGCGAGCTCATCCCAAGTATTAACAGTATCCTTGACACTACGATACCAGTGAATCGCGTCGCCTTGAAAAATTTCCGTTGCATTCCTTAAAACTTTTTCAGATTTAATATTCTTAGCGAGACAAAATTCATTTATACGTTGGATAAAAGCTCTAACGCAGGTTTTTCCATCAAAGGAGACGTCCAAAATTGTATTGAGTCTGGGTCTGGTCTTGTACCAGTGATAAAATAAAAGAAAATAGAATATGAACCCATTTTTGATTAATCAAATCCACGAACTCATCTAAATTATGGAGCAAAAAATTATTTATTATCTCCACGTGACGTAACTTAACTAGCTAGGTATAATCTGGATAATGGCGGGCGGATTCATGTTTTTTGACGTAATGAGGTTAGCTGTCAAAATATCATGAGATATTATCCGACCAGAGCCCTGATTCTGTAACTCAGTTGCTATCAAAAATTATAGCCACTGACATATATTTTTTATCCATTGAAGGTTTGCTACGAAAATTATACTTTTATTTTCATAGCAAACCTTCAATGGATAAAAAATATATGTCAGTGGCTACCATTTTTTGATAGCAACTGAGTTACAGAATCAGGGCCCAGAAAGCTATCTTGTGCCACAGAGTACTTTGTTAATAACAAAGTACTCTGTGATTTGTTACAAGCAATGAGCTTGGAACAGGAATAAATTAAAAAATAAGAGAGCCATTTGAAAATAGATGCGCGTCTACATGATACCTATCTTCTCTATAGCTTAAACTCGGATTGAAGGACGCCATCTTGTAAGTGTTGCAAGTAGTACCGAAAAACTTGAAATTATTTTTATTTATTTTAGCAAGTTATTTATCGCGATGTTCTAATTTATTTTATTTTTAATGAACTTTCTGTATTTTCTGCTTTTCGTGGTATAGTGTACAAGAGTACACCCAAAGTGGACCATCTCTTTTAATTTTAGAAAATAAATTTTTAAATTATTGCCTTCGCATGTGACATTAACAGTAAGAGGTGTAGTTGAGGCACTAGATGTAGCATGAGATTCGCTACTCGTGGTTGCTAATGGATCAGTCGCTGTATCAAGGAGTTTATTGAGTGTGGATCTATAATCCTTGTATAGACCAACACACTCGTCATAATCCTCCTGAATTTTATCCGTGAGTGATATCCGGTGAAGCCGGTGATAAATATGGTTCAGCAAATTTTGAGATCGTAAAAGTGCACTCTTATCAGCAGGGGCAGAAATTACTGAGCTGACTTTGTCGAGTGCTTCAAAAACACCAAGTAGGTCAACAGAAGGTTCGACAGGGCTTGTTAGAATATCCTCAGAGGGATATGAGGGACTACATTTTGCAATCTGTTTTCTTAGCTCCTGAACTGTAGAACCGGGAGTTTCACCACGAATAGCTACCTCATACTCCAGTTCTCCTTTTTGCAAGGACATGAATTTTATCTCGTAAGACATATTTTTAAATGATAACAATAATTAATTACAAAACAAAATTAAAGTGCAAATGTATGAGAAATGAAAAAAAAACTAAACACTCCGTCTGTTACAAATTAAAAGAATAATTAATAACGTTTCGGTTGTTTATCTTTAAAAGCGTGAAATGATAAAATGAAATCAGCGAATAAAATAAATGGATGATTAATTGAATGATTGATTGAATGATTGTTGAATACTTGCAACAGAAATAAAAAAATCTACCAAAATAAAATGAAATAAGCAAACAAAATCAATAAATAATTATTGCAACTAATGTGTAGGGGTACGAATATGCAAAACAAATTTACAACAAAAAAAATTTTTTTTTTTGCTAACGGTACATTATTAGTTTTAGAACCGATAATAATACACAGATAATACTAATAATCACAAAGGAACAATAAACAAAATTAGAATTTTTATAAGTTTAGGTGAGTTAGGTAGGTAAGGCGCGGTCACCTTAAGTTACAAGTAATACAGTAGGTACGTACCTCGGACACCTTAGCTGCTAGCAACCAAAATAAAATTAACGTTTTACAACTAAAAACAAGCACACACCAAACTTACCACTACGAATGAAGAAGCAAAATAATGAAATTACCACGTTGAGTGCGCCATTGTAACGTTTAGGCTTGTAGGTAGAAAAATAACAAAACGTTATCGAAAATTTAAAGTGGTATATTCTTTACGTTAGTAGGGCCATGGGTTTTAGGGGCCTTCAATTATTTTGCTCATCCGCAGTGGACCATGTACTGCCCTGTCGTCGTTGCTGTGGCAGGCCTCAAGCGACGGATGCTCGGCAAGGTAGGTAGGCAGGCCGGAAAAGGGCGCGGCGCACGGAAGGACGTTCCCACAGCTTCAGGTAGGAGTGACACGACGTCCACGACACGCAGAAGTGGCGTGCAGAACGTAATTGTGTTGCCAGGAAGTGTGAAGCTCGTACTATGAACCCTGGAACCAGCGCCCAGGCAATAAGGCACCATCCACGTCCTCACGCTTAATTGTGACCACGCAATTAACTACGGGTCGTACACAGCATAAGTTGGCGGTGCGGTCACAATCAAACGGAGTTTACACTTTGTTTTTCTTTTTCTTTTAAAAAAAACTAGTATTAGCAATAAAGATGTACGCAACACTTACCCGATATTCCGGGGTTGAATACGTACGTCGAATAAGCGTCTTAAGGGATGCTAACGGCAAAAACGTGGCGATTCGGTACCGCCAGCGACACAGGTTACTGCTTTCAGGTGTAAAATTCCAAAATGCCGCCCGCCGCGGAGGTCGACGCGAGCACAAGCATTTGCGAAAGAACCGGTTAGGTGCGGTGCGCGGGGAGAGGGAACGCGCAAGCGTCACCTGAGACACTCAAGGTCGAGCGTCAAGTTATAAAATAATTTTGAATTTAATATGTTAGGTAAACGACAGATCGAAAAAACGTTCCTCAGATGATTTTATTTAAGTATTTACTCGTAGAATTAACCTACTACGTTACACCTATAAAGTTCATTAAATGAATAAAATAAGTCAATCAATTTTATAAATAATAATTGCTACAATTAGTTTAGTAAGACGTTTAATTATTATTATACACTACTACTTTATATTTACTATTCTATAAATATAAAGTAGTAGTACTTTATAATTATCTACTCTTTTTCTTCCGTGGTTAAAAGAACTGTGTTTGCATTCATTTAGGACTTTTTTGCTCTTTACACGTTTTTGAGCCGTTTCACTCGGCAAAAGTAACAAAGTTACGAGTAATAACCGCGGTTGAGGCGACATAATAAAATTACGATTCGAACACAAGCTTACACATCTCTTGTGTATTTTACGTGTCGAAATAAATGCTATTTACGTTAATGTGTTTAATATTTAAATAATGTTTAATATTTAAAAGAAATATTAATAGTGTTGTGCGCGGTTGAATAAGGTAATCGAATTTTATACCGCAATATTCATTCACGTTAATAAAATATAGGGCACTTTTATGTAATCGTACGTGATGAAAATATATGATTTTATTTTTCATGTTTTTGAAATTATGAAAAATATACAATAATCTTTGGCTATAAAGAATTGAACTCAGTAATTAGATATATAATAAAATAGATAATTAAATTTTATGGTACAAAGGTGGACAAGTTTGGCAATTTAAGTATTATGATAATCAAACTGATAATAATATATTAAAATAACAATTTATTTATTTATCAAGACAAAATTTAAGTTAAATCAACAAAATCATCAATACCTTAGTTACGTTGGCCAACATATTATTTATTTTGGCCTTTTATTTGGGTAACTCAGATAGCATTCTGGGCCCACGGTTCAATGGTTTGTTTGATATTTCCGATATGGAAATAAAGTCAATAAAAGCCATTGTAAATTATAAAAAAATTAATACAAAAAAGCCTTATCTTCTTCTGAGCTGCCGAAATTTTTTATACATTTCATAACGAATCTTTTATATTTAAAAACATTAGAGTTTTTGTTAAAGTCATTAAACTAAAATTTAAAATATAATTATGTAACTAGATGATGCCCGTGACTTCATCCGCGTGGATTAAGATTTTTTTATTCCCGCGGGAACTCTGTCATTTTCCGGGATATAAAGTGCCTATGTGTTTATCCTAGGTATGCGCTATCTCCATTCATAATTTCAGCAAAATTGGTTCATTCGTTATGGCATGAAATAGTAACAAACATACATCCATCCACCCATCCATACATACATCCTCACAAACTTTCGCAAATATAATATTAGTAGGAAGTAGGATAGTATAATTATAATAATAGTTCAGAGTAATATTATGATAGATAGCAAAATTTGAACTATATTTTAAGCTTAAACGTAAGTCCAGCTTACTCCGCAGGCTGTACTGAAAACAGCCATATTTTACGTCGTGAGCGAAGGTTTAACGTTATTAAATTTTGGCTGCGTTGCATGTGATAACGTCCTTTTCCCCGAAAAACAAAAATTTTCATCCGTCAAAGCGGATAGGTTGCCTTTGTTTGGGAGGCGCGTGATGCATAGCAAATTGTTTTTATAAATAGGTAATGGTACAAATTTTTTGCAATTCACGAAGGCGAGTGAGCTTTACTCGTGGTTACTTCGTGTACATGCACAATGCATAAGTGTGCGTGCCTGTCAAAGCCTAGGTGGGAGCGGGCAGGCGCGAGCATTGCGCTCGCTCACACTTATACAGATACGACACACACACAACCATAAGTCAGTCGCCCTCGTGTTTTGCAAGAACTTCTTTGAGTATATAAGAAGAACTTATATCTTTTTAAGGGCCAATTTCACCAACCTAAAATAAGTCTTATCCGAGCGTAAATTTTTATTTTGGCAAATTTTCAGTAGAAAAGCTGTCAAAATTTCAAAAAGCTTGGATAAGACTTATTTTACGTTGGCGAAATCGGCCCTTGGTACAGAATACAAAATACATTATTACTACAAGCCTAAGAGTGAAAATTTGCTACTGGGAAATCTGTAAGGGACCGATAGCAAGATAAGTGATGTACAAAAGTAAAATAAAACGATTAAAACTAGTTTAAATAAATAAATACAACATTATTGTGAGGCCCTGACTGTGTTACGTGAGACGGTGTCTTCCCCATGTCAGAGCCCAGCATTACTGAATCTGATACATAGAATAATTTTGGCGTATTATTATTGGCTGAGGGAGCCGCTGGATTCAGGCGGCGCAAGACCGAGCCTGTGGAGGTCCATGCAGGAGACCTATGTCCAGCAGTGGACATCTAAAGGTTAATAATGATGATGATGATGATTATTATTGGCTTAACAGGAAATCTGTGAAAAGGCTTCTGTATAGGTGATATACGAGGTACCTTCAGCTTCGGCTTCAGTTTCGGCCACCTACGTCCAAACCTTAGGCTTTGGCCACAATGGGCCAAAGGATTCAAGAATGTCGATCGGACTCTACCTCAAGCGTGCTCCATATTTGGCTGCATATTCAATTCACATTTTTTAATTTGAAAGTCATCATCATTAGCAACCCATCAACGGCTCACTTCTGAGCGCAGGTCTCCTCTCAGAGAAGGGTTATAGGCCATAGTCCACCATGCTGGCCCAATGCGAATTAGTGAGAAACCTTCACACCTTCGAGAACATTATGAAGAACTCTCAGATGTGCAGGTTTCCTCACGATGTTTTCCTTCACCGTTGAAGCAAGTGATAGTTAATTGTTTAAACGCACTTGACTCCGAAAAGTCAGAGGTGCGTACCCGAGATCGAACCTGCGACACCCCGAATTTTGAAAGTACAACGCATTAATATGTAGGGTACAAGATATTCTTAAATTATCCGTCCAAGAAAGAAAAAGTACAAAAAAATGCGGATAAACAAATAACATTTATTCCGCGCAATAAAAGCGGAGTCAGAAATGTATAAATTCGCATTCATATTGTAATTTTTATGATGTCGTCTCGACAACGAATGATTAACTTGCTCGGGGTTTATTGTGCTCGTGTGAATGGAAGGACGCCGCGCGCGGCGGAAAACTGGGGCGCCATAATTAAAAAAAATAGGATTATCACTCTGTGTATACTCCGCGTTCAATGCTCTGTGTTTCTTTCTGTAACATTGGTAGGTCCATGGAAGTAGGAAGTACCAGAAACTCGGCGGATACTCTTAAAAAAATTGTAACAATTTTATGTTTTGTACACAATTAATTAATTATTCTATAATATAATTATTAATATATTATTTTAATCAGAAATGAGGAGATCCGTAGGGGAACCAAAGTCACCGACATAGCTCAGCGAGTCGCGAAGTTCGAAGAGCTGATGGTCGTTGGAGTCCCAAGGTGCTGGAGTGGCGACCCCGCACCGGGAAGCGCAGTGTTGGCAGACCTCCCACCAGGTGGACCGACGACATCAAACGAGTCGCAGGGAGTCGCTGGATCCAGGCGGCGCAAGACCGAGACCTGTGGAAGTGTCCATGCAAGAGAACTTTGACCAGCAGTGGACGTCTATTGGTTGATGTAGAAGATTCAAAAAAATTCAAAATTCAAAATTATTTATTTCATGTAGGCCAACCTGTGGCTCTTATGACACGTCAAGATTCTACCACCGGTTCGGAAAGCGGATTCTGCTAAGAAGAGCCGGCAAGAAACTCAGCAGTTGCTCTTTTCAAAATAATCATTTTACAATATTAATAAGTAGCTATTACATTGTAATAAGTTTTTATACTATCTTGTGGGCAGCCGGATGCGAAGCTGATTTAACCCGTGCATCTTTGTTAGAATAGAATATGACATTTCCACAAAACGTACTACAATTCAATTCATGTCAAAGACGGGCAGACAGAAAGTAGCCCCATTCCCGCCGGCGGCACCCGTTCACGAGCATGACGCATGATCCAGCCATTGCTTCGCTCGACCATATTTGAGGGAACGTAACAACCCGCACCACACGACACCACCACAGAAATGTTTAAAGAGAGCGTGACATACTTAGTCTACCCGTATTAAAGCATCGAATTGAA
Source organism: Oeneis ivallda (assembly GCA_029955525.1). NCBI lineage: Eukaryota > Metazoa > Arthropoda > Insecta > Lepidoptera > Nymphalidae > Oeneis > Oeneis ivallda. The sequence goes on along the minus strand of JARPMR010000017.1, from coordinate 3,491,581 downwards.
TATTATTCAAACACTAATTTTAAGATCCCATGCAACTTTGTCATTAAGAAAGTCATTAACTTTGTAATAAGCGCGACTCAGTAAGTGAGTTTTTACGCATTGTTTAAATTTGTGCAGTGGCAAATCTAGCAATTCCTTCGGAATCATATTATATAAGCGTACGCTCAACCCCACAAAGGATTTTTGCACTTTGCGCAGGCGACATGATGGAATTTCTAGTTTATGACGATTTCTAATGAGTCGATTGTGTGTATTGCCTCTTTGTTTATGCAGATGAATATTTTGTCTCACAAAGACTATATTATTATAAATGTACTGTGAAGCTACCGTAAGAATACCAATCTCTTTAAACTTTTCACGAAGAGATACGCGCGAACCGAGTTTATAGATAAATCGAATGGCTCTTTTCTGTAATATAAAGAAGAAGAAGAATTAATTATTTTATTTTGTGTGTAGTTATAATAATGAACAATTATTACTAAATTATTAAATTTAAAATTAAAACTAGAATAACTCTTATACAAAAGGGCAACGCTGTCAGTATTTTACTCGCAGCATTACCCCTTTGGATTGCCGAGCTAATTCTTTGACTAAAGTAGAATTCTTGGATCACCGGTAGATTCGATGATCTTTATTAAGTGTATTTGTAATTGTAATTATAATTTTTGACGTGATAAGGTCTTATAAATCAATTAACACCGGCTGCACGCACGAAAATGTGTCACGTTCCGCCTGAGCCTGAGCGTGCAAGCAAGAGCGCGGAACAAGCGATAGAGAGGCACGATCGTCCCAAGCGTTGGCATAGAGAGCGCCCGGCGGCGCCCGCCAGTCATCGTCAATGTTTCTTTATGATTATCACGTAAAACTATCGTCCGTAAACCGTCTTTACAGACAACCAATTTTTTTTATTAAGAATACTTTAATCTATCAAGTGCTTGGTGTTTTATCGGGAGTTTATGTTCAGAGACATTAATCACGTGATTCTTGCATATTGAGTTAGCCACGTGGGGTATACGATGTTGAAAAAAAATTGTATGTATATAAAGTCCTAGAAAAAGCAGTGATAGCCTAGTGGTTACGACTGTGGTCTCCTGTTCGGGGGGTCCCAGGTTCGATCCGCACCTCTGACTTTTCGAAGTTAAGTGCGTTTAAGAATTTAAATATCACATGCTTTAACGGTGAAGGAAAACATCGCGAGGAAACCTGCACACCTGAGAGTTCTCCATAATGTCCTCGAAGGTGTGTGAAGTCCGCCAATTCGCATTGGGCCAGCGTGGTGGACTATAGCCTATAACCCTTCTCTGAGAGGAGACCTCGCTCAGTAGTGAGCTGATGATGGGTTGATAGTGATGATGATGATGATAAAGTACTAGAAAATAAGTCAAAACGCTGTATGCAACGCTGGCTTCCTAGTAAATAAAATAAAATCAAAAATTCAGTATCAATTTTGTTTATGTCATATCGATAAAATCCAGGGGATTTACTCAAGTACCAAGCGATGCAGTAAATCCGACGAAGCCGTTCTTACTGCACGTACCACTGATTCAGCAAAACGTGCGAGATGTTCCTTGATATAAAACGCCTTGTGCAGCCGTATTCCAAGCTTTATGCCGCATTCTGAGGGTTATTACCTATAACAACACGGGATTTAGGTACTTCAGATGAATGTTTTCGAATAAAACAAGAAAATGCTTTTATAAAGCGTCAGTTATACACTGAAAAAAATTGGTTGGCTGTAAAGTCGGTTTTCGGACGATAGTTTTACGTGATTACGTCATAAAGAAACATTGATGAATAAATGTGTCACAAGCCAACGAACGCTTGGGCCGATCGTGCCTCTCTCTCGCTTGTTCCGCGCTCTCGCTCGCACGCGCAGGTTCAGGTGGAACGTGACACTTTTTCGTGCATGCAGCCGGTGTTCATCAATTAATAAGACGTTATCACGTCAAAAAATTTGATTTGGTTAAAAATTTGGTTCAAAATTTGACAAAAATTTGTCTTTTTAGCTCAGTACTTTGCCGCCTATATTACTCAGCAGCTGATATTGTGGGTTCACTTAGTGTTGGGTCTAAAAACACGCGCATTTCGGTGCAAGTTTGCTGGAATCCCAACTACCTTCCACTAGTCTTCTAATTCTTTGAATTATATGACCCGCCTAGGGGCTTCAACTTCTCGTCTGAAGCATAGTTTTCTCCATCGCCCGTTGAGCGACCTTCTGAAGCCCATATTATATTTTCAAAGAGTTGTACTTCAATCCGACATTGTACTGTCTTGAATGGTAACTAAGCTAGACGCCTTCTTTTCGTCGAGTTGGGGGGTTCGATCCTATATTCACCTCTGCCCTGCGATTGTCTAAAGTTATTCCATTGATCGTTATCGTTATCGTATTCGATGACATAAGCGTCAAAGTAAAATAAACCACTCAACCAACCAACCAGAGCTCAATTTTGTGTATGCATTCTTATACGTTTACTTATGTACGATACGCTCCAAAACGGTCCATATTAAAATCGGTTGTACTGAATTTGTGACATCAAATCAATACAATCAAGGATTATTTTACGTTGACGCTAATGTCATCGAATACGAATACGATCAATGGAATAACTTTTAGACAATCGGGGGGCTGATTTTTTGAATTATGTGCGTTCGAAGCAATTAAAATATGACTTGCTTTAACGGTGAAGGAAAACATCGTGAGGAAACCTGCATGCCTGAGAGTTCTCCATTCTCAAAGGTATATGTACTGTGCCAATTCATGACTTACTACCTTCTCATTCGAAAGGAGACCTGTGCCCAGTAGTGAGCCGGCGATGGGTTCAGATGAATGAATGTATTTAGCTCATTCATTAATCTCAAAGCAAAATAACGTTTGAAAACTCATGCTGACGGGAGACTCTTAAATCCTTACAAATACCTACTTAGTGAACACACAGACGATGGCGATGGCGCGTGGTGTAAGCCCAAGTGTCAACACACGACCAGGTGCCGCTGAGCTGGCTCCACGTTTATTTTGGCCGAACTCCCTCGCGGAAGGTTTACTTTGCGGCGGACTTAGTCTTGTCTGTTTCACTAGGAACTAGGAAACTAAAAGGAAATGTTAGTGTCAAAATTCATTGCAAACATTACTTCAAACTTTGTGTTCATTTTTAATCTGCTTTACAAGCCGGTGGTAGGTTTATGACTTGTCGTAAGAGCCACAGGTTGGGATACGTAAAAAATTTAATAATTAATTCATTCCATCAATCTTTCACTTGCCAAGTATTTCTCATGAGTTTTCCTTTTCTTTGCTATAACGCTCTTTTGCTGTAACCTCTACTCAATAGTAATATTTATACTATTGAGTAGAGATAAACAGTGAATCCTATCCTACTATCCTACTACTAATACCTATTATAAATGCAAAAGTTTGTGAGGATGGGTGTATAGATGGATGGATGGATATTTTTTACTCTTTAGCGCGACCAAGAATGAACCGATTGGGCTGAAATTTGGAATGGAGATAGCTCATACCCAGGATTAACACATAGGTTACATTTTATCCCGGAAAATTGCAAAGTTCCCGAGGGAATTAAAAAACCTTAATCCATGCGGATATAGTCGCGGGTATTATCTAGTAAATAAATACAGTAGGTATACATTCATTCAATCATTCATTGACTTACCAAGTATTTTCCATGAGTTTCCTTTTTTAACCACTGACGCAAAAAGAGGGTGTTAAATAAGTTTGATGTTGATGTCTGTCTGTCTGTCTCTGTGTGTGTGTGTGTCTGACTGTGGCATCGTAGCTCTCAAACGGATGGACCGATTTCGATGCGGTTATTTCATTTGAAAGCCAGTTTCCTTGCGGTGATTTTTAGCTATGTAATGTAATATCGGTCCAGTCCAGCAGTGTAGCTCTTTTCCAAAATGTTGTAAGGCATTTTTGGCGTATGATTACTCAATTAAGTGCTTCACGCGTGCCAGTATAATCGTTAAATGACAATTAATTGATAACTTCGACAGCCATAGATTCTCATGTCGGGGGTGTTTTAAATTTTCAATTTACACTTGTCTTTGCTTTATCGCTCTTTTAACCGAATTTCGAATGAACCGAGACTGGCTAAGTACCGTTCCATCTTACCACGAAAATGAAGGAATAGAGAGTTAAGTGTTCTCTCTACGCCCTCAATTTTGGACTATTTGCGCACTCACTTGTGTACAATTATATCTCAAACGTAGATCGCGTAGGTATATCTGTGGAGATGGGCCGTTGTGGCCGGATTTGGTTGGGGAGACATTATAACATTAGACTGGTACTATATTATCATCATCATCATCAGCAACCCATCAACGGATGTTTACTGAGCACAGGTCTCCTCTCAGATAAGGGCTATAGGCCATAGTCCACCACGCTAGCCCAATGCGAATTGGCAGACTTCTGACTGCTACAAGTATGATACTGGTACTTATGATAAATAGAATTATCTGTTTTAACTATATAAAAACTGACGCTATATAACGGTTACTGCATGAGATATAGCATCAAGTAGGTACAACGAAATTTTACAATTTTAAATTTCTCAACTGTCTTTCGATTTGTAGCTGCTGCTGTAAGTACTACTCGAGATAACACAAACCGAATGTACAAAATAAAAATCTTACGTAGAAGATTTTAATCTGTACAAATAAAATCTTAACTTTATTTTCCATAAAACTGAACATTTTCTGGTCGGGAAAAATTTTGCTTACATTTCCAACGTACCTACTGTACTCAATGCGTTGTCTCATGAGGTAAACAAGAAAGAATGAAACAACAATGTAACTTTATACTTTATTTTATTTTAAGGATAATAAAAAAATACTTTTTGTTTTTATACTTAACTCTCAGTGCAGGTTTCTTCACGATGTTTTCCTCCACCGTTGAAATAATATATTTAATTGCTTAAACACACATGACTCCGAAAAGTTAGAGATGTGTACCCGGGATCAAACCTGTGATCCTCCGGATAGGAAACTAGTATAGAATAGAATAGAAATGTTTTTTATTCAAATAAACTTTTTTACAAGTGCTTTTGAATCCTTAATGAGTCTACTACTGGTTGGAAATGCCCTTCCTGCCTAGAAGAATCAGCAAGAAACTCGGTTCTTCCTTCTTCCAGTCATTACCATTATAGACTTCACATACCTTTGAGAACATTATGGAGAACTCTCCGGCGTGCAGGTTTCCTCACGATGTCTTCCGTATCTATCTCTATACTTTTGATCAAAATGGGTTCAGCAGTAAAGCTGTGAAAATATAATCTTTATCATTTTTTACTTTTGTGCGCAGGATCCATAATTATTTGCGGGATAACTCGCGTAGATCACTCTTGGCATAATTTTCTGTCAATTAAAGTTACATCAAAATCGTTTTAACCATTCTGAACACGGACAAACGGACAGATAGACAATTTAAACAACGTGTGTCTGGGTTATGCTGTCATTCAAGAAATCATATTCTGATCTAAAACTAAAAAACGTACCACGACGTTATGAACTTCACGTAAGTATAATAAATGCTTAAACCAAAATCCAAACTAAAGATCCAGAGCCCAGGCCACATAAAAGCAATGGGGAGCAATAAATACGGCGTTTATCAACTCCTTATGGTGCGGCTACATTATCGTGCGAACATTTGTGTCAAGCTATCGCGATAAATAGCTGTGTCTCATTCTATCACAGCGGCTACATAATCGTGCTATTTCACCCGAACTACTAACTACCCGAATACACTTGTACAAAATTGTAGCCGGGTAGTTCGTTGTGTCGCGAATGAGTTCGGGTGAACTAGCACGATTACGTAGCCGCTGTGATAGAATGAGACACAGCTATTTATCGCGACAACTCGACAGACACGAATGTTCACACGATAATGTAGCCGCACTATTAAAAAAATTCTGATAGATAAAGCCTACTAAAAATAAATTACTTTTTTTAAGAATAACACCACGTCCGTCTCTCTACTAACCCAACAATTTCAGTGCCCCAAAAGAATTCCAATGTTAAAATATAAATATTGTGATCAGTAATTTATATTAATTAAGAATCATTGTAAAGCATCATATTTAAGAAAAAATCATTGTAAATAATATGTCATAATGTTGGAATGCAATTAATAAATGAATATAAATAAGAACTAGAAGCAGATATTTCTAAATGACAGACAAGCAATGCAATTTACTTATTTGTATAAATTATTATGTGCTCGTCGAAGCAACAGGACGATTGTTCTCGCCAATTTAATTAAATTCTCATAAAGCTCTCGCGACGGCCATGGCGAGTGATTTACAGCGCAATATCGCTTATAAACAGCTTATGAAAATAAAATTAATGTAGACTTAGCACCCACGGAATAAAATATAATTGCTTACTGAGAAGTCAGTTACTGGCTCTAGCAGTTTGGCAGTTGATGATTAGGTATAGAAAATAGAAAAAACTCGATACATATTATTATGTATACAAAACCATCACTTGTTGTTCGTTAGTCTGACTAAAACTCAAAAACGGCATGAATAATAAACGATTTGAATATTATTTTCTGTTTTGTTTGCTCTACACAGTTACGTTTACAAACAAAATTACAGTTAACAAAATTACGAATCCAATAAATAATAGTTAAAAAAAACTAAAAACACGCGTTTTATAGAAAACCAAGCTAAAAAATAGAAAATAAATTTTAAAAAATTTAAATTAAGAATAGGGTCCAAAAATTTCAATAAATATAAATTAATAATAGGTAAATTAAAAAAAATGTATTTTATTTTAAAAAAGCGTGGGGTGCATGGTGTCAATAGTTAAAATAATATTTTATTGACAGATATGAGTAGAGTGATTATCATTTTGATAATATCTTAAAAAGCACCCCACGCTTTTTTTTAAATAAAATACATTTTTATTTTAAAAATTTTACAATTTTTGGACCCTATTCTTAATCTAAATTTATTAAAATTTATTTTCTATTTTTTAGTTTGGTTTTCTATAAAAAGCGTGTTTTTAGTTTTTTTAAACTATTATTTATTTTCTACTTTTTTTCAAATTAGTGTATTGTCATCGGTCCTCGATAAATCTACAAAGTTTGAACGAAATCTGGCCGTTTAAAGTGGGTCAAAATCGCGCCCAAAGAAGTCGGTTACAAACATTGTTACAAACATACAAGTGAAGCTAATAAAAAGCGTATAAAAATGTCTTCACTGGCAACATTCGCTGGTTGAAGACTTTGGTCTAGGCTCCATCTTCTTCATTTTTCCTAACCCCTTAATTCGTACATCGTTGAACATATTAGGTCTCCTCATATTGTGCATGATATTCATTATGATATTATGCCAATCCCATCCAAGTCTTCCCCAAAAGCTTCATGTTACCCTTTGACCAGAGGGATGGTCATTTTACTACATTTTTCTTCCCGGTTTTGGGCCCCATAGTCTGTTCTGTCTGTCTGTTCAAATTCTCCAATTAAAAAAGCACTCATTAACGCAACACTTTAACATTTTCCCATACGTTCCAACAAGATTTTTTAATAAGCGCGTAATTATTCACCGAGTACGTGTTGAAACAAGCGTAGGCATAAAATACACTCAACTGGATCTCTTGCTACGTGACATGTGGACATGCTCATTTGAGCATGGTACTCTAACGACTTCATTCAAATGTTTGGTATTCATTGCTCTATCGTAGTCATCGTCTCCACAGAGCATAGTCTTGTGGCATTTGTGTACAGCAGCTTCTCATAAATGTTTTGACATCGTCGACCTTCTACAGAGTTGTGGATCTTTAATGCCGGAGTGGCAATTAGCCGAAAACGAACTTCCTGGTCAAATATTTGAGCTTGACTTGCTATAATATCAACAAGATGAAGTTTGAAATTTACCAATCTCTAAGTCAGTACTTGTAAGTAGGTACCGTTGAGGTCATAGTATACACGAGGAGTAAAATTCAAGCCCGCTTTATGAAAAGATGTTTGATTTTATCTTTTCTTTGAACAAGATTTTTTGATTGCGTAATGAATGCTAAAAATCTTTAGGATTTCAGTATTCCCAAAAATTTACATCCAAATTACAGATAATCTTTGAGCCCGTGTAACTTTGAAACTACATATTTTTACGAAAGTCTGTCTAATCACAGACCCAGATATAACTTTCTATTTTTAGAGCATGTTTAAAAAATTTCACTGACTTTTTATTTTAACTTCGTTTGTATGGGTATAGCGTTCAGGAGTGCTCCAGTTCTCTTATAAACAGTACTTGTAATCCTTTATCTATGCAGCTATGCCGGATCACTATAAACTAAAAACCAGCAATGTACGTGCAGTTTGGAGCATTAAAATGTCACTGTTTCAGCGTAGAACGGAATAGTGTGGATATTGCTCCCACAAGCTAAGTGTCAAGTCTCTCAGCTCGTGACTGGAATAATAAACATGGATTCTTTGCAACTTTTTACTCTTTGTAAGGCAACAGATAAATACTGTTCCGATAGTTCTTCAGGCGCACTGTGTCTCACTATTTTGTTTTGTTTTGGGAGTGAAGTTGCAAGGAATACATAAAATGTAAGCAATTTTAGGAATAGAATAGAATTGAAATATTTTTAGGGTTCCGTACCCAAAGGGTACCAACGGGACCCTATTACTAAGCCTACGCTGTCCGTCCGTCCGTCCGTCCGTCCGTCCGTCCGTCTGTCAGCGGGCTGTATCTCGTAAACCGTAATAGATAGACAGATGAAATTTTCACATATTATGTATTTCTATTGCCGCTATAACAACAAATAATAAAAATTAAATTAAATTAAAAAAATTAAATTAAAATGGGTAGATGGAAATCTTTTAATTTAATTTTTTTTAACGGAACCCTAAAAGAGCGAGGCCCGACTCGCACTTGGCCGATTTTTTTATTCAAATAAACTTTTTTTACAAGTGCTTTTGAGTCATCGATGAGTGTACCACTGATTTGGAATGCCCTTCCTGCCGAAAATAAGCAGCTAGAAACACGGCGGTTGCTCTTTTTAAAACAAGTTTACAATACAATAGATACTATGCGATGTATGCAGTGTTTCCACAATGAGGGGAAGTTCCAAAAATGCACACTACTTACAATTGAATACATGTTAAGATGGACAGACTGAAAGTAGCCCCATTCCCGCCGGTGGCGCCCGTTCACGAGCATGACGCAATGAGCAATGAGTATGAGCCGTTGCTTCGCTCAACCATATTTGAGGGAACGTAACGTACTATTACGATATTAAATAGCAATTTTAAGTTTCTATTTTCGTTATCTTTGTTGTCTTATCTAAGGCGTTCACGGCAGGACATAGGTCACCACAGGATATGATTTTTCCCCTTTCATTTCCAGCGCAGTGAAATGTGAATCTAGTGAATAAAGAATCATCTAGTTCGGGGTTTCACAACTCTAAGCTTTTCGATGCGTTGTTTCCATTTAAGCAACTTGATATTCAATTGAATTGAATTGAAAGTCCAAACCAGATAGCTATAAGTACGTAGCTGCAAGTCTGCAACATATTTTAACATATTATTTGATTGCTGGCACTTTGATAGTTTCTACTTATGTACAGATGTAGTATATACTTAGGCGTCGACGTTCGTACGTCTAGATGTATATAAGCTTCTTACTACACTAGCGGCACGCTATGATGGCCGGTTTGACGTTTGTCCGCTCATGAAGTTCCGTATTAATTGATAACGACTTTGAAGGAAATAATTGTATTACTTTATTGACGATAGTGATGTGCAGAGATTCATAAATTTTATCGAATGTAGTTTTAGGTTTAGGACTCAAAATTTATTTATTAAATTGATTTCTAAAATGTATACAAGTGTAGAAAAATCAGTTTGCACCATTTAAGGGGTGAATGTACTTGTGAATATGAACAATTTTCACTATGTGGACAAACCTCTGAAATCGCAAAAAAATATCAGCTGTTTCATACAAAAGGTAAATTTTTTATTTTTATATGATATATACCACAACTCGGCATTTGGTTTTCTAAATTGAAAATTTTTAAAAATGGAATCTAATACGATCGTCACATAGGATCGCTGGCTAGCACAACTACTACCTCCGGCAAACTCGCGTCAATGCTCAATGCAAAACAAAGCAGTTTCGAATTGACGTTGCTTCGAAAAGTATAAACTGTCAGTGCAATGCGATTGTGATATAGTTTTGACCTGGCTTTGGATTTCAAATATTGATACTGCATTACTGTTGACCCTTGCTCGTTAATTTGGACTCTGTTCAAGCCCTTTGTTGTGGATTTCGTCGATATGACCGAACGTACGCAGAGAACTGTTCTAAATAGTCAGACACGTGAGTTCGTAATACGCCTTCGTAACTATTTCGATCGTGAAGCTCAAAATGGAGGGCCAATTTTACCTATAACGTCAGTGGTTGAACGCGTAGCTGATGCGCTTAATATTGGACAACGAACTGTTAGACGGATAACTAAAAAAAAATATGGCGAGACTGGCACAGAAGAAAATAAACTTCACACACCAAAAAAGAGAAAACGAGCAAAACCAGTCGTAGGCATCGATAGCTTTGATGCCGATGCTATCCGAAGACATGTTTACGGCTACTATTTACAGAAGGAGTATCCAACAAGAAAAAAGTTGGTGCATTCACTGAAGGAAGCTGGATTATTCTTCGGTGGGGAAAGTTCTTTAACGAAGATTTTGAAGACCATTGGATTTCGATACAAAAAATGTAACAAACGCAAAATATTGATGGAAAGATTTGATATAGCGATGGCAAGGTATACTTTTTTACGGCAAGTGAAAGAAATCAAAAATTGGCAAAATGTTGTGTTCTTGGATGAAACATGGCTTAATGCTAACCATACTGTAGGCCGTTCTTGGAACGATGACACAGCAGCATCTACTTCCAAAGTTCCTGTAGGAAAAGGATCGCGACTTATAATTTGTCACGCCGGAACCATCAACGGGTTTGTCGAAGGTTCTCTCATGGCTTTTGCGTCAAAAACCACTGGAGACTATCATGAAGACATGAATGGAGAAAAGTTTACTGAATGGTTTACCTCAATGTTGTGTAGCCTCCCTGAACCATCTATTATAATTATGGACAACGCCCCATACCACTCGATGCAAATTGACAAGCCACCTGCCCAATCCCAAAAGAAAGCTGATATCGTCGCATGGCTTCGTAAAAATGGCGTAGATGCAAACATGAATATGTTAAAAGCGGAATTAGTACGTCTTTTAAAAGAAAACAAACCAACCAAGATCCGATACGTCATTGACGAAATAGCATTAGAACATGGGCACAGAGTTATACGGTTACCGCCTTACCATTGTGAGTATAATGCGATTGAGTTGGTGTGGGCTCAAATTAAGGGATATGCTGCAAGACACAATACAGAACCCCCATTTACCACAAAAAAAATGCTAAAATTATTAGAAGAAGCTTGTGAACATGTGACTAAAGGAGACTGGGAAAAGGTTGTGAATAGAACTGTTAAATTAATAAGGGAAGATTATGAAAGAGATGTGAAAATAGATAATATTGTAGAAAACGAACATATAATTATTAATGTAGGTGATGATAGCAGTGACGACAGTGAAAATAGTAGTATGGACGAATCTGATTAATTATGGCCTTTTGTGGCACCTTTTTTGGTATCTTTTGTATTCATATGTTTCTTGTGTGCATATAAAGTATGTATATTCATTTTCATTCAAATATTCAGTTCGTTCAAATAAATTAAATAAACATATACATTTTTGTTTTATTAAACCTATTTAATCAGGTACAAAAACAAAACTTAATTGTTTTTTGTTCGAGAATAAATTGACATTCCACATCACTATTGTAATGTGTCAAACCGGCCATCATAGCGTGCCGCTAGTGTAATACAGATAATGTGAAGTCTTCATGATATTCGTAGTATGTATGTATGTATGTATATATGTACGTATGTATGTATGTATGATCTCCTCTTCTTCTTCTTTATCAACTGATAGACGTCCACTGCTGGACAAAGGTCTCTTGCATGGACTTCCACAGGTCTCGATCTTACGCCGCCTGAATCCATTGATCCATGAATTTGATGTCGTTGGTCCACCCCGTCGGGAGTCTGCCAACACTGCGCTTCCGGGTGCGGAGTCGCCATTCCAGCACCTTGGGACCCCAACAACCATCAGCCCTTCGAACTATGTGTCAGCCCATTCCACTTCAGTTTCGTGACTCGCTGAGCTATGTCAGTGACTTTGGTTCTCCTACGGCTCTCCTCATTTCTGATTTGATCTCGCAGGGATATACCTACTGAGCATAGCTCTCTCCATCGCTCGCTGAATGGCCCATAGTTAGCGACTATGTCTCGGATCCGTAAGTCATCACTGGCAACACGCACTGTTCGAAGACTTAAGTAACTGTCTAAATCAGCCAAGAAGCAGAAACAAGTTTTGTTAGGTTGACGTTGGTAGTTACATAAACATAGCATTAGGTATAACTTAACTTTGGTATCTTCGACCGAGCGAAGCGAAGGTCTCTGAGTTTACTAGAGCGATTTGCACTTGTCCGTCCGTCCGTCTGTCAGAGCCTTATAACTTCTGAATTACTGAACGTAATTACTTCAATTTTAGATATGATATGTAAACCGATGGCCTCCAGCCGAAAATGGCTTAAAAATTATAAAAATCTTTATTTCAGGGGGGCTCTCATAGAAGCGAATGCGAAGTAAAATAAAATTTTTTGCATTTCATAGAGTTGCAGTACCTCATTTTAAAGATAATTTGGAACAGAGTACAAAAGATTTTTTTTTTTCATTTTTTTTCCTAAAATTGACGAAATGGGGGGCTTTCAAAGTAGAGATTTTATTCAAGGCTAGATCTCTAAAACCACTTTATTTTAAAAATTGAAACTTACACATAATTTGAGTTATATTCTGTACTTGAACAACAAATACTAAGATTAGATAAATATTATAAAGAAACGAAATTATTTAAGTTTTAATGGGCATCAATGTTTTTAACAAAACTTCACTATACTGTTAATAGATGGCGCTGTCTTTAATATTGTAAATACGCATCCCATCCACGAAAGCAGATGACGATTGACGTCATCAGATTCGGCGCGTTTTAATTACAATATAATATAGTTAAAACTACCTTATGGGAATTATGGGATACCGCGAGGTCTCAGTTCGGGGCGAACCACTAGTTATGGGTAGCTATAATTATGTACATACGTAGCTGCAAGTCTGCAAGCTCCCACTTTCGACTATCCTTTGATTGTAACACTCGAGTTCGCACACAGCAACCATAGGCAAGGGTTAAAAACTCCACCTCATTTATTCATATAGCTTTGAATAGCGTGTCATGGGACGCCATATTGGATGGTGTATTCAGTAGACGAGATTGCTGCTGTGAATAGAGCACATTGAGATTGGGGCTAGGGAATATGCGATTTGAAATAGTATGACGCGTCCTTTTGTAATGTGGCATAGTTATAGACTGTACATGTGGCGACAACTGTTACTAGTATAGATCTCTATTTATTTATTATCCAGTAACTGTGGGATAGACTACAATAATTGCAGCAGTGTAACGCTAGCAATCACCTCTGACTGGCTAGTGTTCTCCCTCTATTGGTTAAAAAGCATTGATGCAGCAAGATCGCCATAAATTCAACCAATCAGGGGTGAATACAACCATCGCACTTAGACAATCCCAAAGCAGGCAATCCAGCTGCCTTCATCTTCGCTTCTACGGACCACTTCTGCGTCGATTTAAGTTTGCGGTGCTTCCGTTCTCGTATCGAATACCTTTTGTGAACCTTATATCGAATACCTGTTGTGGGTAGCCTAAGTATGTCACGCTCTCCTTAAACATTTCTGTGGTGGTGTCGTGTGATGCGGGTTGTTACGTTCACTCAAATATGAATGAGTTAAGCAACGGCTGGGTCATTGCGTCATGCTCGTGAACGGGTGCCACCGGTGGGAATGGGGTTAATTTCTGTCTGCCCATCTTAACATGTATTGAATTGTAAGTAGGTATGCATTTTTTGAAGTTCCCCTCATTGTGGAAACACTGCATACACAGCATAGCATAGTACCTATTGTAAACTATTTATTTTGAAAAGAGCAACCGCCGAGTTTCTTGCTGGTTCTTCTCGGCAGGAAGGGCATTCCGAACCAGTAGTAGACTTGTAAAAGTTAATTTTAATAAAAATTATTTCTATTCTATTCTATTCTGAACACAACTCAAAAATTAATTTATTAATGATTTAGATATGATCTAAGCAAAAATGACAAGCTCATGGTGTGTCAAAGAATCATGAAATAGTGACAGTGGCATTCTACAGGAATTACAGAAAATCAATCATCAAGAAAAGTCATCAGCGGTTATCCATGGACCTATTAATACGCCCATAGTCACTATGTTTGCATCACGCACACAAGCGTCGCACGCACATACGATTTGAACTATGTATCTGTTACTATTAAATCGCTTATTTACTGGCCTTATCTTAGGTCAACGTTCACAGTATACCATGAATTCCTCCTCTAAAAGTTGTATTGAAAAAACGATCTGATCAAGAACCCCATTGTAATGCTGCGTGCACAATAAACTCCGCTACAACGACCCATTGTGCGTACTTCGAAGAATATTTTTGAAAATATACGCACATTGTGAAGGTATTGTAGGCTTATAAATTACTGGGAACAAAAATTAATATATTTCAGCATGATTTTGAGCTAAGAGGTACCAACTTCGATCTCACCTGATGGTAAGTAACGATGCAGTCTAAGATAGTAGCGGGCTAACTTGTAAGGGGTATGGCAGTGAACATTTAACCCATTCCCCTAATCGGTTTCTACACGAAAATATGAAAATGAAAGAAATGTTTTTTATTCAAATAAACTTTTTTACAAGTGCTTTTTTTGAATCGTCGATGAGTCTACCACTGCTTCGGAATGCCCTTCCTGCCGAGAAGAACCAGCAAGAAACTCGGCGGTTGCTCTTTTCAAAACAAGTTTACAATTCAATAGATACTATGCTATGTATGCAGTGTTTCCACAGTGAGGGGAAGTTCCACAAAAGCATACCTAATGATAATTCAACACATGTTAAGACGGGCAGAAAGAAAGTAGCCCCATTCCCGCTGGTGGCACCCTTTCACGAACATGACGCATGATTCAGCCATTGTTTCATTCAACCATATTTGAGGGAACGTAACGTATAAATTCCCAAATTGACCGCGCCGGGAATCGAACCAGAGACCTCCCAGTTATAAGACCACAGAACTCACCACTGCGCCAGGGAGGTCGTCTATCGGTCAACGACGAAGAATCTTCGACTTACCCCTAGGTATTCAAGTTATGTTAGCTTATTATTCAAAACCCATTCGTGATTAATTATTCATAAGGGTGCTCCAACATTTAACCACTTTGATTTGACAAGGACTGCCTGATCCGACAATTCCTTGGGGTGCTGTTAGCGTTAAACGAATGTTAGGCATTGATTGGCACATTAAAATGTATGAAGCCATCCCTTATGTGGGCCTCAAGGCGCCGATCGGCCTTTATATGGGAAAACAATGTTAATTTGTACAGGAACGATAGACGGAATGTCTTTAACGGAATATAGATGGGTAACCGCGCAAAAAATAAATGTATTAATAAGATCATCAGCAAACCCATCAACCGCTCACAACTGAGCATAGATATTCTCTCAGGAAGGGTTATAGGCCATAGTCCACCACGCTGGCCCAATGCGAATTGGCCGACTTCACATACCTTCGAGAACTTTATGGAGAACGCTTAAGTGTGCCGTGTGCCGGTTTCCTCGCGTTGTATTTCCTTCACCGTTGAAGTATTTGATATTAATTAATGATGCTTAGGATTGTACGAGTAAAAATGAAAATGTAAAATAGGGTATTTGACTATATTAAAAATCTGGTAAAGGAGTTGTCCAAAAGTGGTTTTTTTTTGAATTTAATTCATCATCATCATCATCAGCCTGTATTCGTCCACTGCTGGACATAGGCCTTTCCGAGAGCGCGCCACCAAACACGGTCCTCCGCCTTCCTCATCCAACCGCTTCCCGCCACCTTCTTAAGGTCATCGGTCCAACGAGTTGGAGGTCGTCCTACACTGCGCTTGCCGGTACGCGGTCTCCACTCCAGAACACGTCTGCCCCATCGGCCATCGGTTCTGCGGCAGATATGACCTGCCCACTGCCACTTCAGCTTGTTAATCCTCAGAATTAATGAATTTAATTAACAAGGATGATTTTAATGTAGTTGGATAGAGATCCCAAAAGGCTTCTATCAAAATAATTTACAGATTTTTTACAGCCTCAGATAATAAATTTTTTTTTTGTTTTGACTCAATTTTTTGCTTGTGATTTGTCGTGATTCCTAGTTCCATGTGATTTATACACCGGTAAAAAACTAAAAATATTAATCTATGTAAGTTGTCAATGTCAGGTGATAGTCAGGAACAAGGAATTTTTTTGAACTTATGCAGTTCAAAAGTACCTAGTCGTAATTCCTAGTTCCTGGTCTGTGATTCCTGGTTCCATGGTTCAAAATGACATGTACCTATTTTGTTCAAAATGACATTTACGTGACAGTAACCGGTGCCAGATTTGATAGCTCTATAGATTATAAAAGTTTTTTAGTGTTACCATCCATTGAAAAATATTTTCTACAAACGTAATTTTTCATAATTAATTTAAAAAAAACCGAGGACTCTAAAATTATTATTTTTATGGCGTTTAATTTTTTTTTTTTCGCTTTCACGTGATGGCAGTTTGGTTCTGGTTAATGGACACTCAGAATAAAAAACCAGCCTCCATACTAAACTGGGACATGTCTTTTCATCTGGTGATCATCCTAAAGATTATTATCTAAAAACATTATTCCATACGACAAAACTAAAAAATAAAGCTTTATTTAATTAGAAAACATTAATTAAAATTGATATAATTCTGGCCATGTTCACGAGATCGAAAACGTTCTTGAATCTCGAATGACGTCACAGTTCACGCCACCTTTGGGCTTTGGAATTGTCATTGAACTGTGTGTGAACTGTGACGTCATGTAAACAAATGGAACGTTTCCGCGGCAATTTATTTTTTGGAAGTTATTTCTCGATTTTTATGAAAAATACTGAATATTATGCCGAAATATACGTTTTGTTAGCTTCAGCATAGCATTATTAACAATTTAATATGATTTTCTAAAAGTAGTCACATACCCTATTGTGTAATAGGTCAACGTCAAGTGACGTTTTACCGGGGAATAAATTGTGTGGTCTGACAGTTTTTGTATTGAAAATACTGTCAAAATATGAAATTTACGCTCGGATAAGACTAATTTTACGTTGGTGAAATCAGCCCTAAGGCATAAAAGATCTTCGAGGAACCTTACAAAGTTCAATTTAAACTGACGTCACGACTATTCTGCATTTACATTCTGTTAAGCGACGATAACTCATTTAGCAGCTTCAACTTAAGTTTTACTTGACTTATCCGGGACAGTTAAAAGTTGTTTAAGTATAAACTGTATTAAATTGAAAAGCGTGAAAGTTTCAGATAAGCAACACCTTGCTGGATAGTAGCTTATCAATTTCTAGCTTGTTATTGCTTCATTATTAATAGTCTTATATCTACTTATAGAAGAGCAAGCCATCAAGCATTTCCGACTTCTGAACATTCAAATTCAAAATTATTTATTTCATATAAGTATATCAATTTTAGGAGAGTATATCATGGTATATCAATTTTACTCACCTGCTTATACCTGGCAACTCCACAGTTGCGCAGAGGGGGAAGAAGGCAACCTTTAGTTTTCAATTCTGTTTGGTATGTTCTCATATCTAGTGTACGATTTTTGATGTGAAACATCTATAGCGGCACGTAAAACAGATTTCTCGCGTGGCGACGCGACGCCTCGCCACGGCATGCGATGTTATATGTATACTTAGTGACATATTTAGTTCCTATCACAATCTGTTTAGTAGTAGTAGTAGTAGTATTAGTGGTAGGGGTAGGGGTAGGGGTAGGGGTAGGGGTCGGGGTAAGGGTAGGGGTAAGGGTAGGGGTGGGGGTCGGGGTAGGGGTCGGGGTCGGGGTACGGGTAGGGGTAGGGGTAGTGGTAGTGGTAGTAGGTATTATTATATGTATACTTAGTGACATATTTAGTTCCTATCACAATCTGTTCTTTTCTGCATATTACTTTTACAAAATAATGTCGATGTTTCACATCTGCCAGGCGTCCCACGACGGCTCACAATTTTTCTTTAATTAATAACTAATGAGAGAAGTAGATTTAATTAAAAATTTAGTTGTTTAATATTCTCCGCACGCAATTTAACTATAAATTCAAATTCAAAATTATTTCACGTAGGCCAACCTGTGGCTCTTGGACACGTCATGACTCTACTACCGGTTCGGAAAGCGGATTTTGCTGAAAAGAGTCGGCAAGAAACTCAGCAGTTGCTCTTTTCAAAATAATTATTTTACAATATTATTATGTAGCTATCACATTGCAATAAGTTTTTTATACTATCTTGTGGGCAGCTGGAAGCCAAGCCGATTTGAACCATGCAACTTTGTTAGAATAGAATATAATATTTCCACAATGAGGGGAAGTTCCAAACGTACTACAGTTCAATTCATGTTAAGACAATTCATGTTCATGTTTATAGGCAACCTATTCGAGATAGTATGTCGATGAGTTTATTATCTATCATTTCTTTAGAGTATTTTAGAGTTAATCTCTTAGTATGTCTTATCGGACACTTATGAAATAGATATTTGAACGCTATCTGTCAGACAAGGTGGGGATAGGCTATCAGGCACTTTATCAGCAAGTGTCGAAACAGGCCCTCATATAGTTACATCTTGTGGGCAACTGGATTTAAAGCCGATTGCTTCTATGGAACTCTATCATTACAATATTAAATTATCATGTAAATTAGTTACGTTGTAACAATATCCTACTTATTACTAATATTATAATAATTTAAAATAAAATATTCTTTTTAAACTACCGACTTCAAACTCCCGCTTTACTACATTACACACACACTATACAAAGTATTTAATTTATCTTTGATATTTTAAAAACCGCTTGACCGATTTTGATAAAATTTATGGGACCGCCTGGGAAGTATGCTCTTTGAAACAAAAAAAAGATTTTTTGTCTAATCGGTCCACACGTCTTTGAGTAATCGGTGAACATACCTACATTAAAAAAAAAGTTTCCAACGAATTGAGAACCTCCTCCTTTTTTGAAGTCGGTTAAAAAAGTATGTGAGAATGTATAGATGGATGGATGTTGGTTATTCCTTCACGCCAAAAAGTATGAATCGATATGGCTGGGAGTTAGCTCATACCCAGGATTAATACAAAGGCTACATTATATCCCGGAAAATCAAGTTCTCGCGGGAATAAAAAAACTTTAATCCAAGCGAACGGAGTCGCGGGCATCAACTGGTCACCAATATTTTTTTGAACTTGCAGAATTCTTGCTTACACGGAGTGACTGCTGATTTAAAGAAGCTATTAAATGCTTATTTGCATACATAATGCATTGAATACAAAATCTACGTACATTCCAAGAAAATAGCTGTAAAAAATGCATATTTCGTCATAAAAATGCAACGTCTCTCAGTTTTGTCTCGACAAAATATTATACAGTAGCGAAAATAATAAACTTTTCGTTGAGTCTTTATAAACATCACGGTCGTTCTCTTACTACTCGTAAAGAAAATGTTTTCCGAAAAAAATATACATAACGGAATAACGGACCAACTACTATTCATACTAACTATTCAAATGGATACGTACGTTCCACAGTTTTCTTCGACCTTATTAAGTGCACATGTACTTATTAAATTTTCGGAACAAAGTTTCGTTTCGGATGGTTTCGTAGATAGAGGCTAGGCGAAAAAAAGTGTAAGAATTTTCCGTCACGACACTTGCTGCCTTCGTTTAATACACACGTATATCATATCATAGCTTTGGCGTAGCGGCTAAACGAAAGAGTGAAACTATCGTTTCGGGGGCTCGAATCCTGACTTCAGATTATGTCTTTGTTCTTTTTTTTAATTTTTGGAAAAATATTTGCGGCAAAATCTACTAACGCCATCTATTGTAGGCAGAATGAACTTGCTTGAACTTGCATGTCTGTTTTTTTACGAGATGGTTCTAACATGTGGCGAGAGATGGCGTTAATTCTGAACTTCGTTCCAACCGAGTGTTCCACGACACTCATGCATTTTTTTATAACTTAATTTTTCTTTATTTCCATTCCTAATAATATCGTAAGTTTGACATAACTATAGTCGAAAAAATAGTTGTGAAAATGGGCATACATACAATAAATTAGTTAACTAGATAGTTAAGTACAGTGATGTTAAACAATGTTGACTCTCAGAATGTGTACAGGTGTGAAAAAAAAATTATAAATAGTACGCAGGCATAAATTTAGTGATGGTAGCCATAGATTTGGGATTGGTAGCTTCATCATTACAACCCATCAACGGCTCACTACTGAGCGCAGGTCTCCTTTCAGAGAAGGGTTATAGGACATAGTCCACCACGCTGGCCCAATGCGAATTGGCGGACTTCACATATCTTCGAGAATATTACGAAGAACTCTCAGATGTGCAGGTTTCCTCACGATGTTTTCCTTCACCGTTGAAGCAATTAGTGATATTTAATTGCTTAAACGCACTTGACTGCGAAAAGTCAGAGGTACGTACCCGGGATCGAACCTGCGACCCCCCGAATAGGAGACCACAGTCCTAACCACTAGGCTATCACTGATTGGTAGCTTAGTCACTACTAAATACCGCCGTTTCTACAAAAACAGCTCCATAAATGCGCCAACGTACGTAATATCATAGTTTGTTTGAAAACGTCAAACATTAGTTGCTGGATGACTATGCAGGTACGCAAGTTCAGGCGTACTATGAATAGCCGCAATATACTAGTATGCCGACGGTATCTAGTAGTATGCCGACGGTATCTAGTAGTGTGCGAAGCGACTGCCAATCTATACGGAGGTAACGAACGTTAAAAAGGTAGAAAGGTAGAATCAAACCCGCGACGTATTGTCAATAAGACGAGAAGCATCAAATATTATGGCACTAAACAACACCAATGTTATGTAAGAGATACAATTGAGAGTATTTTATGCCTACGCTTGTTTCATCACGTACGCTGCGAATAATTTTATGCTATCAGTTAGGGTTGCCACATCTTTTTCCTTGGATATAAATTGCCAACGACTTGCCAAGTGCGAGTCGGATCCACACACGAAGGGTTCCGTACTATCATACAACATTTCTGTGATGTCAAGTTAAAAAGGGATGGACCTAAAAACACAACTTTTCACCAGGGGCTAATAAGAAAATGCTTATAAAGTTTAAAGGGGGATGAGTCTAAAAAATAAAATATAAAAAAAATAAGTTCCACTCGGGTACTGGCGCGGTAAAGCTATTGCATAGCATTTTTTATCATGTTATGCAATTATAATATTTATGCAATATTTTTTTTAATAATTAAAAAACAAACAAACAAGAAAAGCGCATTGTCACTACTTCGCGAGTGAGATTCGAACCTGCGACATCTAAAGAAAGCGGCCGCTCGCCGACTGCGCCAAACAAAACTAAATGTGAACCTCTAAAATGTTGAACGCTTACTGAACGACGGTGTTAGGTTTATTTTCGTTACGGAATTTCTTGATTCGGTCGCCGCGCTCAAACTGTTTGTCCTAGTTCAAAGCCCGCGATAAAAGCTATGCTATAGCTCAAAAACTAAGTAAAGAAATTGTATGTTAAAGTATGTAATAAGAAAATGGCTACACATAACTCTTTTTTACTTTTTGCTGTTAATGATGACTAGATTCTATTTGTTATTTGCGTTATTTGAGATTCACGAAATAAAAACACATTATATTGTACTCATTTTCTATTTACAGTAATACTTAGTAATATATTTTATCCAACTGTGTAATTAATCATTTTTCGAAATTTCTGACTCATCCCCTTTTACCTTGACACCACAGATTTAACACCAGCTATTGAGATCGAGCAAAATCAATAGTCTATTAGTCTAAGTATAGAGACCCTCTTTAAATATTTACTACTTTTTATAGTGGCAATAAAAATACACAGTTAAATTTCAAGTATCCTAGTACCTATTACAGCCAATGAGAAATGGAGTAACAGCACTACAACTTGGCTACCAAGATACTTAAAAAGGAAACAAGGAATACCTGTACTACGGCGGTGAGATGAATTAGAGACATACGAGGGAAAACTATGGTCCCGCTCAGCCCAAAACCAGAAGGAATGGAAGAAGAAGGGGGAGGCCTTTGCCCAGCAGTGGGATGATTTGTAATTAAAATAAATTAGCATGTATAAATATAACTATGTAGTAATGAAGGCTTGTAAATAAATAAATAAATAAATTACGGTTCATGAGATACAGCCTGCTGACAGACAGATGGACGGACAGCAGAGGCTTAGTAATAGGGTCCCGTTGGCACCGATTGAGTACGGAGTATAGCAAGGCAGCTCTAGACTCTTATTAATAATCCAATAGAGCTTGATACTTTAGAACGAAAATTAGCTTAAATTTTTAATTTTTGTATTAAAAAGAAGGCGACACCCCTAACTCTCACGTACTCTGTAAATAATTTTATGATGTCACGTACACTCTAGAAAATTTTATCTTCGTAAAAATGCATATTATATAAAATATAATTTATTTTATATTATATAACTAGCTGATGCCCGCGACTTCGTCCGCGTGGAAAAAGTAATAAAAAAGAATTGTTTTATGTTAATCGTGAGGTTTTTACGATTGTACTACGCCACTATATAATATTCTGTACCTACTTGGTACCTGCAAACCTACAATATCAATTCAAAATGGAAATTTTGTAAATACCCACAATTTAGGCAGGACCAGCAGCATCAGGATTGAGGAGTTGGTAACTGGTCTTCAATGATTGATTGGCAACTGGTCTTCATTCTCGCCTGCATCACTGGACTACAGTCCAGTGATGCAGGCGAGAATTTTCGATTGCACTACGCTTCTTTTTAGTTTATACTTGGCATCTACAGTAGCAACTGAAAACCGAAATTTTCGTGAGCGAAGCGAGTGCGAAAATTTTTTGATCGCACTACGCCTCTGTGTAGCCCATACTAATTGGTATCTACAAAAGCAATCTATAGATAATCGACATTATCGCTAGTAAAGCCAGTGCGACATTTTAAGGATTGCACTACGCCACCATATAGTCCATACTTGGCACCTACATAAGCAACACAAAAGCGACGTTATCGCGAGCGAAGCAAGCGCGAAATTTTCAGAACTACTTTACTATGTACTCCATACTTGGTTTACACTCACAACAACAATTAAGAAAAGACATTTTCGCCAACGAAGCGAGCGCGAAAATTTTTAAGATTTCATTGCATCACTATGTAGTCCAAAACGGACATTTCGCAAAATTTTTAGGGCTGCACTACATAACTGTGTCATTCATACTTGGTTCTAAAAAGTATCAATTAAGAAAGACACATTTCGCGAGCGAAGCGAGCGCAAAAATTATCGATTGCTCTACGCTTATTTGTAGTTCATACTTAGCACCTACAGTAGCAACTGAAAACTGATATTTTCGCGAGCGAAGCGAGCGCAAAGATTTTTTGATCGCATTAAGTACGCTTCTGTGTAATCCATACTAATTGGTATAGACAAAAGCAATCTATAATCGACATTATCGCTAGTAAAGCGAGTGCGACATTTTTTACGATTGCACTACGCCACTATGTAGTCCATACTTGGCACCTACATAAGCAACACAAAACCGACGCTGTCGCGAGCGAAGCGAGCGCGAAATTTTTTAGGAATGCACTACTTAACTATGTAGTCCATACTTGGTTTACACTCACAACAACAATGAAGAAAAGACATTTCCGCGAGCGAAGCGAGCGCGTTTTTTTTTACAATTACGTTGCATCACTATGTAGTCCATAACTGGCAATCGAAAACGGACATTTTCGCAAATTTTTAGGAATGCACTACTTAACTGTGTCCTTCATACTTGGTTACAATACCAATCAAGAAAAGACACAATTTCGCGAGCAAAGCGAGCGCAAAAATTTTAGATTGCACTACGCTCCTTTTTAGTTCCTACTTGGCACCTACATTAGCAAGCGAAAACCGAAATTTTCGCGAGCGAAGCGAGCGCAAAAATATTTTGATCGCACTACGCCTCTGTGTAGTCCATACTAATTTGTATCTAGACAAAAGCAATCTACAAACGACATTTTCGCGAGCGAAGCGAGCGCAAAAATTTTCGATTGCCCTACGCTTATTAGTAGTTCATATTTGGCACCTGAAACAATAGCAACTGAAAAGTGATATTTTCGCGAGCGAAGCGAGCGCGAAATTTTTTAGGAACGCACTACTTAACTATGTACTCCATACTTGGTTTACACTCACAACGATAATGAAGAAGAAACATTTTCGCGAGCGAAGCGAGCGTGAAATTTTTTAGGACTGCACTACTTTACTATGTACTCCATACTTGGTTTACACTTACAACAACAATGAAGAAAAGACATTTTCGCGAGCGAAGCGAGCGCGAAATTTTTTACAATTACATTGCATCACTACGTAGTCCATACTTGGCAATCCAAAACGGACATATTCGCAATTTTTTTAGGGCTGCACTACTTAACTGTGTCCTTCATACTTTGTTCTTACAATACCAATCAAGAAAAGACACAATTTCGCGAGCAAAGCGAGCGCAAAAATTTTAGATTGCACTACGCTCCTTTTTAGTTTAAACTTGGCACCTACATTAGCGAAAACCAAAATTTTCGCGAGTGAAGCGAGCGCGAAAATATTTTGATCACACTACGCTTCTGTGTAGTCCATACTAATTGGTATAGACAAAAGCAATCTACAATCGACATTTACGCGAGCGAAGCGAGCGCAAAAAATTTCGATTGCACTACGCATATTTGTAGTTCATACTTGGCACCTACAGTAGCAACTGAAAACTGATATTTTCGCGAGCGAAGCGAGCATACTTGGTTACATTACACTCACAACAACAATTAAGAAATTTTCGCCAATGAAGCTAGCGCGAAAATTTTTACAATTTCATTGCATCACTATGTAGTCCATACTTGGCAATCCAAAACAGACATTTCGCAAAATTCTTTAGGGCTGCACTACATAACTGTTTCCTTCATACTTGGTTCTTCTTCTTCTTCTTCTTGAGGTGCCATCTCCTACCTGAGGTTGGCTATCATATTGGCTATTCGGACCTTACACACAACTGCGCGGAATAAGGATCGAGTACTCAGTCCGAACCATGTCCGGAGATTCTTGAGCCAAGAGGTCCGTCTTCTTCCAGGGGGTCTCCTACCTTGTATCTTCCCCTGTATTATTAGTTGGAGCAACTTGTACTTATCGCCACGCATTATATGTCCCAGATATTGCAGTTTTCGTTGCTTTATTGGTTCGTTATACTTGGTTCTTACACTACCAATCAAGAAGACACATTTTAGCGAGCGAAGCGAGCGCGAAAATTTTCGATTGCACTACGCTTCTTTGTAGTTCATACTTGGCACCCGCAGTAGCAACTGAAAACTGATATTATCGCGAGCGAAGCGAGCGCGAAGGTTTTTTGATCGCACTACGCCTCTGTGTAGTCCATATACAAATGAGTACATAATTTAATATAATTTTTTTACAAAACAAAGTATATATTTTTTTTTCTTAATTTTTTAAAACCACCTGGGAAGTACCCTTTCAAACAAAAAAGTAAGAATTTTCCAAATCAGTTCAGGCGCCTTCAAGTAATCGGTGAACATACATAAAAAAATTGAAAAAATAGATTCCGACGAATTGAGAATCTGCTCCTTTTTCGAAGTCGGTTAAAAAGAAATCTACAATCGACATTCTCGCAAACGAAGCGAGTGAGACATTTTTTACGATTGCCATAACTATGCCACTTTGTAGTCTTCACTTGGTTGGTACCTACAATATGAATTCATTATCGACATTTTGTAAACACCTACTATTTAGGTGGGTATTATCATCAGCAGCATCGGGATTGAGAAGTTGGTACCATTAGTAGTTGTAGCATGGGGAGGAGAAGGGAGGTGGATGATTCCTAAACCGAACCGAGCGATAATTAAATTAGCTGAATAGATTGATGCCATCTAAGAATACAAAGCTACTGTGGGAAATTTTAGTAAACGGAAAATGGAGACGCGAAATTTTTTACGGCTGCGTTATGCCACTACCCTAAGTAGTTCATACTAATTGTTACCTATCATTGGTGAGCAGTACCCAGCAGCATCAGAATTGAGTCCTCTTTTACGGCTCCACTACACTATTATATTTTAAATATTTGGCACCTATACAATATCAATTCACAATCGACAGTTCGTAAATATCCATGATTTAGGTGGGCAGTACACTGCACCATCAGGATTGAGGAGCTAGGGCCTGGAGGTCAGTGATATAGCCTAAAATTAGTATGTAATGAATAGCTTAGGTCAAGATATGGCTATGGTATGAATGTAATAAGATCTATATACGTATATATCGTATATATCGTATGCGAGTGACCTGGAACTATCCGAGAGAAGTTTTGTCCTCTATCTCCGATAATATCTAGCAGATCTTCACCAAAATTGATCATTGTATTTCTTGTCGTACACACTTTCAAATAAAGAAAGAATTATTAAAATCCGTTCAGATTTGACTGAGTTATGGAGTAAAATCAACAAAAAGTTTCATCCCCTATCCTAGAGTAACCTTATGTTTTATCGGGATAAAAACTATCCTATATGTTGACCCGGAGTATCAGCTACCGCTGTACTAAATTTCATTTAAATCCGTTCAGTAGTTTTCGCGTGAAGCGCGGACAGACAGACAGACAGACAGACAGACAGACAGACAGACAGACAAAAATTAAATAAAAATCTGTTTTGGGCTCAGTATCGATAGTCAAGCATCCCCCAATTAAAATTTTCAAAATATATTAAATGTACAGAAATCTTCCAGTTACAGTTTTATTATAAGTATAGATATTATTATGTAATAATAATGTTATATAAAATCACGTTGCAATAATTTTTTCTGACAACCGCACTGGTACATCGGTACGTGGTACAGTGTGAAGATCGTGAAGATCGAAATTTTTATCGTAATCCCCTCTGATAAGCTGTTATTGGGGCTAATCTGTTGTACACAATCTCTAAACTTAAATAAATACACAGGTCTAAATCTTGTTCTATCACAAGGGAAATGGGATATATCACAAAATACTAGGCACTTACTATTTGGCTTCTTCTTTCTTCTTCTTTATCAACCTATAGACGTCCACTGCTGGACAAAGGTCTCCTGCATGGACTTCCACAGGCTTCGGTCTTGCGCCGCTTGCATCCAGCGGCGCAAGACCAGACTCTTCGAACTAGCCCCCGCCCATTTTTATGATTGAATGAAATTATGGTACTCTTGTGGTAATTGTGCCTTTTAGCAAAATAGTTCGAAGAGCTGATGGTTGTTGGGGTCCCAAGGTGCTGGAGTGGTGACCCCGCACCGGGAAGCGCAGTGTTGGCAGACCCCCCACCAGGTGGACCGACGACATCAAACGAGTCGCAGGGAGCCGCTGGATTCAGGCGGCGCAAGACCGACCAGTGGAAGTCCATGCGAGAGACCTTTGTCCAGCAGTGGAAGTCTATCCGTTGAGAGAGGTCAATCATAACGATTCAAATCCTTACCCCTGTCGAAAATTCAGCGTGCGTTGCCTCACTTCATTTACAAGGGCGCTCATGCACCCAGCACTATAAATTGTCTTCTGTTCTATTTTGTATATAATGTAATGGTTTTTTTTCTATGTTTTGGTGTAATAAAGCATACTTTAACTACTAATGCTGCTACGACTACTGCTACTTCTACTACTGGTACCTACTACAAAAATTATAAATGCGAAAGTGTGTTTTTCTGTAACAGAAACGGAGCAAGAGATCGCATTAGCGGAAATCGGTGGGAAAACGGGCCCTTAATTTGGATTATACGGGTCTGCCAGCGAAATGCAAATTTAATTTGGTTTTTCGCAATTTGTAAACTAATACGACAAAGTCAGTGTCCAGTTTAAGAAATTAGTCAGAATATCGAGTTAGACGTGAGTTACTCACAAATTAGTCGATATTCTGACTAATTTCTTAAACTGGACACTTCAAGTAAAGATTTTTATATAAACCTGTGAAGATGATACTTCCATTGGCGCAATTAGAATGCCCTATGCCTACTTTGTTGTATTAGTTTACAAATTGCGAAAAACCAAATTTGAATTTGAATTTCGCGGGCAGTATCCGTATAATAGCTAGTGCCTCTATTACAAAGGTTTGCTGTTGAAACGAAAATGCAATGTCCGCTTGGCTTCAGGGAAATTTAATTTCAGTCTGGCACGTCAGTTGCTGCAGAATTTACATTTAGCTAAGTGACAGCGATAAATCTCTGAGGACACCTGACTAATCGGTTCAGATTTTTCATGTTATGAAGTCAGAACTAGTGATGTTAGTTTTATTAGGGAACTAGCTGATGCCCGCTAATTTTGATTCCCGTAGAAATTGTTCAATTTTTCGGGATAAAATATAGCGTATGTGCAATTTTGATGTTTAAGGTACTAGCTGATGCCCGCGACTTCGTCCGCGTGAATTTAGTTTTTAAAATCCCTCGGGAACTTTTTGATATTCCGGGATAAAAAGTAGCCTATGTCACTCTCCAGGTCCTCAACTATACTCATGCAAAAAATTACGTCGATCCGTAGCCCTGTTGCAGCGTGATTGAAGGACAAACCAACAAACCAACAAACAAACACACTTTCGCATTTATAATATTAGTAAGGATTACATTGTGAAGTTTCAAAATCCGTCCAGTAGTTTTTGCGTGAAAGAGTAACAAACACCAACCCATCCATCGATTCATCCATCCTGCATCCTTTTGCCTCTATAATATTTGTGTGACTAGTCACTAGATGATGCCCGCGGCTTTGTCCGCGTGGATTAAGGTTTTTTTTTAATTCCCGCAGGAACTCGTTAATTTTCTGGGATAAAATGTAGCCTATGTGTTAATCTTAGGTATGAGCTATCACTATTCGAAATATCAGCCAAATCGGTTCATTC
Organism: Oeneis ivallda; assembly: GCA_029955525.1. NCBI lineage: Eukaryota > Metazoa > Arthropoda > Insecta > Lepidoptera > Nymphalidae > Oeneis > Oeneis ivallda. The sequence continues at coordinate 3,462,361 of JARPMR010000017.1, read as the reverse complement.
GTTGTGGCGTGAAAGATTAACATCTATCCATCCATACATCCATCCTCACAAAGTTTCACATTTATAATATTAGTAGGAATATAGGAATAGGGTTTATATTATTAATTTAACTGTCTCGTCAGGGTACCAATTGTCAAAAAGTTATTCCATTGATCGTATTCGTATTCGATGACATTAGCGTCAAAGTAAAATAATCCTTGATTGTATTGATTTAAAATTACAAATTCAGCACAACCGATTTAATATGGAGCGTCATGGAGCGTGTCGTACGTACGTAAACGTATAGGAACGGCTACATGAAATTGAGCTCTAATTCAATGCTGTTATGGTTTACTTTACTTTAACGCTAATATCATCGAATACGATTACGATCAATGAAATAACTTTAGATAATCGCACCTCTGGTCCAGTGGAATGGTTTAGCTTCAAACTCTATCGTCAAAGATATAATAATTATTACCACCAAGTGATTTAGCGCTCCGGCACGATGGCGTGCTAAAACCGATTAGAGGAATGGGTTTAATTTACACTGTCCTTCGAAGTTAGCTCACTAGCATCGCAGGCTGCATCGTCTCGTATTTTACTAAGTCACCTTATTAGGATTCCGTATCCAAAGGGTGCCAACTGAACCCTATTACTGAGTCCGCTGTCCGTCCGTCCGTCAGCAGGCTGTATCTCTTGAACCGAAATAATCACAGAATATACATTTTTATTGCCAAATAATCCTGCTTCCTACTTCCTATCCTCATCATCATCATCATCATTATCAACCCATCATCGGCTCACTACTGAGCGAGGTCTCCTATCATAGAAGGGTTATAGGCCATAGTCCACCACACTGGCCCAATGCGAATTGGCGGACTTGACACACCTTCGAGAACATCATGGAGAACTCTCAGGTGTGCAGGTTTCCTCACGATGTTTTCCTTCACCGTTAAAGCATGTAGTATTTAATATCTTAAAGGCACTTAACTTCGAAAAGTCAGAGGTGCGTACCCGGGATCGAACCTGCGACCCCCCAAATAGGAGACCACAGTCGTAACCACTAGGCTATCACTGCTTATACTAATACTACTACTACTTCCTACTAATATTAAATGCGAAAGTTTGTGAGGATGGATGTATGGATGGATGTTTGCTACTCTTTCACGCCACAACGAATGAACCGATTTGGCTGAAATTTGGAATGGAGATAAATCATACCCAGGATTAGCACTGCTACATTTTATCCCGGAAAATTAAGATTTCCTACGGGAATCAAAAACCTTAATCCACTTGAACGAAGTCGTGGGCATCACCTAGTAAAAAAATAAAGTTAAATACTAAAGGTCTCCCTACAATAAACTTGTTCGATCTTAATAATAGCTGATAATAAATCTCGTACGATGCTACGGAACCTTTCTTAGGCGGGTCTGACTCGCACTTGGCTGATTTAATTTGTAATACATAGAAGTTTCAATAAGCACCCAATAGCCTATTCAGTATACAGATCAAGGACGCTAGTTGCAAATGGGTTCCCCAGAGACGAAGTAATTTGATTTTTTGAATGCATAATATTGTAGAGAACTTCCCAATTACACACACTGTTTCACTTCACATTACATGGAACAAATTTTTGAAAATCAAATTACTTATGTTGGACGAAGAAGTTTTTAAAATTATTTGCAAATATTTTCACACATTGTAGAGTCTGAATTGGGATTTACTAGGGCGTCGTGGCAACCTACTAGACATGAAAGATTAGATGATAGGAAGAATAAAAGGTTATATAAATTTTCCCCTTTCAGTGGTGGGGGGTTCGTCTACAAGTTTTCAAAAAATATGTAAAAAAAAAAAGCAATAACATGGAAATATTTGAGCGTATAAAATTTGATCGTTTAGGTGCCCCAACGTATCTCTGATAACTAAGCTACGATAATAATCTACCGGTTTGCATGATGGGAGTGGCCATATGGAAGAGTATAAAATAAAAAAAAAAGTGTGTACTATCTTAAAAATCGGCCAAGTGCGTGTCGGGCCTCGCTCTTTTAGGGTTCCGTACATATGACCAAATCTTTTTTTTAAACTAGATACATATTTAGATATCTTAGTTCTTAGAAAGTACTACATTAGCATATGGGGCAAAAATGCTCGTTTGTTTTGGTCACAACTTACAAACCGCATTATAAATCAGTGTTTTCAGTATTTGTTGTTTAAATACACTATATAGTACATAATATACCAAGCTTTCAAATTCCTACCTAGTTTATTTTTTGAGATAGACCCCCTAACAAAAATTGGTCTAAAAGCGACAACTTTGACGGCCCCCCATTTCTCCATTTTTGTAGCTAAAAAAATAAAAAAATATATATTTGAAGTCCACAGAAGCTCTAGACAATGGCACCCCACATGCCAGGGTAAAAAAAATAAAATTTTATTTCCACTCCTTTTCCATGTATGCAAGCCCCCTTTATTTTTTAATTTTATTTTATTTTTATTATTTTTTGTTATAGCGGCAAAAGAAATACCTACACAATATGTGAAAATTTCAACTGTCTACCTATTACGGTTTCCGAGATACAGCCCGCTGACAGACGGACGGACAGCGGAGGCTTAGTAATAGGTTCCCGTTGGCACCCTTTGGGTACGGAACCCTAAAAAGGAATACTATCTTTATGGTAGGGACTCCCTGCCCTATGATTCGATTGATGTCATCTATTTTGGAATAAATCTTTAACAATCAACCAAACAAACACTTTAGTAGAAAGTTAGCCCCTTATTTTAACTGCCTGACGACGAAGCCCCGGTTTCAAATCCCGAGTCGGGCCAAAACATGTTTTGGGTTTTCTGTCAAGAATTTCTTAGTTCTAGCCCAGAGTTATGAAGTGGACAGTATTTATGCTCTTGCCTCAGAGACATTACACCGTCGCTCCTGCACCTGATCTCTCTCCAGTCGTGACGGATTTCCGTCCCACCGCACTGTGAGAGTGAGGGAATAAAAGTGCACTTACGTTTGCCCACACACGTGTGCACTATAATATCTCCCGCGTGAATGACTTATCTCTGTGGAAATAGGCCGTGTTCGGATTTGCTCAGGAGGACATAATTATAAAGTACACCTTACATCACTTTTGTTAAAATTAATTTTAAATTAATTATACAGAAAATGAAACAGCACTTTCAGCACACTATTTCTCTGTCATCTCAGTCGGAAACAGTGTCGCTAGGGCCAGGTCAAGCAGCGCGTCTGGTGTTAATACTCTCACATTTTCAATATTAGTTCAGTATGCCAAGTGCTGTTGACACAGTTTTGAATCTGATTGTTATTAATCCAAGTATTGTTGATGTAGCAATCTGAATGTAATTTTATACTAAGATTTATTTATCATCCGATTTGATTAGTTCTAACCGCATACGTAATATTGATTCAAAATGTGTTTGCTTGCTGGTTTGTCCTTCTATCATGCAGCAACAGACAACAACGAATCAACGTGATCAACAGATTAACAGATCAACGTGATCAACGGATCAGCAGATTAACAGATCAACGTGATCAACGGATCAACAGAGCAACGGATCAACGTGATCAATGGATCAACAGATTATCGGAGCAACGGATCAACGTGATCAACGGATCAACAGATTATCGGAGCAACGGATCAACGTGATCAACGGATCAACAGATTAACAGAGCAACGGATCAACGTGATATTGGATCAACGTGATGAGCTATTTTAACTAATTTAACATCTGTGGCCTCACTCGGGTCACAGCTGAAAATCAGCGTCCCACTTTGTATGCGTGTTTGCGTGTGTGAAGTGAGTCATTATGCTAAGCTATACGCCCTGTCTGGGTGGTTTCACAGGCAATTAATGTTACATTTGTTTATTTTTTGTCTGTGGCACCATTAATGAATAGATTAATTTTCTTTCTTTCTTTCAAACCTGCATGCCTGAGATAATTTTCTTCATAATGTTTTAAAGGTGTGTTAAGTTTCCCTATCTGCGCTTGACCAGCGTAGGTGGATCTAGAACATTCTGAGAGGAGACCCATGCTCAGTAGTTGGCCGGCAGTGGGTTGAGATGATTAGGATGGTAAAGTCCATCATCCATCAGCCTGTATTCATCCACAGCTGGAAATAGGCCTTTCCGAGAGCGCGCCACCAAACACGGACCTCCGCCTTCCTCCGTCAACCCCCCATTTCCCGCCACCTTCTTAAGGTCATCACTCCAGCGAGCTGTAGGTCGTCCTACACTGCGCTTGCCGGTACGCGGTCTCCACTCCAGAACACGTCCGCCCCATCGGCCATCGGTTCTGCGACATATTGGCATGACTTGCCCACTGCATGGTACAAATAAAATATCGCACTCTAATGCTTAGAACAGAAGTTTCTTACAAAGTTCCGCTCAAAACGTAGGTTCAAAACCATCATTAAATGTGGTGCCATGTAATTATTTTCTAGTATTAGTACTGATAATTAAGTTTTTGATGGTTATATGGATGAATTATTACACCCTTTCACAGCACAGTACGTCATTTACATTATTACAAATCATTACAATAAGAGATCTTTCCAAGTCTTAGAGGCACGATTCACATGTGCTCCTCAATACCTGTAGCTATTCAGACATAATAACATGTACTATTCATTTATTTTGTACGTTTACCTTTTAACCTTAGTTACTTTTAAATTACCTATATATAACTATTTAATTTTATATTACCCCCAATTTATCTATGTATCAACTGTTAACCGAAACACATGTTAATATCTGTATGTATTCATTTATTTCTTTTTCTTATTACTTATCTTGTATAACAGCTGTCTCGTGGTTGGCTCGCGATTTCATTTGAGGCTATGCCTGAAAATCAGCGCTCAGAATTTTAATGTTGCAGCATTATGCTGAGGCAGTAGCCTTTTCAGCTTTAACATTTAGGAAGAATTTATTATTAAATTATTTAGTGATTAAGTTTTTGTCTGTATATTTTTAAAGACCTTTTTGTTAAAAGCTGAAAAAATGTTTATTTATTTATTCATTTTTTAAATAATTTTCTGTGCATGTCGTACTAACGCGAAGTTACTGCGTAGTCGGCCTTTAAAGGCTTTCTATACTATTGCACTTCTAAGCGTTGTAGTTTCGATGATCGCACTCACGTGTGAACTAGCATCAAAAAAAGTCGCAGTCTTAAAAGAAAGTGAGCTAACTCGCACGTCAGTTGTTGTATTAGCACAATAAGACCATTTCGCTCGGAAAGATGGCTCACAATAAAAAACATCTCAGAAAGAAACTCCCGTCTATTCCCGCCGTGCATGTATTTGAATGCCGGGCGACTTCACGATAGCTTTTAAGGGTAAACGGTGCTGCTTGCTACACAAAGTCGTTTTGTTTAAACAACAATTCTGATTCTTAAAGGTAATGTTTTCATTATGAGAAGATAATGAATTATTTCCATAATATTGTGTTATAGATGCGCGCTTATTTATTACTAGATGGTTCTAACATGTGGCGAGAGATGGCGTTGATTATAAAAGGTAAAATGTTTTCATTATTAGAAGATAATATTTTCATAATATCGTTTAAATAGGTACCATAATTTTATGATCGACTTGGAAAATGTACTCGTGAATGCTGTGTACATAATTCTAGTAAAAATATCTGTAATATAATAAATAAATATTATCTGTAAATAAAGGAGTGGAATTTTTTGTAAATAATCATAATAAACTATACCACCATGGTACCATAATTATAATTTATTAAAAGGAACTTCGTTCCAACCGAGTATTCCACGACATTCTCGCATATTTTTTTCTAATTTTTTTTTAAAGAATAAGTATTAACCAAGCTGAAGTATTATTAACCTCCTATTATCTCTAAATAAGCGGAAAGCTTATTTAGAGATAATAGGAGTTAGGAAAGCTTATTTAGAGTACCAGTAACATATTGTACCATCATACAGATTTTTCTGGTTTGTAGCGCATTATGTTCTTCTTCTTCTTTGTCAACCGATAGACGTCCACAGCAGGACAAAGGTCCCTTGCATGGCCTTCCACTGGTCTCGGTCTTGCGCCGCCTGAATCCAGCGGCTCCCTGCGACTCGTTTGATTTTATGTGGGGGGACACCTTGGGAGGGGGGGGGGGGGGTCTGCCAACACTGCGCTTCCCAGTGCGGGGTCACCACTCCAGCACCTTAGGACCCCAACTACGTAGTACTATTATATATTCTGTGCCCCAACGACCATCAATTTTCGTACTTTGTGTCCCGCCCATTTTCACTTCAGATTCGCGAAATGCTAAGCCATGTCGGTGTCTTTGGTTCGCCTACGGATTTCCTCATTTCTGATTTGATCTCGCAGGGATACTGCGAGCATAGTTCTCTCCATCGCCCGCTGAGTGATCCTGAGCCTTCTTATAACACTGCATACATAGCATAGTATCGATTGTATTGTAAACTTGTTTTGAAAAGAGCAACCGCCGAGTTTCTTGCTGGTTCTTCTCGACAGGAAGGGCATTCCGAACCAGTGGTAGACTCATCGACGATTCAAGAGCACTTGTAAAAGTTTATTTGAATAAAAAACATTTCTATTATATTCTATGAGGCCCACAGTTAGTGATCATAATATTTTTATAAGGGATTATAACAAACGAATTTTGTTTTTCCTTGAGTATAATAGAACTCCGCAAAGTAACACCTGCTTCTGTCTAATAGCTGATAGTTTCCTAATAGACCAGGGTAGAAGCCTTAAAAAATAATAAAAAGTGAAAAAAAATAATAGTAGGATGAAACCCATTGGAAAAGGAAGAGAATGCAATAAAAATGAAAGGAAAAATAAATTACGGGCGATCTGAGGTAGGGAAGTGGGGGGAGGGGGGGTTTAAGGGTAAAAAACGGTTTATCTCGATTTCCGGAAAAAATACAAGTCCTATGGAAAAAAGTTAAATGGCAAAGTTGTAGGTAATAAAAAGATCTACAACTTTTGTATTTAGCCTTTTTTCACATAACCTCAAAATGTATGTGAAAAATTCAAATAACCAAGTTTTTGGTTTTTTATTTTTATCTTTTACAAAAAACAATATTTTTTCACGAAATTTGGTAAAAACTTACCTTTTTATGTCCCAAACACACTGTAATTTTTCTGATTTTAAATATTAATTTTTTTCACCTTTTTTTTTGACTTAATATTGAAAAAGCACCTTATTTTCAATCGAAAATTCACCCGTCAAAATATCTGCTTTTTTAAAAAAGTCGGTGAGCTTTTTATTCGCTGAAATCTCTACATTCTGATGGTGTAAAAATATTTTTTTTTTGTAAAAGATAAAAATAAAAAACCAAAAACTTGGTTATTTGAATTTTTCACGTACATTTTGAGGTTATGTGAAAAAAGTCTAAATACAAAAGTTGTAGATCTTTTTATTACCTACAACTTTGCCATTTAACTTTTTTCCATAGGACTTGTAGTTTTTCCGGAAATCGAGATAAACCGTTTTTTAACCTTAAACCCCCCCTCCCCCCCACTTCCCGACCTCAGATCGCCCGTAATTTATTTTTCCTTTCATTTTTGTTGCATTCAATTCCTTTTCAAATGGGTTTCATCCTACTATAATTTTTTTTGTTTTCAAAAATTATCTACCCTGGACTATAAGCCGTGTGTCGCAACTGGCAGTGTTAAGCGACTAAGCGCACGCCTGTGTACAGCGCTTGTAACTGTACCTCGGCATTATGTAAATGAATACAAGATAAGGCGTTCATCTAGATTCCGCGCGCGGTTCGCATCGCATCGTTTCATTGCTGGGTGGTGTGTGGAATTATTTAATTGGAAAGTAAGCAGTGATAGCCTAGTGGTTAGGACTGTGGTCTGCTATTCGGAGGGGTCGCAGGTTCGATCCCGGGTATGCCCCTCTGACTTTTCGGAGTCAAGTGCGTTTAAGCAATTAAATGTCACTTGCTTCAACGGTGAAGGAAAACATCGTGAGGAAACCTGCACACTTGAGACTTCTTCATAATGTTCTTGAAGGTGCGTTAAGTCCGCTAATTCGCATTGGGCCAGCGTGGTGGACTATGGCCTATAACACTTCTCTGAGATGAGACCTGCGGTCAGTAGTGAGCCGTTGATGGGTTGCTAATGATGATGATGATGATGAATGTGTGGAATTAATTAATAGAAGCACCTCGCCTCGCCTTGATTGTGGAGTTGTAGTTGGGATTTCGTAGTTTTACAGTATTTGAGAAGCGCAATATTGGCAGAGCCTCCCCACTAGGTGGACCGACGACGTCAATATGAGTCTCAGGGAGCCATTGGATGCAGGCGGTGCAAGACCGAGGCCCGTGGAAGCCCATCCAAGAGACCTTTGTTCAACAGTAGACGTCTATCCTTACGTGTTGTTCTCTCAAATATAGTTGAGCGAAGCAACGGCTGGGTCATGCGTCATGCTCCTGAACGGGTGCAACCGGCGGGAATGGGGCTACTTTGTGTCTGTCCATTGTAAGTAGGAATGCAATTTTGGAAATACTGCGTACATAGTACTTTACTAGTCATAGTATTTTTGTAAACTTGTTTTGAAAAGAGCTAGCGCCGAGTTTCTTGCTGGTTCATCTCGGCAGGAAGGGCATTCCGAACCAGTGGTAGAGTCCGACGATTCAAAAGCATTTGTAAAATAATTATAATGTTCATTTGCAGGTGACTAAATACATACATCCAATACTATATTAAACCTAAACTGCGGTGGCTTGGATGGGCTTTTAGATTTTAATTAGTTTTTATTTTAGTTTTAATTTTGGAGTAAAAGGTTTAATATAGTATTGTATATATGTATTTAGTCACCTGCAAATGAACGTTATAATTATTATCAAAAAATTCGTAAAAAGTTTATTTGAATAAAAAATATTTTTATTCTATTTCTATTCTATTCTATTCTATTAGTTGATAAAGAAGAAGATGGTATTTGTACTGCAAATCATATCAGATATGAGGAGATCCGTAGGAGACCCAGAGTTACCGGCAGCTCATTGAGACGCGAAGTTGAAAAGGCGTTTTAATCTTTCTTTTAAAAGTCTTTCTAGCACAAGTATCACTGAAAAGTCCATGGGAATCTTTAGGTTTACAAAAGTATTAGTGCTACGAAAAGTTACGTAGAACGTAACTTGCTACGGTAAAGTGCTACGAGTATTCAAATTGGCAGAATTGAAAGTTGGTAACGAGTTGGTAAGAATAAAGTACTTACTAAGAGTTTACTTACGAGTACTTCTAACTTAGTATACACTAGTTACAAACTCTTAGAACATTTGGCTAGCCGCTAGACTATATTTCTTGTACAAGGTTCAAGATTGATCGATTTGGATCTAGCCAGGACTGGTCTCATCTGTTGACTTTGTGGACTACATGGTTAGGTTAGTGTAAAAAGTACCAAAAGCAATAATGTAACTTAGCGTGAAACATTCATAATAAATGAATAAATAAATAAAATAAATAATATTTTTTTTACTTTGAAACATTTTTACATAATAATATAAATGTCAAAATTCAAAAATTCAAAATTATTCAGTTATATCAGTTCAACAGTTCAGCAATATAGCCACATCTGCAAAGCTCGGATTAATTAAGATTCGGATAAATGTGGCCTTATTCCGTTTATCTTTTTCATTACCAATACTGGATCCGGATATTAAAAATTTCGCAAAAGTTTTTAATATCTGTTTAAATTGCAACTGAACTGAGTAAGTATTCGATCCCGATCCCGAAAGAATTTTGAATTTAGAATTATAGGCATTTGAAAGAAGCGTAAAGACGTAATATTATGAGATATTAAAAGAGTATCAGCACTTTGAGACCCCAACGGCTACCAGTTCTTCAAACTAAGTGCCTCGCCCATATTTTCCACTTTACGACTCATTCCCGATTCGATCTCGCAGGCATACTCCGAGCATAGCTCTCTCCTTTGCCCGATGAGTAACCCTATCTTCATAAGAAGCTTCATAATCGGGTAATCATTGTAAGTTTTATTGTATTAAGTATTAATAATAATATGTAATTCCACGTTTATATTGCGATCCCCCATCTCTCAGTTCATTTAACAAGTTATTTCTTTAAAGGTTACCTGGAAAAGACCACTCTTAGTGATAAGGTCGCCGTTTGTATACAAGATTTAGGGCCATTTTCACCACCTTCTGATAAGTGTCGGATAGCTTATACGCATATTTTGTCTTTATCACTTGACATAAAGTAAAAAAGTGACAAAATTTACGGTTAGGCTATCCGACACTTATCAGAAGGTGGTTATACAGGCCCTTAATGTATAACCTCAACTCCTGTATTTGTATTCCTATTCATAAGTAGAGACTGAGATTTAATATAAACAGAGTACATAAATTGACCATCAAAGGCGCGACTGTGTCCGTAAAACGGAAAATATACCAATATCCATCCCCTATTGTTTCCTCTGAATATATCGGCAGTACTATAAAAAGTTTACGGTCTAACATCTGTCGGTTTTATTATGTGTAGGAGGGGAGATAAAAGGAAACGTCAAACTGTACTATCGGAACGGTTTGAGACCAGTTGAAGCGATAGAAATCGCAGCATGCATTTTAAGTCTTGAATAGCGCTAGAGGTATAGGGTTCTTTTTTTTTTCTTTTTTTTATCATTTTATTTTGCAAGAATTGTACATGAAATATAGACATATTAACATAGGTATGTCAAAACGTGGACTGAAACCGAAATGTTGACGGTTCACAAACCCCACCCGTACCTAGCACTATTGTCGTACCTAATCCATTCACAAGTTTTAGTTGAATGAGAAAGGGGAGTCATGTTCAGCATGGGTAAAATTATTAAAAAAAATTTACTTAAACCACATTGCCTATCACCTATGCTTTACAAATCTTCTTTTGGGGGAACCTAACTTTTTTAACTAAGCAACGGGAGAATAAATAAAAATAAAAGTTCTAATAAACTAACTCTGCTTTTTCTTTAGCCACCGCACGATCGGTATATTTACCAAAATCTTAGGTTGGGTTGGGGTTGTACATAAATATTCAGGTGCCCGGACCGGTCACTTATGTTCTATTGGGTTAATATACCTAACTTAAGTTAAAAAAATAATAATAACATCAACAACGAGAACCTCGTGAGAGCTGAGACTTCGCTTAAGAATTACTATATTATGTGCTGATCGTTTGAACAGCTATTTACTCAAAGTATTTTCAAGTTTACCACTATCCATTAATTAATATTTGATATATTCAAGCAATCCTGGATAGTCAGCCTTAGATCAACATTATGTATTTTACATATTGTATGCATCATAATAAAACGAAGGTTTCAGAGATTGATTCAACAAAAAAAACCTTTACTGTGATGGATTGCAACCAGTCATAAAGCCCAATGTTGTTTTAATACTTTGACCTTTAAGTATACCTAAGAGGTTATTCCAGCAACTGCGTCTATCATCATCATCATCATCATCAGCAACCCGTCCACGGCTCACTACTCCGTCGCAGCGCAGGTCTCCTCTCAGAGAAGGGTTATACGCCATAGTCTACCACGCTGGCCCAATGCGAATTGGCAGACTTCACACACCTTTGAGAACATTATGAAGAACTCTCAAGTGTGTAGGTTTCCTCGCGATATTTTCCTTGACCGTCGAAGCTTGTTATATTTCATTTCTTAAACTCATTTAACTTGGAAAAGCCAGAGGTGCGTGCCACACACACACACACAGTCTTAACCACTAGGCTATCAATGCTTATTTATATATCTTCTATACATATAATAAAACTGTAACTGGAAGATTTCTGTACATTTAATATATTTTGAAAATTTTAATTGGGGGATGCTTGACTATCGATACTGAGCCCAAAACAGATTTTTATTTAATTTTTGTCTGTCTGTCTGTCTGTCTGTCTGTCTGTCTGTCTGTCTGTCTGTCTGTCTGTCCGCGCTTCACGCGAAAACTACTGAACGGATTTAAATGAAATTTAGTACAGCGGTAGCTGATACTCCGGGTCAACATATAGGATAGTTTTTATCCCGATAAAACATAAGGTTACTCTAGGATAGGGGATGAAACTTTTTGTTGATTTTACTCCATAACTCAGTCAAATCTGAACGGATTTTAATAATTCTTTCTTTATTTGAAAGTGTGTACGACAAGAAATACAATGATCAATTTTGGTGATGATCTGCTAGATATTATCGGAGATAGAGGACAAAACTTCTCTCGGATAGTTCCAGGTCACTCGCATACGATATATACGATATATACGTATATAGATCTTATTACATTCATACCATAGCCATATCTTGACCTGAGCTATTCATTACATACTAATTTTAGGCTATATCACTGACCTCCAGGCCCTAGCTCCTCAATCCTGATGGTGCAGTGTACTGCCCACCTAAATCATGGATATTTACGAACTGTCGATTGTGAATTGATATTGTAGGTGCCAAATATTTAAAATATAATAGTGTAGTGGAGCCGTAAAAGAGGACTCAATTCTGATGCTGCTGGGTACTGCTCACCAATGATAGGTAACAATTAGTATGAACTACTTAGGGTAGTGGCATAACGCAGCCGTAAAAAATTTCGCGTCTCCATTTTCCGTTTACTAAAATTTCCCACAGTAGCTTTGTATTCTTAGATGGCATCAATCTATTCAGCTAATTTAATTATCGCTCGGTTCGGTTTAGGAATCATCCACCTCCCTTCTCCTCCCCATGCTACAACTACTAATGGTACCAACTTCTCAATCCCGATGCTGCTGATGATAATACCCACCTAAATAGTAGGTGTTTACAAAATGTCGATAATGAATTCATATTGTAGGTACCAACCAAGTGAAGACTACAAAGTGGCATAGTTATGGCAATCGTAAAAAATGTCTCACTCGCTTCGTTTGCGAGAATGTCGATTGTAGATTTCTTTTTAACCGACTTCGAAAAAGGAGCAGATTCTCAATTCGTCGGAATCTATTTTTTCAATTTTTTTATGTATGTTCACCGATTACTTGAAGGCGCCTGAACTGATTTGGAAAATTCTTACTTTTTTGTTTGAAAGGGTACTTCCCAGGTGGTTTTAAAAAATTAAGAAAAAAAATATATACTTTGTTTTGTAAAAAAATTATATTAAATTATGTACTCATTTGTATATGGACTACACAGAGGCGTAGTGCGATCAAAAAACCTTCGCGCTCGCTTCGCTCGCGATAATATCAGTTTTCAGTTGCTACTGCGGGTGCCAAGTATGAACTACAAAGAAGCGTAGTGCAATCGAAAATTTTCGCGCTCGCTTCGCTCGCTAAAATGTGTCTTCTTGATTGGTAGTGTAAGAACCAAGTATAACGAACCAATAAAGCAACGAAAACTGCAATATCTGGGACATATAATGCGTGGCGATAAGTACAAGTTGCTCCAACTAATAATACAGGGGAAGATACAAGGTAGGAGACCCCCTGGAAGAAGACGGACCTCTTGGCTCAAGAATCTCCGGACATGGTTCGGACTGAGTACTCGATCCTTATTCCGCGCAGTTGTGTGTAAGGTCCGAATAGCCAATATGATAGCCAACCTCCGGTAGGAGATGGCACCTCAAGAAGAAGAAGAAGAAGAACCAAGTATGAAGGAAACAGTTATGTAGTGCAGCCCTAAAGAATTTTGCGAAATGTCGGTTTTGGATTGCCAAGTATGGACTACATAGTGATGCAATGAAATTGTAAAAATTTTCGCGCTAGCTTCATTGGCGAAAATTTCTTAATTGTTGTTGTGAGTGTAATGTAACCAAGTATGCTAGCTTCGCTCGCGAAAATATCACTTTTCAGTTGCTATTGTAGGTGCCAAATATGAACTACTAATAAGCGTAGGGCAATCGAAAATTTTTGCGCTCGCTTTGCTCGCGAAAATGTCGTTTGTAGATTGCTTTTGTCTAGATACCAATTAGTATGGACTACACAGAGGCGTAGTGCGATCAAAATATTTTTGCGCTCGCTTCGCTCGCGAAAATTTCGGTTTTCGCTTGCTAATGTAGGTGCCAAGTAGGAACTAAAAAGGAGCGTAGTGCAATCTAAAATTTTTGCGCTCGCTTTGCTCGCGAAATTGTGTCTTTTCTTGATTGGTATTGTAACCAAGTATGAAGGACACAGTTAAGTAGTGCATTCCTAAAAATTTGCGAAAACTTCGATTGCCAGTTATGGACTACATAGTGATGCAACGTAATTGTAAAAAAAAACGCGCTCGCTTCGCTCGCGGAAATGTATTTTCTTCATTGTTGTTGTGAGTGTAAACCAAGTATGGAGTACATAGTTAAGTAGTGCATTCCTAAAAAATTTCGCGCTCGCTTCGCTCGCGACAGCGTCGGTTTTGTGTTGCTTATGTAGGTGCCAAGTATGGACTACATAGTGGCGTAGTGCAATCGTAAAAAATGTCGCACTCGCTTTACTTGCGATAATGTCGATTATAGATTGCTTTTGTCTATACCAATTAGTATGGATTACACAGAAGCGTACTTAATGCGATCAAAAAATCTTTGCGCTTGCTTCGCTCGCGAAAATATCAGTTTTCAGTTGCTACTGTAGGTGCTAAGTATGAACTACAAATAAGCGTAGAGCAATCGATAATTTTTGCGCTCGCTTCGCTCGCGAAATGTGTCTTTCTTCATTGATACTTTTTAGAACCAAGTATGAATGACACAGTTATGTAGTGCAGCCCTAAAAATTTTGCGAAATGTCCGTTTTGGACTACATAGTGATGCAATGAAATCTTAAAAATTTTCGCGCTCGCTTCGTTGGCGAAAATGTCTTTTCTTAATTGTTGTTGTGAGTGTAAACCAAGTATGGAGTACATAGTAAAGTAGTTCTGAAAATTTCGCGCTTGCTTCGCTCGCGATAACGTCGCTTTTGTGTTGCTTATGTAGGTGCCAAGTATGGACTATATGGTGGCGTAGTGCAATCCTTAAAATGTCGCACTGGCTTTACTAGCGATAATGTCGATTATCTATAGATTGCTTTTGTAGATACCAATTAGTATGGGCTACACAGAGGCGTAGTGCGATCAAAAAATTTTCGCACTCGCTTCGCTCACGAAAATTTCGGTTTTCAGTTGCTACTGTAGATGCCAAGTATAAACTAAAAAGAAGCGTAGTGCAATCGAAAATTCTCGCCTGCATCACTGGACTGTAGTCCAGTGATGCAGGCGAGAATGAAGACCAGTTGCCAATCAATCATTGAAGACCAGTTACCAACTCCTCAATCCTGATGCTGCTGGTCCTGCCTAAATTGTGGGTATTTACAAAATTTCCATTTTGAATTGATATTGTAGGTTTGCAGGTACCAAGTAGGTACAGAATATTATATAGTGGCGTAGTACAATCGTAAAAACCTCACGATTAACATAAAACAATTCTTTTTTATTACTTTTTCCACGCGGACGAAGTCGCGGGCATCAGCTAGTCTATATATATAAAAGAAAGTCGTGTTAGTTACACTATTTATAACTCAAGAACGGCTGAACCGATTTCGCTGAAAATTGGTGGGGAGGTAGCTTAGAACCATGAGACGGACATAGGATACTTTTCCCCGTTCGACCGCGTTTCCGTCAAGTCACTATAAAACGTGGTATAACAAAAACGCATCTGACATGGAATAACAAAACGCAAATGACAGTGGAATAACAAAACGTAAATGACAGCTAAACGTAATTTTGTCTTTGGTTAAGTATGGTAAAAAATTTGACAATTATAAACGTAATTGATAATATGATCAGTAATATGTTTTCTCTTTGAATAATTATTAACAATGCCGCGAGCAAGACGATCAAATATTTCCTGCTACAAAGCTACGGATTGACGTGATTTATTGGATAGGTATAGTTGAGAACCTGGATGGTGACAAAGATTTCCCGCGGGATGTTATGAACTAAATCCACGCAGACGAAGTCGCGGGCATCAGCTAGTTATTTATAAGAATCTTGTGTCGCTTTTATGCAGCGCTTAACATTGAATCGTTTAACTTATTATGTTCACCTAATAGGAGGTCTTCCAATTCATCTTTCAATGCTACATTTCTCGTGCGAGGTCACCAATCGAGCACTTTGGGACCCCAATATCTAGGTTCTTCGCGCTATGTGCCCCTTTCATTGCTATTTCAGTACCAAGACTCGGTAAATAATACAATATTTATTTGAAAGGAAATATTTAGGTATGTTTATGTTACATTTAAGAAGAGCTTATGCCAATTAGACAAGACTGTAAGCTGATGTTTTGATTATAAAAACAGAATTCTGAAACAAGAACGATTCTCTTTGTGACAGGATTTTTCAGTAGTATTTCTCTTGATTAAAAGTGGGTATTTTTATGTTGAAGACAGGTTTTATTTAGGTTGTAATGTTTAATTTAGTTCATTCTCTTATATTATATTAAGTACTAGATCATGCCCGCGATTTCGTCCGTGTGGATTAGGGTTTTTTGATTCCCGCGGGAACCCTTTAATTTTCCGGAATAAAATGTTAATCCAGGGAATAATCTATCTCCATTCCAAATTTCAGCCAAATCGGTCCAGTAGTTTTGCGTGAAAGAGTAACAAACATACACACAAACTTTCTCCTTTAAAATATATTTTAAAGGAGAAAGTTTGTGTGATGTGATAGTGCGAAGTGTGATATCCTTACTATCCTTAGTACCTAATATTTTAAATAGAAAAGTGTGTTTATTTTTTTTGGTTTATTAGTTGGTCCTTCGACCACGTAGTAACGTAGCAACAGAGCGGTATAGTTAAGGACTTGGAGAGTGACAAAGACTACATTTTATCGCGTAAAAGAGAAGAATCGCGCGGGATTTTCAAAAACCTGCCTCGACGCTTACGAAGTATTTAAAATTAGTTATTTGATTATTTCTACAAATAACGAGGTCAGAATACTGGTTTGGAATAATACCAGAGAGCTCGTCAGTTAAAATACGGCTCAAGAAAACACTTCGAGAATTTGTAATTCCTCGCCTTACAAGATTGCAGCCAAAAATGCGTGGTATGAAACAAATCGACGTTTCAGGAAGATCCTTATTGCGACCGTAAAAAGGCGATATTCGATCGGCCGCAATTGCAATCGTTTAAAGACTTGGATAGACAACCCGGGCAGTGACGCTGTGAAATAAACGCTAATAGAAGTCGTAGGTTATGAGATTGCAGATGGTATGCATTATGAGCAAAATCATCATCATCATCATTAGCAACCCATCAACGGCTCACTACTGAGCGCAGGTCTCCTCTCAGAGAAGGGTTATAGGCCATAGTCCACCACGCTGGCCCAATGCGAATTGGCGGACTTCACACACCTTCAAGAACATTATGAAGATCTCTCAGGTGTGCAGGTTTCCTCACGATGTTTTCCTTCATCGTTGAAGCAAGTGATATTAAATTGCTTAAACGCACTTGACTCCGAAAAGTCAGAGGTTCCCGGGATCGAACCTGTGACCCAACGAATAGGAGACCACATTCCTAAGCACTAGGCTATCACTGCTGAACAAAATACCAGCGATTAAATAGCAGTTTGAATGCGATTTTAGTGCAGTTATCACAACTATCGACTGACAACGCAGTCCGATCAGCAATCATGCAGTTCTAGTAGTACGGGTACACAGTATTATCAACTCGGCTTGGCAACGTTTTGAAAGCTCTGCGATATGTTTGATTGGGCTTTTTGTAGTAATAATGCGATAGGCTTAGGCTACGGGGTTTCTACTATTTTTTGGTGACTTTTTTGTTAATGGGTTTTTAAGACTTCTGCCAGATTCTCACAGTATTTTTCACACAAAAGAATAACAATATAACAATACATTCGGAGTTGTCAATAGTTTACCTTAGAGTTATTGTAATACATAATTATTAACGCTTCCACGCATCGCATAAGTCTCGCGATCTGTTTGTTGAGGTCTTGAACTTAAGACAAATTCCCGTTTTCTATCTGAACAGTTCTTGAGAATACGGAGTAGGGACTATTTTGGGTATACTCCAAGTCTTGCAAACTAGCGTAACTGGGAACCTGCTCGATCTTAAAACAAACTTATCGTTTACATCGAACGCAACTCTTATTACCAAGCAATAAAATTTATATTTGCACCTTCAGATAACGTGTATTGTTGTAAGAACTTCGATAAGTTTTGGAATGAAGAATCAAAGTTGCATCGTGAGCAATTTGAAGCACAATACAATTTCGTAAATCATTGCTAGACTAATTGGAGTACTGGAACTTTTATTTTCCAGACGTTAACAGGAGGAAATTATTTTCTATAAACGTTAATGATTCTGGGAAACTTTTTGATAAAGTTTTATGAAAATAATTAATATTTTTTGCGCTAGATTAACATAATTTAATTTCAAGTAAGAACCCGCATTAAAATTGGTCTATCGGTTTGAGATAAAAATATGTTCTCGACTACGCCTCAAGAAGGTCCAAAAGTCATTTGCGGGAATGGGCGTTACGTTCTAGGAGATGAATGTTCGAATGAAAGTTCTTCATTTTGAAGTTATTTTTCAAGTTTTATCCATGAAACTTGGTATATTGGCTTTCGATTGAAAATAAATAAGTACGTGTTTCACAGTTTTTGAAAGTTCCACCCAAAACCTATTTCCACGCGGACGAAGTCGCGGGGTTAAATCTAGTATCAAATAAAAATAAAAAAAGTTTTTCACCAGAATTAGAAAGTGGAAGTGGAAGTGGTATGTATTTTGCTTAAAAAAACAGTCAAACCTGCCTTCAAAAGAAAAATGGTAAGAACAACGTTTAAAATTCAAATTAACAAGTCCAAAGTTAAACAACCCCTGTCTTAGAGCCGTGCGAATCAAATTTAGGTTCGTAACTTCTGCGTGACGACTTAATTTCGCTTGAAATAAGCGATGAGTTAATTTACCTTAATATATAGAGCCAGTATAAATACAGCAAGACTTTCAAAAAAAATCTTCGCGCGTTCACGCGTCACCTTAAATACGCGTTTTGTACTAAAGAAATTTATTAAGCTACTAGCTGATGCCCGCGACTTCGTCCGCGTGG
The DNA here is from genome assembly GCA_029955525.1 of Oeneis ivallda. Classification (NCBI taxonomy): domain Eukaryota; kingdom Metazoa; phylum Arthropoda; class Insecta; order Lepidoptera; family Nymphalidae; genus Oeneis; species Oeneis ivallda. The sequence continues at coordinate 3,443,345 of JARPMR010000017.1, read as the reverse complement.
ATTCAGTTTTTAAAATCCCGAGGGTACTCTTTGATTTTCCGGGATGCTTTACACTCTACAGGTTCTCAACTATACCTATCCAAAAAAATCACGTAAATCCGTAGGTTTTTTGCAGCGTGATTGACGGACAAACCAACAAAGACAAAATTACGTTTAGCTGTCATTTACGTTTTGTTATTCCACTGTCATTTGCGTTTTGTTATTCCATGTCAGATGCGTTTTTGTAATACCACGTTTTATAGTGACTTGACGGAAACGCGGTCGAACGGGATAAAAAGTATCCTATGTCCGTCTCCTGGTTCTAAGCTACCTCTCCACCAATTTTCAGCCAAATTGGTTCATCCGTTTTTGAGTTATAAATAGTGTAACTAACACCACTTTCTTTTATATATATAAGATTGCATAGCTTTTATCGCGGCCTTTGAACTAGGACAAACAGTTTGAGCGTGGCGACCGAATCAAGAAATTCCGTAACGAAAAAACCTAACACCGTCGTTCAGTAAGCGTTCAACATTTTAGAAGTTCACATTTAGCTCTGTTTGGCGCAGTGGCCAACGGCCGCTTTCTTTAGATGTCGCAGGTTGGAATCTCACTCGCGAAGTAGTGACAGTGGGCTTTTCTTGTTTGTTTGTTTTTTAATTATTTTTTGCATAATTTTTATTATGCAAAAAAAATATTGCATAAATATTATACTTGCAAAAAATGCTATGCAATAGCTTTACCGTGGCAGTCCCCGAGTCTTACTTAATTTTTTTATACTACACCTACTACTTTTCATGTATTTAATCTATTTTATACTGTATGCAGTGTGAATTCAAAATATCTATAGTGAAAAATGAAAATCTCTTGCCCGAGAAATCTAGAAATCAATAAATACAATAAAGCATTTTAAGAAGATTTATTACAGTGGAAAAGCTAGAAGAATACTACTTTGAGTTTTAATAATTGTACTCGTATAAACTTCAATTAAAAGATGTGTCTATTATTTTCCTCTAAATGATTTGTCTATTATTTTCTTCGTAGGTGTAGTAAAGCATTATGTATCACTCGGGAGAAAGTACGATTCCTAACTCGGGTGTGAGCTATCTCCATTCCAAATTTCTGCCTTCAGCCAAATCCGTCCAGTAGTTTTTGCGTGAAAGAGTAACAAACACACACACACACACACACACACACACACACACACACACACAAACTTTCGCCTTTATAATATTAGTGTGATATGATGGTGTGATTTATTATTTACTAGCTGATGCCCGCGACTTTGTCCGCGTGTATTTAGTTTTTAAAGTCCCTCGGGAACTCCTTGATTTTCCGGGATAAAAAGTAGCCTAGATGTTGACCCGAGTAATAAGCTACCACGGTATAAAATTTTGTAGAAATCTGTGCGGTAGTTTTTACGTGAAAGAAGGACAAACAAACAGACAAAAATTAAATAAAAATCTGTTTTGGCTCAGTATCGATAGTAAAGCATCCCCCAATTAAAATTTTCAAAATATATTAAATGTACAGAAATCTTCCAGTTACAGTTTTATTATATGTATAGATTAAAAGTGGGTTGAGATGAATTTTGAGTGTCTATTTTTTGACTATGATCTAAAATATTTGTAATACGAGTAGGTATTTAGTCTCCCCTTTTCGGATCACTGCTAAGAAAGAACTCTTGCGGGCTCAATTTTATTTTCTTTTATTTTACTTAATGATTGTTGATTTTATTTTCTTTTGCACTTTTGGCAACACTTCCGTAAAAATATTACGTCATAGGTCGAGTACTAAGTACGACTATAATTATATTATAGATTACGTCATAGATTGAGTACTAAGTACGGGTATATACAAAAACAATCAGCCTTCAACTCTACGGGTATTGTACAGCCCTAACCTAGATTGCATTTTCATTATAGAACTTCCTAGACTTTGATTAGAACTGCTCAGCGCTGTAATTGGAATAGAAATCTAACTGACTGACTAACGAACCGCCACGGTTAGATCGCACCCAGTGATTATTGCGTCACTCCGACAACAGTTGTGCGTGATTAATGCTACTATATTTCCAACTGTAAATTCATAGTTTAGGCGCAGTATGAACAAAATTTCGAGTAGGTATCGAAGTATCAAAACGTTAGATTATAATTTAATATAAAAAAATATTTTTAAACAACTTCAACCGCCCGCGCCACTAGAAAGTATAAAATCTATTGTTGATTTTTTTTAAAGCGCTCGACCGATTTCGATAAAATTTCAATGGGACCACTTGGAAAGTATACCCTTTGAAACAAAGAAAGAGTTTTCCAAATCGGTTCAGGCGTCTTCGAGTAGTCGGTGAACATACATAAAAAGATTCCGACGAATGGATAAACTCCTTCTTTTTTGAAGTCGGTTAATATAAACCTTATAAGTCTCCTTAAGTCTAGTGAATACGGTGATGCAAATGCAGTGTAGTTTGGTGTTATCAACATCATCATCATCATCATCATCAGCAACCCATCAACGGCTCACTATTGTCTTCTCGCAGAGAAGGGTGATACCGTAGCCCACCACACTGGCCCAATACGTTTTGGCGGACTTCACACACCTTCAAGAAGATATGGAGAACTCTCAGGTGTGCAGGATTATCTCCTGATGTTATACTTCACCGTTGAAACATGACGTGATATTTAATTACTTAAACGCAATAACTCTGACAAGTCAGAGGTCGGAGCCCGGGATCGAACCTGCGACCCCCCGAACAAGAGACCACAGCTATCATTGCTTTCATAGCATCGTATAATAGAAGTTTTTTAGCTACATAATAATATTGCATCATTTTGTTTTGCAAAGAGCAACTGCTGAGTTTCTCGTCGGCTCTTCTGATTAGAATTTGCTTTCCGAACCGGTAGTAGAGTCTTGACTTGCCATCACAGATACAGGATAGCCTACGTGATATAAATATTATAATTTTGAATGTTTTTGAATTTTTTAATATTAATATAAAAAATAACTGAAGTGACTTGTAAGAAGAGGGATTGAAGGACTATCAATTCCTACGTCACGTCATAGTATTTTCACACTATGTCGTCGCTGTAGTTGGAAAATTAAATAACTACACTTTTAAGCTATTACATAGCTTTTATCGCGGGCTTTGAAATGGGACAAACAGTTTGAGCGCGGCGACCGAATCGAGAAATTCCGTAACAAAAATAAACATAACACCGGCGTTGAGTAAGCGTTCAACATTTTTAACCCCCGACGCAAAAAGAGAGGGAGGGGTGTTATAAGTTTAACGTGTCTGTGTATCTGTGTATCTGTGTATCTGTCTGTGGTAGCGTAGAAGCCAAACGGATGAACCGATTTTCGTTTAGTTTTTTTTGTGTCATAGATAATTTTATCCCGAGTGTTCTTAGCCATGTTTCATGAAAATCTGTTCAGTCGTTTGAAGATTATCAGCTCTTTTCTAGTTGATTAGGGGATCTGACTAACTTCCTTATGTCCGATCGATTCGAAATTTGGTACCGTGTTACTTCAATGATATTAAAAGTATATGGTAAGGTAACCATGACCTGATTAGCCGTTTGAAGATCATCAACTCTTTAATAGTTGATGAGGGGATCTGACTACCTTCCATATGTCCTATCGATTCGAAATTTGGTACCTTGTTACTTCAATGATATTGAAAGTATATGGTCAGGTAACCATGACCTGATCAGCCGTTTGAAGATCATCAGCTCTTTAATAGTTGATGAGGGGATCTGACTACCTTCCATATGTCTTATCGATTCGAAATTTGGTACCGTGTTACTTCAATGATATTGAAAGTATATGTTAAGGTAACCATGACCTGATCAGCCGTTTGAAGATCATCAGCTCTTTAATAGTTGATGAATAGAATAGAATAGAATAGAAATGTTTTTTATTCAAATAAACTTTTACAAGTACTTTTGAATCGTCAATGAGTCTACCACTGGTTCGGAATGCTGTTCCTGCCGAGAAGAACCAGCAAGAAACTCGGCAGTTGCTCTTTTCAAAATACTTTTACAATATACTTAACAGATATTCTATGTATGCAGAGTTTCCACAATGAGGGAAAGGTCCACAAAAGCATACGTAATTATTTCTAATTATAATTCAACACATGTCAAGACGGGCAGACAGAAAGTAGCCCCATTGCCGCTGGTGGCACCCGTTCACGAGCATGACGCATGACCCAGCCATTGCTTCGCTCAACCATATTTTAGGGAACGCAACAACCCGCATCACACGACACCACCGCAGAAATGTTAAAGAGAGTGTGACATACTTAGGCTACCCATCCTAAGGCATCGAATTGAAACTAATATTCAAATCAATTACTCATTTTAAAATATGACTTGTACACAAATAAAGTGGAAACTCTGAATAGAATAGAATTATTTTGATATACAATTATACAGGTTAATCATTACCTACTGTCTCATGAATCGCTGGAACGAATTACATCCACGCTTTTTTGTCATTTATATAGTCTTCAATCGTATAATATGCTTTTTTCATGAGCGTAGTTTTAATCGATTTCTTAAACTTGTGTAAAGGCAAGTCCAAGATCGACTGTGGAATTTTATTATAGAACGTCACGCCCATTCCCACAAATGTCTTTCGGACCCTCTTGAGGCGCAGTCGAGGGATCACGAGCCTATTTGGATCTCTAACCTGCCTATCTCGTAATTCACCCTTTTTTTTGTAATTCACAATGTTTTGTCTGACAAATATTATATTGTTATAAATATATTGTGAAGCTACTGTAAGAATGCCTATTTCTTTAAATTTTTCTCGAAGCGAATCCCACGGCTTTAAATTATAGATTGCGCGAATCGCCCTCTTCTGCAATACAAAAATTTTTCCAATATCGGCCGCTTTACCCCATACTAAGATTCCGTATGACATAATACTATGGAAATATGCAAAATAAACAATTTTTGCAGTTTCTATGTCAGTTATCTGTCGAATCTTCCTAACAGCGTAAGCAGCAGAGCTGAGCTTGCCAGCAAGTACTGCTATATGGGTGCCCCATTGCAGCTTTGAGTCCAGGGTTAATCCCAAGAACACTGTGGAGTCCTCTGTTTTCAAGGATTCATTACTTATCTTTAAATTTTTACTGACAGTTCTGGTGTTAGGCAATAAAAACTCAACACACTTTGTTCTTTTAGCATTTAAAAGTAGATTATTTGCCGTAAACCATTCAGAAACTTGAGATAATGCATTATTTACATCGTCAAAATTGTCTTTTTTCCTATCGACTTTGAAAATCAAAGACGTATCATCAGCAAATAGTACAATATAGCAAGTATTTTGGACAAAATATGGTAAATCGTTTATGTAAATCAAAAACATGAATGGACCTAGAATAGAACCCTGGGGTACACCCATTACTGAGGCTGATCCGGATGATTTTACATCATTGACACACACTCTTTGAACACGATCCCTTAGATAAGACGCAATGAGGCTAAGTGCAATATCTTTAATACCATAGTGGCTCAGTTTAAGTAAGAGGGTCTTGTGATCAACGCAGTCGAAGGCTTTTGATAAATCACAAAAAATACCAATGGCATGGATGAGGTGATCTGACTACCTTCCATATGTCCTATCGATTCAAAAGGTACCGTATTACTTCAATGATATTGAAAGAACATGGTAAGGTAACCATGACTTTAAATATGACATGTTAGAGTAAGGTTTAGATTTCGAAGGTGGGTAATTAAATGGGATCAATTAGGCTCAATTACCACTGCGCTAACAAATCACTATAAATACCTTCCTAATATTTATACCTACTTTAAAAAGGACTAAATAAAAGTAAAATTAAAAATTTTAAAAACCCCCCGACACAAAAAATAATCTCTAAAAACTAACAAATAATATTTTATACCTATAGATATATAATTATTATCGTCACATATATTATGTAAGTTCAAATATTTTTATTTTCCAAGTGTCGTCGTCGCGTCGGGGGACCGCTAAGTGAGAAAAACAGGTGTAGTCGCAGATTGCAACAAAAGAATTTACTCCGAAAAAAATTTACTCCGTGTCGCGCGCGGCATTGCGTAGAGCGTAGACTATATAATATGCATGAAACTTAAGATCGCTCGTACCTAAACGTAATTCGTAATAATTAATTAGCTGTTGTTGGAAAAATACTTTATAAACTTTAGCGGTCCCGTTTGGAAAATAAAAATATTTGAACTTACATAATATATGTGACGATAATAATTATATATCTATAGGTATAAAATATTATTTATCTACTCCAACATCGAAAGTTCCGATTTCGAATTTGACAGCTGAATCGAAATGAACCCTCTTTCGGGTTTGCTTCTCATTTCGATGCAGCTCGTTGTATGGGAGCTGAATCGAAATGGTTATCTTCTTAAAATAGGATACCTAAAGCTAAGGCTCTGAGTTCTGGCACTTTTGTACCGTTCATACGACAGAGGCACCACAGGCAGCTGGTGGCGGCTTACGGAGTTACTTTTTGTTACTTTATTGAGCCTATGGCGTATTTTATTAATGATTTTATTTTCCTTGTCGTAGATAAAATCTTGTATGCAACTGAACGTAAATAGTCATTTTAATTCTCGTACTATCCTATTTTGATACTCGGCAAGCCTCGTATCAAAAACAGCACTCGAATTAAAATGACCCTCATTACGATGCAGTTGCATAAATAGCTATTGTTAGTTTTTAGAGATTATTTTTTGTGTCGGGGGGTTTTTAAAATTTTTAATTTTACTTTTATAGAGGTTCACAAGTAGCTTTGTTCGGCGCAGTGGGCGAGCGGCCACTTTCTTTACCGTATGGTGTATGATGTCGCAGGTTCAAATCTCACTCGCGAAGTAGTGACAGTGCGCTTTTCTTGTTTGTTTGTTTTTTAATTATTATTTTTTTGCATAATTTTTATTATGCAAAAAAAATATTGCATTAATATTATAATTGCATAAGTTGATAAAAAATGCTATGCAATAGCTTTACCGCGGCAGTCCCCGAGTGCCACTTATTTTTTTTTTTTTTGCGAAATAGAATTTATTGTATTTTCAGACAGTCCAATTAAAGCCGCATCTTTCGGTAATTATAATTTTTGATTATCATAATTAATTAAAAAGATAATATTTACTAACGTTATGAAAATGTGGAAACTCGTACTAAGCTTATCGGAAATTGAGACTGTTAAGCTACAAAGGAAGTATTTAACAGCTACATAATAGTAATATGTTGAGATAGAAAGGAAAAGTATCTAGACGGGACAGTATAAATTATGTACTTATAGGCCTTTTATTTATAGTTACTGTGATAACACCTCAATCCTGACGCTGCAGAAGTATTGACATCTTCTTCTTCTTCTTTGTCAACCGATAGACGTCCACTGCTGGACAAAGGTCTCTTGCATGGACTTCCACAGGCCTCGGACTTGCGTCGTCTGAATCCAGCGGCTCGCTGCGACTCCCGGTGCGGGGTTGCCACTCCAGCACCTTGGGACCCCAACGACCATCAGCTCAACTATGTGCCCCGCCCATTTCCACTTTAGTTTCGCGATTCGCTGAGCTATGTCTGTGACTTTGGTTCTCCTACGGATCTCCTCACTTATGTTTCGATCCCGCAGGGATAGTCCGAGCATAGCTCTCTCCATCGCCCGCTGAGCGAACCTGAGTCTACTTATGAGGCCCACAGTTAGCAACCATGTCTCGGATCCGTAAGTCATCACTGGCAACACGCACTGTTCGAAGATTTTAGTATATAGGCACTGAGGGATTTTGGACGAGAAAACATCTCAGGGCTTCCCGAACGCTGCCTAGCCGAGTTGGATTCGGCGGTTGATAGCTTTCTCGGAATTCGAAATTTAATTGAATACATAAATCCTGAGAACGGAAAATCTTTCGATTATAAATGGACTAAATAAACTACACACATAATAAACTTTTGGAGTTTACTCCTTAAGAATCGATTTTAGGCGCCCGGTATGAGAAAAATTCGAGGAGTAAAATCTACTTATGAATGACCTCGTTACGTCTTTCACAACGATGCAAATTTCTACCCTAACGTTGAGTAAATAAGGTTGGTTTTCGCTTGAGTTGTCGAATGCCCTCGTTACATTTTTCACAACGATGCAAATTTCTACCCTAACTTTGAGTAAATAAGGTTGGTTTTCGCTTGCGTTGTCGAATGCGAAAGAGCTTTCGCTTCGGGAAGCCGAGCGCGTACCGATCGGGTAGCGAGCGCCGCGAATGCATTACGACGTTTTAAGGAGTAAACTCCAGTCGTGCGTCGGAGCTGACACACACACTTTTTTTTTTATAAAAATATTGCAATAAAACTTATAGCTAAACTAATCTAATTATTATACAAATCATGCTCGCGTGGAATGGTGTCGTGTATACTGGCTGCATTTCTGCGCTGGACAGCCAGGCTCATTCTCTGCGCTATAAACGAGTCAAAACGTCTGTCACCAAATGAGGCAATTAATCGCGGTGAAATGTCTCTTAAATTCAGGAAATTTATTATTATTATCTTAATTAGGAAAATTCTATTTTGTTTAAAAGTGCCATTTAAATTTTATCGAAATCGGTCGAGCGGTTTTTAAAAAAATCAACAATAAATTATTATATACTTTGTAGTGGAGCGAGCGTTTGAAGTCGATTTTTTAAAAAGAATTTTTAAGCTATTGCATAGCTTTTATCGCGGGCTTTGAGCGCGGCGACCGAATCAAGAAATTCCGTAACAAAAATAAACCTAACACCGTCGTTTCAGTTCGGCAGACTTCGGCACGGTGTTTGTGTGCGTGCGACTAGAAAATGCTATGCAATAGCTTTACCGCGGCAGTCCCCGAGTGTATATTTTTAGTAAAGATTATTCAAAATTCAAATTCAGCGCGATGCGAGGGGCATGGAGATTGGAGAGTGTTTTTGAAAAGTAGACACTCTCCATGCCCCTCAACTTGTTAACCTGTTATAGATTTAGGTTTAGATTTACTTTTTACAGTGGTGTACAAAAGGTACGAAATTGCGTGCTGTACTCGTGAAACCCCGGCGGACAGCTTTGAGCACCATCAACACGGCACACGTTTAAGTCATCGAGTAATACGACTAAGAGTCACTATATCACTATCACTGAACTGACTGACTGAAGAACTGAAAGACTTTTATTCATAGTTAAATAGTATAACAACAACAATACACTCCTACACGTCCACACATACACACACACACACACACACACAAACTTCCTGCAAGCTGCACATGTGCTAATTTAATCCTTACTAATATTTTAAATGCGAAAGTGTGTTTGTTTGTTGGTTCGTCCTTCAATCACGCCGCAACAGGGCTACGGATCGACGTGATTTGCATAGGTATAGCTGAGGACCTGGAGAGTGACATAGGCTACTTTTTATCCCGAAAAATCAAAGAGTTCCCGAGGGTTTTTAAACTAAATCCACGCGGACGAAGTCGCGGGCATCAGCTAGTATTATATATATAAATAAATGAAAATTTTTGTAATATTTGTTTTAACTTTTTCAGCCGTCAACGTTCATAGATTTTAAGCACCTATGTAACAAAGAACAGAAAATAAATAATTTCAGACTCTCCTAATTGTGAAGTATGTGGCGAAATAGAGGATGTTTCACACTTGCTATTGGCATGTGTTCGGATTTTCGGAACCACGATTTAAGAGAAACACTAATGTATGAACTAAATTTAAATTTTATGAATACTGGTATTTTTAACTCTATTTTTAGTAAACCGTTGAGTATTTCGGCTATTATCTTAATCTTAATATATATATATATATATATATATATATATATATATATATATTTCTTGTGTGCGTGTGTATGTCACTGAACTCCTCCTAGACAGCTGGACCGATTTTGATGAAATTTTTTGTGTGAGTTCAAGGGGATTCGAGGATGGTTTAGATTCACAATTTGGTCCACTGGAAAATGTTTATTTAACTAATTTTTCATTTATAAATAGTGGCGGTACGAAGTTCGCTGGGTCAGCTAGTAGTATATAGATTTGTTAGTGATTCTCTCAAATTGGTATAGTTTTAGATTTAATTATAGCTGATTTAATTATACTTATTTGTAAATTGTGTGCTGATGGGGTGACATATAGGTCACCTATAAAAATTCTTTTCAAAAAACCGACTTCCAACGCCACTACAAAGTATAAAAATAATTTTAGTTTGTCCACGTTTGTTGAAGTCGGGCGGGCCTATATACAAACTATGAAACCGATGCGCGACGCTACGGAATATGATAGACTCGTTTGTAGAAGTCGAGCGAGCATCGCGAGTCGGTTTCATAGTTTGTATTTTAGGCCCGCCCGACTTCAACAAACGTGGACAAACTAAAATTATTTTTAAACTTTGTAGTGGCGTTAGAAGTCGGTTTTTTGAAAAGAATTTTTATTTTAAGCTTTTAAGTGTAGTATCCTATGATTGAGGAGCTAGGACCTGGAGCTCCATGATGTAGTCCATACTTGTTACCTACAATATCAATTCGTAATCGAAATTTCCTAAATCGCCATAGTTTTAGGTGAGCAATATCCCTGCAGCATCAGGCTTGAGGAGTTGAAGGTTAACATTCGAACAAAATCACGCGAATCGGTCCAGTAATCCCGGAGAAATCGGTGGACATACAAAGAAAAAAAAAAAAAAAGATACCGGCCGAATTGAGAACCTCCTCCTTTTTGGAAGTCGGTTAAAAAGCTCCTTAAAAATAGATAAGATTAAAAAAAATCATTTCATTTTAGTAGTCATACACCATGTCAAACGGGCCTCCAATTTTCTATGATCTTCTACTTCTTCTACGGGTTTAAGGCTTTTCTTAGCACTAAGTCAGCACAATTGTAAATGGTCCATCACCACCTAGTATGATATCAATAAGACAGCTCTATTGTGAGCTGACAAAAAAAAACCAATAGAAGTACAAAAAGTTTTCGTTTTGTTTATTTTTAGTATCACTAATAAAAAAAACTATATTTCTTGTAAGGAAATCTTTAATACAGTAACGATCTGGCGAAATATAATCAATTGCAATACATAGGCCCGATTTCACCAACGTAAAATAAAATCTTATCCGAGCGTAAATTTGATATTTTGACAGTATTTTCAATACAAGAAATGTTAGAACGCCCAATTTATTCCTAGGATAAACGTCACTCGACGTTGGTAAAATTGGCACTAAGAAATCAACTCATACCAATTTATAACTCGTATAGGTACGAGTTAAAAATGTTGTTACTTCTGCCAGCTAATTAGTGTTCTATCTACAGAGTTATTTATACTTTATGTAGCACTAAACGATGAGGTGTTTCGGTACGATGCATAATATGCAATAAATGTTAAATATTAAAATGCTATCGCGCTTTTATCTTCAAACAATTTCGTCAGATTCTAGCACAGCGCTAAATTGTCCGTGTGGTCTGGTAATTTGTCATTATCACAAAAGTGCGTATAACGTATCCCCTAGGAGGTCGCATTGCTTCTTTCGTTAAAGTAGGTATTATAGACTCCTTTTGTTCGCGCGGCACGTGCGGGAAATACAATGTAAAGCTTTTAAACAACAAAATAGCTTTTTGTGGTGGAGATTTTACCACTTAAAATAATATAAAATTTAAATAAATGATGGTACTAAATGATTAAATAATGTATTTATTTATTTTCACATAGTGTCTAAAATACCGTGTATTAATGTACTGCAAATTATTTGAGCGGATGAACTATATGGACTACTGACATAATATGACGTAGTGTAATGGCGAGAACTGTTTGACGTTTCGCATATTTGTAGCATAGACAAAAAAATTGAAAACCTTGAAATTAAATATAAAAATTTTATAATTTTGTGAACTGAAACTTGCACTTCCCGATTCCTTGTTGCCTAGACTATCTTATTTTAATCAAATCAACGATATGTATATACGTTAAGGCGTTATCATCCTCATCATCATATTATAGAATATCATCATATATATTTTGTGCCAGATTAAATCTGTAAAAAAAAATTACGATATTTTCTGTTGCGTTTTTGTTGATGCTTCAACAATTTACTTTCTCTTGACTGCAATCTAAGCTCATCTGAAATCAAAGCCTAAATAAAACAATTAAAATCACGCCACAAACTGAAACCGAAATGTCAACGGTTCAAATCTCATCCATTCTCTTCAACCTGGGAATATTCACAAGTAAACGAAGACCGCCCTTATTGCGTATCCTACCCATTGTACGATTAAAAAAAAATTAAAAAAAGTTAAAATATTCTAGGAAATGTAAGTTCTACTTTTAGCACAAACTTTACGGTAAGTTGGAGTGAAAAGAGGAATATTTCTCATATTTAGCATGGCTGACTTATTTTCTATGAAAAAATATTAGTGGTATGTAAATGACGATCGCAGGCCGCAGCCTAAGACGGAAGTGGGTTAAAGTGAAAAGGTATAGTCATCAAATTAAACCTTAGATTAATACTAACTGACTGACTGACAAAGTATTAGTCTTTGACAATACGGTAGTAAATATTATTCGACTATGGTATTAGTAGATAAGATTATGTTTTGTTTGCACTTTTATTTATAGTGTTTTTGTTAGATTAAATTATTTGGTAATAATGCATGTAGAAGATAATATTATGTTATTTTATAAAAGCGCGAACTCGCCAACAAATTTCACAAAGCGGTTTGGCGGGATGATTGTGATTTTTTATGTATTTACTAAATTGTGCATCAATTGTTAAAATAAATTGGAAAAAAAACTAGTTTTTCTTCCAGGTGGAGTTAGACTTTTAAAAATCCCGCGGGAGCCCTCTGCTTAACCAGGAGGAAAGATAGAAAGTGGTATATATTATTAAAGTTCTCAACTGTACACAAGCAAAAAATTACTTCGGTCCGTTGCTCCGTTGTTGCGTAATTGAAGGACAAACCAACAAAGACTTCTGTACTTTTAATGTTAGTAAGGATTAGTAGGGATATCGTATCAGAACATTTTATTGCTTGGCAGTTAACCTATCCCATATTGATCTATTCCATTCAGAATACAAAAAGGTGCTTTGTTCGCTTCATAATATATTAGCAAAGTTGCCAAAGTTCCAGAGTATAGGAATTGGTTTCACTTGTATTTTTATCTCCACGAAGAATTGGATTGCGCTAACATTATTAGATCCAATATTTGGTTATTTGGTCTAGTGTTTATACCTAATCTAATCATTTATTATAACTGCGATAGAGTGTTTGTTTGTCCTTCAATAATACATTAATTGGCCTGGGAGCTGCTATCACTTTTCCGCTCATGCGTCATGTCCCGCACGACGGGAATTTTAGTGTTACCACCTCCCGGTATAAATGAACGGCAATTCAATTCGATGCCATAGCATGGGTAGCCTAAATATGTCACGCTCTCTTTAAAAATTTCTGTGGTGGTGTCACGTGATGCGGGTTGTTACGTTCCCTCAAATATGGTTGAGCGAAGCAACGGCTGGGTCATGCGTCATGCTCGTGAACGGGTGCCACCGGCGGGGTTAGAGCTACTTTCTGTCTGCCCGTCGTAACATATATTATAAGTATGCATCTTTGGAACTTCCCCTCACTTTGGAAACACTGCATACATAGCATAAGTAATACCTATTGTAAACTATTTTGAAATGAGCAACCGCCGAGTTTCTTGCTGGTTCTTCTCGGCAGCAACGGCATTCCGAACCAGTTGTGGATTCATCGACTATTCAAAAGCACTTGTAAAAGTTTATTTGAATAAAAATATTGTTATTCTATTCTAATCGAAGTGATTTTTTGCATGGGTCTTGGGATCTTGGGCTCTGGTTTTTCAGAGATAAGTGCGTCTAAGTAATTAAATATCACTTGGTTTAAAGTTGCAGGAAAACCTCGAGAGGAAACCTGCACACTTGAGAGTTCTTCATAATGTTCTCAAAGGTGTGTGAAGTCTGCCAATTCGCATTGGGCCAGCAGTGGTGACACACGGACAGACGGACAAGGGAGTGATCTTATAAGGGTTCCTTTTTTACCTTTCGAGGTACGGAACCCTAAAAAGGTAAATTTTTTCAAGAAAAGTAAGTTCTACTTTTAGCATAAACTTTACGGTAAGTTTGAGTGAAAACAGGAATATTTCTCATATTTAAATATCACTTGCTTTAACGATGCATTAAAACCTCATGAGGAAACCTGCACGCCTGAAAGTCCTTCATAATGTTCTCAAAGGTGCTAATAAAGCTGCGAGAACACGCAAAATCAAAATGAATGCTATCATTTAAATTTTTGAGATTAACTGGGATCCCATGGGAAATTAAAAACACCCTCTCCTATGGTTTTAACATTATAAATTCTAACGCTTTTGTAGGTACTTAAACAAGATGGTGGTTCCTTTAAAACGAATGTGTTTCTGTTTCCTGTGTATAACGAGTAAAATGAACGGTATGAAATTCCCCATTCTAATTAAGAAAGTTTGGGCAATTATGTCACCCTAAATTATTATTTTAAATATATACGTATTATGTACTTTTACTATTATGTATTTTTTCTGAATACCGTTTTTTGAAATAATAGCCACGATAAACAACCTTACTAAATAAGATACATTCGAAAGTATGTTTGTTTTTTTTTACAATCATAACGGAGTTTTGGATCGAATTTTTCTAGAGTGTAACTTTTATTCCGGGAAACAAAAGGGTTTTCTCGACTTTTTTAAAAGATAACTCAATGCGGACGAAGTCACGGATAAGAGTAAGTGTCTAAAATATTCCTCTTTTCCTTCCATGAAGGAGTTTAAAACTTGTGCTTAAAAAAAATTAAATAAAATCAATAAAATTATGTATTTAACTAATGAAATAGGATTTGTAAATTATAAAAAACGTATTTACTTTTCTATTTTGAGCGAGATTTATATTTATTTTGATAAAATACAACAGTCCGCCATATTGGATTGAGCACCAATCAGAGCGATACGTCACATCTATATTCAAACTTTGATAATCTACTATGAAAAAACATAGAGCGAGGGAGCGTTTTTGCGTATTTCAAAACTTAAAATTGAAAATGGCAATTTTATCTATATATTTTTTTTTGCTGAAATGAGATACTTTTCCAAATAGATACTTCCGAAACTGTATGTCTAAACTAAACTATATGTCTCAAAATCTTTTGTATATGCCAGTTATTGATATTTTTGCTATGTGTCTCTTAGTTGTAAGTCTACTTGTTTATGTCTTCATATTTGGGCATGAATATTGTTGGCTTGTCAAAAAAAAACATAAAAATCGGTTTTTCAAAATCGGTCCTCATGCCTATTACAGTGCAAAGAACCTTTGAAGAAGAAGAAGGGTTTGAACCTTTGATACCTTTCAGTATTCAGACCGGTCTTAAACCGTTGTCCTTAAATTGTGCTATTATTATTATATTACTATAGTTTTAGAGATCAGTACTTTATCAATCGATAGACGTCCACTGCTAGATATAAGCATTGACTTCCATATGCTTCGGTCTTGCGCCTCCTGTGTCCAGCGGCTCCCTGCGACCCGTCTGGTGTCGTCGGTCCACCTAGTGGGAGGTCTACCTATACTGCGTTTTCCGGTGTCACTACTCCAGCTCCTTGGGACTCCAATGAACATAAGTTATTCGAACTATATGCCCCACCCATTGCAAATTCAGCTTAGCAACAACACAAAACAATACAATTTATTTACTTTATACGAATAAACTTTTACAGGAGTTTTAACGTTACATGTTAATAATTATTTGAATTTTGAATAATAAATTAAAAATTGCAATTTGATCCGTGGAATACCTACTGTTATTTCAGCAAAAAACAATTTGTAGATACATAATTGAATTTATTTTATCCACCCGATGAAATGTCGCTTCGAATAAATTAAAATTAAACAAAGTAGGAATGTACATATTAAATAATTTTTTTTAGTGAATACGAATATATTCCTTAGTTTCTCTCTCATATCTCATCCTATTACTAATCCTATCCTACTTCCTACTATAATATTATAAATGCGAAAGTTTGTGAGGATGGATGAATGTTTATTACTCTTTCACGCCACAACGAATGAACCGATTTGGCCGGGAATGGAGATAGCTCATACCCAGGATTAGCACATAGGCCACTTTTTATCCCGGAAAATTACAGTTCCCGCAGGAATCACAAACCTTAATTAATGTGCGTTTAAGCAACTAAACAAACACATCGTCACATGCTTCAACGGCGAAGGAAAACATCGTGAAAATATAATCATATAAGTTACTAGACTTTAATAAGATCAATGTGAAGAATTTTAGAAAGTTATTATTAAAGTTAAACCTATAAATTGGCTTTCGATAAATACCACAGCGGATTAAGTAAATTTCAATCACAAACTTGGTCTATCCACTTTTAATATCCAATTATCTTGAATACGCTTCATCTATTTTACAAGCTGAGCGGGAAAACACAAGTTTTTTCCATAATAAAAAAAGTAAACAAAACAAAATATAGGCAGAGTATCGAGGTTCTTGTATTGACCTAGATTTTTTGTCTATAACGTATACGTAACAGTTCGAATATCTTCATCCGTTACCAGACAAAATGGTAACGACGACGTTCTAAATTAAATTTGCGCGCTCCGCTCGGCAAAACTTTCATAGAAAACTGGCTTTTGACAGCGATTTTGCCCGCATTTGATTTATTTACTCATGCTAATATTATAAATGCGAAAGTGTATCGGTTTGTTATTTTTCTTTATCAACCCATTATAATAATACGGCGTGATTAAAAGAAAACAAAAATTAAGAAACAAATAAACCCGAAAACGAATTGTTGGCAAACCTTCCACTAGGTTGACCAACGACATCAGACGAGTCATAGAGAGCCGCTAGATACAAGCGGCGCAAGACTGACACATGTGGAAGTCTATCCAAGAGATTGTGTTCCAAAACCCATGCACAAAGTCGATCCGTAACTCCGAGGCAAGACTATGCAAGAGACTTATATGTATCCAGAAATGGACATCTGTCGGTTGAAATTTTGAAAATGAAGAAGAAAAAATAAAAAATAATGAATATAGGTAATCACTGATTAGTCACATGACTGAGGCATGTGGAAGTTTAAGAGACCTGTGTCTCCTTTAGCTCAACGTTACTGAAACGAACCGCCAAAGTGTAGAACACCCTTCTAGCTTCCGTGTTTCCTGCCACGTGTAACTTGAGTAGCTTCAAGGTAAGAGTGAATAGGCTAATAGAGATGCCTATCTTCTAGTCAAGCGCGCTCCAACTTAGACCTCATCAATGCTTTTCATCATCGATATTCGTCAAGTAGCAAATCTATCTCGCAATAAAAAAAGTAGTGGACGTCTATCGGTTGATAAAGAAGAATAAGAAGAAACAAATCACGATAACGCTTCGCCGCCCTAACTCTAAGTTTGCGTGGAAATCCGCCCTAACTGTGTAGTGCCTGGGCGGGCGACTGTGGCGCCGCCGCTGTCGCCGCCGCCCGCAGTCCCGCGCCGGCCCTGTCGCGGCGAACCCGTGTGTGCTACGCTGTGTGTGTGATCTCTGTGCAGTGTTGTGTGTGCTTGGATTTTATGACGTAATTTTGACACGTACAGCCTACAACTGAGTGGTGAAAGGCGCAAGTTTTGTCGAACCGTGCAACCTGAATTTGGTGTTAAAAATTAAGAAATACATTCAGAAATACTGAGGAAAACATTAAAAAATCGTAAGTTGTTTACCTAATTAATTTTTTTTAAATTAGTGTTTGTTACAAAAGTGTGGATGATCAAGATGTTTGCGAATTTTAATGAGATGAGTACACAATAATATTATGTTGTATTAAATGAAAATCGTTATTAATAATAATATTTTTTTTTAAATATTAAAAATGTTGTAAGTTAACAAAATAATATTATGGCACAACAATATAACAGGAAGTGAAAAAATATTTTTTTTTCTTCAAAAACGCTTGAGCTTAAAAGCGCTCTGTTGTTTTTGATTCAAATTCAAGTTTTATACTACTAGTCTAGGCAATGAAGCTAGTGGACCCCAACATCAATTCCTCAGGCGACAAAACTTTACAGAATGATAAAGTATCAGTAGTTAAACGTATTTTATAAATATCCAAAAAAAAATTAGAACGGAAGTTAGGTATTTTTACCTAAACTCTTTTATGCTTAATATCTCAGTTCGGCAAAATGCTCGGTCAAAACTTTCTTCACCTGTGACATTCATGTAAAGTCTAGAAACAAAATATAAAATATCCAAAATATACTCCTAGTCGAAACCACCAAATTTTGAAAAATACGTTTTTTCAATGTAACTTGCAGCGAAAAATTGCTCTGTGATTTTTTTTCACTGGAATGTCCTTTTATAGCCGTTTTGTACCTACAACTTGAAAATCCAAACAATATACCAAGAGACTATATTTTTTTCAAAAACTACCCTTTTACTCACAGTGCAAAATTTCTCCATCCATTTTTTTTATTGATATGATTACAATTATTTTTTTTGTATCAAGTATCAAAATATCCAAAAAAATAATCAAGCGCATTAAAAACTATAAACATTTTAGAAAGAAATATTTTATATTTAATCCATCAAGGGAAGCAGGAGCGTGGTGACGTCACGAGACCCGACATATTATCTGCCTATTATATCGACATATTTTTTCTACGGTGACGCGAGCCTGTATTTCGTTGAATCGACAGTGCAATTGTCAATCAAAAACTGTTGCCAACGACGGTGACTATGACGATCAATTATTCGTTATGATTTATGAACTATACCCAAGATGTCCCAGATGTCAGTCAGCCTATACGAGATTAGTATGGCTCTCAAACAGCTCAAGAACAACAAAGCGCCTGGTGATGACGGAATCATTGCGGAACTCCTGTAAGCGGGTGGACGTTTATAGGTTGATAAAGAAGAAATAGATATGAATATTTTTTACTTTTTAAAATTAAAAAAAAAAAAATTTTGATGATATTATGTTTTAGCTCAAGCTTTATGACCATTAGAATAGAATAGAATAGAAATGTTTTTTTATTCAAATAAACTTTTACAAGTTTTTTTACAATCGTCAATGAGTCTACCACTGGTTTGGAATGCCGTTGCCGTTGCCGAGAAGAACCAGCAAGAAACTCGGCAGTTGCTCTTTTCAAAATAATTTTACAATATACTTAATAGATATTATGCTATGCATTACATAGTGTAGTACCATTAGTAGTGACCTATTTATTCGAAAATTCATGTTTAAGAACACCAAAAATCTAGATCGTCAACGACATTTTTAGCGAATATTGAGACGTAAATAAGACAGATCGAAAGAGCGTTAAAAACTGAGTATGATACCATTAAAAGTTCAAGTTTTGGCCAAAATGTCCTTTACGCCCTTTGTAATCCGAGGTCCGTGTGTAATCCGATACATCGATGCTGGATATTTCAAATTTTGTAAGCGACAAACATGCGACAAACCCCTAATTTTCAGGAGGACCAAACAAAATTTTACCTTTTAAACTGTCATAACTCTCATTTTTAGGGTTCCGTACTCCGTACTAAAAACGGAACCCTTCTAGAATCACTTCGTTGTCCGTCTGTCTGTCCGTCTGTCAATACCCTTTTTCTCAGGAACACATGGAGGGTATCAAGTTGAAAATAGTATCAAATACTCAGGTCTGCAATCCCTTGTAGCTGTGACAAAGTCTAAGTCGTCGCAATCAAAAGATACGGCCTTTTATGGTCCATCTATGCCGCATATTTTAACACTCGCAAGACCTAGAGGGTACTTCCTGTTGACCTAGAATCATGAAATTTGGCATGAAGCAATGTCATGTAGCACAAGGAAAGGAAAAAATCCGAAAATCGTAAATTTGTAGTTGCATCACAAAAATTTTTTTTTTGTGATGCAGTGTATCCTACTATCCTAGTTCCTACTATGCGATGCGATGACTATGCAAAAGTTTGTGAGGATGTATGGATGGATGTTTGGATGGATGTTTATTACTTTTTCACGCTACAACGAATGAACCGATTTGGCGGAAATTTGGAATGGAGATAGCTTATAAACAGGATTAACACATAGGCTACTTATTATCCCAGAAAATTACAGAGTTCCCGTGGGAATCAAAAAACCTTAAATCACGCGGACGAAGTCGCGGGCATCATCTTGTTATAGTATAACCAAAAAATATGAATATTCAATTTAATATAATAATATCGAAAAATTTTGGAATAAAATAAAAAAAATTGGTTGTCTGTAAAGTCGGTTTACGGACCATAGTTTTACGTGATAACGTCATAAAGAAACATCGATGAATAAATGTGTCACAAGCCAACGCTTGGGCCGATCATGCCTCTCTATCGCTTGTTCCGCGCTCTCGCTTTCACCCTCAGGCTCAGGTGGAACGTGACACTTTGTCGTCGTTTGTCGATGACAATAAATAGAAAATAGTAGTACTCTTAAATAGAAGACAACTCATTGTTTGATAATTTTAGAGTTTTTTTTAGAACATTTGAAGTATAAAACCGTATTGATATTGTTCTATATTTGCATTAAACTTTTCAGATCATTGCATTTTCCTACAGATATTTCAGGTTCCAATTCAATTCTTACATCTTTAGAAGATTTTTGGTGCATTTGAAATGTTGGACTCTTCTTCCATTGATTTTTAACAATCATTAATTTTCATTGAGACACTTCTTTTATGCATTTTTTCTAAATTGACTTAGTTTATTAACAAAGAGCTTTTGCTATTTGTAAATAAACTAAGCTAACGCCTTTTGCTGTTTGTGTCGTTTAGGCTAAGGTCGATTCTTAAATATTTAAAACTTATTATTTCAAGACACTACCAAGTATGTTAAAAACAATATACTTTGTAATGTCTTTGGATGTTATCTAGCACATTCAATTGGAATCAGACCATTGCATAGACAGGGTCGTCTTAACCACACTGGACGCCGGGGTGCGAAAATCCGCCTGCGCCCTTTTTGCGCGCTTGCTAACAAAAAAAAAATTAATTAATTTTCCATTTTTGTATTTCATTTACTCTAAAATAAAGTTAGATACTTTATAATTGACTTCAAAAAAAGGAAGTTTATATCGGCGCGCAATCGGCTCATATTTTTTTCCATGCAGGTATATACACCAATTTCTTCGAGATTTCAGACCGTATCGCATTTTTTTTTATTTGAAAGAGAATGTTTGCTATTAACTATGAAGATTTAGAAAATATCGATTGTGTATTAATAATGTAAGTAATAGGTATCAAGCATAGACTACATCCTTAAGCTCGAGGCCTCAACTCCTCAATTCTGATGCTGCAGGGTGCTGCACTCTTAAGCTGTGAGAATTTAGGAATTTTTGATTGTGAATTCATATTGTAAAGACCAATTAATTACCTTTAGTTAGACTACACCACGAACTCCAGATTCTATCACCTGACCTGAAAAATCAGACCTGATGCTGCAGAATATTGCACTCCTAGGCCACTAAAAATAATAACGATTTTCAAAAAACTAACTTCAAACGCCTCTATAAATTACATATATAATCTTTGTTTCTACACGTATGTTGAAGTCGGATGGGCATATAAGAAACGTCGAAACAAACGGAGGCGCAACGCACACCAGATTTACACATTTGCCGCCAGTAGGCTATTCAAATTTTGCCGCCCCTACAAATCTCTACAATATTGTGTCAGTTCCTAGATTATTTTAACGACCCAATGATTTAATTAAGGCTAGCTGAGTCTGGTGGGCCGAAGCCCAGCAGCATCAGGATTGAGAAGTTGGTACCTTAAGCTCAATGATATAGGCCAGTGATTAACGGCCGTACTACGCAGCTATGTATTCCATACTTGATACCTAAAATATCAATCTGTAATGGAAATTTTCGCGAGCGAAGCGATCGTGAAAATATTTACTAAGTCAGAATCTAAAATTTGATCTAAACGATCTAAAATTTTACTTTTTTTTTTACTTACTACAAATATTACATGTCGTATCTCCAGTCCTTATTTATAAGAGATATCAAAATTTAAAATATACAGATCGATAGAGATAAAAATTTCGAGTTCAATGGTATATCAATTAGTGTATTTATAATTATAAGAGATATCAAAATTTTAAATAAATATACAGATCGATAGAAAGAAAAAAAAAAAGTTCGATGGTGAATCAAGTGTACTTACGACAGAATGTCCCTTACGACATTTGAAATTTCCAGCGTATATCAGTTGCATAAACTGTCTAGCATTTTGCTTTAAACAGTTTGCAAATTTCTGGCGTGCCAAATACGTACTTAAACAAAATATATTTAATACATTTCCTCCTTTATTTCCTCAAATCCAAGTAATGAAAAAAAATTGAATTTTAAGCTATTGCATAGACACACAATAATTTCGATAACCGTTCCATTTCGTTATACCTACCTATGTATTTATAACCGACTTTAAAAAGGAGGAGGTTCTCAGTTCGACTGTATGTTTTTAAGCTATTACATAGCTTTTATCGCGGGCTTTGAACTAGGACAAACAGTTTGAGCGCGGCGACCGAATCAAGAAATTCCGTAACGAAAAAAACCTAACACCGTCGTTCAGTAAGCGTTCAACATTTTAGAGGTTCACAAGTAGCTCTGTTCGGCGCAGTGGGCGAGCGGCCGCTTTCTTTACCGTATGGTGTATGATGTCGCAGGTTCGAATCTCACTCGCGAAGAATTGACAGTGCGCTTTTCTTGTTTGTTTGTTTTTTAATTATTTTTTTGCATAATTTTTATTATGCAAAAAAAAATACTTATTGCATAAATATTATAATTGCATAAGTTGATAAAAAATGCTATGCAATAGCTTTACTGCGGCTGTCCCCGAGTGCCACTTAATTTTTTTATTTTAATTTACTTACCTAGACATAAGCTTACAAATAAAATAATTTATGAGCCCTTATTTAAGCTCATTTAACTTGTACAAATAAATTAACGTTCAGTTACACGTTTATGTTCAATATTTAGCATTGTAGAAGGCATGTAGTAACATGTATATTATTTTGTGAAGTCGCTTCGCTCGCGCACGCTAAACTATACCCAATGTCTCAAGAATTAAGGTGCATTATCGCGAAAACGCAGTTTAGATTTCAAAAAATCTGTTTCAATATCAATGTTCTTCGTGATATTTTTTTTGGATATTTAGGATAAGAGTGTAAATGTGACTACCTACTATGATAAAAAAAAGAAATTGGATTGAGAAATTTTTCATACCGAGTTATAAACAATTTTCAGTTGAAGTAAGATAAACAGATTTTGGTATGGATTTTTTTTTGGATTTTCTTACACGTTATGCTAAATTACATTTTAAGGACATTTAAAAATGAAAAATTGACTGAGCAATTTTGTGGTCGAAATTACGGACAAAAAAAAAACCTCTTTAAAAAGTGACAGTTCCGTTTGAAAAAAGTTTTGGATTTTTATCAAGTACCTCTTATTAAGGCTAATAATTAGTTTGGTAAAAAAAAATTGGACGGAGAAATTATTTATTTCAAAATATTGAGCTATTTGTACTTTTAGGTATAAATACCTAACTTCCGCATGGATTTTTTTTTGGATATTTTTGTGTAAATTTTGGGTCATCCCATACTACAACCCCGCCAAATTTCATCGACTGAGGATTTGATGTGGGGGTCTCCATACAACAGACCGCCCCATTGCCTAGGCTATACACCTAAGTATATAAGTTCTATAAGTCTTATCCATTCTTGTACTGGTTGTGTTAAAGAATTGAACTTTCGTTTAATTAATTTTCTGAGATATTGGTAAGTAATTAAAAGAAATCCAATTAAAATTCAAAACTTCCTCGCTAGCGAATATAAAAAAGGGAAGTTTGGAAGACCTTCAACTTTGTTTTACGAAAATAATATAAAAATTACACCGTTCATTTTCTTTTATATTTTTAAATATAAAAAGGAAAATACCTATTATAAAATATTGCGATTTAAAATACTGATTTGACGAACACATATACCTGCAATAGCTCAAAAGAAATCCGAAAAAGTTCATAGATTCGATTTCCACGGTAGGACTATCGTCGTACCGTATCCTATTATATTTATAATGGCTTTGTAACTGCTGGGAGACCTTTTGGAAACATCTTTCCTTCGCTCATGAGCAGTCATGGGTGAAGGAAAAATGTTTCCAAAACGATCGCAGGATCGTACCAGACGGGGTATGATCGTACCAGAACGCTAAATCACCTTCCCGTATGATGGTAGTTGGTGCCTAGCGTCAAACAGCATAGCAAGCATATCTTGCAATAAAAAATCCGTTCTGCAGTTGAGCCGTAAATGATAACAGATAGATAGATTAACAGCATTCCAAGCAATAAAATATCACTTACATTAACATTGAAGGAAAAGATTATATGAGGAATCTTGCAAGTCTGGAGTTATCCATATCGTTTTAAAAGATGTGAAGAAATCTTGGCCAGCATGGTGAGCTATGGCGTCATCTTCACCAGCCAGATTGCACCAACTTGGACCTAGGCCTCTTTTAGGTAATGCCAACGTTACCATCCTCGGCCTTCCGAATACAATCGATGTCTGTCTTTTAATCTTTACGACTCCAGCGGCTATATTGGTCTTCAGACAAATGTGACCAGCCCTCTGCCACTTCAACGTGCTACCCTTAAGAGCTACGTCGGTCATTCACGCTGAGCAACTTGAAGTTAGTGGCCTAGCCACAATGTCAGTTTCCATATTTCAGAACCATCAGCAGCACGTCACTGGTAGGATGCACTGATTAAAGAGACAGAGAGAGATGATTAAAGAGAGAAAGACTTTTGTCTTTAGGCATTGCTGCCTATGATCTAAACTCTTCTTACTTCTAAACTTATTCGAGAGGTGACCTGTGCTCGGTAGTGGACCAACAATTGGTTGAGACTAATGAATGAATATTAATCTAGATATAAACATAGTATGAAAATCCTGCCAAGTACGGTTCATACTCGCGCTCTGAGGGTTTCGTACCGTGTGAGGAATATACAACTTACTAGCTGATCCAGCGAACTTCGTACCGGCAACAAAAATATTTAGGGGTGCACACAAAATTTCATAAAAATTGGTCCAGCCGTTTCGGAGACGTTTGGTAACAAACACCGCGATATGAGAATTTTATATATTAGATTAAATGACCAGTTCAAAGGCGAAATTTTGTAATATATTACTGGAGACGTTACGTCACTGGAACTTTTGTATAAAAATACGCTTTGAAAAGTTATTATTTTGTATTGCGTTGAAGTAGAAACTAAAAATTTTTACAGCATTGAGGGACCGCTGACATTTGTTATTATTTTATTGAGTATCAACTTTATAACACACGGCGACAGACGGACAACAAAGTGGTTCTATAAGAATTCCGTTTTTTTTCGGAACCCTAAAATTTATCCTCTCCGACAGGCAATTAATAACAAATTGCTTGCTTCACCAAATTCGTAGTACTTATTCGTATGTTAGAAACTTTTTAAATATGTAGCAAACTTTTTTAATTACACCATTATGTCGATCTCGCAGTTCGTTAAGTATTGACTTTAGCTTTAGGCGGATAAAGTTAAGGCTTTATTGGATTTAGGTAATTAAATGACTTGCTCCTGTACTTAATAATGCGTAAGCGTATTAGGCTTGAAAGTCGCTCTTCAAAGATTTTTAGATGTCTTTATATTGCAAGTGTACTGTTTGAACCACCGATGGCTTAGTAGTGTTTGTGGATTATTAGGCTATGCATCTACTGAAGTCTTCCTGAAGTGGTATGTATAGCAGACCAATCAGACTCTTATCCTTGCCCTTGTTCAAAAATGTTGTCGGAATATTAATGAAAAATTTACTTATCATGAAAAATTAGTAACATTTAGCAGTGATAAGCAAAAATACAGTCATTTTATTTGAAACTTTGTAGAACCTTACACCTTTGTTTACATTATCAGAACTTTTAAAAGCACACTAAATTGGTTTTATCTAGCAAAATATCAGAAGTAGGTTCCAAATTATGGGTTTTTTTAATGTATTGCTCCTTCTTTATTTTATTTAGGCAGTATTTTTCAAAATGCAAAAATCTACAAAATAGCGTTACTTTTATAACAATGACCATACTTTCTAAATGTCTTGTATAAAAGTTTCCAAAACTTATAGTTTGATTCAAAGACACTTTTTTCTTACTTTTTTCTCTTTTCCCGGAAAATATTTTAGCAAAACTGAATATTCTAATAATTCCCTACGAAGTTGCGCGCTACAAAACGTTAATTTATTTAATACAAAATTCTATTAAATTGCTACGTTAGTAATTACTTAAATTGGATCGTAATATGGAATCTCTACATTAAAATAATTTTAATGTAGAAATTCCAAATTAAGAAACGTAATAATATGAAATTTTATCGTAACAATAAATTCCTACCCGACTCTGTATCAATAAAATTCGCGTCGTGTATCGTATAAAATGATTTATTACGTATTTGGGGCCACAAATAAATTCCCATGCTATCCTCGATCACGTTTAGTAAAAAATCACTTTTTTTTACTGCAAACTCTCTAACGTATAACTTTTAAAAATATTGCGATATAAATAGATGCGAAAGTGTGTTTGTTTATTTGATGGTTTTTCTTTAAAGCACACAGAAAAGGATCGACGTGATTATTTGCATGGATAATGGATATAGCTGAGGACTTGGAGAGTGACTTTAAGCTACCTTTTATCGCGGATAAACAGGGTTACCGCGGAATTTTTGACAACCTAACTAACTCCAATTGGATGACACCGCTAGAAAATTAAAAAAGGTAGTCAACAATAAAAGTTTGTAGACTCTTCTTCGCTTTATCCCACTAGGTGAGGTCCGTTTTCCGGCAACTTCTTGCCCATTTTGACCGATTTTGTGCATCCGATTTTTTGAGTTCATTAGCTCTCGGACTACGATCATTAGTTATTGTTTTCTTGGGTTTTCACTAGTTTTTTTGATAAGACCAGTTAGCACCTGGTTGAAGAAGAATATCTTTTCTTGAAAACACCTTGTTCCGTGCAGCAGCGTCCAAAGCACAGATTACCCCAGTGGTTGCCAATCTCCGATAGGAGACGGCATTACAAGAAGAATACCTTGGTAATGTTTTGGCTTGTGTTATTCACCTTTGTTCTCCTGTACATCGACTTTGACTTCCAGTATCATGTTGCAAAGAAATAGGGATATAAATACATGAAATAGAATACAACATATCCATTGTAACAAGATTCCATATTAGGATTGCATATGACAAGATTTCATGGATAATAAAGTTCTAAAAATAAAATAAAAACATTTAGGTTCGGTCCACCAGTTATAAAAGTTTAACTCAACACAGCAAAATTTGAACTGTGTCCGTGATCATAAAATTCGGATCATGTATCGCGCAAAATGATTTATTGTTTAACAGGTGACACAAATTCATGACCACGTTTCCTAAAAAATCGTTCGTGTGTATTAAATTATTATTCGGTGATCAAGTCGTTAAACCTTTAACTAATTCTTACCACTCAATATTAAAGCTAAGAGTATTGCAAATTCAAAGTCTTTCTTAATGCAATTATGTTCAGAGGGCCTACCACCAACGCTTAGCTAGTAAGTATTATTTCAATATTGTTTTGACATTTCATACAATATCAAATTTAAATTAAATAACATAAGGTCATTCTATGACATCTCAAAACAATCTATATATATAAAAGTAAGTGGTGTTAGTTACACTATTTATAACTCAAGAACGGATGAACCGATTTGGCTGAAAATTGGTGGAGAGGTAGCTTAGAACCAGGAGACGGACATAGGATACTTTTTATCCCGTTCGACCGCGTTTCCGTCAAGTCACTATAAAACGTGGTATAACAAAAACGCATCTGACATGGAATAACAATTAAAACGCAAATGACAGTGGAATAACAAAACATAAAAGACAGCTAAACGTAATTTTGTCTTTGGTTAAGTCAAAGGTTAAGTATGGTAAAAAATTTGACAATTATAAAAAGTGTTATTATAAAGCATTACTGATATTATAAATGCAAAAGCGTGTTTGTTTGTTGGTTTGTCCTTCAATCACGTCGCAACAGAACAGCGGATTGATGCGATTTTTTGCATGGGTATAGTAATGGATGTAGTAGTGGTTCCTCAGACCGGGAGAGCTACTTTTTATCTCGGATAATGAAAGAGTTCCCGCGGGATTTTTAAAAACTAAGTTCATGCGGACGAAGTCGCGGGCATCAGCTAGTATTAAATAAATAACATTACTTCTTTTAACCTTGGATCACAGAAATTTCTGTTTTCAAAGTCCAGAACTCTTTTGGAAAATCAATTATATCATTATTTCTTGCTATGCAGGACTATAGTACTATTAGTAGTTACTATTTAAAAAAATTTAGCGGCATAAACCAATAAGTACTTGAACAAGGAATAATTATGTAAAAGTTATTAATTATATAAAAAGTTTTAAGTATAGTATTATTAGATTTATTTGCCTACCTATGTCTGTCTGTCATTAATCGCGTATTTGGGACACTTGAAAATCCCTATGTACAACCTCATAGCTATTTGAAAACAGGTCGTGCGTAGGAAATTAATCGCTAGTTAAGCTATTGCATAGCTTTTATCGCGGGCTTTGAGCGCGGCGACCGAATCAAGAAATTCCGTAACGAAAATAAACCTAACACCGTCGTTCAGTAAGCGTTCAACATTTTAGAGGGTCACAAGTAGCTCTGTTTGGCGCAGTGGGCGAGCGGCCGCTTTATGTATGATGTCGCAGGTTCGAATCTCACTCGCGAAGTAGTGACAGTGCGCTTTTCTTGTTAGTTTGTTTTTTAATTTTTTTTGCATAATTTTTACTATGCAAAAAAAATATTGCATAAATATTATAATTGCATAAGTTGATAAAAAATGCTATGCAATAGCTTTACCGCGGCAGTCCCCGAGTGCCACTTAACTTTTTTTTTTAACTTTAATGCACGCGTATGGACTCGCGGGCGTCAACAATTTTAATAAAAAACTTTAGTGTCCGCACCCATTCCATACCCATAAATTTCGCGTCGTGTATCGTATAAAATGATTTATTGTTTATTCGGGCACACAAATAAATCTCTATCCACATTTAAGTTTACTAAAAACCGTTCCTGCATAAAAAATGTTCAATGATTACCTCTATTCAATAGTTTTTTTCCCACTTGAGTAAAGTTGTGAAGTTAAATCAAGTGGTATCAATAACAATCCTACTAATATTATAAATGTGAAGGTTTGTGAGGATGTATGAATGGATGTTTGTTACTCTTTCATGCTACAACGAATGAACGATTTGGCTGAAATTTGTAATGGAGATAGCTCATACCTTGGATTGTCACATAGGCTACTTTTTATCCCGGAACACTACAGAGTTCCCGCGGGAATTAAAAAACCTTAATCCAGTTTATTTGTGACTGTGTGAATGTCATTCAGTCCTACTATAACAGAGCTACGAATAGTAAAAAATAAATCATGTATAGGCTATATGTCTCTTATGATAAGACAATAAGAGTATTGTTTTATCATTGTCTTACCACCAGTTCTGAAAGTATATTCTACTGCGAAGAGCCGGCAAGAGCTTCCCCGGGTTTTAAACAGATTAACCGTGAAAATAGCAAAACACCTTAACAATTTTATTTAGGTATTTATAAATTTAAGACGTAAAGCCTTATCTACCAGGCCTATCGTAATCCGGTTAAAACAAACTCGTAAACTGTGCCTAAATGAAGCGTAACTGAATAAGGTTCATAATAAATGCCCGTACTGAAGGCTTTCGTGAGGAAAATTTAGCGTGTAGATAACCGAGGTCACGGGCTGATATGAGTTATAAAGTCCCTTTAAATTAGGCCTCCCATACATGCATGAGCGACAGCGTTTAGCCTCATTAATTGTCACTTTAACTCTTGATGTCTTATGTAAGCCATTCACTTTATCGTTCTTGCAATTCACGAGTGTGCGTGGCCCATGGTTGTCGGTACAAGTGTGAGCGAGCGCAATAGTCGCGACTGCCCGCTCCCACCTAGGCTCCGGCAGACACGCACACGCACGTAATGTGCATGTACATGACGTAACCACATGTGAATTTTACGTGCACTCGAGAATTGCAAGAACTATAGACTATATATACTATACCTGTGCGTGTGCATGTTTTTTAATGCAAAAGATCTTCACACTTGCACAGGTAGACCTCTCCAGTAGACCGTAACGTGAATGGCTTAGTATGTATAAAATACCACTGCATTATACAAATATGCTATTTGAAAATACAACATTTTTTTTTTCGATTTCTCAACAACGAAAATCGGGACTTCGGAATGCCCGATTGAATGTTTTGAATCAAATAACAGTCATTCGATTCACTGATCGAGACAAATCAAAATTTCAAATATCCGTATTTATACAAATCACCGAGTATACGAAAAAACATATCAGATTTCCTAATTAGAATGCGTGTGTCAGCTCAATCGATCGAGTCAAATATTTTCAAAAGATATGAAAAGATAGGTAAAAATAATAAAAGCTTATTTATTAAATTAAATAAAATTAATTTCAAATCATTTTTCAGAATTTTCATATATTACAAGATTTAGTTTTTAAAAGCCCGCGTTAAATTATTGATTTTCCGGGATAAATATTAGCCTTTGTCATTTTCCGGGTCCTCAAGTATATCCATGCAAAAAAATCACGACGATCCGTAGCTCTGTTCAGCGTGATTGAAGGACAAACTAATGGTGATGGAAACAATGCTCTACTAGCTCTGTTTCTTCACGATGAAGCTCACGATGTAGATGCGAAGGATTATAATAATATCGTGAAAGATTTATCATCCAACTAAACTGGCCCCGCTACCTCTAACGCTCCACTTCACTCTGTGTACTTGACCTAAGAGTCCCTCGAGAGAGATTAGATGAAAATGCGGGCGCATATCAGCTCGCTCATAAAAGACGTTTAATTTATGGCGTAAAGTACATAAGATCAAGCGTTCCACTGAATTTCTGATCCTTGACTCTTTGCATACAATCTTAAGAGATTTTTAGAAGCAATGCATTTTATTTATTTTTAATATTATGAGTGAAGCAAGGACTCAAGAGTTAACGGACTTTTTACATTAATTAATTATGAGAAAAAAGGGGAGTATTTAACATGTTTTAAAGGTGTACACGTTTTGTATACGTTTTGATTTTTTAAAGCTATCAAGCGCTTTATCAGAGTGGGTTTAATTATTATATTATTATTTTTGAAAGGCGAAAAAA
Organism: Oeneis ivallda; assembly: GCA_029955525.1. NCBI lineage: Eukaryota > Metazoa > Arthropoda > Insecta > Lepidoptera > Nymphalidae > Oeneis > Oeneis ivallda. Next base: position 3,412,058 of record JARPMR010000017.1, on the reverse strand, counting down.
GGGCTGAATATATTCTGATATTTGAATACTGTTTTATGTTTAACATTATGAATACATTTTTATCATTTGAGAGTTATTAAACTACCTTTTTTTCATTCAACTATAAAATTTCAAAAGGGTTTTCATTCAACTATAAAATTTCGAAAGGGTTTTCATTTAAAATCAGTTACATACTTGGTTTTAAAAGGTGTTAAAGTTTAGAATAGAATAGAACTGTTTTTATTCAAATAAACTTTTTTACAAATGCGTTTGAATCGTCGATGAGTCTACCACTGGTTCGGAATGCCCTTCCTGCTGAGAAGAACCAGCAAGAAACTCAGCGCTTACTCTTTTCAAAGCAAGTCTACAATTCAATAGATACTATGTTATGTATGCAGTGTTTCGACAATAAGTTCCACAAAAGCATACCTAATTATAATTCAACACGGTAAGACGGGCAGACAAAAAACAGCCCCATTCCCGCTGGTGGCACCCGTTAACGAGCATGACGCATGATCCAGCCATGATGCGTTAGTTATTATTGCTGGTTATTTATTAGTTGCTTTTTGAAAAGAGCCACTGCTGAGTTTTTGCCGGCTCTTTTCAGAAGAATCTGCTTAACGAACCGATGGCAGAGCATTTAATTCGTATTTTCTAATGAATAAAATTTTGGGTCCATAAAACGAGACAATTTAGAGTTCCAGTCAAATCTACGCAGATTTTGACAATGTCCCTGGCGCAGTGGTGAGCGCTGGAAAGCTCCGGGTTCAAATTCCGGCAGGGGCAATATCTTCTTCTTCTTCTTTATCTACCCATAGATGTCCACTGCTGGACAAAGGTATCCTGCATGGACTTCCACAGGCTCCCTGTGACTCGTTTTATGTCGTCGGTCCACCTAGTGAGGGGTCTGCCAGCACTGCGATTCCCGGTGTGGGGTCACTCCAGCACCTTGGGACCCCAACGACCTATGTGCTATACCCAGCGAACTTCGTACCGCCAACTTATCTATATAAATAAAACAAATAAACTATCCCAATCCACAAAAACTATCCTATCTTTTAAGTTTGACCAAATTACAGATAGTTACAAAGTTTGATAAAAATCGGTTCAGTAGTTTAGGAGTCCATCGCGGACAAACAACGTGACACGTAATTTATATATATTAAGATGTTTATAAGTTTATAAAGAAGTTTATAATTTCTTAATTGTTAATGGCCTAATTTATGGCGTGGGTATAGTTACCCAACCTAAAAGCAAAGACGTGCCGCCAAGTGATTTAGCGTTCCCGTATGATGACATATAGAAACCGATAAGGTATGGGTTTAATTAAATTGACACACCCCTCCCGAATTCGATAAGCATCGACTGCCATCACTTATCACCTGTGATGATGAGATTTTTTTTATTTTATGACAAGATAGTCCTTGACTGCGGTCTCACCTGATGGTAAGTGACGATGCAGTCTAAGATGGTAGCGGGATAACTTGGAAGGGATTGGGCTGTGAACACTGATGATATATGCGTATGTAAACGCTAGCAAAGTATAATAATTATCTGTTCCTTCTATCAAATTTCAGTAATAAATTCACAAAGAGTATCTCTCTGAAGGGGATTTACGAAGAGAGCGTAATTTTTTTCCTTTATTTTGGGTCAAAGCCTGATTAAGGCCCCGACAGGCGAGCTTAGTTCGAATTTGAACGGATTACACGTAGAATTAGAGAGACACTTGTATTACTTGTGAATTTTAAGCTTTATAAACTCAACTGTGTTAATATTGGGACGTAATTCCTTCCGGCTTCCGTTTAAACCCTCCACAAATCAAGAGTTAAGACATTATCTAGGTGAGGCAAATAGGTACTATCATCAGTTGCAATATTTTAAAACCATGTAAAAACACAAGGTGGGATAACAACTATTGTATTTTACGCGGTGGATGCGCGGTATCTATTATTATTAGCTAGGACGCAGGTACACATTCGACAACATTTATCTATGTATCAACTGTTAACAGAAACACATATTAATATCTGTATTTATTCATTTATTTCTTTTTCTTATTACTTATCTTGTATAACAGCTGTCTCATGGTTGGCTCGCGATTTCATTTGAGGCTATGCCTGAAAATCAGCGCAGCATTTTAATGTTGCAGCATTATGCTGAGGCAGTAGCCTTTCAGCTTTAACATTTAGGAACAATTTATTATTAAATTATTTAGTGATTAAGTTTTTGTCTGTATATCATTATTCTTAAAGACCTTCTTGTTAAAAGCTGAATAAATGTTTATTTATTTATTTATTTATTTATTTATTTATTTATTTATTTATGAGTACAATTTTTCGCGGACAACTAAGCAATCAAATCTTGCTTATAACCTAGGTACCAATTGACTAAAGTTATTCCATTAATCGCATTTGTATACGATGACATTAGCATCAAAGTAAAATAATCCTTGCGTATTGATTTAAAGTCACAAATTCAGTACAACCGATTTTAACATGGAGCGTTATGGAGCGTATCGTACATACCCAAACGTAAAAGAATGCATACACGAGATTGATCTCTTATTCAATGCCGTTATGTTTTATTTTTCTTGGACGCTAATGTCATCGAATACGATTACGATCAATGGAATAACTTTAGACAATCGCACCTCTGGTCAGTTTTCATATTATTTTCAGTGTTAACGAAACCATTATTATATACCTATAGAAGTTTGATGAACAGCATTAACCTACATTTTCTTTTATAACGAGATTATTTATTTGTATGGATAGAATAGAATAGAATAGAAATATTTTTATTCAAATAAACTTTTACAAGTGCTTTTGAATAGTCAATGAATCTACCACTGGTTCGGAATGCCTTTCCTGCCGAGAAGAACCAGCAAGAAACTCGGCGGTTGCTCTTTTCAAAACAGATTTACAATACAGTAAATACTATGCTATATATGCAGTGTTTCCACAATGAGGGAGAGATAGGCTTGCATTCGACAACAAATAATCATGAAAAGCACGTTGGAGCGCGCTTGCCTAGAAAATGCCTATTCACTTTTTCCTTGAAGGTACTCAAATTATACGTGCCTGGAAACACAGACGCCGTTCCACGCCTTAGTATTTCATACAAAGGTTAGCATTAGACGTCTGGAGCATGTCTACGAAACGTTTTCAGTTTAATCATAATGAAACTTCGTTTGTATGGAGCGCGCTAGTGAATAAATTTTCTTAATTAGGGTCGAACGATTTACTGATTTAAAAGTTTTCGAAAAAAGAAAAAGAGAGAATTCGGAATATCATAATGATGCAAACTGCGAACAATTTCGGATTTTCACTAACGAGAGAGAGGGGTTCTGTTTTGGGTCTGATTTTCTTTAGATCATTTTTAATTGAGGAATTTTGTTACTCGACAAGATTTATAATTTTTCTTGGCTTTCGTTCTTTTAACCGACTTCTAAAAAGAAGGAGGTTCTCAATTCGGCCTCAAGGTATCTCCTTTTTGTGATTTGAAAAGAACGCCTATATAATATGCCAATTGTTTAACTATCGTGCTGAATAATATACCGAGGAGTAAAAATAGTACGAGATCCGAACATAACATCGACCTTCACCCATCTGTTTACCGAATGAAACATTTTTTTTATAAAATTCCATACATAGACAAATACGTCTTGTATGTATTGCCTATCAAAATATGTTCATGGCTATCATCAATTAAAAAAAAATATTAATTAAATTTTTTTAGCGAGTTTCACCCACTTGTTTACCAATCAAAATATATATCAAAAAAAAGATTATTTAATAACAAACGCGATGGTATAGTATTGCCTGCAATAAACCGTTCATGAAACACTATTGCCAGGATTTAAAGTTTAAAAATCAAAGCAAGTAAAGTTGCGCAAGAGAGAAATCCGAGCTTATTTAGTGTAATAAAGAAGGATAGAGCATAGTGGCTGCGAGCGACGCCTTCGTTGAAACTCGCTAAAAAAAAATTTTAATTAATATTTTTTTAATAAATGATAGTCATGAACATATTTTGATAGGCAATACATACAAGACGTATTTGTCTATGTATGGAATTTTATAAAAAAAATGTTTCATTCGGTAAACAGATGGGTGAAGGTCGATGTTATGTTCGGATCTTAGACTAAAATGAGTACATAAAGACGTCCTAAAAGTTTTTGTATTAGAAATATTATGTCAAAACACTTTACTCGTTTATTGTCAAATGGTGAAATGGGCACTTAGAACTTACAGGCGAAGATTCAGAATGCGGATTGCGACCATTCTAATGTGATTAAGTTTAACAAGTGTAAATTAATTTTTTTTAAATAACAAGCTTTTAGTAGATCATCATCAGATCCTGGATACATACTAGTGGTTCGCCCCGAACTGAGACCTCGCGGTAACGGTATCCCATGATTATTCATTCAATCGATACAATATGACGACCAAAACTGACATTATTATTATGCCCGTTTTCACCTTAGTCCTAACATCCGTCCTAATGTTCTTTTAGGTGTCCCGTACAGGAAGTTGGCAGAAATCATCACCTAAATTATCATAGGTAGCCCGTAAAGGTTAGGCAACGTTAGTGCAAACATTGAATTAATAAGTACTATCGAGTGAAAACGGGTTACGGGCATCTGTACAAATCGTCATCTATCGACGCGAATAGAAAATGTACAAAATGCAGTAATTAATAGTTTATTGAAGTTTGATATTTAACTAAACAATAATTTTAATTGAATAATAAGTTATTATTTTATGTAACTAAATAATAATGGTCGACGCAAAACTGTTTTTGGGATAGTCGTAACTCCTAGTTCCATGGAATAGTTAATGACTGCGCCAACTATTAGCATTATTGTGAAGCTATGTTGATGCTATATGAATTACTGATGCCCATTAAAAATTTAATAATCTCGTTTCTTTATAATATTCATATAATTAGTTAATTCTTATTATTATTATTTTAAATTTTAGTATTTGTTGTTCAAGTACAGGATACAAGTGAAATAAAAAAATAAAATCAGCTTGAAAATACATAGCTGATTCTGCTAGAGAGCGTCTTCAAGCGAGCGTATTAAATCTCCACTTTAAAAGCCCCCCATTTCGTCAATTTTAAGGGAAAAATTAAAAATAAATATTTTAGTACTCAGTTCAAAATTATCTTTAAAATGATATTATGTAACAAATTTTTGTAACGCGATAAATTTTTTTTTACTTCACATTCACCTCTATGAGAGCCCCCCCTGAAATAAAGGTTTTTATAATTTTTTATGCAATATTCGGCTGAAAGCCATCAGTTTACATATATCTAAATTTGAAGTAATTACGTTCAGAAATTCAAAAGTTATAAGGCTCTGACAGACGGACGGACGGACAGACGGACGGACGGACGGACAGACGGACGGACGGACAAGTGCAAATTCACTCTAGTAGACTTAGAGACCTCGCTTCGCTCGGTCGATAAGGCTACATTTTAGACGAAAATAATTTAATATAAAAAATATTTTTCTTCAAACGCCCGCACCACCACAAAGCATACAATTTATTGTTGATATTTTAAAAACCGCTCGACCGATTTCGATAAAATTTCAATGGGACCGCCTCGGAAGTATGCCCTTTAAAACAAAAAAAATAATTTTCCGAATGGGTTCAGGCGTCTTCGAGTAATTGGTGAAAATACAGTAAAAAAATCTACGAATCGAGAACCTCCTCCGTTTTTGAAGTCGGTTGAAAAACTGTCAAAACGCCTATTCCAAATAAAAAAATCTGTCAAATAAAAAAATTATATTCCTCGGTTAAGTGGCACTCGACGCTGAAATCGGCACTAAATGTATAATTATATCTCGTGGAAAACAAATAATTTAGTATGCCTCTAATATAGGCTGATTAAAGTGCTGTATTAAACGAGAATCTCTTGATTTTTCCTCGAAATCCTGTCAAAGACGAATAAAGCTCGCCCCTCGGGATCTTAATTTGCAATTGACCCAAAATAATCGTGAACGAAAAATTAGGAAAGCTGTATGAATAGTGTAGTATGTGTATAGTATACCTCTCGAAATATGGGTATTCAGAAAGCTTCTTTTGAATATTTTTGTATCTCTCCATTTTTCACATAATGGAAGGAGTTTTCTTGGGATAAAATATTATAAATGCAAAAGTGTGTTTCTTTCTTAATTTGTGCTTCAATCACGCCGCAACAGAGCAATGGATCGACGTCATTAGGGTTCCGTACCAAAATGGTAAAAATGGAACCCTTATGGTGACACTTTCTCCGTCCGTGCGTCCGTCTGTCACAGTCGATTATTTTAGTAACTATTAAAGCTATCGACATGAAATTTGGAATAGTTGTGTATAATAGTGGCCCAACAACATTGGAATAAAAAAAATGCAAAATTATTTTTAGTTTAATCAAAAAAGGGAGAAGATCGGGAGTTTGAAATTTCAAAGGAAGAGAACTATACCGAGTGGGGTATCATGTGATGAAAATATCGAATGGTGAAATATTTATGGTCAATAGAAGTTTACGTATATTTTACAGGAAAAATAAAACCAATGCTCTAACTAGCATAGTTTTTTTTATATTAACAATAAACCTCTACAAACAAAGTTAACGATAAATAAGCAAATTAATATAATATTATCGTTTTACTTTTACTTCTAGAGTACGGAACCCTCAGTGCGCGAGTCCGACTCGCACTTGGCCGGTTTTTTTTTTGCATGGGTTTAGTAGAGGACCGGGAAAATTTTAAAAAATTGGTTGTCTGTAAAGTCGGTTTACGGACGATAGTTTTACGTGAATACGTCATAAAGAAACATTGACGATGACTGGCGGGCGGCGGCGCGGTCACAAGCCAACGCTTGGGCTGATCGTGCCTCTCTATCGCTTGTTCAGCGCTCTCGCTTGCACGCTCAGGCGCAGGCGGAACGTGACACTTTTTCGTGCGTGCAGCCGGTGTTCATTGATTTATAAGACGTTATCACGTCAAAATGCATAAACAAAATTTTATTCGAAAAATCATAACTTCGCAAATAATAACGCAACATACTAAACAAGGTTGAAACTACATTACTAACTCAATGGAAAACTAAATTAGGGCTGCCACGAATCCTATTCCGTGTCATAAAATTTCTTTTGTCTACGGGTTCGCGCCGAAACTTTATGTGCCTGTACCCTTGTTTGCAAAGGTAATAGCGACACTGGAATAGTTGGAAACGCGAAAATATATTAGGGCTGTCATAGCCGGTAAATATTTTTTTTATTTGGTTTACCAACAGCTTTTATATCAATAAAAAACTAAATTAAATAAAACAACTACTTAGATAGAATTTACACACCGCATGCATAGTGATAGGTTACCTATTTTGCAACTTATTTAAGTTGTAAAATAGTACTTAAATTAAAACCATGCAAGGTTAGAAAAACAAACAAAAAAAACCATTTGTACGGTCTATGTTGACATAGACCGTACAGTTCACCCAGTCATTATTCACGCGTTTATTATAAATACACCTTTTTATAATTCATTCATCAGTGCACATTCCATCGCATCGCGCTCACACTACTGCCATTAGGTTATTAGCTTATGTAGGGGACAGTAAACTTGTGCCTCTATAAAGCAGCTTTATTACTGTGCAGTCCTAAACCGTACAGCATTAACATAACATTTTAGTTAGAAAAAAAATACAAAACCAAAATACCTAATTAAATATATAATAAACCTAAAGAACAAATTACACCGTGTAATAATGCTACAGCGACCAATTTTCAGTAAAACAACCAGGGAATTACCATGTATGTCCGGGTATGGAGCTTGTTATAAAGTTTGCTAATTCTTTAAATTGGTGTTTGGAGTGGCCACGCGTTCCGCGAATGGCTTAAGCCGGTTTGAACTGCTTTTTGACAATTTATTTTGACTTCCTGCTACTTCTGGTATGTCGTCGACCCAGCGAGCTGTTGGTCTGCCCTTTTTTCTTTTTGCTCCAGGACCTCCAGGGCCCTTCCAAATGGTTGCTCGCTTGACCCATCTGTCTGCAGAGGAGCGGGCAACGTGTCCTGCCCATTTCCATTTTAAGCGTAGTGCATGTTTCAGTGCGTCTATCACTTGGGTCTTTTGCCTTATTTTTACACTATTTTGTTTATCTAAAATTTTTAAACCGAGGATGCTCCTCTCCATAGCCCGTTGACACGCGCGTATTTTTGACATATTTTTTTTGTTAAATATCCATGTTTGGGCTCCGTATGTTAAGCAGGGCAGGAGGCTCGAATCTATCACTATCTTCTTTAGTGTTATTGGGAGTTTTGATTTTAATATTTCCTTGGAAAAAATGGAGGCAACTGGAGGAGGCCTATACCCGAAAGGGGCCATGACATATTTAGCTTATAGTATGTATTTAGCTTAACGTACTTTTTTTCTAACGATAACCGATGTTTTGGATTAATAAAGGCTTTATTATTATTATTTTGACTTGGGTTCATTTGGATATTGTTAAAATTGGTACAGAGCTAGTTCGTATTTTCTATGACAATCACATTGATCCGTAGCTCGGTTGCGGCGTGATTGAACGACTAACCAGCAAACCAACAAACGAACTTTCGCATTTATAATATTAGTATGATACAAAAAAATGTGTGTAATTCTATTCCTTATAAACTTTTAACTGAATTTGGTATTGTTGTTTATCTACTAAAATTCATTCAGTCATTCATTCATTCAGTCATTCATTCATTCATTCATTCATAAATTTCAGTTTTTGAACAAACACGCACATGATAAATACAAAACTGAGCTTTCGTCTCACTGACTACACTCAGTTAATAATTATTTATTTAATCAAATTTTAATAAGCATTTGACGTTATTGTGATGTTATTCCTAAGTCTTAAGCCACCATCACAAAAATAATACAAAAACCAAATTAAATATAATATCATAATTCCTTTGTGACATCCCTACAGGGGCAGTAGTTTTTGATATGCGAGTGTATTACCTCACGCAAATTTCATTTCGCGAGCAACAATGTTCATGGGATTTGGCAAAAATAGCTCGCAGTGACGCTTTATTACTGTTGACAAAGTTCTATTGGATTTGGATAAGCTAATCCAAATGAAAACACTTCTATTTGAAGAGAGATAAGCATTTATCGTTGCACGTATCGATATACCGTTGTGATCTGTACCAGACCACTAGGTCCACCATCAGGATTATTAGGTTCCTTTTTCTTCTTTATCCACCGATAGACAACCACTGCCGGACAAAGGTCTCTTGCATGGACTTCCACAGGCCATGGTCTTGCGCCGCCTGAATCCAGCGGCTTCCTGCGACTGTTTGATGTGTGTTTGTTTGTTGGTTTGTCCTTCAAACAATCTGCAACAGAGTGTTCGACTAGATCGAAGTGATTTTACTTACTTAGGCTACTTTTTATCCCGGTAAGTCAAAAAGTTCCCGCGGGATTTTAAAAACTTAATCCACGCGGATGAAGTCGCGGGCATCAACTAGTAATCGAATAAAAAGCACTAGACGTCCTCTTTAGCTTCACGTAGGCGCCTTGCTCGATGACTGCTCGCATTCGGTAGTCGGTACGCAAATAAGGTTTTTATTTGCGTACCGATCGTTTCCGTTCGCCAGCAGCCTAGTATGAATTGAATTGGATTGAATTTACGCAATATCTAAATGTTTTTAGGTAGAAAATTGAATTTTATAGCATCTACGACAAAAGGTTGACCGGAACCGGTAATAAGGTCACTGAAAGCGGATACACATTAATAATGTTAAGCTATTTTTATTCGAACTTAGGATCAAAGCTAGCAACTATGCTAGAATACAGAAATAGAAAGATGATCATAAAAATAGTACTATAATAGTACCTACTGTAATATTTTTAATGAATATGATTATGATGAAAGGAAAGCGTAGTATGTATTCTACTGTAGAATTATATTATATTAAATAGAATAGAATATTGTTTAATTATTTTGGTACTACATAAATAAATCTATACATTTATAATAAAACTGTAACTGGAAGATTTCTGTACATTTAATATTTTTTTAAATTTTTATTGGGGGATGCTTTACTATCGATACTGAGCCCAAAACAGATTTTTATTTAATTTTTGTCTGTTTGTCTGTTTGTTTGTCCTTCTTTCACGTAAAAACTACCGCACAGATTTCTACAAAATTTTATACTGTGGTAGCTTATTACTCGGGTCAACATCTAGGCTACTTTTATCCCGGAAAATCAAGGAGTTCCCGAGGGACTTTAAAAACTAAATCCACGCGGACAAAGTCGCGGGCATCAGCTAGTAATAATTAAGTATTGATTTTGAAGCAGTGATAGCCTAGTGGTTAGGACTTTGGTCTCCTATTCGGGGGGTCGCAGGTTCGATCGCGGGTTTTTTTCTTTACCACTGACTTTTCGGAGTCAAGTGCGTTTAAGCAATTAAATATCACTTTTTTAAACGGTGAAGGAAAACATCGTGAGGAAACCTGTACATCTGAGAGTTCTTCATAATGTTCTTGAAGGTGTGTGAAGTCCCCCAATTCGCATTGGGCCAGCGTGGTGGACTATGGCCTATAACCCTTCTCTGAGAGGAGACCTGCGCTCAGTAGTGAGCCGTTGATGGGTTGTTAATGAATTGATTTTAATCGTGCGTCATCTCAAGCAATAGATACCCCACTGTTGGACTTTCAAAAGACCTATCCTTTTTCGATCTCGCAGGGATATTCCGAACACTTTTTTCTGCATAAAAATACCCTTTTTTATTTCGAGATAAGCTTGCGTATGGCGACAGTCAATGCTGGAAAGCACTATTCACTCTTGCCTTGAAGGTACTGAGGTTATACGTGGCCGAAAACACAGATGCCGGAAGTGCAATCCACGCCTTAGCGGTTCGTTTCACAAACGTTTCGAGGCTCTAGACAAGGGGACATTCTATTAGCGGTGTCGCTAGTAGAAAAGTCCAAAAATGTATGGGATTGACATTAGCTATCGATATGTCACGTGGTCTAATAGAATCGAATCGAAATATGCTAGACAATGTTAATTTAATCGATTCCATCAAAAGAATCGACATCTGTCGAAAGACTAATTCCATAGGATGTGTCGACAATTGCTAGACAAAGTGACATTTTTGACAAGCGTCATCGATAGTTGTCGAATAATACAATGGAAACCCTAGCGAGCGCCAAGACCCTGTAGAAAGCGAAAGAAATAGCATTGATTAGTGGATTCTTTTGTTTATTTTAGTCGTGTTTTTACGAATTTTGTAATTTTTGTTAGCTTTTGCATTATTATTTATTTTTTAACTTTGTCGGTTGTTTTCGTTTGTTTAAGGAAGATCAATCTCAATCATTTAATTAGTAGATTATAAAATGTGTAGCATTATATTTTGTTTAAAATAGTTTTAACAGTTGATAAATATATACCTAAATCTATGAATCTATCATAGATTTAGGCATATAATTATCAAATAAACTATTTTCTTTACATTCATAACATTAAGATACATAATACTAGTTGATGCCCGCGAATTCGTCCGCATGGATTCAGTTTTTAAAATCCGTTGGGAACTTTGATTTTCCTGGATAAAAAGTAGCCTATGACACTCCAAGTCCTCAACTATACTACCCAGGCAAAAAATCATGTCAGTACGTAGCTCCGTTATGGCGTGATTGAAGGACAAACCAACAAAAAACACACTTTGCATTTATGATATAGAATAGAATAGAAATGTTTTTTATTCAAATAAACTTTTTTACAAGTGCTTTTGAATCGTCGATACCACTGGTTCGGAATGCCATTCCTGCCGAGAAGAACAGCAAGAAACTCAGCGGTTGCTTTTTGCAAAACAAGTTTACAATTCAATAGATACTATGCTATTTATGCAGTGTTTCCACAATGAGTTCCACAAAAGCATACCTAATTAGCAGTGATAGGCTAGTGGTTAGGACTGTGGTCTCCTATTCGGGAGGTCGCAGGTTCGATCCCGGGTACGCACCTCTGACTTTTCGGAGTCAAGTGCGTTTAAGCAATTAAATATCACTAGCTTCAACGGTGAAGGAGAACATCGTGAGGAAACCTGCACACCTGAGAGTTCTTCATAATGTTCTCGAAGGTGTGTGAAGTCCGCCAATTCGCATTGGGCCAGCGTGGTGGACTACGGCCTATAACCCTTCTCTGAGAGGGAGACCTGCGCTCAGTAGTGAGCCGATGATGGGTTGCTAATGATGATGATGATACCTAATTATAATTCAACACATGTTAAGACGGGCAGACAGAAAGTAGTCCCATTCCCGCTGGTGGCACCTGTTCATGAGCATGTCGCATGATCCAGCCATTGCTTCGCTCAACCATATTTGATGTAATGTAACAACCCACATCACACAACACCACCACAGAAATGTTTAAAGAGAGTGTGACATACTTAGGCTACCACAGTTATATAAAACATAAGTAGTTATATAAAACAATATAAGGTACCTACTTATATTATTTTGAATTTTGATTGACTAGAGCTGCTATTATTAACTAATTTTGCACTATAAAACATTAAACAAAAAATTGTACATAAAAAAGTAGATATAAATCTTAACTTTTTTGTGCAGATGAGTTTGCAGCTTTGTGAAAAAATGCTTGCACTTTATTATGTATAAGAGTAATATAGGACAAACCAGATAATCACTGAAAACTAAATTGCTTACAAAAATAAAAATTGTAATTTTTCAAATTAATTAAATTAACATTTCTGGGATTTTAAATGCATTTTCTAATTTTTGTATACGGCATGGGTGTAATGGGTATAGAAATTGGAAGACATTTTATATAGTTTTCAATACTTTTATTTCTTGAAAAAAAAAATTTGTTATAAACTATAAAAAACACAGAAATTAAATCAAATTATTAAAAAAAGTATAACTTTTACAGCGGAAAAATATTACTTTTGTCCTAAACTCAGCAATAATTAAAGTACCTATCAAAAAATAATAATAATAAGTAAGCAAGGAATTTACATAAAATTTTTGTACAATGGGGTTTATTCTGGCAAACAATCTCTGAAGTAAAAAATCGGCCAAGTGCGAGTCGGGTCTCGCTCTTTTAGGGTTCCGTTAAAAAAATATTTCCGAGTACCCATGGAAATATTTTAATTTAATTTATTTTTATTATTTGTTGTTATAGCGGCAATACAAATACATAATATGTGAAAATTTCATCTGTCAGTAAAAAATATAAATACAATGCTTTAACCCTTTCAATGCTTTAAGGATAGTGCGCCGTTTATTTAGATTTGTCAATTTACTTAACTTTAGGGATTATGTTTACCAGAGTTCGCCTTAATATCTACGCTTAGGTTTAAAGAATTTATTTTCTAAGGAAAACATTGCTCAGTGCTCACTTATAGAGAGCTCAAATCTATAACACTAATAAAACATACATACATAAAAAACAAAAATGCTGACTCTTAATAAAACTTTATAGACTAACTAGTTGTAGATTAGCTCAGGTATTTAAAAAAATCTAAGTTTGTTTCTAAAAGCTAAAAATGACTTTTCAGTAAATATAACTGTTCGCGCCATAATTCCTAGTTCCATGGTCGTGACGCTAGCAATCTCTTTGGCTCGCAATGAATTTGACAGATGACACTTGAAAGGTAAAACTTGCCGCGATTTTGGGTGTGGTTTTTGCAAGCTTCTTTTTGCTTTTGACAGCAAACGTATTCACAAAATTTCCGGGTCGCGCGCGCACCGTTTGCTGCTTTTAAGTGTCTGGATTTGGTTTATTTTACGGTTTTGTTGCGCCGTTAAGCGGTCTATGTGTCGACCTAACTATAAGCATCATTGTTAACGTGTTATTTGTAACAAAAGGCGACCCTTAACAAGTGGTTTTTTGCTCGCCACGCCAAGTGTGAAAAAGTGACTTAGACCAGCTCTCGTTGGACCAAACTAGTGACAAGCCGAGTGTACAGTGCCACGCCAGCCCAGCGTCTTCAGCAAGCCATAGCTGGCAGCCTGCCCGCTACTGCTAGCGGCCTGAGAAGTTCACATTACACTCAACTCCACAATACACCACACCACCACTCTCATACCATCTCAGGCCGTACAAGGATTGAATGCTGCAAAGGAAGGTCAGTGCAACCCTACCATTAAGTTACGTTGAGAACAAATCTGACCGCGGTTAAAGGCCGCTTTGGGCAGCGACCCTGGACTCAAGTACAGCTGATGGGCCCCTGAACTTAGTGATCCAGGCCTTGACTCGTTGGCCAAGCCGTTGGCCTCAACAATAACATTATCCTTAGGCAGACAATTATCCCTGCGGGATCGAATCAGAAAGGAGGAGATACGTAGGAGAACCAGAGTCACCGAAATAGCTCAGCGAGTCGCGATACTGAAGTGGAAATGGGCGATATAGTTCGAAGAGCTGATGGTCGTTGGGGTCCCAAGGTGCTGGAGTGGCGACCCCGCACCGGGAAGCACAGTGTTGGCAGACCCCTCCACCAGGTGGACCGACAACATCAAACGAGTCGCAGGGAGCCGCTGGATTCAGGCGGTGCAAGACCGAAGCCTGTGGAAGTCCATGCAAGAGACCTTTGTCCAGCAGTGGACGTCTATCGGTTGATAAAGAAGAAGATTCTTCTTCACATCACAATTATATCTACATAAATCCTTTAAACTATAATAATAATAAACAGAAATAATGTTATCACTTTCATGAAGTAATAAGAAAATTACAATGATTTGTAGATTAGCTCAGGTATTTAAAAAAATCTAAGTTTGTTTCTAAAAGCTAAAAATGACTTTTCAGTAAATATAACATTATCCTTAGGCAGACAATTATTATCAACATAAATCCTTTAAACTATAATAATAATAAACAGAAATAATGTTATCACTTTCATGAAGTAATAAGTAGGTATATTACAATGATTGGTCCAAAATCAACTTATATAGTAAACTAGCTGACCCGGCGATTTTCGTACCGCCAACTTACCTATATAAATAAAACGAATAAATTATCTTAATAAAAAAAACTATCTTATCTTTCAAGTTGGACCAAATTACAGATAGTTACGAAGTTTGATCAAAATCGGTTAAGTAGTTTAGGAGTCCATCGCGGACAAACAACGTGACACGTAATTTATTGAAATAGTAAATAAATCAGCTCTATCACTTTTGGCCGTTGGGAGGCTTCGGCCGTGGCTGGTTACCACTTACCGCCCGACCAACAAAGGCGTTCTGCCAAGCGATTTAGAATTTCGGTAATTTGTTTGAGGATTAAATTACCATCCTCATCCAAGTTAGTCAACTTTCACCTTAGACTGCATCCTTACAACTATTCAGGGCGACCACTACTTTGCAGATAGTGCAGAAGGAATCATCCAGCAATATCTGCTAAGTTATTCAACACATTAATTGTTCTATTGTAGTCCGCCTATATTCCTCGGTGAGGGAATTATTATTAGAGTGTGTGAAGTGGTGGTGACTCATAATGAAGGCGATTGCGGTGAGATGACATCCCTTCCTGCAAAGCAAAATATCTTTCATCAATACACAGTTATAAAAAATCAATGAATTTTTGAGATTTGAAATCAATGAAAATTCAGAAACCTTAAATAGAATTTTGTATTTTTTACAAATTTTTTGTTGTCTGTACAAAATTCCCTTTGACCAGACCTTTGTCCAGCAGTGTATGTCTATCGGTAGACAAAGAAGTTCAAATTATCGACCGAGCGAAGCGAAGGTCTTTGAGTTAACTAGGGCGATTTGCACTTGTCCGTCCGTCCGTCCGTCCGTCCGTCCGTCTGTCAGAGCCTTATAACTTTTGAATTACTGAACGTAATTACTTCAAATTTAGATATAATATGTAAACCGATGGCCTCCAGCCGAAAATGGCTTAAAAAGTTATAAAAATCTTTATTTCAGGGGGGCTCTCATAGAAGCGAATGCGAAGTAAAAAAAAAAATATCGCGTTACATAAAATTGTTACGTATCATTTTAAAGATAATTTTGAACTGAGTACAAAAATAATTTTTTTTTAATTTTTCCCTTAAAATTGACGAAATGGGGGGCTTTCAAAGTGGCGATTTTATACGCTCGCTTGAAGACGCTCTCTAGAAAAATCCGCTATGGATTTTCAAACTGATTTTATGTTTTTAGGTCACTTATATCCTGTACTTGAACAACAAATACTAAAATTATATGAATATTATAAAGAAACGAGATTATTTAATTTTTAATGGGCGTCAGTAATTCATATAGCATCAACATAGCTTCACAATAATGCTAATAGATGGCGCAGTCAGTAACTATTCCCATGGAACTACGAGTTAAATTCAATGTTTGATAAATAATTCAATGTTTTCACTAACGTTCCCTAACCTTTACGGGCTACCTATAAGTTAGGTGATTGATGTTTTCTGTCAACTTATTTATCACGATCCTGTACGGGACACCTAAAAGGATATTGGGACGGATGTTAGGACTTAGGATTGTATTTAGGAGCTACCTACGTTAAGAGACTCCTACTTAGGGGATGATTTAGGTATGTTTGGTGAAAACGGGCATAATAATAATGTCAGTTTTGGTTATCATGTATCGATTGAATGAATAATCATGGGATACCGTTACCGCGAGGTCTCAGTTCGGGGCGAACCACTAGTTTAATTAAGTCAAGAATATACCACCACTTCGGAAAGCTAATTCTTTTGAGAAGAAAGAGCCGGCAAGCAACTCAGCAGTTCAAAGCAAAAATGTTTCAAAATGTAGCTGTTAATGTATAATGTACAGAGTATATTAATACCACTATAGTTAAGTGTTTTTTTTTAATCTTTGAAATATTAGAGTGAACACCTAAGAACACTAACAGGAAAGTGGAAACAGTGTCCATTAACTTATTTTGTTAAATTATAAAACTAACATTATGCTATACATAACACATACCTACCTACCATCTTCAACACCATCATTGGTTCTACATGCCGCTGGGGGTCGCTGAAAAATATAAAGATAATAAGCTAATAATATTATAAGTTATGTACCTACTAGTTTTATAATATTAGAGGTAATAAATAATCATTTGTACTATTATGAGAGTGAGTTATTCTCTTACAGAGTTGAGTTGAGTTGGTCTCCATTCAACATCCATCCATTATTTTTTTATATTACTTACTATATGGTATTTAATACCATCTAAACCTTTCTCTTCTGTCTCCTCATATCCCTTCACCGCCAATACACCAATAATTCCTGACAGCCTTGTCCCTAAAGCTTTTAGAGCCTGTCCTCTATTAGCAGTTTCAATTGTAATAATTATTTGGAATTTAACCTATAAAATATGTATCAAGCTCAAAGTACACCAATACACACCTTTTTCGCTTTGTGTGGAGTCTTATGTACCCCACCGCCAACTGAATTAAGGAGATTTGTTTGATAACTCCTGCCACAAACGATCGGCTCTAATTCCACCTGCACCAGACTGAGGGCTGATGCTCAAACAAGTCACCGTGGCTGAAATATGAGTTAACAAAGAGCTCTTTAATTACGTTAAAATGTTATTATTGTTCATTCACGTCATTGCTTACATTACGAGTACCATTCCGTCGACTGTACCTATAGCGTTTAAACTTTCGTAAACTTAATATGTATTGAACAGTTATTCATATTTAACCTTTCCATAAACTCTAAAAGAGCCGAAAATTGCTCAGAAAACAAACATTTTACAAGATTAGTACGTTATTTAGTTGTATTTATGGAAACTCGAAATCTTTACTTGCCTAGCTGAAATCTAGGTTAGGTTAACTTAATTGTTTTTAAAACACACAAAATCACTTTGTTACTTACCTCTGAATATTACGAGTAAGTAGTTATAAATTAATTTACATAAACTTTACATTCACACTGAATATCCGTGAAAAACAACTCAAAACGAATAAAATAAAAAAATACTCTTAGGAATTTGACGTTTCATAACGCTCAGACCATAGACAAAAGTTAATTTTTATCGAAAAGATTAATGGACTAGGCGATCGCTAATCGCAGGTTACTTTGTCTAGCTGTCCAACTTCGCTTTCGATAAAGCGATGGCGAATCAAGGTATCGAATCGCTCCGAATCGAATGCTGTTTGTCTAGGGCTGAGAAGCGTTTCGTGCGAGTAGCTTGGATTTTAACCACGTTAGGGTGCCGATGCTCAAGATTTCTCGAAGTTCTGTGGTAGAACGATGAAAGTATATCCGATGAAAGACCGATAGACAGGCAACATTGTGTCGGCGCTTGCTTGCAAAATGGAACCAGAGATATATAAATAAAAAGTTCCACTCTACAGATTGTCACTCTCCATCAGGTGATAGAGCATTAATTAGTCTATTACAAAACATGAAAACAGAATGTCATCATCATCATCATTAGCAACCCATCAACGGCTCACTACTGAGCGCAGGTCTCCTCTCAGAGAAGGGTTATAGGTCATAGTCCACCACGCTGGCCCAATGCGAATTGGCGGACTTCACACACCTTCAAGAACATTATGAAGAACTCTCAGGTGTGCAGGTTTCCTCACGATGTTTTCCTTCACCGTTGAAGCAAGTGATATTTAATTGCTTAAACGCACTTGACTCCGAAAAGTCAGAGGTGCGTACCCGGGATCGAACCTGCAACCCCCCCGAATAGGAGACCACAGTCCTAACCACTAGACTATCACTGCTTGTCATACCACCAGAAAATAGCGTACAAACACATATAATAGTTGCCATACAAACCAGAAAATAGTCAGATTCTATCTCGCGATAACAGCGAGCTAGATAACAGCCGTCGACGAGTTTTTGGAATCCTGCCCAATGACACATCTCTCCGCTTTCAATATGACCGGAATATTTAAAATTCTAACTGCGATTTTATTGCAAGTGAAACTAAATTTAGATTTATTTATTCATCACTTTTAGGATTGCTTTTCTGGCGTGTATAATGAGTTTACGTACACAAAATAATCATTGTTTGCTGTTAGTTCAAGGATAGTTTTTATTATAGTTTGTAGACTACGAAGCTTTTAATGAACAAAATAGCAGGGGTTTTTTACCCAAATCTTACTTCCTACTAATGATGACATGGAATGGCATTCCGAACCAGTGGTAGATTCACTTGACGTTTCGAAAGCACTTTGTAAAAGTTTATTTGACTAAAAAGCTATTTTATTAATATTATTAATGTGAAAGTTTGTGAGGAGGGTTGGATGGATGTTTGTCACTGCTTTGGGCCACAACGAATGAATGGATTGTCTGAAAGATATGGAGATAGCTCATACACAGAATTTACACATAGGCTCCATTTTATTCCGGAAAATCAAAGAGTTCCCGCGAGATTTTGAAAACTCAATATTAATAAACTTGACAGCTCACGACAGTAGCAAGCTTGTACTAATTGCTCTTGTTAAAATTCCTGGCTGAAAACCAAAGCTCAAAATTTTCAAACAAACGCACTTGAAAACTATGAATCCGAAACATTTATGTTTCATAAGGCTCAGAGTCACTCAGTGAATGAATCAGATATGGTGAGATCAGTAGAATATTTACCAACATTAACTCTTTCGAAGGAAAAGCTGAAGTGGCAATGGCCGCACAGAAAAGTTCGAAAAACTGATAAAATAGGCGTTGGTATCCCAAGACGCTGAAATGGCAACGTCCCACCAAAAAGCGCAGTGTTGGCAGACCTCTCACGAGGTGGATCGACGCTATAAAAAAAGATGCAGTATAACCCCTAATCATACTAAAATTATAAATGTGAAAGTGAGTTTGTTTGTTGGTTTGTCCTTCAAACACGTTGCAACAGAGCTATGGATCGACTTGATTTTTTGCATGGGCATAGATAGTGACATAGGCTACTTTTCATCCGGAAATTTAAAGAGTTCCCGCGGGATTTTAAAAACTAAATCCACGCGGACAATGTCGCGGGCATCAGATAGTTACAGATACAGGCGGCACAAGTACGTAGCTTGTGAGATTCCCTATTTGAAGAGATATCCAGTGGAGTAGACATCGTTTATCAGTAAATGAAGAAGAAATAAAAATCCTGATATTGCAGATAACTATGTGGATTCCTGTTGATCAAAAACTATGTCACGAGCATTTAAAAACATGACTATATTTTGACTTTCCTAATTCCAAATCAGTCAAGATACCAGGTTTCCAAAAAAAAAATAAAATAAAAAAAAGAATGAAGAAACCTAAGGATTTACTTCCTTAGGTAATAGTTAAAGTTATTATACCTATTGCGCTGCATTTCGTTCGAACAAACTACTAATTTTAATAAGCAAAAGTTACTCGCAGTTAAAACTGGTTCACAAATTGCATTCAACAAGCGAAAGCAATCAATTTTCCAAACACCTCAATAAAAGTTATTATTAATTACCGAAGTTTGCTGATAAGAAATTCATTCTACGAATATAGTCCTCACTCAATTATGAACTTCCGAAGAATTTGAGGACTTAATATATTAAAACACTTCACCCCTCCCGACATAAAAATGATTTATTTCGCGATAAACTTCGCCCATTAGCACGGCTCGCACGAACCAGGGAATTCATTTAAATGCCTCTATAAGGCTTTTACTATTCAAGTTTTGATGTCATAATCTTCAAGCTCATAAACTAACTAAAGACTTATTCGTTGTTTTATGATATTTATCAAATGTAAATTAAAACATTTATTTTAAAAAAACAAACTTTTAGTAGCTGGCTACATCGTGAGACCCTGGATATCATCTAGGACCAGAGTACTTGTCAAGACGAATCAAAAGAGCCCAAATTCGATGGGGTTATGTCGTCTTATTAAAGAGTTCCGATAGCCATCTTCCAGCTCCACCATCAGATACGCTCCATGTCACAATAATATTGCTTCTTATTCTTTTAGTGCCATCTCCTACAGGAGGTTGGCAGTCATTAAGGCTAACTGGATCTTGTTCACTACTGCCCTAAACAATGATCTTGAGCTCACATTAATCCACTGGCGAAGGTTCTTAAGCCTGGATGTTCGTCTTCGGCCAGGTCTTCGCCAGCAAAAATTGTAAAAAGTCAGCTGATGTAAAAAGTCAGCTGAATCGGAAACCGAGAAGAGTTTCTAGTTCATCTTGCAATATTTTACCTAGACATACAAACATACATGTAAATACATAGTTTATTACATTGTAAGTTAAAAAAAGAGTAAAGAGCAGTTAGCCTAAGGGCTGACATTTCGGAGATAAGTGAGTTTAATCAATTTCATATCACATATGTTTCAACGGTGAAGGAAAACATCGTGAGGAAACCTGCAATCCGGAAGAGGTCGAGACTTTGTCGAGAATGATAAAAATATTTATTTCACAAAATTAATATTATTTTATATACTAACTGATCCCCGCGACTTCGTCCACTAGGGCTTAGTTTTTAAAATCCCGCGAAAGCTCTTTGATTTTCCGGGATAAAAAATAGCATTATATTCTCCAGGTTCTAACTAGGTACCTATATCCGTGCAAAAAATTAAGTCGACCCACAGCTCTGTTGCGGCGTGTTTGCAGGACAAACCAACAAACGAACACACTGTCGTATTTATAATATTAGTGAAGATTTCTATTACTAATAAATAATTGTTACGAAATAGGTGTTCAAACCCTCAAACCCAACGCGTTGAAAACAGGCAATCAACGCGAGTGTAGCAGCGGCAATTAATCTTGCGCAACTGCCACAGTCACGCAATCAGAGCGGCCCATCATTAATAAGGTTTCAAGTTAACAGTTTGATAAGCGGAAAGACGGCTCAATCGGTTTAAAATTGAGTTCGCGAGTAATTGGCTCTTTTTGATGGTAGGTACCAAATAATACTGCAATATGCGAAAAACGTTGAGGGAAAACATCGTGAAGAAACCTACATGCCTGAGAGTTCTCTTTAACGTCCTCAAAGGTGGTTTTTATGGTGGAAGGCTTTCGTTGGCCGTGGCTAGTTACCACCCTACCGTCAAAGACGTGCCGCCAAGCGATTTAGCGTTCCGGCACGATGGCGTGTAGAAACCGATTGGGAGTATGGGTTGAACTTCGCTGTCATACCCCTTCCAAGCTAGTCCACTACAATCTTAGACTGTATCGTCACTTACCATCAGGTGAGATCGCAGTCAAGGACTATCTTGTTATCGAATAAAATAAAAAAAAGAAGTCTGTTAATCTGCTGTGGTCTGTGGAGAATTATTTAGTGGTCTAAGGACAACTTATCTCTAAGGAAGAGATTTCTTCCAGAAGCTCTCGAATGTGAGAACAGTGAGAACATGCAGAGGTAGGTAGGTACTAAAGATTAATCTATAAAAAAATTAATAAATACCCACAGACTAACATTACACATTATATTAAAATACGAATATTATATACATAATATAATTAATATCTGGGTGCTCGGTTATTTTTTTTTTGATAAATCGTGTTTTTTGGAAATTATATATTAAAAAAAAATAATAAAATTCAGAGGGGAAAATATAATCGTCTTGGACTCGAACCGGAGTCTTCTGGTTTCGGGACCGCCCAACTTACAGTCGAGCTATCGGGAATTTAAAGATGATGGCGAAATTTACCTTCGTATACTAATGATATTGTAAGGGGTTTCTCATTGCCTGAAAACACGGATAAAACGAGCTTTTCTAAAAATGAAACCTATTAGCTAGATCGATTTATCGCCCCCGAAACCTCCTGCATACCAAATTTTATGAAAATCGTTGGAGCCGTTTCCGAGATTCAGATTATATATATATACAAGAATTGCTCGTTTAAAGATATTAGATAGATAGATAGATTAATAATTATTAAGAATATAATACATACTACATATACACTTAATAAAATAGAAACAATACTATAATAATAATAATAATATACTATACATAATGAAACTATATAAACTGAAAATTTAAAACACCCCTGACATGTGAATCTATGGCCGGACTATGTACGATATGCTTGACATCCTGTTACTCAGTTTTCTGCTCCATCATCAGATCCTCCTCCTCAATCCTCAATCATCAATTCATCATCTATCTAGCACCCACTCATTGAGACTATTCTAATGAGCCCAAACATACTTTATCTGCTGTAAGTTGTTAAGGAGTTGGGTATCCCGCAGACTACTTGATGCTGCAGCTCAAGGTTACCATCTCTTGGAAATAATTCGAAGTAACAGTACACCAAATTTCAAATCAATAGTACCAGTAAAAACTTATAAGACCCTTTAATCAAGTAGGAAATAAGCTGATGATCATCAAATGCCTGAGCAGATCTTCATATATTACAGCTAAGATCCACCTCGATTACACTAGCTTTCAAGCAGAATGAACCACATCAAAATCGGTCTATTCGTTAGGGAGCTACGAGGGAACATACAGACACACAGATGCACACATACACAGATACACAGGCAAACTAATAACACCCCTCTTTTTTTGTCGGGTTTATAAAAAGGGCCTTGAGTGCCCTGGACACAGAAAGTTCCGTTCCGTTTGTTTTTTGGAACCCTAAAAAAGGTACAGATCCCATTTTTCTTCAATGAAGATTAAAATAAAAATCTTCACACATACCTACTTATTTTATAGGGTAAGCGGTAAACACGATCTTCGTCCATGTTTACGCGCCGCCGTCTTCAAGTTCGCAAATAAAGTAAAATTCCGGGACCAATTCTCAATTTGATCTAACAGACTCCACGGCTCCGTCCCCCTTTTTGCCCCCTTTTGACCCCTTTGGCAATATCTCCCTCCATCTCATAGTTCGGAGTTTAGCCTTTGTAATATGGGACACGTATTTGTTATGGACTTTAATAAGACTTCAATTGAGTTTAACACTGGTGGTTTAACGAAGCGTAAACCTAATTGAACCAATAGGTTATGAAAATATAAGATAGTGAATAAATAACATTATAATTTTAATTTTTTTAAGTTCGTTCGGTAAACAAGAGAGTGAAACGTGGACAAAAATTTTAACAATGGTTTTTTTAAATAGCCTTGAACATAATATTTTAATAGGCAATACAATTGCGATTTGTTTTTTTAATAAAAAAACAAATCGCAATTGTATTGCCTATTAAATATAGATAATATTCGATAAAAAAAAAGTGTGTGTGTCAGCTCCGACGCACGACTGGAGTTTACTACTTAAAACGTCGTAATGCATTCGCGGCGCCGCTCCGACCCGATCGGTACGCGCTCGGCTTCCCGAAGCGAAAGCGCTTTCGCATTCGACAACTCAAGCGAAAGCCAACCTTATTTACTCAACCTTAGGGTAGAAATTTGCATCGTTGTGAAAAACGTAACAAGGGCATTCGACAACTCAAGCGAAAACCAACCTTATTTACTCAACGTTAGGGTAGAAATTTGCATCGTTGTGAAAAACGTAACGAGGTCATTCAAAACAGATTTCACTGCTCAAATTTTTCTCATACCGGGCGCCTAAAATCGATTCTAAAGGAGTAAACTCCAAAAATACTTTTCATTTGGTAAACAGATAGGTAAAGGACGACCTCTCTTCGGATTTAGATCATTTGAATTTGACTCAGAATCAAGTAATGAATCCCTCGTTAACATGTCCCTAGCACCATGTAGTAAAGACGTGAATTATAGTCTCGAAAGGATACGTTTACAGTATTAGATTTCGGCAATTCACAGAATTGTGTAGGTACTATTTCCATTGGGATTTATATCTTACAATACCTACGTCAAAGGTAAATTTCATTTGTAGAAACAAAGCATTGGGTAGGTAATATGATATTTTATGTTCCTCATAATATCAGATTTCTTTGTTTGAAGAAAGAATTTTGTTATTACTTATTATTTGAAGAGTTTTGGGAGACAGGCGTCTTTTCCGTCGGGGGCTAGAAATATAGACAATATTTCTAGCCCCCGACGGAAAAGAGGGGTTTTTAAGTTTGACGTTTATATATGTGTATCTGTCTATGTATCTATGTGTTAATGGTAGATTCACTTATCGATTCGAAATCACTTTGTAAAGTTTATTTG
Organism: Oeneis ivallda; assembly: GCA_029955525.1. NCBI lineage: Eukaryota > Metazoa > Arthropoda > Insecta > Lepidoptera > Nymphalidae > Oeneis > Oeneis ivallda. The sequence continues at coordinate 3,387,072 of JARPMR010000017.1, read as the reverse complement.
AATAAAAAATTATTCTATTGTTGTCTGTGTGTCTGTCTGTTACCTTGTAGCTCCCTTATGAATGGACCGATTTTGATACAATTTTTTCTGATTGAAAGCTGCCTGGTTTCGAACTCAGGACCCCACTAAAAGAAGATCGGAGTTTTAACTACTAAGCTATCCCCAATTCACTCTATAATCACCGCTTTGTCATGATTCATCATAATATACGCTGTCACAAGTAATACACAGAATTATGTGTTAACTAATTGTAATGTCTCTATGCATAAGTAATGATCTCAAAGCTAAGTGGACTGTGGAGATTAGTGACATCTTGAAGATCTTGTAACTTCATTTGATCTCTTGATTAGATTGTTTAGCTCGCAAAGTAAATACACATTAATAAATTACAAGCATTTGCCCGCGGCTTCGTCCTTTCTAAAATCTTTCGGGAACCCTTTATTTTTCCGGTAGGTATAAAAAGCCTAAGTCACTTTCCAGGTCAACTGTACCCATGCAGAAAATCAGTTCGATCCGTTGCTCTGTTGCTGCGTGATTGAAGGACAAACCCACAAACTAACGCACTTTGGCATTGAAAATAAAATGAAATGAAATTTCATTAATTTCATTATTTCATTCCATTTCATTCCATATCATTCTATTTCATTCCATTCCATTCATTTCATTAATTTCATTTCACTCATTCAGTCAGTCATACATTTGTTCATTCAGTCAATGTCGCCGGTATCATCGTATTATCATACCTACAACTTAATTATGTATGTGTAAGTATTACTTAGTGATGTATTTTCTTAGCTAAGAAAGCTTTTTAACAACAAGCAAATGCGAACAGAAGCTGTTACTGAACCGGGGACTTCCTCAGACATCTTATAGATAGTGATCAGTGTAACAAATAGAACATCGCCTTTTGTCGCAAGAGCGTTGCGCTGCTGACATTACAGACTACGACACGACATCCTCTTCTTCTTCTTTAGATGTCCACTGCTGGACTTAGGTCTCTTGCATAAACTTCCACATGCCTCAGTTTAGCGTCCCCTGTGTCCAGCGGCTCCCAGCGATGTCATCAGTCTAGTAGAGGGTCTGCCAACACTGCTCATAGCTTATCGAGTCGTGACTCGTGAAGCTGAAATAAGCGAGGCAGAGCGGCTGAATGAATGAGGGGTTTCAAGGTGCTGGAGTGGCGACCCCACATCAGAAAGCAATAAAATATACACATACTTACATAAATTATGTGAGTAGTAAGCTATTGCATAGCTTTTATCGCGGGCTTTGCACTAGGACAAACAGTTTGAGCGCGGCGACCGAATCAAGAAATTCCGTAACGAAAATAAACCTAACACCGTCGTTCAGTAAGCGTTCAACATTTTAGAGGTTCTTAAGTAGGTCTGTTTGGCGCAGTGGGCGAGCGACTGCTTTCTTTACCGTATGGTGTATGATGTCGCAGGTTCGAATCTCACTCGCGAAGTAGTGACAGTTCGCTTTTCTTGCTTGTTTGTTTTTTTTTTTTGCATAATTTTTATTATGCAAAAAAAATATTGCATAAATATTATAATTGCATAAGTTGATAAAAAATGCTATACAATAGCTTTACCGCGGCAGTCCCCGAGTGCCACTTAATTTTTTATTATAGGTACATAAATTAGGCCATGATCTTGTGTTTCCATACAAAAGTAGGTTCTCTTTAACTTTGAAACTACCTAAGTACATACGTCCGATCGATACCAAACTTCAAATATTATAGCGGCGTTTTTCACGTATCCTCTTAAAAATTTGATTTAGTTGTGAAACAAGTGTTTAAAACACAAAATTTAAAACACTCGCGACATGTGAATCTATGACCGGATTGTATAAGATATATCCAACATCCTGTTACTCCACCTCGATCCTCGATCATCTAACACCTACTTACTCATTGAGACCATTCCTATGAGTCCAAATACACTATAATATCTGCTGTAAGTTGGAGTTTGGAGAGAGGAGTTTGGATTCCACAGACCACTTGAAACTGTAACATCAAGAAATGAGCTATTGATCTTCAAATGCAAAACAGAAAATAAATAGAGAGAGAAGCCTCCAAAGAACATAAAAAAAAAGATTAAATTGCTCTATTATCCTCCGTTTTACTTTATCACAACATTAACTGATTACAGACCTCGATATAATTTATTTTACCCCATTATAATATTTGCAATGTTCGTTATCAATATTATTCGAGACGTAGTTTGAAAATAAAAGCAAAATTTCATTTGATTGTAAACTCGAATTTACAGCATTATGAGGCCAACTTAATAAATTGGACAATTGAAAAAAATTAAATGAAAAACAACATACATAATTCGTTTGAGTCACAGATTGAATTTTTTTTCATTAGTGTTGGAGTGGCCTTTGTTAAGGATCATTTCTGGCTCGCATTCAGGATTTATTGAGGTCCGCATGATTTTTTTTGTTTTTCGTCTTAGTGATACGCATGGCAGATATTAATTGCTTATGAGGGCGGCAGGTTCTCAACATATTATGTTTAAATTGGTTTCCGGTGCGAGTTGAACAGGATGTATGTTTATGGACCTTTGCCTGTTTCGAAGGCAACTAATTAAGAAACAACAACGTGCCTATTCAATTATACAAATACCGCACCATTAAGTTTGAATTAAATTTTCGTATTTCATTTGTTTTTATTAATATTAGTGGTTCAAGGTGTTGGAGTGGCGACCCCGCACTGGGAAACACAGTGTTGGCAGACTCCCCACCAGGTGGACCGACGACATCAAACGTGTCGCAGGGAGCCGCTGGATTCAGGCGGCGCAAGACCGAAGCCTGTGGAAGTCCATGCAGGAGACCTTTGTCCAGCAGTGGACGTCTACAGGTTGATAAAGAAGAAGAAGAAGAAGTGGTTCAAGTATTGAAACGGAATGACGATATTAAACCCTCGGTTATATTCCTTTTTGTCAGGTTCGGTCATGGCTAGCTAGGTGCGTGGTAGGTGGTAAGGTGTACAACCAATCAGTTTAGCGTTCCGGCATGATGGCGTGTAAAAACCGTCCATCTTAGACTGCATCGTCACTTACCAATAAGTGAGACCGCAGTAAAGGTCTATTTTGTCACCAAATAAAAAACCTCCTTGAAAAAACTTTATATCAGAATGTACCTACAATTATTATAATAATTATAAATATTTCAAAAATCATCATCATCATAAGCAACCCATTAACGTCTCATTCTGAGCGCAGGTCTACTCTCAGAGAAGGGTTATAGCCCACCACGCTGCAGCTGGCCCAATGCAAATTGGTAGACTTCAGTCTTCACACACCTTTGAGAACATTGTTCAAACATCAAGCATGTAAGAATTATAGCAAAACCGATCGTGAAATGGACCTCGGGAAAAAGCTACAATAACAATCGAGCAATAATAGGTGCTACGATTTGTCGTATAGTGTAGATGAGTTGAAATCGATAAAGATCGTCGAAGCGAAAAAATTGCCGATGTCGATTTTCTCTCTTTTTGGGGAAAAAAGTGTATTACGTCATTCGACCGCACTTTACCAGATGGATATCTTCGGTACGTGTTCTCGGAATTACTGAACGAAAAATACATTATAGTCCAAGAATGGTGGAATAATTTGAAAATGTAAGAGTAGTAACTTGACAAGTGACAACTTGTACTAATTTTGTTTACTTTTTCGTATCTACCTCTGTGAGGTTCTTTTTGTTACGCCAATTATTTTTGTCACTATGAATAGGTTTCACTCAAACTATTAATTTAAAAATATAACCCTTGCTAAAAATTAAACTTGCTAAAAATAATAATAAATTACGGATTTTTAAAAACCTGATTCCATGCTAACAAAAACTACTTACCAGCTTTTGTATATTAATCATCTAAAGATTTAAAACTTTGTATCTGAATGATTATGAAGTTATTCGTAAAATGTTCTAATTGATGATGAAAATCTCATTAAATTCGGTTGGAAGTTATACACGAAAACGCAGAAAAACACCGATTGTGACTTTATTTTGTACTATCAAGAAAACATAAGCTATTCTAAATTACCTACTTATATCATATAGAACAACCTGTGGCTTCAATGACAAGTCAAGACTCTACCGCTGGTTCAGTCGGGTTTGTTCAAGCTTCCACCGACCCTTGGACTAATGCGTCGAAGTGATGAAGTAGAATATCGAATTACCCTGTTTTGAGTGAGTGTATTACATTTCGATCCTTTTTGTAGGAAATTAGGCAATTTTTTTTCGCTTTTAGTAGGTAGGTATAATAAGATACTTATAAAATATTTTTATGTTCTAAAGAAAATATTATGTATTTATATTTTAATCTACTTTCAAGTTTTCTGAGCCTTGCCATACCTAAAGGCCATAAGTTGGAATACATGGATATTTTTTTGGACTCATAATAAGAATACTCATTCACTAATTAAGTTGAAAGAGTTACTGACTCTATACTTAAAACTTAACTCTATGTCTTATGTTCCGCTTGTACCCAATTTCGTTCGCGTGGATTTAGGTTTCGTGGGAAAGTCCTATCAAAATCAGTTCAGAAGTTCCGAAGATTAGAGGTAATCCAGACAGGCAGATAAAAATTTAAGAACATGAAGTATTTTGTTATATCATAACAATATTATTATTATGAGCTTAAGATCTTTCACTTTGAACGAAGTCAGTGAGTCTTATTGATTGAATAGTAGGTAACTAGTAATTTTAATGTATTGTAATTTTATAAAAACGGTTTAGAAACTAACTTTCTTCCCTAAGGGGCAAGTTTTGTGACATTTCTCTAATCCTACTATCCTAGTTCCCACTAATATTAGAAATGCAAATGTTAGTGAGGAATAAGGATGGATGGTTGAATGTTTGTTACTCTTTCACGCCGCAACGAACGAACCGATTTGACTGAAATTTGGAATGGCTATAGCTCATACCCAGGATTAACGAGGCTACATTTTATCCCGGAAAATCGGGCGAAGTCGAAAATATTGAAAAAAATACCGAGGTGAAGAAAAATATCGTGAAAAGTGTAAATCTCAAGGGAAACGTGAGAAAATAACTCCGTAATTTTTTTAATATAGAATTATGAGGCAACGCAAACAACCGCTCTAAGTCTGAAATTGACTTATAACTGACAGCGGCTGATTTTAATGCAAAGCGGTGTCCGATTTTACGCCGACTCGTCGCATCACAGACCAATAAATCGTAGTCTTCTTCTTTATCAACTGATAGACGTCTACTGCTGGACAAAGGCGTCTTGCATAGACTTGCACAGGCTTCGATCTTGCGCCTGTATCCAGCTGCTCTTAGCTAGCTACTCGTCTGATGTCATCGGTATACCTACTGGGGGGTTTGATAACACTGCGCTTTCCGGTAAGAGGTCGCGATTCCAGCACTTTGGGACCCCAACGACCATCAGAACGATGTGCCCCACCCATCTGCTCTTCAGTTTTGCAACTGGCTGAGCTATATCGGCTTTAGGTCTTAGCAAGAGTGAATTTTAGGAAGTATGAACATTTAAGTGAGTTTGTATGGTGTTGCGGCTGTTCGTTTTACGTATTCGTAGCTACATTTCTACAATTAAAACCTAGGTATTGCATAGCTTTTATCGGGGGCTTTGAACTAGGACAAACAGTTTAAGCGCGGCGACCGAATCAAGAAATTCCGTAACGAAAAAACCTAACACCGTCGTTCAGTAAGCGTTCAACATTTTAGAGGTTCACAAGAAGCTCTGTTTGGTGCAGTGGGCGAGCGGCCGCTTTCTTTAACGTATGGTATGATTCGAATCTCACTCGCGAAGTAGTGACAGTGCGCTTTTCTTGTTTGTTTGTTTTTTTAATTATTTTTTGCATAATTTTTATTATGCAAAAAAAAATATTGCATAAATATTATAATTGCATAAGTTGATAAAAAAATATTATGCACAATAGCTTTACCGCGGCAGTCCCCGAGTGCCACTTAATTTTTTTTTCTTTTAATTAGTTAGTTATTATTTGTATAAAAATATTGTGAATTATACTATGTTTACTAGCTTTTGCGAGCGAATTTGTCTGCGTGGAGTTAAATTTTAAAAATCCTGCGGGAATCTATTATTTTGCTATGGTAAAAGAAGTCCTCAATTATTATAACCATGCAAAAAAGCACGTCAATACGTTGTCAAACTTACTCAGTGTCTGCGTTATTGAAGGACAAGCGAACACACTTTTGCATTAATAACAGGATCCTTCTTTACGCCAGCAATCTGACAGAGTCCACGAGAGTTGTTAACACTTTACTCTGACTTTTGTAGGATAATTGGAACGTACCTAGTTCCTTATCGCGCGGTGCGAAAGAGGGCTAGACGGAAAATGAACCGACACTTTTTTGAAACCGACACTTTTTTGAATGTGAATTTGGCATTGTGTTCATTATTTTCACAGTACAATATAAGATCTCGGTGGCCTTGTGGTTTCGACAGTCGCTAAACAGTTAAAAGTCGATGGTTCGAATCCCATGGCTCGACAGACTGAATTTCTATTTTCAATTTTATTTTAAACTAGCTGATGCCCGCGACTTCGTCCGCGTGAATTTAGTTTTTGTTTTTTTTTTGTATTAAAACCTTCCGTGGAACTTAAGGAACATACAAAAAAATAAATTAACCGAATTGGTCCATCCATTCTTGAGTTATGCGCTTACCAACATTCATTTTTATTTATTTTAAATAATTTCTATTTACATGTGGAATTTTTCCCAAATTTTTTATAACTTATTTTTAAGTTCTTATATTGTACTGTGAAAATAATGAACACAATGCCAAATTAATTAATCGAAAGGAACTTCGTTCCATCCGGGTGTCCCTTGACACCTCTCAAGTTTTTTTTTGTGGGGATACAACGTCAAAGTAATAATACCTACCCGGTGTTATTTTCGTACCTAATTAGCTAAGCGAATTAGTAAGGAGAGCCTTTTGTCGTGCCCTTTTGCCTAATTGGATCCTTAGCCCCTTGCTCTGGATGTCTATTTATTTAATTTGTGTTACAAATTGTTTTCTTAATAATATTATCATTACAAGTTGAATGAAATGGAACAGTTTAGTGTCTCAAGTACCGTTTTCGTTATTGCTCATTAGTATAATATGTTTTTAAATTTCTGTTTGGCATAGGAACGCTTTTTATTGAGTAACATTCATGTAAACAACATTTTTATAATGGGCCGTTATAAAAATAATGTTTACCTATATGAATTTAACTTTAAAGTAGGAATTTTCAGTTGTGATTTGACTGTAAATCATGTAAATCATAAACAAAATCAAGCATAAATCGAGCCAATAAACAGCTACTGGATTTTTTCTTATTCTTTATCAACCGATAGACGTCCACTGCTGAAAATAAGTCTATAGCATATATTTCCACATATCACGGTCTGCCTGACGGGCCACAGTCAGACATGTCGTGTCGTGTCGTGGTGTCGTGTGATGCGGGTTGTTACGTTCCCTCAATTAGGGTTGAGCGAAGCAATGGCTGGGTCATGCGTCATGCTCGTGGACGGGTTCCACCGGCGGGAATGGGGCTACTTTATGTCTACCCATCTTAAGATAGAAGTTAGTCGGTATGCATTTTTGGAACTTTCCTCATTGTGGAAACACTGCATATACTTATAGCATAGTATTTACTGTATTGTAAATTTGTTTTGAAAAGAGCAACCGCCGAGTTTCTTGCTGGTTCTTCTCGGCAGGAAAGGCATTCCGAACCAGTGGTAGATTCATCGACTATTCAAAAGCACTTGTAAAAGTTTATTTGAATAAAAAATATTTCTATTCCATTCTATTCTATTCATGTTCTCGTGGATATAGACTTCATCAGAGAATATTGGTGTATATTTTGCAACTAATACAACCAGATTTTATCTTTCAATGCATCAATAAGTTGTAAGGAATAATTCTCGGTGCAAGACTTATTTCAAAAATTAAATAAAGTTTATTCATCTTCATCATCATCTTCATCATCATAATCAACCTATCAACGGCTCACTACTGGTCTCCTCTCAGAGAAGGGTTATAGGCATAAATTACGGAACCAAGGTGGCCATAGTCCACCAAGCTGGCCCAATTTGAATTAGCGGACTTTACACACCAGAATATTCTGGAGAACTCTCAGGTGTGCAGGTTTCCTCACGATGATTTAGTTCAGCGTTGAAGCGTGTGATCTTTAATTGTTCAAACGCACATAACTCGAAAAGTTAGAGGTGCATGCCTGGGACCGAACCTGCGACCCCTGTTTAGGAGACCACAGTCTTATCCACTTGGTTTTCACTTAACGTGAATTAAAGTTTATTACTGACCAAATAAAATTATGTCCCTATTTCCTGAAATAAACATTTTTTTTAAAGAATATCAGCCAAGTTGAAGTTGACTAATATTCTCCTCTCCCCTCCAAACAAGCGGAAAGCTTGTGTTAGGAGTGGTTACAATAATAGCGCAACGGGTGGGATTCGAACCTGCGACCTTTTAGTTTTCAGTCCGCACCTTTAACCGTTGGGCTATTGAGGCTATTTATTTATTGTGCAGTGATAGCCTAGTGGTTAGGACTGTGGTCTCCTATTCGGGGGGTCGCAGGTTCGATTCCGGGTACGCACCCTGACTTTTCGGAGTAAAGTGCGTTTAAGCAATTAAGGCTGACTTGCATCAAACTGCTTGGTCGTGTTTGGTTAAATTTTGTAATGCTGTCCTTCTCATGTCAACTCTGAAATAGTATTGTCAAAAAGTTTGGTGCAATTCAGCCTAAATATCACTTGCTTCAACGGTGAAGGAAAACATCGTGAGGAAACCTGTACACCTGAGAGTTCTTCAAATGTTCTCAAAGGTGTGTGAAGTCTGCCAATTCGCATTGGGCCAGCGTGGCGGAACCACCTATAACCCTTCTCTGAGAGGAGACCTGCGCTCAGTAGTGAGCCGTTGATGGGTTGTTAATGATGATGATGATGATGATTATAATTATAAATAAGCAAAACGGTACGAAAGATAGATAAAGGTGTAATGAATCTACCTCGCCCCGCAGGAATTTAACAAAATAACAAAAAAGGATAAACCACTTGCACAAACAAATGGGCACCGTTTCCTACGTAAAAGCCAGTTATTAGAATTTTTTGAGAAAATAAAATCCTGTTTCTGTTTAGGTAACAATGTGAGTACAATATGGCGGGTATTACTTTGCCTCCTTTAGGGTTGGCGATGCGTTTGTTTTTTTTTATTCGATGACAAGATAGTCCTTGACTGCGATCGTGCCGGAACGCTAAATCGCTTGGCGGCACGTCTTTGACGGTTGGGTGGTAACTAACCACGGCCAACGAAAGCCTTCCACCAGACCAGACCAGAGACAATTCAGAAATTTTAAATTCCCAAATTGACCCCGCCGGGAATCGAACCCGAGACCTCCCAGTTATAAGACCACAGCGCTCACCACTGCGCCAGGGAGGTCGTCGTTTTGCGTTCGGCTTTCGTTGCATACGGCGTTGGTAGCCTAGTGATTTTAAGACTTCGACCTTCTATTTGAGGGGGCTAAGGTTCAAATCCACACACTTCTAACTTTCCGGAATTACACTGAAAAAAAAGATAAGACAATCTTTTTTAAAACAAGTAATAATTTCATTTGTATTTTATGTTTAATTCCATAAAGAAAATTATAGTACCGATTAACCATACATATTTACTAGTAATAAAGTCAAAATGATTGAATAGTCTATAACGTAACTTGTTTTTTTTAATGCGTATTTCCTCCGACATGGCGATAGTAGGTCGGTACTTTAAATGTTTTTTTCCAAGTTAACTCTAAAACTTAATTTTACTGTGTTACGTAGTGAAATCAGTAATAAAGTTAGTTTTATTGCTAGCAACGAAGTAGTTTTATGTTCCCTATACGAACATTTTACTCGAAAACGACTAACAAAATTTCGGTGGCAGCGATCTTTTTTTTTTCAGTGTATTCGTGTCTTTCAAGTAAGTTTAATTTCAAAGTACCGCGTGGTGATGGCAGATCAGAATACAGTTGTCACCACCCCTCCTCTTCCCGCGGGGGTCGTACGAGGCGACTAAGGGAATATAACGGAGAACGGGCAGCAGCGTCCTCTGTGCTACTACTAGTTACTACCATCTACTGCGATCACCAACCCATCTGCCCCGCGTGGTGATTAACCGTGGTTTGCGTGGGCAAACCCTCCCCTTGGGAGAGGCCTTTAGTCCAGCAGTGGACTGTTATAGGCTAGAGATGAAGTAAGTAATTAAACATAACTTGCATATACGGTGAAGGAAATCATTGTGGGGAAACAAGCATACCTGAGAGTTCTCCATAATGTTCTTAAACGTGTGTGAAGTCTCCCAATCTCCACTTTGACAGCGTGGTAGATCTGACCAATCATTGGTAAATCATCAGATGATGATTATGATTCAACTTTGCATTAAAAGTCGGTTCCTAGTTTTAGCTTTTAGTCAATGTCATGTTGATGAAAGATTTTAGAAGCTATCTAAGTAGAATAAATTATATACGCTATAGCAATGCTACTACCAATATTTTACGGATCGTATTTAAACGTGCGAATTCAAAGTCAAATTAAAAGTTTCAAAAAAATCGAAAAAAAACTTCTGAATTAATAAATGAGCGAAAGTGCGTAAGCGACTATAAATATTAAAAACCGGCCAAGTGCGTGTCGGGCCACGCGCAGTGTAGGGTTCCGTAGTTGAAAGTCTCAAATATTATTGCTGACCTAGGATAGTGCTTTTATTTTATTTATGAATACTGAATATATGTTGAGTGCCATGCCTTAAATACTATAATAAACTACAAAATATGCAACTCACAGTACGTGTAATACCTAACTTAGAAAAAACAGATATAACTCCTTAACTAATGAACCCTACTTAGCCGTGATAGTTTTCCTTAAAAATTCATTATATATACTACTGCTGTGAATTTTTTCTTGTATCCTATATACAACCATTTAGCTGGCAGAGGGGGAGGACACTTGACTCTAATAAAATTTAGCACTTTAAAATATCATGTTTCACAAACGGATCCCTGAATTGAAAAATGGTGTTCCCACACCGACAATATTTTTGAAAGACCTATTCAACGACACCCTACACTATGGGATAGACGAGAAAAAAAAATCATCCCCACTTTACATGTAGGGGAGGTAAAAAAAATTATATTTCACCACTTTGTCGACTGATTGATATCTATACCCTTGTCAAATTACAGATTTCTAGTACCAATAGTCTCTGAGCTAAACCGCGGACGGACGGACAGACAGACAGACGGACGGACATGGCGAAACTATAAGGGCTCCTTGTTTACTACGGAACCCTAAAAACGGTAAACTTGAAAATAAACTAGCTATTCAAACCGATTTTATAATATTCCATATTTTACTACCCTTACTTAACATGCCATCCAAGTTTAGAATTTCCTTATAAAGTCGTACAAAGTTCGAGCAATATCTGGCGTAATCTTTTCTCTAAATTGCCAACCCTATTTCAGCATATACCAGATAAAGTTTTCTAATAATGTCCGTTCCAAATTGAACTAATATTTCTTCTGGAGTCAGTAATGCAAACCAGGGTTTTTTTTATTCTGATGTTAAATTTAGCTCGCTCGCTTTTGCATGAATATTTTTTAATATAATTTAGTATTACCAAGGGTATCCATGTTCTTAGGAAATTGAAAAAGTTAGTTCCATTACAAAACAATAATTCTATTGAAAACTTAATATCAAAGATAGATCTTTGAACTTTGAAAAGATAAATGTCTTGGAAAAGTCTTTACATTTTGTTTACAATCTTTTAACATCTGAGATCTGACACCAATAAAACTACAAAAAACTTCCACCACTTAAATAACTAACTAAGTATAATATTTATGCAAATAAAGGTAAACAGTCATCATCATCATCATTAGCAACCCATCAACGGCTCACTACTGAGCGCAGGTCTCCTCACAGAGAAGGGTTATAGGCCATAGTCCGCCACGCTGGCCCAATGCAAATTGGTGTACTTCACACACCTTCGAGAACATTATCAAGAACTCTCAGATGTGCAGGTTTCCTCACGATGTTTTCCTTCACCGTTGAAGCAAGTGATATTTAATTGCTTAAACGCACTTGACTCCGAAAAGTCAGAGGTGCGTACCCGGGATCGAACCTGCGACCCCCCGAATAGGAGACCACAGTCCTAACCACTAGGCTATCACTGCTTCAAGGTAAACAGTGATTTTGGTTTATTTATTTCACACTTTACGGTCTACTACATACCAGTTTGAAAATTGGCTAATGAATAATATCGCTGCTAATTAGGTATACTTAGTGCTTCAAAAACATTTAAATTTACATACGAGTAGTTTAAAAAGTTCTCATAGTAATAATATATTCCAGTTAAAAATGCTAAACATTTTTAAATTTTCATACTCACTGCTCAGTGCTCAGTAATACAGCTTAGCATTATTTTAACATGCTCCAACCTGGACATTTTAAGAGAATTAATCTTTATGAAAAGGTTCAAAAGTGTCCTCAGTGTGCTCGTAAATGAATATTCATTTAAAATTCACTTGACGGCAAGCTGCGGTTGATAAATAAATAAGAAAAAACTTGAGAGGTGTCAAGGGACACCCGGATGGAACGAAGTTCCTTTCGATTAATTAATTTGGCATTGTGTTCAACATTTTCACACTACAATATTAGATCTCCGTAGCCTTGTGGTTTCCACAGTCGCCAAACAGCCAAAGGTCGATGTTTCGAATCCCAGCTCGACAGACCGAATTTTCCATTTTCAATTATATTTTAAACAATTTCTACATGTGGAACCTTTTCCTAATTTTTTATAACTTAAAAATAAGTTATAAAAAAATTAGGGAAAAATGTTGTTGTCTTAATTTTTTCCGTCTAGCCCCCTTCCGCACCGCGCGATAAGGAACTACGTTCCAAAAATATGGCGGAATATATACGACTACTTTTTACATGAGATGAGTAGGTTTGTTTTGTTTATATTCATAACAAGATCTCACCAGCTCGATATTGGAAAAGCTGCATCAACCATTGCTAAGGCTCAATTGTGGTCAAAATAATAAACGGCCATACGGCATGGCATGGCAATGCAACGCATGCAAACGCGTTCCAGCGTCTCCGAGCGGATAGGTAGTGGTAGGGATTTACATATTTAAGCTAGCGTTTAAGAATTAGATATAAGCATTAGACCTGTGATCTAATATCGACACAGAATTAAGCTAGGTTTAAGTTCTTTAATTATAGTAAATTAATTATAGTTAAAAGTTAAAAGCCTTCGTTTCCTTTCGTCGACCCATCTTTGCTGTCGCAAACACGCCACGTCACGTCAGGCCACGCGCAGTAGGTATTTAATTTCCTGTCACTATTATGCATACTTAAAGGTGAGTGAAATGTAATTTTCATCATAAAATGTATTTTTTACATAGTATTAAAATTATAATGCACCTATATTTTAAATTAATGGCATAAACGTCGCTGGAAATGTTGTTTGGAAATACCTTTGAAAAGCTGAAAATTTCATTAAGTTAACTTGAAATTTTCACAGCATTAAGAAACAATTTGATCTTTGCAATCAGTAGAATAGAATAGAATAGGAAACTTTTTCACAAGTGCTTTTGAATCGTCGATGAGTCTACCACTGGTTCGGAAAGCCCTTCCTGCTGTGTAGAACCAGCAAGAAAATCTGCGGTTGCTGTTTTCAAATCAAGTTTACAATACAATAGATACTCAGTTTGCTATTTATGCCGTGTTTCCACAATGAGGGGAAGTTCCACAAAAGCATACCTACTTAAAATTCAATATGTATGTATGAGTATGAATTTCAACTTAGTACCTCAAGCTATTTCTCAGAAAAAGCGCCTTACCACACTGACAGCCCGACAACAAATTGATCCTATAACAGTTCCGTTTTTTTTTTTCAAAACAAAACAAAAAGGAGGGACGAGTGGCCAAGTTGCAACAGAAAAGGGGGGAAAAGTCGAAGTAAAGGTTACTTCGACTTTTCGAAGAAACTTTTTTGAAGAAGGGTCGATTCGTCGATTAAACAATACTCGGCGATTGTGGAATTGGCCCTTAATATAATACAACTAGATGATGTCCGCGACTTCGTCTGCATGGATTAAGGTTTTATTAATTCCCGCGGGAACTATGTGATTTTCCGGGATAAAATATAGCCTATGTGTTAATCCTGGGTATGAGCTATTTCCATTTATTTTAGCCAAATCGGTTCAATCGTTGTGGCGTGAAAGAATAACAAACAACCATCGATCCGTCCATCCATCCATCAATACATCCATCCTCACAAACTTTCGCATTTATAATATTAGTAGTAGAGTAGATATTAGTAGGAGGTAGTAGGAAGGAAGTAGGAAGTAGGATTCATTTTTACCTTACGATAAAAAGTTCATTTTAAGCTATTGCATAGCTTTTATCGCGGGCTTTGAGCGCGGCGACAGAATCAAGAAATTTCGTAACGAAAATAAACCTAACACCGTCGTTCAGTAAGCGTTCAACATTTTAGAGGTTCACTAGTAGCTCTGTTTGGCGCAGTGGGCGAGCGGCCGCTTTCTTTACCGTATGGTGTATGTTGTCGCAGGTTCGAATCTCACTCGCGAAGTAGTGACAGTGCGCTTTTCTTGTTTGTTTGTTTTTTAATTATTTTTTTGCATAATTTTTATTATGCAAAAAAAAATATTGCATAAATATTATAATTGCATAAGTTGATAAAAAATGCTATGCAATAGCTTTATCGCGGCAGTCCCCGAGTGCCACACGTATTTTTTTAATTACATACCAAGAAAAAGAAGAAAATTAATTAATAACGCACCAGATAACTTAAGTACCTGCAAAGTGCTCGGTAAACACAAGCGAGTGTTTGTGTTGAATCCCTTTTCATTGTGGAGTCGAATTTCAAAATGAACATTTGTTAATTTGGAAACACGTTCGGGTTCCATTTGGATTTTGCTGCGGTTTCCGACGTAAGTGGGAACGCTGTTTGCACCAGTAGGTAGGTACTTAGGTCTTATATAGGTTAACTCGGGAGTTTTCATTCGATTGCGGTAGGTATTTTGTAAGAGATTAGCTGCAGGGGGTTGAATTTTTATTTCAAAGTAGCTTATGCTCGTGACGTGTTTTTAAGTGTTTCTTGATTCTCATTCGAAGTGAGAATTGCGAATTCTGACTATAAGAATCAAGAAACACTTAAATTAGCAGATAGAGTTCTTCTTCTTCTTCTTTATCAACCGATAGACGTCCACTGCTGGACAAAGGTCTCTTGCATGGACTTCCACAGGCCTCGGTCTTGCGCCGCCTGAATCCAGCGGCTCCCTGCGACTCGTTTGATGTCGTCGGTCCACCTGGTGGGGGGTCTGCCAACACTGCGCTTCCCGGTGCGGGGTCGCCACTCCAGCACCTTGGGACCCCAACGACCATCAGCTCTTCGAACTATGTGCCCCGCCCATTTCCACTTCAGTATCGCGACTCGCTTAGCTATGTCGGTGACTCTGGTTCTCCTACGGATCTCCTCATTTCTGATTCGATCCCGCAGGGACACTCCGAGCATAGCTCTCTCCATCGCCCGCTGAGCGGTCCTGAGCCTACTTATGAGGCCCTTAGTTAGCGACCATGTCTCGGATCCGTAAGTCATCACTGGCAACACGCACTGTTCGAAGACTTTAGTCTTCAGGCACTGAGGAATTTTGGACGAGAAGACATCTCGGAGCTTCCCGAACGCTGCCCAGCCGAGTTGGATTCGGCGGTTGATCTCTTTCTCGAAATTGGACCTACCTAGCTGGACTGTGTGTCCCAGGTAAATATACTCGTCGACAATTTCGAGTGCAGAGTTCTCAACAATTACTGGGTGGAGCGGTGCATGAGCATTGGACATGATTTTCGTCTTGCTCATGTTCATTTTCAGGCCCACCTGTTGAGAAACCCTGCTGAGATCATTGAGCATTGTATTGAGGTCTCTCAGAGTCTCTGCCATGACTACTATGTCATCGGCAAATCGCAGGTGAGTGATGTACTCGCCGTTTATGTTGATGCCAAGCCCGTTCCAATCCAGAAGCTTAAAGACGTCCTCCAACGCAGCGGTAAAGAGCTTCGGGGAGATAACGTCTCCCTGTCGCACTCCACGCTGCAAGTGGATTGGCCTCGTAGTCTGGTCCTGTATACGTACTGACATTGTGGCGTTTTCATACAAGCACTTCAACACTTGGATATACCGGTAGTCAATCCGGCATCTCTGCAGCGACCTCAACACAGCCCAAGTTTCCACCGAATCGAAGGCTTTCTCATAGTCCACAAACGCTAAGCAAAGTGGCCGGTTATACTCTTCTGAGAGAGATAGAGTTACTTTCACATTAATATTATTTCAATTTTAGAATAGAATAGAATAGAATAGAAATATTTTTATTCAAATAAACTTTTTACAAGTGCTTTTGAATCGTCTGGCTCTACAACTGGTTCGGAATGCCCTTTCTGCCGAGAAGAACCAGCAAGAAACTCGGCGGTTGCTCTTTTCAAAACAAATTTACAATGCAGTAAATACTATGCTATATGTATATGCAGTGTTTCCACAATGAGGGAAGTTCCAAAAATGCATACCGACTAACTTCTGTCTTAAGATGGGTAGACATAAAGTAGCCCCATTTCACCAGTGGGTGGTACCCGTTCACGAGTATGACGCATGACTCAGCCATTGCTTCGCTCAACCATATTTGAGGGAAAGTAACAACCCGCATCACACGACACCACCACAGAAATGTTTAAAGAGTGCGTGACATACTTAGATCCATACTACGTAATTTTACTTTTATTAAAAAAAAACTTGAATTAATGTTTTTTTTTAGTTTTTATATCTTTTTGCTAGGTCAGGTACTTTTGAAGATATTGAAGATTTTCTAACCGACCCTTTTTCTTTGCGGTCCAGTTTATTTTAATTTTTATCAATACTAAAGATATTTTAAACTTTATCAACTATTCAGAAGGTTGGATCTACAGCGGTCTTTGATATATTATATCAGGAAAATAAATAAACAAAGTTTCACGTTCAAAAAGCGCCATGTCAACATCCCTGCCCTTAACGAGGCTTCTCCGCGTAGATAAGTCAAGCCGAGTGTAAAAGCGTAGTACAAAAAGTTCTTTATAATACTTAAGTGAAAATAGATCTTTAGAAAATGTAGCAAAAACACCGAGCGCACAGCGATCCATTGAAAGCCAGAAAACTAGAACAGATGAAACATTCAGCGGCGGACTTTGGCCTCGATGTTTTTACAAAGCTGTCACAGTATACGTAAAATGAGCAGAAGATTCGCATGGACTACTTTTACGTACTTACTCTTATTCAAGCTGTAATATATCAAGATCAACATCGCGAATCTGAATTGGAAATGGGCGGATACCATAGTTTGAAGAGCTGATAGTTTGCTGGAGTGGCGACCCCGCATCGGAAAGCGCAGTGTTGGCACAGCACCCACTAGGTGGACCGACGACATCAAACGAGTCGCAGGGATCGAGTCCTGTGGGAAGTCCATGCAAGAGAACTTTGTCCAGCAGTGGATGTCTATCAGTGGATAAAGAAGAATTAAGATTCACTGATTTTAGGGAGCGGTGATAGTCTAGTAATTAACAATAGGTACGGACTTATTTTCGGCGGGTTCTAACTTTTCGGAGCTTTGTGCTATGTGCGCCTAAGCAATTAATTTGCTCAAGAGAAGGAAACATTAAGAAGAAATCTATATGCTTGAGAGAGAGAGAGAACAAAATGTTCTAAAAGGTGTCAGCCAATCCACTCTTGGCCAGCATTGAGGACTATCGCCAAAACCCTTCCTATTCAAGAGACCTCCGCCCAGTAATGAGCTGAGATGACACCTAACCGTTATTGTCAAAATAAAGCTTATTAAAGAAGGAAGGGATGGGAAATCAAAACACAAACACAGTACTGAAAGTAACTCAGTGTTATTTATTTCTTAATACTTAACTACTATATCAAACTTACAAACTAGCTTATAACCTACAAAACTTATTGTTCAGTTTTTCTCTAGAATTTTCTGTGTTTTTGTGTTTTTCTAAACAAAACAGACAAACAAGCATCTTCAGGAAGAATTTAAAAAATTCTAAACCCACGTGTCATATTTATTCTTCTTCTTCTTTATCAACCTATAGACGTCCACTGCTGGACAAAGGTCTCCTGCATGGTCTTGCGCCGCTTGAATCCAGCGGATCCCTGCGACTCGTTTGATGTCATCGGTCCACCTTGTGGGGGGTCTGCCAACACTGCGTTTCCCGATGCGGGGTCGCCACTCTAACACCTTGGGACCCCAACGACCATCAGCTCTTCGAACTATGTGCCCCGCCCATTTCCACTTCAGTTTCGCGACATGCTGAGCTATGTCGGTGACTTTGGTTCTCCTACGAATCTCCTCATTTCTGATTTGATCTCGCAGGGATATACCGAGCATAGCTCTCTCCATCGCTCGCTGAGTGACCCTGAGCCTTCTTATGAGGCCCATAGTTAGCGACCATGTCTCGGATCCGTAAGTCATCACTGGCAACACGCACTGTTCGAAGACTTTAGTCTTCAGGCACTGAGGGATTTTGGACGAGAAGACATCTCGGAGCTTCCCGAACGCTGCCCAGCCGAGTTGGATTCGGCGGTTATTAATCTCTTTCTCGAAATTGGACCTACCTCGCTGGACTGTATGTCCCAGGTATATATACTCGTCTACAATTTCAAGTGCCGAGTTCTCAACGATTACTGGGTGGAGCGGAGCATGAGCACTGGACATGGTTTTCGTCTTGCTCATGTTCATGTTCAGGCCCACCTGTTGAGAAACCCTGCTGAGATCATTGAGCATTGAGCATATCATATTACCTACTTGTATATAACACAAAAATAGTGGTAAGCTACAAAAAAGTACAAATTCGTTATTTATTCAATGCTTTTCAATATTAGCATAATATTATCATCTGGAGCGAGGAACTCGTTCAATTTTACGACTTGTTAAACGGATTAAAGTGGCTGGGGTGTGAAATTTGATTAGCCTTTTAACTGGGAAATCATCTCTTATGTTAAACCTTGTAATACAGTTACTTTGTGTCATAATCGAAACGTAGACACAAGAGTTACGGTAAAAAGTTACGGAACCCTAAAAATAAAGTCATAGGTCACAATTTTGTGTCGTAGCTTGTGACTTCCATCATTCCTTTAAAAAAAAATAACAGAGGATCTCCCAACGTTTGAAGATTCAAAATCAATTATTATTTAATGACTAGCGGAATCCCTTGTGAAGTTGAATACCCTTGACAACAAGGAGATTTATATTTCCCTTGGGATGTAGATCTACTAACGAATAATCAATTTGAGTCAGTGAAATAATGTAGATACGTTGTGATATTTTGCGTAAAAGAATGTAGTTTTAAAGCTCCGTGGAATTAAATTTATAACTAGCTTTTACCCGCGGCTTCTTTCAAATCCATCCAGCCATCTATCAAAAGTAATCCGAAACGGTGATTCTTAATATGTATATACCTAAAAGTACCAATTTTTTGATTTTTTCCTGAATTTTGAATCAAAAATCGGTATTTTTTTGTTTTTAAACATCTCTTGTAATAAAATAGCGAATAAAATAAAAAAAATCAAATTGGTCAAGCGATTGTTTTTGAGTTTTGCCAGACTAACGAATAGCAATTGATTTTTATTTATTATACAGATAGATAGATAGACGATTTATTTTAATTTATTATTTTAACTTCGCGTAAAACCAGCAACATGCGTAATTCCATGCCAGTATTAAAAATGTGTAAGTAACCTGCCTGTATTTTTTCTTTTCCTAGTGAATGGATCTTAACGAAATTAGGCGTGAACAATTATTAATATTTTTCATACAGTTATATCTACTAGTATCTACAGGATACTTTTATTCCGGAACATTAAAGATTTCCCAAGAGACGAAGTTTCGTTTATGAATTTGCCAAATTCATAAACGGAACTTCTAGCAAATAAATCAGGGGGCCACCAACGCAATGTGTCAAAGGACAATTTACGTTCTGCAAATACATTCAAATTGATGCCGGGGAAAAAAGAACCGTTCAACCGTTATTCAATATTACGGAGGTAAAAATGTATGGCCGGGGTTACTTATTTTCCCTGCAAGTTGTGACTAACCTTGTTTTTCTCAAGAGGTGATGCACACAAACGACTAACTAGAAACCGTCATAAACTAGAAAAACCGTCATGTCATTTACGCAATGTAAAGAAAACCTTTGTGGGCTGAGCGTACGCTTAAAATACAGATTTGTCATTACATAAGAACAATATTATATAAAAAAATTAAGTGGCACTCGGGGACTGCCACGGTAAAGCTATTGCATAGCATTTTTTATCAACTTATGCAATGATAATATTTATGCAATATTTTTTTTTTGCATAAAAAAAATTATGCAAAAAAATAATTAAAAAACAAACAAACAAGAAAAGCGCACTGTCACTACTTCGCGAGTGAGTTTCGAACCTGCGACATCATACACTATACGGTAAAGAAAGCGGCCGCTCGCCCACTGCGCCAAACAGAGCTACTTGTGAACATCTAAAATGTTGAACGCTTACTGAACCACGG
Source organism: Oeneis ivallda (assembly GCA_029955525.1). NCBI lineage: Eukaryota > Metazoa > Arthropoda > Insecta > Lepidoptera > Nymphalidae > Oeneis > Oeneis ivallda. The sequence continues at coordinate 3,366,430 of JARPMR010000017.1, read as the reverse complement.
TGTTAGGTTTATTTTCGTTACGGAATTTCTTGATTGGGTTGCCGCGCTCAAACTGTTTGTCCTAGTTCAAAGCCCGCGATAAAAGCTATGCAATAGCTTAAAACACATTTATTAAGTCGAGGTTATAAGAAAGTTAGTGAATATCTTAATGACGAAGTTGCATCAAAACAATCACTAATCAGCTTAGAATCCAGCTGACGACAAGATATCGCAACTTATTATATACTATTTTGTTTTAAAAAGAGCAACTGCTGAGTTTATTGCCGGCTTTTCTTAGCAGAATCTGCATTCAGAACCGGTTGTAGAGTCTCTACTTGTCATAAGAGCCACGAAAGTGTGTTTGTTAGTTGGTTTATCCTTCAATCACGCAGCAATGGAGCAACAGATTTTCTGCATGGTATAGTTTAGGACTTGGAGAGTAACATAGGCTATCTTTCATTCCGAAAAAACAGAGGTTTGAAAAACCCGCGGGATGACAAAGTCCCGGGCAAAAGAAATTCGCATTATAGTGCAGTGTATCCCTCCTCTGACACTCACTGCTTCGTATTTAGTTCGTGTTGATATAAAGTTAAAAGCAGTGATAGCCTAGTGGTTAGTACTGCGGTCTCCTATACAGGGATCCCAGGTTCGATCCCGGGCACGCACCTCTGGTTTTTCAAGTTAACTGCGTTTAAGAAATTAAAATATCTCAAGCTTCAACGGTAAACGAAAACATCGTGAGGAAACCTCCGCACCTGAGAGTTCTTAATGTTCTCAAAGGTGTGTGAAGTCTGCCAATTCGCATTGGGCCAGCGTGGTGGACTACGGCCTATACCCTTTCTTTGTCAGGAGACCTGCGCTCAGTAGTGAGCCGTTGATGGCTTGCTGATGATGATGATATTAAGTTATCCATATCCCACTCATTCCTTGATTGGTTTTTCGAAAGCTTTCGTTTATTATTCGACTGATGATGCGCGCGACTTCGTCCACGTGGGTAGGAAGTAGGGTGAAACGATAATCCTGCCAAAGACGTACCGCCAAGCGATTCAGCGTTCCGGTACGACAGCAGCGACAACAACAGCAAACAGATCAGGGTGTATGGGTTTAATTTACACTGCAATGCACTTTTCAAGTTAGCCCGCTACCACCTAAGACTGTATCGTCACTTACCATCGTGTGAAATTGCAGTCGAGGGCTACTTTGTGATCAAATAAATCATATTTCGCACTGTTTCCTATTATACCTACTTAATATTATAAATGCGAAAGTTTGTGAGGATTAATGGATAGATGGATGTTTGTTACTCTTTTTGCAAAAACTACTTGACGGATTTTGATGAAAGTTCACAATGTAATCAAAACCCTGAATTCTAACAAACGAGGTCACGCGTATCAGCTAGTAAATATACATTGTTTCAAAAATAGCATTGAAATAAATAATAATCAGCCATTTAAATTAAGTAGCGAGCTGCATTGAATTCAATCCCAAGCAACAAATTGCATAACTTAACTGGCTTCCTTAATTGGACGATTTTCCTCTGATATTTCCCATCTCGGGGAATAGGATTTAAATTAAACTCAAAATCAAATATCTAGTACTGAACTATTAGTGGGTATCTTATTCTGCAATAATTGCAGTCTGTTAAACAGTTTATTGAATCGACAGCTTGGCGAGCTAATTAAATAAAAAATGCGTGAGTGTCGTGGAACACTCGGGTGGAACGAAGTTCATTTCAATAAATTATAATTATGGTTCCTTTATGGTTCCTAATTAAACAATCATCAGTTTGATTGTGCGATAAGGAACTTCGTTCCAAAAAAAATCCATACCACTGTAATAGAATATTATGTATCTAAAATTCTAAAATAACAATTCAGTAAAGGAGATTGGCGAATTCCATAGAGTTTCTAACCCAGACGAACTGAACCGTGGGCCTCAAGCCCACGTTCACGAATCTAACTTCTCATTCTTGTTCTAGTAAACCAGTCTGACAAAAAAGGTTCATCAAAGTTTATCAAATAAAGTTGGGAGAAAAAAGATATTCACTTGTATTGCCATGTAACGGTTATGTACAATGTGTACTTGTGAATAATTATATTTTTGATCCCCATCTTCTAAAAATATCGGGTTTACACAGAAAAATACTCTGAAAAATATTAATTATAATTAAATGATTTCTGAATTTGAACGGTTTTTAAAAATGCTGGGTCAAAATTCGCCAACCTCCTTTAAAATTATTATTAACGTTTTACTACAATTTCTAGCATTTACTATTAGCCCTTCACGGTCGGCTGAGTTCAGGCTTGGTTGGACTTCATTATATTTTTGATCCCCATCTTCTAAAAATATCGGGTTTACACAGAAAAATACTCTGAAATATATTAATTAAAATTAAATGATTTCTGAATTTAAACGGTTTTTAAAAATGCTGGGTCAAAATTCGCCAACCTCCTTTAAAACTACAATTTCTAGCATTCACTATTAGCCCTTCACGGTCGGCTGAGTCCAGGCTTGGTTGGACTTCATTTCAGAATTGCCAAAGATATCTAGGTCAAGAGGCTTGGGACGGTTGGCCATCTTTTGACCGGAAAAGCATTGAGCGAAAAGTATGATGATGGGATGACCTATTTATTACCAATGAAATGAAATAATAATAATAATATATGAAAATTCTTTAACAAAAACCGACTTCAAACGCCACTACAAAACAAAATATAATTTTTAACCGACTTCAAAAAAGGAGGAGGTTCTCAATTCGTCAGAATTTTTTTTATGTAGGTTCACCGATTACTCGAAGACGCCTGAACCGATTTGGAAATTTCTTTTTTTTTGTTTGAAAGTGTATACCTCCCAGGTGGTCCCATTTAAATTTTAACGAAATCGGGTTTTAAAAAATCAACAGTAAAATATTATGTACTTTGTAGTGGCGCGGGTATTTGAAGTCGGTTTTTTAAAGAATTTTTTATATTAAATTACTAGCTGATGCCCGCGACTTCGTCCGCGTGGATTCAGTTTTTAAAATCCCGAGGGTACTCTTTGATTTTCCGGGATGCTTTTCACTCTACAGGTTCTCAACTATACCTATCCAAAAAAATCACGTCAATCCGTAGGTTTTTTGCAGCGTGATTGACGGACAAACCAACAAAGACAAAATTACGTTTAGCTGACATTTACGTTTTGTTATTCCACTGTCATTTGCGTTTTGTTATTCCATGTCAGATGCGTTTTTGTTATAGCACGGTTTATAGTGACTTGACGGAAACGCAGTCGAACGGGATAAAAGTATCCTATGTCCGTCTCCTGGTTCTAAGCTACCTCTCCACCAATTTTCAGCCAAATCGGTTCATCCGTTCTTGAGTTATAAATAGTGTAACTAACACCACTTTCTTTTATATATATATAGATAATTTCTACATGTGGAATTTTTCCCTAATTTTTTATTGTATAAATTGGATAAAATGTTATTGTACTACTAACGCCATCTGTTAAAAAACCAGAGTAACTCTTTGGTTTTGTAACATTGCTGCAATAGAAATAAACTAAATATATCTAATTCATCGTAGTTAATCAATTTAATACTAGATGACACCACTAGTTCATTACAATTCCTTCACTAATTAATCGAAAGGAACTTCGTTCCATCCGGGTGTCCCTTGACACCTCTCAAGTTTTTTTTGAAATCGTGCCTCAAGGTCTAGTAGATAGGTACACGGTGTACCTATCTACTAGACCTTGAGGCACGATCTTTGCAGTGCAGGGTGTACCGTACACCCTGCACTGCAAAGAAGCAACTTACATGAACAAACGAGTAACATAATTATTATACTACTAGCTGATGCCCGCGACTTCGTCCGCATGGATTTAGTTTTTAAAAATCCCGCGGGAACTCTTTCATTAACCGAGATAAATAGTAGCTCTCCCGGTCTGAGGAACCACTAATACATCCATTACTGTACCCATGAAAAAAATCGCATCAATCCGCTGTTCTGTTGCGACGTGATTGAAGGGCAAACCAACAAACAAACACACTTTCGCATTTATAATATCAGTAGTGCTTTATTATAACACTTTTTATAATTGTCAAATTTTTTACCATACTTAACCAAAGACAAAATTACGTTTAGCTCTCATTTACGCGTTTTGTTTTTCCACTGTCATTTGCGTTTTGTTATTCCATGTCAGATGCGTTTTTGTTATACCACGTTTTATAGTGACTTGACGGAAACGCGGTCGAACGGGATAAAAAGTATCCTATGTCCGTCTCCTGGTTCTAAGCTACCTCTCCACCAATTTTCAGCCAAATCGGTTCATCCGTTCTTGAGTTATAAGTAGTGTAACTAACACCACTTTCTTTTATATATATAGATGAGTGAATCTATTAATACGGGTACTGTACGAACAATTTATAATTATTCGTACAGAAGTCGGACGAATAATTTTGGTCAAATATTTGAATCGTGCTACCTGAATTTGGGGGAGGGGTGGGGGGAGGGGCAAAATTCCACATGTAGAAATTATTTAAAATAAAATTGAAAATAGAAAATTCAGTCTGTCGAGCTGGGATTCGCACCATCGACTGTTAACTGTTAGGCGACTGCAGAAGCCACTAGGCTACGGAGACCCGATATTGTACCGCGAAAATAACGAACACAATGCCTTCAAAAATAATTGAATGACTGTACGAATAAATATAATTTATTCGTCCAGTACCCGTACAAATAGTCACTTCGTTAAATTATACACATATGTTAAAGGAACGCTAGCCCGACTTCAACATACCTGTACAAACTAAAGGTAATTTATACTTTGTAATGGCGTTTGAAGTCGGATTTTTAGAAGGAATTTTTATATAGGTACATTATTCAATCTCTAAATTACTAAATATCAAATCTTCATATTCTAGCGGTATCGATTTGATCTTATTCATTGAAGAGTTCCATCCTCCATCACCAGATATTCAGAAAAACATTATGGTATGACCTTTCAAATAAAAAAAATTTGAAATCGGTTACATCGACAAAGAATTAAAAAAAAATACGCGTCGAATTGATAGCCTCCTCCTTTTTTGAATTTGGTTAAAAAGAAGTGTTTTAAAATACTCGTTCGAGGTAGGTAGGTATAACAAGACGCCGATTATGTGTAGCTCAACGTTCCGTGAAATGGCGGGGATTGTTTTTCAATTTAACGCTAAACGACTTTCTTGTACCGCTGCGTTGACATGATATAGAGCAAGATCCCAGTGCCGCCAGACCTAAGTTATTTTCTCAGCAATTATTTTTGTACGATAGAGTACTGTTCGAGTGTCCTTTCAGTATATGCGTACCAGCTAGATTGTGCTGACGGCCAATTTCCAGATACCAGGTGCTAAAGGTAGGTAAAAACTAGAATAACTTATCTTAAATTCTCAGGGCTGATTTTCATATATGTTTTAAAGAATATTGTAAAAATTAATAAATTAATACTGCCAGACGCTTACCGCCGGCGGTTACTTTAGCCAGACGCTTTGAAGCTCCCAAAAAAATATATAATTTAAGTTAACTTATATTCTCAGTTCTGATTTTTATACATGATACTCAGGGAACTATTGCGATATTATCTGTAAGCTGCCAGACCTATTGGAAGGGTCAAACATCCCCCCAGACACACATTATGCGTCCCCATATGTATGAGCGCTAGAACATGATTCACTTGTTTAAGTGTGTGAGAGATAATATCATCATAGTATAATATTATAAATGCGAAAGTGTGTTTGTTGCTTTGTCCTTCAATCACTCTGCAACAGAGCTACGGATCGACGTGATTTTTTGCCTGGGTATAGCTTGCAGAGGATATTGCAATAGTTCTCTCTCTCTAGATCCTAAGCTATACCCAGGCAAAAAATCACGTCGATCCATAGCTCTGTTGCAGAGTGATTGAAGGACAAACCAACAAACACACTTTCGCATTTATAATATTATAGTATGATGATATTATCTCTCACACACTTAAACAAGTGAATCATGTTCTAGCGCTCATACATATGGGGACGCATATAATGTGTGTCTGGGGGGATGTTTGACCCTTCCAATAGGTCTGGCAGCTTACAGATAATATCGCAATAGTTCCCTGAGTATCATGTATAAAAATCAGAACTGAGAATATAAGTTAACTTAAATTATATATTTTTTTTGGGAGCTTCAAAGCGTCTGGCTAAAGTAACCGCCGGCGGTAAGCGTCTGGCAGTATTAATTTATTAATTTTTACAATATTCTTTAAAACATATATGAAAATCAGCCCTGAGAATTTAAGATAAGTTATTCTAGTTTTTACCTACCTTTAGCACCTGGTATCTGGAAATTGGCCGCCGGCACAATCTAGCTGGTACGCATATACTTAAAGGACATTCGAACAGTACTCTATCGTACACAAATAATTGCTGAGAAAATGACTTAGGTCTGGCGGCACTGGGATCTTGGACCAATATATTTGAACCAAGTGTGTAAGTTTAGCTCAGCAAAACAGAAGTTATATTTGTTGTGTGCTCCTTAGATTTGGGTAAATTAACACAAAAATTTGTGACCTATACAAAATGTAAATATACTTTTCTATTTGACCGAGCGAAACGAATAGGATTAATTGTGGGAAAAATGTATTTGAAGCCACTCCCCAATTGTATAAGTGCAAAAGACCCATTACAATTTTTAGCATTTACGCGTAAGTGAAACGACGTTTCTTAGTACTAGTACGTAGTACTATTATATATTCTGTGGTACTAGCGACTGTAGCGGGGGCTCACGCATGGAATTTTGCCGAGAGGCTTTGTGGAAACGTTCATACGGGCGTCAGGCTAGGCTAGTTGCTCCTTAACCGCTGCCCACACCACACTTGTCCACTGTAGGTTTTGTAATTTAATATTAATGTGAAATTGATTAAATATCTAAAGTCACAGAGTACCTTCTTTAACAATTCCTATAACCTTGATAGAGAACACGACGCTACATACAGATTAGTGAAGAGGTCCTACATAGATGACCCGACATCCCTTACATTGGTAAAGCCACCTCGTACATTAGTGACCCACTTACAGCGACCAAATCAGGGCTCGATGTCAAATAAGTATCAGATTAATCGTTGCATTGCATTCAAGAGAAGAAAGTTCTACGCCCTCGTTCACTATTAAGTGCACGCGTACTTAAAAACAATTCATCTTGCAAACTATTTGACCGCTCTGATTTTTATTTAGGTCAGTTTAGCGCGTGCAAATGCAGCATGTAGCAGTGACGTCACGTCCAAACTGCCCGTGCAGTATATTACAGTTAACGATCTAAATCATAAAATACATTTTCGCCAGTAAACGTCCGCTGCATACAAGCTGCGTGGAGTACAAACACGGGCGACGCTGCCGAGCCAACGATGAGCTTTAGAGTTTTATTTGTCTACCAAAATATTGTACGGAATACGAATATGGAAATAAATTATACTTTTTTTATCCTTACTGTTCCTTAAGGTGAATTATACGGGTCTGCCCGCGAAAATTGATTTTATCGCAATTTGTAAACTAATACGACAAAGTAGGCTTATGGCATTCTAATTGCACTAATGGCAGTATCATCTTCACAGGTTTATATAAAAATCTTTACTTGAAATTTTCCAGTTTAAGAAATTAGTCCGATTATCAAAAGAGAGAGATTTTCACAAAGAGAGAGGGATGCGAAATGTATTAACTATTAAGACAACTTAAGAAAAATAGATTATAATATTAATATTATGTATAACCAAGTTTGCTTAAATGACCAAGAAATTATTAGACACGTCATCATTGCCACTAATATGGCATCCAAAGCCGTGAGCGTTAACAAAGACATGGTAACAAAGACCCGAATTTCCCCTCCATTTCCTCTGTGACAGCTCCGCATTGTCCCCCTTACTTATAGCTGTAGAGCTGGTGGTAAGTTTCAAGGAAGTGCTTGACTTGATGATGACTTAAGAATAAGGAACAATTTAACTCAACACATACGTAGCTTAACACATATTACATTTATACGCATTTGGGATACAAAAAAATGCGAAAGCTGAATATGGTCGTGGTAATGGAAATATGGTCGAGAGAAGCAACGGCTGGATCATGCGTCATGCTCGTGAACGGGTGCCGCCAGCGGGAATGGTACTACTTTTGTCTGCCCGTCTTACATGAATTGGATTGTAGTTTTGTATTTTTGGAACTTCCCCTCATTGTGGAAATATTATATTCTATTCTAACAAAGTTGCATGGGTTAAATCGGCTTGGCATTCAGATGCCCACAAGATAATATAAAAAGCTTATTACAATATAATAGCTACATAATAAAATTTTTAAATGATTATTTTGAAAAGTGCAACTGCTGAGTTACTCGCCGACTCTTCTCAGCAGAATCCGCTTTCCGAACCGGTGGTACATTCATGACGTGTCATAAGAGCCACAGGTTGGCCTGCGTGAAATAAATATATATTTTTTTTTGATGCGAAAATCAGAATTGATATAACACTCACTATGAAGAATCCGCCTTTAGGCATTCATGGACTTTAGAGTAAAGACATGTCGAAGCTTCCCTCATGCTGCTCAGCTCAATCGATTTCAGTTCAGCAGTTGATTGAATCAATTTACCGGTGGCTCTTTGACTTTAACAACACATTCATTTTTGATTTGGTGACTTTGCATTTATTCCTGGATAACAATCCTGTTTTTCCAATGGCTTTGATATCATTCGAGCTCATAAATTTTGATAAGTACAAAGCCTCTGCCTTTGAAGTGCTATGGCATGACGGGTTTCATTTTTCTTTCAAAATACACTTCCGATAAGTATAGTTACGTTCCCTCAAATATGGTTGAGTGAAGTAATGGCTGGATCATGTGACATGCTCGTGAACGGGTGCCACCAGCGGGAATGCGGCTGCTTTCTGTCTGCCAGTCTTAACGTGTTAAATTATAATTAGGTATGCTTTTGTGGAACTCACTGTGGAAACACTGCATACATAGCATAGTATCTATTGAATTGTAGACTTGTGTTGAAAAGAGCAACCGCCGAGTTTCTTGCTGGTTCTTCTCGGCAGGAAGGACATTCCGAACCAGTGGTAGACACATCGTCGATTCAAAAGTACTTGTAAAAAAGTTCATTTTAATAAAAAACATTTCTATTCTATTCTATTCTATAGAGGCGATTTAACCAAACTTTCTTATTCCCGAGAATAAGTATACCAAGAATTATTTTATACTCTTTACACTCTACATAATTATTTATTACTGGACAAATTATAGTAGTGATTCACTCGTGTACTTTGACATTAATGTATATTATCATCATCATCATCATTATCAACCCATCAACGGCTCACTACTGAGCGCAGGTCTCCTCTCAGAGAAGGGTTATAGGCCATAGTCCACCACGCTGGCCCAATGCGAATTGGCGGACTTCACACACGTTCAAGAACATTATCAAGGACTCTCAGATGTGCAGGTTTCTTCACGATGTTTTCCTTCACCGTTGAAGCAAGTGATATTAAGTTGCTTAAACGCACTTGACTCCGAAAAGTCAGAGGTGCGTACCCGGGATCGAACCTGCGACCCCCTGAATAGGAGACGACAGTCGTAACCACTAGGCTATCACTGCTTTATTCTAATGTATATTATAGAAGTACCTTTTGCCCGCATTTATAATACCAGTAAGGAAAGGTTAAAATTATGTGAGATAAGATATTTAATTGTAACTTTTTTATTGTAAAAAGAGCAACTGCTAAGTATCTAGCCGGCTCTTCTCAGCAGAATCAGCTTTCCGAACGGTGGGAGATTCTCGACTTGTCATTCATTTACATGAAATAAATAAGTTTGCATTTGAAATTGAAAAAGTACGATTGTTTATTCCGACTAAATAAGTATATTCAAGAAAATTTTTTTTTAGTTTTCGAACATTAATTCTGCATTATTTAATAGTTTACGTAAAGCTCTACGTACAGAGACTTGAGTTACGAGTTCAGTTCTATTTATATCTACGGGTCTATCTTTATTATATTGATGTAATATTATGGTACAAAATTATAATAGCTATTTATGCAACTGCATCGTAATGAGGGTCATTTTAATTCGAGTGCTGTTTTTTGATACGAGGCTTGCCGAGTATCAAAATAGGATAGTACGAGAATTAAAATGACTAATTACGTTCAGTTGCAAACAAGATTTTATCTACGACAAGGAAAATAAAATCATTAACAAAATACGCCGTAGGCTCAATAAAGTAACAAAAAGTAACTCCGTAAGCCGCCACCAGCCGGCTGTGGCGCCTCTGTCATATTAACGGTACAAAAGTGCCAGAACTCAGAGCCTTAGCTTTAGGTATCCTATTTTAAGAAGATAACCATTTCGATTCAGCTCCCATACAACGAGCTGCATCGAAATGAGAAGCAAAACCGAAAGAGGGTTCATTTCGATTCAGCTGTCAAATTCGAAATTGGAACTTTTCGATGCTGGAGTAGATAAAACAGATATTGCAATACCACATTGCAACGAAATTGACCCTTACTTATAAAGCAGCTATGTGATGGTGGGTTTATTTGAATAACAAAAGTTTAAAGTTGCTTATAAAATTCTACGTTGTTAACGTCACATTCTCACGCCGGCCGTGAACTAAAGTAAATAGTACTCAAAGAATACGACCTAAAACTACGAAAAACGCTTAACTATACACGTAAAGTTGTTCTTGGTTCTTACATACATAATGCTCATTTAAAATTAACCCGTAGAAACAGACCCGACCATGTAAACTACCTACGCTTGATAAACAAACAGAAACGGCGCTTTGCACGTATGTACGTACATTACAAATATGGAAATTACAATAAGGGCTGTGGAACTAAGGCCAGAACAGACGGAAACTGTGCGACATGATGTCACATTGAACGCGCATGTACGCGTGCACCTATAGTAATATTAATAATAACCATACCTACCAATAAAAGTGTTTCTCTATGGGTTTGTCCTAGACTAGATTTTTATATGGATACAAAAGTAAGCGAGTATACTTACAGTTAAAGATTTAGAGACAGATATGTTTTTAGTACAATACTTAAGTTTTTGTCATCTTTTGTATTTTTCTCTCTCTTTATTATGTTTAAGGCTGAATAAAATATGTTGATTTATTTTATTTTCTACTATTTGAATCAGAAAAACACAAAGTGTTTTTCATCACACATTTTTAAAAACCTAAAGGAATTACTGTGGGTTTCTTGACAGATTTCGACAAACCCATATTTGGTTTTGGCTTCAAATTCACTTTATTTGCACAAAACATGACAAATCTATACTTATAATAAAACTGTAACTGGAAGATTTCTGTACATTTAATATATTTTGAAAATTTTAATTGGGGGATGCTTGACTATCGATACTGAGCCCAAAACAGATTTTTATTTAATTTGTGTCTGTCTGTCTGTCTGTCTGTCTGTCTGTCTGTCTGTCTGTCTGTCTGTCTGTCTGTCTGTCCGCGCTTCACGCGAAAACTACTGAACGGATTTAAATGAAATTTAGTACAGCGGTAGCTGATACTCCGGGTCAACATATAGGATAGTTTTTATCCCGATAAAACATAAGGTTACTCTAGGATAGGGGATGAAACTTTTTGTTGATTTTACTCCATAACTCAGTCAAATCTGAACGGATTTTAATAATTCTTTCTTTATTTGAAAGTGTGTACGACAAGAAATACAATGATCAATTTTGGTGAAGATCTGCTAGATATTATCGGAGATAGAGGACAAAACTTCTCTCGGATAGTTCCAGGTCACTCGCATACGATATATACGATATATACGTATATAGATCTTATTACATTCATACCATAGCCATATCTTGACCTGAGCTATTCATTACATACTAATTTTAGGCTATATCACTGACCTCCAGGCCCTAGCTCCTCAATCCTGATGGTGCAGTGTACTGCCCACCTAAATCATGGATATTTACGAACTGTCGATTGTGAATTGATATTGTAGGTGCCAAATATTTAAAATATAATAGTGTAGTGGAGCCGTAAAAGAGGACTCAATTCTGATGCTGCTGGGTACTGCTCACCAATGATAGGTAACAATTAGTATGAACTACTTAGGGTAGTGGCATAACGCAGCCGTAAAAAATTTCGCGTCTCCATTTTCCGTTTACTAAAATTTCCCACAGTAGCTTTGTATTCTTAGATGGCATCAATCTATTCAGCTAATTTAATTATCGCTCGGTTCGGTTTAGGAATCATCCACCTCCCTTCTCCTCCCCATGCTACAACTACTAATGGTACCAACTTCTCAATCCCGATGCTGCTGATGATAATACCCACCTAAATAGGTGTTTACAAAATGTCGATAATGAATTCATATTGTAGGTACCAACCAAGTGAAGACTACAAAGTGGCATAGTTATGGCAATCGTAAAAAATGTCTCACTCGCTTCGTTTGCGAGAATGTCGATTGTAGATTTCTTTTTAACCGACTTCGAAAAAGGAGCAGATTCTCAATTCGTCGGAATCTATTTTTTCAATTTTTTTATGTATGTTCACCGATTACTTGAAGGCGCCTGAACTGATTTGGAAAATTCTTACTTTTTTGTTTGAAAGGGTACTTCCCAGGTGGTTTTAAACTAGTTGTTCGCCCCGAACTGAGACCTCGCGGTAACGGTATCCCATGATTATTCATTCAATCGATACATGATAACCAAAACTGACATTATTATTATGCCCGTTTTCACCAAACATACCTAAATCATCCCCTAAGTAGGAGTCTCTTAACGTAGGTAGCTCCTAAATACAATCCTAAGTCCTAACATCCGTCCCAATATCCTTTTAGGTGTCCCGTACAGGATCGTGATAAATAAGTTGACAGAAAACATCAATCACCTAACTTATAGGTAGCCCGTAAAGGTTAGGGAACGTTAGTGAAAACATTGAATTATTATGTAGGTACTAACGAGTGAAACCGGGTTACGGGCATCTGTACAAATCGTCATCTATCGACGCGAATAGAAAATATACAATATTTAACTAAAATTTAACTAAAAAATAATTTTAATTGAATAATATGGTACAAAAAAAATTACAATACAATTATTGTATTATAAGTAACTAAATAATAATGGTCGACGCAAAACTGTTTTTGGGATAGGTCGTTAGTCGTAACTCGTAGTTCCATGGGAATAGTTACTGACTGCGCCATCTATTAGCATTATTGTGAAGCTATGTTGATGCTATATGAATTACTGATGTACATTAAAAATTAAATAATCTCGTTTCTTTATAATATTCATATAATTTTAGTATTTGTTGTTCAAGTACAGGATATAAGTGACCTAAAAACATAAAATCAGTTTGAAAATCCATAGCGGATTTTCTTAGGGAGCGTCTTCAAGCGAGCGTATAAAATCGCCACTTTGAAAGCCCCCCATTTCGTCAATTTTAAGGGAAAAATTAAAAAAAAAATATTTTTGTACTCAGTTCAAAATTATCTTTAAAATGATACGTAACAATTTTATGTAACGCGATATTTTTTTTTTTACTTCGCATTCGCTTCTATGAGAGCCCCCCTGAAATAAAGATTTTTATAACTTTTTAAGCCATTTTCGGCTGGAGGCCATCGGTTTACATATTATATCTAAATTTGAAGTAATTACGTTCAGTAATTCAAAAGTTATAAGGCCCTGACAGACGGACGGACGGACGGACGGACGGACGGACAAGTGCAAATCGCTCTAGTTAACTCAAAGACCTTCGCTTCGCTCGGTCGAAAATTAAGAAAAAAAAAATATATACTTTGTTTTGTAAAAAAATTATATTAAATTATGTACTCATTTGTATATGGACTACACAGAGGCGTAGTGCGATCAAAAAACCTTCGCGCTCGCTTCGCTCGCGATAATATCAGTTTTCAGTTGCTACTGCGGGTGCCAAGTATGAACTACAAAGAAGCGTAGTGCAATCGAAAATTTTCGCGCTCGCTTCGCTCGCTAAAATGTGTCTTCTTGATTGGTAGTGTAAGAACCAAGTATAACGAACCAATAAAGCAACGAAAACTGCAATATCTGGGACATATAATGCGTGGCGATAAGTACAAGTTGCTCCAACTAATAATACAGGGGAAGATACAAGGTAGGAGACCCCCTGGAAGAAGACGGACCTCTTGGCTCAAGAATCTCCGGACATGGTTCGGACTGAGTACTCGATCCTTATTCCGCGCAGTTGTGTGTAAGGTCCGAATAGCCAATATGATAGCCAACCTCCGGTAGGAGATGGCACCTCAAGAAGAAGAAGAAGAAGAACCAAGTATGAAGGAAACAGTTATGTAGTGCAGCCCTAAAGAATTTTGCGAAATGTCTGTTTTGGATTGCCAAGTATGGACTACATAGTGATGCAATGAAATTGTAAAAATTTTCGCGCTAGCTTCATTGGCGAAAATTTCTTAATTGTTGTTGTGAGTGTAATGTAACCAAGTATGCTCGCTTCGCTCGCGAAAATATCAGTTTTCAGTTGCTACTGTAGGTGCCAAGTATGAACTACAAATATGCGTAGTGCAATCGAAATTTTTTGCGCTCGCTTCGCTCGCGTAAATGTCGATTGTAGATTGCTTTTGTCTATACCAATTAGTATGGACTACACAGAAGCGTAGTGTGATCAAAATATTTTCGCGCTCGCTTCACTCGCGAAAATTTTGGTTTTCGCTAATGTAGGTGCCAAGTTTAAACTAAAAAGGAGCGTAGTGCAATCTAAAATTTTTGCGCTCGCTTTGCTCGCGAAATTGTGTCTTTTCTTGATTGGTATTGTAAGAACAAAGTATGAAGGACACAGTTAAGTAGTGCAGCCCTAAAAAAATTGCGAATATGTCCGTTTTGGATTGCCAAGTATGGACTACGTAGTGATGCAATGTAATTGTAAAAAATTTCGCGCTCGCTTCGCTCGCGAAAATGTCTTTTCTTCATTGTTGTTGTAAGTGTAAACCAAGTATGGAGTACATAGTAAAGTAGTGCAGTCCTAAAAAATTTCACGCTCGCTTCGCTCGCGAAAATGTTTCTTCTTCATTATCGTTGTGAGTGTAAACCAAGTATGGAGTACATAGTTAAGTAGTGCGTTCCTAAAAAATTTCGCGCTCGCTTCGCTCGCGAAAATATCACTTTTCAGTTGCTATTGTAGGTGCCAAATATGAACTACTAATAAGCGTAGGGCAATCGAAAATTTTTGCGCTCGCTTTGCTCGCGAAAATGTCGTTTGTAGATTGCTTTTGTCTAGATACCAATTAGTATGGACTACACAGAGGCGTAGTGCGATCAAAATATTTTTGCGCTCGCTTCGCTCGCGAAAATTTCGGTTTTCGCTTGCTAATGTAGGTGCCAAGTAGGAACTAAAAAGGAGCGTAGTGCAATCTAAAATTTTTGCGCTCGCTTTGCTCGCGAAATTGTGTCTTTTCTTGATTGGTATTGTAACCAAGTATGAAGGACACAGTTAAGTAGTGCATTCCTAAAAATTTGCGAAAATGTCCGTTTTCGATTGCCAGTTATGAACTACATAGTGATGCAACGTAATTGTAAAAAAAAACGCGCTCGCTTCGCTCGCGGAAATGTCTTTTCTTCATTGTTGTTGTGAGTGTAAACGAAGTATGGAGTACATAGTTAAGTAGTGCATTCCTAAAAAATTTCGCGCTCGCTTCGCTCGCGACAGCGTCGGTTTTGTGTTGCTTATGTAGGTGCCAAGTATGGACTACATAGTGGCGTAGTGCAATCGTAAAAAATGTCGCACTCGCTTTACTAGCGATAATGTCGATTATAGATTGCTTTTGTCTATACCAATTAGTATGGATTACACAGAAGCGTACTTAATGCGATCAAAAAATCTTTGCGCTCGCTTCGCTCGCGAAAATATCAGTTTTCAGTTGCTACTGTAGGTGCTAAGTATGAACTACAAATAAGCGTAGAGCAATCGATAATTTTTGCGCTCGCTTCGCTCGCGAAATGTGTCTTTCTTAATTGATACTTTTTAGAACCAAGTATGAATGACACAGTTATGTAGTGCAGCCCTAAAAATTTTGCGAAATGTCCGTTTTGGACTACATAGTGATGCAATGAAATCTTAAAAATTTTCGCGCTCGCTTCGTTGGCGAAAATGTCTTTTCTTAATTGTTGTTGTGAGTGTAAACCAAGTATGGAGTACATAGTAAAGTAGTTCTGAAAATTTCGCGCTTGCTTCGCTCGCGATAACGTCGCTTTTGTGTTGCTTATGTAGGTGCCAAGTATGGACTATATGGTGGCGTAGTGCAATCCTTAAAATGTCGCACTGGCTTTACTAGCGATAATGTCGATTATCTATAGATTGCTTTTGTAGATACCAATTAGTATGGGCTACACAGAGGCGTAGTGCGATCAAAAAATTTTCGCACTCGCTTCGCTCACGAAAATTTCGGTTTTCAGTTGCTACTGTAGATGCCAAGTATAAACTAAAAAGAAGCGTAGTGCAATCGAAAATTCTCGCCTGCATCACTGGACTGTAGTCCAGTGATGCAGGCGAGAATGAAGACCAGTTGCCAATCAATCATTGAAGACCAGTTACCAACTCCTCAATCCTGATGCTGCTGGTCCTGCCTAAATTGTGGGTATTTACAAAATTTCCATTTTGAATTGATATTGTAGGTTTGCAGGTACCAAGTAGGTACAGAATATTATATAGTGGCGTAGTACAATCGTAAAAACCTCACGATTAACATAAAACAATTCTTTTTTATTACTTTTTCCACGCGGACGAAGTCGCGGGCATCAGCTAGTTACATTATAAAGGTGTACCTACCTGTGTCATAATTTTATACGACATCCAAATATTTTATTCTTAAAATTAATACACAAATGTCAGAGAAAAGAGAAAATTAAACAAATTACATTTAAACACGTGTTTGGCTTGACACGAGAAACTAATTTGGGACCTCATGCTGCGAAGCCGAACAGAACAAGCTAACTACTGGACCAGTGAAATTTCCACTTCATTGTAAGAGTCCGTAGGACACCTTGTCGGCGCACTTTATGTGTGTACATACCTTAAGGGTTGCTTAGTTACTCTTTGATATTCCGATATTTGTTCAGCGCAGTTTTAAACAATGTACTGTACTTTTGCTGTCAAGTTCTTTGAAAGGTTCATTTTTCTCGTACACATAGCTTGTGGGCGATGAGAAAAACAGAGAACTAACTAATAAAAAACTTACCCAACGTTGTAAAGTTTTTTAGGGTTCCGTAGTAAACAAGGAACCCTTATAGTTTCGCCATGTCCGTCCGTCTGTCCGTCCGCGGTTTAGCTCAGAGACTATTGGTACTAGAAGTCTGTAATTTGACAAGAGTATAAATATCAATCATGCTGACAAAGTCGTGAAATAAAATTGTGAAAAATAATTTTTTTTAGGGTACCTCCCCTACATGTAAAGTGGGGATGAATTTTTTTTTATCGACTATTCATAGTGTAGGGTGTCGTTGAATAGGTCTTTCAAAAATATTGTGGGTGTGGGAACATCATTTTTCAATTCAGGGATCTGTTTGTGAAATATGATATTTTAAAGTGCTAAATTTTTAAAGTGCTAAATTTTATTAGAGTCAAGTGTCCCCCCCTCTGCCAGCTAAATGGTTGTATATAGGATACAAGAAAACATTCACAGCAGTAGTATATATAATGAATTTTAAAGTAAAACTATCACGGCTAAGTAGGGTTCATTAGTTAAGGAGTTATATCTGTTTTTTCTAAGTTAGGTATTACACGTAGTGTAAGTTGCATATTTTGTAGAATATTATAGTATTTAAACCATGGAACTCAAAATTTATTCAATATTCATAAATAAAGCAAAACCACTATCCTAGGTCAGCAATAATATTTGAGACTTTCAGCTACGGAACCCTACACTGCGCGTGGCCCGACACGCACTTGGCCGATTTTTTTTAAATAACTTGTACTACTTACATATTATAGTATGTTCATGTTTAACATGGCAAAGTTATCCACACTTTGAAACTTCACACTCATGGCCACACTTTATAGCTTCAATAGACCAACAGTTAAAGGCTGACTGAAATAGTTAAACTGAAAGGTCGCAGGTTCGATCCGCACCCGTTGCACAATTGTCGTACCCACTTCTAATAAGTTTTCCGCTTATTTGGAGGGGAAAGGAGAATATAATAATTAAGTTCAGCTTGGGTAATATCCTTTAAAAAACAAAGACTTGCCAAAAGCCTTAAAGCTTGTGCTAAAAATGGGTACGTCAATAGAGTACGGTATGGGGATTAATCTGAGAGATTCCTAGTTATTACTGATCCTTGCATTATCACTGAAGCAGTGATAGCCTAATGGTTAGGACAGCGGTTTCCTATTCGGGGGGTCGTAGGTTCGATCCCGGGTGCACCTCTGACTTTTTCGGAGTCAAGTGCGTTTAAGCAATTAACTATCATTTGCTTCAACGGTGGAGGAAAACATCGTGAGGAAACCTGCACATCTGAGAGTTCTTCAATGTTCTCGAAGGTGTGTGAAGTCCACCAATTCGTATTGGCCCAGCGTGGTGGACTATGGCCTATAACCCTTCTCTGAGAGGAGACCTGTGCTCAGTAGTGAGCCGTTGATGGGTTGCTTATGATGATGATGACTGATCCTTGACCATTGTTTAGCTCTATTAAAGCCAGAGCTCTAAACGATCAACGAATCATTGTATATTTTAAAAAAATATCTTAGTCTGTTCAATAAGTCAGTTGACATGGGTAAATTGAAAAATAGGTAAAAATAAAAATAGGTTGTGGCAACATTGAGAAAAAGTCATCGATGAATCAGTTTTATAATTCACATAGATAAAATTCTCATGTCGCGGTGCTTGTAACCAAACTCCTCCGAAACGGCCGGACCGATTTTTATGAAATTTTGTGTGCATATCGGGTAGGTCTAAGAATCGGCCAACATCTATTTTTCATACCCCTAAATGATAAGGGTGACCTACGCCTAAATATTTTTGTTGGCGGTACGAAGTTCGCTAGGTCAGCTAGTAATTCACATAAAAATAAATCTGATTTTAAATAAAAAAATTGCATGCACATATTATTAATGTGGAAACGTGGAATAAATGGAAAACTCATGACTTATTGAACAGATTATAATAGCTGTTTTGTTTTTATTACAAGGAGTGGCTAGATATTATAGGCGGTGCAGGATCGAGGCATGTGGAAGTTTATAATACAAGAGACCTATTTCCAGCTGTACACGTTTATCGGTTGATAAAAAGAGATGCATTGCTATCTCGGATAGGTACATAGCAGGAATAAAGAGTGTGTTAAAAATCACACGTCGCATAATTAAGGATTTATCTATGGATCGTGATCATTATAGTTGATAAAACCGGCAGCACAGATGCCTCAGCATGTCATTTCAAAAACTGTATCTTAATCTTAATCTTACACCTGTCTTTCGCACCTGTATCTTAATCTTACACCTATCTTACGCAATCGCATTTTTCATATAAATAGTTTTATCGATAGTGAACTTGAGCTGTCTAAAAATATTTTTGTCTCACATCGATCCTTTATACACTGTATCAACGTGCTGCGAAAACCTTACTTTGCCATCGATTCATCTTTTACAAAATCGACCTTCTATAAGTACTAGTAGCAATTTCCGTTGGGATTTTGTAGCCAACGGTAGCCAACGGTTGGGAGATGGTAGTGGTGATGCCGACTGAGTCCCTTCGTAAGGCCAAACACATCCCGCTTTTCTACGGTTTTAGGGATGACAAGTTTTACTGTTGTCCAACCAAATTAGGGACAAAAACCAACGCCAGAGCCAACTCAAATTGCTACTAATATGTAAGTAAATGGGAGCGCGAAACCTTATAATTTTGTAAACGTATTATATCGATTAAGGCAACCTTTTAGATAAGGGTTAGAGTCAAAATGTATCATATTTCGTATAAGCTTTTCAATTAATCCCTTTCAATGAAAATTGTGAATGGTTGAGGAGTTTGAAACGATTTGTTAAGTTAAGAAGAGCTTATTTAAACTATTCATGTTCCCGTTTGTTTTTCCTTTAATCATGCAGCAAAGGAGCAATGGATTGACGTGATTTTTAACCGACTCAAAAAAAACAAAAAGTTCTCAATTCGACGCGTTTTCTTTGTCGATGTTACTCCATATCTCCGTCAAATCTTATCTGATTTCAATATTTTTTTTTATTTGACAGGGCGTATCTGCAGTTAGGTCCTACCTACCTACTTAATTCAATTTGTATAATCAAGAAAATGCGTGACTTTCGTGGAACGAAGTGCCTTTTAATAATAAATTAATAATAAAAATTAATAAAATAAACAATAATAATCTGAAGTCAGGATTCGAACCCCCGAACCGATAGTTTCACTCCGTTTATCCTCTACGCTACCAAAGCTTCAATGGAACGTGTGTACTAAACGAAGGCAACAAGTATCGTGACGGAAAATTCTTAAACTTTTTTTCGCCTAACCTCCATCCGCTTAACCGTCCGAAAAGGAACTTCGTTCCAATTATTCTTTTTCGGTTCCACACTCCACAGTCCACCGATGAACATATTATATCAGTTAAGATAATGACAGACGGATCAATCGAATCGGTTCGCAGTCCAAAGGTTAACTACGACAATAGTATAATATTTCGTTAGTACGGACCATAACTTTACGTTGATTGCTTGTACATTTACGATTCAAAGTGCTTATTGCCACACTTCGAATCGGGTAATAACTATAAAACTTTTATGCTCCCCAATTTATGGACAACTCCGTAAAAATTATCGATTTTCCTATTAGTCTAAGTATATTATACTTCTCAAAATTTTATTTTATGACCTTGTATGCACTTTATGGATACATACCTATACCTCTCGAGTCTCAGAACCTTGTGGTACCCTGGAATTGTTGACTTCGACTTGTGTTCTAGAAGTTTACAAAATCTTGAACTAAGTATAAACAATTTAGGTTTTTACAACACCGTTAGGACGTTAAAATAACTTGGACGTCCCGCAAAGACGCGATCCTTTTTTGAACAGGATCTATGCAACTGTGTGGACATATCGAATAGTCAACATTCAGAACTGTACTAGTTATCTACTATAATATACAAGCTTTTAGCCTGTGACTTCTAAGTGAACGCTGTATATTAATGGACTAGGTACTATATAGTCACCAGTATCGTATAGTTCAATACATTTGCTTGTAAAATGGATGGACCATAAGATTTCCATGAGATCTATTGACTTGGACAAATCTAGCGGAAAATTCGCGTGCGGAACTCTGCTGCAATGTAATATATTGTAATACTATAAGGAATTTTAGGGCGTACTATTTACATCGGATCTTATCAACGATTTAGTACAGAGTAATCGGCTTTCAGATAGCTCTGTCCCAACGTGGTGGAAGCAGGGTATCGTGCCACCTATTACTCTGTAGTTATCGATGTCGTGCCCAATGTTTTTGCAGTATCTGCATCGTAACTTTCCGGTTCGGACGTTTCTACGTGTAACTTCGGTTTGTGCTTCTTTAGCAGGTAAATTTGCTTCATTCTTTTGTTCACGAAGAAGCAGTTCAGTTGCGCGAGCCTCTTTCAAAAGATCTTCGAAGTTAGAGATGCCTGAACGCGGGACTTTATCCCGAATCTTCAATGACAGCATACCGTAAATCATATCCAGCTGCTGAGTTTCTGGATGGCTTGGTTCAGGGAGCTGACTGAACAGCAAACGTTTGTGGCGTATGAAATCTTCTGTTGTTTCCGTGGAACCTTGATTCTTCTGGAGCAACTCAGTGTAAATAAGGTATGCTTCCTTCTTCGGTGCAAAATGTTCCCGTAAGCGTTTCTCGAAGTCTTCCCAATCTTTAACTGTAGCTTTGACACCTTGCCACCAGATGCCTGCGTCTTCTTTTAGCAAGAGGGGAATTTGGTCTAACGCCGTCCGATCGCTAATGTTTTCCGAACGCTTGAATATATTTATTGCAGACAAGAAGGCTTCTACAACTTCGGAGTTTCTATTACCATCGTAAGAATATTTGCAGGTAGTAAAGCTTCCTTGCGATTATTGCGTTACGGTGCCAATTTTAGCAATCAGTTTTTCGAATTGCTCGTTGGTAAGTTGAATCGCCATATTCGGATTATTTTTGTTTTTAGTTGTAGTTACTCTTCCGTATCTAGTAACCACGTAACCAGGATTCTGTTTCCGCGTCTTATCCGCTGTAGGGTTGCCAACTTCTTCGTTACTCTTCATAGATTTTTTCGTAGGTTCGTCGGGCCGCCGGTTGGAGCGCCAATTATAAGGAATTGTAGGGCGGCGACGCGGAGCAAAGATGAATGAAAGGCGTAGCGGACGTTCGATACGGGTTTATTACACTAACAACTAGTTGCAACAGGTCTTACAACGTGGTGGAAGCAGGGTATCGTGCCACCTAATACTCTGTAGACTGCAGATACCGCTTTCAATACTGTCCCATCAAGGTGGAAGCAGCAATTGCCACGGTATCGCAGTAGTGCGAGAGAACACCAACTAACATCGGTTAGTCAGCCGTATATGATCTGGGCGCCGTGTCTTCGATGCCGCGAGTTAACCGTTGTGCAGCGCTGTCTATTTCTCGGGTGGGTAACTAATCGGTGTTACAATACTCTTTTTTTTTTTATTTGATGACAAGATAGTTTTTGACTATCATCTCATCTGATGATAAGTGATGATGCAGTCTAAGATGGTAGCGGGCTTATTTGGAAGGGGTATGGTAGTGAACATTCAACTCATACCTACCCCAAATCGGTTTCTATACACGCCATCGTGCTGTAACGCTGAATCGCTTGGCGGTAGGGTGCTAACTAGCCACGGCTAAAGCCTCCCATTAGACCAGAGACAATTATAAATAATAAATTCCCAAATTGACCCCGCCGGAATCGAACCCGAGACCTCCCAGTTATTATAGTTAGACAACAGCGCTCACCACTGCTCCAGGGAGGTCGTCAAACGTATTAGAAACGCGTCATATGAGTTGAAAAAATATTCAAATTCAAAATCATTTATTTCTTATTGTAGGCCAACTTGTGGCTCTTATGACAAGTTAAGAATCTACCACCGGTTCGGAAAGCTGATTCTGCTGAAAAGAGCCGGCAAGAAACTCAGCAGTTGGTCTTTTCAAAACAAAAATTTTACAAAATGTAGCTTATCTATCTTGCGGACATTGAAAAGAAATTCCACCAGCGGAATTCCGCGCGTGATTTTTCGCTCCCTGGCCGTAGGTAAGATGCGTGTTCCAATTCCAGTACATCGTCGCAAATTGTATTACGGCATATTTGCGGCGGGAAGCAGCCGGCACACGGGCAGAATCCGTCTCTGAATTTCGCCCTTAGCTTCGCTCCACTTTACGTTTTAATACGCTGGAATATCGACAAATTGCTCCTATTGTTGAGTGCTGACTTTCGTAATTTATATCTGTTGAAATCAAATCAATTCTTTATTTGCTTGGATGCGAGTACTACGCAAATACTTATCTAGTATACGTACTATACTAGACTAGCAAGGATTTATTTACTATACCTACTATCTTTAACCCGCGACTTCGTTCGCGTTTTTAAAAGTCATTCGAGAAATTTCTGTTTTTCCACCGCAAAACGGCTCAATACTGAGCGCAGGTCTCCTCCCATAGAAAGGGTATAGGCCGTAGTCCACCACGCTGGCCCGATGCAAATTCTTCGGAGAACTCTCAGGCAAGCAGGTTTCCAACGATGTTTTTTTGTACCGTTGAAGCAAGTGATATTTAATTGCTTAAAACACATGCAGTTCCGAAAAGTCATAGATGACCTGGAGTCAACCTTGAACTTCCTCGAACAAGAGACCGGCTCTTATAATATTATATTATTGTCAAATTAGAACATGTAAAGCCTAGTCCTAGTAAAGATCCTGCGCCTTATCTCTGTCTGATCGTGTGGCATTTCCGTCACATCGGACTATGAGAGTGAGGGAATAGAGGGGTATCTGTGTTTGCTAGTGCACTATAACATCTGCTGTGGAGATGGCTTATCTCTGTGGAGATTGGCCACAATGACCGGGACTCGGTCGAGAGAACATTATAATTATAGTCTACAATAAACAAAACTATTATAAAATGAAACATATTGCGCCATTACTTTAGAATGAAGTGAACGTCTGCTGAAATCCACCAGTGAAATAGAAGTTCACTGAATTCCTTCGCTTGCGAAAACGTTTACCTTGATGAGATTATTCCCTCGGTCGTTCACCGGAAGCACCGCATAAACACAAATGACGTCTTCGACGGAGCGAAGCCATTTCAAAGTTTATCTGGAACCCTTTTGATGACGGGTTTATGCCTTACTGGCTTTGGTACGCGACGTCATCCGCTTGCAATTAGGTTTTAGGAAAATCCACCCTTTTAAGACTGAGGTTCCACGGCGCGGTTCGCGGCCCGCGCCCGCAGCGGTTGCGGGCTCGCGGCTTCCGTAGAATGCAGATTTGTATGGAAAATGAAGTTTAAATTTCCACGGCGCGGTTTGCGCCCGCGGCGGGCGCAGTACTAGCGGTACCGCTAACACTGCGGGCGCGGGTGCGAACCGCGCCGTGGACACCCAGTCTTAGGGTTCCGAAGAAAAAACGGAACCCTTATAGGATCACTTTGTTGTCTGTACGTCTGTCAAGGCCCTTTTTCTCAGAAACAGCATGAAATACTAAGTCGAAATTTATACTGAATAAAATTAATGTCAATGTTTCCTCACCTAATGATGTAAGAATTTCAAGTTTCTAACTTAGCTATTCTGCTATTTCTAAGTTAAGTTCAAGTCAATAAAAAGTAACAGCTTTTCAAAGCGTATTTTCATACAAAAGTTCCAGCGACGTTACCTCTCCAGTAATATATTACAAAATTTCGCCACTAAGCTGGCCATCTAGTAATTCATATAACCGTCACAAGGTACGGAACCCTCAGTGCGCGAGTATGACTCGCACTTGGCCGGTTTTTTTTCCAGATAAAATTTATCCTATATGTTTACGTCCTTAACTAATTACAACAATGGTGATTTAAAAACAAAATGTTTGATCCGTTGCTGCGTGATTTAAGGACAAACCAATGTATCTATCAAGTGTGAAAGTAGGTATAAATTATTACATTGCCGAACCCGAGGTAGTCTTGACTTATTATAAGTGCCAAAGGTTGGCCTACATGCTTAAGCCTACTGAAAAAAATGGTTTTGAATTTTGATGTTATTTTGTCAAGTTTTGCTGGCTTCGACGCAGACCGCAATATAAATTCTATGCAAAGATTTCTAATTCATATTTCAAATTCACAAACTAGAATACCTTGGCCATATTATGAACAATATTTAATACAATCCTTCAACTATACTTTATACCATTTCCAAAGTGAAAACCTAGATTTCGTTATAGATTTAGTAGATTCCGCCCCAAATGAGGGCATACTTTAAGTAAATACTAAATTAGAACACTCGAATCACTAAAGGGGTGCAAAATGATAAGTAAGAGCAAAATAAATCTGCGATTTCATTGCCCTGAGAAAATTCCGATAACCTTCTTTATCACATCGTCCTATTTTATCCGAAGAAACGCGATAAAACCAGAAATGACGTCATATCGTCAATTCACGGATAATCAATTTCCGGGAAAACAAGCAATAGTTTTCCTCGGCCTCCCATCGGGAATGCTGTCTCCATTAAGTTTATGGGGATTGTTGGAGCGAAGTTGGCCCCGTAATTTATTATAACACAAATATCTGTTAAACACTTCTATGATTATGTACTTTGTAGCTAGAACAATAAAGGGTGTGGCCTAAACAATATCAATCGATCGTTCGGGTTAAGTACCGTTGACAGAGGTGGATAACTGGATGGGTGACTTTGGTCTATAGAATTTATAGCTACTACCTTTTCTTCTGTGCGGTTAAAAAGTAAAAAAAATACGTGTGGCACTCGGGGACTGCCGTGGTAAAGCTATTGCATAGCATTTTCTAGTCGCACGCACACAAACACCGTGCCGAAGTCTGCCGAACTGAAACGACGGTGTTAGGCGTTGACATAATAATGTTAGGTTTATTTTCGTTACGGAATTTCTTGATTCGGTCGCCGCGCTCAAAGCCTGCGATAAAAGCTATGCAATAGCTTAATAGTACCTACACACTTTCTAATAAAAAGAGATATTATTTAAAACGGTTTGATTATAGAGAAATACCAGAATACAGACTTAATCTAAATATATAAAAGCAAAAGGTGACTGACTGATCTATCAACGCACAGCTGAAACCACTGAGCGGATCGGGCTGTTTTACATAAAGATAGCCATTATGACGTAACAATCCTCTAAGGATTTTTAAAATTCACCGTGAATAATCGAACTTAATGTGAGCGAAGCCGCGGGCGAAAGCCAGTTTTATCATGAAACTTTGAGTTTGTACTTTAATATCTCCTGCGAAGCAGGCTAATTACTGAAATAGTACCTAAGCCGAAGTGGCCTGAATTCGGTAAGGATAACTTTAGTATTCAGAAGCAGTGATAGCCTAGTGGTAAGGACTGTGGTCTCCTATTCGGAAGGTCGCAGGTTCGATCCCGGGTACCTCTGACTTTTCGGAGTCAAATGCGTTTAAGCAATTAAATATCACTAGCTTCAACGGTGAAGGAAAACATTGTGAGGAAACCTGCACATCTGAGAGTTCTCTTCATAATGTTCTCGAAGGTGTGTGAAGTCCGCCAATTCGCATTGGGCCAGCGTGGTGGAATATAGCCTATAACCCTTCTCTGAGAGGAGACCTGCGCTCAGTAGTGAGCCGTTGATGGGTTGCTAATGATGATGATGATGATGAACTTTAGTATTCATAAAATTATTCACTTCATAATTTGAACTGTAAACCGTATCAACTGAAAACAACCTCATACATGTAAGGGCACTTAGAAATTGGAGCAAAAATATACATAAAAAACTTCACTCCCTTATTAAAACTCAAGTCCCAGGAAAGAAAATGTCTGGATGAATTTTTCCCTTAAATAACAGCAGCACCCGACGTTCAACCGTAAAAAATTATATCACGAAAAGTAAACCCGAGTGGCAACTGGCAATATGTTGGGAGCGAGCATCGGGTGGTTGGGTGTAAAAAATTATGGAAATTCCGAGTCTTCTGAATTTAATATTCAAAATAGAAATTTTCACAGATCGAGCGCAGCGCTATAAAGTGACATGAATTTTTCTTTACAACCTTTGACGTGGAGTGGGCGTGTTTTTTTTTTTTATTTAATTATTCTCTCGGAGTTGAAACTTGCGCCCTGTATGAGATTATTTCCCTGTTTTCCATAACCACGATTAGATACTAGTATTTTGTTTGTGAAAGACAGAGGTACTACTTTGCGTTTGAACACGATATTCTCTTGATGTGGAAAGCGGATTTTTGAAGTGAAAACTTCTTTAGGCTCGTTGAGCGATTTTTGGTAAAGGAAAATCTTATAGGTTCGCTTCACCAACATGCTAATGTTAGCAATATATCTGCAGCTATTAGTATGACGTTTTTAGGGTTCCGTACCCAAAGGGTACCAACGGGACCCTATTACTAAGCCTACGCTGTCCGTCCGTCCGTCCGTCCGTCTGTCAGCGGGCTGTATCTCGTTAACCGTAATAGATAGACAGACGAAATTTTCAAATATTATGTATGTCTATTGCCGCTTATAACAACAAATAATAAAAATTAAAGTAAATTAAAAAATTAAATTAAAATATTTCGATGGGTACATGAACATTTTTTTTTTTTGATAATTATTGCGTTTATTGTGTAAATGACTAAATACATATATACAATTAAAAACCTAAATTTACTCTAAAATTAAAACTAAAATATATATATATAAAACAAAGTGGTGTTAGTTACACTATTTATAACTCAAGAACGGATGAACCGATTTGGCTGAAAATTGGTGGAGAGGTAGCTTAGAACCAGGAGACGGACATAGGATACTTTTTATCCCGTTCGACCGCGTTTCCGTCAAGTCACTATAAAACGTGGTATAACAAAAACGCATCTGACATATGGAATACCAAAACGCAAATGACAGTGGAATAACAAAATGTAAATGACAGCTAAACGTAATTTTAAAAGTATTATAATAAAGCATTACTGCTATTATAAATGCGAAGGTGTGTTTGTTTGTTGGAACAATCCAACGGACAACGGACGGAAGGACAACCTTCAATCACTTTTCCTCAGACCGGGAGAGCTAGATAATGAAGGTTCCCGCGGGATTTTTAAAAACTAAATCCATGCGGACGAAGTCGCGGGCATCAGCTAGTAAAAACTAAAGTAAAATCTAAAACCCCATCCAAGCCACCGCAGTGTGGCATAGTACCTACCCAAGATGCTGGCAGCATTACCCCTTTGGATAGCCAAGCTCATCCTTTGGCCAAGGTAGCTGCCAGCTCTTGGATCCCCGGTAGACTCGATCACTCTTTTCGATATCTCTAAAAAAAGTGCGCGAGCCTCCGGGTACATGAAATATTTTAATTTAATTTTTTTTTAACGGAACCCTAAAAGAGCGAGGCCCGACTCGCACTTGGCCGATTTTTTTAACTTCCATCTCTATTCCAGTCCCCATGACTGGTCATGTTTTTTTTAAGTTAAAACTTCTTTAGGCGCTTTGAGCGATTTTTGGTACGGAAAACCTTAAGGGTTCGCGTCACTGTATTTCGACAAACTATTAACTATTAACTAAACTGCCGAGTTTCTTGCTGGTTCTTCTCGGCAGGAACGGCATTCCGAACCAGTGGTAGACTCATCGACGATTCAAAAGTACTTGTAAAAAAGTTTATTTGAATAAAAAACATTTCTATTCTATTCTATTCTATTCTATTCTATTTTTACAAGGTTTTATTTAATTAGTTTCACCGATGTTTGTTATCATATCTTGCAAATGAAATTTGATCTACTTCCCGGTTACCGATTGAGCAGAACTTTTGCATACATTTGTAAATCGCGTGACAATGCAATATTATGATGACACGGTGCTGTTCTGATGATGGAGCTGGAAGGTGGCCATAAGAACTTCACAATGAAACGACACAACCTCATCGAGTTTGGGCTCCTTTGAATCCTGTTGACGAGTAGTTTGTCTTTCAATGGTAACCAGGGTCTGATGATGGAGCTGGAAGGTGGTCATAAGAACTCAGTAATGAAACGACGCAACCCCATCTAGTTTCGGCTCGTTTGATTCGTCTTGACGAGTACTTTGTTTTTTAGATGGTTACCAGGGTCTGATGATGAAGCCGGAAGGCGGTTTTGGTAACTCTGTAATTAAACGACGTAACCCCATTGAGTTTTGGCTCGTTTGATATTCGTCTTGACAAGTAGTCTGGTTCTAGATGATAGCAAGGGTCTGACGATGTAGCCCGCTACTAAAAGCTTGTTTGTTAAAAATAAAATTTTTAATTTACACTTGTTTACAATATATTTTTCATCATACCTATTCGAAAAACGAATATTGGCTTCAGAGGATACAGGGAGCAAAATTTAATTTTAACCCCATGGGACTTTTCATTTCTCTCTTCTGATTGGTCCGCGTTCGTGCTTTAGCATACTAAAGCACTAACGCGGACCAATCAGAAGAGAGAATTCAAAAATGTGTCGAAATGCAAAAATGTTTGAGAAGCTGTTGTCTTCGATAAGTCACGTGATCAAATTTGTCGATTAGATATATACGCCCATACTTCCAACATAAATATTAATGTTTAATTAGTTCATAAAAATTTATTTGTGTTTTATTTAAACTTTCAATATACGTATTGGTAATGTCTATACTCTATACATCTTCTTTATCAACCTATAGACGTCCACTGCTGGACAAAGGTCTCCTGCATGGACTTCCACAGGCTTCGGTCTTGCGCCGCTTGAATCCAGCGGCTCCCTGCGACTCGTTTGATGTCGTCGGTCCACCTGGTGGGGGGTCTGCCAACACTGCGCTTCCCGGTGCGGGGTCGCCACTCCAACACCTTGGGACCCCAACGACCATCAGTTCTTCGAACTATGTGCCCCGCCCATTTCCACTTCAGTTTCGCGACACGCTGAGCTATGTCGGTGACTTTGGTTCTCCTACGAATCTCCTCATTTCTGATTTGATCTCGCAGAGATATACCGAGCATTGCTCTCTCCATCGCTCGCTGGGTGACCCTGAGCCTTCTTATGAGGCCCATAGTTAGCGACCATGTCTCGGATCCGTAAGTCATCACTGGCAACACGCACTGTTCGAAGACTTGAGTCTTCAGGCACTGATGGATTTTGGACGAGAAGACATCTCGGAGCTTCCCGAACGCTGATTCGGCGGTTGATCTCTTTCTCGAAATTGGACCTACCTAGCTGGACTGTATGTCCCAGGTATATATACTCGTCTACAATTTCGAGCGCAGAGTTCTCAACGATTACTGGGTGGAGCGGAGCATGAGCATTGGACATGATTTTCGTCTTGCTCATGACATATACATAGTAGGTTGATACTCCTAGCTTTTTCTCATAGGTAATGATGAAAAATACTGTGTGTCATTCGGGGCCAAAATTTTTTGTTCTCGGGCGGCGTATATTGAATTCCTCGCTACGCTTAGGATTCTACTTTAGAATCCCTCGCTGCGCTCGGGAGTCTACTATAGAATCCTTCACTTCGCTCTGAATTCAAAATAACGCTCTCGAGGAACAAAAAATTCCTTTGGCCCCATATAACACAAATAACTATTATCTGTAGTGTTTTCACAGTCCATATGCCTGTCCACTTTTTTTTGTTACGTATGTAGAGTGCTTGTAATATTCAAATTATTCCCTCTTCATAATATTGTTATTCCATTCGTTTAAAGTAGACTAAAATATTGAAGTTCAAACTACCACTCTTCCAAAACTTCAGACAAGTGAACTGGTTAAATAATGTACAATAAAATATAATATTTCATGTTGTAATACTAAAAGCCTATAATCAAATACCAATACCAAATACCAAAGAATACCAAAGAAAAATAAAACTTGTTAGGTTCTATAAACAATATAAACGCGAGTCAAAACAAAAGCATAAAAGGTGGAACAACACGGTGACAATAAAATCGAGCAAATGAAAGAGAAAATCGAAAATACTAGAGGCGTTTCAAAAGAAAATAAAATCTAATATTTCCGTAGAGATATCATAATAAAGGAGGAGCAGACATCACACGTACAACTTTGATGATGAGACCTGAAGAAAGATTTGACGTCAGAAGTAATACAGATATGATGTGCTCTTTCTTCTCTCTTGCTACTTTTTTTTAATAATAATCTTCAATTTAGAGATTATTCGTTTGGCGAATATGCCTTTCTGTAAGGTAACACACATTACATATCTTTTGCTACTTTACCGTAAGAATTGCGATGTATTATAAAATTGATGATATTATTATTGATACCAAGAGTCATAACTAGTCCTCTTTTATCAAAAGATAAATTGCATAGAATTCATGATAATTATATCAATGCATTTCTAAGCTATGTGCGGTTAGGCAATTAAATATCATATGCTTCAACGTTGAGGGAAACCTTCATGCCTGAGAGTTCTCCATAATGTTCTCAAAGGTGTGTGAAGTATACCATTCGCATTCGGCCAGCGTTGTGCACTGTGGCCTACCCTTCTCTGAGAGGACACCTGTGCTCAATAGTGATAGGTGAATGGGTTACTCAATCATATCAGTACATTTAAACAATCTAAATATATTAAAATAGAATAGAATAGAAATGTTTTTTATTCAAATAAATTTTTTTACAAGTGCTTTTGAATCGTCGATGAGTCTACCACTGGTTCGGAATGCCCTTTCTGCTGAGAAGAACCAGCCAGAAACTCGGCGGTTGCTCTGTTCAAAACAAGTTTACAATACAAAAGATACTATGCTATGTATGCAGTGTTTCCACAATGAGGAGAAGTCCCACAAAAGCATAACTAATTATAATTCAACACATGTTAAGGCGGGCATACAGAAAGTAGCCCCATTCCCGCCTGTGGGACCCGTTCACGAACATGACGCATGACCCAGCCATTGCTTCGCTCTACCATATTTTTCACATTAAAAGGATAGAACTTTTATGGAATAAGGTCAAGGATACAAAGCCCTCTGCCTCGCTAAGGGAACATAGGACTAAACTACAATGCATTTAAGTGATATTGTGTGAGCCAATCAAAGCTGATTACGAGCGTCATAATGTGTCTGTCAAACTAAAAAAACAGCAGTAGTGGTACTCTCTAAAATTGACTGCATAAGTGTAACGATTGCAATGACCTCTGATTGGTTCAATTTATGGCGTTCTCGCTGCATCAATGAATTTTAAACAAAAGCGGTAGAATAGCAGCCAATCAGAGGTCCTTACAATTCTTCCACTGATGAAATCAATTTTAGAGAATACCAATGCAGGTCAATTGCGTAGTTTGGTAAATTGGTATTCTTAATCCAGTTTATTTGGAGGCTTTTCTTTACACAACAAACAACGTCAGTAATGAATTTTATCCAATAGTGAGACAGTGTTCGCCAATCAGTTTTTGTTCTAGTTATAGCCTAGTGGTTAGGACTGTGGTCTCCTATTCGGAGGGTCGCAGTTTCGATCCCGGGTATGCACCTCTGACTTTTCGGAGTCAAGTGCGTTTTAGCAATTAAATATCACTTGCTTCAACGGTGAAGGAAAACATCGTGAGGAAACCTGCACACCTGAGAGTTCTTCATAATGTTCTTGAAGGTCCGCCAATCCGCATTGGGCCAGCGTGGTGGACGATAGCCTATAACCCTTCTCTGAGAGGAGACCTGCGCTCAGTAGCGAGCCGTTGATGGGTTGCTAATGATGATGATGATGATGATATGAAAACTCCATTTCCGCACATCCGTTTGGTGTGTCAACATTGACGGTGACATTGTGAAATATTTCTCAATTGTTTTTAACAATTTCTGAGTTTGAAAGAGCCATTGTTGGGGTTGTCGGTGACATCTATGCCGTGATAAAGGAGAGACGACGCTGAAACCAATTAATGGCTTTCAAAGTTGAAACAATCGGGGAACATCTAGCTTGTAGTTTCTAGTTTGGTATAGTTATAGATTTCACCTAAATATTCCTTTGTCGTTTATTTATTTGTTTGTAATCAACAATGTTTGCATTGTACCTTTATGTGCGGGACGATATAGTGCAAGTGTTTGTGTCATAAAGAGACAGCATAATAGTGGACTGATCGAAAAGCATAGTTATTCGTAATTATTGTGTTGTTGTTAATTTGTAATTAGTATAGCGATTGTTTATAGTTTTAAGTACATAAGTTTCATGTATTATAACTCATAGGTAAATAGGGATAGTAATAAATAAAGATGAAAATAGAAAACCCATAGGGAAATTGGCCGCGGCTCTCCCAAAGGTACAGCTACGAGCCGTAAAGATACCTTATTAATTCCTAGATATAGACCGCGGCTCTCCCAACGGTACAGCTAGGAACCGTAAAGACACCTCTGTAATTCCAAGAAATGCCGCGGCTTTCCCTACGGTACAGCTCATAGTAGTAAAGATACCTGATTATGTAATAATACCTATTATTATTACTAAATTGTGATTGGTTTAAGATAATGCGCTCTGATTGGTGCACTGATCGATAGCAAAATTACACCAATCAGAGGGGCTACATTTTTTCTGCTATTTTTAGGGTTCCGTACCCAAAGGGTACCAACGGGACCCTATTACTAAGCCTACGCTGTCCGTCCGTCCGTCCGTCTGTCAGCGGGCTGTATCTCGTAAACCGTAATAGATAGACAGATGAAATTTTCACATATTATGTATTGCTATTGCCGCTATAACAACAAATAATAAAAATTAAATTAAATTAAAAAAATTAAATTAAAATATTTCCATGGGTACATGGAAATATTTTTATTTAAGTTTTTTTTAACGGAACCCTAAAAGAGCGAGGCCCGACTCGCACTTTTCCGATTTTTATTGTATAAATACCGGGCTGAATTGTAAGCCGGCACAGTTCCCACCGGCAAGCGGTAGCGGTACCCAAAATAAAGAAGAAAAGTTCTTCGGGAGTTTTCCTTGCTACCCAACCAACCCAGCTACAGCGAATGTACAGAAGCGTACACTTTACGTTAACTTATGTACAATAACTATAGGGCCAAAACAGACCAAAATTACTTAAAAATTAAAAAGAAAAGTTTAATAGAAAAGTAGAAGTTGGAACAATCATGATATTCACAACGAGAGGGTGTGTGTGTGTGAGCCTGTGTGTGTCTGTGTGTACGCGCGCGTGTGTGTGTGTGTGTGTGTGTGTGTGTGTGTGTGTGTGTGTGTGTGTGTGTATGTTTGCGTGTTTTATGTGTTGTTACTCTTTTAGAGTTTAATAATTACGCTCGTCACACACGTAAACATAATTCGATGTAAAACGAATTTCGCGATACAGAGTACGCGTTGGTACCCAACTACACGTTTGGAGTGTAATCCGTACATGGCTTAATATTTAAATGGATTCCACCCAAAGCCTACTTTTTCATATCCTTTTGGCTTGATGGAAATTTTATTTCGACGAAAATAACAAAGAATCCTCCACCGTTTTACGTCAAATCATAATACCATCCCAAACTTATAGAAAGCACATCATAAATCCGGTTCAAAAAATCACATAAATTTGATGGCGGCAATAGTCCGAATAGGAAAAAACTTCTTTCTTTTTTAGGGCTCCGTACCAAAATGGTAAAAATGGAACCCTTATGGTGCGACTTTCTCCGTTCGTCCGTCTGTCACATTCGAATATTTTAGTAGCTATTAAAGCTATCGACATGAAATTTAGAATAGTTGTATATAGTAGTGGCCCAACGTCATTAGAATAAAAAAAATCGTAACTTAAGTTTAATTAAAAAATCGGCCAAGTGCGAGTCGGGCCTCGCTCTTTTAGGGTTCCGTTAAAAAAAATTAAATAAAAATATTTCCATGTACCCATGAAAATATTTTAATTTAATTTTTTTATTTAATTTATTTTTTATTATTTGTTGTTATAGCGGCAATAGAAATACATAATATGTGAAAATTTCATCTGTCTATCTATTACGCTTTACGAGATACAGCCCGCTGACAGACGGACGGACGGACGGACGGACGGACAGCGTAGGCTTAGTAATAGGGTCCCGTTGGTACCCTTTGGATACGGAACCCTAAAAAGGAGTAAATCGGGGGTTTGAGAGTAAGATTACTGAACCGAGTGGGGTATCACATTATGAAAGGGCTTCACCCGTACATTCTAAAAGAATAATTATTCTTTATTTTTATACATGTTTTTGATTAATCGTGCAAAATGTCGAAAAAAATACCATCCCTTCCCCCCTCATCTCCGCAGCTTATCAATCGAAAAATCAAAAATCATCTTCATAATGATCAATAGAGATTTATGTATACTTTGCAGGAAACCAACGCTCTAACTAGTATAGTTTTTTTGATATTAAATTAAGCACGGAACTCTCGGTGCATGAGTCCGATTCGCACTTTGCCGGTTTTATTTTCTGTCAAACTGTTCTTTCTTGAAGACGTTATTTGTGTTTTATGGCATTTCGATGAACGAACGAGACGGTAATATGATGAAGGAAACTTTGTTTTCGCAAGGTTTTCGTAGGTAAATCGAATTGTCTAGATTTTCGTATTTACTCGCTGAATTTGGTAGACGCGAGATCCCTTATTCTAATGAAATTGCTCAATAGGATTGAATGTACAAAATAAGCTTTTTGTTTTTTGTTTAATAAAACCAAATTAAGCTAATAGAATTTAACGGATCAGATTTCAGAAATTGTATTTTTAACCGACTTCAAAAAATGAGAAGATTCTTAATTTCTCGGAATCTTCTTTTTTAATTTTTTTTTATGAATTTTCACCGATTAGTCGAAGACGCCTGAACCGATTTGAAAAATCCTTTTTTTGTTTCAAAGGGTAGTCCCAGGCTTCTGAGGTAGAATTGAAATTTAATCGAAATTTTAAAATATCAACAATAAATATACTTTGCAGTGGCGCGGGCGTTTGAAGTCGGTTTTTTAAAAATATTTTTTTTATATTAAACTAGCGACCCGCCCCGGATTCGCACGGGTAGTAGAGTATATTACGTCTATGCTTTGCAAGCTCCTTGGAATGTTCCGTAAGTTATACCTTGAACAGTGTATTGAACAGTACGTAGGCTTATAAAAGAAGTATCATCGCCATCGGGTAGAAACCTGCGTATTTTTCTTTTGGCGCGTGTTCGTTTTTATTTTGTGATAATTATCCCATAATACATGACCATTTTTTAGAAATTAAAATGGGTATAGTAAGCTATCCTTAAAAGATAGACATATGCCATCGCGGACTTTTCTGTAAAGACTTATCCCACCATACCACCAACATACATTGTTGTGTCATATCTCAAAAGGATTAGGCAGCGTTTTCAAAGAAAGCTCCCAGGCGGCTTGAATTTTTCCGACTTTGTCAACAATTATCGTCATATTACGGTTAAAGAACTTTATTTCTCATTACGAATCACAACAAATTCACTTACATAATAAGAAACTTATTAACAATCGGTAGGTATCTTATTCTTAAAGTTACTGCGATTTTTATATAAAACAAAGTGGGTAGAAATAAACGGTCGATTGCGCGGATGGCGCGGACATAACCAGGCCTGTGTCACTCCGCGTGTAGGTATTAAAAACATACCTACAGGCGGCGGCCCTTGCGCAAGGGCCAATCTAGTAGGCT
Source organism: Oeneis ivallda (assembly GCA_029955525.1). Taxonomy (NCBI): domain Eukaryota; kingdom Metazoa; phylum Arthropoda; class Insecta; order Lepidoptera; family Nymphalidae; genus Oeneis; species Oeneis ivallda. The sequence continues at coordinate 3,329,677 of JARPMR010000017.1, read as the reverse complement.
GCCGCAAACGAAAAAAGACACACGCGCGCGCGCTATTTGTTCGACCACATTCAACTTTCTCAATAATTGCAAGATGGACACAAAACGAAAAAAAGCAAAAAGATACTGTGCAGTATTTAATTGTTTAAATACGGATGGTGATCGAAATTTAACTTTTAAAATTGCAAATACACTTAAAATAATACAATTTGGTTAATAAATACTAATGCTGCTACAAATTACCAATTATAGGCATATTCAACATTGCCAGGGTAACTCCGAACAAAATTTTAAATAATTAATAATTTCAACTTATTTACACAAAACCTTAACAAATTATACACTAAATCTTTCCTCATGAATCACCTGGAGAAAACCGCATGAAAATCCGTTCGGTAGTTTTTGAGTTTATCACGAATAGACAGACAGACAGACGCGGCGGGGGACTTTGTTTTATAATATGTATTGATTTTACAAATATCACAAGGTACCAACTTATTTAATAGAAAATATAGACCTTACTTATTCTGAGAATTATGTTTGTCGACCTACGTCCTGTATGGAAGCCAATCTTGATGAGGCTCAGATAAAATATCTTCCACCCTAAAGTACGGACAAAGTAGCGTGTTCAAAGCTATACCTACAGCTTAAAAAGCAGGTAATTAATTAGATATAGGTACAGTATTAAAGTTTAAGGTAACTCAATTAATTTATTCAAAATTATTATTACTTTAACCTAAAAAGCAAAATAATACCAACATTTATAATTTACTAGATGACGCCCGCGACTTCGTCCGAGTGGGTTAAGATTTTTAATTACCGCGGGAACTCTTTAATATTCCAGGATAAAACGTAGCCTATGTGCTAATCCAAGGTATTAGCTTTCTCCATTCCAAATTTCAGCGAAATCCATCGAGTGGTTATTTGCGTGAAAGAGTAACAAACACACACATACAAACTTTCGCCTTTATTATATTAGTGAGATAGATCCTAGAGAATTTACGTAGATAATATCCAAAATTTTAATATAAAATTCACTTTTATTTTTAATTTAAATCTATTCGAGCTTGGAGTTTGGCGGGAAGTTTAAGTCGGCCATTTTGGGACACCCGCCATTTTGTCGTACTGGAAACAAATGATGGCGTCCTTTGTCTGTTTCATTCGAAGTTTATGCGACTGTGGTAATGGATTAAGACGTCGTAAAGGGTATCAAGAGGGCGGTTTAGTTTACTTGCGTCGTTTATAAACTTAATTTAAGATGAGAGTATGAATAGAATGAAAATGTTTAATATGATAATTAGAGTGGTAGGTACCTACCTACTAGATACAAACTCTTCGTTTCGTTACCCGACTACGGCAGTACCAAAGGAAGGGTTATGATTTTAGCAGTCTATGTATGTATATATTATGTATAATGTGCATCGTGCATAGTACTTTAATGGGCTAACTTACCTCCTGGTAGCGGAGTTAACCGTGATTAAGCTACTCATGTTTTAGCCGCGGTCGTATAAAGTTTGAACATTCATATGTGCATGCGATTGAGTATGTACATACGAAACTATAATTTTAAATGTAACACTTTACATAGAACGAATCATGGAAATGTTTATAATAATCTTAAGTTATACTTACTCAAGATTATTACGCATCAGCAAAAAAAATCGGCCAAGTGCGAGTCGGGCCTCACTCTTTGAGGGTTCCGTAACCAAATCACTTTTTTTTAAACTAGATACATACCTATTTAGATATCTTAGATCTTAATAGTACTAAATTAGCATAATAAGGGGAAAAAATGATCTTTTGTTTTGGTTACAATTTTGATGACCCCCCCATTTCTTCATTTTTGAAGTTAAAAAATAATAAAAAATATATTTGAACTCCAATTAATGAGCTCTAGACAGTGACACCCCACATGCCAGGGTAAAAAAATAAAATTTTATTTCGATTCCTTTTTCATGTATGGTCCCTACCCTTTATTTTTTAATCTAATTTTATTTTTATTATTAACTAGCTGATGCCCGTGACTTCGTCCGCATGGATTTAGTTTTTAAAAATCCCGCGGGAACTTTCATTGTCCGAGATAAAAAGTAGCTCTCCCCGGTCTGAGGAACCACCACTACATCCATTACATGCAAAAAATCGCATTAATCCGCTATTCTGTTGCGACGTGATTGAAGGACAAACCAACAAACAAACACACTTTCGCATTTATAATAATATCAGTAATGCTTTATTATAACCCTTTTTATAATTGTCAAATTTTTTACCATACCTACTTAACCAAAGACAAAATTACGTTTAGCTGTCATTTGCGTTTTGTTATTCCATGTCAGATGCGTTTTTGTTATACCACGTTTCATAGTGACTTGACGGAAACGCGGTAGAACGGGATAAAAAGTATCCTATGTCCGTCTCCTGGTTCTAAGCTACCTCTTCACCAATTTTCAGCCAAATCGGTTCATCCGTTCTTGAGTTATAAATAGTGTAACTAACACCACTTTCTTTTATATATATAGATACATACTCTGTGGAAATTTCAACTGTCTACCTGTTACGGTTTACGAGATACAGCCCGCTGACAGACGGACGGACGGACGGACGGACGGAAGGACAGACGGACAGCGGAGGCTTAGTAATAGGTTCCCGTTGGCACCCTTTGGGTACGGAACCCTAAAAATCAATAATTGACCGACTACAAAAAATTGGATCCGTTATATTGGCTTTGTTTGTATAAAACGTAGCCGAATCGATTAATATCTCATTCATCAACATCGGCTCAGTATTTTTGGCACTACAGTGATATATAATTTCATGGTAGAGTCAGAAGATTCAAACGCACTTGTAAAAAGTTTATTTGAATAAAAAATATTTCTATTCCATTCCATTCCATTCCATTCCATTCCACTCCATTCCATTCCATTCCATTCCATTCCATTCCATTCCATTCCATTCCATTCCATTCCATTCCATTCCATTCCATTCAGTTCCGTTCCGTTACGTTCCGTTCCGTTCCGTTCCGTTCCATTCCATTCTATTCTATTCTATTATTATTATTCTATTTTAATCCCTAAATATACACCTCATAAATACATACATACATTTAGATTGCTAAAATCATAACTCTTTCTTTAGGCGTATTTGGCTACTGTTCGGGCAAAAATTTCCCACCCTGTTACAAATAAGGCTTATTCCTATGTTAGGTTAAGTCGGACGTCTAATCAAACTTTTGGAATTACGTGAAGGTAAGTTTTTCAAACGTCATTAGAAACTTGTTATCTCATGTGTGTGGTTTCGCACTTGAAAAGAAAAACTTCGAACGCTCGCAGCGACCCAATTTTATAGGTTTTCTTCCAATAAATCGCTGACATGTGTTTCGCAAAATCTGTCTGAAGTTGTGCGTTGTTCTAATATTGTTATTATTATTACAAGCTTTTATTTAACTTGGAATGTTTGTTTGGGTCAAATCTTGCAAGATGAATTAAACCCACTTCCCGGTTTCTGATCGAGCTGAAATTTTGCATTTATGTGTAAATTGGATGACAATGCAATACTATTGTGACATGGAGCTGATCTGATGATGGAGACGGAAGATGTCTATCGGAACTCTGTAATAAAACGACGTAACCTCGATCGAGTTTGGGCTCGTTTGATTCGTCATAACAAGTACTCCTCTGATCCTAGATGATATCCAGAGTCTAATGATGTAGCTACTAAAAGCTTGCATTTAAAAATATAATTTTTAATTTACAATTGTTTTATCAAATAATTAAGGGCTTTTCCTAGGACTGACAACATGGCCATGTTTATAAAGACGGAGCTATATTCACGTGTTTCAGGGTATGTAGAATTCTTTGTAACTTCGAAGCATCCCAACGAATAGATGAACTTTACTTGAGGTGTCTATAAATTCGTCAAAATTTGCAATGTTAAAGGTAATAAATAATATAACGGTAAGAGATATGAATAGTTATATACGGATAATTCATTTAATTTTGGTAGTACCTACCCTTCCGGTGTAATATTAATATGTTTGAATTTAATATGTCTGAATGAAAATGAAATGATTATTCTGGGTTTTATTTAAAACCAAAATGGCGACCGTAAAATACAAAATGGTGAAAAAAAATTGCTTACTATTAAGGAGTGATATCTCACTACATACCTAGGTCTTTTAAATTCAAGAAGATTTTTCCATGAATATTTTACCGCCACAAGCTCCGGTTAAGATTGAAAGTTGGGTAGTATTTCTAAAATAATACATCTAATATATAAAATTCTCGTATCACAATGTTAGTTACCTTACTCCTCCGAAACGGGTGGACCGATTTTTATGTTTTGTGTGCATATCGGGTAGGTCTGAGAATCGGCCAGCATCTATTACTATAACCCTTAAATGATAAGGGTGACCAACCACTAAATATTTTTTTGGCGGTACGTAGTTCGCTGGGTCAGCTAGTATTATATTTATAATATTATTATGATTTTTCTGCAGACAGCTTTTGTTTCCATTATATGCGCAGTTTGAACGTCGACTTGACTTACTTCCTAGAGTCACCAAGCTAATAATAATAATTTATGCAAGAAAGTACAAACCCTACTCGTAGAACAGTAGGACTTTGTGTGTTATTTGTTCTGTAATAATCCAAAATTCTCAAACATTTATTTAGTAGTTGTTATAAATATGACTGTGAACGCTTGGCACTCTATCCGGTACACAGGACATTTAAGGTAACCGAGGATGCCTTTGAGTATTAAAAAGGAGGATGCTATTAGAAATAACATTGTTGTACATTTTGTTCAAAGCAGCACATCCTAGTACAATTTGCTCTTCCGACTTGCTAAGTGCAGAGAATATTTCGCTTTGTTAGGGACGACAGATTTCGCTTTGTTTATCAATTTAGATACTAACTAGCTGATGCCCGCGACTTCGTCCGCGTGGAAAAAGTAATAAAAAAGAATTGTTTTATGTTAATCGTGAGGTTTTTACGATTGTACTACGCCACTATATAATATTCTGTACCTACTTGGTACCTGCAAACCTACAATATCAATTCAAAATGGAAATTTTGTAAATACCCACAATTTAGGCAGGACCAGCAGCATCAGGATTGAGGAGTTGGTAACTGGTCTTCAATGATTGATTGGCAACTGGTCTTCATTCTCGCCTGCATCACTGGACTACAGTCCAGTGATGCAGGCGAGAATTTTCGATTGCACTACGCTTCTTTTTAGTTTATACTTGGCATCTACAGTAGCAACTGAAAACCGAAATTTTCGTGAGCGAAGCGAGTGCGAAAATTTTTTGATCGCACTACGCCTCTGTGTAGCCCATACTAATTGGTATCTACAAAAGCAATCTATAGATAATCGACATTATCGCTAGTAAAGCCAGTGCGACATTTTAAGGATTGCACTACGCCACCATATAGTCCATACTTGGCACCTACATAAGCAACACAAAAGCGACGTTATCGCGAGCGAAGCAAGCGCGAAATTTTCAGAACTACTTTACTATGTACTCCATACTTGGTTTACACTCACAACAACAATTAAGAAAAGACATTTTCGCCAACGAAGCGAGCGCGAAAATTTTTAAGATTTCATTGCATCACTATGTAGTCCAAAACGGACATTTCGCAAAATTTTTAGGGCTGCACTACATAACTGTGTCATTCATACTTGGTTCTAAAAAGTACCAATTAAGAAAGACACATTTCGCGAGCGAAGCGAGCGCAAAAATTATCGATTGCTCTACGCTTATTTGTAGTTCATACTTAGCACCTACAGTAGCAACTGAAAACTGATATTTTCGCGAGCGAAGCGAGCGCAAAGATTTTTTGATCGCATTAAGTACGCTTCTGTGTAATCCATACTAATTGGTATAGACAAAAGCAATCTATAATCGACATTATCGCTAGTAAAGCGAGTGCGACATTTTTTACGATTGCACTACGCCACTATGTAGTCCATACTTGGCACCTACATAAGCAACACAAAACCGACGCTGTCGCGAGCGAAGCGAGCGCGAAATTTTTTAGGAATGCACTACTTAACTATGTACTCCATACTTGGTTTACACTCACAACAACAATGAAGAAAAGACATTTCCGCGAGCGAAGCGAGCGCGTTTTTTTTTACAATTACGTTGCATCACTATGTAGTCCATAACTGGCAATCGAAAACGGACATTTTCGCAAATTTGTAGGAATGCACTACTTAACTGTGTCCTTCATACTTGGTTACAATACCAATCAAGAAAAGACACAATTTCGCGAGCAAAGCGAGCGCAAAAATTTTAGATTGCACTACGCTCCTTTTTAGTTCCTACTTGGCACCTACATTAGCAAGCGAAAACCGAAATTTTCGCGAGCGAAGCGAGCGCAAAAATATTTTGATCGCACTACGCCTCTGTGTAGTCCATACTAATTGGTATCTAGACAAAAGTAATCTACAAACGACATTTTCGCGAGCGAAGCGAGCGCAAAAATTTTCGATTGCCCTACGCTTATTAGTAGTTCATATTTGGCACCTACAATAGCAACTGAAAAGTGATATTTTCGCGAGCGAAGCGAGCGCGAAATTTTTTAAGAACGCACTACTTAACTATGTACTCCATACTTGGTTTACACTCACAACGATAATGAAGAAGAAACATTTTCGCGAGCGAAGCGAGCGTGAAATTTTTTAGGACTGCACTACTTTACTATGTACTCCATACTTGGTTTACACTTACAACAACAATGAAGAAAAGACATTTTCGCGAGCGAAGCGAGCGCGAAATTTTTTACAATTACATTGCATCACTACGTAGTCCATACTTGGCAATCCAAAACGGACATATTCGCAATTTTTTTAGGGCTGCACTACTTAACTGTGTCCTTCATACTTTTTTCTTACAATACCAATCAAGAAAAGACACAATTTCGCGAGCAAAGCGAGCGCAAAAATTTTAGATTGCACTACGCTCCTTTTTAGTTTAAACTTGGCACCTACATTAGCGAAAACCAAAATTTTCGCGAGTGAAGCGAGCGCGAAAATATTTTGATCACACTACGCTTCTGTGTAGTCCATACTAATTGGTATAGACAAAAGCAATCTACAATCGACATTTACGCGAGCGAAGCGAGCGCAAAAAATTTCGATTGCACTACGCATATTTGTAGTTCATACTTGGCACCTACAGTAGCAACTGAAAACTGATATTTTCGCGAGCGAAGCGAGCAAACTTGGTTACATTACACTCACAACAACAATTAAGAAATTTTCGCCAATGAAGCTAGCGCGAAAATTTTTACAATTTCATTGCATCACTATGTAGTCCATACTTGGCAATCCAAAACAGACATTTCGCAAAATTCTTTAGGGCTGCACTACATAACTGTTTCCTTCATACTTGGTTCTTCTTCTTCTTCTTCTTGAGGTGCCATCTCCTACCGGAGGTTGGCTATCATATTGGCTATTCGGACCTTACACACAACTGCGCGGAATAAGGATCGAGTACCCAGTCCGAACCATGTCCGGAGATTCTTGAGCCAAGAGGTCCGTCTTCTTCCAGGGGGTCTCCTACCTTGTATCTTCCCCTGTATTATTAGTTGGAGCAACTTGTACTTATCGCCACGCATTATATGTCCCAGATATTGCAGTTTTCGTTGCTTTATTGGTTCGTTATACTTGGTTCTTACACTACCAATCAAGAAGACACATTTTAGCGAGCGAAGCGAGCGCGAAAATTTTCGATTGCACTACGCTTCTTTGTAGTTCATACTTGGCACCCGCAGTAGCAACTGAAAACTGATATTATCGCGAGCGAAGCGAGCGCGAAGGTTTTTTGATCGCACTACGCCTCTGTGTAGTCCATATACAAATGAGTACATAATTTAATATAATTTTTTTACAAAACAAAGTATATATTTTTTTTTCTTAATTTTTTAAAACCACTTGGGAAGTACCCTTTCAAACAAAAAAGTAAGAATTTTCCAAATCAGTTCAGGCGCCTTCAAGTAATCGGTGAACATACATAAAAAAATTGAAAAAATAGATTCCGACGAATTGAGAATCTGCTCCTTTTTCGAAGTCGGTTAAAAAGAAATCTACAATCGACATTCTCGCAAACGAAGCGAGTGAGACATTTTTTACGATTGCCATAACTATGCCACTTTGTAGTCTTCACTTGGTTGGTACCTACAATATGAATTCATTATCGACATTTTGTAAACACCTACTATTTAGGTGGGTATTATCATCAGCAGCATCGGGATTGAGAAGTTGGTACCATTAGTAGTTGTAGCATGGGGAGGAGAAGGGAGGTGGATGATTCCTAAACCGAACCGAGCGATAATTAAATTAGCTGAATAGATTGATGCCATCTAAGAATACAAAGCTACTGTGGGAAATTTTAGTAAACGGAAAATGGAGACGCGAAATTTTTTACGGCTGCGTTATGCCACTACCCTAAGTAGTTCATACTAATTGTTACCTATCATTGGTGAGCAGTACCCAGCAGCATCAGAATTGAGTCCTCTTTTACGGCTCCACTACACTATTATATTTTAAATATTTGGCACCTACAATATCAATTCACAATCGACAGTTCGTAAATATCCATGATTTAGGTGGGCAGTACACTGCACCATCAGGATTGAGGAGCTAGGGCCTGGAGGTCAGTGATATAGCCTAAAATTAGTATGTAATGAATAGCTCAGGTCAAGATATGGCTATGGTATGAATGTAATAAGATCTATATACGTATATATCGTATATATCGTATGCGAGTGACCTGGAACTATCCGAGAGAAGTTTTGTCCTCTATCTCCGATAATATCTAGCAGATCTTCACCAAAATTGATCATTGTATTTCTTGTCGTACACACTTTCAAATAAAGAAAGAATTATTAAAATCCGTTCAGATTTGACTGAGTTATGGAGTAAAATCAACAAAAAGTTTCATCCCCTATCCTACAGTAACCTTATGTTTTATCGGGATAAAAACTATCCTATATGTTGACCCGGAGTATCAGCTACCGCTGTACTAAATTTCATTTAAATCCGTTCAGTAGTTTTCGCGTGAAGCGCGGACAGACAGACAGACAGACAGACAGACAGACAGACAGACAAAAATTAAATAAAAATCTGTTTTGGGCTCAGTATCGATAGTCAAGCATCCCCCAATTAAAATTTTCAAAATATATTAAATGTACAGAAATCTTCCAGTTACAGTTTTATTATAAGTATAGATTTAACAAGCGGTACTGTACAACTTATTATACTCCTAATAGTCTTATGCAATTATGTGTACACAGCGGTATGTTTTATTAAAGGTGAATTAAAACCCTGCCCGGAGAGTGCTAATTTGCCAGAAACAGAAAAATTAACGTGACTTTTTTATTTTACACCAGCTGATGCCCGCGACTTCATCCGCGTGGATTTAGTTTTCAAAATCCCTCTGGAACTCTTTGATTTTCCGGGATAAAAGTAGCCTATGTCACGCTCCAGGACCTCAACTATATACGCATGCAAAAAATCACGTCGATCTGTAGCTCTGTTGCGGCGTGATAGAACAAACCAACAAACAAACACACTTTCGCATTTATAATATTAATGAGGACTGGGGCTCTACCACTCTACTTTAGTCGAATCACGTACCTATCATATTTTTATTATTAGATAGCGTTTTTCGGCCGCGTGCAGTTAAGTTGATAAGCATCCCGCGGGAACCTTTTGTTTTCCGGGATTAAAGTAAACCTTTCCAAATCCTCAACTTTACCCATGTAATAATCACGTCGATCCGTAAATCTGTTGACTGTTGGAGCATCGGAGCAACATATTGCTGTGATCTATTTATTGCAAGAGTATAGTCAAAGACCTGAAGAATGACTATAGGCTACATTTTATCCCGGAAATAAAATCCTAACTACATGTAGACCAAAACCAATCGCAAAAGCTAGTGTATCTAAATATTATCAAAGGAAGGTGACTGATTGATTTGTCTGACTGACTATCAACGCACAGCTCAAATTACTGGACGGATCGGGTTGAAAGGCATACAGATAGATATTATGATGGTATCCGCTAAGAAAGGATTTTCGAAAATTCAACCCAACAGAATAGGGGTCTGAAAAATCGAACTTAATGTTAGCGAAGCTGCTGACAAAAGCTAGTACCTTATATAAATAATATGGGTTAGGGTGTTTATGCACACGCGGCGCGTAGTGCGTTGCGTCACCGTGGCGCGCGTTGCCTGCGTGAACCCGCGTGAACGCTCTCATACTTGGCCATATGTTTGAGTTTACCGCGCGAAGCGACGCACCACGTGCCGCACCACGCGCCGCGTGTGCATAAAAGTACCCTAAGGAATACTGGAACTTATACTACGTGGAGTAAGGTTTTTAAAACTCCGAAGGAACTTTTTGACTATCCGGGATAAAACGTACCCCACCTCAGTCTCCGGTATTCTTGTGCCTTTCACTAAGATCCGTTCAATGGTTGAGCCTTGAAAAGGTATCAGACGGATAGAGTAGCTTTCTCATCAACAATATTAGATTAAGTATTGACATATCCTACTATCCTACTAATATTACAAAGGCGAAAGTTTGTGTGTATGTTTGTTCCTCCTTCACGCAAAAACTACTGGATGGATTTGGCTGAAATTTGGAATGGAGATAGATTATACCCTGGAATAACACATAGGCTACAAATTATCCCGGAAAAATCCAAGGTTCCCGCGGAATTTTGAAAAACCACTGATAGATGGCGCTGATTGTACTTAAATCACGCTTACATTATCCGCAGCATCGAGAATAAGTAAAAAATTCCAATTCAACAATCAAGTAGGATAAACACAGTTATTGAAGTATTTCATTATCAATAGAAAATTTCTTAGGGATTAGGGATGGATTACGAAATAAATTATACAAATAGTACAAGGTATCGATTTGTCCAGTCATAGTGAGTACATTGCTAGATATTATAATGACTGATCATGTGTAGATCCTATCCTATCCTATTATTCCTATTAATATTATAAATGCGAAAGTTTGTGAGGATGGATGTTTGGATCGATGGATGGATGGATGGATGGATGTTTGTTACTCTTTAACGCGACAACGAATGAACCGATTTTGCTGAAATTTGGCACAGACATAGAATATAGTCTGGAATTATAGCACATAGGCTACTTTTTATCCCGGAAAAGCAAACAGTTCCTGCGGGATAGCATCGCTATTTTTTACGCATTTGTCTTTCAAAATACGCGCAATGGAGTTTTAGATTAACGTGATTTTTTTGCACAGGTAAAGTTAAGAGCCTGAAAAATGACAAAGGCTACTTTTTATCTCGGGAAAACAAACGGTTCCTGCGGCATATTAGTATACTACTTTTCACACATTTATCTTTCAATTATGCGCCAATGGAGTAACAGATTGACGTGGTTTTTTGGATTGGCATAGTTGATGACTTGAAAAGTGACAAAGGCTACTTTTTATCCTGGGAAAGCAAACAGTTCCCGCGGGATATTAGTGTTCTACTTTTCACATATTTATCCTTAAATTAGGCGCCAACGAAGTTACAGATTGACGTGGTTTATTGGATAGGCATAGTTGAGGACTTGAAAAGTGACAAAGGCTACTTTTAATCACAGGAAAACAAACAGTTCCCGCGGGATATTCGTATGCTACTTTTCACATATTAATCCTTCAATTATGCGCCAACGAAGTTACAGATTGACGTGGTTTTTTGATAGGCATAGTTGAAGACCTGAAAAGTGAAAAGGCTACTTTTTATCCCGAGAAAACAAACAGTTCCCGCGGGATATTCGTATGTTACTTTCACATACTTATCCTTCAATTATGCGCCAACGGAGTTTTAGATTGAAGTTTTGGATTATTTTTTAGCGCAGGTAAAGTTAAGGGCCTGAAAAGTGACATACATACACACATACTGTAGTAGTAGGTATGTATGAATGTATGTATGTATGTATGTATGTATGTATGTATGTATGTATGTATGTATGTATGTATGTATGTATGTATGTATGTATGTATGTATGTATGTATGTATGTATGTATGTATGTATGTATGTATGTATGTATGTATGTATGTATGTATGTATGTATGTATGTATGTATGTATGTATGTATGTATGTATGTATGTATGTATGTATGTATGTATGTATGTATGTATGTATGTATGTATGTATGTATGTATGTATGTATGTATGTATGTATGTATGTATGTATGTATGTATGTATGTATGTATGTATGTATGTATGTATGTATGTATGTATGTATGTATGTATGTATGTATGTATGTATGTATGTATGTATGTATGTATGTATGTATGTATGTATGTATGTATGTATGTATGTATGTATGTATGTATGTATGTATGTATGTATGTATGTATGTATGTATTTATGTATGTATGTATGTATGTATGTATGTATGTATGAATGTATGTATGTATGTGTGTATGTATGGAATGCATGTATGCATGCATGTATGTATGTATGTATGTAGGCATGCATGTATGCGAACATACATACACACATATCTACTACTACTGTATGTGTGTATGCATGTATTTATGTATGTTTGTATCCTCCTCCTACTAACAATAAATACTTTAATTATATCCTATCCTACTTATTATTACTCATATTATCCCACTAATATTATTAATGTGAAAGTTTGTGATGGATGTATACGGATGTATGTTTGTATAGATGTCGTATACGGATGGATGGATGTATGTTCTCTGAGATAGGGGTTGAACTATTTAGACTGTTATACTCCATAACTTCGTTAAATTTGAACTAATTTTTATTATTACTTTAACCGACTTCAAAAAAGGGAGGAGGATCTCAATTCAACGGAAACTTTTTTATGTATGTTCACCGATTACTCGAAGACGCCTGAACCGATTTGGAAAATTCTTTTTTTGTTTCAAAGGGTGGTTTCACTTCCCAGGTGGTCCCATTTAAATTTTATAGAAATCAGTCGAGCGTTTTTAAAAAAATCTACAATAAATTATATACTTTGTAGTGGCGCGGGCGTTTAAATGTATGCTCCCGGGACAAAAAGTAGCCTGTGTTATTTTCCAGGTCGTCAACTTTACCTGTGTAAAAAAAATCAGCCAATTGCGAGTCGGTCCTCGCTCTTTTAGGGTTCCGTTAAAAAAAAAATTAAAATATTTCCATGGGTACATGGAAATATTTTAATTTAATTTTATTTTTTTAATTTAATTTTATTTTTATTATTTGTTGTTATAGCGGCAATAGAAATACAAAATATGCGAAAATTTCAACTGTCTATTACGGTTTACGAGATACAGGCCGCTGACAGACGGACGGAAGGACAGCGGAGGCTTAGTAATAGAGTCCCGTTGGAACCCTAAAAACCACGTTGACTATATGCACTTACACTTTATATGGTGAAATATTAAAACTGCGAAAGTGCGTTGGTTTTTAGGGTTCCGTACCCAAAGGGTACCAACGGGACCCTATTACTAAGCCTACGCTGTCCGTCCGTCCGTCCGTCTGTCAGCGGGCTGTATCTCGTAAACCGTAATAGATAGACAGATGAAATTTTCACATATTATGTATTTCTATTGCCGCTATAACAACAAATAATAAAAATTAAATTAAATTAAAAAAATTAAATTAAAATACTTCCATGGGTAGGATAGAATTTTTTTTTAACGGAACTCTAAAAGAGCGAGGCCCGACTTGCACTTGGCCGATTTTTCCTTCAATCACGCCTGAATAGAGCTACGGATCGACGTGATTTTTTGCAGTGTACCTATAGTTGAGGACGGAGAGTGACAGGCTACTTTTAATCCCGCAAAGTAAGAGTTCCCAAGGCATTTTAAAGGCTAAGTACACGCAGACGAAGTTGCGGGCATCAGCTAGTCTACAATACTAACAAAAACCTGTTGACATTTTGCAAATATACACTAACACCAGATTTTATAAACCAATGGATATATAAAAAAATATTTACTTATATAAAACTTAATGGAATAGAATAATATAACAAAAACGAAGCGTCTGGTGGTGAAAAAAGGTGAATTTGTCAGAATCTATAACACTCGGATATAAGTGACGAGGGGAGGCTTGAGTGAATTGGAACTTGGAAGTGATTTCTATTTTCTTGAGTATTTTCGCAAGGAATTCATTATAATTTTCAACAGGATAATCCATAAGATGTTTGTGACAGGAGTCATAGGATTTACAAACATAAGATTGACTTCTAAATTATATTATGATTGTACTAGCTTTTGCCCGTGACTTCGTCCGCGTCGAGTTACATAGATTTTTTTAAATCCCGAAGGAACCCTCTCTTTTTCCGGGATAAAGCGTAGTCTTGCTATTCTCCAAGTCCTAAACTATACCTACCCATGCAAAATTACGTCAACTGTTGCTCTGTTGCTTCGTGCTTGAAGAATAAACCAACGCACAATCAACAATTGTTTTACCTTAAATATAAAAAAATGCGAAAGTATGTTTGTTTGTAGTAAAAATGTTTTATTACACACCCATTTAGTGAAGTGCTTCATCCAGTCATCTTCATCATTATCATCACCAACCCATCAACGGCTCACTACTGAGCACAGGTCTCCTTTCAGAGAGGGTTATAGGTCATAGTCCATCACGCTGGCCCATTGCGAATTGTCAGACTTTACACACCTTTGAGAATATTATAGAGAACTCTCAGGCGTGCACGATGTTTTCCTTCACCATTAAAGCATATGATATTAAGTTGCTAAATCACACATAACTGCAAAAAGTCCGAGGTGCGTGCCCGGGATAGAACCTGCGAACCCCCGAATAGACTATGAAAGTCTTAACTATCCACTACTATACTATACTAGGCTATCACTTCATCCAGATAAATCACCTAAATCAATGATCTAATACTAATATTATAAAAAGGAAAGATTTTTTTGTTTGTTTGTACCGAATAGGCTCTGTAACTACTGGACCAATTTTAACTATTTTTTCACCAATAGAAAGCTAAGTTATCAGGAAGTAACATAGGCTATAATTTGTTTTCAAAAAATTAAGAGATACTTAAGAAAATTGCAATAATGTAACCCAAAGTAGCAAAATTTTTCCTATAAAACGCATTATTTGGCGTGTGCTGCGAAAACTATTGATGATACATAAAAACTATGTACTACTCATTATTTTCTACAAAAAAATTCCCGAGGGAATACATCTAACTGTCATATTTAAGTCACAATAGTAGTTTTAGTGTTCTAAAATTTAATTAGATCGCCTTTATTATCGTAGTATTAATTCTTCCTTACTAATAGAATAGAATAGAAATATTTTTTATTCAAATAAACTTTTACAAGTGCTTTTGAATAGTCAATGAATCTACCACTGGTTCGGAATGCCTTTCCTGCCGAGAAGAACCAGCAAGAAACTCGGCGGTTGCTCTTTTCAAAACAGATTTACAATACAGTAAATACTATGCTATATATGCAGTGTTTCCACAATGAGGAAAGTTCCAAAAATGCATACAGACTAACTTCTATCTTAAGATGGGCAGACATAAAGTAGCCCCATTCCCGCCGGTGGCACCCGTTCACGAGCATGACGCATGACCATATTATAAATGCGAAAGTGTGTTTGTTTGTTGGTTTATCTGTCAATCACGCTGTAACAAAGCTACGGATTGATGTGATTTTTTGGATAGGTATAGTTGAGAACCTGGAGGGTAACATAGGCATTAGACATCCCGGAAAATCAGAGTTACCGCGGGGTTTTAAAAACTAAACCCACGCGGAAAAAGTCGCGGGCATCAGCTAGTGTTTAATAATTTTGTGTACTGCTACAAATGTCACGTCGCGTCGTCGTTGCAAAGTAACCGCATTAGTAAGCTATTCCCAGAAGATTTGCATGTCACATAAACTAGTGTCATCCGTCCTAATCCGTTCGGGATCTGGAATCAGCGGGAAAATCCAGTCGGCCATTTTGGTTCGGCCATTTTGTAGCACGGAAACAAATAATGGCGGACGACATCTAGACTCTCTAGACTATAGATGTGTTCTAATATACACTGGACCACTGTAAGGTGTGACGTCAATCCAGTATACTGTGAAGCCGTTCCTTTTTAGTTTAAAACGGAACGCAGTCCAGTATACTGACATCCCCATTTTTTTTAATCTCTAGGCGCTGTTCTATTTTTGATCACGTGATAAAAGTACTTACTGAAAGCACCTTACCTCGCGCCAGTGCTCATTGTACAAGAATGGCGGCGAGTTATGACGTCATATATTTCCCTAGGGTACTGCGCCAGTGTACTTGTAGTCTATAACGAAACGAATTTTAACCAGTGAGAGCATTGAGCAGTGCTCGCAGTGTTTAACGGAACACACCCTATAACTAACTCTAGTTGTAGTTTAGGTCATTATGTTGATGGTTTGAGACGTAAATAATGCATTTTATAGGCAAAATTTTGCTACTTTGGGTTAAATTATTGCAATTTTCTTAAGTATCTCTAATTTTTTTGAAAATAAATTATAGCCTATGTTACTTCCTGATAACTTAGCTTTCTATTGGTGAAAAAATGGTTAAAATCGGTCCAGTAGTTACAGAGCCTATTCGGTACATACAAACAAACAAAAAAAATCTTTCCTCTTCATAATATTAGTATAGATATTATACTCGTAATATAATATCGACAGTTCGACACCATGAAACTTGACCTAACAAAAATGAATCTGTGTCTGTTTCTTCAGACGTGAACGCGTAGTTTCAAGGACACTTTTTCAGTCAGACCTTGTTTAGACCTGAAAATAATCTCTGGCAAATTATAATCCATCAGAGATCTATCAAGTAGATTAGTTACGCCCCTAAACCAAAATAGTAATAGCCTCGTACGAAGTAGGTACTACAAAACCATCTAACGCGCTAACCGAAATGTCCATAAAGATAATATGATACTCCATTTAACAGAAGGTGCCCACTTCGTGGTTACGGCTAGTATAACTTTATATTGTTCCATTCGTGTGAATAATAAACTTTGATGTAGGGAGTTCCGCATCCGGCCGATGCTTTGACTTAACAGTTATAGTGTTTGGTTAGGAACACTTTGATCTACAAAATTCCCGGTAAGTATTTCAACATGCGCCGCCTGAATCCAGCGGCATCGGCGCAAGACCGAGACCTGTGGAAGTCCATGCAAGAGACCTTTGTCCAGCAGTGGACGTCTATCGGTTGATAAAGAAGAAGATTTCAAAATGATATTATATTCATAGTTCAAGTTATAGCCTAGTGGTTAGGACTCTGGTCTCCTATTCGGGGGTCGCAGGTTCGGTCCCGGGTTCTCACCTCTGACTTTTCGAAGTTATGTGCGTTTAAGAAATTAAATATCACATGCTTTAACGGTGAAGAAAATCATCGTGAGGAAACATACATGCCTGAAAGTTCTCCATAATATTTTCGGAGGTGTGTGAAGTCCGCCAATTCGCATTGGGACAACGTGGTGGACTAAGGCCTATAACCCTTCTCTGAGAGGAGACCTGTGCTCAGTAGTGAGCCGTTGATGGGTTGATGATGATGATGATGATGATTATATTCATTGTAATGTAATAAGTTTAATGGCTAGCTTGTTCTTCTGCGAATTATTAGGTTCTAGGTTCGAAACTAGAGGTAAACCAGAAAAACAATGTACAGAAAAAATTCGATGTAGACCCTATCCATCAAAACAAATAATCATCAAAATTGGACGACTCTGTGAAAAGTTATACATAAAAAAATGATAAAAACAAATATACGCGACGAGTTGAGTCCTCCTTTTTTTTCGTCGGTTGAAAAACAACCTTCATTTTATGATAGCTGGAATCGTACATCTTTATTGTTTATTTTTTACGTATATGCTATTCTTCTTCTTCTTTGTCAACCGTTAGACGTCCACTGCTGGACAAAGGTATCTTGCATGGACTCCCACAGGTCTCGGTCTTGCGCCGCCTTAATCCAGCGGCTCCCTGCGACTCGTTTGATGTCGTTGGTCCACATAATGGGGGGCTACGTATAAGCTATTATAGAGTTGTAACATATGGAAGGACGGACGGACAGCGGAGGCTTAGTTATAAGGTCCCGTTGGCACCCTTTTTGTACGGAACCCTAAAAACACTGGTGCAATATTACCAAGCAAAATCGCTGGAAGAAATTTGACTAATCTCTATTCTAGTATTTGTACAAGATACTTGATTACACAGTATTACGACAAATTATACGTAATTACACGCTACGATTATTCAAACTATAAAGTTCGTATACGTATCCAAGAAGCGTAGCACATTATTCTATTTCTTTGTTGGTAAATAATTATTACAATGTGTGGAATATTTGAATAGAATAATATTATAACGGTTGTATGCTAATAAATGAGTATAGTGATGCTCCTACATTAAAGGTGGTTATCGATAACCCAGCACTGTTTTGATTATTTGTCAATATCATTTTACTAAGCTATTGCATAGCTTTTATCGCGGGCTTTGAACTAGGACAAACAGTTTGAGCGCGGCGACCGAATCAAGAAATTCCGTAACGAAAATAAACCTAACACCGTCGTTCAGTAAGCGTTCAACATTTTAGAGGTTCACAAGTAGCTCTGTTTGGCGCAGTGGGCAAGCGGCCGCTTTCTTTACCGTATGGTGTTTGATGTCGCAGGTTCGAATCTCACTCGCGAAGTAGTGACAGTGCGTTTTTCTTGTTTGTTTTTTAATTTTTTTTTGCATAATTTTTATTATGCAAAAAAAAATATTGCATACATATTATAATTGCGTAAGTTGATAAAAAATGCTATGCAATAGCTTTACCGCGGCTGTCCCCGAGTGCCACTTAATTTTTATTTTATTTTATTTATGAGCCACACAACAACCGCACAACCGTTATTAAAACTAGCCAATCTCCAATAATACATAATATAGCGTGAACAGAAAAGCGGCGCAAGTATGCCTCTCTGATCAAGAGTTACATATTTGTTCCGTTTGCTGTGGAGACCCTCGGGCCATGGAGTCAAAGTGCAAAAATATTTTTACGAGTCATTTCACCGCGGTTAATTGCCTCATCTAGTGACAGAAGGGCTGGCTCATTTTTAGCGCAAAGGATCAGCCTGGCCGTCCAGCGCAGAAATACAGCCAGTATTCTTGGCACCATTCCACGCGGGCATGATTTGTATAGTAATTAGATTAGTTTAGCGGTAAGTTTTTTGAAATAGCAAAATATAGTCAAACTGGTCTTACCTTATCTAAAGAATAAAAATTAAGTATACTTACACAGTATAAATAAATAAATAAATAAACAGTTATTCAGCTTTTTAACAACAACAAAGGAATTCATAAACACAAAACTTAACCACTAACCTATATTATTTTTGAATGAATAACTTACAAAAAAAATAAAAAAAAATAAGTAGTAGCTAATTAGGTATATTATGTTGTAGCTGAAATGGCTACTGCCTCAGTATAATGCTACAGCATTAGAATGCTGCGGCGCTGATTTTCAGGCATAGCCTAACGGTTAGGCATAGTATAACGGTTTGTAACAAAACAAATGTATTCAGTCTCGACTTTTCTACCAGTACATTATTTTATTACATAACTGCGAACTCCTAAATGTATAAATAACTATGGCATACGAAGTCTCAAATATATTGTTCCTACATTGTTGACCAATCTTCCGAAAAACTTCAAAAAACAAATTAACGGAACACATTATAAACTCAAACTTAAAAAATATTTTCTGGAGCAACCTGTATAGTAATTGCTGTAATACTTATACTTACGGATTACAACCGGTTTCGCTGGCAACGATGTCACGATGTTCAATTGTTCATAAAGCAAAAAAAAAATTACCTACCCACTAGCCTAAGTTTATTATGTACCTACATAATTTTTCAATAAAGAATTATTTTAGTTTGATAAGATACATCAATATTTACACAGTGCACAGTAAAACCGACTGTGGTTTTTGGAGCACTGAATGCAACGAAAATTATCATGTACCTACATTCTCTATGATTAATAAATAATTTAAAAAAAGTATCGATTTCAAATCTATCGATTTTCCGACTTCACTATTACACCCGTATAACAAAGGAAAACTGTCTACATAAAGTAGCTTGCGTGTAATCTATATTATGCACATAGTTTTTTCGACATCGTTAATTAATCGGAGGATTAATATTCATGGTGTCGATTTGTGTATCCTGTAAGTATAGTTATGTTATTAGAGCACAAGTAAATAAGTGAGAAGATTCGCTCATCTTATTGTTTGTTCTAACATAAATACCTAATTATGTCGCCTGACTCTATAGATTGAAGATCGAAAATAATACGAATATAATCCAGATCGAATTTAAATTATAACCCAAATAAGCTATGTAGTAAAATAAGTCAGTAATCAATCCACGTACTGAAGTTGAATTCTATTTTTTACCTATAAATAAACACTTCACACTAAAAAAATTACAGTTTTCAAAATGATTTGATTAATTTAAACAGGACTGAATATTGAAATGTTTGATAACTTAATCCTTGACCCTATTAAGCACATATTATCGTACTCACTCCTAAATCCAAATTCAAATTCAAAATTATTTATTTCAAGTAGGCCAACCTGTGGCACTTATGACACGTCATGACTCTACCACCGGTTCGGAAAGCGGTTTCGGCTGAGAAGAGCTGCCAAGAAACTCAGCAGTTGCTCTTTTCAAAATAATCATTTAACAATATTATTATGAAGCTATTACATTGTAATAAGTTTTTTATACTATCTTGTGGGCAGCTGGATGCCAAGCCGATTTAACCCATGCAACTTTGCTAGAACAAAATATAATATTTCCACAATGAGGGGAAGTTCCAAAAAAAAAACCTACCACAATTCAATTCATGTTAAGACGGGCAGACAGAAAGTAGCCCCATTCCCGCCGGCGCGGCGGCACCCATTCACGAGCATGACGCATGATCCAGCCGTTGCTTCGCTTTAACAACCTAACCTAACACAATATATACTCTTATTAGGACGGAATAGGGGAATATTAATCAATTAGTGCAGTATCGCAAATTTTTTGATTAAAAAAAATTAGAATTACGAATAAATAAGTGATTCTATCTATCACTGCACTATCATAAGCAGTGACAGCCTATTGGTTAGGACTGTGGTCTCCTATTCGGGGGGTCGCAGGTTCGATCCCGGGTACGCACGCACCTCTGACTTTTCGGAGTCAAGTGCGTTTAAGCAATTAAATATCACTTGCTTCAACGGTGAAAGAAAACATCGTGAGGAAATCTGCACACCACTCATCTTCATAATGTTCTTGAAGGTGTGTGAAGTCCGCCAATTCGCACTATGGCCTATAACCCTTCTCTGAGAGGAGACCTGCGCTCAGTAGTGAGCCGTTGATGGGTTGTTAATGATGAATGATGAAATGATCTATCACTGAAGTGTAAATGGGCGGGGCACATAGTTCGAAGAGCTGATGGTCGCTGGGGTCCCAGTTCAAAAGCTGCACATCTGTTTAGACACTAATACATTATTGGGATTGAATTTTCAACCTTTTATCTGTAGATTTTTGCTCAGATAGCTATTATCGATAGCAGATGCACTCGAGCAAGGACTTTGACTTTAACTAATAGCATGTAGCGAAAACAGCTTTTTCTGTGAACAAAAGAAACGCGTACATATCATTTGTCGCGGGCAGAAGCCACAAAGAGAAAATAAGTGATCCAATATATTTTGTTTTGGGGGAGGGATCATAAAAAATTAAGGTATCCGCGCGGTCTGAGCGGACAGACGCGGACAGATAGCGGAGTGATCTGTATCATTTGTCATTTTGTGAAAAAAGTCACCGAGTATTTGTCTGTAGTGTAACTATAGTTTTGAGTTTTGTAGGACAGTCTCGGAAGAATTTCACTATGGATCTGTGGGATAGGTATGGTACTACAAATTTTAAAGCTCTCCTTCGGGTTTCAATTATTTTTTATACGGTCCATTTAAGCTATTGCATAGCTTTTATCGCGGGCTTTGAGCTCGGCGACCGAATCAAGAAATTCCGTAACGAAAATAAACCTGACACCCTCCACTCCGACCGGCACACCGGTGCGGCGTTGAAAGCCGTGCATCGTCTAACGTCGTTTCAGTTCGGCAGACTTCGGCACGGTGTTAATGTGCGTGCGACTTTACCGCGGCAGTCCCCGAGTGCCACACGAATTTTTTTTTTGATAATTATTTACGGAATTATTTGAAACCCACATGTCCCAAATTCATTCAATATCCTTGCCACAATACGTAATGTGTTTCGATTTGCTTATCAAGGATATGTCTAAATTCTTCTGTACGGAAAGAGTCGACTAAGGAATTCGCAGCGAGTGAAATAGGGAGACGTCATCCTTTTCGATTTGAACAAAAATATATCTCTACGTAGCCTTTTTAGCATACTTACGTTACGTACGTTGTCATAACTCATGAATGTATTATAAATCTAGTAATTTTAAAAATCTTACATTTACAATTTAGTATAGATTAGCAAAGTATCATCTTTGCTACTTTTCTTAAAACTACGTTTACTTTTGTAAGTTTTCATCTGAAATAAATTAATAATATTATGAAAAGTGTTTTAAATTGGGTTAGGATTGATGCACTTCAATTTTTTAATCATCGAGGTTTCGTATTCTATCATCATAATCATCAGTCATCATTATCAGTCTTTTCACGTCCACTAATACTGAAACTGTGCTACAAATTAAAACCCCAACATAAGAACGTCGTAAGCGCCTGGCTACGTTCTGTTACACGTTTTTCCGAAACGTTTTCTGCAATTCGTTTGCCTTTTTAACCAACTTCAAAGAAGAAGGTGGTTCTCAATTCGTCGGAATCGGAGTTTTTTTTGTTCACCGATTACTCGATTACGCCTAAACCGATTTGGAAAATTCTTTTCTTGTTTGAAAGAGTATACTTCGCAGGTGGTCCCATTTAAATTTTATCGAAATCGGTCTAGCTGTTTTTAATAAATCGGCAATAAATTATATACTTTGTAGTGACGCGAGCGTTTGAAGTCGGTTTTTTAAGAATAATTTTTTAATTTAAATTTTAAGGGTCGATTTCACCAACGACGTAAAATAAGCCTTATGCGAGCAAAATTTTGATAGTTTGACTACATTATAATATATACTGTCGTCCATAAATTGGAGGCACCTACTGACAGCTTTTGTATTTTGTACTTGACGTTAGTGTAATCATGAGAAAAGTGAGCAAAATTTTTCTTTGAGAGTAAATTCTTCAAACTCTACGGAAAAATAGATTATAGTAGATACCTACAGTGGCTCTATACTAAAATTTTGATGTGAAAACGGTTTACGCAATCCTCTTCAAGTGTTAAAACTGTATTGACCGCAGCTGAAAAGACCCTTCCTCAATGGAGCTCTCACAAATACCGGCATTGTTTTCATTATTCCTCGACTCCATTCAACGAAAACCTTTATACCACAACGGAACCCATTTTGTATGGAGCTTGTTGAAAAGTTGATCGGCTCACTTGTTTTTCAGCATTTGAGTACGCCTCCTACGTTTTGTTTTAGAACTTTTAGCTTTTAACGAGATCTAAAAGATATCCTTTGTCTTTCTCTCACCTTGATAGTCAGTGTTTCTACTCCGTACATGAATATAGGGGATAGCTCACCAACCAGATGGGCAGACCAGCTGAGGGACTCCAAGTGCAAATTTCACACAATTGCAAGACTGGCCTCCGATAGAAGCCGATGGAAGCAATTAATCCACACGAGGTTGCAACAGCACAAGGACCACGATCTTCAGAAATGAAGGAACGACTGGAGAGAAAGAAAAAGATATCCCGGAATAGGGGATGTAGTAAAGTACCACAATGCAGTGATAGAAACAAAGGATAAAAGTAATAGAGTTCATCCCAAATCCAGTGCGAACGATGTCATGAACATTAACTAGTGAGTGTAAAAGGTTTTCTGGCACCAGGGCAGCAGCGCCATTAAAGCGGTAATATGTCCCGACATGTGACGTTAAAAGCGTATTTCAGATAATATAGTTCTCGCGACACTATTTTCTAGGGCGAAGCTTCGTATTCATGATACATTTTAGTTGTGGATGACACTGTTTTCTTGATATCTCTTGCGCCAATTTTTCTATCGCCGATTAATGCATAACATTTGGTCGAGAAATAAGTTGGACGCACCTAAGGCCAGTTTTTGTATTATTTAATCTTTCAGAACGTCCGCTTTATTCCTCGATTAAACGTTACTAAGCGATGATGAAATTGACCCTTAAACATTAAGTTATACTTTATTGAAGTAGTTTCACGGTATTGATAATAATATTATGTAATTTGTATTACAGCAAGATAATAAGAAAGATAATCGCTACTCTTGAATAAATAGCTAATATTGGTTATAGGACTCAGGAGTATATAATATGAAAACCAAAAAAAAGCCTGGTATTCTCGAGAATAAGGTTTGGTTAAATTGGATCAAAGAGTGTGGAAGTCTATAACTACGAGAATGTCCAATTTTGGACGTATGTTTGATGACGAAATGAAGATCAAAGATAATCCCAATCATTTGTTTATTATCATAGCCCAATTTTATAATGAAAGACTGTTTCATCATCATTAGCAACCCATCAACGGCTCACTACTGAGCCCAGGTCTCCTCTCAGAGAAGGGTTAGTCATAGTCAGGGCCATAGTCCACCGCGCTGGCTCACTGCGAATTGGCGGACTTCACACACCTTCGAAAACATTATAGAGAACTCTCAGATGTGCAAGTTTCTTCACGATGTTTTCCTTCACCGTTGAAGCAAGTGATATTTAATTGCTTAAAAGCACATGACTCCGAAAACTCAGAGGTAATTTGACCCGGGATTGAACCTGCGACCCCCCGAATAGGAGACCACAGTCCTAACCACTAGGCTATCACTGCTTAAAGACTGTTTATTCATTAGCAATCACAAAATGATCATGTCACAATAATTATTATAATAATTATAAGTGTTAAAGGGGTTATTTACCATAATAGGATTAATTTCGGAAACCAATTTTAAAATAAATAACGTTTCCCTACATAATTTTGAATGTGGTTTATTTTCATTTTAGGTATTCCCGCGTAATACGAAGCCGGGATAATTTGTATTCTTGACGTGAAAAATGATATTATATTGCAGAGTAAAGAGTTGGACATGATGTAATACAAAAATGAATAATAATATAGCCTTTCTAAATAAAACTGAAGATATTTATGTTAAAGTTAGTAAGTAGGTACGTTAAGTTCGGTTTTTCAAAACCCTATTACTACTATTACTCCCTTAAGGGTTGAATTTTCAAAATTTTGAAGTTTGGATTTTTTTTAGGTGTTGGTTTTTCTTAGCGGATGCCTACATCAAGATATGTATTTCAGTCTGATCCATTCAGAGTGAGCCATAACGCCGCTAGGATATGGATTTCGTGCCCCTCTTCGAGCGGGATGGGAATTATTGTTATGGACTCTTAAATAATAAAGTGATTGGAGCTGTGAATTGATAGATGAATCAGTCAGCCAATCAGTCACCTTATCCTTTTATAGAATATATAATTTATGTTTAGAAGATGGAAATGATACCCCTAAAGGAATTAGATTTAATAAGGATTAAAAAATAAAAATCCATCGCAGTTGTGATGATGATAATAAAAGTTATATGTGGAGTTTGTATTTGGTCGGTGTTGGTATTTTCAATTTCCACTATTTTTTGGAAATTCAACACTCAAAGTTTAACAAGGGATGGAAAGTCTGTATGAAACAAATACGTGTTTCAGGATTTTTTGAAATTCTTCGGCTACGGTAAGGCTTTTATTTCAAAAAGAATAATGGGATAGATTTCTCCTTTGTCAACCGACAGACGTCCACTGCTGGATAAAGGTCTCTTGCATGGATTTCCACAGGCCTCGGTCTTGCGCTGCCTGAATCCATCGGCTCCCTGTGACTAGCTTGACGTCGTCGGTCCACCTAGGGGGGGGGGGGGGGGGGGGGTCTGCCAACACTGCGCTTCCCGGTGCGGGGTCGCCACTCCAGCACCTTGGGACCCCAGCGACCATCAGCTCTTCGAACTATGTGCACCGCAAATTTCCACTTCAGTTTCGCAACTCGCTGAGCTATGTCGCTGACTTTGGTTCTCCTACGGATCTCCTCATTTCTGTCATCTCGCAGGGATATACAGAGCATAGCTCTCTCCACCGCCCGCTGAGTGACCCTGAGCCTTCTTATGAGGCCCACAGTTAGCGACATGGTTTTAGTATGTTGAAACATTTTTTAACCTAAATCCTCTCAACGTTTTTGACATCAGGTACAGTTTAGTACACAATTTTAAAAACCTCTCTTGATAAAACATACATCTAACGGTTTCATACATGACATTAGGTTATCACAAATCTTTTTTTGTTAATAAAACAGCATTTTACTACAAGAACGCACGCAAGCGTATTTCAAAAAATGCACTAAACGTAATTCACAGTCATGTTTCGTATAATATCGCCAGGAAACCGACGAGTATAATAATCACATTCGTTCTTTATTATGAAACGACAACCACGGATAGAGAACTTTTAGAAGAGATTGGGTTGAACGATACGAACTAATATGTATAGTATATACAAGAATAGTTATGTTTAATTCAAAAATTATATGTCTGGAACACCTTTGTAAATAGTAGAGTCGGATATATCATTTCTTAGGTTCTCAGCCCATTTCATAAATGGGCTGAGAACTTTTCTATTTATTTTAATTTTTATTTCATAATACTCTGAAATAATCTCTGAATATATCCTCAATACTTGAAAATAATCGATGCGTTTAACACTAATTCAAGTAGCCAGTTGGCTGCCCGTGAATAACCGCTTCTCTAAAATCTAATTAGAGATGTTCACTATTCAAAAGCTATCAAAAGATTTTAGTAACTTTTAATACTATGGTATTGGTAACATTATTATGGTATGGTATTGGTTGGTTGGTTGGTTGGTAGTACCTCGATTTAGAAAAGCAAACTTTTTTATAGCTTACTAGGTTTTTCCCGTCACTTTGTCCGCGTTGAGTAAAATTTTTAAAAAACTCCCTAATAACATCAGCTAGTCGTAAGCTTATAGAAGATTTTACCTAATAAAATGCCAAAAAATTTCAAATGGCAGCTTCTGTAAATAACTCTTGACAATTTTTGACAAACTACTTTTTTTTAATCATGTATATTAACTTTTTCAAACATAAAATACATATATCAGTTTAATAATTTCATTCATTTTTGTGAGAAAAATATTTTTTTTGTTGTTTAGAAAGACGTTGAAATTGCCTGTTTCAAGTTGTTGGTATTTTAAACTTCACTATGAAGAGAATTTTGTAGAAGATTTTTTTTTCTAATACATTCATGTCGACTCCAGGTGCTTTAACTCCGAGTCTTATATTCTTTTAGCCCACACAAGCTGTCATATGCAAATCCTCTGACTCGCATTGCAGCACCTGCTTTGTTTCGTCGCATAAGCAAACAGGGAATTTAAATACAAAGTACAAAAAAAAGGGCTCAAAAAATGCAAATGGTTTCATAATTGTGTAGATTACGTTATGTGAATGTGTCTCTTGAATTTCTAGTTTTTACTTTTCACTTTAAATTTTAACCACGGAGTTTAGTGATTACATGAAAGTCCTGAAAACTTAATTATGATAGAGAATGTTTGCAATACAATATATAGATGGTGTCTGCTTTTAAGTTATGAGCGATTTGTAAGAGTTTCTACATTTTCTAGCAACCCATCAATAGCTCACTACTGAGCGCATGTCCCTTTCAGAGAAGGGTTAAGGTTGATTATACGGGTCTGCCCGCGAAATTCAAATTTAATTTGGTTTTTCTCAATTTGTAAACTAATACGACAAAGTATCGTAAAAATATTGACTAATTTGTGAGTAGCTCACGTCCAACTCGATTTCTTAAACTGGACACTTTCAACTAAAGATTTTTATATAAACCTGTGAAGATGATACTGCCATTGTCGCAATTAGAATGCCATAAGCCTACTTTGTCGTATTAGTTTACAAATTGCGAAAAACCAAATTAAATTTGAATTTCGCGGGCAGACCCGTATAATCAACCTTAAAGGCCGTAGTCGACAACGACGTGGGACCAGATCGGAAACTTTTATTTTTATTAAATTTTTCCAATTTGTACACCTGGTATCCTTAGGCTGAAAGTAGATCGTAAAATCTCTCCAGTTGAATCACGAGTTTAAGGGCCTGTTTCACCACTATTCGTTACATGTCATAATTATATATCTAACAGATAAAATAGCTGTCAGATAAATCTGTTTCAAGTTTTATAGAGATTATCTGCTAGACTTGTGAAACATAAATTTGAATGCTATGTTAGATATGACAACATGAATTGAATTGTAGTTTTTTTTTTGGAACTGGAACATTGTGGAAATATTATATTTTATTCTAACAAAGTTGCATAGGTTAAATCGGCTTGGCATCCAGCTGCCCACAAGATAGTATAAAAAACTTATCACAATGTAATAGCTTCATAATAATATTGTAAAATGATTATTTTGAAAAGAGCAACTGCTGAGTTTCTTGCCGGCTTCTCTCAGCAGAATCTGCTTTCCGAACCGGTGGTAGAGTCATGACTTGTTATAAGAGCCACAGGTTGGCCTACGTGAAATAAATAATTTTGAATTTGAATTTGAATTTGACAAGTTTTGGATAGACTATCAGGCATTTTATCAGCAAGTGGTGAAACAGGGCCTAAAGATCTCGAAAACTTTGATAGATTTCGAGTATCATAATACAAAGGGTGAAGGAAAACATCGTGAGAAACCCTGCACCCTGAGAGTTCTCCATAATGTTTTCAAGTGTGTGTGAAGTTTGTCAATTTGCGAGATTTGAGAGGAGAACTGTGCTAAATAGTGAGCCGTTTACAAGTTGCTGATTATAAACACAATAACCTCAAAGTAAAGTACATCCCAACAGCCTAGTTTTCACACTTACTCATAATTTCGTCCATTATCTACACCCAGGCGCCCCGAACACCAACTACGTGAAATAATAACAATCTGTAGCTAACTGTAGTGGTATCTCTAAAAAATATTGCATCAGTGTAGCGATTGCAATGAAGTAACGGCGTGCCGTGTGGTGACGGCAGATCAGAATACAGTTGTCACCACCCCTCCTCTTCCCGCGGGTGCCGTACGAGGCCACTAAGGGAGTACAGCGGAGAACGGGCAGCAGCGTCCTCTGTGCTACTACTACCATCTATTGCGATCACCAACCCGTCTGCCCCGCGTGGTGATTATGGGCAAACCCTCCACTTGGGAGAGGCCTTTAGTCCAGCAGTGGACTGTTATAGGCTGTTCATGATGATGATGATGATGATGATGATGATACGGCGTTCTTGTTGCATCAATGCATTTAAAACAATAACGGGAGAGTACCAGCCAATCAGAGGCCATTCAAAAAAAAAACAAAATAATTTATTTCACGTAGGCCAACCAACCTGTGGCTCTTATGACACGTCATGACTCTACCACCGGTTCAGAAAGCGGATTCTGCTGAGCGCGGCGATCGAATCAAGAAATTCCGTAACGAAAATAAACCTAACACCGTTCGTTCAGTAAGCGTTCAACATTTTAGAGGTTCACAAGTAGCTCTGTTTGGCGCAGTGGGCGAGCGGTCGCTTTCTTTACCGTATGGTGTATGATGTCGCAGGTTCAAATCTCACTCGCGAAGTAGTGACAGTGCGCTTTTCTTGTTTGTTTGTTTTTTAATTATTTTTTTGCATAATTATTATTATACAAAAAAAATATTGCATAAATATTATAATAGCATAAGTTGATAAAAAATGCTATGCAATAGCTTTACCGCGGCAGTCCCCGAGTGCCACCGAATTTTTTTTATACTATCTTGTTGGCAGCTGGATGTCAAGCCGACTTAACCTATGCAACTTTTTTAGAATAGAATAGAATAGAATATTTCCACAATGAGGGGAAGTTCCAAAAATGCGTACTACAATTCAATAAATGTTATGATAAACAGAAAGCAGCCCCATTCCCGTCGGTGGCACCCGTTCACGAGCACGACGTATGATCCTGCCGTTGCTTTGCTCAACCATATTTGAAGTTTATTTTTTACTAGCTGATGCCCGCTACTTAGTCCGCGTGGATTTAGTTTTTTAAAATCCCTCGGGAACTCTTTGATTTTCCGGGATGAAAAGTAGCCTATGTCAGGCCCTCAACTATACCCATTACCCATGCAAAAAATCACGTCGATCTGTAGCCCTGTTGCAGCGTGATTGAAGGACAAACCAACAAACAAACACACTTTCGCATTTATAATATTAGTAAGGAAGTAAGTAAGGATAAGGATATCATTGCGTTTGTTACACTGATGCAATCAATTTTAGAGAACACCACCACTGGATGCACAACTCTAAAAAAAGACAATTTTACTATGACGTAATTGTGTTGAAGATACTCGATCAACGTTAGCGAAATGTGCAAACACGTGCTAGGGTTGCGACTCGACTTTATTTCTGCACTCTATCGCCGTTTGTCTTGAGAAGCAATTAGGCTAAGTACGCCTTTTTCTGTGCAGGTCCCTGGAAACTGAGTTGCAGCGTCATGAAGAAGGTAAGATACATTTTAAAAAGCTTTAACGTTAATACAGTGAATGATTTATGAGCATATTTTTTCAAGTCAAGTTAAAGTGACTACTTAGTTAGGTACGTTTATAAAAACTTTTACAACAATTGTTTTAAACTGTCTGGATTGTACTCAGTCAGTCACCTTTTTCTTTTCTATATTTAGATTTATAAAAATACAACTATTATAGACATTCTCACAGAATAGGTATTTACCAACTGGAGATATTATTTCTTTTTATATCTTCTTCTTGTTGTCAAGTTATATTGCATGGATTTCCACAAGTTTCGGTCTTGCGCCGCCTGAATCCAGCGGCTCCCTGCGACTCGTTTGATGTCGTCGGTCCACCTAGTGGGGGGGTCTGCCAACATTGCGCTTCCCGGTGCGGGGTCGCAAGTCCGGTACCTTTCAAGCTTTTTCAGGCTTTTCCACATAAAGTTAGAAAAAGTGAACATCGACTAATATAACAAAGTTGTCTCGACTAACGTATGGCGTTGTTAATTTGATCACGCTTAGTTTTAAGTCGGAGACTAGACGTACGAGCATTATCAGATTAGTATCTAGTTATATAGATTACAGACAGACATAAAAAAGGCAGTGACTGTGCGCTAGACTAGACGTCGGATCGCTTTGAGGAATTTGTTGAGTGGGTGTCAATCCTACGTGAAAGGTTTTATTGTTTGTAACTGAAGTTGCCAACATTTTCACGATAAACTATGAATTAAATTAAAGTGCACTTCCAAAAACTTAAAACTTTATAGAAATAATGGGTAAGTATGTAATAGGTAGGTATACAACGGTACATAAAATATTCAATCTGCATATTTTTTTTTTAATCATACTAATAACATACTAATAATATTATAAATGCGAAAGTGTGTTTGTTTGTTGGTTTGTCCTTCAATCATGCCGCAAAAGAGCTACGAATTGACGTGATTTTTTGCATGGGTATAGTTGAGGTCCTGGAGAGCTACTTATATATAGGCTTAGATATAGGCTACTTTTTATCCCGGAAAATCAAAGAGTTCCCGAGGGATTTTAAAAACTAAATCCACGCGGACGAAGTCGCGGGCATCAGCTATTCTGAAATATTTATAGAGGGTTTGCTTAAATAACGATAAACCATGAACCTTCTACCCTCATAGCCTCATGCCTGCGTTTTACACAAACTTTTGTATATCTCGTACAGTGTTGACTAGCGTGTTGGACTATGGCCTAAACACTTCTCAGTCAAGAGAAGATCCGTATTATGTATTAAGTCGACGATGGGTTGAGGTGATGATGAGGGTGGGGAATAGCCCTTGCCTTATCGAAACTCCTAAGAGTTCCACCGTCTAACTATTCTACACTTCAACATTGATCTTCCAGAACGCTTTTTTTTATTCGATGACAAGATAGTCCTTGACTGCGATCTCACCTGATGGTAAGTGACGATGCAGTCTATGATGGTAGCGGACTAACTTGGAAGGGGTACGGCAGTGAAAATTCAACCCATACCCCTAATCGGTTTCTACACGCCATCGTACCGGAACGCTAAATCGCTTGGCGGCACGTCTTTAACGGTAGGGTGGTAACTAGCCACGGCCAACGAAAGCCTCCCACCAGACCAGCCCAGAGACAATTCAGAAATTAAAATTCTCAAATTGACCCCGCCGGGAATCGAACCCGAGACCTCCCAGTTATAAGACCACAGCGCTCACCACTGCGCCAGGGAGGTCGTCAAAAAGTCGTCGCTTAGTAAAAGGTATTTTGATAGTTATCTATAAAGAGTAAACGATGACATTACCATCAAAGTAAAATAAACCATAACAGTATTGAGTTAGAGCTCAATTTCGTGTATGTATTCTCATACGTTTACACAACGAAAACGCACAAAATTAAAATCGTCTGTATTGAATTTGTAACTTTAAAGCAATACTTTTATGGTTCATTTTACTTTGATGCTAATGTCATCGTTTACTATAACGATCAAACAAATTAAAACTCGGAATTAACACACAGAGTATCGAATTCAGAGCATTTTGATTGCAATTGTTGTGCTTAAAATATTTCCAACGTCACGGAGCTCGTTTTCTAACAATTTCACTACCTAACTCCAAAAATGATCCAAAGCTAAGCTGAGCACCAACACCGTTTGTTGTAAGCGACTGTCTACTCTACACAATTCACAATACAGATTGTAATCGTTTGAGCTCAAGCGAAATATTATAATCTAGAGTGTTTTTATGGGCTGTAGAATGAAATGACATACCATTTATGGAGATTGCAAACATTTTTCTACGTTGTGTGAATCTTTTAGGGTTCCTTACTTAAAGGAGATTGGCGAATTCCATAGAGTTTCTGACCCAGACGAACTGAACCGTGGGCCTCAAGCCAACGTTCACAAATCAAACTTCTCACGCTTGTTCTAACAAAAAGGTTCATCAAAGTCTATCAAATAAAGTTGGGAGAAAAAGATATCACTTGTATTGCCGTGTAACGGTTATTTATAATGTATAGTATATTTCTTATCCCCGTCTTCTAAAAATATCGGGCTTACACAGAAAAATACTCTGAAAAATATTAATTAAAATTGAATTCTGAATCTGAACGGTTTTTAAAAATGCTGGGTCAAAATTCGCCAACTTCCTTTGGATTGAGTGAAATTTGGAGTGGTAGGTACCTATTATTGTTTTGTTTCGGGCCGAGTGCCCATTGGGGAAGGTTTTTGATATCTTCTCATTCAAAATCCCTCCTATGCTTGACAAAGACTTCGAACAGTGTGTGTTGCCAGTGATAACGTGCAGATCCGAAACATAGTCGCTTATTTTGCCTCATAAGAAGGCTCAGGATCGCTCAGTGGACGATGGATGCTCAGTGTATCCCTGTGAGTTCAAATCAGAATGCAAACTGTTACAAATAAATTTTATTAACCGACTTCAAAAAAAAAGAACAAAAAGAAGAGGTTCTCAATTCGACGCGTATATATTTTTTTATTTATATATATTTCATCTTTTTATTTAAAAAAAAATTAAGCGGCACTCGGGGACTGCCGCGGTAAAGCTATTGCATAGCATTTTTTATCAACTTATGCAATTATAATATTTATGCAATATTTTTTTTTCATAATAAAAATTATGCAAAAAATAAAATAAAAAACAAACAAACAAGAAAAGCGCACTGTCACTACTTCGCGAGTGAGATTCGAACCTGAAAGAAAGCGGTTGCTCTCCCACTGCCCAAACAGAGCTACTTAAGAACCTCTAAAATGTTGAACGCTTACTGGACGACGGTGTTAGGTTTATTTTCGTTACGGAATTTCTTGATTCGGTCGCCGCGTTCAAACTGTTTTTCCTAGTTCAAAGCCCGCGATAAAAGCTATGCAATAGCTTAAAAATCAATAAAATCTTACGGAATCATCATAAGGGAGATGGTAATTCACGCTTGGGCATAATTTTTTTATTTTTGAGATTTGAGAGATTCTTTTCAGCGTTTCCCACAGTAAGTGAATTAAACTGACACAGTCCAGGATACATTTAAAACAAAAGAAGGGAAATGTTACTCTGGAGAAAAAGGACTTTATATCCGTGAAAGTGTAATAAAAAATGAATATAAGAGCCAAGTTGGTGTAATTTCAGTAGAATTATGTGAAGTAGGTAAGTACCTACCGAAAATTAGAACTACAAGATTTTGAATTGTTATGTGTAATTGGAGACTTTTGCCCATTTTGATAGATATAATTAAAGTCTTACTCTCTTACTTAGTGACCTTAATCGCTATTTAAAGATCTTTGAAAAAAATTCACTCTCAATTTATAAACTATTCTTCAACATGGAACGCATAGGTACAATTAATGACAGATCGTTAAGGTATTCAAAGATTCAATCATGGAAGTAGGCATGTATTCAATGATAAGAAATAATTAGTTAATGACTCATTAATATAATTTAATGAATATCTCTGTTTTCCGAAGTAAGTATAGGCTTTAATTTACGTTCATTCATCCCGATAATAATTACTTATATTATATTCCAAGTTAATATAAGCCTAAGACTTGTTCAGCACTATTGGTTAATTTTTTTTAAATATTATAAATTATTTTTATCTTAAAAAAAATTAAAAGTTAATTATAAACTAATAATTATTAGCCAAGGCAAACTTGACTAATGGTCTCCTCTCATCTCCAAATAAGTGGAAATCTTGTGGTAAGGGTGAACCTGGGCCCTTTCAGTTTTCAGTCCGCATCTTTAACCGTTGGGTAAATAATATGATAATTATAATTTTATAAATTCGAATAAAACATCAAAATGAACAAATGACGAAAAAGACAAGCGTACAAAGCATAATATATGTCGGAGTAGGGATCCTCGTCGGCAACAAAGTCAGACATATTTGTTGCGCTACGAGAAAAGGTGGCGTGGAAAAATCACTTCATTATTTAGAATGTTTAGTCTTCAAACAAAGTACCCTCAAAAGCCCCTCTTTTACATTTATTAGCCATGGTCAATAAGCGAGCATTATTACTCAAAAACTAATCAGGCCTTAAGAGAAATCATCTCTTAAAACGCTGAAACCCTACCTAAAGCCGTCTCCAACCACCCCTATAACTGATATTATACTGATATTACAAGATGGCGCCCACACTGTCAAAGTCAAATGTCAATTTGATTAAACTAATTTCAAGAAATAAAAGGATACGAAAATTAAAACAATACTATTAATAATATAAATTAAACGGAAATCAATTGCGCCCACATAATACTTACTATACATTGTACGTTTCAGTCCCTCATATAGTTACTTATTACACAATGTCTTTGTTTAATACCTACTCGAGAACGACAAATCCAATCTAAAACAGACATTACTGTTAGAAACAGACCCCTCAGAGAAAGAATTCGTATTTTAAATCTGAACAGAGAATATTGCGAAGGTTAGGTTGCAGGGCAAATAAAATATTATGGCATTTAAATTTTGAAAGTGAATAGATATTTCTTACAGACAAAATAAGCCAAAATTTTAAACATTAAATGACATGATATTGATAAGTGCATAAAATGAATCATTTTTAGGGTTCCGTACCCAAAGGGTGCCAACGGGACCCTATTACTAAGCCTCCGCTGTCCGTCCGTGCGTCCGTCTGTCAGCGGGCTGTATCTCGTAAACCGTAATAGATAGAGAGTTGAAATGTTCACAAATTGTGTATTTCTATTGCCGCTATAACAAAAAATAATAAAAATTAAATTAAATTAAAAAATAAAGGGAGCTCCCATACATGGAAAAGGAGTCGAAATAAAATTTTATTTTTGTAGCCTGGAATGTGGGGTGTCATCGTCTAGAGCTCATTAAGTGGAGTTCAAATATGTATTTTTTATTTTTTAGCTACAAAAATGAAGAAATGGGGGGCCATCAAAGTTGTCGGTTTTAGACCAATTTTGGTAGGGGGTCTATCTCAAAAACTAAACTAGGTAGGAATTAAAAATTTTGGTATATTATGTATTGTATAGTGTATTTAAACAACAAATACTGAAAATACCGATTTATAATATGGTTTGTAAGTTGTGACCAAAACAAACGAGCATTTTTTCCCCATATGGTAATTTAGTACTTTCTAAGAACTAAGACATCTAAATATGTATCTAGTTTTAAAAAATGATTCACATGGTCACATGTACGGAACCCTAAAAGAGCGAGGCCCGACTCGCACTTGGCCGATTTTATAAAAGTACGGAAAGGGAAAGCAACTAACATAAGTTCATAATTCAACCTTATTAATTGGGAACGAGTAAAACGAGAGACGAGGGAAAAGGGAAATAAAGCTTTGATTAATGAAGCGTGCTATCGCCGAAGAGAAAAATAACCTTTTGACGACCTTTGACGCCAAAAACTGCCGCATCGCAAATTAAAGGCAGCGGCTTTCCGATTCAAAAACTAAGAAATGATATTTCCTAAAAACTCGTAGAATTTATTTGCTGTGTCATGTAAATGCTCGCTTAGGTACAAACAAAATACATATTATTTATAACTAGCTGATGCCCGCGACTTTGTCCGCGTGGATTTAGTTTTAAAATCCCCGGGAACTTTTTGATTTTCCAGGATAAAAAGTAGCCTTTGTCACTCTCCAGGTCCTCAACTATACCCATGCAAAAAATCACGTCAATCCGTAGTGCTGTTGTGGCGTGATTGAAGGACAAACCAACAAACAAACACACTTTCGCATTTATGATATTAGTAAGGATGTCCTCCCGACCGAATCTGGTCACGGCGGCTAAGCTCCTTAGAGATTAGCCATTCTTCTTCTTCTTTATCAACCGATAGACGTCCACTGCTGGACAAAGGTCTCTTGCATGGACCTCCACAGGTCTCGGTCTTGCGCCGCCTGGATCCAGCGGCTCCTTGCGACTCGTTTGATGTCGTCGGTCCACCTGGTGGGGGGTCTGCCAACACTGTGCTTTCCGGTGCGGGGTCGCCACTCTAGCACCTTGGGACCCCAACGACCATCAGCTCTTCGAACTATGTGTCCGCCCATTTCCATTTCAGCCTCGCGACTCGCTGAGCTATGTCGGTGACTTTGGTTCTCCTACGGATCTCCTCACTTCTGATTCGATCCCGCAGGGACACTCCGAGCATAGCTCTCTCCATCGCCCGCTGAGCGATCCTGAGCCTACTTATGAGGCCCTTAGTTAGCGACCATGTCTCGAATCCGTAAGTCATCACTGGCAACACGCACTGTTCGAAGACTTTAGTCTTCAGGCACTGAGGAATTTTGGACGAGAAGACATCTTGGATCTTCCCGAACGCTGCCCAGCCGAGTTGGATTCGGCGGTTGATCTCTTTCTCGAAATTGGACCTACCTAGCTGGACTGTGTGTCCCAGGTATATATACTCGTCGACAATTTCGAGTGCAGATTTCTCAACAATTACTGGGTGGAGCGGAACATGAGCATTGGACATGATTTTTGGAGTTTACTCCTTAAGAATCGATTTTAGCAGCCCGGTATGAGAAAAATCCGGACAAATTTCGAATTGCCACGGTGTTGTACTCCGTACAACACCGTGGCTATTCGAAATAGTTTACACATAAGCCGAAAGATGGCGCTAATATACATGTGAATGAAAGCCAACCTTGTTTACTCAACGTTGGGTGGAGATTTGCATGGTTGTGAAGTTGTGTTATAACTTAGGTACTTGAGGTACAAATTGTGTCACGGAAAACCAACCTTATTTACTCAACGTTAGGGTAGAAATTTCAACGTTGAGTATAAAGTAAACTCCAATCGTGCGTCGTGCTAACACACACAAATTTTTTGTCTTGCTCATGTTCATTTTCAGGCCCACAAAAGCATACCTAATTATAATTCAACACAATATGATAAGACGGGCAGACAGAAAAAGTATATTATGGTAAATATATATAAGAAAATTATATAGGAGGGTTAACTTATCTCAATGCAACACGTGGTGCAATCCATTCTAATTTATAGTTTGATTTCCAGACTAACATAACCGATCGGTCTAATTAAGGCAAGTTTGATACCCAAAATGGTTCATTGTGAAGCTTGATCAAGTTCCAAATTCAAAGTTATTTATTTCATGTAGGCCAACCTATTCAGAATTCAAGGGGACCTATTCATAGGGTAGCTAAGATATTTTACTTGGAAAAACCTTTGTTCATACATTTCTTAGAATGTCACCAACAAAGCTGCCACAATAAATGTTGAGACTCCAGGAATAAATATAAATTGAAATAAACGTGTATTTTATATTTTTTCAGAATAAACAGACCAAAGTATGACTAATTATTCCTTGAAAGCTGTGTAATTTCAACTTAAATTAGGATAGAAGAGCTTTCTTATTTAGACGCCTGACAAAGCGCATTGCTTAGCCTTAATTTATGCTTTCCCAAAAAACTCATCAAGCGACAAATATAGACGGAGCAAAACAATAAATTTTAATCAAGGCACAAATTGCTTTGGTAATCGAGAATTCTTTGTTTTCTCAGCGCCACGGTAAACTACCACGCAAACACAAGACCTACAGACGTCTTTCTCCGAAACAAAACTGTCCGTTCCATTTTAGAATAGAATAGAATAGAATAGAAATATTTTTTATTCAAATAAACTTTTACAAGTGCTTTTGAATAGTCGATGAATCTACCACTGGTTTGGAATGCCGTTCCTGCCGAGAAGAACCAGCAAGAAACTCGGCAGTTGCTCTTTTCAAAATACTTTTACAATATACTTCATTAGCAACCCATCAACGGCTCACTACTGAGCGCAGGTCTCTTCTCAGAGAAGGGTTATAGGCCATAGTCCACCACGCTGGCCCAATGCGAATTGGCGGACTTCACACACTTTCGAGAACATTATGAAGAACTCTCAGGTGTGCAGGTTTCCTCACGATGTTTTCCTTCACCGTTGAAGCAAGTGATATTTAATTTCTTAAACGCACTTGACTTCGAAAAGTCAGAGGTGCGTACCCGGGATCGAACCTGCGACCGCCCGAATAGGAGACCACAGTCCTAACCACTAGGCTATCACTGCTTCCTGTTGATATTACTATAATTCAACACATGTTACGACGGGCAGACAGAAAGTAGCCCCAATGCCGCTGGTGGAACCCGTTCACGAGCATGACGCATGACCCAGCCATTGCTTCGCTCAACCATATTTGACATTTACTTATAATATACCTATTACATTAGCTGATGGCCACGACTTCGTCAGCGTGGATATCGGTCGTATATGGGTCGCATCGTGATGTTGAATAAATAACCTTGTTCAAGAATTGCTATCAAGCACAATAGATAATAATTTTTCAAATTTCAGTATTTCCAGAGATTAGAACGTTCAAACAAACAAACTCTTCCGCTTTATTATATTATTATAGATAATAATAACACCAAATGTTTTAGATATTAGATATCACAAAGGAAAGTGAAAAAAAAATTTTTGATTAAAGATATTTTGTTTATTAGCTTTTGCTTGCGACCTCTCAGGTTTTTATAAAAATTCCGTGGAACCATTAATTATTTTTCCGAGATGAAAAATATCCTTTGTCACTCTCTAGGTATTTTTTCAAAATCAAAGCAAAAATTGAGCTGATGTTTTGTTGCTCTGTGATCGAAGGACAACCCAACAAACAGACTTTCCCATTTGTAACTGCAAAATTATTAATTAGAACAATTTCCTGTATAAATGTTTGATCATGTCGATTGATATCTTAACAGCATGGCTTTTATTTAAATGGCCATTGATTATAACTTCTGTTTAATTTGTGTTTCACAAAATTGTTCTAAACATAAATTATTCGCTTCTATTAAGCTGTTTATAATTGCCACTGTCTCAAGAATTTCAAGACAATTTGATTTATGTGAGCGCAGACTCTCCTAGGATCCGAAACAAGTTGTAAGCTAATTTTAATATCTTATTTCGAGGATCCTTTAATTAAATGCTATATTTTAAAAACATCTGCTACTTCTTGTCTGTTGATATTTTTAGACAATTTCGTCATGATTTTTAGAGTGCTTTCATTATTCTCTGTATGATTATGCTTTTATTGACTTTGACCAATATAATACACTTTGAAAGGATCTAAAATGTACGTCCTTTCTAATAAAAAAAATATATTGAAGTTGGTTTAGATTTGACGGAGATCTGACGTGCGATTGTCTAAAGATATTTTGTGATTGATCGTAATCGTATTCGATGATACGTCAAAGTAAAATAAACCATAACTGCATTGAATTAGAGCTCAATTTCGTGTATGTATTCTTATACATTTAAGTACGAGTATGTATGATCAGCTCCATAACGCTCCATGTTAAAATCGCTTGTACTTAATTTGTGACTTGAAATCAATACAATCAAGGATTATTTTACTTTGACGCTAATGTCACCGAAAACGAATACGATCAATGGGATAACTTTTAGACAATTGGTACCCTGGAGAAAAATCACAAAAAAAATTATTATAAAAATTCGCTTCGAATTGAGAACTTATTTTTTAGACGTCGATTAATTATTTTTGAAGTCGGTTTAAAAGTAAATAGTCAGACAGACAAAGTTACTGTCGCATTTTTGTTTAAGTAGGAATATGCAGAATAATAATTAGCTATCCGTAGCTGTTTAACCAACTTTAAATTTATCTTCTTCGCTATTATAATAATCACCACCATTGTTCCAGAGCTTTGCAGCAGTGCTTTCATTTCTTGCTCACTAAATAGTTTGTGTATAATATGCAGTGCTTTTGCATCTTAATGCAAGAAATGTTTCTGATACAGTTTAATTTCATTTAAACTCTTATTAGCTTAAATTAAATTAAACTGGATCGGAATATTTGTAAAGGTATTTTATGAATTTTAGATAACGTGAGTCTGTTCAATTAATTTGGTTCATTTTTAGGGTTCCGTAGTAAACAAGGAACCCTTATAGTTTCGCCGTCTGTCCGTCGGTCCGTCCGCGGTTTAGCTCAGAGACTATTGGTACTAGAAATCTGTAATTTGACAAGGGTATAAATATCAATCACGCCGACAATGTCGTGAAATAAAATTGTGAAAAATAATTTTTTTTAGGGTACCTCCGCTACATGTAAAGTGGGGATGATTTTTTTTTTCACGTCTATCCCATAGTGTGGGGTGTCGTTGAATAGGTCTTTCAAAAATATTGTGGGTGTGGGAACATCATTTTTCAATTCAGGGATCCGTTTGTGAAATATGATATTTTAAAGTGCTAAATTTTATTAGAGTCAAGTGTCCCCCCCCCCTCTGCAAGCTAAATGTTTGTATATAGGATACAAGAAAAAATTTTCAGCAGTAGTATATAATATAATGAATTTTAAAGGAAAACTATCACGGCTAAG
The DNA here is from genome assembly GCA_029955525.1 of Oeneis ivallda. Taxonomy (NCBI): domain Eukaryota; kingdom Metazoa; phylum Arthropoda; class Insecta; order Lepidoptera; family Nymphalidae; genus Oeneis; species Oeneis ivallda. The sequence goes on along the minus strand of JARPMR010000017.1, from coordinate 3,288,174 downwards.
TAGGGTTCTTTAGTTAAGGAGTTATATCTGTTATTTCTAAGTTAGGTTTTACACGTAGTGTAAGTTGCATATTTTGTAGAATATTATAGTATTTAAACCATGGAACTCAAAATTTATTCGGAAGTTTACTACGGAACCCTAAAAATCACGTCGATCCGTAGTCCTGTTGCAGCGTGATTGAAGGACAAACCAACACACCAACAAACATACACACTTTCGCATTTATAATATTAGTATGATATAAATAGTATGATATGATGATGCGAAAGTTTGTGAGGATGTATGGATGTTTGGATAGATATTTGGATGGATATTTATTACTCTATAACTCCACAACGAATAAACCGATTTGGCTGATATTTGGAATGGAGATAGCTCATACCCAGGATTTACACATAGGCTTAGCACTTTTTATGCCGGAAAATTACCGAGTTAAAAACTCTTAATCAACGCGGGTACCATCTAGTATTAAATGATAGCCAAATGGCTATTTTTATAATATTGTAGTAAATTAATTATCCAATTTCAATTGAAAAAGCGTATTTCTAATTGAATTAACGCGTTTGGCTGGCAACGTGTCCTCATTTTCCGTGTAACCGCTTTTGTAGCAACCCTGAAAGGATCCATTGAATTTTCCAAATCTATTGATTCCACCGTTCCGTGAATGAATGATTCTATTCAATTTTTATTTCATTGTACTGTTTTTTTTTCATTTAGCCAGCAGCAGTCACGTCTCTAAGCACTTAAATACGAATAATTTCCCTTTATTGTTATTTTGCAAACGTTTTATATAATTTCGCCGCGTTCTAACCGCGTTACGTTTCCCGCAACCACATTCACAAGACGTTTAGTTTTAAAAGCACCATAAAATACGCTAAAAGCATTGTAAGTTACGTTGTAATCACATTTAAAAGCGAACTCTACTTGTGGAGCTTTAGGTTGAATTTCATTTTAACAAATTCGACCGTACCCGGTAATCCTTTTCGAAATTATGTAGATTTTTGGGGTCGCGCAAACATTTGAAGCAAATATATTAACAAATTCACAATATTGTTTTCGGGGCATAAAAAGGTTTATATTGAACCTTGTACAACATTTTATTGTTATCTGATGAAATGGTTTTAAAATTACTTAATAACGTTTTATAAGTGGTACTTAAGTCTTTGATAACATCATTTTGGTTGTCAATCCTCACAATAGGGGTTTCATTTTCTAATTCATTAATGTATTTGTTCCTCAAAAGGCATTCCTAATAATATTGTAAATGCCAAAGAGTGTTTGTTTCTTTTTTAGGGTTCCGTACCTAAAGGGTGCCAACGGGACCCCTATTACTAAGCCTCCGCTGTCCGTCTGTCTGTCCGTCCGTCCGTCTGTCAGCAGGCTGTGTCTCGTAAACCGTAATTGGGTAGACAGTTGACATTTTCACAAAGTGTGTATTTCTGTTGCCGCTATTAACACAAATAATGAAAATAAAATTAAATTAAAAAATAAAGGGGGCAAAATAATAAATAAATAATACATGGAAAAGGAGTCGAAATAAAATTTTATTTTTTTACCCTGGCATGTGGGGTGTCATTGTCTAGAGCTAATTAATTAAAGTTCAAATATATTTTTTATTATTTTTTAGCTACAAAAATGAAGAAATGGGGGGCCGTCAAAGTTATCGGTTTTAGACCACTTTTGTTACGGGGTCTATCTCAAAAACTTAACTACTTAGGAATTTGAAATTTCTGTATATTATGTGTATTTAAACAACAAATACTGAAAACACTGATTTATGATTCTATGGACCGTGTATGGAGCTGCTGAATTGTGACATCGCACTTCAGTAGCGCTCTCTCTGTCCAACAGGAAACTTTAAAGCTCTACAACTTATTTATTTTTGGACCGATTTCTTTTCTGTTTTTACAAATGTTATTCTTACATGTTACATTTTCGATAATAAACAGTGAATATCAACATTTACAGTGAATACCCAATTTTGCAATGGGTGGGGATAAGTATAGGCATAAGGCCAAATACAATACGCTAACACATAGCCTAAGTTTCCCAGTAGAGCATCGAATTTTGGTCTCATGCTCAAATAGAATTACGTCCTCGACTTGTTTTGTACGCAAAGCTCCAGATCTAAGATTAAGATAATCTGGAAACTTTGTAATATCGAAGTCTGCTGTCAATTCTAAGCCAAATTGAGTTCTCAAAACACTGATTGGAAATCAAATCAGCCACAAAATTAACCTAAAATCTTCGACGTACCAAACGGTTCAATTTCGCTTAGCAAATAGGAAACATCCGTTTTATAATTTGACGTACAAATTAGACCAGCATTGAAGCCTTTGTGCGATAATACACAGGCTACATAGAGGCTTATGTTGCGATAGGAATGTGGCTTCTATTTTTGTGCGCATAAGAACTAGAGTTATAACAATACGTGTGTACATTAAGCCTTTGTCCTTTTTTTCACATACAACGTAATTACTAACCGCTTTGTTAATTGTGCCCTGTAATGTGGAACAAGGCTTTCTTAGGCTCAAAGCTTGAACGTCAGGCTTAAAGAAAATTGCTCGAGTTAACAAAGGTTTCAGGGTATGCGAGGGGAAAAGACGTGAATTTTTAAAAACGGGTTTTTGTTACAAGCTTAGCAAAAATAATTATTTCTTTTTTGATTACGAAAATCCTTAGGGACTCGTATTATAAATGCAAAAGTTAATCTGTTTTTGGTTTGTTCTTCAATGACGTAGGAACAGAGCAATGGATCGATGTGATTTTTGCAAAGGCAAAAATTTTGTAATACTTGACTTGGAGAGAGTGATTATACATTTTATCCCTTACTTTGCCCAAGTTACACATATACGAAAAAAGGAAGGATATTTTTTTGATAAATTAAAACATCCAAAAAATAAATATTTTATATACCTACCTACTTAAACTAGCGGCACGCTATGATGGCCGGTTTGACACATTACAATAGTGATGTGGAATGTCAATTTATTCTCGAACAAAAAACAATTAAGTTTTGTTTTTGTACCTCATTAAATAGGTTTAATAAAACAAAAATGTATATGTTTATTTAATTTATTTGAACGAACTGAATATTTGAATGAAAATGAATATACATACTTTATATGCACACAAGAAACATATGAATACAAAAGATACCAAAAAAGGTGCCACAAAAGGCCATAATTAATCAGATTCGTCCATACTACTATTTTCACTGTCGTCACTGCTATCATCACCTACATTAATAATTATATGTTCGTTTTCTATAATATTATCTATTTTCACATCTCTTTCATAATCTTCCCTTATTAATTTAACAGTTCTATTCACAACCTTTTCCCAGTCTCCTTTAGTCACATGTTCACAAGCTTCTTCTAATAATTTTAGCATTTTTTTTGTGGTAAATGGGGGTTCTGTATTGTGTCTTGCAGCATATCCCTTAATTTGAGCCCACACCAACTCAATCGCATTATACTCACAATGGTAAGGCGGTAACCGTATAACTCTGTGCCCATGTTCTAATGCTATTTCGTCAATGACGTATCGGATCTTGGTTGGTTTGTTTTCTTTTAAAAGACGTACTAATTCCGCTTTTAACATATTCATGTTTGCATCTACGCCATTTTTACGAAGCCATGCGACGATATCAGCTTTCTTTTGGGATTGGGCAGGTGGCTTGTCAATTTGCATCGAGTGGTATGGGGCGTTGTCCATAATTATAATAGATGGTTCAGGGAGGCTACACAACATTGAGGTAAACCATTCAGTAAACTTTTCTCCATTCATGTCTTCATGATAGTCTCCAGTGGTTTTTGACGCAAAAGCCATGAGAGAACCTTCGACAAACCCGTTGATGGTTCCGGCGTGACAAATTATAAGTCGCGATCCTTTTCCTACAGGAACTTTGGAAGTAGATGCTGCTGTGTCATCGTTCCAAGAACGGCCTACAGTATGGTTAGCATTAAGCCATGTTTCATCCAAGAACACAACATTTTGCCAATTTTTGATTTCTTTCACTTGCCGTAAAAAAGTATACCTTGCCATCGCTATATCAAATCTTTCCATCAATATTTTGCGTTTGTTACATTTTTTGTATCGAAATCCAATGGTCTTCAAAATCTTCGTTAAAGAACTTTCCCCACCGAAGAATAATCCAGCTTCCTTCAGTGAATGCACCAACTTTTTTCTTGTTGGATACTCCTTCTGTAAATAGTAGCCGTAAACATGTCTTCGGATAGCATCGGCATCAAAGCTATCGATGCCTACGACTGGTTTTGCTCGTTTTCTCTTTTTTGGTGTGTGAAGTTTATTTTCTTCTGTGCCAGTCTCGCCATATTTTTTTTTAGTTATCCGTCTAACAGTTCGTTGTCCAATATTAAGCGCATCAGCTACGCGTTCAACCACTGACGTTATAGGTAAAATTGGCCCTCCATTTTGAGCTTCACGATCGAAATAGTTACGAAGGCGTATTACGAACTCACGTGTCTGACTATTTAGAACAGTTCTCTGCGTACGTTCGGTCATATCGACGAAATCCACAACAAAGGGCTTGAACAGAGTCCAAATTAACGAGCAAGGGTCAACAGTAATGCAGTATCAATATTTGAAATCCAAAGCCAGGTCAAAACTATATCACAATCGCATTGCACTGACAGTTTATACTTTTCGAAGCAACGTCAATTCGAAACTGCTTTGTTTTGCATTGAGCATTGACGCGAGTTTGCCGGAGGTAGTAGTTGTGCTAGCCAGCGATCCTATGTGACGATCGTATTAGATTCCATTTTTAAAAATTTTCAATTTAGAAAACCAAATGCCGAGTTGTGGTATATATCATATAAAAATAAAAATTTTACCTTTTGTATGAAACAGCTGATATTTTTTTGCGATTTCAGAGGTTTGTCCACATAGTGAAAATTGTTCATATTCACAAGTACATTCACCCCTTAAATGGTGCAAACTGATTTTTCTACACTTGTATACATTTTAGAAATCAATTTAATAAATAAATTTTGAGTCCTAAACCTAAAACTACATTCGATAAAATTTATGAATCTCTGCACATCACTATCGTCAATAAAGTAATACAATTATTTCCTTCAAAGTCGTTATCAATTAATACGGAACTTCATGAGCGGACAAACGTCAAACCGGCCATCATAGCGTGCCGCTAGTGTAGTTCATAGTTATTATTTGGTATTGTATAGTGTGGTAGTATCTATTATTTTTAACTGCCTCGTTGGTCTAGTGGTTGGCATGTTCGACTGCGGATGACGAGGTCCCGGGTTCGATTCCCGGGTCGGGCCGTTATAAAAAATGTATTGGTTTTTTCTGCCAAAGAAATTCTCAGTACTAGCCCGGAGTTAGGAAGTTGGCGGTGAGTTACCCCCGTGCCTCGGAGAGCACGTAAAGCCGTCGGTCCTGCGCCTGATCTCTCTCCGGTCGTGTCGGATTTCCGTCCCATCGGACTATGAGAGTGAGGGAATAGAAAGTGCACCTGTGTTTGCGCACACAGTTTGTGCACTATGCACTATAATATCTCCCGCGCAGATGGCTGACCTCTAAGGAGATTGGCCGCCGTGATCGTATTCGGTCGGGAGGACATTATAGTATATCTATTATGTACTTGTTAGCATGTTGCTTTTTAGTAAAATAAAACTAACCACTCCTTTGCGTCGCGCAGTCGGGTAATAAATAAATAAATTTATTTAATCAAGTTCCCACAGCAGTTATGATTTATGGCCAATGTGTGACATAGATGGCGCTGTACAAGTTTACCTCCCGCTATACTATAGTGGTCCAAGACAACATAATAGAGTAGACAAACGCTTAACGACCAAATTGTCTTTTCTTTGTTATATTCAGAAAATAATTTTTTGAAAGGGTATTTCTTGAGAATACTCTGCTTCTGAAGTGCGATTGTGTAAGAATTGCCGAACAAATCGTCAAAGTTCGGCTTCGGCGTCAAATTAGAGCTCAATTTCGTGCATCGATTCTCATACATTTAGGTATGTACAATGTACGATACCCTAAACGGTTGAGAATGGATACACGAAATTGAGCTCTAATTCAATTTATATATGGTTTATTTTACTTTGACGCCGAACTTTGACGATTTGATCGGCAATTCTTACACAATCGCACTTCTGGTTGGTAATGGGTATACATAATCATTAATCTGTGGTCTCGTGCAGTGTGAGCTCCACAGGTTAAAATATTATTATTAAGTAGTTATAATATGGTAGAGAGGAAGTCGATAAGATACGGTTTTATGATAAAAGCTAAGAAACTTTTGTTAGCTGAGGGTAGATTTTTATCCGAGCTCGACTGCCGTCGTGTGCGGACGTCTCGCACCGGCGCTCGGGTCCCTAAAGTGATTCGGTTTTGTACGCGACTGCCTACCGAACCACCTGCGCCCACGGTGGTGTTGGACCAACGCGACACCCCCTCCGATCCAGGCCTGGTCTGCCACCAGCGGCAAGCCCCGGGAACCAGGCCGGCGGGGTGCTGACGTGCCAGCACCTCCGTTTGGACCGCGCCTAGGCAGCTTCCGCCACGCGTTCGATGCGTCACCTCTCGCGAACCCGAGTTACCGCGTCGTCGTAGCCGTCGCCGGTAACCATGCCGCCACCGCCACCATTCGCGCGGCGCGCGATCCGACCGCGCCCGCGGCGCCGCAAGGTGTTCGTGCGGTCGACCATCGCATGCCTGGTCGGCCGGCCTGGATGCCATGGTAGCGTCCGGCCAGGCCACCTACGCCTCCCTCGCTCCCAATATCGCAAGAGCGGGGCCCTCGACGGGAGCCGGCGAAATATCGTTCGTCGCGAGTCCGCTGACGCTCTCGCCGGCCCTGTCAACGGAGTCCGGACCGTCCACGTTCAGGCGCCAAGCAACGCCTGCCGCTTCCGCGCCAACCCCAGCCGCACGCACAGCAACTCCACCCGCCGTACCGAAGCGTACCGCGCAGACCCTTTCGCCACGCCGACGTGCGCCAACTGCAGCGGCGTGCACACAGCCAACAACACTAGCTGCCCGGTGTTTCGTAAAGTGTCACGAAATCGCCGGGCGGGCACCACTGCGCGCACAGCTGTAACCACGCGTGCGCACCCCGCTACCGCCCCCGCAACGGAGGCTGACAAAGCCATAGCATGCAGCGGTCGAGCCAGCGCCGTCGCAAGCGCGCCGTGACGCGCCGCCCTCTGCGCCGCCTACAGCTCATCCGCCGACCACGCCGCAACCTAACAACTCAGTGACGCCCAAGCCCACGACGCTTGACCCCAGACTGACCAAGGTCATCAGCACACTGAACCAGGTGCTGGTGGCCATCCAGGAGCAGCGAGATCCAATCCCGTTGACCCTGGGTTGCATAACGGTGATCTGCACGGCCTATGTCTGAGACCGTTTAATTGGGCACGACTGCTCCCTCGCCGCTGGCTGACGGGCGCTCACCGGTACACTACCGGTAGGCTCGACCTCGCTGAGCGGCGGGCTAAGCCCATCACGAATGTACTACCCTGCCGCAGTCCGCGGATCGCCCGCGATTCACTCCGCGGGCTTGATCGCGCTGCAGCAGGATTCCACCGGATTTGACACACCACGGACCAACCGGTCCCACCGAGAGCGCCACCGAAGGGGGCCATCGCCCCGAGCGGTTACCGCGAGGCTCGTGAGGGCCTACGAGGATGAACCCGGATGGCAACCGAATTGTGTTATATAATTTAACTGTTATAAGCAGTGTCAAAGTCAAAATAATTTTTTGAAAGGGTATTTCTTGAGCTAAGAAACTTTATATTCAATTATTCTATAACCAACCAAAATGATAACTCAAATAAATGTCTTTGAAAATTCCCAGAAAATATTTCTAAATTGTATACAGGTGCAATCGTAATAAGATTTAGCGTTTCTCTTAATAAAACAATAAGAAGCGCTTTTTGTTTGCTTTACATAAAATAATATTATCTTGAATGATCCATTTTGATGATATATGACGAACATTAAAATACAAAAGTAATGTTCCCTCATTATGTTCTGATGTCATTGTAAAATGTAATAATAATATATTCAATTGGTCCTACAAGAGGCCCTTGGAGGGTACCTAAGTTATACAACCACTATCTTGTATTATTCATCTATATTTGCTTGGAAAATTTAATAAAAAAACCGGCCAAGTGCGAGTCGGGCCACGCGCAGTGTAGGGTTCCGTAGTTGAAAGTCTCAAATATTATTGCTGACCTAGGACCTAGTGCTTTTATTTTATTTATGAATATTGAATACATTTTGAGTTCCATTGTTTAAATACTATAATATACTACAAAATATGCAACTTACACTACGTGTAATACCTAACTTAGAAAAAACAGATATAACTCCTTAACTAATGAACCCTACTTAGCCGTGATAGTTTTCCTTTAAAATTCATTATATAAACTACTGATGTGAATTTTTTCTTGTATCCTTTATACAACCATGTAGCTGGCAGAGGGGGGGGGACACTTGACTCTAATAAAGTTTATCCCTTTAAAATATCATATTTCACAAACGGATCCCTGAATTGAAAGTGAGGTGTTCCCTCACCCACAATATTTTTGAAAGACCTATTCAACGAGACCCCACACCACTTTACATGTAGGGGAGGTACCCTCAAAAAAAATTATTTTTCCCAATTTTATTTCACCACTTTGTCGGCGTGATTGATATTTATACCCTTGTCAAATTAAAGATTTCTAGTACCAATAGTCTCTGAGCTAAACCGCGGACGGACAGACAGACAGACAGACAGGCGGACGGACATGGCGAAACTATAAGGGTTCCTTGTTTACTACGGAACCCTAAAAACTTGCAACAAAATATTATGTACTTACATAAATCTCTCTTGTTTTACTCTGTGTTGATGCTGCATGCTTTATAGATTTTGGCTTTGCGATTTGGTTGTGCAAGTATTTTTTGCAAACTTGTAGTCTGTCAATACGCTCGCTCCAATAAAAACTCCGCAGTTAATCCTTGGGCGTGGGCCTTTGTGGGCTATTAAATTCCACATCTCAAGCACGTCCTTTGCAGTTATTGAAGGAAGATCGTGACTCGAGACCGACTGTTTTTTCATTCTTGTTAATAAACAATGTTGTTTTCGTGATCATTTTCATTCGCTTGATACTTTTTGATTTTCAATGAAGTAGTGACTCGAGACCAACTGTTTTTTCATTCGTGTTAATAAACAATGTTGTTTTCGTGATCAATGATCATTTTCATTCGCTTGATACTTTTTGATTTTCAATGAAATAAGCTAAATTGATAAAGAAAAAGGTTGTATTAGCGATAGCTTTTTTTTTATTCGATGACAAGCTAGTCCTTGATTGCGATCTCACCTGATGGTAGGTGACGATCTAGTCTAAGATGGTAGCGGGCTAACTTGGAAGGGGTATGGCAGTGAGCATTCAACCCATACCCCTAATTGGTTTCTACACGCCATCACGCCGGAACGCTAAATCGCTTGGCGGCACGTCTTTGACGGTAGGGTGGTAACTAGCCACGGCCAGAGCCTCCCACCAGACCAGACCAGAGACAATTCAGAAATTAAAAATTCCCAAAATGACCCCGCCGGGAATCGAACCCGAGACCTCCCAGCTATAAGACAACAGCGCTCACCACTGAGCCAGGGAGGTCATCAGATTCATTTATATTTCATTTATCCCTTTTATATTATAACTAGCATGCCTGCGGCGTCATTTACGTTAAGTTCGAATTCTCGCACCTATATTTTACCCCTTTAGGGGTTGAATTTTCAAAAATCCTTTCTTAGCTGATGCCTACGTCACAATAGCTAATCTGTCTAGTGAATGGAGCTGTGCATTAATAGATCAGTCAGTCAGTCAGACACTTTTTCCTTTTTTAATAGACGATCAGAGGTGATAGCCTCTTCTTCGGAGTTCCATGGTTCGAATCCCAGGTCTCTTAACTTTTCGGAGTTGTTTTAAGCAAGAAAACATCGAGTGGAAACCTGTATGCCAGAGAGTTTACCATAATAGTTCAAAAATGTGCGAAGTGTGCCAATCCTCAATTGGCCAGCGCGGTGGTCTATGGCCTTTATTTCCCCCCTGAGAATCCTCTCAGGGTAGGTATCCACCTACGCTCATTATAAAAGTTAATGTAGCCGGATAAATTGATGATAGGAATACAAAACTGACCATGACAATTGTATTGAACTCACTATGTGATAATAAGAGTAAGGTGGACTGACAACATCAAACGAGATGCAGGGTGTCGCTGGATGCAGGCGGCGCAAGACAGTGGCCTGTGAAAGTCCATGCAAGAGACTTTTGTTCAACAGTATGTTGATAAATAAGAAGAAGAATGCTAAAAATACAGCCTTGATGCACTTTCACGTCTACAGAGTTCTTTTACTATATAACTGTATACCTAAGGCCCGTTTGCACAGACACCAGATTACTTTTAACCCAGAAATAAATTGGAAATTTTGACCAAAGTTTTATACTAATTTTGTCAAAGCAGGAAATAACTCAGGGTTAAAAGGATAACCCGGCGTTTCTGCAAGCGGACCTAAGAGTATTAGGTACAAAGTTTCTTATTATATACCCATGCATATGAAAAAAAATTTTGTAACTGGATAATATGAGCACAAGGGATACAAAACTGACCATTTGTATTAAACAGACCGCGTGAGGTTAGAAAAAAAAGCTGTGAGTAATCAGTGGTCCCATCGCCGGGCACTGATAGAAAGAAATAAAGACAGGATAATGCTAAAAATACAGACTAAATTTACTGTCACGTCGGCGTCACAATAATCCTTCAGTGACTGCGTAGAGCGTGCCTAGAATGTAGAACTCTATATAATAAGCCCACGCTCGTGATAAAGATTAACGGCGCAGCCTTATTGGAGGCGCCTATTGACAGGCCAGCGGCCTCGCGGGGTTGTTTATGGAAGGATTGTGGTTAAGTTTTGTGTTTATTTTTGTTTTGTTTTTCTCCAAACATTTCCTGAAATAAAACGAGAAAAACTGTCTGTTATAGTTGTAGAACGTACTGCCCCCCTAGCCATATTGCATATCTACTGTCGTATCTATTCTCTTTCTATGATCGTTAACGCCTTAGAGCAGGGGTTCCCAAACTTTGGGAACCCCTACTTTAGAGGAAGCTATCTTAGTAACGATTAATTATTTTTAGCCAAGTCGGCAAAACGTTCTTGATCGCTCCTTCGCTCCACTTACACACGTACCTAATTCAAATTTTTATAAAAAACCCAAAATAAATAGTTTCAGTCCATTCGTTGTGGCAGGAAGGATTAACAGACATCCATCCATACGTCATACATTTAGTGGGAATAGTATAGACTATAAATTATAATTATTATTACTTAGGGCCGATTTCACCAACGTACGAGCGTAAATTTGATATTTTGACAGTATTTTCAATACAAAATCTGTCAGAACGCCCAATTTATTCCTCGGATAAACGGCACTCGACGTGGGTGAAATTGGCACTTAGATGCAAAATAACTATTTAGTCAACCGAGCGAAGCGAAGGTCTCTGAGTTTACTTGAGTGATGTGATGGTACGGTGTGATCGTCTAAGCTTGATGATTTGTTATTAAGTATATTTGAAGAAAAGTTCATGAAAACAATATTTCAGGAATAAGAGACACGTTGGTATTTGGCATGTTATCTGTAACTTCGCGGTTTTCCCAAGGCAAAACGGAGGCGCATCGCTCACCTGGGCAGTACATTCCGCTGGGTGGACAAACAGGCTATCAATCCATTCTATCTGGATACGCGAGGCCCATTGTATTGTATGAGCCTACCTTAGTAAAGCAGTAGAATAGCGTCACTTCGACACTCGGAAGTCCAGAAGGACTTAATTAAGAATATAAGCTAACGATCAGTATATAATGCATGATTAGCTAGTGAATGTATGAATGCCTTCTCTGGGCCATCGCAAGCCGACCGATTCTCTCGAGCACCGGGGAACCCTACACCCAGCACAGGGGTCTTTAATCATTGTTATGGGGGCACAGACCAGATCACCCTTTTTCGCTGCGAAGCGTATATTGCCGTGTCTTCGAGAGACCGGTTCTTTTGAGAGCCGTAGCTCGCCCCATTACCATGGTTTTGTTTGTATATTCATTTGTTATATTTGATATTTGGTTTGGCCAAACCAGAGCGGGGCTGGTCCGTATTTTAGAGGGCGTGTAATCTTTGTGCTGGAAAATCGCCGCCGGTGCGCCACGCTGGAGCCATGTACTGTTATTGTATCAACCTTGATTATTTACAGTCAACAAGTTAATATTTAAAAGCCCAAATCAACCTTAATGTCTCTCATTCCACAATATCATGGTCACCCTAGCCGTTTCCAATAAAGTCTCTCCTTTACACAATACCGGCATGGTCACCCTAATGCCTAATAGTTGCTTAACAATAGGACACAAAAAAAGGTTCAAATCCCCTACCTGATTTGAGTCTCTGCCCGTAGAATGTGTACAAATACTCGATGAAACTGCGGCTTCTCTCGGGTATTTGCTAGCGTTGAAATACCTAATTAAATACCCTAATCGGTCCATCGTACTAAGCTAGATGAAGTTCAGCCTTCATAGACTGCACAGTATTTCAGAGATTATAGGCTTAATCTTTGATTCTGAAATAGCCACATAGTTCTTTGAACTAAACCTGTTTAGTTCACTATGAAAAGTAATTATCTGTTTAGATCAATGTAACTTACAGTAGCTGTCCAAGTTAGAAATAATTAATTACACACAACAGAGAACTTCACTCGTTTGGGAATCGAACCCACGGGAGATGTAGAAATATCATAGCTATATTTGACCTGACTTAATTTATAATATCGGAGTATGTGATCAGCCTGTAATAAAGTTATTGACCTCAATCAGAACCTCCATAATCAGTGGGAGTCGAACCCATCTCGGAAGCATAAATATTCGTATATCTACACCTAATAGTTATCTAAGCTTAGCTTTTCGAAATGAAATTCATGATCGTATCTAGGTAACATGAGGGAATTTATAAATTATATTAATAAAAGAAGTGTTTATGGATAAAAGAATGAGATTTATTATCAATTTCTTAAAGATTATCAGAAAAGAAACTGTTTGATTATTTAGCTCATGTTTTAAGGCGCTAGATTACCTTAAACCATTAATAGAATAGAATAGAAATATTTTGTTATTCAATTAAAATTTTACAAGTGCTTTGAATAGCCAATGTATCTACCACTGGTTCGGAATGCCTTCCTACCGAGAAGAACCAGCAAGAAACTCGGCGGTTGCTCTTTTCAAAACAGTTATAATACAGTAATTACTATGCTAAATATGTAGTATTTCCACAATGAGGAAAGTTCAAAAATGTATACAGACTCACTTCTATCTTAAGATGGTCAGACATACTCAATTGGTTATAATACAAAATGCTAGACAAACTGTCTCGAGGAGAAAAGACACACACACACTTTAATTGTACAGTAGGATCAAACATATATTTACATAATATTGTGCTAAGATTCACAGATAGTTAACTCATTTTGATTCAATCTTTCCTTTTAGGATAGTTAATTTTACATAATTGAACAGGTGATCTACTGGTGTGCTAGATTATCGGCGGATTTATTTTAGACTTTCTCCCCTGTTATCCACGCCACACTAGTCTGTAAAGTAGTCTGAGTCTATTATCATTGGCCCTGAGACCTAGACTTCTCGATTTAAATCTTACAATTTACTCGAGTCTCTGTGGATCTTAGCAGTCTATTAATTAATTACGAAATTGAATCGAGTACATTACCAATTTACTGCATTCGCCCCACTTAATCACTGTAGCGCTTAATTTATTAAATTATATTCTCAACCCTAGAGTTATTCATTACAATTTCTTTCTTAAAATGTTACAATGAAGTTATACTAATTAAAACTAATTTAGAGCTGCTTTGGCTTAGAAAATACGCGCACTGCCAATCTGCTTGTAGGGGACTCCCGAGTGTGATCCGCTGGACCGCCACTTGGGGACCTCAAAGATGAACTGCCACCGTTTCTAGCCAGGCTATGCGCCCGCGCCTCTCGCACCCTCTCTCCCGACTCTAGTCCCTGTGGATTTTAAACACGCCCAAAGTCAACTGTACAAGATGTAATTGGTCCATTTGTATCGGTCATCCGTTGTTTCGACCAATCCTGTCGAGTTGCTAAATGTCACGCCTCCAAAGCCAACACTTCATCATTGCGTGTTTAGTTAAGTTTCTATTTTTTTTTGTTTCCATACATCTGGTATTTTGTAATGTTCAAGTTTCACACGGTTCGCAAGGCTAAAAAAAAACATAGTTTACGATGCACTTCCTAGTTTAAAATTTCTTATCGTGCCTTTACTCAGATTTCGACTAATTTCTATAGTTTATTGCCTTTAAAGTGGTCTCGAAGTTTTGTGCTTTTTGTCTTATTTTGGCTTAATTGCCTTGCACATGCGAGCAAAATACTTAACTTGTCTAAGTTGTTAAATTTATAGGTCTAAATGTTTATTTTACAAGTCCCTCTAATGTTAAAGTCTTGTTATGTTCGAAAAATTTATTTATGAGTTTATTCGGCGAAGAAAGAAAAAAATATGCGTTGTAGGTAACAGCGGACCACCTCACACTCCCCCAAATAGATTTTTAATACACCTAGTCTTCCCTAATGCCTCAGCATTTTGAACTAGTCGCTTGGAAATCTATTTCTCCTCTGTAATCACTCACTAAGTCCCTAATAGAACCCTAATGCTTACACGCTTTTATAGTAACGGAATAGGTGAATAGCGTTATAATTTCCTTTTGTCTTATTAGTACGAGCGTCGATCAAGGTGTATACGTTATTATATGGGACTGCTCCTATTATGTAGGGCCCCTCATATAGCCGCATGAATTTCTTTGTCAATTTTTTGTCGGCATCCGACTTCGCAAAGACCTTAAGTTTTACTAAGTCTCCTATTTCGAAATGCACTAGCTTATGCGTTTTATTATAGTAAGACTCTCTGCTTTCCGCCGCTTTAACTATGTTCCGTCGCACCTGCTGCCTAATTTGTTCTAGCATTTCATGTAGGAATATCAAGCTCTTGTGATCAGTCCTAATCACTAAACGTGCTCCTCTTAAGTACGTTTCAAACTTTGATAGACTAAAGATAATTGCCCACAGTTCCTGTTCGGTGACTGTCCATTTCCTTTCCGTTTCCGTTAATGCCTTACTACAAAATCCTATTATTCGTTCTTCGCCTACATTGTCTAACTGATAAACATATCCGGAAACCCCCAAATTACTGCTATCGGTTTGCAGGTAATAAGTTTCCTTCGGATTAGGGTGTACAAGAAGCATTGTGTCTAAAAACAGTTTCTTGACCCTTTCGAAACAATCGTGTGCTGCCTGTGTCCAACGCCATTTGGTATTTTGTTTCAATAAATCGCAGAGTGGCCTAACCTCCTCACTATACTTCGCGATAAACCTCCTGAAATAGTTTATTAATCCTAAAAATCCTCGTAATTGTTTTATTGTTCGAGGTATGGGGAACTCCTGTATGGCTTCTACTCGCTCAGGATCCATACGCAATCCGTTAGTATTCACTATGTGACCTAATAACTTCACCTCTACACATAAGAATCGACACTTCTCTAGCCTGCCGGTCAACCCTGCAGTCTCTAACTTATCTAGTACTCGATCTAAGTGTTCTAAATGTAACTTTATATCCCCTGTAGTAAATATGACAATGTCATCTAAATAATTCACGCAAAACTCGCGTACTTCCTTTAATATAGAATCCATTGTTCTAGAAAACCATGCCACAGATGTCTTTAATCCTTGAGGCAAGACACAATAGGTATAAGTTCTCCCCATAAAAGAGAAACCTGTATACTTCCTAGGATCCCGGTGCAAAGGTATTTGAAAATATGCATTATTCAAATCAATCAAACTGATATAACTCACTCCATGAAAGGATTGTAAAATCTCAGATGTGAGTGGAGGTGATCCCGCATCACCTATCATTTTCTTATTAAGCTCGCGTGCATCTAATAAGAGTCTTATTGACCCATCTCGTTTTTTTGTGAATTTGAGAGGACTACAGTACGGTGTCGCCTCCTGTCTGATTACGCCTAATCTCTCCAACTTCTCTAACTCCTCCTTAACCTGTTCCCTATACGCTAAAGGTACCGGATAGCTGTGCTTCACAAAAGGGATTTCATCGGTTAACTCGATAACGTGCTCGTACCTGCTAGTCAACCCTAACTTGTCCGTAAATACCTTACAATGCTTGTCTAGTATAGGCAATAACATCTCCCTTTGTTCTGTACTTATGCCTGACTCGTCCAGATGGTATTCCCTGTTGAGTTTACCGTCCGATTCTTCAATCGATAAGCAATGTCCCACCGATCTAGGATCATGACTCAATATAGAATTAATCGTGATTGCATTCGCCTCTCCCCCTAACCTTTCGACCTTACAATCGGAGTTTAGCTTAACGCAAGACTTAACTCCCAAGTATTCAATTGTCAACGTTCACTACCGCAGTTCACTACTCCTTTCACCCTTTCCAACCAATCATACCCTAATATTAACGATCTAGGTAGGCGTCGCATGATTAACACAGGTGCTTCAACTAATGTGCTACCTAATTGGAACTCTATTAACACCAATCGATTCGCGCTCTCGCTTCGCGATCCAAATGCTCCCTGTATCCGAATTGCCGGAATAGCGATCTCAGGTAGAGACCCGCTTTCACTGAGAATAGAGTCGTACAATTCTCTAGTTATTCCGCTAATTTGACTTCCCGTATCGATAAGTACATTCATGCTTCTCCCGTACAATGACACGCATACTTCAGGTAACTTAGGTAAAGAATAACCAACCTCTTCGTCAATCGATTCATCGAGTTCGTGGAACATCGTATTCGAACTCACTCCTCGCTTAACACAATACTCGCACGTAACGCCCCGTTCGCTACACTCTATTACGTTGCTAAACTGGTTTTCCAATAAGATTCCTATGCCTCTAATTTCCGACTGACAACTGTAATTGACGTCATTTACGCCGCCTTTTAGTGCTCGTTTCAGACCCTTTCCACCGACTCCTAAACTCTGTCCTGGTTTCCATCCGCTCCTAGTTAAAATATTATAAGCTACACCTGCCCGTTCGCTCTCCGAGATCTCTATATTCCCTGATTTACACAAATTTAATTTACCCGACCTCGCTTGTGTAGGGGAACCTAGTTTTTTGACGTTCCCTCCCCCGCATTTTCCAATGAAGTAAAGCTTTCGCCCTCTTTCACAAAAGTGATAGCCTGTCTGGTTCGTTCGGTTTCAGGCAAGGCTGGCCTGTTAGAATTTCCCCTATAGCCTGACCGACCCCGTCGATAACCCCGACCTCTGTTCGAGTCTCTAGTACTCCACTTCCTAGCATCCATAGTAGCAACAGTGGGACGCGCCAGCGGTGGTCCGTTATACCTTCTTCCTCTAAAACTACTACCTGCTACCTCTCTCGCAATTCCTCTAGGCTTCTCAACAATATTTTGCTCTATACTTCTTAGAAACTTTGCCCCGCTCATAATGCTAACTTCCTCGGTCCTAGTAAACCATAACCGTTGTATATCTATAGCATAGTGCCGCATAATAGCGTTTACTAAATCATGTTCGCTAAACGCAATAGTTAACGATTGCATCGACTCAACCTGCTCGGCAAAATGTTCAGACATCGTCATTCCTGAGCTACTCGTATATACGGCATTAATCAATCGATACCTCACAGACTCCTGGATCTGCTCGGTCCAATACGTACGTCTAAAATCAACTTCAAAATCAGCGAAAGTAGTCCAATCTTTTGAATATAATTCCATAACCTGTCGCGCGTGACCTGTAATGCACCCAAGCGCTATGTAGATCTCGCGATCAAATCCATTTACCGCCCTAATATACTTCTTTAACCGTTTTAAAAATGAAATAGGGTTCGTGAATGGTTTTCCATCGAAATTCGGTTTGCTAACCGACGGCTGTACCACATATAAGTTTCGAGTTTCAGAAGACGCTATGCTGTGACTCGCGGACTCATAACTAGACCCCTGTCTGACATCTCGATCACCCTCACTACTCGCCAACCCAACCGATGCGTGTGACGTAACACTCACGTTTTCGTTTGGTACCGGATTCACTTTCGAACTAATTTGTTGTAACTTTCCTTCGAACTCGTTGATTTTCTCCAAAATCAACTCTAAAGTCGAGCTACCTACGGTTCCCGTTTGCTCGCTATCCCTTTCTGTACTGCCGCTCGATAAGTCCATCGCTACCTGCTTCGCCTTACGTCCTTTCCTACCTGTCGACATATTTTTATTTCGTCCTAAACCCCTTTTACTTTACCGTCTAACTTCGCCAAGTGCTAAAATAAGCTGTTTATTACTGTGCCGCTTTCACGAAACTTTGAACAAAATCTTTAGATAATAGAACAATTCCGATACCAGATGTTTGGAAACGCTTGGGATGTGTCTTGTTTTATGTGAAGTCTCTGGGTTCAAAATAATTCTAGGAAATAAAACAAGGGTAGAGAAATAAATCTAAGAAATAAGCAAAAGTAATATCTCCGATACTGCAATCTCCTCCTTGGAAACCTGTAAATTGTACATTTATAAGACATACTGCTTATTTCTGCTCCCTCTATACACGGAATAAATGTACAACATAATAATAACATGTACAGTGCTATTTCTGCTCCACCTATATATGGGATAATTTTATAACATAATAATAACATGCACGGTGTGTGTCTTAACTCCTTCCTTTTCTTTTTGACTACTCTCCTCATATACCTAGTCTCGATTCCTACGTTGTGTTCTATTTTTATACTGTTATAGATCTAGTCATACCGTTATTTCGAATACGTACCTAGTACCTCTGGTCAATCGGCAACAAATTCTGTGACCTAACAGGGTCACAGATGTGACACAGGATGATACACACATCCTGGTCACGGCACCAAATTCTGTGATGGTACGGTGTTATCGTCTAAGCTTGATGATTTGTGATTAAGTATATTTGAAGAAAAGTTCATGAAAACAATATTTCAGGAATAAGAGACACGTTGGTATTTGGCATGTTATCTGTAACTTCGCGGTTTTCCCAAGGCAAAACGGAGGCGCATCGCTCACCTGCGCAGTACATTCCGCTGGGTGGACAAACAGGCTATCAATCCATTCTATCTGGATACGCGAGGCCCATTGTATTGTATGAGCCTACCTTAGTAAAGCAGTAGAATAGCGTCACTTCGACACTCGGAAGTCCAGAAGGACTTAATTAAGAATATAAGCTAACGATCAGTATAGAATGCATGATTAGCTGGTGAATGTATGAATGCCTTCTCTGGGCCATCGCAAGCCGACCGATTCTCTCGAGCACCGGGGAACCCTACACCCAGCACAGGGGTCTTTAATCATTGTTATGGGGGCACAGACCAGATCACCCTTTTTCGCTGCGAAGCGTATATTGCCGTGTCTTCGAGAGACCGGTTCTTTTGAGAGCCGTAGCTCGCCCCATTACCATGGTTTTGTTTGTATATTAATTTGTTATATTTGATATTTGGTTTGGCCAAACCAGAGCGGGGCTGGTCCGTATTTTAGAGGGCGTGTAATCGTTGTGCTGGAAAATCGCCGCCGGTGCGCCACGCTGGAGCCATGTACTGTTATTGTATCAACCTTGATTATTTACAGTCAACAAGTTAATATTTAAAAGCCCAAATCAACCTTAATGTCTCTCATTCCACAATATCATGGTCACCCTAGCCGTTTCCAATAAAGTCTCTCCTTTACACAATACCGGCATGGTCACCCTAATGCCTAATAGTTGCTTAACAATAGGACACAAAAAAAGGTTCAAATCCCCTACCTGATTTGAGTCTCTGCCCGTAGAATGTGTACAAATACTCGATGAAACTGCGGCTTCTCTCGGGTATTTGCTAGCGTTGAAATACCTAATTAAATACCCTAATTGGTCCATCGTACTAAGCTAGATGAAGTTCAGCCTTCATAGACTGCACAGTATTTCAGAGATTATAGGCTTAATCTTTGATTCTGAAATAGCCACATAGTTCTTTGAACTAAACCTGTTTAGTTCACTATGAAAAGTAATTATCTGTTTAGATCAATGTAACTTACAGTAGCTGTCCAAGTTAGAAATAATTAATTACACACAACAGAGAACTTCACTCGTTTGGGAATCGAACCCACGGGAAATGTAGAAATATCATAGCTATATTTGACCTGACTTAATTTATAATATCGGAGTATGTGATCAGCCTGTAATAAAGTTATTGACCTCAATCAGAACCTCCATAATCAGTGGGAGTCGAACCCATCTCGGAAGCATAAATATTCGTATATCTACACCTAATAGTTATCTAAGCTTAGCTTTCCGAAATGAAATTCATGATCGTATCTAGGTAACATGAGGGAATTTATAAATTATATTAATAAAAGAAGTGTTTATGGATAAAAGAATGAGATTTATTATCAATTTCTTAAAGATTATCAGAAAAGAAACTGTTTGATTATTTAGCTCATGGTTTAAGGCGCTAGATTACCTTAAACCATTAATAGAATAGAATAGAAATATTTTGTTATTCAATTAAAATTTTACAAGTGCTTTGAATAGCCAATGAATCTACCACTAGTTCGGAATGCCTTCCTACCGAGAAGAACCAGCAAGAAACTCGGCGGTTGCTCTTTTCAATACAGTTATAATACAGTAATTACTATGCTAAATATGTAGTATTTCCACAATGAGGAAAGTTCAAAAATGTATACAGACTCACTTCTATCTTAAGATGGTCAGACATACTCAATTGGTTATAATACAAAATGCTAGACAAACTGTCTCGAGGAGAAAAGACACACACACACTTTAATTGTACAGTAGGATCAAACATATATTTACATAATATTGTGCTAAGATTCACAGATAGTTAACTCATTTTGATTCAATCTTTCCTTTTAGGATAGTTAATTTTACATAATTGAACAGGTGGTCTACTGGTGTGCTAGATTATCGGCGGATTTATTTTAGAATTTCTCCCCTGTTATCCACGCCACACTAGTCTGTAAAGTAGTCTGAGTCTATTATCATTGGCCCTGAGACCTAGACCTCTCGATTTAAATCTTACAATTTACTCGAGTCTCTGTGGATCTTAGCAGTCTATTAATTAATTACGAAATTGAATCGAGTACATTACCAATTTACTGCATTCGCACACATTAATCACTGAAGCGCTTAATTTATTAAATTATATTCTCAACCCTAGAGTTATTCATTACAATTTCTTTCTTAAAATGTTACAATGAAGTTATACTAATTAAGACTAATTTAGAGCTGCTTTGGCTTAGAAAATACGCGCACTGCCATTCTGCTCGTAGGGGACTCCCGAGTGTGATCCGCTGGACCGCCACTTGGGGACCTCAAAGATGAACTGCCACCGTTTCTAGCCAGGCTATGCGCCCGCGCCTCTCGCACCCTCTCTCCCGACTCTAGTCCCTGTGGATTTAAAACACGCCCAAAGTCAACTGTACAAGATGTAATTGGTCCATTTGTATCGGTCATCCGTTGTTTCGACCAATCCTGTCGAGTTGCTAAATGTCACGCCTCCAAAGCCAACACTTCATCATTGCGTGTTTAGTTAAGTTTCTATTTTTTTTTGTTTCCATACATCTGGTATTTTGTAATGTTCAAGTTTCACACGGTTCGCAAGGCTAAAAAAAACATAGTTTACGATGCACTTCCTAGTTTAAAATTTCTTATCGTGCCTTTACTCAGATTTCGACTAATTTCTATAGTTTATTGCCTTTAAAGTGGTCTCGAAGTTTTGTGCTTTTTGTCTTATTTTGGCTTAATTGCCTTGCACATGCGAGCAAAATACTTAACTTGTCTAAGTTGTTAAATTTATAGGTCTAAATGTTTATTTTACAAGTCCCTCTAATGTTAAAGTCTTGTTATGTTCGAAAAATTTATTTATGAGTTTATTCGGCGAAGAAAGAAAAAAATATGCGTTGTAGGTAATAGCGGACCACCTCAGTGAATTTGCACTTGTCCGTCCGTCCGTCCGTCCGTCCGTCCGTCCGTCTGTCAGAGCCTTATAACTTCTGAATTACTGAACGTAATTACTTCAATTTTAGATATGATATGTAAACCGATGGCCTCCAGTCGAAAATGGCTTAAAAAGTTATAAAAATCTTTATTTCAGGGGGGCTCTCATAGAAGCGAATGCGAAGTAAAATATATTTTTTTGCATTTCTTAGGGTTGCAGTACCTCATTTTAAAGATAATTTAGAACAGAGTACAATTTTTTTTTTATTTTTTTTCCTAAAATTGACGAAATGGGGGGTTTTCAAAGTGGAGATTGTATTCGAGGCTAGATCTCTAAAACCATTTTGTTTTAAAACTTGAAACTTACATATAATTTGAGTTATATTCTGTACTTGAACAACAAATACTAAGATTAGATAAATATTATAAAGAAACGAAATTATTTGAGTTTTAATGGGCATCAATGTTTTTAACAAAACTTCACTATACTGTTAATAGATGGCGCTGTCTTTAATATTGTAAATACAGTTTTTCGTTAGCTATTCTTATTTTGTCTATTACTAATTATGTTATTCAATTAGCAAATTATTATCAATAAAAGTATCACGTTGTTTTTGCTAAAGTAAATCCGTTTCTATTTACAATAATTAGACGTTAGCACCTATCGTATGATCTCTCTCTCTCTGATCACTGATGGTACTGTGTCTATGAATGTAAAGATAAGCACGCATCTAGACATGCTCGCCGCAGAAGCCGCAAGCGCGCAGTCATGGCAGTTTATAATTTTTTTTATTATGAAATCGTATACTACGTAACACCCGTTCAGCGAACCAGCTGAATTTTAGTAAAATACTGTAGGCATACGCATCCCATCCACGAAAGCAGATGACGATTGGCGTCATCAGATTCGGCGCGTTTTAATTACAATATAATATAGTTAAAACTACCTTATGGGAATTATGGGATACCGCGAGGTCTCAGTTCGGGGCGAACCACTAGTTATGATAGCGGTACTATTTAGTTTAGTATGTTAATTATAACCAGAGTCAAAGTTTGCACAATCGTCGATTGCTAATCTGAACATCCTTACTAATATTGGTTGGTTGGTTTGTTGGTTTGTCCTTCAATCACGCCGCAAAAGGGCTACGGATCGACGAGATTTTTTGCATGGGTATAGTTGAGGACCTGAAGAGTGACATAGGCTACTTTTTATCCCGGAAAATCAGAGTTCCCCAGGGATTTCACAAACTAAATCCACATCAGGTAGTTACCTATAATTATACATTACCTATTATAGGTACACCACGTCCAATAGGAGGTAAGTTTGAGCAAATTACGTTCCATATCCAGCGAATAAAGGCACGGTCAATATATCTACTAATATGTGAATACATTATGCAATCAGCTCGCTATACATGAGATTAGATCCAAGATTAGCATAACTATCGAATCATTGTATCACCCACGCAATAGATCACGGGTGGTAACCTACTATAACTCACACGGGTATTGATACGGTAATGAGTTATAGCTGCAATAAACATAAGATAGATGCATAGGCACTGAAGTTACGACCCTTATTTGCATGATGCTATCTATACGGGCACTAATAAATCTTTGAATCACAATGGTGCAACTAAGAGCCATCTAAAGAAGCTGAAGTTATTTATCTATTTATTTTTATTGGAACGTAGTTCCTTATCGCGCGATGCGAAAGGGGGCTACGGAACGGATACGGAAAAAATTAAGACTAAATTGAACCGACACTTTTTTGAATGTATGTGAATTTGGCATTCTGTTCAATATTTTCACACTACAATATTAGGTCTCCGTAGCCTTGTAGTTTCTACAGTCGCATAAAGGTCGATGGTTCGAATCCCAGCTCGACAGACTGAATTTTCTATTTTTTATTTTATTTTAAATAATTTCTACATGTGGAATTTTTCCCTAACTTTTTTATTTTTATTATTAATTTATTATTAAAAGGAACTTCGTTCCAACCGAGTGTTCCACGACACTCACGCATTTCTTTTATTTATGTACATAAAAACAATCCTTAAAAATAATAACAGAAGACGTGGACAAAGGTGAGGCTTATCTCTAAGAAGAGATAAGCTACTCCAGGTATGAAATGTTTAGATGCTATTCCGAGCCTCCACATAGCTCCTCTTTTTAAAACTAGTACCTAGTTAGATAGTAATTATGGAATAAAGTAAGTACGTACTTGCATGCATTAAACTCAATATACCATTCATTAGCAACCCATCAACGGCTCACTACTGAGCGCAGGTCTCCTCTCAGAGAAGGGTTATAGGCCATAGTCCACCACGCTGGCCCAATGCGAATTGGCGGACTACACACACCTTGAAGAACATTATGAAGAACTTTCAGGTGTGCAGGTTTCCTCACGATGTTTTCCTTCACCGTTGAAGCAAGTGATATTTAATTGCTTAAACGCACGTGACTCCGAAAAGTCAGAGGTGTATACCCGGGATCGAACCTGCGACCCCCCGAATAGGAGACCACAGTCCTAACCACTAGGCTATCACTGCTTATATACCATTAAATTATAACTATCCAAAGTTAAGTAAGTAGATAATCATCAAGAAAGAAAAAAAAACTTATCAGCAGACCTTTGATCAAAGTTCTGCAAGAGTTCGTAATAATTTCTAACTTTATGATAATAATTACCTCCTCCGTTCAGAAATTGAGACTGCTTAGGTATTCAAAAATTACTTACAAAGAAAAGAAATTTGTTGCTCAACGGGTTAGGAAAATTAATTGTAACTTATCGCTGAAGGCCACAAGTGTAAATTGAAAATTGAATGACATGAGAATCTATGGCTGTCGTCAATGGCAGTTATCAAATTGTCATTTAACGGTTATACTGGCTCGCGTGAAGCACTCAATCGAGTAATCATACGCCAAAAATGCCTTACATCATTTTGGAAAAGAGCTGATAGTCTTACACTGCTGGACCGATATTAACCAGACATAAGCTTTAAGCATTAAGCTAAGAACCACCGCAAGGAAACTGGCTTTCAAATGAAAAAAACCGCAGCAAAATCGGCCCATCCGTTTGAGAGCTACGATGCCACAGACAGACACACACACACACACAGACAGACAAACATCGACGTCAAACTTATAACACCCCTCTTTTTACGTCGAGGTTCATTAAAAACGCGCGATCTTAATAATACTCCTACAGGTCATCAATTATACCTACCCATGCAAAAAAATTGTTGCTCCCTTGCTAAGTGTTTGTAGGACAAACCAACAAACAAACACACTTACGCATCCTACTTCCTACTAATATCATTAAATGTGAAAGTTTGTGAGGTTGGATGGATGTTTGTTACTCTTTTACGCCACAACGAATGAACCGATTTGGCTGAAATTTGCATAAAGATAACTACGATAACGATAAATAAGATTTTTTGACGACCTCCCTGGCTCAGTGGTTAGCGCTGTTCTCTTATAACTGGGAGGTCTCGGGTTCGATACCCGGCGGGGTCAATTTGGGTATTTATAATTTCTGAATTATTTCTGGTCTGGTCAGGTGGGAGGTTTGGCCGTGGCTAGTTACCACCCTACTGTCAATGACATGCCGCCAAGCGATTTAGCGCTCCGGCACGATGGCGTGTAGAAAGCAATTAGGTTGAACATTCAACCCATACGGTTGAATGTTCACTGCCATACCCCTTCCAAGTCAGCCCGCTACCATCTTAGTATGCATCGTCACTTACCATCAGGTGAGATCGCAGTCAAGGACTAGCTTGTCATCGAATAAAAAAAAACTACTTTTCATCCCGGAAAATTACAGACATCCCGCGGAATTAAAACCTTAATCTACGCGGATGAAGTCACGGGCATCATCTAGTATTTTATAAAATAGAGATTAGTAGGGATACCTACTCGTTTCTTCCAGTATACTTAATTAAGACATCATAAACTCTAATGCCGTTTGCAACCAGGTTATCCCAACCTCATTATTATTTTAAATACTCCAGCTGAGAAAATTACTAATTTATTCGGAAAACTCGCTAAAATACTGCAAAATTTTGCATTGAAATGTGCGGTTTCGTGCAGCGATTACCACGAATTTGAATTATAGCGGAACTATTCATGAGAAAACGGTCACTTTCGAGCGGAATTTCATACATTAGCAAAACGCTTGCAATTTTTAAGCTATTGCATAGCTTTTATCGCGGGCTTTGAACTAGGACAAACAGTTTGAGTGCGGCGACCGAAGCAAGAAATTCCGTAACGAAAATAAACCTAACACCGTCGTTCAGTAACCGTTCAACATTTTAGAGGTTCTCAAGTATAGTACGTTCCAATGGAGTTGAAACAAACAGTAAATAAATATGGCATTACCGATCACGTGACTTTATTTTGTCATGACCTCTAGTGATGTACCATTGCAGAACTATATCGGGAATGAATATGGAATGAACTATTGAACGAATTAATTCTGAAGAAAAAAATAATTTCATTTCCTACAATAAAGAATCACTAATTTCTGATTTAAAAAAATACAAAAAGGTAGGTTCCTAGTAATTTGACCATCGATAGGCTATTTAAAGAACAATGGCAACTTTTCTAGGATTAACTTTGGCTTGGACTAGACATATATTATAATCGAATTAAACGTCTTTTGATGAAACTTATTACATTGTGTGTCTGTCTGTCATGTATTCATAAATATACAACACATAAATGTTTATTTAATATATTTTTAAAAGCACGCAGAATCAAGTAAATATGTAAAATGTTTTAGTATGTTAATAATCTGTAATAATTTGGAAGAGCAGTTATTCTCGACAAATCACATAGTTTGTGTATTAATATCCTATATAAATTTCATTTATAACTACGACATATCACAACATTCCCCACAAACGGCTGGTAACATTGGAATAGAACAAACGTCTGATTTAAAATAAATAAATATAAGTATAAGGCTGAGACTGAGCTGTCAAAAAGAAAATAAACTGTTGGACAGGGTATAGTACATGAAAGGTAGGGACGTGCGTGCGTGCGTGTTCGTACGTGTTCGCATGAGTCAAATTCGTACGGAAACGTATCTAAAGTGCACCCAACCTCACAATAAGTCGTCGGTGTAGAGGTTGGACGGTCGTATTGTATTTGTCGTCGCACACCTTACTATTATTTCGCGACCTCTCGATACAGCTCTATGCGGTTTTTTTCTATTTGAAAGACGTGATCGAGATAGATCTTAGCTATGATTTACAAAGATCTGCTTCGGCGTTTGAAGATCATTTCCTACTTGTCCCCGCCATATTGGAATTCTGTGTTATTGGACCGATTTCGTTCAAAATCGATATTTATGCTTCCCTGGGTGACCCCAGGACTTCGCCCAAGAGAAGCCCAAATATAGATTTTGAACGAAATCGGTCAAATAACAAAAAATTTCAATGTGGCGGTCACTTTTCAAAATCTTGGCATCTATTTCCTCTTTCTTGACCCCAGGGAAGCCTAAATATCGATTTGAATGAAATCGGTCCAATAACAAAGAATTTCAATATGGCGGTCACTTTTTAAAATTTTGAAATCCATTTCCTCTTTTTTGGCCCCAAGGAAACCTAAATATCGATTTTGAACGAAATCGGTTGAATAACAAAGAATTTCAATATGGCGGTGACTTTTTAAAATTTTGGCATCCATTTCCTCTTTCATGACCCCAGGGAAGCCTAAATATCGATTTTGAACGAAATCGTTCCAACAACAAAGAATTTCAATATGGCGGTGACTTTTTAAAATTTTAGAATCCATTTCCTCTTTTTTGGCCCCAAGGAAGCCTAAATATCGATTTTGAACGAAATCGGTCCAATAACAAAGAATTCCAATATGGCGGGGACAAGTAGGAAATGAACTGATGATCTTCAAACGTCTAAGCAGATCTTCGTGAATCATAGCTAAAATCCATCTCGATCACGTTTTTCAAATAGAAAAAACCGCAAAAAATCGGTGTATTCGTTAGAGAGCTACGAGGTAACAGACAGATACACGGACACTAGCGTATTATTATTCACATATGGAAAATATAAAGAACAAAAGGCTATAAAAACGCGAAAACGCGCAGTACTGTTACTGCGCGTTTTTAAAACGCGCATCTGAAAAGCGCAGTGTGGCCGGGCTCTTATCGGAAACTTTGTAAGTGATAATGGAAATACGTAATTTACGAGTTTTAATAGAATTAAATAGGTACCTGCTCTTTCGTAAACGCAATAATTTAGATAAAATTATATTATCTATATATCAAACTAGTCTATCTAACAAATGAGTTGGTAAGAGACGCTATTGTAAAATAGCTTGATTTAAATAAATCGATTAAGTTTTCGAATCTGAACGAATTGTATTCGATGTTTACGGTCGCTCACTTCGTATTATTCATTCATTTATAGTCTGTGGGCACAATGTCATCTCTGCTCAACGTGGCTCAACACTATAGAAATCCAAGGTTACGTCACGTCAAAACTAAAATTGTCGATTATTCTGTGGGTCACAATTTGTGTTTTCATTTAGTTTTTATCAAAAATTTTGATCAAATAGTGTATAAATTCAATAAAATAATGTTACGTGTATATTTTACTTTAGATGTTGTTGATTGACCACAAGGCGTTTGTGTGAATATTTAATTGTTTTATCATAGTGAAAAGTGTTGACTAAGTTACGTGTTAACGAAAAGGTGGGTTTATTTACTTTTTGTTTCAACTCCATTGGTACATACTTTAGCTGTGTTTGGCGCAGTGGGCGAGCGGCCGCTTTCTTTACCGTATGGTGTATGATGTCGCAGGTTCAAATCTCACTTGCGAAGTTGTGACAGTGCGCTTATCTTGTTTGTTTGTTTTTAATTATTTTATGCATAATGTTTATGCAAAAAAAATATTGCATAAATATTATAATTGCATAAGTTGATAAAAAATGCTATGCAATAGCTTTACCGCGGCAGTTCCCGAGTGCCACATAATTTTATTTTTTTCTTAACACAATGCGTAACTTCAATTTAAAACGCTTGCGTTGAGTGACTAATTTCGTAACTTAGCTACCTTTTTCCTGTTGATAACCATGCCCTTGATTTTTTATAAGATGACAAGAAAGCCATGTTTACTGCGATCTCGCCTGATGGTAAGTGACGATGCAGTCAGAGATGTCAGCGAGCTAACATGGATGGGGTATGGCAACCCATACCTACGCCTAATCCGCTTCCGCATGCTATCATACCTGAAAGCTAAATCGCTTTGCGGCACGTCTTTGCCAATATGTAATTATACTCAGACTTTTAATTAAATGCAGTAACCTGACGTTTCATGGGTTGCCACTTTTTGTCGAAAAACATAGTTACTTCATTATGTAGTTTGTTAAACATTTGATTGACTCAAAGTGAATCATTTTATTCTGAACTGATCTTTTGTTCAATGTACCTATTACGTCACTATTGAGATAAGGAGGGTAACATTATTTTATGGAATTAAATAATGTTTTAGATTTTATTTAGTTTTTATTTTAGTTTTAATTTTAGAGTATATTTAGGTTTACTGCCATAAGTATAAGTTTTTTAGGAAGTAATTAAGTTTTTAGGAATTGCCTGATGCTCGAATGTTCATCATAGTTAATTGTGATGTTTTTTTTTCTAAATTATGATTTTTTTAATTAGGATTTAAAACAGATTACATTTCATGGAATAACATTTTGAAACGTCAGTTTACTACATCTAATTAAAAGTATTGTACTAGTATAGCCATAAAGAGATTAAATTGACCGACAGACTACCGTTACAATGTCGTAATTAATAACTGAGAACTTCTCATCTTATATTCTGTATCACAGTGCTCGCTTAACTCTACCGAAATGTTTCAGTATCGATTACCGATAGTGTTGCCCTTCTACTCCAAATATCTAATACCTATGCCGTCAGCGTCGTGGCTCTATACGTCAGAAATTATATGACCCGTTCATCGCTATACACCATAGCTAGATGCGCTATGTAACCTAGCAGTTCACATAGTATTATGTTTGAAAATGTTTTGCATAAAATAATAATATGACCTCAATTGCAGAAGAAGCAGTGATAGCCTAGTGGTTAGGACTGTGGTCTCCTATTCGGGGGGTCACAGGTTCGATCCAGGGTACGCACCTCTGACTTTTCGGAGTCAAGTGCGTTTAAGCAATTAAATATCACTTGCTTCAGCGGTGAAGGAAAACATCGTGAGGAAACCTGCAAACCTGAGAGTTCTTCATAACGTTCTTGAAGGTGTGTGAAGTCCGCCAATTTGCATTGGACCCGCGTGGTGGACTATGTTTGAGTTTATTGTTATATTATATTAAGTATAGAAAATATCCTGCTGATCAAATTTTGTAGTTCACAAGTGGATGCATAAACACGACTGGAGAAGTCTCTATTCCCTCACTCTCAAAGTGTACGTAATGGTATACGACATGACCTTCCCGTCAGACTTTAGAGTGAAGGGAGAAAGACTGTTCAGTGTTTGCCCACATTTTTCTTTAGCTGTCATAAAAGTTAGAAAGAATAGATTATACTTTCACTATAATAATAATTATCATCTGCATAGCTGGAGAGGCATTTTGATAGGCCCCCGTGGCCAAAATTAGGTCGGGATAACATTATTATAAAGTACATAGTAGGTGACCCAATTTGGTAAACGTTCTGCGCCTATGCCGTTCCATAGTACCTCAATGAGCCGTCTAACCTCGCCTATGTTTACTGTTATCTAGTGATAATAAATCTATCTATCTATCTATCTATCTAGGTGCCGTGTGGTGACGGCAGATCAGAATTCAGTTGTCACCACCCCTCCTCTTCCCGCGGGTGTCGTACGAGGCGACTAAGGGAATATAGCGGAGAACGGGCAGCAGCGTGCTCTGTGCTACTACTGCCATCTACTGCGATCACCAACCCGTCTGCCCCGCGAGGTGATTATGGGCAAACCCTCCCCTTGGGAGAGGCCTTTAGTCCAGCAGTGGACTGTTATAGGCTATTGATGATGATCTATCCATCTAATACCATTAAACGAGCAATTCTTGTACATTATATATTATATATAATCTGAATCTCGGAAACGGCTCCAAGGATTTTCATGAAATTTAGTATGCAGGGGCATTCGGGGGCGATAAATCGATCTATTATAGCAAGGTTTCACTTTTAGAAAACGTAGTTTTATCCATGTTTTCAGACAGTGAAAAACCCCCTACAATATCATTAGAATACGAAGGTTTTCGCCATTAACTATAAAGTCCCAGTAGCTCAGTTAGGAAATCGGCGGTCCCGAAACCAGGAGACCCTGGTTCGAGTCCAGACGATTATTTTTTCCCTTATGAATTTTATTATTATTATTTAATATTATTATTATTTTTTTCTAATTAGATAATTTACAAAAAACACGATTTACCAAAAAAAAAACCGAGCAAAGCGCGGTCACCCAGGTACTCAATAATATTTTTACATCTTGCCTCTATAAGAAATGAGCACCTTATCCTAGATCCTTTGATTTGAAAAAAAAATGCTTACTTATATCTTTTCAAGGATACTATACACGTCTTTTTCCCAACTTCTGCGCTACAAAACATGCATTATCATACGAGAATTGGGTAATAAATCCCATTTTATACGGTCGTTAGGAGGCAGATGTGTGCTAACCCAAGCTGGACAATAGGCTCAGACGGATGTCCTACATATCAATGGATATTGATAGTTCCCAAGAAATGTATGTAAATGATAGTAAACAAGGTTACGTTAACATAACATTTGAGACTTTGTGTTGGTTATTACAAGCTGTTGGCCTTGGCATTAATTAGTACGATACTAATTAGTATAACTCCTGAAAGGAGGTTGGCGAATTTTTATCCAGCATTTTTAAAAACCGTTCAGATTCAGAAAACATTTAATTTTCATTAATATTTTTTAGAGTATTTTTCTGTGTAAACCCCATATTTTTAGGAGATGGGAATCAAAAATATAATTATTCACAAGTACACATTATAAATAACCGTTACATGGCAATACAAGTGAATATCTTTTTCTCCCAACTTTATTTGATAGAGTTTGATTAATTTTTTATTAATCTGGTTTACTAGAACAAGTATGAGAAGTTTGATTCGTGAACGTGGGCGTTCAGTGTTCAGTTCAGTTCGTCTGGGTCAGAAACTCTATGGAATTCGCCAATCTCCTTTCCAGAAATAATGAATCCACTTTCGGAATCCAATCAATTCAGCTTAATCAGAAAACGGGTTAATGTAAATAGAGACTAATTAAGATAAAGGTGATAGCACACTGCTGGAAGAGCAGCAAGTACCTGCGAGACGGACGCGCCGTAACAGTAACAATAAGCATAAAACGTGCATCTTCAACGGGTTGGCGATCGGATAATTTACAGCATTTCGAGTTGTGCTAGGTGTGATTTTTTGTTACCATTTTCCAGAAAATCTACTTATTTTTTTAATGGGATTTTATGCGTCAGATAAAAATAAATTCTAGACAGGTTCTTAAGAGAGAACAAATTGCAATGAACTCTGATTGGCTGTATTTATAACGTTCTTGCTGCATCAATGCATTTTAACCAATAGGAGAGTACCAGGCACCAACCAATGTTAAACTGAATCTGTACTCACTTTTCTGTAGGTACACTGTACTCAACATACTTATACAAAATATTTTCCGCCGAATTTTGAGCCATCATGCTCGAAATTTAGTATGTACAGCGACACCAAAATTATGTGCAGGTTATAAAGACGGAATATATTAACAATTCAGGCAAACCTCAATAAAATCATGATCATTGATCATGAATATCCCATAGAAATTTCGTAAAAGTAGTCTGCTTTTACATTTTTTTTTCGCTGCTTTGATTTTTTTATGTAACCTTAAAGAGGGTAAGTTTCTATGTTCTATTATAAATGACTTCTTATCTAACCGACTGTTAAGGGAGGCGATTAGCGGTTTTATGACCTTACGCGCGCATCGCGTTTCGAGCGCACGAAAATCCCGACTCAAACGCGGTCGCGTTTGTATAGCTTTCGATCGCAGAATGAAACGCGATGCATGCAAAAGGCCATAAAACGCTAAAGGAAATAAAAACGCGCGATTGTTTCCGCTAAAAGTAGCCAATCTGCCGTAGCTCTAATATTGGTCTTTAACGAGAGGCGTAATTAAGCAGAGCGCGGTTACAATTAGAAAGATACCGATTTAGACTTAAGCATCCCTATTTCGGGGGAACATCGAAATCTACATATTCAACAGCTTCTCTTAACATTTAAGTGGCTACATTGAAACCCGCCATCTTAGGAAAATCTCTATTAAGGTGTGGGGACATCGAGAGCAAATAAAATTATCGAAGTATGAAACGCAATTTATATGCAAAGTTACAATAAGCAGTGCTTACTTCGTATAAATAACTTACAACTTATTACCTTTGGCAGGAAAATATAGCTGTGGTATCATGAAAATAGTTTTCCAAAGAATGATGTTGAGATTCATTGCAGTTCAATATAAATTTTATTTGGCGCTTTCACTACAATTACTTACTTTCCGAACCTTTTATATGACACGATTAACGCAAGAGCATCAAAAAATTTAGAAGCACTATCCACGACCACCGATGATGCAAATAACATAATAATATCAGTGACAACTTTCAGTTCAATGACATAAATAGTCTACACTAGCGGCACGCTATGATGGCCGGTTTGACGTTTGTCCGCTCATGAAGTTCCGTATTAATTGATAACGACTTTGAAGGAAATAATTGTATTACTTTATTGACGATAGTGATGTGCAGAGATTCATAAATTTTATCGAATGTAGTTTTAGGTTTAGGACTCAAAATTTATTTATTAAATTGATTTCTAAAATGTATACAAGTGTAGAAAAATCAGTTTGCACCATTTAAGGGGTGAATGTACTTGTGAATATGAACAATTTTCACTATGTGGACAAACCTCTGAAATCGCAAAAAAATATCAGCTGTTTCATACAAAAGGTAAAATTTTTATTTTTATATGATATATACCACAACTCGGCATTTGGTTTTCTAAATTGAAAATTTTTAAAAATGGAATCTAATACGATCGTCACATAGGATCGCTGGCTAGCACAACTACTACCTCCGGCAAACTCGCGTCAATGCTCAATGCAAAACAAAGCAGTTTCGAATTGACGTTGACATGACAAACATGAATATGTTAAAAGCGGAATTAGTACGTCTTTTAAAAGAAAACAAACCAACCAAGATCCGATACGTCATTGACGAAATAGCATTAGAACATGGGCACAGAGTTATACGGTTACCGCCTTACCATTGTGAGTATAATGCGATTGAGTTGGTGTGGGCTCAAATTAAGGGATATGCTGCAAGACACAATACAGAACCCCCATTTACCACAAAAAAAATGCTAAAATTATTAGAAGAAGCTTGTGAACATGTGACTAAAGGAGACTGGGAAAAGGTTGTGAATAGAACTGTTAAATTAATAAGGGAAGATTATGAAAGAGATGTGAAAATAGATAATATTATAGAAAACGAACATATAATTATTAATGTAGGTGATGATAGCAGTGACGACAGTGAAAATAGTAGTATGGACGAATCTGATTAATTATGGCCTTTTGTGGCACCTTTTTTGGTATCTTTTGTATTCATATGTTTCTTGTGTGCATATAAAGTATGTATATTCATTTTCATTCAAATATTCAGTTCGTTCAAATAAATTAAATAAACATATACATTTTTGTTTTATTAAACCTATTTAATCAGGTACAAAAACAAAACTTAATTGTTTTTTGTTCGAGAATAAATTGACATTCCGCATCACTATTGTAATGTGTCAAACCGGCCATCATAGCGTGCCGCTAGTATAAGTTACACGAATGCATAAAGTCCTATAAATAAACATAGATCAGGATATCACGCATAAAAAAATGAATAAATAGTAGATTATTAACCAAGGGGATAAAGCAGTGTCTTCTGTCGCGGGTGACGATTTAAATCGCGAGCGTAACGAAGGACTCGAGGTTTACTCCCGAGCGTAGCGAGGGTGCTAAAAACTTAAATCACGAGCGAAGCGAGGGATTTAAGACGAGTCCTGAGTGTAGTGAGGGATTTAAGTTCACCCAAGACTAAGACAGCTTTATCGCCGAGGAAAATACTCTACTTTTCGTACCATTTGCGAAAAAATTAACACAATAATAATATGAGATAAGCATTTATTAAAAATAATGACAATTAAAAGTAAAAGTTAACATTCGAAACATTGGTCCAATTATTGATAGAGAGAGTTACATTTTTGTTTGGTGCATTTATTGTTGATGAGTTGATTTGAGTATTTCTCTGTTCTTGCGTCTGACCATTTGCACTGATGGAATCCGACAATAGGGTATTTGACTACTTTTAGAAAATCATCTTAAATTGTTGTTATTGCTATGCTGAAGCTAACAAAACGTATATTTCGGCATAACTTTCAGTATTTTTCATAAAAATCGAGAAATAAATTCAAAAAAATAAATTGCCGCCGAAACGTTCCATTTGCTCTCATGACGTCACAGTTCACATTTCAAACAATGACAATTCCACAGCCCATAGGTGGTGTGGACTGTGACGTCATTCGAGATCACGGAACGTTTTCGATCACGTGACCATGGCCGAAAATATAGCAATTTTATTTAATGTTTTCTAATTAAATAAAACTTTATTTTTTAGTTTTGTCGTATGGAATAATGTTTTTAGATAATAATCTTTTAGGATGACACCAAATGAAACGATATTTTTAATATAGTCAAATACCCTATTCACTGTCACTGTCGCTTTGATTTAACATCGTAACGTATTTTTAGAACATTAACTTATTTATAAAAATAAATTAAAATAAACTTAACGTTTATGTATTTGAAGAAAACAAAAACGCGGCAAATTCCTAGACTAATATTTTTTTGTCGGAAAAGCAAAGGCATCAAGCTCATACGGCCTCGTCGGTTTTCGTAATTTTATTTAATAATCATAACTGCATAATAAATGCGTATTCCTTTTTCAAAAAGATGTATAATGCTTTATATACAAACTCAATGGTGTAAACACAGATGTAGTTCAGTATAAATTTCGGTAAGTATTCCAAATTTAAATCACATTCTCCCCCTAGAGGATGAATGAAATTCAGTACAATTTTCTTTCCCTGTTTTTAACAGATTAAAAATGACTATTGTTATGTTCGCTTTTTGTGGCACAGAATGTCACTTTTTTGAGCAAGTGGTACGAAAAAGTAATTTAGTTCTTTTGCTTAACGACTTTTTGATTACATTATAATATTTCATCTATCTCAGTGCATCACAAGTTTTATTTGCAGCACGTTATGCTAAATCGCTATTTTAATTTCGTCGGGAAATCGCTACGGAAATGATGGCATTAAGTGCAGACGTACGTAACAAAGCAATTTATTATTTAACAAGTGTAAATTAATTTTTTTTTACTAAATGCAAGCTTTTAGTAGCTTACATCATTAGACTCTGGATATCATCTAGGATCAGAGTACTTGTTATGACGAATCAAACGAGCCCAAACTCGATGGGGTTACGTCGTTTCATTACAGAGTTCCGATAGCCATCTTCCGTCTCCATCATCAGATCAGCTCCATAATATTGCATTAATCACACAATAATATTGCATTGTCATCCGATTTACACATAAATGCAAAAAGACATGTCCCAGTTTAGTATGGAGGGTGGTTTTTTATTCTGAGTGTCCATTAACCAGAACCAAACTGCCATCACGTGAAAGAGAAAAATAAATAAAATTAAACGCCATAAAAATAATAATTTTAGAGTCCTCGGTTTTTTTTAAATTAATTATGAAAAATGTCGTTTGTAGAAAATATTTTTCAATGGATGGTAACACTAAAAAACTTTTATAATCTATAGAACTATCAAATCTGGCACCGGTTACTGTCCCGTAAATGTCATTTTGAACCAAATACATGTCATTTTGAACCATGGAACTAGGAATCACAGACCAAGAACTAGGAATTACGACTAGGTACTTTTGAACTGCATAAGTTCAAAAAAATTCCTTGTTCCTGACAATCACCTGACATTGACAACTTACATAGAATAATATTTTTAGTTTTTTACCGGTGTATAAATCACATGGAACTAGGAATCACGACAAATCACAAGCAAAAAATTGAGTCAAAACAAAAAAATTTTTTTTATTATCGGAGGCTGTAAAAAATCTGTAAATTATTTTGATAGAAGCCTTTTGGGATCTCTATCCAACTACATTAAAATCATCCTTGTTAGTTAAATTCAAATTTAAAAAACCAATTTTGGACAACTCCTTTCAGCTCGATCAGAAACCGGGAAGTGGATCTAATTCATCTTGCAAGATTTGACCCAAACAAACAAACAAATAAATAAATAAACTGGTCAAGCTAAATAAAAGCTTGTAAAAATGGATTCACTGCTTGCACGGGTCACATCACAAAAATAATATAATACTTAGTCTTACTGCGTCTTCTACTGGATTAATACGTGCCTTTTTATTTTTTTAAGATACCTTGTTCATAACTTACCTTGGCCATTATATTTTACTAGCTGCGCCCCGCGGTTTCGCCCGCGTAAATTTCGATTCCGTGGGAATATCGGGATGAAAAGTAACATAGCTATAATAATATTTATTTAATAATAATAATATTTATTTATTAACTCAGTAAAAAGTTTTTACAATAAATCAACTCCTTAAATCTAGGACACAGAAAAAGTAAACTAGCAATGTTGGTTGTTGCGAAGGAGTGCTTTGGCATCCGTACTAGGAAAACCTGTGTTACGGACACCGCAGCCTTTCCACGGATCCATTGATTACTAGAGTTAGACTATAATTCAAATTTTACAAATTAAGATTATTATTGTTTGAATTATTATAAAATTAGTGTTAGCTGTTAGAATAATTAAGTGTATGTGTGAGTGTGTGTGTGTGTGTGTGTGTGTGTGTGTGTGTGTGTGTGTGTGTGTGTGTGTGTGTGTGTGTGTGTATAGGTAATTATGTATAGGTATTAGCTATAGGTAACAGCTGTGTACCTATCACGTTTCATCGCAATCGGTTCATTAGCTGTTTTTGCGTGAAGAAGTAACAAAAATAATAATTATGTACCTACCTACATACTTACTTAAAACAAACTTTCACAATTTTTTATACTCGTGATAACTTCGAAATGAAATGTCCGATTCGAATGAATTAAAAAGTATTTTATTGCTACATAAATACCCTTTATGATAAACCTATTTATTTGAATAAGAATTAATACTAAGATACGAATGTAACCAACTTTTGTTTATACTGGCGATCTATAAAAAAAATCTTATAATTAAAATTTAGAACACAAAACCTACTATTGTGACTTAAATATGATAGTTAGATATATTTCCTCGCGGACTTTTTGTAGGAAACCACGATGTTGTATAATATCATTTTTATATAATATCAGCAATAGTTTTAGGTCCTATTCAGTACAAACAAACAAAAATCTTTCCTCTTTTCTAGTATATAAGTATAATTAGTTACCTATGCGTAGTAACGCAGACAATATTCTGAGGAAATTTTACTAATTCCACTGTTTCAGATGATATTTTTGATGTTTAATTTGATGATTTTGTTAATTCAACTTAGATTTTAACATGAATTGCTAGAGTGATGTTAAAAAATAAAAAGCCGGCCAAGTGCGAGTCGGACTCGCGCACCGAGGGTTCCATACTCCAAAAGTAAAAGTAAAACGATAATATTATATTGATTTGTTTATTTATCGTTAACTTTGTTTGTAGAGGTTTATTGTTAATATAAAAAAAACTATGCTAGTTAGAGCGTTGGTTTTATTTTTCCTGTAAAAAATTACATAAACTTCTATTGACCATAATTATTTCAGATTTTTCGATTGGTAAACTTCGGAGATAGGGGGGGGGGGGGGGGGGGGGACACGGTATTTTTTTCGACATTTTGGCCGATTAATCAGAAACTATTATATCTAGAAATAAATAAAAAACTGTTTTAAAATGCACAAGTAAAGGCCTTTCATATGATATCCCACTCGGTATAATTATCTTACTTTGAAATTTCAAACCCCCGATTTTCCCCCTGTTTTAATCAAACTAAAAAATTTTCGCGTTGCTTTTATTTTTTCCTGTAAAATATACATAAACCTCTATTGACCATAATTATTTCAGATTTTTCGATTGGTAAACTTCGGAGATAAGGGGGGGGGGGGGACGGTATTTTTTTCGACATTTTGGCCGATTAATCAAAAACTATTATATATAGAAATAAATAAAAAACTGTTTTAGAATGCACAAGTAAACGCCTTTCATATGATACCCCACTCGATATAGTTATTTTACTTTGAAATTTCAAACCCCCGATTTTCCCCCTTTTTTTATTAAAACTAAAAATAATTTTCGATTTTTCTTTATTCCAATGATTTTGGGCCACTATTATACACAACTATGCCAAATTTCATGTCGATAGCTTTAATAGTTACTGAAATAATCGACTGTGACAGACGGACGGACAGACGGACGGAGAAAGTCTCACCATAAGGGTTCCATTTTTACCATTTTGGTATGGAACCCTAAAAATAAGATAGATAGTAATAAAAAGATAGATAGTAATAATCTACTAGCACAAGCGTATGTTTATACATTTTAGCACTGACCTTACACGCCTCATTTCCTTTACAGCCTCCCTGATTGGTCGGATAAGGCACCGAGCCAAAGGTCAGGCCTGATTACATTAGCACATTCTGAGTAACAGCATGAGATGCTAAATGTTGCCGATCTTATAAATAAAATACTTTTTCTTTGGATATTGCCTTAATCCAATTCTAATATGGATCCATCTTTGCTGTATGATAAATTAATCAATCACCCATAGACCAATCTATCAAACGCCTACGAAGTTGTCTCGAACCTTTGATTGGTTTGATTAGTAAACAGACTAGAATAACCAAGTGCTTAAGGCATTAACGTGGCTTAACTTGCTCTCCGAGACACGGACGGAGCGTAAAAGCCATATTGGAAATTTTATTTTATTTAATAGATTTACTTGTGATTTTACAA
Source organism: Oeneis ivallda (assembly GCA_029955525.1). NCBI lineage: Eukaryota > Metazoa > Arthropoda > Insecta > Lepidoptera > Nymphalidae > Oeneis > Oeneis ivallda. The sequence continues at coordinate 3,247,958 of JARPMR010000017.1, read as the reverse complement.
TGGCTTACAATATAGTTACATAATAATTTACATGATTATTGTGTGTAAAAACGTCTTAAAGTAAACACTACATGCAGTATAAGGTACATTCTAATGGCGATAGTTAATAACATAAAATTAACATTAACGTATAATACATTAGCCAGTACAATACATGAGCCATTTATCGGAGTTTACGTTACTTAACCAGTGTGATCGTTTACTATCTACTTCTTTCTTCGCCGATAGACGTCCACTGTTGAATAAAGGTCTCTTGCATGGACTTCCACAGACCTCGGTCTTGCACCGCCTGCATCCAGCAGTTCGTCTCGTCTCGTCGTTTCGTTTGGTGTCGTCGGTCCACAGTGGGGATCGTTTTCTATACGCGTAAACGTCATAGTACTATAACGAGGCCATAAGTCCTTCATTCTACATAAAAATGTATATTATAATCAAGAAACCTTACGGGCATTAGGCTGGCGTTTCTCTAAATAGTCTTCGTAGGGTGTAGCGATGTAGCAAGGCTCCGTTTGATTACATTAACACATTTAGGATAACAGCGTGGGATGCGAGACGTTCAGAGTATAAGATATTCTGTATACGGCCGTCTTTATTACTTCATATCACAATGATTTTCAAGAATGTATTTTGAATGTACCGTTTTGCACAAACCGTTGTGTAATGTGTACTGTTTTGCACAAAGTTTTGTTTGCACAAACCATTGTGTAATGTGTACCGTTTTGCACAAACTTTTGTTTGCACAAACCGTTGTGCAATGTTGTACCGTATTGATTGAGCATACCGTATATATCAAATCACTGCGGGCAACAAATTACAATTTCAAACAATGTAAGCAACGACAAAAGAATTGTTAAGTGTAGACCAATAACAGAAAGTAAATTGGCGCGGTTTAAATGTCACATTTCTGACAAACTTCGAACTCTTAGGTATGTAAATGGTAACCCAGATAAACTTTTTACTGGTCTCTTCAAGACAATAGACACTGAATTTAATAAAATATTTAATTTTAAACAAATAAATGTAAATGGTAAATTAAAATTCAGTGAGTGGGCTACCGTAGGTATTTACAAAAGTAGAGATAGACTGTATGAGTTATATGAAGAAAAACAATTTAAGCGGTCTTCAAGTTTTCTTGAAAGCGTGAAAACATACTCTAAGATATTTAAAAACGTATGCATTCACGCAAAAGCAATACATATTAAAGAGAGAATCGTGAAATTCGATAATAAAATAAAAACCACGTGGAATATAGTTAATGAAGAAACGGGTAAAAGTAAATCACGTGATGTTAACTTTGAAATTATTGTTAATAATGATAAAATAACTTCTGACGTGGAGGTTGCAAATACTTTCGAGAATTTTTTTCAGAACATTCCTGTTCTGCTGACTGACTCTCTGAATTCCTCACCTACTGCAGCTCAGAGTTTATTGAGAGGCAACGTCAATGAGTGCAATGTTTTATTTGAATTCAAATTTATCACTGCAGCTGAGGTAATAAAAATTTTTAAGATGTTGAAAATGAAAAAAACTGGTGATTTATGGGGTATGTCTGTAAAAATTATATCTGACATAATAAATGACATTGCTCCTTATTTAGCCGTAATTTTTAATGAATGTGTTGCTATGGGTAACTTTCCAAATTTGATGAAACATAGCAAACTCATCCCCCTGTGTAAATCAGGCAACAGAACTGACCTCAACAACAACAATAATTACAGACCTGTATCAATCCTTCCAACACTTAGTAAGATATTTGAAAAAATTATACTTGATCAACTAATGAAGCATTTTAATGTTAATAACTTGCTACACCCCGAACAGTACGGCTTCACGAAGGGTCGAAGCACGACTGATGCTGGTGCAAAGCTACTTGAACATATTTTCGATACCTGGAAGCGTTCGCAGAATGCTATTGGGGTTTTTTGTGACCTATCTAAGGCGTTTGATTGCGTTGATCACCAAACTCTTTTACTCAAACTTAGTCATTATGGCATAAGAAGCGTTGCACTTGATCTCATTGCCTCTTACCTTAGTGATCGAACACAAAGTGTATGCGTAGGTGACGTGAAGTCGCGGGGTTCATCTACTCTGTTGGGTGTCCCACAGGGCTCTATCCTGGGTCCTTTTCTATTTTTGGTGTATATTAATGACTTACCATATCATGTCCGCGATGCTTGCAATATTGTGTTGTTTGCAGATGATACATCTCTAATATTCAAAACTGACAGAAACAAAGTAAATTTTGACGATGTGAACAATACCTTATCTCAGATATCGCGTTGGTTTACTGTTAATAATTTGCTCTTGAACGCTAAAAAAACTAAGTGTTTAGAATTTATTGTACCAAATGTTAAGAAAATTGACAAAACAATAAAAATAAACGGGGAAAACCTTATAATTGAGAACTCCACAGTTTTTCTGGGGGTGACCTTGGATAGTAAGCTTCAGTGGGACGCTCACATAGAGACATTAGCGGGTAAACTCAGCTCAGCTGCCTATACTGTCAGAAAAATCAGACAGTTTACCGATGTAGACACGGCTAGGCTGGTCTACTTTGCCTACTTCCATAGTGTAATGTCCTATGGAATCTTATTGTGGGGCGGAGCAGCTCATATTGAAACTATTTTTATATTACAGAAAAGAGCCATTCGATTTATCTACAAACTCGGTTCGCGCGTATCTCTTCGTGAAAAGTTTAAAGAGATTGGTATTCTTACGGTAGCTTCACAGTACATTTATAATAATATAGTCTTTGTGAGACAAAATATTCATCTGCATAAACAAAGAGGCAATACACACAATCGACTCATTAGAAATCGTCATAAACTAGAAATTCCATCATGTCGCCTGCGCAAAGTGCAAAAATCCTTTGTGGGGTTGAGCGTACGCTTATATAATATGATTCCGAAGGAATTGCTAGATTTGCCACTGCACAAATTCAAACAATGCGTAAAAACTCACTTACTGAGTCGCGCTTATTACAAAGTTAATGACTTTCTTAATGACAAAGTTGCATGGGATCTTAAAATTAGTGTTTGAATAATATTATTCAATTCGATGCTTTGATACGGGTAGACTAAGTATGTCACGCTCTCTTTAAACATTTCTGTGGTGGTGTCGTGTGGTGCGGGTTGTTACGTTCCCTCAAATATGGTCGAGCGAAGCAATGGCTGGATCATGCGTCATGCTCGTGAACGGGTGCCGCCGGCGGGAATGGGGCTACTTTCTGTCTGCCCGTCTTTGACATGAATTGAATTGTAGTACGTTTTGTGGAAATGTCAGATTCTATTCTAACAAAGATGCACGGGTTAAATCAGCTTGCCATCCAGCTGCCCACAAGATAGTATAAAAACTTATTACAATGTAATAGCTACTTATTAATATTGTAAAATGATTATTTTGAAAAGAGCAACTGCTGAGTTTCTTGCCGGCTCTTCTCAGCAGAATCCGCTTTCCGAACCGGTGGTAGAATCTTGACGTGTCATAAGAGCCACAGGTTGGCCTACATGAAATAAATAATTTTGAATTGAATTGAATTGCACAAACTTTTGTTTGCACAAACCGTTGTGTAATGTTACCGTTTTGCACAAACTTTTGTTTGCACAAATCGTTGTGTAATGTGTACTGTTTTGCACAAAGTTTTGTTTGCACAAACCATTGTGTAATGTGTACCGTTTTGCACAAACTTTTGTTTGCACAAACCGTTGTGCAATGTGTACCGTTTTGCACAAACTTTTGTTTGCACAAACCGTTGTGTAATGTGTACCGTTTGGCACAAACTTTTGTTTGCACAAACCTTTGCGCAAGCTTTTGTTTGTGCCACGTGGACCGGCATTAATTCTGGTCTTACGGCTTTCCTCATTCTAAATTTGATCCCGCCACCGACAAAAGACAAAATAATACAAAATAAAGCCTGCCGAAAATAGCAACAGAGTATGTCAATTTTAATAACAACACAATATTTCCCCAAACTGCGGGAAAAGCGCCGAGAAAATTCAATTTTAATATGTCAGCGGAAAACATGTTCCCGATAAAGAAAAACAGCAAGTTTTCATTCATTCTAGTTCGACTTCGCATGAATTATTCATGGTCATAAATTCCTGGGGCCCGCGCGGCGCCAGCTTCCGCGAAGAGATTGTATCGGAGAGAGATACTTGGGAATTACCTTGTTGTCTGCGCAGATCAACTGACTTATTCATTAATATAAACTTCTATAACAAAATTCCTCAGTGCCTGAAGACTAAAGTCTTCGAACAGTGCGTGTTGCCAGTGATGACTTATGGATCCGAGACATGGTCGCTAACTGTGGGCCTCATAAGAAGGCTCAGGGTCGCTCAGCGAGCGATGGAGAGAGCTATGCTTGGGGTATCCCTGCGAGATCAAATCAGAAATGAGGAGATCCGCAGGAGAACCAAAGTCACCGACATAGTTCAGCGAGTCGCTAAACTGAAGTGGAAATGGGCGGTGCACATAGTTCGAAGAGCTGATGGTCATTGGGGTCCCAAGGTGTTGGAATGGCGACCCCGCACCGGTAAGCGCAGTGTTGGCAGACCCCTCACTAGGTGGACCGACGACATCAAACGAGTCGAAGGGAGCCGCTGGATTCAGGCGGCGCAAGACCGAAGCCTTTGGAGGTCCATGCAGGAGACCTATGTCCAGCAGTGGACATCTAAAGGTTGATAATGATGATGATGATTCATTAATATTACCGAATGTTAATATTGTAATGTAGAAGTATGTATAATTAAACAGTAATACAGGAAGTAGTAATACTAGTTGCCTGAGCTGCTTTCGTTGTTACTTTCCCTCAAATATGGTCGAGCGAAGCAACGGCTCGATCATGCGTCATGCTTGTGAACGGGTGCCACCGGCGGGAATGGGGCGGGGCTACTTACTGCCCGTCTTAACTTGAATTGAATTGTAGTACCTACGCTTTTTTGGAACTTCCCCTTATTGTTGAAATATTATATTTTATTCTATTCTAACAAAGTTGCATGGGTTAAATCGGCTTGAAATCCGACAGCCCACAAGATAGTATAAAAACTTATTACAATGTAATAGCTGCATAATAATATTGTAAAATGATTATTTTGAAAAGAGTAACTGCTGAGTTTCTTGCCGGCTCTTCTCAGCAGAATCCGCTTTCCTTCCGAACCGGTGGTAGAGTCATGACGTGTCATAAGAGCCGCAGGTTGGCCTACGTGAAATAAATAATTTTGAATTTTACTTTGCCGAAATTTACACCTTCTACCGTTCTCTTCTACTTCTTCACCGTTCTGCCACAGAACTGCGGGAAGTCGTGAGCCAACGATCTTATACCCACGATACGTACGATTTCTTTTCAACTTCCACAAAAAACAGTCACTCGCATAACGCTAATATGACGTTTTAGTCACTTCACAACATTAATACGACCATTATAATATAACTTAGCAAGTATATGTAAGAGTTATCTCGTAACGTCTATATAATAAAAACGTTCTATTCTGCAACGTCTACAGGACGTCTAAACGACGTAAATGGTCATCGTCGCGACCTCTAAGTGACGATTTAACGACAAATGGTCTACTGGGGCCATTTTCGCGTTTTGTAAACATTATAATAACGTTTAATACGACCTTTCTTTAGGACTAAAAGGTAAAAAAAAACGTTGTCACGACTTTTATACGACAACGAATTGTTACTTGGGACTAGACGCCTTATAATAATATTATCGCGAACGCTTTCAGACAACACATAGGCAACATGAACTTATATACAAATTCACACCCACTTTGAACAACGTTGGCTAGTAACATTTTTGACTGGACCAATAAGCTTTCCACTGCTCGTGTGTGTATGTGTGTGTGTGTGTGTGTGTGTGTGTGTGTGTGTGTGTGTGTGTGTGTGTGTGTGTGTGTGTGTGTGTGTGTGCGTGTGTGTGTGTGTGTGTGTTTGTTACTCTTTCACGCAAAACTACTGAACGGATTTTGGAATCGAGATAGATTATACCCTGGATTAACACATAGGCTAGATTATTTTTATCCCAGAAAAATTCAAGGGTTCCCTCAGGAATCAAAGAACCTCAATCCACGCGGAAGATGTCGCGGGCATCATCTGGTTTTAAATCAATTCCACTTGTGAACATTTGTTCTACCCTTTAATCTAGTAAAAAATTAGCTGATGATCTTCAAACACCTGAACATATCTTCATAAGTTATTATATCTAAGGTTCATCTTAATCACGTCAGCTTTCAAACAGAAAAACCGCATCAAAATTGGATCATTCGTTGGGGAGCTACGAGGAAACAGACAAACATAAAGATAACAGATACACACGTCATAATTATAACACCCCTCTTTTTTCGGAGGTTAAAAATAAAAAACATGTAATGACCAATGAATTTCTCAAAATTCCCTAGAATACAAGAGAAATGTCACACAAACTTTTTCTCAAGAGCAATTTTTACTTTTTTTGTCTGAAGACAAAGAGAAATATATTTTCTGGGCGCGGAACTTTTTCACTGACGCTTTTCAAACCATATAAGGCTTAGGTAAATATATCTTGAATTCTTAATACCGGAGCGCCATTGTTTCCAGCCGACAAAATGGGCCGCGAAATTTTATAACACGAACCGCACGTTTCGAAACTGTTATTGCTTTATTAGAACTAATTTCAAAAGGTATGAATTATTAAACCTCGAAAAGTTTGTAGGTACTTTTTAGCTTAGAGAGCTTTTTAAAAATGGGGTATAAAACCTGAGTATAAAAGATAATATAAATTAATATAAAAAAAAGCGTGTGTCAGCTCCGGCCTCCGACGCACGACTGGAGTTTACGCGCGACGCTATATCCTTCTCTATGCGCGCGACTCGGGTCCGAGCGCGCCCCGACCGTCTTTCGCTTCGGGGACTCTTTCGCACAAAAACCAACTTTATTTACTCAACGTTAGGGTAGAAATTTCAACGTTGTGAAAAACGTAACAGAAAAACGTAACGAGGTCATTGATAAATTGATTTTACTGCCCGGATTTTTCTCATACCGAGTAAACTCCAAAAATATTTTTTAAAAACCGACTTAAAAACACCCGCGCTACTACAAAGTATATAATTTATTTTTGATTTTTAAAAAACCGCTTGACCGATTTCCATAAAATTTAATGACTACCTGGGAAGTACATCTTTTCACACAAAAAAAAGAATTTTCTCAATCGGTTCAAACCGAATGAAATGAAACTAGGTATGTTTACTTGTATGTATGTATGTTTAATACATATACATATATATATATATATATATATATATATATATATATATATATATATATATATATATATATATATATGTATACATACATACATACATTGCAAGTTAAATAAAAGCTTGTAATAATAATAATAATAGTCGATAGTAAATGACGGTGCAATCTATTAACATTAATTGTGAAGTTATGTTCAAAATACTGATGTTCATTAAAAAAATCGTTTCTTTATATTTTTGTTAATTTAAGTATTTGTTGTTCAAGTTCAGGATATAACTGAAATTATACATAATTATAGAAACTTTAAAATATTTTTATTTTTCCTTAAATTGCTGACATGCATCAGTTGACAACCCTAGTAGAATAGGTATACTTCTTCGAACTTGTTAGGAAGCTTCCTCTCTGTTCGGAATGTTTACTCGTGTGCCCTTAATCCACACACTCGAAGTTCTGAGATATAGCCAGTAGACAAAAATATAACAAATCACAAGTCACTCCCTACAGTCCCTGCAGACACAATCCTTTATCAGGCCCACACTACTACACTGAGAATTTATGAGCATGAATAATTCAGAAAACTTTCTAGGGCGAACGGAAACTTTACTTTTTTCCACTATCTGTAGCCTGTAGGTACATGCTCACGAGCGAAGCCGTCACAGTAACGGGAAATGTAAATTACTTCAGCCCATCGTTGGCTGCGCTGTGGCAAAAAAGGCTTACAATCAAAGAAAATACTTCTTTTACAGACTTATTTAAAGTGTACGTTGCAACGATTTTATTGAATTTCTTTTTAGAATACCTACTTTGCGGTGCAGCTTATAATCAGTGCAAGAAATCTGAATATTTCACTGGTGCAGTGGTAAGTCCTATGTTCTTATAACTGGGAGGTCTCGGATTCTTTATTGGATAGGTACATAAAACAGGTTGCAACCAAAACATGGACAAAATACAATATCATCTAATACGTGTACTTACACAGTTTTGTAATGTATGTCCCAGGAGTTCCCAAAGTTTTTTATCACGCCTCCTATCCTTTCAGAAGGGAGGCGCAGTAAAAAAAACTTTGGGAATCCCTGCACTAAAGCATTAACGATCATAGAAAGAGAATACATACGACGAAATGTAATTTGGCTAGGGGGGCTGATTATTGATATATATATATCCTATAGAATCTGAGCATAAAACAGAATAGCCACCAACTGTTTTAACTTCAGTGCCAATAAACCCTTCTTATAAACGAAGTATGACACTCATAGTCTTTGTAACGTAATTTAAAAGTTCGGAAAGTTTAGACGCGGCAGGGGCGTGAAACTTCAATGGAATAGAGAACTTGGGAAAACTTTGGAGCTAACAAGTGCTTGCTCGGAGAGGTTTTTAATTTTCTTATTTTCAGAATTTCATATTCATTTTTTGTGACGTGAATTTTGTCATTTGAAAGAAATTTAGTGGAAAACTATTTTTATTTCTACGAAGTTATTGCAATGGATAAAATGGTACTACCATTTTTACGACATGTTTTTACACAATTTTTTTGCTAGCAGCACGCGGCGTAAGACCGAGTCCTGGGGACTGTTTTGGTTTGGCGAATTAGAGCATAGAGGTTAAGACTCCGCCTTCTTTATGGGGGTCACGGGATTCGACCCCATGCAAGTATCTCCGATCCATTTTCTCAAAGGTGAGTCAATTACCAATCCACACTTGGCCAGCGTGGTGGACTATGGTATGACCCTTTTCATTCGAGGTTAGACCAACATGCTTATTCAGTTTTAATTTGTTTGATCGTAATAGTAAACGATGATATTAGCTTCAAAGTAAAATGAACCGTAACGTTATTGAATTAGAGCTCAATTTCGTGTATGTATTCTTATACGTTTAGGTACACGAAAACATTCCAAATTGCATGGATTTACCACAGGCCTCGGTCTTGCGCCGTCTAAATCCAGCGGCTCCCTGCGACTCGTTTGATGTCGTCGGTCCACCTAGTGGGGACTTTTTCGTTGACTATGGTTCTCCTACGGATCTCCTCAATTCTGATTTGATCTCGCAGGGTTACTCCGAGCATAGCTCTCTCCATCGCCCGCTGAGTGATCTTGAACCTTATGAGGCCCATAGCTAGCGACCATGTGATGCTATTCAATTAATGAATAATCTATCTCTCTATGGTCCATAACTCAATGCTGAGCACTGTTTACCCCTTGTTGCACGCGCGTGTATTACATAAATTACGGTATCTGCAAGCTGTCACGGTAATAGGTGATACGGCAATTAGGTTAACACGAATTCGGTAATTATACCGATACGGTACGATTACGGTCACGATTATGGCTCTATTGGGTCTTTTATACCTGTTTAAGGAGATCGTATGGCAGTCAGTAGCGCCGGTTGCGTTGCAAAAAATGTGTGCTGAATTGATATCCCAGTGGTTAAAGGTGTAGACTGAAAATTGAGGGGCCACAGGTTCGATCCCCACCCCTTGCGTTATTTTTTATTTTGTCATTTCTTTTAATTTTAATGTCTCGGTTCTATAAAGCTTAGTGTATGATCTCAAAAAGGATATTGACCAAGATCTGAAAATGGGTGTAAAAAAATCCTTTTTTCGCGCATGGCAGCCAAAATAAAACTCACAATTCGCCTATCGCTTTGATAGACATTCGAAACTCCAATTTATACAGTTACATGGTTTTTCGACGAATACCATCCGAGCGGGCTTGCAGCTTTTTTTCTTTTTTCCTTACAAAATAAAATAGAGTTTTACATACTCGTACCAATGTGAAATAAGAAATATAAAATTGTGTTGGACTCACATTTAAGTTTGGTGAAGATCTGAAGAATAAGAGCAAATCGCTTGCGATTAGAGAATATTATGAAGATTTACAATCAGCCATATTTAGGATAAGTAGAGACAATTACTTACTGTATTATAAATTACAATTTTTCGGGCATTGTTTTCGGATGTGAAAAACGATTGCATCGATGTTAACATGATCGATCCATAAAATTTTCGATCCTCAGACTTTTCGGAGTTATGTGTGTTTAAGCAATTGAATATCACACGCTTCAACGCAGAAGGAAAACATCCTCAGTAAACCTGCACGCCTGAGAGTTCTCCATAATGTTCTCAATGGTGTGTGAAGTCTGCCAATTTTCATTGGGCCAGCGTGGTTCTGAACTTTCTAAATGATTGGCGGGGACCATACCATGACCACTACTCGCATACTCACTATCGCATACACTACACTTACTCTCTTTTTTTGGTCACGTGTCAAGACGCAATGACATCTCGATTGAACGTCTAGTGATCCAGGGAAGAGTAGAGGGCACTAGAGCGCGTGGCATATCGCCTATGAGATGGACAGACCAGGTGAGGGCTGCGGTGGATGTCCCGTTGCATGAATGCACAAGGAAGGCAGCTGTTAGAGAGGAGTGGAGGCGTATTTTGAAGCGTGCCACAACACCCAAGTGACGATCACGATCGCTCTGTCAAGAGCGTATCGACTAAGAAGAAGATACCATGACCACTTTAGTTTTATGCCACATAAATTTCTCAACGATATTTTCCTGACACATCGGTATCGTATTCCGATTACGCTGAGTTATATTGCTGGCATTCAGGCTTCTGTTGAATCATTGTTCTGATCTAAATACCTGAAATACAGCTTCCAAATATTTCAGCTCCGACTTTTATGGTAGCTTTGAATCGGCAGCGTCTCTTTTAATCTTGTTTAGCTGTACGACTACCTTACGACCTTAGAGTCTTTGGTCGTAAGATAGTCGAGTCTTATGTCTTTGGCAAAGACAAAATGTTTACTTCGAAGTCCTAATTTTTACTTCACTTATCAACTTTAGCGAGGCAACTAAGTGGGCACATGTTTCAACGGCAAACGATAACATCGTGAGGAAACCTGCACGCCTGAGAGTTTTCCATCATTTTCTCTAAAGGTGTGAAGTCTGCCAATCTACATTAGACCAGCCTCTTCTCTGAGAGATCTGTGCTTAGTACCTACTTAGCCGTTGATTAGTTGCTGATGTTGACACCTTATGGCTCTTTCACACATTGACGATTTCCAGATCATAATTTAACATGAAGTCATCTTAAATGGAGATTATTTTTTATTGCTCATTATATTTAATGAGTTAGTTCACACTTAATGTTAAAGTAAGAATTTTGATAAACACAACAGTTAAATTAAGAATTTTGTAGCAACCGAGTAACATAGAGGCACATGTATGGAATATTTCTCAGACTGCGAACACAATTCTAATCAAAATTTGAACCACCCAAATTGTCACCCCGAGGAGGTAATTAGGCGTTGCTTTATATTTTCATTTATGTCGCTTAAAATCACAATCTTCCCTTAAATCTCTCATGAAAAATGTATGAAAGTTAAAACGTTTTCGTCGAATATAAAAGGTGATGATAAGGCCTAGACAAATATTGAACTGAGCATAATTTTTCGGATCGGTATTTTTTCTTCGATGAGATTAGTCATTTTCTGGTCAAAAGAAACGCTTAGTATTTTCTTTCTAGCTTTTTAAGATTAAAAATTCGTCTAAAAACGTCTCCTAAAAACTTTTATGAAAAATGTATGACATTAAAATAATGACGTACGCATTTATCGAACGTAAGTAAATGGTCATGACTCTTCGTTACCGGTATTACTTACTACCATTTTTAGTACCAGTAGTAACAGGTAATTTTTTTGCCCGTGATACTACCAACTATAGTGTTTTATCTATGCTACTCAGTCAGTGTTTAATTTCCGTCGAAAGCAACCGCGTATTGTGCAGTCTCGTAAAATCGCTGACTCGGCCAGCGTCGCCCGCGCCGGCCGAACCGCGTGCGTCATTATGACCCAGTTACCGTGAATCGTGATTCACAGTGAACTAGGTTGTTTATAAAATAAAATATTGCATTAAAGCCATACTAGCCATATACCGCAACTATGGCTTCACAAAAAATTAAAATAGAAACTGAAACTGAGCGACTTCTTTTTAAAGCGTTTAATGAAAAGAAGGCAGAAAACCAAACGAAAATTAAACAATTATCGGAACCAAAACCTACTGAAGCTTCTGGCTCTAATCAAAAAAGCTCTTCTGAAAAGGTTGAATACTGCACTGATGAGGAAGAGCTCGCTAAAGAAACGGAGTGGATAAGAGCGAAAAGCAGGAAAAAAAGGAAAATGAGCACTTCACCCACTCAGACTCAAGAACCTGAAACAGAAATTGATCAGGAAGAAAGAAAATCTAAGAAAAAGAATCCACAACCTCCACCGATTGTTGTATCTGGTGTATCAAACTATCAATCGTTTTACGATTTAATAACTGCAAGTCAGCCTAATGTCAGTCAGTCTGACGATACATTCACCGTTAAGATGATGGGTAAGGAGACCGTTAAAATTAACGCAAGAACTGAAGATACCTACAGAACCATTAGCAAGTTCTTAACGCAAAATAATTGTATTTGGCATTCCTACGAAAACAAGCAGGTAAGACCAATAAGAGTTATGGCAAAAAAAATTGCATCATACATGTCAGCCGGACAGAATCAAGGAAGACCTCATATATAAAGGTTTCAAAATTGAAGATGTAGCAAATAAATTAAGATGGCAGAGCAAGGAGCCTCTAAATATGTTCATGCTAACATTTAACCACGATGAGGATATTAACAAGATCCACAACATTAAGTCTATCCTAGGATGCAAGGTAGAAATACAGCCAATAAAAACATCAAAGTTAATACCTCAATGCAAAAAATGTCAAGCTTACGGGCATACGCAAAAATACTGCTCTCGAGAAGCAAGATGTGTAAAATGCACCGGAAAACACTTAACTAAAGATTGCAAAAAACCAGCAAATGAGAAACCAAAATGCGTACATTGCGGTGGACCACACCCAGCAAATTATAGAGGATGCATGATAGCAAAAGAAATGCAGAACATAAAGAATAGCAACGCTAAACGATCTACTATCCCACACCTACAGAAACAAACAATTGTAGGAAAATCAGAAGGCAATAACAATATGACTAAGAGTCAAGAAAACTTATACAATGCACCAAAAAAATTGTCTTATGCTCAAACTGCAGTAAAACCTAAAACTAACAATGAAAAAGAAATAATTGACACCCTCGAAAATAAATTAGATGCCATCTTGAAATACATGTCTTCTTTTGATGAACGACTAAAAAAACTTGAAGGTTGCACCAAAAAAGCTACAACAAAATCAAATCAATGAATAACACCCTTAAAATTATGGCATGGAATTCTAATGGGCTACTTCAGCATAAAAACGAACTAGAAGTAGTCTTAAATATGGAAAATATTGATGTGTGCTTAATATCTGAGACTCACTTCACTAAAGAGTCATATATTAGAATTAAAGGGTACAAAGTATACCATGCATTGCACCCTAATAATACAGCTAGGGGTGGAAGTGCTGTCATTATTAAAGAAAATCTGTACCACTTCCAGGAAAGTAAGTATGAAGAACATGAAATTCAGGCTGTGGCTATATGTGTAAAAACAAAATTATACCCAATTATAGTATCGGCTGTATATTGTCCTCCAAGACACTCATTAAAGAAAGAAAAATATATAAGTTTTCTAGAAAAATATGGAAATAGATTCATCGTAGGAGGTGGCTTTAATGCTAAAAACATCTACTGGGGATCTAGACTACCCACAACGAAGGGAAAAGAACTGCTAGAAGCAGTTAAAAAATTAAAATGTAATATAGCTAGCACTGGAAAGCCTACATATTGGCCGACTGATCCAAATAAAATTCCAGATCTCATAGATTTCTTCATTTACAAAAATATATCTCCAAAATATTTGAAAATTGAGGAGCGATATGACATGAACTCCGATCATTCTCCAATACTATTAACAATAAGTGAAAAAATCCTGTATAAAGAATCTACTTTGACCTTAGTAAATAAAAACACCGACTGGGAGAGCTTTAAACAAGAACTGAATGACATAATAAAACTAAATGTCCCATTAAAATGTCCAGAATAGCTTGATGAAGAGGTCCATCAATTTGTTGTAGACATACAACAGACGGCCTGGAAAAATACTCCATCATCGAAAAATAGAATTAGAAAAACACCATACCCGAAACATATTCTTAGCCTTATAGCTGAAAAGAGAAAGAAAAGAAATAGATGGCATCAAACTAGATCCCCACTAGATAAAAGAATATTGAACAACCTAACAAAAAAAATTAACCGTGAAATCAAAAAATATGAAGAAATTACTACAAATAATTACCTTCAAAAGATGACGAATGACCGCAGCACAGACTATTCACTGTGGAAAGCAACAAAGAACATGGACAAATCAGTCATTCATATTCCCCCCATAAAGGAAGAAAATGGTGAGTGGGCGATAAGTAACACTCAAAAAGCATCAAGATTTGCAAATTACTTAGAGAACATATTTAAGCCACACGAGGGACAAATAATGAACATCGAAACGATTACGGGCATCCAAGAAGATGAAGACATCAAGCTTGCAACACCCAAAGAAGTAATCAGAGAAATTAATTTTAAGTTGGGTCCTAAGAAAGCTCCAGGCTACGACTTAATTACGAGAGAAATTTTAATTAATCTTACACGAAAAGCCATAGTTAAACTTACCACATTGATTAACGCTGCATTTAGACTTAAGCACGTGCCTGACCTGTGGAAAGTTGCAGAAGTCATTATGATAGCTAAACCGGGAAAGCCTCGTCATGAAGCGACATCATATAGACCTATCTCCTTGCTGCCTATTATGTCAAAGCTGTTTGAAAAACTCTTACTTAAGAGAATAAAACCAATTCTAGATACTAAAAATCTGATACCAGATCATCAATTTGGCTTCAGAGAGAAACATTCAACAATTGATCAAGTCCATAGAATTGCCAGTATTATAGAGAAAACAATTGAAGAAAAAAAGGTGTGCTCCACTGTGTTTCTTGATATTGAAAAAGCGTTTGACAAAGTCTGGCATGAAGGTCTTATTTATAAAATTAGAAATATGCTACCCAAGGCGTTTGCAGATATCTTAGAGTCTTATATTACAAATAGAGCATTTAGAGTAAGACAAGAAGAAGCCTACTCTGAACTTAAACTTATAAAAGCTGGAGTTCCACAAGGAAGTGTTCTAGGTCCGGTCCTGTACCTATTATATACCTGCGATATCCCAGAACTAGAAAATAATACCATTGCCACTTTTACTGATGATACAACTATTATGGCCATAGGAGAAACGCACAGTGAGGCAGTGGAAAAAGTACAAACAGCTCTAAATAAGGTGTACAATTGGACCAAAATATGGAGAATAAAGTTGAACGAAGCAAAATCAGTACATATTGATTTTACTAATAAAACAGGAAATTATCACGCTGTTTTCATTAATGACAAACAAATTACATACGTGGATACAGCTAAATATCTAGGAATGACACTTGATGTGAAGTTACGCTGGAGGGCTCATGTCAAGACAAAAAGAAAAGAACTTGATTTAAAGTATAAAAAGTTGTATTTGTTACTGGGAAGACATTCCTCGCTATCAATACACAACAAGTTAATTTTATATAAACAAGTCCTGATGCCGGTTTGGACCTATGGAATACAGCTTTGGGGCTGTACCAAAAAAACTAATATTCAAATTATACAAAGGTTCCAAAACAAAGTACTGAGGAATATTGTGAAAGCTCCTTGGTACATCAGAAATGACGACATTCATCGGGACCTAGAAATTGAATTCGTCGACAAAATTATACCAAAATTTGCCGAAGCCCACGATAAACGGCTTCACCATCATGTTAACGTTGAAGCAATCCAGCTGCTTGACGTAACGGAGCTAGTGAGACGTTTAAAACGAACAAAGCCTTTTGAGTTGGTGTACAGTTAAATTAAATAGTGATTAGTGAAATAGTGATAGTGTAGTGTTAGTGCTGCCTGAAAGAACACATGAACAAAGTGTCTCTAAAAACTATTACCAAGAAAAACTAAGATGTGTCATTGGACAATCTCTTAGTATATAAGATAATAATTTATAAGTTTAGGTTAAATTAAAATTACTCATTAGCCAACTAAGTTAGGCTAGATTGTAATGGAATTGAGCACCACTTTGGTACTCAGTATCAGGAAAAATAAAAACAAAAAAAAAATCTATGCTACTAACTGCTCCAGTTTTAACATGGAAACTTTTGACGTGATAACGTCTTATAAATCGATGAACACCGGCTGCACGCACGAAAAAGTGTCACGTTCCGCCTGAGCCTGCGCGTGCAAGCGAGAGCGTGGAGCAAGCGATGGAGAGGCACGATCGGTCCAAGCGTAAAGCGTTGGCTTGTGACCCGCCGCTGCCCGCCGCCGCCAGTCATCGCGTGCGCGCTGTGGTTAGCGGATGTGTCGCGAGCTAGTTCTAGCAGCACGCTGTTCATCTTTATAACGTTATCACGTAAATCTATCGTCCGTAAACCGACTTTACAGACAACCAATTTTTTAACTACTGTCATGACGCTGAAGTTCTAGTAACATCGCACTTCTAAACATAATTCTTACTATCCTTACTTATAATATTATCGACCGAGCGAAGCGAAGGTCTTTGAGTTAACTAGGGCGATTTGCACTTGTCCGTCCGTCCGTCCGTCCGTCCGTCCGTCTGTCAGAGCCTTATAACTTTTGAATTACTGAACGTAATTACTTCAAATTTAGATATAATATGTAAACCGATGGCCTCCAGCCGAAAATGGCTTAAAAAGTTATAAAAATCTTTATTTCAGGGGGGCTCTCATAGAAGCGAATGCGAAGTAAAAAAAAAAATATCGCGTTACATAAAATTGTTACGTATCATTTTAAAGATAATTTTGAACTGAGTACAAAAATAATTTTTTTTTAATTTTTCCCTTAAAATTGACGAAATGGGGGGCTTTCAAAGTGGCGATTTTATACGCTCGCTTGAAGACGCTCTCTAGAAAAATCCGCTATGGATTTTCAAACTGATTTTATGTTTTTAGGTCACTTATATCCTGTACTTGAACAACAAATACTAAAATTATATGAATATTATAAAGAAACGAGATTATTTAATTTTTAATGGGCGTCAGTAATTCATATAGCATCAACATAGCTTCACAATAATGCTAATAGATGGCGCAGTCAGTAACTATTCCCATGGAACTACGAGTTAAATTCAATGTTTGATAAATAATTCAATGTTTTCACTAACGTTCCCTAACCTTTACGGGCTACCTATAAGTTAGGTGATTGATGTTTTCTGTCAACTTATTTATCACGATCCTGTACGGGACACCTAAAAGGATATTGGGACGGATGTTAGGACTTAGGATTGTATTTAGGAGCTACCTACGTTAAGAGACTCCTACTTAGGGGATGATTTAGGTATGTTTGGTGAAAACGGGCATAATAATAATGTCAGTTTTGGTTATCATGTATCGATTGATTGAATAATCATGGGATACCGTTACCGCGAGGTCTCAGTTCGGGGCGAACCACTAGTAAATGTATTAGGTATTTGTTCTTCAATCAAGCAGCAACGGAGCAACGGATCTACCTGATTTTTCGTATAGGTATGTTTGAGGACTTGGAGAGTGACATAGGCTGCCTTTTATCCCGAAAAAACAGAGAATTCCTGCATAATTTTCAAAAAGAACTTGAATGGAGAGTGAAGTAGGATACTTTTATCACGTAACGCATAATAACATTCCGAAGGATCTAAGAACCTCAAAAACGACGAAAAAAAACTGAACTCCGCACGGGTGTAGCCGCGCCACAAGGACTTATCTAAACACCATATTTTCCAATTCTTAAATTATTATTTTTTCTTCGATAAGCTCGCCGAGACAAGTAATCGACAGAAGATGTTATTATTATTATTTTTATCCTTCTTTGTGAGGCTTTAGAATCACAATCCCTTGTTGTATAGCACGAAAAATGATTGTGAATTAAACTTTCATGCCCTTGTCGTCTGATTTAAAAGGTGGTGTCACTACGTCTCAGACAAATAAAAATTTAGTCCTAAAAGACAAATCCGATCAATATAACACATTTATTATTATGTTCTTTATTACGAGTATTTTCAAATGTGGTTTTCGATTTTTCGATAAGATATATTATATTTGTTACAGTCTTACATATACCTACAGACCTATATGTATTAATTATACCTAAATCTGAAAGGGTGTTTGTTTGTCCCAGACAAGATTCGTCCTTAGTCATATTTTCTGATCTATGTAACATAATATTATAATAACATTATGTTATTCAAGTATCATTTATGTGTTCTTTGATGAGATTAGATAATAATACTTTGCAGAATCTACATTCCGAACCGGTGGTAGAGTCTCGACGTGTCGTAAGAGCCACAGATACCTATACGTCAATAAAATAGTCAGTCAAGTTATTGGTGAAAAAATAACCAATAAATTGACTATCTTCTTCTTCTTTTTATCAACCGATAGACGTCCACTGCTGGACAAAGGTCTCTTGCATGGTCTTCCACAGGCCTCGGTCTTGCGCCACCTGGATCCAGCGGCTCCCTGCGACTCGTTTGATGTCGTCGGTCCACCTAGTGGGGGGGTCTGCCAACACTGCGCTTCCCGGTGCGGGGTCGCCACTCCAACACCTTGGGACCCCAACGACCATCAGCTCTTCGAACTATGTGCCCCGCCCATTTCTACTTCAGTTTCGCGACTCGCTGAGCTATGTCGGTGACTTTGGTTCTCCTACGGATCTCCTCTAATTGACTATGACTAATAATCTATATAAATAAAAATGAATGTTGGTAAGCGTATAACTCAAGAATGGATGGACCAATTTGGTTAATTTATTTTTTTGTATGTTCCGTAAGGTCCACGGAAGGTTTTAATACTTAATAAAAAAAAAAAAAAATAGATGAGTTGGCGGTACGAAGTTCGCCATGTCAGCTAGTAATAGATAATTTTGAATTGAATTAAATTGAATTGAATATCATAAAACAAAACGAGATATTAATTCAGAGTAATAATTGTCTTGTCTTTAGTCGTAAAAATAAAAAAAGCTGTCATACCCTTGTCGTTGGATATAAAAGGTCTTGCCGCTAAGTCCCAGACAAATATCGCCCTAAAAGTCATATTTTCCGATCCGTATATTTGTTCTTCGATCGGATAACGTAGCAAGGGGCTTTGTATGGGACGTAAATACGCGCTCGGCGGTGATAAATTCGATGGTTTATCCGTGTGTGACTGTGTGTATTTAGGTGAGATCGAATCGTACATAGATTGTGGATGGCGACAGTTTTTAATTGTGTTTACATTGTTTCCTACTGTACCTCAGGAAGAGAGAATCATCCAGCCACGTCTTCATAGAGTGTCGTCCCTGTATCGCACACTAATATATATTTTTTTTTATTTCGAGATAGGCTTGCGCTTGACGACACTCAATACTGGAAAGCACTGATGAGGTCTAGGTTGGGGCGCGCTTGCTCAGAAAATGCCTATTCTCTCTTGCCTTGAAGGTACTGATATAGACTATACGTGGCCGGAAACACAGATGCTGGAAGTGCGTTCCACACGTAAGGTTGCCAACGCTAACGATGTGAATGCAAAAGTTTGTGATGATGTATGGATGGATGTTTGTTTTGAAGCCTCAATGAATAAACTGATTGGGCTGAGGAGATAGCTCATACTCATGATTAACATATGGGCTACATTTTATCCAAGAAAAGTAAAGAGTTCCCGCGGGAATCAAAAAACCCGAACTATCTAGTAATTTATATCGCTTCTACCAGGCAAAAGACTGGCTTTAAGTGTTCTCCGAGGCACCGGGGGTGACACTTAGCACTAGATCTACAGATCTCTGGCTCTGCTCAAGACTCAAGATTGAGTTAAAATGAGACACAAATATGTTTCGTCATAAATCTGTCTCGTTTTAGTTCAGTCTTGAGTCTGAGCTGTGTCAGAGTATCATCTTTAGATCTTACCCTTTATACTCAAAGCACACCGCCAATTTTCTAACTCCGGGCTAAACAAAAATTGCGAGAGCTAAAAAATGTATTGGGATTTTCTGTTAAGAAATTCTCAATTCTAGTCCGGAGTTAAGAGGTTGGTGACGTGTCACCCCCTTGCCTCGTGGAGCACGTTGTCATCGGTCCTGCACCTGACCCCTCTCCAGTGTTGGACTATGAGAGTGAGGGAATAGAGAGTGAACCTGTAATTGCGCACACACATTATGCACTATAATATCTCCCGTGCAGATAGCTAATCTGGATGGGGATTGACCGCCATGGCCGGAATCGGTCGGGAGGACATAAATTACTAAAATCGAATGAAAAATATCACCATCTGTACCAAGATTCAGATGATTTATCTCTAAGGCACGAAAAGTAACATAAATTGCCTTAGGAAGATTTTCCAAGAACTTAATTCAAAGAAAAATTTATCACACGAAAGACAGTGGGACATAAACGTCATTTATCTTTAGATACTTTTTTTGTTAAATATATTATTTGAGAAAAAATCTTAAAGAAACTCTGTTACCACGCTTAGTAGGTATAATATTAAGTCTTTATAAATTAAATTGTCGAAATACTTAGGTAAAATGTGGCATTGGAATATTGTCGATAGTATCTTACTTATTACTATAAATTCTTGTTATAAACTAGCTGATGCCCGCGACTTCGTCCCCGTGGATTTTTGAACTCTCTTGGGAACCGGGATTTTCTGGGATAAAAAGTAGCCTATGTCACCCTCCAGGTCCTTAACTATACCCATTCAAAAAGTCACGCCGATCCGTATCTGTTGTGGTGTGATAGAAGGACAAACCAATAAACAAACACACTTTCGCATTTATAATATTAGTATGAAGTATGATAGTATGATTACTAATTTTAATTTATTTTATTAAATGACAAAAATTTCTGAACGAACCAACAATGACAACCTACGTGCTTCAATTCGAGTGGACCCGAGTCTACCGTACCGAAGGGACGAACGTCAAATGTTTGACAGGAAAGTAGGTAGAACAGTTTATATGGGAAAATGAAATTGTTTTTTTTACTATCTTCCTCCCAATTTTTCCATATTTTCTCAACATTTAAACCTTCCCTGAACTACGACAAATATTTCAAAACCAAAATCAGCTAAATCGGCCCAGCCGTTCTCGAGTTTTAGCGAGACTAACGAACAGCAATTGATTCTTATATATATAGAGATATCAAAGTGTGTTTGTTTGTTGGTTTGTCCTACAATCATCACGCTGCAAGAGAGCTACGAATCGATGTGATTTTTTTCATGTGTAATGAGTATATTTGACGTGGGGAGTTTACCTGTAGTCCCAGTGGTTCAACCCATACCTGACAAAGGCTACTTTTTATCTGAAAAAATAAAGAGTTCCTGCTGGATTTAAGAAACTAAATTCACGCAGATGAATTCGCGGGCATCAGCTTGTGTATCTTTAAATCATGAGCGAATAGGCATTTTCTACGCAAGCGCGCACCATCTTAGGCTGCAACTCACTAATTATCAGGTGAGATCGCAGTCAAACTATAGTCTATTTCATATATAAAAAAAACTTGCTTAAAACGCACTTAATGCTGAAAACTCTATCTGAAAAGCGTGCCCGGGATCGAACCTCGGACCTCCCCAAAGATGATGCTAAACCACTTCACACACTTGAACACGCCGAAACATAACCACTAACCTATCACTGCCACAGTTAGATGCATCATATCACTATCATACTTCATACTAAATCCACGCGGATGAATAGCTAGCAATATTATAAACTCCATAACAGGGTATTGTAATCTCTCATATTATACATATTGTGGTATTTATTAACGTACTGGTATCCCTTTGTCAACATTTCTGGAACACATGACACTAAATACAGGAACGCGCAATGGACTCGGATTTCCGGATGTCCTTTTTGGAATCAGCATCATCAAATCATCGAAATTCAAAGGCCATTAGTACTTCTAATGGCATTAATTATCATCGATAGGAATTGTATTGTAATAACCTGTACAACAACTTACAGCTTTATTTTATTAGAATTAAACGATTTATTGTAGAAAAAATTTAATACAAAATGGTATCTAACTCTACGAAGGAAGGAGTTTGGTCGCCATTTTATAAGTCAAGACGTGGTCAAGACTAGTGACAACTCCGCAGGATAGAGCAATAAAATTTCTGTCTGTAAATATTGCGATTTAAAGCTTAGGCGACGTTTTCGCATAGGCGTGGCGTTGCGCTTCGCGCGGCGCGTCGAGTCGCGTGAGCGGTCGCGCGATATGGCCAAGGTATGAGGGCGAGCGAGAGCGAGCGAGCGACGCGCCGCGCGACGCGCAACGCCACGCCTATAGTCCAGTAAAAAGTTAAATGAAACCATGATCTGACCAGTTTTGGCGCAATGAGTAAAAATGTGTTCATTAATACTTAAATAAAGATATTATGAAAGGAATTTTGATTTAAATTTAGGGGAAAGGGATGAAAAAAATAAAAAAGGGGTTGAAAAATGCCTTTTTTTTAAATAACTTAATAACGGTAGGAAATAGAAAAAAAAGTTTCAAGTAAAAGTTGTAGAGAAAAAAATTCTACACAAAAAAGTTCCTTTTCATTTTTTTGTTATCTGCTTTAGTTTAGCTGCAAAAAATAAAAATTAAATTTGCTTTGTAATTAATTATAAAGATGTATAAAGGCGGGAAACATAGTGCCTATCTCAATTAATTAAGTTTTGAATAACGGTAGTACAGTCAAATTATTAAGGTATTTTTTCGAAATAGAAGATACTTCCGAACATTATCCAACAGTTTTCAAAATCGGTCATCGTAGCTATTAAAACTCTAACCTGCGTGATGTCAGATTTCAGATTGAAACTTTTTCGCTTTCTATATTAAAAAGTTAGACTTTAGACTGTTTGACTTTAATTTGTTTTTAACCAATTTTAAAAAAAGAGGAGGTTCTCAATTCGCTCGCTGAGTCTTCTATTGCAAACTTCAAAAATCTAGATACTCTGATACAAAAATATAGGCCAATTATTTATACCTTTCATCCCATTGTTTATGACAATGGAGATTGGGAAATAATTTGTTAGATAACAATTGAATAACATTTTGAAAAATGGTGGTTAAACTTTTGTTTCTCCAGGGCTCGATTCTTTCAAGTGTTAAGAAGATACTAGAAGTTTTTCAAATTTTTAAAATCACATCTTATGTTATAAAAAAAATATTTTTATTGCTGAACTCTCTTTAGCGGGGGCGCGCGCATGCTGTAACAGCCGCGCGGAGCCCTATTTTCAACGTGAAATTAAAATTATAAATAATGGAGATAGAATCCCGGGACTTGGGACTTTTTTATTGGAAATTTCCTCCTCTTAACGAGCTTTTTTCAAAATTGCTTAAATGTCAATATTTTTCGAGTTATTAACAAAAAATCGGCCAAGTGCGAGTCGGGCCTCGCTCTTTTAGGGTTCCGTTAAAAAAATTAAATTAAAATATTTTCATGTACCCATGGAAACATTTTAATTTAATTTTTTTAATTTAATTTAATTTTTATTATTTGTTGTTATAGCGGCAATAGAAATACATAATATGTGAAAATTTCATCTGTTTATCTATTAAGGTTTACGAGATACAGCCCGCTGACAGACGGACGGACGGACGGACGGACGGACGGACGGACGGACGGACGGACAGCGTAGGCTTAGTATTAGGGTCCCGTTGGTACCCTTTGGGTACGGAACCCTAAAAACGAAATATCATTTTTTTTTATTTTTTTTATTATAACATATTTTTTATTATGACATTTTGACTTTATACAGTATACTACATTAAACCAATTTTTTATTAAATCATTTTTTTTCATCTTATTTTGTTAATAACAATTGCAATTTTTTACCTGCACCAAAATCCTTCAAAAACATTTTTCTAGAGGTGATTCCGACTCGAATGAGCCATCGCTCATATTTTTAGGACCTTTATCTCTATTTTTCACGTTTTTGAACTTGTTGACTAGACTAATACGTAGGTATGTATTTACGAATTCAAATAAATATTGACGAATTTCAAAACATAACATTGACATAACATTTGACGACCTCCCTGGCTCAGTGGTGAGCTGTGTTGTCTTATAACTGGGAGGTCTCGGGTTCGATTCCCGGCGGGGTCAATTTTGGAATTTATAATTTCTGAATTGTCTCTGGTCTGGTCTGGCGGGAGGCTTTGGCCGTGGCTAGTTACCACCCTACTGTCAAAGACGTGCCGCCAAGCGATTTAGCGTTCCGGCACGATGGCGTGTAGAAACCAATTAGGGGTATGGGTTGAATATTCACTGCCATACCCCTTCGAAGTTAGCCCGCTACCATCTTAGACTGCATCGTCACTTACCATCAGGTGAGATCGCAGTCAAGGACTAGCTTGTCATCGAATAAAAAAAACACTTCGGCGATGAAACTTGACAACATAATAGTGCTGTCAATAAAGAGAACAATTAGTTCAGTTTCTACACTTTTTTGCCAAGTTGTATGAAATTAAAAATCACATCAGTGTGAATTTGCAGTACGCAGGAGGCGTAATATAAAATAAAGAGAACAATTAGTTCAGTTTCTACACTTTTTTGCCAAGTTGTACGAAATTAAAAATCACAGCAGTGTGAATTTGCAGTACGCATGAGGCGTAATATAAAATTCGATCCGTAGTCAACCCAAGTCAGTTGACTTGGGTTGACTACGGATAGAAAAATACCTGAAAAATACGGAGGTATGACAAAATACGAATTTCATACCATATCAAAATACTTTAAGTATATGAGACGTGTCCATGCTTAAAACTAAGTATACAAAAGTCATGCGTTTCATCAAACTATTGTCAGGTTTTGTGCTGTGCAACTCAATCATATTTTTGTATCAGAGTATCTAGATTTTTGAAGTTTGCAATAGAAGACTCAGCGAGCGAGCCCCACACAAATGAAGTTTGATTCTTATTTGATTATGTTATCGAATTCTGTTTGTAACTCTGGAAACTAGTATGTTTGTAGTTTTATTTGTAAAGTATAATAAATGGCCAATTGCGTGTCGGGCCACGCGCAGTGTAGGGTTCCGTAGTTGCCAGTCACAATATTATGCGTATAATTTTAGGCCTATATTGTACACACTTCTAAGTAGAAGTGTGTAAAATATAGGCCTAAAATTAGGCCGATCACTGCCGCTATAATCTATACTAAAAAATACTTTTTAAAAAACCGACTTCAGACGCCCGCGCCACTACAAAGTATATAATTTATTGTTGTTATTGTAAAAAGCGCTCGACCGATTTCGATAAAATTTAAATGGGACCACCTGGGAATACCCTTTGAAACAAAAAAAAGAATTTTGCAAATCGGTTCAGGTGTCTTCGAGTAATCGGTGAACATACACAAAAAAAAGGATTCCGACGAATTGAGAACCTCCTCCTTTTTTTAAATTGGTTAAAAACAAATTAAAGTCAAACAGTCTAAAGTCTAACTTTTTAATATAGAAAGCGAAAAAGTTTCAATCTGAAATCTGACATCACGCAGGTTAGAGTTTTAATAGCTACGATGACCGATTTTGAAAACTGTTGGATGATGTTCGGAAGTATCTTCTATTTCAAAAAAATCGGCCAAGTGCGAGTCGGGCCTCGCTCTTTTAGGGTTCCGTTAAAAAAAATACATAAAAATATTTCCATGTACCCATGGAAATATTTTATTTAATTTTTTTAATTTAATTTAATTTAATTTTTATTATTTGTTGTTGTAGCGGCAATAGAAATACACAATCTGTGAAAATTTCAACTGTCTACCTATTACGGTTACCGAGATACAGCCCGCTGACAGACGGACGGACGGACGGACGGACGGACAGCGTAGGCTTAGTAATAGGGTCCCGTTGGTACTCTTTGGGTACGGAACCCTAAAAATACCTTATTAATTTGACTGTACTACCGTTATTCAAAGCTTAATTAATTGAGATAGGCAGTAGGCACTATGTTTCCCGCCTTTATACATCTTTATAATTAATTACAAAGCAAATTTAATTTTTATTTTTTGCAGCTAAACTAAAGCAGATAACAAAAAAAATCGGCCAAGTGCGAGTCGGGCCTCGCTCTTTTAGGGTTCCGTTAAAAAAAAATTAAATAAAAATATTTCCATGTACCCATGGAAATATTTTAATTTAATTTTTTTAATTTAATTTAATTTTTATTATTTGCTGTTATAGCGGCAATAGAAATACATAATAAATGTGAAAATTTCATCTGTCTATCTATTACGGTTTACGAGATACAGCCCGCTAACAGACGGACGGACGGACGGACGGACGGACGGACGGACGGATGGACGGACGGACAGCGTAGGCTTAGTAATAGGGTCCCGTTCGTACCCTTTGGGTACGGAACCCTAAAAATGAAGTGGAACTTTTTTGTGTAAAATTTTTTTCTCTACTACTTTTACTTGAAACTGTTTTTTCTTTTTCCTACCGTTATTAAGTTATTTAAAAAAAAGGCATTTTTCAACCCTTTTTTTATTTTTTTCATCCCTTTCCCCTAAATTTAAATCAAAATTTCTTTTATAATATCATTATTTAAGTATTAATGAACACGTTTTTACTCATTGCGCCAAAGCTGGTCAGATCATGGTTTCATTTAACTTTTTACTGGACTACTATGCGAAAACGTGGCCATAGGCTTTAAGGTGGAAGACACAGTTCTGCCCGCGAAATTCAAATTTAATTTGGTTTTTCGCAATTTGTAAACTAATACGACAAAGTAGGCTTAGGGCATTCTAATTGCGATAATGGCAGTATCATCTTCACAGGTTTATATAAAAATCTTTACTTGAAAGTGTCCAGTTTAAGAAATTAATCAAAATATCGACTAATTTGTGAGTAACTCACGTCCGACTCAGTATTTTGATTAATTTCTTAAACTAGTCACTTTCAAGTAAAGATTTTTATGTAAACCTGTTAAAATAATAATTCTACTGGCGCAATTAGAATGCCATTAGCCTAGTTTGTCGTATTAGTTTACAAATTGCGAAAAACCAAATTAAATTTGAATTTCGCGGGCAGACTCGTATAATCATCCTTAAATGGCAATAATTACAGGCAAGAATTTTATTGCTTTCACAGGCATTTTCTAAAAAGTCGTTATATTTTTGCGCAAAAAATAATTATCTGCGTGCAATATCGTAACATAATAATGCTAGTGGCGTACGCTTTACCACAGTTTTTGGCGCATAAAAGGTTACAACCGAACGCGTCATAAACCGTTATGGTCGGACCGATAAGTTGCTTTGATAGTTGCTGACTGGGAAATGGGAATGCATGGGAAAAGGGAATTTTGGCGGTTTTCGGATCGACCTTTAAAGCTATACGTAATAAACCTGCAATTCAAATTAAATTCAAAATTATTTATTTCACGTAGGCCAACCTGTGGCTCTTATGACAGGTCCTGAACCTACCACCGGTTCGGAAAAGCGGATTCTGCTGAGAAGAGTCGGCAAAAAACTCAGCAGTTGCTCTTTTCAAAATAATCATTTTACAATATTAATAAGTAGATATTAATTTGTAAAAAGTTTTTACTTTTTATACTGTCTTGTGGGCAGCTGGATGCCAAGCTGATTTAACCCATGCATCTTTGTTAGAATAGAATGTTTCCACAATGAGGGGAAGTTCCAAGAAAAAAAAAATCGTCATAATATGATGAACCCGAACGAATTGCATGTTTATTAGCATTATTATGTTACGATTTTGTACGTAGATAATTATATTTTACGTAAAAATGTTACGGCTTTTTAGACAATGCCTTCTAAACAATGTTTAAATCGTCTAATATAGACGTCAAAGCCAAAGCCTCTCTATACTAAGAGTAACTTTTCAAGCTTAGGTTTACTGTGCGTAAACGATAGACATGTCATTTTACAACTTACGAAATTTGTAAAATAACAACGGTAAACTAATTACAAGAGTGCTTACACTAATAAAGTGTAAGCTAATTACGCAAGCTACTTACTTGAGTAAAAGTTACAGGTATCTATACATATAATAAAACAGAAACGAAACCAATTCTGTACATGAAATAGATTCAAAAAAGGGTTTTTGCTTTTAATTGTGTTCAAGATACAGATATCAAAACAGAAGCTAAATTTTTTTTGTCTGTTTGTCTGTCTGTTTGTTTGTCCTTCTTTCATGTAAAAACTACCGCACAGATTTCTACAAAATTTTATACCGTGGTAGCTTATTACTCGGGTCAACATCTAGGCTACTTTTTATCCCGGAAAATCAAGGAGTTCCCGAGGGACTTTAAAAACTAAATCCATGCGGACAAAGTCGCGGGCATCAGCTAGTAAACTAATAAGTTATAAGCTGTTTTACTGCGATTATATCTGTATCTTTCTAAAACGAAATTTTCTTCGAAGAGTGTACTTATGGAAATACAGTCTTGTGACATCACACGCTACTGACGTGACATGACGTGCGCTCTCTTTATCTAACAGGAAACTTTGGCTCTATATTTCCGGGACTATTTAAGATATTTAAAAAAGAAAAAAGCCGGCCAAGTGCGAGTCGGACTCGCGCACCGAGGGTTCCATACTCCAAAAGTAAAAGAAAAACGATAATATTATATTAATTTGCTTATTTATCGTTTACTTTGTTTGTAGAGGTTTATTGTTAATATAAAAAACTATGCTAGTTAGAGCGTTGATTTTATTTTTCCTGTAAAATATACATAAACCTCTATTGACCATAATTATTTCAGATTTTTCGATTGGTAAACTTCGGAGATAAGGGGGGGGGGAACGGTATTTTTTTCGACATTTTGGCCGATTAATCAGAAACTATTATATCTAGAAATAAATAAAAAACTGTTAGAATGCACAAGTTAAGGGCTTTCATATGATACCCCACTCGGTATAGTTATCTTACTTTGAAAATTCAAACCCCCGATTTTCCCCCTTTTTTAATCAAACTAAAATAATTTTCGCGTTGCTTTTATTTTTCCTGTAAAATATACATAAACTTCTATTGACCATAATTATTTCAGATTTTTCGATTGGTAAACTTCGGAGATAAGGGGGGGGAACGGTATTTTTTTCGACATTTTGGCCGATTACTCAAAAACTATTATATATAGAAATAAATAAAAAACTGTTTTAGAATGCACAAGTGAAGGCCTTTCATATGATACCCCACTTGGTATAGTTATCTTACTTTGAAATTTCAAACCCCCGATTTTCCCCCTTTTTTATTAAAACTAAAAATAATTTTCGATGTTTCTTTATTCCAATGATTTTGGGCCACTATTATACACAACTATGCCAAATTTCATGTCGATAGCTTTAATAGTTACTGAAATAATCGACTGTGACAGACGGACGGACAGACGGACGGAGAAAGTCTCACCATAAGGGTTCCATTTTTACCATTTTGGTATGGAACCCTAAAAAGCATTGTGCTATAATAGTCGACCGAGCGAAGCGAAGGTCTTTGAGTCTACTTGAGTGAATTTGCACTTGTCCGTCCGTCCGTCCGTCCGTCCGTCCGTCCGTCTGTCAGAGCCTTATAACTTCTGAATTACTGAACGAAATTACTTCAATTTTAGATATAATATGTAAACCGATGGCCTCCAGCCGAAAATGGCTTAAAAAGTTATAAAAATCTTTATTTCAGGGGGGCTCTCATAGAAGCGAATGCGAAGAAAAAAAAAAAATTTTGCGTTTCATAGGTTTACAGTACCTCATTTTAAAGATAATTTGGAACAGAGTACAAAAGTATTTTCTTTTAAATTTTTTTCCTAAAATTGACGAAATGGGGGGCTTTCAAAGTGGAGATTATATTTGACCTCAGAACGGAATAACCATTGAAAGCTGGGGCTTGAAAGTTTTACAATTTTAGCGTAATATCATGTACTTGAACAACAAATACTAAAATTAGATAAATGTAATAAGGAAACTAAATTATTTAACTTTTAATGAGCAGCAACAACAGAACTTCACAATAATGTCAATAGATGGCGCTCTCATCTCATATAGCAAATGCAGCTATATGTAACATATATTCAATTAAAATTATTATTTAGTCATTTAGCAAACATCAATAAAACTTCACATTGCAGTTTGTTTTTACATATTTCTGATCGTGTCAATAGTTGACGCTGTGTACAAGTAATTTAATTTGAATGTTCCAAAAAACTATACCTAAGTTTGATTGAGGCCTTGAGGATTTCACTATAACAGTTCCCTAACCTTTACGGGCTACCTATGTTAAGTTAGTTGACACTTTCTGTCAACTTTGTTATTACGAACCTCTACGGGACAACTAAAGGTGAAAATGACATTGGGATGTTAGAATTGTATTTAGGGGCTACCTATGTAAAGAGACTTCTACAAATGGGATGATTTAGGTATGGTTGGTGAAAACGGGCATAATAATAATGTCAATTTTGATCGTCAATTATGGGAAACCGTTACCGCGAGGTCTCAGTTCGGGGCGAACCACTAGTTATTTATTCAACAAGATAGCAAATTTTTTTTTGTTTTTTTTTTATTTCATGGTCTTTACTCTGCTGCTCTGCTGTCAAACCTAGTGTCAACCGCATAGTGGAATTGAATGGAATAATAATTAATATTAGTTGAATTTGTAATGACAACGAACAAACAAAAAAAAAATTCGTCTGGTGTTGTGGGACACAAGATAGGAACGAAGTTATTATTATAAAAATATTAATTTCAATTTCTATTCGAGGTATAAAGAAAATAATTATTCGGGTAGGTATACATTTTTTATCATGATTTTTTTATCGATAAAAATCAAAATGACCCCAGGGAAGCCTAAATATCGATTTTATAAAATATTAAAATTACAATAATAATTTTATAAAATAAAAAATGAAAATAGGATTGCGCGCCCCCGGCCCCGGGTGGGCTCGAACCACCAGTTTTTCGGTTGGCGGCCACGCGCGGACCAATTGAGCCACGGGAGCGATGCACAACTTGTTGAAATTATTAGATATATACTAGCTGATGCCCGCGACTTCGTCCGCGTGGATTTAGTTTTTAAAATCCCTCGTGAACACTTTGATTTTCCGGGATAAAAAGTAGCCTATGTTACTCTACAGGTCCTCAACTATAGTACCCATGCAAAAAATCATGTCGATCCGTGGCTCTGTTGTGGCATGATTGAAGGACAAACCAACAAACAAACACACTTTCGCATTTATCATATTAGTACTTATGATTAGAATATTAAATTGCATAGGAAAACACTGTAACATTACGTCCATACGATGTATTACATCCATACCTACTATGTAGTATGTAAGTAGGTATAATGATCGTTTGGCAAAATCTGAAGCCTTTGGAGTAGTTTGACTTTGACAAAATAGGGCTATCTACGATGGCTATATACGATAAAGTACGCTTGCCAGCTTAAGATGAGCCGTACATTCAAAGTATCCTGTAGATTCCGGGGTTCAAGTTATTTGGAACTTATACTGAAGATTGTGATGTCTATAATTTCTGAACTACTAAATTGACGACCTTGAAATAATTACAGGACAATCTCTAAAGTACCCGCTTTCTAACAAAAAAAAATGAATAAATTCGGAATACGCCTTAATGAATTACAGCTAAATACACATTTTGACTTTCATCCCCTCTCCCAAGGTAACCGTGCTGAATTTCGGGATATAAAGTATCCTATATTATACCTCGTAGTATGAACTTAAATCATGCCAAGTTTTATTTAAATCTGTCCAGTAGTTTCGGCGTGATGCGCGGCCAAGATACAGACAGACAGACAGACAGACAAAAAATAAAAAAAAATCGTTTTGGCTTCAGTATCGATTATAGAGTGTCCTCAAACAAAAATTTTCAAAATATCTTCAATGTACAGAATTGGACCTGTTACATTACTTGTTTTATTATATTATAGATAGAAAGATAGATAGATAGAAGATATTTTTAGGCCATCAAAAAGTGTCCAAAGTGTCGGTCCAACTTTTGGTCTTAATTTCCGTCTAGCCCCCTTTCGCAACGCGCCATAAGGACCTTCGTTCCAATTATAATAAAAGAGATTTTTAAACCCAATACTACATACATAAAACAGCGAAATAAAAGGTAAAAAGTGAACGACAAATTGGCTATTGTCACACACCGTTACCTTCCCAGGAAAACTTGTAACAGCGTAAATCGGTATTTCGGATTTCTATCAGGCGGCAAACGAATCGAGAGTTATTTCGCTTGCTCTTCGCCAAAAAAACTCTTTTTTCCATTCCATTTCATTTTCACTGAATTCCTTATACACGCGAATACGAATTTGGAGCATTGTTTTGATGAGATTCTTGTGCAAAATAAAATCAATTTACGTTGTTTTAAAAGCTTCATTATTTAAACAGATTTTAAGCTATGGCATAGCTTTTATCGCGGGCTTTGAACTAGGACAAACAGTTTGAGCGCGGCGACCGAATCAAGAAATTCCGTAACGAAAAAAAACCTATCACCGTCGTTCAGTAAGCGTTCAACATTTTAGAGGTTCTCAAGTAGCTCTATTTGGCGCAGTGAGCGAGCGGCCGCTTTCTTTACCGTATGGTGTATGATGTCGCAAGTTCAAATCTCACTCGCGAAGTAGTGAACAGTTCGCTTTTCTTAATTGTTTGTTTTTTAATTTTTTTTTGCAAAATAAAAATTATGCTAAAAAAATATTGCATAAATATTATAATTGCATAAGTTGATAAAAAATGCTATGCAATAGCTTTCCCGCGGCAGTCCCCGAGTGCCACTTAATTTTTAGTATACTGAGCTTTATTGGCATCGAACTTTAACGGTTAGAACAGAAGTTTCTAGCAAAGATCCGGCCCAAACGTGAGTGTCATGCTATTATTTTCTGGTACACTCACTGGTACGTTTTTGATGGTTGTTGTGATAAATTATGTTAATTAATCCTACTAATATTATAAAGGCGAAAGTTTGTGTGTATGTTTGTTCCTCTTTTACGCAAAAACTACTCGATGGATTTGGCTGAAATTTGGAATGGAGATAGATTATACCCTGGAATAACACATAGGCTACAAATTATCCCGGAAAAATCCAAGGTTCCCGCGGGATTTTGAAAAACCACTGATAGATGGCGCTGATTGTACTTAAATCACGCTTACATTATCCGCAGCATCGAGAATAAGTAAAAAATTCCAATTCGACAATCAAGTAGGATAAACACAGTTATTGAAGTTTCTCATTAGCAATAGAAAATTTCTTAGGGATTAGGGATGGATTACGAAATAAATAATACAAATAGTACAAGGTATCGATTAGTCCAGGCATAGTGAGTACATTGCTAGATATTTGACCGAGCGAAGCGAGGTCTCTGAGTCTACTAGAGTGAATTTGCACTTGTCCGTCCGTCCGTCCGTCCGTCCGTCCGTCCGTCCGTCCGTCCGTCCGTCTGTCAGAGCCTTATAACTTTTGAATTACTGAACGAAATTACTTCAAATTTAGATATAATATGTAAACTGATAGCCTTCAGCCGAATATTGGATAAAAAATTATAAAAACCTTTATTTCAGGGGGGCTCTCATAGAAGTGAATGCGAAGTAAAAAAAAAAATATCGCGTTACATAAAATTGTTACGTATCATTTTAAAGATAATTTTGAACCGAGTAATTTTTTAATTAAAAAGAGTTTTTTTTAATTTTTCCCTTAAAATTGACGAAATGGGGGGCTTTCAAAGTGGCGATTTTATACGCTCGCTTGAAGACGCTCTCTAGGAAAATCCGCTATGGATTTTCAAACTGATTTTATTTTTTTAGGTCACTTATATCCTGTACTTGAACAACAAATACTAAAATTATATGAATATTATAAAGAAACGAGATTATTTAATTTTTAATGGGCATCAGTAATTCATATAGCATCAACATAGCTTCACAATAATGCTAATAGATGGCGCAGTCAGTAACTATTCCCATGGAACTACGAGTTACGACTACGACCTATCCCAAAAACAGTTTTGCGTCGACCATTATTATTTAGTTACTTATTATAATACAATAATTGTATTGTAATTTTTTTTGTACCATATTATTCAATTAAAATTATTTTTTAGTTAAATTTTAGTTAAATATTGTATATTTTCTATTCGCGTCGATAGATGACGATTTGTACAGATGCCCGTAACCCGGTTTCACTCGTTAGTACCTACATAATAATTCAATGTTTTCACTAACGTTCCCTAACCTTTACGGGCTACCTATAAGTTAGGTGATTGATGTTTTCTGTCAACTTATTTATCACGATCCTGTACGGGACACCTAAAAGGATATTGGGACGGATGTTAGGACTTAGGATTGTATTTAGGAGCTACCTACGTTAAGAGACTCCTACTTAGGGGATGATTTAGGTATGTTTGGTGAAAACGGGCATAATAATAATGTCAGTTTTGGTTATCATGTATCGATTGAATGAATAATCATGGGATACCGTTACCGCGAGGTCTCAGTTCGGGGCGAACCACTAGTATAATGACTGGTCATGTGTACTGTGTAGATCCTATTAATTATTAATTTAATATTTAATTTAATTATATAATTATAATATTATAAATGCGAAAGTTTGTGAGGATGGATGTTTGGATGGATGGATGGATGGATGGATGTTTGTTACTCTTTAACGCGAAAACGAATGAACCGATTTTGCTGAAATTTGGCACAGACATAGAATATAGTCTGGAATAGCACATAAGCTACTTTTTATCCCGGAAAAGCAAACAGTTCCTGCGGGATAGCATCGCTATTTTTTACGCATTTGTCCTTCAAAATACGCGCAATGGAGTTTTAGATTAACGTGATTTTATTTGCACAGGTAAAGTTAATAGCCTGAAAAATGACAAAGGCTACTTTTTATCTCAGGAAAACAAACGGTTCCTGCGGGATATTAGTATACTACTTTTCACACATTAATCCTTCAATTATGCGCCAACGAAGTTACAGATTGACGTGGTTTTTTTGATATACATAGTTGAGGACCTGAAAAGTGAAAAGGCTACTTTTTATCCCGGGAAAACAAACAGTTCCCGCGGGATATTCGTATGTTACTTTTCACATACTTATCCTTCAATTATGCGCCAACGGAGTTTTAGATTGAAGTTTTAGATTATTTTTTAGCACAGGTAAAGTTAAGGGCCTGAAAAGTGACAAAGACTACTTTTTATCCCTGGAAAACAAACGGTTCCTGCGGGATATTAGTATGCTTCTTTTACATATTTATCCTTCTATTATGGATATATGTATGTATGTATGTATGTATGTATGTGTGTATGTAGGTATGTATGTATGTGTGTATGTATGTATGTATGCTTGCATGCATGCATGTATATATATATATGTGTGTGTATGCATGTATTTATGTATGTTTGTATCCTCCTCCTACTAACAATAAATACATTAACTATATCCTATCCTACCAATTATTACTCATATTATCGAACTAATATGTTATATCGAAATAGTATGCTTGTATAGCTGTCGTATACGGATGGATGGATGTATGTTCTCTGAGATAGGGGGTGAACTATTTTGACTGTTATACTCAATAACTTCGTTAATATTGAACTAATTTTTATTATTACTTTAACCAACTTCAAAAAAGGAGGAGGATCTCAATTCAACGGAATCTTTTTTTATGTATGTTCACTGATTACTCGAAGACGCCTGGACCGATTTGGAAAATTCTTTTTTGTTTCAAAGGGTATACTTACTTAAAATATTTCCATGGGTACATGGAAATATTTTAATTTTATTTTATTTTTTTAATTTAATTTTATTTTTATCGACCGAGCGAAGCGAAGGTCTTTGAGTCTACTTGAGTGAATTTGCACTTGTCCGTCCGTCCGTCCGTCCGTCCGTCCGTCCGTCTGTCAGAGCCTTATAACTTCTGAATTACTGAACGAAATTACTTCAATTTTAGATATAATATGTAAACCGATGGCCTCCAGCCGAAAATGGCTTAAAAAGTTATAAAAATCTTTATTTCAGGGGGGCTCTCATAGAAGCGAATGCGAAGAAAAAAAAAAATTTTGCGTTTCATAGGTTTACAGTACCTCATTTTAAAGATAATTTGGAACAGAGTACAAAAGTATTTTTTTTTAAATTTTTTTCCTAAAATTGACGAAATGGGGGGCTTTCAAAGTGGAGATTATATTTGACCTCAGAACGGAATAACCATTGAAAGCTGGGGCTTGAAAGTTTTACAATTTTAGCGTAATATCATGTACTTGAACAACAAATACTAAAATTAGATAAATGTAATAAGGAAACTAAATTATTTAACTTTTAATGAGCAGCAACAACAGAACTTCACAATAATGTCAATAGATGGCGCTCTCATCTCATATAGCAAATGCAGCTATATGTAACATATATTCAATTAAAATTATTATTTAGTCATTTAGCAAACATCAATAAAACTTCACGTTGCAGTTTGTTTTTACATATTTCTGATCGTGTCAATAGTTGACGCTGTGTACAAGTAATTTAATTTGAATGTTCCAAAAAACTATACCTAAGTTTGATTGAGGCCTTGAGGATTTCACTATAACAGTTCCCTAACCTTTACGGGCTACCTATGTTAAGTTAGTTGACACTTTCTGTCAACTTTGTTATTACGAACCTCTACGGGACAACTAAAGGTGAAAATGACATTGGGATGTTAGAATTGTATTTAGGGGCTACCTATGTAAAGAGACTTCTACAAATGGGATGATTTAGGTATGGTTGGTGAAAACGGGCATAATAATAATGTCAATTTTGATCGTCAATTATGGGAAACCGTTACCGCGAGGTCTCAGTTCGGGGCGAACCACTAGTTATTTGTTGTTATAGCGGCAATAGAAATACAAAATATGTGAAAATTTCAACTGTCTTTCTATTACGGTTTACGAGATACAGGCCGCTGACAGACGGACGGACGGACAGCGGAGGCTTAGTAATAGGGTCCTGTTGGCACCCTTTGGGTACGGAACCCTAAAAACCACGTTGACTATATACACTTACACTTTATATGGTGAAATATTATAACTGCGAAAGTGCGTTGGTTTGTCCTTCAATCACGCCCCAACAGAGCTACGGATCGACGTGATTTTTTGCAGTGTACCTATAGTTGAGGGAGTGACAGGCTACCTTTTTATCCCGCAAAGTCAGAGTTCCCAAGGCATTTTAAAGACTAAGTTCACGCAGACGAAGTCGCGGGCATCAGCTAGTATATAATAATTGTGATAAATTATAGTCGGTATGCATTTTTGGAACTTCTCTCATTGTGGAAACACTGCATATATAGCATAGTATATTTATTGTATTGTAAACTTAAACTTGTAAAAATAGAACCAGCAAGAGTTTCTTGCTACGCCTAAGCGGTGGCGGTAAGAATTTAAGAACAACAGACAGTGAGTTTGATTCCCGGCAGGGGCAATTTGGAAGTTAATAACTTCTGAATTTTGTTTCTTCTGATCTGATCTTTGGTGGAAAAGGAATAAGGGTAGGTATAGGTCTAACACCGTCTCAATTTTAATTTGACTGTATCGTCACTTACCATCAGGTGAAATCGCAGTCAAAAGTTATTCAATTTGTTCCTACTGTGCCCATTCCCTTAAAGGGTTTCCACACAGCTCCTCTATTCAAAATTATTAAACTAGTGGTTCGCCCCGAACTGAGACCTCGCGGTATCCCATAATTCCCATAAGGTAGTTTTAACTATATTATATTGTAATTAAAACGCGACGAATCTGATGACGTCAATCATCATCTGCTTTCGTGGATGGGATGCATATTTACAATATTAAAGACAGCGCCATCTAGTAACAGTATAGTGAAGTTTTGTTAAAAACATTGATGCCCATTAAAACTCAAACAATTTCGTTTCTTTATAATATTTATCTAATCTTAGTATTTGTTGTTCAAGTACAGAATATAACTCAAATTATGTGTAAGTTTCAAGTTTTAAAACAAAGTGGTTTTAGAAATCTAGCCTCGAATACAATCTCCACTTTGAAAGCCCCCATTTCGTATGGGAGCCCGCCTGAAATAAAGATTTTTATTATTTTTTTAAGCCATTTTCGGCTGGAGGCCATCGGTTTACATATCATATCTAAAATTGAAGTAATTACGTTCAGTAATTCAGAAGTTATAAGGCTGTGACAGACGGACGGACGGACAAGTGCAAATCGCTCTAGTAAACTCAGAGACCTTCGCTTCGCTCGGTCGATTAAATTGAAAGTTCAATCACAACCCTCAGTTTATTTAAAGCTACGACTGTCACTTTTAAATTAAAATTCAAAACTTCGCCAAAGTTAAACACAGTTTCATCATGGGAATCCAAACAAGGGGATGCAATAAATGTTTGCATGAAATTATCCACAGAGTTCATCGAGCTTCTACTCGTTTCATTTAATTTACAAACAAGGCATATCAATTTTCATCGGCGATTTTATTCACCCATTGAAATTGGTTAGAAAATTTATTGGGACCTATCCTTATTGAATAGATTTAAGTAAATTATTTCAAAATATAAGAGAACTCGGTGCGTACGTTAGTGATATCTTGGCAATTACAAACTTGACATTGACGTTTGGGCAATCTGCTTTTTATTAGACATCTTTCGTTTTAGTTACTCCGTTCAGAATCAGAAGAAGATAAGATAAAAGGAACGCGATGCACGCAAAAGTACATAAAAACGCTAAAGGCAAATAAAAACGCGCGATCGCTACCTCTAAAAGTAGCCGGTGTGCCCTCTCCCTAAGTTGTCGTTTTAATTTTTAATTTTTAGGGTTCCGTACCCAAAGTGTGCCGACGGGGCCCTATTTATTAGCCTCTGCTGTCCGTCTGCCCGTCCGTCCATCTGTCAGCGGGCTGTATCTCGTAAATCGTAATAGGTAGACTATTGAAATTTTCACATATTGTCTTCCTATTGCCGCTATAACAATAAATAATAAAAATTAAATTAAATTAAAAAATAGAGGTGGCTCCCATACATGGCAAAGGAGTCGAAATAAAATTTTATTTTTTTACCCTGGCATGTGGGGTGTCGTTGTCTAGAGCTCATTAAGTGGAGTTCGAATATATATTAATTTATTATTTTTTAGCTACAAAAATGAAGAAATGAGAGGCTGTCAAAGTTGTCGGTTTTAGACCTATTTTGTTAGGGGGTCTATCTCAAAAACTAAACTAGTTAGGAATTTGAATTTTTGGTATATTATGTACTATATAGTTTATTTAAACAACAAATACTGAAAATACCGATTTATAATGCGGTTTGTAAGTTGTGACCAAAACAAACGAGCATTTTTTCCCCATATGCTAATTTAGTACTTTCTAGGAACTAAATATGTATCGATATCTAAATATGTATCGTTTTAAAAAAAATATTTTGTCATATGTACAGAACCCTAAAAGAGCGAGACACGACTCGCACTTGGCTGATTTTTCTTATTTTTGTAATAAATCAAAATTAAAACTTTTAAAAGAACTGTGCATGAAATATTTAGATAAAAAAAATTACAAAATTTGTTAATTACCAACAAATTCGTAACATTAACATTTCTAAGTGGTTTCGATTCTCGATGTGCTTGTAGACTACCAAGTTACGTCGGTGCTATGATACGTTCACTTAGAAAGGATCTAAGAAAATTAGTACCTAATGCTCTGAACGAGTTCTTATATTACGTTATTAACGTTGTTGCCACACTGAAGAACTTCTATTTTCCAACCTTAAGCAGTTTCGATTTAGTTACAAAATTGAACGAAGCCACGGACTGCGCGAAACTCATTACAGTATAATTAAATCTAAAGATTAAACTTTCCGAGTAAATACTTATAAAAGTATTCAGTATTAAAACTTTACTCGTCTTCCTTTTACTAAACCTTTCTAAAGTTTCTCGAATGGAGGTTTTACCTTCTACTAGCTGATGCCCGCGACTTCGTCCGCGTGGATTTAGTTTTTAAAATCCCTCGGGAAAACTTTGATTTTCCGGGATAAAAATTTGCCTATGTCACTGTCCAGGTTCTCAACTATACTCATGCAAAAAATCACGTCGATCCGTAGCCCTGTTGCGGCGTGATTGAAGGACAAACCAACAAACCAACAAACAAACACATTTTCACATTTATAATATTAGTAAGGATAGCAATCATGGCTAATAAACTTGTCTTTGAAACTTCATTTAGTTAATATTCGAACAAGAATTAAGCTGCCTTTGTATGGGGCGAGCTAGGGAGTGCTCTAGGCTCTTAAGGTTTTACTGCCTTATCAGAAAATCTTTCAGAAAACTTCAGACACGCCGGAAGCTGCCCTGCTCTAGATATTTCGATTCTTGAATCGTACGTCCTCGTTTGACGGTCACCGGAAGTAGAAAACACGACCCAAAGGAGTTTAGACCCTACACAAGTCAACTCGACCTATCTGACATTCGCTGGATGTACAAAACACGTCCCAACGAAATTTAGACCCTATACAAGTCAACTCGACTTTCTGCCGTTCGCTGGATGTACAAAACACGACCAAAGAAATTTACACCCTGCAAGCCAACTTGACCCTTCTGACTGTCGCCAGATGTACAAAACACGACCCAGAGGAGTTTAGACCCTATACAAGTCAACTCGACCTATCTGACGTTCGCTGGATGTACAAAACACCTCCCAAAGGAATTTAGACCCTATATAAGTCAACTGGACCTTTCTGACGTTCGATGGATGTACAAAACACGACCAAAGAAATTTACACCCTGCAAGTCAACTTGACCCTTCTGACTGTCGCCAGATGTACAAAACACGACCCAGAGGAGTTTAGACCCCAACAAGACAAGTCAACTCGATTCAGAAAAAGTTGTGAAGTCTCAGAGCACTGTCATGATGTGATTAATTGAAATTCTGAAAACAGCTCGCTCCGTAACTTCGTCTGAAATGTGATTAGAGTCAAAACTTTCTCGTTATAGCGTTTTCGGGCTATTGTTCTCTTTGTATTCTTTAAACGTACGAAATATAACTCTGTTATGCGATTTAATATTCGGGATTTGGTGGCTGTACGTTTTATGGATACAATAAGAAGGTACGTTGTTCAAATAAATTACACTGAAATATAAAATCACTAGCTGATGCCCGCGACTTCGTCCCCGTGGATTTAGTTTTTAAAATCCCGCGGGAACTCTTTGATTTTCCGGGAAGCCTATGTCACCCTCCAGGTTCTCAACAATATTATATAGCTAGTGAACAATAAATGATAACTATTTGATTTTTTTAACCGACTTCAAAAAAGGAGGTTATCAATTCGTCGGTTTTTTTTATGTATGTTCACCGATTACTCAAAGACGCCTGAGCCGATTTAGAAAATATTCTTTTTTTGTTTGAAAGGGTATATATACTCCCCAGGTGGTCCCATAAAAATTTTATTGAAATGTTTTTTAAAATATCAACAATAAATTATATTCTTTGCATAGTGGCGCGGGAGTTTGAAGTCGGTATTTTAAAAAGAATTTTTTATATTAATTTAGTGCCTATCTATATATGAGTACGTATCTACAATGATCAATAGGGGTTTGGTTATATATTATAAATGAATTGTCAAGATCTAGAAAACAATTTCTGCATTATATTTTCAGTGGTTAGTCTGATTTCCATAAAAATATTATATTTATTGTATTTAAGATGATCGCACTCAACACATCAATACACAATTATTAATATTTCATACAAACCACAACACGCAAGCCTAGCACCCAGGAGACCTTAAATAATTATTAAGTGTACTTAATACTTACTAATAACGGATTGACGTGATTTTTTGTATAGATATAGTTTATGGGCTGGAGAGTGACATAGGCTACTTTTTATTCCGAAAAAATGCAAAGTTCCTATGGGAACACACGCTTACACTTACGTTTGTCCTTCGATCACGCAGCAACGGATTGACATGATTTTTTGCATAGAGATAGTTTATGGGTAGGGGAGTGACAGCATACTTTTTATCCTGAAAAAATGCACAGTTCCTATGGGAAGATACGCTTACGCATGCTTGCTTGCATGTATGCTTTATTGCTCGCTTGCATGCTTGCTTGCATGCATGGTTGCTTGCTTGCATGCTTGCTTTCTTGCTTGCATGCTAGCTTGCTTGCTTTCTTGCTTGGGAATTTAAAAAACCAATGCTTGCTTGCATGCGTGCTTGCGGGATTTAAAAAAACCGAAACAAACGCGGATGAAGTCGCGGGTAACAGCTAGTAAATAAATGAGAGCCACGAGATGAGGTCATGAAAGATCAGCTCTGCGATTTTTGAGACGTTTCCCGCAGCTCTAGGCTCTATTCTCAAGGTAGCTGCCGACTATGTAAATGATCTGAAGGGAGCATCAACAACGGGCACTATTAGCATATTACGTGAACGAAGTTCGCTGGTAATCTGCCTCACGACAAGCTAGATGGTAGAAAAATAAACCTTTACTTAGCAACAATACCTTGAGTTTAGAGCGATTTCAGACTGGCGTATTTTTATTACTCGTACGAGTTGCGAATGTGGCAAAGGGTGAACCTATACGCGCCTATATTACGCACTACCAAAAAATTGGTTGTCTGTAAAGTCGGTTTACGGACGATAGTTTTACGTGATAACGTCATAAAGAAACATTGTCGATGACTGGCGGGCGGCGCGAGTGCTCTCTAAGCCAACGCTTGGGCCGATTGTGCCTCTCTATCGCTTGTTCCGCGCTCTCGCTTGCACGCGCAAGCTCAGGCGGAACGTGACACTTTTTCGTGCGTGCAGCCGGTGTTATCGATTTATAAGACGTTATCACGTCAAAAACCGACTTCAAACACCACTACAAAATCTCCACCGTCTTTTCGCGTCCTGTCGGCAGTGTGAAATCCAACGTCCTTATACTCAGTAGACGCTTATACCTATTTATTCGATATGCAATTAATTCGGTCAACCAGCTGGTTGAGGCGCGCGGGCGGCGGAAACGGAATGCATATTGGTCCAGCCAAGGTCACAATCTGGACGTTACTAAACAACGACCATAAACCCCCGGTATAACGTCGTTGTTCAGAATGGGCGTGAGCTTATATATGTTCATGTTGCTTATTGTATTGTCTGAAAGCGTTCGCCCTATATTAGGCGTCTACTGAGTATAAGGTCGTTGGTGAACCCTTATTAAGTTTCCTGTACGATCGCGTGGGCGTAAAAACTTGACTATTATGAGTTATTTATAGTTCAAAGGTAGTCCAAATTGAGTTCCGGAAACCCCTATTATAGCTCTCTGTTTTCGTTTGCATTAATTAATTGGATACCCTCTAGAACAGTAATTCCCAAAGTGGTCCAGGTGGACCCCCAGGGGTCCACGGGAGACTCGACGGGGGTCTACGTTGGCGTGACAGAAAAATGGGGGTTCACAATTCGTAAGCGGGGGTCGATAGTGAAGCCGCCGCCGACGCGCCGTCTGCAACGCTTGTTCAGACGTGCAAAGGGACCAAATACGACTTGTGGGTGGTGTGTGTGCTTGCAATCTTGCATGAACTTGTTTGATTCTTCACCAATATAAATACGAATGCCAAGAATAAACGTTACTCATTTGTTCCCGGAATTTCGGAGAGAAAAGTACCTAAAGTGAATCGATCTTAGTGATTGCCAGCGACGGAAAAAGTAAGTAGGCTGCCTTTTGCTATACATACTTTTATTTTATTTATTACTTATTTATTTATTTAGAACAGAAATCCGAGAAAGGTAGAACTTTTTGTCCCTAATTTATTAGTAATTGTTTATTTCCCGACTGTGTGGTGTTTCACTAATATAAGTCATCTTTATTATCAACCCAGCGAGGTCTCCTCT
Source organism: Oeneis ivallda (assembly GCA_029955525.1). Classification (NCBI taxonomy): domain Eukaryota; kingdom Metazoa; phylum Arthropoda; class Insecta; order Lepidoptera; family Nymphalidae; genus Oeneis; species Oeneis ivallda. The sequence continues at coordinate 3,203,863 of JARPMR010000017.1, read as the reverse complement.
AAGAGAAGGGTTACAGGCCATAGTCCACCATGCTGGCCCAATGCGAATTGGTGGACTTCACACACCTTCGAGAACATTATGGAGAACTCTCAGGTGTTACGTGTACGTTATTAATGTTTAATTTTGATTGCAGGTACAATTATATTTTGATTTACTATACTTACTTAATATAATATTGTAAAATATGATAACAATAATAATAATTAATAGTTACTTACATAGTATTTGAATAAATACAACACAAGAAAATATACTATTTTTTTATTTTTACCACTCCGAGTTTTCTAAATAAAATAAGTGAGAATTGATTGGTTTTTGTGCTGTGAGTAGATGTCAAAAATGTAAGCTTGAGATGGAATCACTTCTTTTTGAATGGTCAACTTTACTTTTGACATCCACTCACAGCACAATCAATTAATTAATTTACCAATCAATTCTCTTTTTTTTTCAAAGAATGTTGTTTTCGTGGTTGGAACTCACTCGCAACGCCAATTTTCATAATTTATCTTCACATTTTTTGTCGACTGGAAATATGATAGAAATTTAGCTGCAGGGGGTCCACCGGAACCAGCAAACTTTTGAAAGGGGTCTATGAGCAAAAAAAGTTTGGGAACCTCTGCTCTAGAACCCAGAGGTACGAGTTAGATAAAGATCCGTGAAATACACGTTTGACACAAAGGAAAATAACCCATAGATAACCTACCTACTACGAGAGGTCGAGATAAAAATAAAGGTATATTGTGGCTAAAGTAGACAGTTTTAAATCTAGTGCTATCTTTTTCTGCAGGGAGGGTTATGAAAGAGTCAGCGCAGGATTTAAATCTGTTAATTTAGTTAAGTTTCCAGGTTGTGTACAGAAGAATCACCACATCTATACCTTTCGCACTATTTGCAGCATACTCACTATACACCAGTTGTATTCAACTGTTGGTTTTGTAATAAGGCCCCCTTTGCAGCACTATTGTCTCCTAGTTTGTCTCTATGTAAACATTGTGGTGAGAAATAATAATATTTATTATTAAAAAACGTTTATCCTTACCAATATAAGAAACGCGAGAGTGTCACGTTTGTTTGTTGGTTTGTCCTTCAATCACGCTATCGAGCTACGGATCAACGTAAGCTTCTGCATGGTTATAGTTGAGGACCTGGAGAGTGATAGTAATTTGTGGTTTTGAACAGTTTTGCTCAACTGCTTTACAAAATAGACAAATCTGTTTGATACTAGAATTATTAAGTGTTAAAGAAACCGTCGGAACCATATGTTTTTCCGGGAAAGTATTAAATGTTACTTTTCAGGTCCTCAACTCTACAGCACAAAATCACGTCAATCCGTTTCTCCGTCGCGTTGAAGAAAGGAAAAATTAACAAAGGAACAAACAAACACATTTTCGAATTTAATTATTCATGCAGATATTACAAAATATTGTTTAAATAGTTCCTAAATAGTGGTTATACTTAGTTGGCGACTTGGAGAGTGGCGTAGGCTACTTTTTATGCCGGAAAATCAAAGAGTTCCCGAGGGATATTAAAAAAATAAATCCACGTGATTGAAGTCACTAATCCAGTTAGTCCCTAATAAATATAATATCCCCCGAATAGGAGACCACAGTCCTAACCACTAGGCTATCACTGTTTCATATGTACGGTATCATGTTACGTAATGTATTTTGTATCATGTAATATATTTAGGTATCTATTTGTATATAATTATGTATATTATATGTATATTATTATTATATTCAAAATATGTATGTATTATATATTTATATATTATACTCTTTTTACCCTACTCTTTTGCACACCTACAAGTGTTGTCTCACATCTCAAGGTTGACTGGTAGAAAATGCTTTAGCATTAAGTCCACCTTTTGTACTTTTTTTGTGCAATAAAGTGTTTAAAAAAATAATAATAATAATAATACATTATGGTAAGAACGGCTCTATGCAACATCCGGTACAGGAATATGTGGACGCTATAAACACAATTCAAGCCAGTGAATCAATTATATTATCTCGGAGCCTCATTTAGAACGGCCATTGTTCATAATACAATAATATCTAACCCAGTTACTGTAAAATCATATTCAATATGACTTTGCATTGAGCAAAGTCATATTGAATATGATTTTACAGTGATTTTACAAAAGGTCCTAAGAAAAAGTATAAAAACTGTAACTCGATACTTGCATAATATTATATTTATATTTATATGTAGGATTAGGACTGTAGTCTCCAATTCGGGGGGTCGCAGGATCGATCCCGGGTACGCACATCTGACTTTTCGGAGTCATGTGCGTTTAAGCAATTAAAATGTATCACTTGCTTCAAACGTGTAGGAAAACATCGTGAGGAAACATGCACATCTGAGAGTTCTCTATAATGTTCTCGAAGATGTGTGAAGTCCGTCGATTCGCATTGGGCCAGCGGCGTGGTGGACTATGGCCTATAACCCTACTCTGAGATTGATTGAGAACTCGTTGATGGGTTGCCAATGATGATGATGATAGGCTGAGCTGCTAATGATCATGATGATATTATGCTGGGCTTTCTGGTTGGTGTCACAGGCAAATAATATTCTTATATCCAATAATTGTATGTGAAATGTTTGTCTGTTGAATAGAATATAATATATTTTCTTTCTTTCTTTCATATATACATACATACACACATGTCTATGTGTGCTAAAATTATAGGTGAATGTTGATACTCGTATGTGAATAAATTACATCGAAATTGTTATTGTTTTCGACAATATTTCAACGCGGCTGAACACCGATTTGAATTGATTAATTCAAATAGTTTGCTAATGATAGCGATAAAATGTATTTAATGTTCACGTAATGTTGATCTAATTACACTTGAATGTTTATTTAAGCATCTACGTAATACAATAAGCATGATGACCGATATTGAAAAACTATATATATTTATTATTTTATAGATAAAATTGCCATTTCAATTTTAAGTTTTAAAATTCATTCAAAAACGCTCGACGGTGTCATGGCCTCGTTCGTGACGTCATCTCTTTGATTTTCATAGTACCCAGTTTGTCAAAGTTTGAACATAGATGTAACGTATCGCTCTGATTAGTGTTCAATCCAATATGGCGGATTGCTGTATTTTTACTAGCTTTTATTTAGCTTGACCAGTTTATTTATTTGTTTGTTTCGGTCAAATCTTGCAAGATGAATTAGAACCACTTCCCGGTTTCCGATTGAGCTGAAATTTTGAATGTATGTGTAAATCGGATGACAATGCAATATTATTGTGATATGACTATCGGAACTCTGTAATAAAACGATGTAACCCCATCGAGTTTGGGCTCGTTTGATTCGTCATGACAAGAACTCTGATCCTAGATGATATCTAGAGTCTAATGATGTAGCTACTAAAAGCTTGTATTTAAAAATAAAATTTTTAATTTTCACTATATAGTTTAATTTAACAAAATAAATGTCAATCTCATTCAAAATAGAAAATAAATAAATAAATACTATTTCATTAGATAAATTCATAATTTCATTAGTTCTTCGTGCCTATTATTGGCAACAAATAAATAAATTGAAATAAGCTTAGAATATTTAATCTAAAGAAAATTCTTTTCCATAGAAATTTATGAAAAACTGATGAAAATGATTTTAAAAGACTTACATGTTTAATTATAGTTTTAAAATATCTTCATAAAAGACCCAAGTTTATTTTCGGGTACAACATCGAATTCTTTTAAAAATAAAATTAAAATGAGGATTTTACATTGTTTCACAATGTTGCCTTCAGAAAGTTACATGATCGTATCTTTTTAGGGTTCCGTACCAAAATGGTAAAAATGGAACCCTTATGGTGAGACTGTCTTCGTCCGTCCGTCTGTCACAGTCAATTATTTTAGTAACTATTAAAGCTATCGACATGAAATTTGGAATAATTGTTCAAAATATTGGCCCAACATCATTGGAATAAAAAATAATCGAAAATCGTTTTTAGTTAATTAAACAGCGGGATTTTTGAAAAATAACTCTACCTCCACGCGTTAGAAGTGGCACGCAAAAATTGGTTTTAAATATTATTACGTTCACATAAAGTTTGACTATAATTATTTTATCCCGTAACTATACAATATTTATCGGGCTGAAATTTGAACTAGACTAAAATATAATAAATTCCAAGTGCCGATTTCACCAACGTCGAGGGATGGTTAACCGAGGAATCAATTGGGCGTTCAGACAGTTCTTGTATAGAAAATCTGCCAAAATATCGAATTTATGCTTGGATAACACTTATTTTACGTTAGTGAAATCGGTTCTAAATACATTCCATAATTTCCATATTCCTAAATACATGTTCCATACAACAGTCGGTGGATTAAAGTTACTCAAACACTAAATCAATTACCCTGAATACACATTAATAGGACGATTATTCAAAATGCAATATCTAGTGTAGCTTTAGCGCGAAATTTATAATTCGGCTATTAAAGTGTTTTAATAGAAACCTTATGATGTCTTTAATAACAGACATTGATTGATTATTAGGTATTTATTCAGGCAGATAACTTATATCGTGTTCACTGAAATTATGTTCAAATATTGCTCCAAAATATCAAAGAGAAAATTTCAAACAATTTTGACGTTATCGAGATGAATGAATTGGGAAATCGATATTTTGTACCGGAGTTTGCGGTTTTGAACAGTTTTGTTCAACTGACCAAAATAGATGAATCTATACTTTAATAGACTTAAAATATTCTTTTCCATTCTATCCTATCCTATTTTATTAGCATCATAATCATGAGCAACCCATTAACGTCTCACTACTGAGCGCAGGTCTCCTCTCAAAGAAGAGTTATAAATGCCATAGTCCACCACGCTAGCCCAATGCGAATCGGTAGACTTCACACACCTTTAAGAACATTATGGAGAACTCTCAGGCATGCAAGTTTCCTCACGATGTTTTCCTTCACCGTTATAGCATGTAATATTACATTGCTTAAACGCACATAACTCCGAGAAGTCAGAAGTGCGTGCCCCGAATCGAACCTGCGACCTCCTGAACAGGAGACCGCAATCCTAACCACGAGAATATCACTGCTTAATCTATTAAACTATTTTTATTACACTGTTTTCTTAAGTCTCTCTACATCATATTCCTCATTTGTGAGGGTTGCCTTTCCATTATTCATTTCTACGAGTATAATGGTTGGAGTTTTCTTGAGATATTAATGCGGTGGGTTCCCAGATCTTTACGATGACGACTATAATAATATAATTATTATCAATAGGTATCATATTTACGTACTTCGTTACTAATGACTACATTCCGAATATTTGCATAATTTCAAAGCATGAGAGATGATGATAAACATATTTGATGTATCTCAATTTATATTACCGCAATGCGCAAACTATCTTTTGTCGAGTGAGAAATTTAACATAGAATACTCGTGTAAAATGACTCAGTTTAACAATCAAACAGTGTTGTAAATACTTCTTTCCCCCACATACATAGTGAATAACGATGCAATGACGCCACTATTATTTTTGGGCTTAAAAACGGTTTCTATTTACTTAAAAATGTTGATTAATAACCGATTAAAAATATTTCTCTTAAAACGTAAAGTCATGTGTGTGTGACACACATAATATAACGGTACACGGCATATACACGGTATAATATTTTTACCTGATAATGTTCAATAAACAATAATCTTTAGTGCCTTTGACTTCTACCTCTTAGCTTGTGCGGTCGCAAATAACCCAAGCAATAACTGAATTTAAAGCTTGGTAAGTAATCCGATTCTGCTCGCTTTATCGAAACTTACCGGTAATTTCTGTAAATTAAGCACAATCGAATTAGAAACAGTTTTTCTCTTTTCCAGTCAAACAAACAAAACTGAAACCTTAACGAAAATGATTTTGATCCCGGTGCTAAGGACCGAAACTGGTTTGGAATTTTTTCAGGGTTCAACACCATTTCAAATCGCGTACGAAGCATAAAAGGCAGTAATCAGCTACGCTTTGTCGAAACTCGCAGCGCCTGGTATAAGGTTATGCCGCCTTTATGTAGAAACTGTATGATTGCTATGCTGTGAAAGTGACATGTCAATCTATCAAAAATAATGCTTCTAGTACTGAAACATAATATAAATTATGTAATACTGTGTGTCGCTGTGTGTTCCAGATAATATCTCTGTTTATATATTTGTTTATTGTAGTGTTGTTAATATTGGCTCTATTTTCACAAACTCTTTATTATTTTATCATTTTATTGCTTTATATTATGTTTTTGTTTACCCAAGCTTGGGCACTTGGTATGTTTATCCTAATATAATTTCTGGAAATCTGCGTCCACGATGTCATTAGCAAGTTTTCATATAAAACTAACTACTAACTGCTACTAGTTATTTTCCTTACACCTAAAGAAACCGAGTGAGTGAGTATTAGCGATAAAATCTCGACATAGTCCCCTAATGTAGAATCAATAAACTTGAACGATATAGAATACGCTTACACGATCAAAGCAAATAATATTTCGAGGTAAAATTTCCATGCAATGTACGTGATACATAAATATATGAGGACCAAGGTTCGCTCCTTGGGAGACCCTTTTAGTTAAGAGCAATAAATCAGACCCTAATGGCGTGTAGGCTCTTGGCAAGCTTTCTACGCATAATATTTCTGAATTTTAGGTTGACCCGAGTAGAGAATAGACTAAACGCTAGGAATATAGAGTGGAATGAATATCGTATAAAGTGTCAAAGCCTTACTTAAGGCCTCACTAGATTTTGCTATTAAGTAAATAGATATTCTGATTCGGTAGGTAAAGTTCCCCTTCCTACGGTATCTAATTCAGTAATCTCTATGTAAAGATAAACGGACTATTTATTGTGTGATGTCTGCGACTTAATCCTCGTGGATTTAGTTTTTAATATCCCGCGGGAATTCTTTAATTTTCCGGGATAAAAAGTAGCCTATGTGTGTAAAAGTTAGCCTAGTAGTGATTCTCCAGGTCCTCAACTATACACATGCAAAAAGTCACGTGAATCCGTAGGATTGAAGTGTGATTGAAGGAAAAAACAACAAACTAACACACTTTCGCATTTACAATATTAGTAAAGTAAAGATATTAATTAAGATAGTAAAGATGGTCCAACTTTTTAGCAAGTGTGACTTAGGTTGGCACTACTTTAGTGAGTAAGTAGGTAATATTATGGGAGTTCTCAATTGACTTCTATAAAAATTCATATTACAATCGTTTTTGGCGATTACTTTAAAATTTTTGAATATTATTAAACTAAAATATTATTTTCCAAATGCTCTTATACCAGTGATATGAGCAAAAACCTTTGTCACCACTCAGTTATCTTTCAAAGTTATAAGCTTTGTAAATCTATGTAAAAAAGTTAAGAAGTTAATTTCCAACTAAATTCTATAACTATTTTACTTAATACAAAGTTTCATTGTTAATTTCAAACACGTTTGGCTCAACACAGAATATGGTATCCTTTGTTTGACGTCATCGCTCTTTGATACGTCTATGGACGCTTATCCGTTCAATATATAAACTTGGGTTAGCTCTAAGAATATTTACTCCCTAAGGGTTATTTAACTGCTTTGATCTATTATTTACCTAAGTAATGTTTCATGGATTATTTTTGTTACGATTTGCTTAAGTTAGTCAACTTTATCAAGATTGTTAAAGCGAGCAATGTTATTAATAATTAAATTGTCTACAATTTGTTTTTAATAAATTTATTACTTTTAGTTTATAGTTTTTAAGATAAATGATAAATAATGATTCAAGACACAGAGAGGCCGATGCAACGCATGAGTCAGAGAGAGACAGCGATACTTAAAGGTAAGCGACGCATACTTGTGAGCGCGCGAAATTAACAATTAAAAAAAAGATATAAACAATGAAATTTTTTTAAATCTCTATTAACAATATTATTAACTATTGTATAGAGAATTTAAAAAAAATATATTACTTAAACATTGTTTTTTTTAAATATATTTTTCATGGGTCGAAAGTACCCAAATTTGAGATTTTTCGAACATTTAAAAATTCATATCTTTAAAAATATTAACTTTATCGTGAAAAGTCATAGGACCTTTTTTATTGGTATTTCAATAAAAAAAATAAAAAAAAATTGTCCGGTTGAAAAATAACAATTCCTTGCAATTGTTTAAACAATTTCGGTTTAAACAATATGGCACCGGGTTGCGCCATGGCAACATGCATTTATATCATTAAACTAGCGGCACGCTATGATGGCCGGTTTGACGTTTGTCCGCTCATGAAGTTCCGTATTAATTGATAACGACTTTGAAGGAAATAATTGTATTACTTTATTGACGATAGTGATGTGCAGAGATTCATAAATTTTATCGAATGTAGTTTTAGGTTTAGGACTCAAAATTTATTTATTAAATTGATTTCTAAAATGTATACAAGTGTAGAAAAATCAGTTTGCACCATTTAAGGGGTGAATGTACTTGTGAATATGAACAATTTTCACTATGTGGACAAACCTCTGAAATCGCAAAAAAATATCAGCTGTTTCATACAAAAGGTAAAATTTTTATTTTTATATGATATATACCACAACTCGGCATTTGGTTTTCTAAATTGAAAATTTTTAAAAATGGAATCTAATACGATCGTCACATAGGATCGCTGGCTAGCACAACTACTACCTCCGGCAAACTCGCGTCAATGCTCAATGCAAAACAAAGCAGTTTCGAATTGACGTTGCTTCGAAAAGTATAAACTGTCAGTGCAATGCGATTGTGATATAGTTTTGACCTGGCTTTGGATTTCAAATATTGATACTGCATTACTGTTGACCCTTGCTCGTTAATTTGGACTCTGTTCAAGCCCTTTGTTGTGGATTTCGTCGATATGACCGAACGTACGCAGAGAACTGTTCTAAATAGTCAGACACGTGAGTTCGTAATACGCCTTCGTAACTATTTCGATCGTGAAGCTCAAAATGGAGGGCCAATTTTACCTATAACGTCAGTGTTTGAACGCGTAGCTGATGCGCTTAATATTGGACAACGAACTGTTAGACGGATAACTAAAAAAAAATATGGCGAGACTGGCACAGAAGAAAATAAACTTCACACACCAAAAAAGAGAAAACGAGCAAAACCAGTCGTAGGCATCGATAGCTTTGATGCCGATGCTATCCGAAGACATGTTTACGGCTACTATTTACAGAAGGAGTATCCAACAAGAAAAAAGTTGGTGCATTCACTGAAGGAAGCTGGATTATTCTTCGGTGGGGAAAGTTCTTTAACGAAGATTTTGAAGACCATTGGATTTCGATACAAAAAATGTAACAAACGCAAAATATTGATGGAAAGATTTGATATAGCGATGGCAAGGTATACTTTTTTACGGCAAGTGAAAGAAATCAAAAATTGGCAAAATGTTGTGTTCTTGGATGAAACATGGCTTAATGCTAACCATACTGTAGGCCGTTCTTGGAACGATGACACAGCAGCATCTACTTCCAAAGTTCCTGTAGGAAAAGGATCGCGACTTATAATTTGTCACGCCGGAACCATCAACGGGTTTGTCGAAGGTTCTCTCATGGCTTTTGCGTCAAAAACCACTGGAGACTATCATGAAGACATGAATGGAGAAAAGTTTACTGAATGGTTTACCTCAATGTTGTGTAGCCTCCCTGAACCATCTATTATAATTATGGACAACGCCCCATACCACTCGATGCAAATTGACAAGCCACCTGCCCAATCCCAAAAGAAAGCTGATATCGTCGCATGGCTTCGTAAAAATGGCGTAGATGCAAACATGAATATGTTAAAAGCGGAATTAGTACGTCTTTTAAAAGAAAACAAACCAACCAAGATCCGATACGTCATTGACGAAATAGCATTAGAACATGGGCACAGAGTTATACGGTTACCGCCTTACCATTGTGAGTATAATGCGATTGAGTTGGTGTGGGCTCAAATTAAGGGATATGCTGCAAGACACAATACAGAACCCCCATTTACCACAAAAAAAATGCTAAAATTATTAGAAGAAGCTTGTGAACATGTGACTAAAGGAGACTGGGAAAAGGTTGTGAATAGAACTGTTAAATTAATAAGGGAAGATTATGAAAGAGATGTGAAAATAGATAATATTATAGAAAACGAACATATAATTATTAATGTAGGTGATGATAGCAGTGACGACAGTGAAAATAGTAGTATGGACGAATCTGATTAATTATGGCCTTTTGTGGCACCTTTTTTGGTATCTTTTGTATTCATATGTTTCTTGTGTACATATAAAGTATGTATATTCATTTTCATTCAAATATTCAGTTCGTTCAAATAAATTAAATAAACATATACATTTTTGTTTTATTAAACCTATTTAATCAGGTACAAAAACAAAACTTAATTGTTTTTTGTTCGAGAATAAATTGACATTCCACATCACTATTGTAATGTGTCAAACCGGCCATCATAGCGTGCCGCTAGTGTAGGAGGGCAATTTGAAGAGGATCGCATAAAAAATTGAGGTGTAATAGTTTTCGGTACTCATGCGCCGATTCCTCCCGGACTATGTATAATAGTGGCCCAAAATCATTGGAATAAAGAAAAATCGAAAATTATTTTTAGTTTTAATAAAAAAAGGGGGAAAATCGAGGGGTTGAAATTTCAAAGTAAAATAACTATATCGAGTGGGGTATCATATGAAAGGCCTTTACTTGTGCATTCTAAAACAGTTTTTTATTTATTTCTATATATAATAGTTTTTGATTAATCGGCCAAAATGTCGAAAAAAATACCGTTCCCCCCCCCCCCTTATCTCCGAAGTTTACCAATCGAAAAATCTGAAATAATTATTGTCAATAGAAGTTTATGTATATTTTACAGGAAAAATAAAATGAACGCGAAAATTATTTTAGTTTAATTAAAAAAGGGGGAAAATCAGGGGTTTGAAATTTCAAAGTAAGATAACTAGTGGTTCGCCCCGAACTGAGACCTCGCGGTAACGGTATCCCATGATTATTCATTCAATCGATACATGATAACCAAAACTGACATTATTATTATGCCCGTTTTCACCAAACATACCTAAATCATCCCCTAAGTAGGAGTCTCTTAACGTAGGTAGCTCCTAAATACAATCCTAAGTCCTAACATCCGTCCCAATATCCTTTTAGGTGTCCCGTACAGGATCGTGATAAATAAGTTGACAGAAAACATCAATCACCTAACTTATAGGTAGCCCGTAAAGGTTAGGGAACGTTAGTGAAAACATTGAATTATTATGTAGGTACTAACGAGTGAAACCGGGTTACGGGCATCTGTACAAATCGTCATCTATCGACGCGAATAGAAAATATACAATATTTAACTAAAATTTAACTAAAAAATAATTTTAATTGAATAATATGGTACAAAAAAAATTACAATATAATTATTGTATTATAATAAGTAACTAAATAATAATGGTCGACGCAAAACTGTTTTTGGGATAGGTCGCAGTCGTAACTCGTAGTTCCATGGGAATAGTTACTGACTGCGCCATCTATTAGCATTATTGTGAAGCTATGTTGATGCTATATGAATAGAATAGAATAGAATAGAAATATTTTTTATTCAAATAAACTTTTACAAGTGCTTTTGAATAGTCAATGAATCTACCACTATGAATTACTGATGCCCATTAAAAATTAAATAATCTCGTTTCTTTATAATATTCATATAATTTTAGTATTTGTTGTTCAAGTACAGGATATAAGTGACCTAAAAAAATAAAATCAGTTTGAAAATCCATAGCGGATTTTCCTAGAGAGCGTCTTCAAGCGAGCGTATAAAATCGCCACTTTGAAAGCCCCCCATTTCGTCAATTTTAAGGGAAAAATTAAAAAAAAAATATTTTTGTACTCAGTTCAAAATTATCTTTAAAATGATACGTAACAATTTTATGTAACGCGATATTTTTTTTTACTTCGCATTCGCTTCTATGAGAGCCCCCTGAAATAAAGATATTTATAACTTTTTAAGCCATTTTCGGCTGGAGACCATCGGTTTACATATTATATCTAAATTTGAAGTAATTACGTTCAGTAATTCAAAAGTTATAAGGCTCTGACAGACGGACGGACGGACGGACGGACAAGTGCAAATCGCTCTAGTTAACTCAGAGACCTCGCTTCGCTCGGTCAATTATACCGAGTTGGGTATCATATGAAAGGCCTTTACTTGTGCATTCTAAAACAGTTTTTTATTTATTTCTAGATATAATAGTTTCTGATTAATCGGCCAAAATGTCGAAAAAAATACCGTTCCCCCCCCCCCTTATCTCCGAAGTTTACCAATCGAAAAATCTGAAATAATTATGGTCAATAGAGGTTTATGTATATTTTACAGGAAAAATAAAACCAACGCTCTAACTAGCATAGTTTTTTTATAAATATAACGATAAATAAGCAAATTAATATAATATTATCGTTTTACTTTTAATTTTTGGAGTATGGAACACTCGGTGCGCGAGTCCGACTCGCACTTGGCCGGCTTTTTTATTATTTGATTTGAAAAGCAGCAGCTTGTACAAAAACTTTAGTGTTCATTAATCTCAATTCAAAGCAAATAAAAGAGGTCAGTCAATCATTTTATATTATTGAAGAGCTGTAAGTTAACATATGACTTAACTAGTTGATTCCCGCGACTTCGTCTGCGTGTATTTAGTTTTTAATATCGCTCGGGAACTCTTTGATTTTCCGGGATCAAAAATAGCCTATATCACTTTCCAGGTTCTCAACTATACCTATACCCATGCAAAAATTCACGTCGATCCGTAGCTCTGTTGCGGCGTGATTGAAAGACAAACCAACAAACCAACAAACAAACACACTTTCACATTTATAATATTAGTATGATAGTATGATTTACAAGACTCGTAAACAAAGAGAAAACTCGTTTTGCAGAAACGACACAAATATTCTCTTCTAGATTTATTACTATCTCTCCCAATCTTGCTATTCAATATTTCATTTATATGAATCCCTAGAATATTTCCTCCTTTCAAAACTTATTCACGATTTCAACTTTGCCCCAATAAGATTTGTTACGTACTTCACTTTATAATTCACTTGAAAACCAAACGTTTTTGGAATCAACCACACACTAAACAAGGTCCATTTTACTTTGAACAACTACATAAGAGATGGCCGAATTAGTAACAACAGTGGCACAAATTGTGGAATATGAAACTATGCGGGGATTTGTTCACGTTAACTCTGAATGTATTTATGAGGATTTACAATTGTAATACTTCCTGCTGTGTTGCAATTGTTTATACTTTATTTAACGACGCGACGTGATTTAAAATGACAATTTCAAATACGGAATACGGAATGTGGATTATTCAAATTTTACTGTAGGTACATTTGCAAGCTTCTACCATCAGTAATAATAAAATGATAAGTGGCCCTAGTGCTAATTATCGAAAAATAAACCTTACTTCGCCAGTTTTAGTAAAAGCATGACATTTTATATAGAATAGAATAGAATAGATTTTAAGCTATTGCATAGCTTTTATCGCGGGCTTTGAGCGCGGCGACCGAATCAAGAAATTCCGTAACGAAAATAAACCTAACACTGTCGTTTCAGTTCGGCAGACTTCGGCACGGTGTTTGTGTGCGTGCGACTAAACAATGCTATGCAATAGCTTTACCGCGGCAGTCCCCGAGTGCCACACGTATTTTTTTATTCAAAAAAACTTTTTTACAAGTGCTTTTGAATCGTCGATGAGTCCACCACTGGTTCGGAATGCCCTTCCTGCCGGGAAGAACCAGCAAGAAACTCGGCAGTTGCTCTTTTTAAAACAAGTTTACAATACAATAGATATTATGCTATGTATCCAGTGTTTCCACAATGAGGGGAAGTTCCAAAAATGCATACTACTTACAATTATTCAATACATATTAAGATGGGCAGACATAAAGTAGCCCCATTCCCGCCGGTGGAACCCGTTCACGAGCATGACGCATGACCCTGCCGCTGCTTCGCTCAACCATATTATTTGAAGGAACGTAACAACCCGCAACAAAATATGAACCAACTACGAGTATGTAGTGAATAGACAACTCTTTTTATTATGCTTTTTTAGGGTTCCGTACCCAAAGGGTACCAACGGGACCCTATTACTAAGCCTACGCTGTCCGTCCGTCCGTCCGTCTGTCAGCGGGCTGTATCTCGTAAACCGTAATAGATAGACAGATGAAATTTTCACATATTATGTATTTCTATTGCCGCTATAACAACAACTAATAAAAATTAAATTAAATTAAAAAAATTAAATTAAAATATTTCCATGGGTACATATAAATGGAAATATTTTTATTAAATTTTTTTCGCACTCGCACTTGGCCGATTTTTTATTACTAGGCTTTCGCTTGGCGACAATAAAGCTGGAAAGCACTAATGAGGTCTAGTTTGGAGCGCGCTTGTCTAGAAGATGCACTATTCACTTTTGCCTTGAAGGTACTCAAATTATAGGTGGCAGGAAACGCAGATGCTAGAAGGGTATTCCACATCTTAGCGGTTCGTTTTACAAACGTTGAAAACGTGTGAGTAGGTTAGATTCGTCCTTGACGGTAATAATTATTAATTCCAGATGAAACGGGCGGACTATTTTTTCGTCGGAAACAACGCAGCCCGGAGTAAGATCTTTATACTGCTATAGCTGAGCCATAATATCCGCTCTCGTGGTTAAGACAAGAAAAAAAAATTATTGATTGACAAGAATTTTTTTTAAATTCATATTTGCCTTTGGCCTCCACACTAGAGAACCTGTATCGTGGAGACCTTACAACGATTGCCTAAGTATAAGCTTAACGGAGGACTAGGTGTGCTGTTAGCATTATAAATACCTAAAAAAGTCGTGTGGTGTCGTGGGACACCAGATAGGAACGAAGTTATTATTATAAAAAAAAATTAGGGAAAAATTCCACATGTAGAAATTATTTAAAATAAAATAGAAAATAGAAAATTCAGTCTGTCGAGCTGGGATTCGAACCATCGACCTTTATGCGACTGTAGAAACCACAATTCTACGGAGATCTAATATTGTAGTGTGAAAATATTGAACACAATGCCAAATTCACATTCAAAAAAGTGTCGGTTCAATTTAGTCTTAATTTTTTCCGTCTAGCCCCCTTTCGCATCGCGCGACAAGGAACTTCGTTCCAAAAATATAAATAAAATGATAGGGTATATTGTTATGTGTATGTAGTTGTATTATTGTGACGCCGCAAAGACGCCGCAAGTGACCATGTGGTTGCGCTCTTATACGTCTCTGCACGCTGTGTGTCCAAGCCTAAAAAGACTACATGAAAAATCTTTTTATGGAAGCGTTTTCATTATCTTCTTTCGCAAGGACAGTTTTGAGTTTCCTCAGCACTTAGACGGCGAACTTTTCGCTTTATGAAGGAACATCTTACTTTATTTGATGATCTCTCCCTTTAGTGGTTTACGACTTTTCGACATTTTTTATTGTGTAACTGGCTTTAAAATGATGTAGGTATATTGCAAGTATCTTATTCGTTGAATACCGAATCGTGTACCGACCCCCCTCGGGTGACTTCGGTCTTTTTGAGCAGGTCATGGAGGACGCCTTAAAGCGGCTATGTAGGTCATCAAAAAAAATAGTAATCTGTGGAGACTATAATATTGATATTTTGCTTCACACTCCTTTTACGGGTAAACTACTAAACTTATTTAAATGCTTTAACCTGGAGAATATTTTTGTTGAACCCACAAGAATAACTGCAAATTCAGCTACTTGTATAGATAACATTTTTTGTGATTGTAACATTATCGAAAAATCTGTTATCACTTATTTAAGATCTGATCATTGCGGACAAATGATATCTGTTCCAAGCAGTGAACAGAAAATTACAAAAATAATAAAATGTAGGCCAGTTACCACTAAAAAAGTAAGGCAATTCAAACATAATATCTCGGCTACATTACCGACACTTGACCTTACACAGGGTGGTCCGGATGAAATTTATCGCAAGTTTTTTGATCTGTTAAACTCTCAATTCAACTCTGCCTTTAAGATGATAGAAAAAAGGTTTCGGTTTAATCTAAAGTTTAGTGACTGGGCAACTGTTGGCATTTATAAGAGTAGAAATAAGCTATTTGATTTGTATGCAGAAAAGCGATATAATTATTCCCCCGCGTTTATTGAATATGTAAGAACCTATTCCAAATTATTTAGAAAGGTATGCATACAAGCTAAGTCTCTTTACATAAAACAAAAAATTATTAATTCTGATAATAAAATAAAAGCCGCATGGGACATCATCGGCAATGAAATGGGAAAACACAAGACGCATAATAATAAATTGGAGCTCAAAATTAATAACCATATTATTGACTCCGACATAGACATTGCAAATACATTTGAGAACATTTTCAAAAATATTCCAGTTACCACAACTAGTTCTCTAAATTCCTCGCCAACAGGAGCCTATAATCTTTTAAGGCTTTAAGATGCGTGAAATAACCTTGAGAAACGGAGCCAGCGTAGACTTATTTCAACGTCACCGCCATCTAGCGGCTACGCTCGGTACTTGCTCGAGAACTCAGCAAGTACATGAGAGTACCTCAAAATATATCAACGATAAAGTAAATGTGCAGAGGGAACAGTGTTTTATGTTATCCTACCTAGTATGTTTGGGCCTCACTGAGATTGATGTCACGTGCAGGTGTTAAGAGTCTCCATTGCTTTAGCTTCACCTAGTAGGCGCCATGTACCATAACGAGCTTGCAAGTAGTTTATAAGTTCTAGGTAATTAATTCTTTTTGTTGTTATTCTTACCTTAATTATTTTTAATAAGTCTTTTAAAATCATTGTATTCTTTGATAGTTTTTAGGGTTTCGTACCCAAAAGGTGCCAACCCTGTTTTATCAAAAATATTTATTTAGGTAATAAACAAAAAATCGGCCAAGTGCGAGTCAGGCCTCGCTCTTTTAGGGTTCCGTACATAATATGACCAAATCACTTTTTTAAAACTAGATACACATTTAGATAAATTAGTTCTGAGTTAGTATTAAATTAGCAAGCAGTGTTAGCCTAGTGGTTAGGACTGTGGTCTCCTATTCGGGGGGGATCGCAGGTTCGATCCCGGGTACGCACCTCTGACTTTTCGGAGTCAAGTGCGTTTAAGCAATTAACTATCACTTGCTTCAACGGTGAAGCAAAACATCGTGAGGAAACCTGCACATCTGAGAGTTCTTCATAATGTTCTCGAAGGTGTGTGAAGTCCACCAATTCGCATAGGGCCAGCGTGGTGGACTATGGCCTATAACCCTTCTCTGAGAGGAGACCTGCGCTCAGTAGTGAGCCGTTGATGGGTTGCTAATGATGAAATGATGATGATGATTAAATTAGGATATGGGGAAAGAATGCTCGTTTGTTTTGGTCACAACTTTGAAGGCCCCTATTTCTTCATTTTTGAATCTTTTCCATGCATGGGAGCCCACTTTATTTTTTAATTTAATTTTATTTTTATTATTTGTTGTTATAGCGGAAATAAAAATACACACTGTGAAAATTTCAACTATGTATTACTGTTTATGAGATATTATAGTCCAGTAAAAAGTTAAATGAAACCATGATCTGACCAGTTTTGGCGCAATGAGTAAAAATGTGTTCATTAATACTTAAATAAAGATATTATGAAAGAAATTTTGATTTAAATTTAGGGGAAAATGATGAAAAAAAAAGGGGTTGAAAAATGCCTTTTTTTTAAATAACAATAATGGTAGGAAATAGAAAAAAAAGTTTCAAGTAAAAGTTGTAGAGAAAAAAATTCTACACAAAAAAGTTCCTTTTCATTTTTTTGTTATCTGCTTTAGTTTAGCTGCAAAAAATAAAAATTAAATTTGCTTTGTAATTAATTATAAAGATTTATAAAGGCGGGAAACATAGTGCCTATCTCAATTAATTAAGCTTTGAATAACGGTAGTACAGTCAAATTAATAAGGTATTTTTTCGAAATAGAAGATACTTCCGAACATTATTCAACAGTTTTCAAAATCGGTCATCGTAGCTATTAAAACTCAAACCTGCGTGATGTCAGATTTCAGATTGAAACTTTTTCGCTTTCTATATTAAAAAGTTAGACTTTAGACTGTTTGACTTTAATTTGTTTTTAACCAATTTAAAAAAAAAGAGGAGGTTCTCAATTCGCTCGCTGAGTCTTCTATTGCAAACTTCAAAAATCTAGATACTCTTATACAAAAATATAGGCCAATTATTTATACCTTTCATCCCATTGTTTATGACAATGGAGATTGGGAAATAATTTGTTAGTTAACAATTGAATAATTTTTTGAAAAATGGTGGTTAAACTTTTGTTTCTCCAGGGCTCGATTCTTTCAAGTGTTAAGAAGATACTAGAAGTTTTTCAAATTTTTAAAATAACATCTTATGTTATAAAAAAAATATTTTTATTGCTGAACTCTCTTTAGCGGGGGCGCGCGCATGCTGTAACAGCCGCGCGGAGCCCTATTTTCAACGTCAAATTAAAATTATAAATAATGGAGATAGAATCCCGGGACTTGGGACTTTTTTATTGGAAATTTCCTCCTCTTAACGAGCTTTTTTCAAAATTGCTTAAATGTCAATATTTTTCGAGTTACTAACAAAAAACGAAATATCATTTTTTTTTTATTATAACATATTTTTTATTATGACATTTTGACTTTATACAGTATACTACATTAAACCAATTTTTTATTAAATCATTTTTTTTTCATCTTATTTTGTTAATTGCCGAGTTTCTTGCTGGTTCTTCTCGGCAGGAACGGCATTCCGAACCAGTGGTAGACTCATTGACGATTCAAAAGTACTTGTAAAAGTTTATTTGAATAAAAAACATTTCTATTCTATTCTATTCTATTCTAATAACAATTGCAATTTTTTACCTGCACCAAAATCCTTCAAAAACATTTTTCTAGAGGTGATTCCGACTCGAATGAGCCATCGCTCATATTTTTAGGACCTTTATCTCTATTTTTCACGTTTTTGAACTTGTTGACTAGACTAATACGTAGGTATATATTTACGAATTCAAATAAATATTGACGAATTTCAAAACATAACATTCTGGCTCAGTGGTGAGCTGTGTTGTCTTATAACTGGGATGTCTCGGGTTCGATTCCCGGCGGGGTCAATTTTGGAATTTATAATTTCTGAATTGTCTCTGGTCTGGTCTGGCGGGAGGCTTTGGCCGTGGCTAGTTACCACCCTACTGTCAAAGACGTGCCGCCAAGCGATTTAGCGTTCCGGCACGATGGCGTGTAGAAACCAATTAGGGGTATGGGTTGAATATTCACTGCCATACCCCTTCGAAGTTAGCCCGCTACCATCTTAGACTGCATCGTCACTTACCATCAGGTGAGATCGCAGTCAAGGACTAGCTTGTCATCGAATAAAAAAAACACTTCGGCGATGAAACTTGACAACATAATAGTGCTGTCAATAAAGAGAACAATTAGTTCAGTTTCTACACTTTTTTGCCAAGTTGTACGAAATTAAAAATCACAGCAGTGTGAATTTGCAGTACGCATGAGGCGTAATATAAAATTCGATCCGTAGTCAACCCAAGTCAGTTGACTTGTAATAGAAAAATACCTGAAAAATACGGAGGTATGACAAAATACGAATTTCATACCATATCAAAATACTTTAAGTATATGAGAAGTGTCCATGCTTAAAACTAAGTATACAAAAGTCATGCGTTTCATCAAACTATTGTCAGGTTTTGTGCTGTGCAACTCAATCATATTTTTGTATCAGAGTATCTAGATTTTTGAAGTTTGCAATAGAAGACTCAGCGAGCGAGCCCCACACAAATGAAGTTTGATTCTTATTTGATTATGTTATCGAATTCTGTTTGTATGCTCTGGAAACTAGTATGTTTGTAGTTTTATTTGTAAAGTATAATAAATGGCCAATTGCGTGTCGGGCCACGCGCAGTGTAGGGTTCCGTAGTTGCCAGTCACAATATTATGCGTATAATTTTAGGCCTATATTGTACACACTTCTAAGAAGAAGTGTGTAAAATATAGGCCTAAAATTAGGCCGATCACTGCCGCTATAATCTATACTAAAAAATACTTTTTAAAAAACCGACTTCAGACGCCCGCGCCACTACAAAGTATATAATTTATTGTTGTTATTGTAAAAAGCGCTCGACCGATTTCGATAAAATTTAAATGGGACCACCTGGGAAGTATACCCTTTGAAACAAAAAAAAGAATTTTGCAAATCGGTTCAGGTGTCTTCGTGTAATCGGTGAACATACACAAAAAAAAGGATTCCGACGAATTGAGAACCTCCTCCTTTTTTTAAATTGGTTAAAAACAAATTTAAGTCAAACAGTCTAAAGTCTAACTTTTTAATATAGAAAGCGAAAAAGTTTCAATCTGAAATCTGACATCACGCAGGTTAGAGTTTTAATAGCTACGATGACCGATTTTGAAAACTGTTGGATGATGTTCGGAAGTATCTTCTATTTCGAAAAAATCGGCCAAGTGCGAGTCGGGCCTCGCTCTTTTAGGGTTCCGTTAAAAAAAATTACATAAAAATATTTCCATGTACCCATGGAAATATTTTATTTAATTTTTTTAATTTAATTTAATTTTTATTATTTGTTGTTGTAGCGGCAATAGAAATACACAATCTGTGAAAATTTCAACTGTCTACCTATTACGGTTACCGAGATACAGCCCGCTGACAGACGGACGGACGGACGGACAGCGTAGGCTTAGTAATAGGGTCCCGTTGGTACTCTTTGGGTACGGAACCCTAAAAATACCTTATTAATTTGACTGTACTACCGTTATTCAAAGCTTAATTAATTGAGATAGGCACTATGTTTCCCGCCTTTATACATCTTTACAATTAATTACAAAGCAAATTTAATTTTTATTTTTTGCAGCTAAACTAAAGCAGATAACAAAAAAAATCGGCCAAGTGCGAGTCGGGCCTCGCTCTTTTAGGGTTCCGTTAAAAAAAATTAAATAAAAATATTTCCATGTACCCATGGAAATATTTTAATTTAATTTTTTTAATTTAATTTAATTTTTATTATTTGTTGTTATAGCGGCAATAGAAATACATAATATGTGAAAATTTCATCTGTCTATCTATTACGGTTTACGAGATACAGCCCGCTGACAGACGGACGGACGGACGGACGGACTGACGGACAGCGTAGGCTTAGTAATAGGGTCCCGTTGGTACCCTTTGGGTACGGAACTCTAAAAATGAAGTGGAACTTTTTTGTGTAAAATTTTTTTCTCTACTACTTTTACTTGAAACTGTTTTTTCTTTTTCCTACCGTTATTAAGTTATTTATAAAAAAGGCATTTTTCAACCCTTTTTTTATTTTTTCATCCCTTTCCCCTAAATTTAAATCAAAATTTCTTTTATAATATCATTATTTAAGTATTAATGAACACATTTTTACTCATTGCGCCAAAGCTGGTCAGATCATGGTTTCATTTAACTTTTTACTGGACTAAATAGCACAATTTTATTTATTTACCTTATTTAAGGTTATTGCCAATTAAGATAGACCCCTAAATTGTATGAGCGCCCATACAACTCGGAGGACTATCTTAATTGGCTTCTATTATTTATGTATGGGGACACCCTTTAAAATTCAACTTTTTTATTTTTGTAATTTTTCCTTTATTTGTGTTGGTAGACCTTGCATTTTGTCAAATTTTGTGATTCTAGGTCAACGGGAACTACCATATAGGTTTTCGACCCAAAACCTATAGAGTAGGTACTTCCGGTTGACCAAGAATTGTCAATTTTGGTTAAAAGCAAGGTAAGACCTACGGTATGGGTATAGTTGAGGACCTGGAGGGTGACATAGGCTACTTTTTATCCCAGAAAATCAAAGAGTTCCCAAGGGAGATCAAAAACTAAATCCACGCGGACGAAGTCGCGGGCATCAGCTAGTTAAATAATAATTATATATATACTTCTAATTAGTGTCAAAGTAAAATAATCCTTGATTGTATTGATAAAAAGTCACAAATTCAGTAAGTACAACCGATACGCTCCATAACTCTTCATGAGTTATGGAGCGTATCATACATAGGTAAATGTATAAGAATGCATACACGAAATTGAGCTCTAATTCAATGCTGTTATGGTTTATTTTACTTTGACGCTAATGACATCGAATACGATTACGATCAATCGCTTAACTATAGAGTCTATAGTATAATAAAACTGTAACAGGTCCAATTGTCTATAGTATAGAACTATAGACAATTGGACCTGTTACAGTTTTATTATAAGTAGGTATAGATAATACTAGCTGATGCCCGCGACTTTGTCCGCGTGGATTTAGTTTTTAAAGTCCCTCGGGAACTCCTTGATTTTCCGGGATAAAAAGTAGCCTAGATGTTGACCCAATTAATAAGTTACCACGGTATAAAATTTTGTAGAAATCTGTGCGGTAGTTTTTACGTGAAAGAAGGACAAACAAACAGACAAAAATTAAATACAAATCTGTTTTGGGCTCAGTATCGATAGTAAAGCATCCCCCAATTAAAATTTTCAAAATATATTAAATGTACAGAAATCTTCCAGTTACAGTTTTATTATAATATGTATAGATTAATTTATAAAAACTAGTTATTTTATGTTAATAAGAGTGAATTGCGAATGTCAACCCCTATCTATATTAAAAATCTCGAGTCACGAAGTATGTTCGGGATAAACTTGAAAACTACTACGCCGATTTTGATCAAACTTCGTAACTATCTGTAATTTGGTCCAACTTCTCGGACGAAGTCGCGAACATATAAGCTAGTTATTACATGATGTCCTCCCGACCGAATCCGATCACGGCGGCCAACCTCCTATGCTAAAACGTCGCCTTAGAGGTCAGCCATCTGCGCGGGAGATATTATAGTGCAGAAGTGTGTGCGCAACCACAGGTGCACTCTCTATTCCCTCACTCTCATAGTCCGATGGTACGGAAATCCGACACGACCGGAGAGAGATCAGGCGCAGGACCGACGGTTTTACGTGCTCTCCGAGGCACGGGGGTGACTAACCAGTAACCACCAACTTCCTAACGGGCCAGTACTGAGAATTTATTTGGCAGAAAAACGCAATACTTTTTTTAACGGCCGCAGCCCGACCCGGGAATCGAACCCGGGACCTCGTCATCCGCAGTCGAACAAGCTGACCACTAGACCAACGAGGCAGTTAGTTATTACATGACGTGTTGTCCACAGTAGGTACCTACGTATATCATCTATACTTACCTCAAGCAATTTTTATCAACATGCCTATGTAATCGAAAAATAACAAATATAAAATATAGGTACTAAATATAAAGTGTAAGTAAATACTCACATATACATTTTTAATTCTCTTGCTCTTTTAACAAGATATTTTTTCTTATGTTTTGGCATTTTTGACCTGCACTATTCACTATTTACAGTGTAAATATTTATAGTGTAAATTTTACACTATTCTTTGACCGATTAAAAAGTTAACTTATTTACAAAACACACACACACACAACACACAATTTTAAAGATAAAACTAAACATATTAAATCTATGAATATAAAAATATGTACACATTAGTATAATCCCGGGAATCGAATCCGGGACCTCGTCATCTGTAGTCGAATTTGCTAACCACTAGACCACGTCTTGTATAATACCTATACAACCACTAAATCACAAGATCTACGGTACCTACAGTCGACAGCTGTTCAATGGTACGAGTGAATTGCGAATGTCAACCCTATTGTTATAGGAATAAGGCACGTTGAAAGTCATACTGTCAGGCTTGACTTGATGTTTTGCTGTTATCCACTGTAGGTATCTACCTCAAACTTAGACCATTCAAAAAATATGGTCTAATAAGACCTCAAGCAATTTTTATCAACATGCATATCATCATCATCATCATCATCATCATCATCATCATCATCATCATCATCATCATCATCATCATCAGCAACCCATCAACGACTCACTACTGAGCGCAGGTCTCCTTTTAGATAAGGGTTAAATAATAGAATAGAAATGCTTTTTATTCAAATAAACTTTTTTACAAGTATTTTTGAATCGTCGATGATTCTACCGCTGGTTCGAAATGCCCTTCCTGCCGAAACAAGAAACTCGGCAGTTGCTCTTTTCAAAACAAGTTTACAATATAATAGATACTATGCTATGTTTGCACTGTTTCCACAATGAGGGGAAGTTCCACAAAAGCATTCCTATAATTCAACACATGTTAAGACGGGCAGACAGAAAGTAGCCCCATTCCCGCCGGTGGCACCCGTTCACGGGCATGACGCATGACCCAGGTATTGCTTCAGGCCATAATCCACCCAATGCGAATTGGTGGATTACACATACCTTCGAGAACATTATGGAGAACTCTCAGGTGTGCAGGAGGGCAGGATTCCTCACGATGATTTTAATTGCTTAAATGCACATTACTCCGAAAAATCAATGGTGCCCGGGATCGAACCTGCGACCTCCCGAATAGGAGACCACAGTTCTAACCGCTAGGCTATCACTGCTTACATTATTATGCATAGCATAGGTAATAATCGAAAAAATAACATATTATACTAACTAAAAATTATAGGTAAATATTCACCAATACATTTTTAATTGTCCACCTGTTTGGCATTTTCGAATTCACTATTCTTTGATTACATAAAAAGTTTATAAAAGTTTATGTATTTACAAAAAAATATTTACAGTTACTGATTTAAAGATTTTATCTAAACTAAGTAAATCTATTAATGTAAATATTTAGAAATTGGTATAAACTCCTTAAAAGCTAAAATTATTTCAACGAAGTCGCTGCGAAATCGATGCGCGGTCCTCCCTCCGCAACGTCCCGGCAGGGACTGTCGATGGGGCTCGCGAGTGTTTATCAGCTCGGATTTAGTTGAATTTCAGGTTAATATTACTATACACGATTGTTATGCGGTGTAAAAATAAAGTTAAACAGCGAAAAGATTTATATTTTTAAGACCTTTTTTTATGTGCAAGAACGAATTAAAAAGCTAGCGCGCTTTTGGAGAACTTGTGCAAATTATGTCAAAAATAGGTACTCTTTGGGGATTTTTTTTACAAGAGGGGGTTGACAAAAATAAACATTTTTAACAGCCTAAACAGTTATTGAATCTTTATCTTTCATTATATATTTTTTATTTACGGCTTAAATCAACAATTATGTTGATATATTGAATTAAACAACCATGGAATTTAGACATTTCACCCTTCTTAAGGCCTTAAAGAGCAATGTTTCTGAGTGCAGTAAACTATTTAAGTTTGAACACGTTACCCCATATGATATTATCAAAATATTTAAGGCTTTACAAAATAAAAAAACGGGAGATCTATGGGGAATTTCAGTTAAAATAATCCAAAGTATAATTGATATTATTGCGCCATATCTTGCCTTAATTTTTAATAAATCAGTTGATTCTGGATCTATTCCAGACCTTATGAAATGTAGTAAACTAATACCTCTTTTTAAATCGGGAGACAAAAGTGACCCGAATAACTACAGACCAATTTCAATTTTGCCAACCCTCAGCAAGATATTCGAAAAAATAATGCTCAACCAACTGCTTCTACACTTTAATTTAAATGGACTTCTTCACCCTGAGCAGTATGGTTTTACTAAGGGTCGATCAACAACCGATGCAGCCGCAAAGCTGTTACAACACATATTCGATGCATGGAAGAACTCACAGAATGCCATTGGTATTTTCTGTGATTTATCAAAAGCATTTGATTGCGTTGATCACGAGACCCTTTTGCTTAAACTGAGCCACTATGGTATTAAAGGTTTTGCACTTAGTCTCATTGCGTCTTATCTCAGTGATCGTGTTCAGAGAGTATGTGTCAATGACGTAAAATCATCCGGATCAGCCTCAGTAATGGGTGTACCCCAGGGTTCTATTCTAGGTCCATTCATGTTTTTGATTTACATAAATGATTTACCACATTTTGTCCAAAATACTTGCGATATTGTACTATTTGCTGATGATACGTCTTTGATTTTCAAAGTCGATAGGAAAAAAGACAATTTTGACGATGTAAATAATGCATTATCTCAAGTTTCTGAATGGTTTACGGCAAATAATTTACTTTTAAATGCTAAAAAAACCAAGTGTGTTGAGTTTTTATTGCCTAACACCAGAGCTGTCAGTAATAATCTAAAGATAAATAATGAACCTTTGAAAACTGAGGACTCCACAGTGTTCTTGGGATTAACCCTGGATTCTAAGCTACAGTGGGGCACCCATATAACAACACTTGCTGGCAGGCTTAGCTCTGCTGCTTACGCTGTTAGGAAGATTCGACAGTTAACTGACATAGAAACTGCAAAAATTGTTTATTTTGCATATTTCCATAGTATTATGTCATACGGAATCTTACTATGGGGTAAAGCAGCCGACATTGGAAAAATTTTTGTATTGCAGAAGAGGGCAATTCGCGCAATCTACAATTTAAAACCGCGGGATTCCCTTCGAGAAAAATTTAAGGAAATAGGCATTCTGACAGTAGCTTCACAATATATTTATAACAACATAATATTTGTCAGACAAAATATTTTAAGTTACAAAAAAAAGGGTGATTTACACGATAGGCAGGTTAGAGATCCAAATAGGCTCGTGATTCCTCGACTGCGCCTCCAGAGGGTCCGAAAGACATTTGTGGGAATGGGCGTGACGTTCTATAATAAAATTCCACAGTCGATCTTAGACTTGCCTTTACACAAGTTTAAGAAAGCAATTAAAACTTCTCTCATGGAAAAAGCATTATATTATACAATTGAAGACTATATTAATGACAAAAAAGCGTGGATATAACTCGCTCCAGCGATTCATGAGACAGTAATAATCAACCTGTGTAACAAAATTATCCTGTGCTATTCAGTGTTTCTACTTTATTTGTGTCTAAGTGATGTCTTAAAATTAGCATTTGAATATTAGTTTTCAGTTTGATGCCTTGACATGGGTAGCATAAGTATGTCACGCACTCTTTAAACATTTCTGTGGTGGTGTCGTGTGATGCGGGTTGTTACGTTCCCTCAAATATGGTTGAGCGAAGCAATGGCTGGGTCATGCGTCATGCTCGTGAACGGGTTCCACCGGCGGGAATGGGGCTACTTTATGTCTGCCCATCTTAAGATAGAAGTTAGTCTGTATGCATTTTTGGAACTTTCCTCATTGTGGAAACACTGCATATATAGCATAGTATTTACTGTATTGTAAATCTGTTTTGAAAAGAGCAACCGCCGAGTTTCTTGCTGGTTCTTCTCGGCAGGAAAGGCATTCCGAACCAGTGGTAGATTCATTGACCATTCAAAAGCACTTGTAAAAGTTTATTTGAATAAAAAATATTTCTATTCTATTCTATTCTATTCTAATAGAATAGAAAAATAATAGAAATGTTTTTTATTCAAATAAACTTTTTTACCAGTGCTTTTGAATTGTCGATGAGTCTACCACTGGTTCGGAATGCCCTTCCTGCCCCGAGAACTAGAATACCTTTGAACTGCTTTTTTTTAAATAAATAGACCAGCGCTTGACTGCAATCTCACCTGATGGTAAGTGAAGATGTAGCCTAAGATGGAGCGCGCTTGCCTAGAAGATGCCTATTCACTCTTGATTTAAAGGTACCCATGTTATAGTCAGTTGGAAAAACGGAAGCCGGAAGGGCATTCCAAATTTTATTTTATGCTTACCCAAAGGATACCAACGGGGCCCTTTTACTAAGCCTCCGTTGTCAGTCTGTCTGTCAGCGGGCTGTATCTTCTAAACCGTAATAGGTAGTTACTTGAATTTTTTACAGGATGTGCATTTTTATTACCGCTATAAAAAAATAATAAGATAAAAAAGTTAAAAATCAAAGAGGTTCTACATACACTCAACTTTTGTTTTTGCTCGATCTTGCTAATCGCTGGTGTTAAATCTTTTACGATACGGAACCCTTCGTGTGCGGGTCCAGCTCCTACTTGGCCGGTGTAGTAATAAATGATTTAATAATTCTACATCCCTTCCTCTTCCATACTAAATGACAGATTCACGCACAGATAACGAAAACTTGAAAGTATTGCTAGACCCTCAAAAAACGAGCTATCGAAGAAACAAATTTGTTTTCGGATAAAATTAAAAATTTTAACTTATGGTACCTTGATGATGGCTCCTTGGGAGGAAGTGCGGCGGAAGTGCTCCAGGATTTGGAAATATTAATTAAACAATTTTCTGAAATCGGCCTGTCCCTAAATTTCTCAAAGTGTGAGGTATACATTCCTGACTCGGTTAGTTTAAATGAAAAAACTGTTTTGAAAAATAGTCTAAATTCTTTGATTCCCAACATCTCATCTATTACAAAAGATGATTTAACCCTTCTTGGAGCCCCCATATTTGACGTCGCATTTTCCCATTTGCTAAATTCTAAATTAGATCATTTTAATAAATTTTCGCCTCGCCTTTTAGATATAAAGCCACACATGGCCATATATATTTTACGGTTATGTTTATTTGCGCCAAAATTCATGTATTTATTACGGTGCAGTCCCATTTGGAAATATCCTATTTTAACTTATAATCTAGACGTGTCTCTTAAAGATACTCTTTGCAAAATTCTAAATTTACAGTTTGATGACCGCACCTGGACTCAAGCCAGCCTACCTGTTAAATACGGTGGCTTAGGCATACGTTCCATTTCAAGCGTAGCGCTTCCGGCTTTCTTATCTTCTGCTTTTGGCTCTATCACTCTCATCAGTCAGATCCTTAATCTGTCTAATCCGGCTGATGATGTAGTGGAGAGTCTTGCAGAGGCGAAGTTAGCATGGAGTGCATCTTGTCCTGGTGAGAGTTTTCCTTCGGCTGTGGAATGTCAGGGTCTTTGGGACAAACCGCGTGTTGTTTTGACACATGCAGATCTCGTAGCGCAGTGTACCTCAGATACGGATAAAGCCCGTATTTTAGCCGTATCCGAAAAGGAGTCAGGTCACTGGCTACACGCTCTGCCATCTCATAGCCTGGGGACGATTCTCGACAGGACAGCGCTTCGTGTGGCCGTTTGCTTGCGCTTGGGGATTAAGGTATGTGAGCCTCATCGCTGTCCTTGCGGCAGCCAAGTGGATCGTTTTGGTCACCATGGACTCAGTTGTTATCGGAGCGCGGGCCGCTTGTATCGCCACGGTGCTCTCAATGATATAGTCCGTCGCGCTCTGGTCACTGCCTCCATCCCTGCACAACTGGAACCCTCCGGTTTGTTCAGGGATGACGGCAAGAGGCCGGACGGGATGACTATAGTACCGTGGACGATGGGTCGCGCACTGGTGTGGGACGTGACTTGCGTTGATACGTTGGCTGCGTTCCACCTACCAGGCTCGTGCCAAAAGGCGGGTGCAGCTGCCGAATCCGCTCAGTTGCTTAAGCGCCGCAAATACTCTGCCATTTCTAAGGATTATATTTTTGCGGCGCTTGCTTTTGAGACTCTGGGTCCATGGTCATCGGACACGAAAAATTTTGTAAATGTCGTGTCCCAAAATTTGATCCACGTCTCTGGTGACCAAAGAGCTGGCGCTTATTTAGCCCAAAGGCTTAGCCTCGCTATTCAGAGAGGTAATAGCGCCAGTGTTTTGGGCACCATGCCCATTAGCGATCACTTGGACGGCGTGTATTTTTTGTAAATATAATTAGTAGTAATTTTTTCGCTTTTATATAATATGTAGATCCACTTATTTCTGATTATTAATGCTAATACAATATTTTATTCTAAAAAAAAAATTTGTTGTGATATTTCCTTAAGTGTAGGTTGTTCGCGCCATAATTCCTAGTTCCATGGTCGTGACGCGAGCAATGTCTTTGACTCGCAATGAATTTGACAGATGACACTTGAAAGGTAAAAAACTTCCCGCCGTTTTGGGTGATTGGCAAGTTCCTTTGTTCAGTTTGACAGCTCATACGTGTTCAGAAAAATTTCGGGTCGCTCGCGCACCATTTTGCCTTTCAAGTGTCTAGATTTAATTGATTTTACGGTTTTTGTTGCGCTGTTGAGCGATCTATGTGTCGACCTAGCTATAAGCATTCTTGTTGAAGTGCTATCCCTAACAAAAGAACCCTTTTGGAACCCGCCGACTTTGCTCGCAACGTGCTCGGCAGAAAAGTGTGTGAAAAGTGATTTTAGACCAGCTCGTTGGTCTTACTAGTGACAAGCCGAGTGTACCGTGCCACGCCAGCTCAGCGTCAACTGCAGGCCATAACTGGCTGTCTGCCTGCTACTGCTAGCGGTCTGAGAAGAGTTCACCTTACACTCCACTTCACAACACACCCCTCATAATCACCACTAATCATAACAATCTCAGGCCCTATACAAGGAGGACTGCAGCAAAGAAGGTCAGTGTAACCCCATTATTAAGTCAAGTCTAGAACAAATCTGACCGCGGAGAAAGGCCCTTTGGGCAACGACCCTGGACTCAGGTATCAGCTGATGGGCCCCTGACCCTAGTAGTCCAGGCCTTGTTTCGTTGGCCAAGCCGTTGGCCTCAACATTTGGTAGCAGAGCGTGGTTGAATTGATTCCGCGGACAGATTTGGCATTACTGTGACTTAACTTAGCCGTTCTAGGATTTTGTTTTGTTAATTTTTGTTGATTAATAATTAATAGTACCTAATTGTTGTTTGTGGCCCTTAACTGGCCAACAGTTAGATGTAGATTGTAATAAATAAACTTAATATTAACTTAATATTAAAATTAACTTAATATAATTGTAGGTTCTCAACCAACCAATTTGTAATTTGCAGTACCTAGTATGAGTCTAGTGGCTTAGTACGGGTAATTAAAAACTTAATTTTTCTTTTATCTTAATTTATGTTATTGATTGACTTAACATAAATTATTGATAGCTTAATTTGTATCTTTTAGAACTTTTAACCAACAAATACTTTGTTTGTTTACTAAAACCCCTCATGGTTAGGTAACAAAGTAGTTTGTTTGATGTATTTAAAATAAATAATTCTTAAGTATAGTAGTAATAAATAGTATTTAAGTAGTAATTTGTTTGTGTTTAAAGTGGGTAATTCTTGTTTGATTATTAATTTGTTTGGTTGAAGTTGAAACATAACTTGTAACAAATAACTTTGTTTTTAACTGTTATTAAAAACTGTTATTAAAATAACTGTTATCTTATGTTTTTTAACTGTTATTAAAATAACTGTTATTTTATGTTTTTTAACTGTTATTAAAATAACTGTTATTTAAGTTGTTAACTACTTTATTTAAGTTGTTTTGTACCTACCTAAGATGGCAGCCCACAAAAAATTGAGTGTGCAAATTCAATCAGAGCTGCGTTGGGCTGCTACAGCCAACGCCTTGGTAGGCCGGGAGGACCGGGCATCCGCACTGCTCCAGCGGTGCGAGCAGGTGCGGACCAGGCAGGCAGTCGTCGAAGGGGCCTTCCGAGACCTCATGGCATTGGAGCTACCTCCGGAATCGCTGGAGTCCTCAGTGCGGGACTACGAACAGTTCTTTGAGCTGACAGACGGTCTAGTGGAGGAGGCCGCGAGGCTCAAGAAGGAGGCGAGAATGAGCTCTATTCTTGAGTCTCCCACTAGACCCACCACGCAGCCTGCGTTACAGGGCAAGTTGCCAACAATAAACTTGCCCCACTTTTCTGGCAACCTGAGCGAGTGGCTAGGCTTTCTCAGCCTCTTTGATAGCCTGGTGGACGCGAGAAGGGACCTGTCTCCCTGCCAGAAACTGGCCTATTTACTCTCTTCCCTGCAGGGAGAGGCTCTGGGTTTAGTTAGCCACCTAGACCTCTCCGAGGAGAGTTATACCACCGCGCGGGAACTACTGACTCGGCGGTATGCCAACGTGCGCCGGTTAGCAGACACACACGTGGCACAAATTCTAGCGCTGCCACGTGTCTATGGGGTGTCTCATTTAAGAGAATCGCTCTTAAATCCACTGATTATAGCCTGCAACGCTCTTAAGCGTTTAGAGCTTCCCGTGGACCAGTGGTCCTTTCTTTTACTACACATTGTGTTGTCCCGCCTACCTTCCGAGTTGAAACTGCGTTTTGAGCAAAGGTATGGTGGGGACGGGGCCAGCTACCTGCCCCCCTTTTCGGACCTTTTAAAGTTCCTTGAGGAAGAGTGCCGGCAGGCTGATAACTCCGGTATTGCTGGTCCTTCAAGGACCCCAGAGCGGCCTGCCCAGCTGAGGAAGGAAAGGGGTCACACTGGCGTCCCTGGTAAAAAGGCCTCCGACCGGAGACCAGTGCCCGTTTACACTGGACTTGCTGCCACTGAACCCGCCCCCTGTAACTATTGCAGGCGTCCAGGCCACCGGGTGCTTTCTTGCCCCCAGTTTCTCTCTAAGCGGATCAAGGATCGGAGGGGCATTGCAAGAGACCGCCACTGGTGCTATAGCTGTCTGGGAGCTCACATGCAACGGGACTGCCAACAGCAACGGCCATGCCCAATTTGTAGGGGTAACCACCTGGAGATTTTGTGCGCCAACAAGAATGGTGTTGGCCGCCAGGTGGAGAGTGAGGGCGCGCCCCGCACGGGCGGGGGCGCTCTTACCGATCGCTCCCCGGATTATTTGCGTCGGTCCCCTGATCAGGGCCATGAATCCCGACGCGTCCGGATTTCGACCCCGCCTATGGGGGCTTCACCCCCACGTGAGGGGGGCGCCAACCCCCCTCGACGTTCTGATGGGAGATTTGTGGCGGCTCCGTCTACGGTTCGACCTACCCGCTATTCACCTCCGCTTCATGAGTGGCCACGCCTCGAACGCCGCCCACCTCGAGCGGGTCGACAGACTTACTACGTCCTACCGACCTCAGCCCGTATGACTAGGCCCGTGCTGCCGCCACGAGATGACGCATGGGTTTACCCAAATGGAGGTCTGTCCCCCTCACCTTTGGAGGTCCCCCCTGAGTCTCAATATGAGATTCCCCGGTTAGAGGACGGGTTTGATGAGGACGACCACCAATAGGTAGTTGCCGCCCTAGCCCCCACCACAGCAACTTCTCCTGAGACCTTGAATCTCCGGCAGTCTGTCTGTCAGACCATTCTTTTGCCGACTGTCTCAGTGAAGGTATTCAACCCGAAGGGTGAATTTTTAATCGTTCGCGCCCTTTTGGATTCGGGTTCACAGCGCTGTATTGCTTCTTCTCGTTTGGTGGGTGAGCTAGGGCTCCCCTGGAGTCCTCGAACAGGACGGGTGATAGGTATCGGGGGTATAGAGCCCTCGACTCCTACCGGGGAAGCGGAATTAATGTTTGGCCCCATTACGGGCAATTTTAGGGTCTTGGTCAAGGTGTCAGTCCTTGACAATATCTTAGGTCCCCTACCGCAGGTCCGAATAACTGACGCTGCGGTGTCCTGTGCATCAGGCCTAAACCCAGCTGACCCCCACTGGACTGAACCCGGTCCTACGGACCTTTTGTTGGGTTCCGACGTGTTGGGCCTGGTCTTGTCAGGGGAAATTAGGGTTTTGCAGAAGGACGGCCTATGTGCCATGTCCACTATATTCGGTTCTAGCTTTTTTGGACCCGTGCTATGGTCTTCGGACCTACCGGTGCTGGACCAATTCCAAGCAGCCGGCTTGACGCTGTCGGACGTGGTCCAGCGCTTTTGGGAAGTTGAGGAGCCGCCGCATGCCGCACGAGTTGACCCTCTTGACCTTGAATGTGAGTTGTTTTATCAAAACAACACAGGCCGCCGTGTTGATGGGCGATTTGTAACTCGCTTGCCCTTTCTCGCTTCTCGCCCCCCGCTTGGTCAATCGCGGGCCTTGGCGGAAAAGAGGCTCTTGTCTATGGAACGGCGCATGCGGCGCGACCCCACCTTCCGCTCCAAGTACGTTGAATTTATGCGCGAGTACGAGGGCCTGGGGCATATGTCACCATCCAATTTTGATTGGCGCGCACACGAGCACTACTTCTTACCCCACCATGCCGTCTTGAAGACCCCTGGGGGGAAGATTCGAGTGGTTTTTGACGGCTCCGCGGCCACATCCAACGGGGTGACATTGAACCAATGCTTGCACTCCGGTCCTAAGCTGATCAAGGATATCTCCGATATCCTCACGCATTTCCGCCGGCATCAAATTGTTTTCGTAGCTGACATCAAGATGATGTTTAGACAGTCGGTGGTACATCGCGATGATCGGAGATACCAAATGATTCTGTGGCGCGAAAATCCTAATGAGCCAATGCGTGTCTTTGAATTGAACACCACGACCTATGGACTCAAGTCAAGCCCCTATATTGCTATCAGGACCTTGTTAGAACTAGCTAACCGGGAGCGACTGAATTACCCTCGCGCATCAGCCACCTTGGAATCGTCAGTCTATATGGACGATATTTGCACGGGAGCCTCGAGCGTTGAGGAAGCTCTGATTCTTCGCGATGAATTAATTGCAATACTGAAGTCCGGAGGTTATGAGTTGGGCAAGTGGCTGTCCAACTCCCCTCACGTCTTGAAGGATCTTCCGGGAGAGGATCAGCAAGATCCTCATATTTTTGAAAATCCCGAAAATCCCAATTTGCTGACGGTCCTTGGAATACAGTACCAGCCCGTCCAAGACGTTTTCACCTACCGGGTCAAATTAGACCCACCTCCTAAGGTCTGGACTAAGCGTTCCGTATTGTCTACGGTTGCTCGCACTTTCGATCCCAATGGATGGATCACTCCCGTAATATTTTTAGCTAAATGTTTCCTCCAGAAACTTTGGATTGCTGAACTCGGTTGGGACGAACCACTCTCTGGGAAGTTATTGAAGGAGTGGAACTCCCTTGTGTCTTCACTTCCTGAAGTTAACCGAATTTCCATGCCTCGACGCTTCCTACCAACAGGAAGGTGTCATGCCAGTCTCCACGGGTTTTGCGACGCCTCCGAACGAGGATACGCCGCCGTGGTATATTTGAGGACTGTCGATGTCGCCGGTGAGGTCGCGACGCATCTCGTCTTGGCAAAAAGCAAGGTGGCCCCTATTCGGTCACGGTTAACTATCCCGAAATTAGAATTGTCTGGCGCCGCCCTTCTGGTACGCCTCTTGAACCACGTCCGCTCCTCTTTGGCATCTGCGGTCGATCTGACCGACGTTTATGCTTGGACGGACAGTGAGATTGTCCTTTGCTGGCTACGAGCCGCGCCTCACAACTTAGAGGTCTTTGTTGCGAATCGGGTCTCCCAAATTCAGAGCTCTGCAGTACCGGTGATTTGGAGACACGTACCCGGAGAAATGAACCCGGCCGATTGCGCCTCCCGCGGCTGTGAGGCCTCTTCACTGGTCCACCATCACCTTTGGTGGGATCCAAGTTGGCTATCCCAATCCGAGACGACTTGGCCTCAAAATAGGTTTTCCGCTCCCGAAGTATTGCCGGGCTTAAGAGTCGGAGTGGTTGAGGATAAACAGATCCCCGACTTGAACTTTCTTTTGAACCGTTACAGTTCCCTTGATAAACTAATTGGTGTTACCGGTTGGATTCGACGTTTTATCCATAATGGGCGGAATTCAGAAAATAAAAATTTGAGTCCTGTGCTGTCCCCTCTTGAACGCCAAGACGCCCGGAACTACTGGGTGCGTGTGGTTCAGGTGGAGCATTTTTCATCCGTGATTGACACCCTAAAGAGAGGTTTAGTTTTGAAGGGCCCTCTTGCTCGCCTAAACCCTTTTTTGGACAATAACGGAATGCTACGCGTTGGAGGACGCCTCAAGAATTCCAATCTGCCCTATGGTGCTCGCCACCCCCTTTTGCTGCCTAAGGACTGCACCTTTGTCAAATTGCTAGTGACACACTACCATCTTAAAAATGCCCACGCTGGTTGTAATGCACTCTCGGCTATTCTACAGCGCGAGTTTTGGATTCTGGCAGGGAGACGCACCATCCGGAACGTCATTTTCAAATGTATTCCGTGTTACCGCTTGAAGGCTAATACTTCACAGCCGATGATGGGTGATCTGCCCTCCGACCGCGTTCTAGCCACTCGACCCTTTGCTGGGGTTGGCACTGATTTTGCTGGCCCGTTTGCCATCAAGAGCTCTAACCTCCGCAACGCCAGGTCGCTCAAGGCCTACCTCTGCGTTTTTGTATGTCTCGCTACCAAGGCGGTACATTTAGAACTTGTGAGCGCCTTAAGCACTGAAGCTTTTGTAGCCACGCTAGGTAGATTTGTCTCTCGTCGAGGCTTGTCTGACCTGATTCGCACGGATTGCGGCACCAATTATAAGGGCACTGATAGATATTTAAAAGAAATTGTCGAATTCCTGTCTAGCAATAAGACTAAATTAAGTACAGCATTGTCCAAGATGGGGGTAACCTGGAAGTTTGACCCCCCAGCTTGCCCTCATTGGGGTGGAATATTCGAAGCCGTGGTTAAGGTGGCCAAGACTCATCTCCGGCGCGTTATAGGCGAAACTGTTTTAACCTTTGAAGAACTCGCCACCGTGTTTTGCAAAATTGAGGCTGTACTCAATTCTCGGCCACTCTGTCCCCTCTCATCTGACCCAAATGACCTGGAGGTCTTAACTCCCGGTCATTTTCTGATTGGTCAGCCCCTTAACGCTCTACCCGAATACCCCTTCAGGGACGTGAAGGTCTCACGTTTGTCCCGGTTTGAGCTGCTGCAACAGATGACTCAGAGTTTTTGGCACCGTTGGTCACTAGAGTATTTGCATCTTTTGCAGCAGCGGGTTAAGTGGGCTGACAAATCTGATCCACCCAAAGTTGGTGACCTAGTGTTGATTAAGGAACCTAATTTGTTGCCTTTATACTGGCGCCGTGGGCGCATTCTTAAGCTGATCTACGGGTCGGATGGGGTTCCCAGGGTTGCCGAGGTAATGGTCGGAGACTCTGTCTTGCAGCGAGCCGTTTGCTCCTTATCACGTTTACCTATTTACTAGTAAGTGGACGTAAATCCTTACGACCACGGGCGGGGGGATTGTTCGCGCCATAATTCCTAGTTCCATGGTCGTGACGCGAGCAATGTCTTTGACTCGCAATGAATTTGACAGATGACACTTGAAAGGTAAAAAACTTCCCGCCGTTTTGGGTGATTGGCAAGTTCCTTTGTTCAGTTTGACAGCTCATACGTGTTCAGAAAAATTTCGGGTCGCTCGCGCACCATTTTGCCTTTCAAGTGTCTAGATTTAATTGATTTTACGGTTTTTGTTGCGCTGTTGAGCGATCTATGTGTCGACCTAGCTATAAGCATTCTTGTTGAAGTGCTATCCCTAACAAAAGAACCCTTTTGGAACCCGCCGACTTTGCTCGCAACGTGCTCGGCAGAAAAGTGTGTGAAAAGTGATTTTAGACCAGCTCGTTGGTCTTACTAGTGACAAGCCGAGTGTACCGTGCCACGCCAGCTCAGCGTCAACTGCAGGCCATAACTGGCTGTCTGCCTGCTACTGCTAACGGTCTGAGAAGAGTTCACCTTACACTCCACTTCACAACACACCCCTCATAATCACCACTAATCATAACAATCTCAGGCCCTATACAAGGAGGACTGCAGCAAAGAAGGTCAGTGTAACCCCATTATTAAGTCAAGTCTAGAACAAATCTGACCGCGGAGAAAGGCCCTTTGGGCAACGACCCTGGACTCAGGTATCAGCTGATGGGCCCCTGACCCTAGTAGTCCAGGCCTTGTTTCGTTGGCCAAGCCGTTGGCCTCAACAGTAGGTTAATACTTAGTAAAAAATAAATAATAAAAAGCAATGTGGCATCTCTAGTTTCTAAAGAGCTCCATTGTAATATGGGGTCTTGGAAAAAGTAGAACGACAACTGTAATGTGTTGCTACCAGATGTCGCTAGCAGTTGCTTAAATTGATTGAAAAAGTAGATACAATATAATAATATCACTAATTTCGATGCTGACGTATAGTTCGTGGATGTGGTGTAAAGTCAACACACGTCAAAGGGCACGATTCCCAAGAGATGTAGGTCCGAACCCCGCCGGCCTCGAAATTTTTGACATGTATTCAAAAATATGTTCGGATATTTCCTTAAGTGTAGGTTGAAACTTTAATAAAAAATAAGTAGTTAATGTCATCGTTATCTTTTGTGTTATTTTCATTAAATATTCTTAATAGTAGAGAATTTTGAGCTCCTTCAGCACTTAAATGCTAAACTTTTCGTTTTGTGAAAGAACATTTACTTTACTTATAGATCCCCCGCCGAGTGGTATAAGAGTTTGAAATTTTTTATTACAGGTCATAAAACTGATTTATCTATCAATAGATTTAAAGTGTATTAGGTATATTGCAATAGAAAATTTTCAAAATACTATAGGTAATCCCACTGGAACTCTTTGATTTTCCGGAATAAAAAGTAGCCTATGTCACTCTCCCTGGTCGCCTACTATACTTACCTATGCAAAAAATCACGTCGATCCGTTACTGTGTGATTGAAGGACAAACCAACAAGCAAACACACTTAGGCATTTATAATATTAAGGGCCGTTACTTAATATTAAGAGGCCCATAGAGTAAGTATCTAATAATATTATGTTCACTACATTTATGTACTTACTAAAGCACATTTAGAGAACATTTTGAAATTGAATTACGAGAAAAATTCGCGAGATAACTAGAAAAATATAATAATGAAAATCTAGTTGAATCATGAAATACAATTAAGAGATGTTGAAGATGTAAATAAAACGAAAGCGCGCAAACAAAAACAAAATGTCGGAACGCTTTGATGTTTGAAGAGAGGCTGGTGGTTGTAAATGTTCGTTAGAATGACGAGAGCCCTGTAATAAGTTATTATTCATTCCAGCACTTTGTGAATTCAGATAATGTAGAGCTTAATAATTATTATTGTTTCCATTTTATCAAGAATTATTTACTATTCAGCTTTGGAATATCAACGGCAGTTCAAAGCCTACCTACATTTAAAATACCTACATTTGAAATCACGTCCCATCGAATTATAAAGCTTAGAACGGAAGTTTCTAACAAAGTTCCGCTCCAAACGTAGGCTCAAAACAACTAATGAATGTATGAGTGCTATGTAATTATTTTCTCATACTGGTACTAATAGTTACGTGATGGATGATTATTGTATTTATGACACCCTTTCACAGCACAGTACGTCATTTTTTTAATAACTTTCTGCGTGCTAGTAGTATCAACGCGACGATACTGTGTAGTCGGCTTATATAGGATTACTAATAAGCCATTTATTTATCATGTCGACTATTTTTTTTTCAATATATATCTATACTAGTGGTTCGCCCCGAACTGAGACCTCGCGGTAACGGTATCCCGTAATTATTCATTCAATCGATACATGACGACCAAAACTGACGTTATTATTATGAGAGCCCCTCAAATAAAGATTTTTATAACTTTTTAAACAATATTCAACTGAAGGCCATCGGTTAACATATATGTATGTAAAGAAGTAATTACGTTCAGTAATTCAGAAGTTATAAGGCTCTCACAAACGAACGGACGGACAAGTGCAAATTCAATCAAGTAGACTCAGAGACCTCGCTTCGTTTGGTCAATTATATTTATTTTTTATTTCATACAGTTAACACACAGAAAATAACAAAAATATTACTGGAAAAACATATAATTAATTATAAGTGTTTTAAAATTAAAAAACAAATATGAATGGTACAATATGTGATTCTTAAAATTCAAATTTAAAATTTAAAATTATTTATTTCACGTAGGCCAACCTGTGGCTCTTATGACACGTCATGACTACCACCCCGTTCGTAAAGCGGGTTAGAAGTTAGAACAGTTAATGTCGATAAAGCTGCATTAGTGAAACACTGTGTCGCAGCTTTATCACCCGTCCCTTGTCTAATGATCCTCCACACATAGTTTACTAATCAATTCCTATAAATAATCATACTAATACTATAAATGCGAAAGCGTGTTTGTTGGTTTGTCCGTCAATGACGCCGCAACAGATCTACGGATCGACGTGACTTTTTGCATGGGTATAGTTGAGGACCTGGAGAGTGACATAGGCTACTTTTTATCCCGGAAAATTGGTGTTCCCGAGGGATTCAAAAAACTGCATTCTCGCGGACGAAGTCACGCGCATCAGCTAGTAATAAAATAATTAACACATTAATTATTTAACATAATATACAAATTATATTTAAATCATAGCAAAATGCTGTTGACTATTGCGCTTCTAAGCGTTATATATCGATGTGGCATCCCTAAATCCCTAGGCACAGCTAAAAGGAAGAGTTTATGAGTTTTCAAATTTAAATTCAAAATTATTTATTTCACGTAGGCCAACCTGTGGCTCTTATGACAAGTCATGACTCTACCACCGGTTCGGAAAGCGGATTCTGCTGAGAAGAGCCGGCAAGTAACTCTACAGTTGCTCTTTTCAAAATAATAATTTTACAATATTATTATGAAGCTATTACATTGTAATTAGTTTTTTATACTATCTTGTGGGCAGCAGGATGCCAAGCCGATTTAACCTATGCAACTTTGTTAGAATAAAATATAATATTTCCACAATGAGGGAAAGTTCCAAAAAAAAAAAAGTAGTACAATTCAATTCATGTTAAGACGGGCAGACACAAAGTAGCCCCATTCCCACCGTCGGCACCTGTTCACGAGCATGACGCATGATCCAGCCGTTGCTTCGCTCGACCATAATTTGAGGGAACGTAACAACCCGCACCACAAGACATCACCACAGAATTAGGTAATTTTGTAATGTATGTTCGGATGTGTCTATTTAGGTATGTTTTGTAAACAGCTTTTCCAGTAACGTAATAAAAATATTGCGATCCAGATAGGAAATATATTGCTTACTTTTACATCGATTACCCCAATCTGGCCGAGTAAGCAAGGAATGAAAATAGGCAACGGGAATTTATTTTCGCCAAACAAATAGACGTCATGTTATTTGCCATTCATTACAATTTATCGGCAAAATCGTTTTATCTAAGGACAATGGAATGTTTTATTGTACGGGTTCCAAATTTAATATATTAAAATTCTTGTCGCCGTCGATATTTTTAGTGGAATTTATAGCAGAGTACTAGCTGATGCCCACGACTTCGTCCGCGTGGATTCAGTTCTCTTACTAATCCTTACTAATATTATAAATGCAAAAGTGTGTTTGTTGGATTGTCCTTCAATCACGCCGCAACAGAGCTACGGATCGACGTGATTTTTGCAAGGGTATATTTGAAGATTTTATCCCGTAAATTCAAAGAGTTCCCGAAGGATTTTAAAAACTAAATCCACGCGGATGAAGTCGCGGGCATCAGCTAGAACATTATAATTATGTCACGAAATAAGTCTAAAATCTTTAAATTAGGTTTGTCTGATAATATTATTTTAATTTTGTATTGTTGTAGGCTTAGGATAAATAATTGGACCTAGTTATGCAGATAGCAGCCACGCGGGGAAAAGTACAAATCGAGTTATAAGCTTTTTTCTATCGATGGTTACACTTCAGCTCGGTATTACTATTTTTTAGGGTTCCGTAGTAAACAAGGAACCCTTATAGTTTCGCCATGTCCGTCCGTCCGCGGTTTAACTCAGAGGCTATTGGTACTAGAAATCTGTAATTTGACAAGGGTATAAATATCAATCACGCCGACAAAGTGGTGAAATAAAATTTTGAAAAATGATTTTTTTTAGGGTACCTGCCTTACATGTAAAGTGGGGATAATTTTTTTTTTCTCCACTATCTCATAGTGTGGGGTGTCGTTGAATAGGTCTTTCAAAAATATTGTGGGTGTGGGAACACCATTTTTCAATTCAGGGATCCGTTTGTGAAATATGATATTTTAAAGTGCTAAATTTTATTAGTATAAAGTATAAAAATTTTTTTAGATTGTTCACTTAGGGGCCTACCAGGAGCCGGAAAGAAAAAAATCGGTTCCCACCCGATTACGAGAAAAAAAATTTTATTTATAATTTTGGAAAATCATTGCTT
Organism: Oeneis ivallda; assembly: GCA_029955525.1. Classification (NCBI taxonomy): domain Eukaryota; kingdom Metazoa; phylum Arthropoda; class Insecta; order Lepidoptera; family Nymphalidae; genus Oeneis; species Oeneis ivallda. The sequence goes on along the minus strand of JARPMR010000017.1, from coordinate 3,161,844 downwards.
TGACGAACTTTTAATTTTTTTTTAATTTTTCCAGTGACAATTTCCGCAAATTTTTTATTGAATATCTTTACCTAATAACTGTACTCTCTTTGAAAAAAATTCCAGTCTGGTTAGCTGGTTTTAAGAGCATTAAATTTTAAATTATTTCAAGAAAATTAAGTTCATCCAAAATCTACAGAAAACTTTAAAATTCCATTAAAAATAAAAAAAGAGGTTCATAGCACTGGTGATTTTTTAAAAACTGTAGCAACTTATGTTCTTTTCATTGCCAAAAGAAAAATTGTATGTCAATGTGCTGGATAAAAAGTTATGATTTTTCAAAAGTCTTCGTTCCTCATTCGTGTAAATAACGACCTTATTGAAAAAAATGTTAATTGTTTGTGGAGACTGCAGTATGTCCTTTAATTTTAACTGCCTTGTTGTTCTCGTGTTTGACTGCGGCCGATGAGGTCCCGGGTTCGAGTCCCGGGTCGGACTATATCAAGTATTGGGGTTTTCCGTAAGAAATTCTCAGTACTAGCCCGGAGTTAGGAAGTTGGCGTTGTTTCACCCCCGTACCTTGGAGAGCACGTAAAGCCGTTGGTCCTGCGCCTAATTTCTCTTCGCCTGCGCCTAATCTCTCTCCGGTCGTGTCAAATTTTCCGTCCTATCGGGCTATGAGAGTAAAGAAACAGAGATTGCACCTGTGTTCGCGCACACACGTGTGCACTTTAATATCTCCCGCACAGATGGTTAATCTCTCTGGAGATAGGTCACCGTGGTCGAAATTTGGTCGGGAGGACATTAATCCTTTAATGATGACTGACGGTATCTACATTTTTAAGAGAAAGAAAAATAAAACAATGTTTTATTTTTCCGAATTTCGGTCACGGCGGCGGCCTATCTTCAGAGAGATTAACCATCTGTGCGGGAGATATTAAAGTGCACAAGTGTGTGCGCCAACACAGGTGCACTCTCTGTTTCTTTACTTTCATAGCCCGATAGGACGGAAAATTTGACACGACCGGAGAGAGATTAGGCGCAGGCGGAGAGACATTAGGCGCAACGGCTTTACGTGCTCTCCAAGGTACGGGGGTGAAACAACGCCAACTTCCTAACTCCGGGCTAGTACTGAGAATTTCTTACGGAAAACCCCAATACTTGATATAGTCCGACCCGGGACTCGAACCCGGGACCTCATCGGCCGCAGTCAAACACGAGACCAACAAGGCAGTTAAAATTAAAGGACATACTGCAGTCTCCATAAACAATTAACATTTTTTTCAATAAGGTCGTTATTTACACGAATGAGGAACGAAGACTTTTGAAAAATCATAACTTTTTATCCAGCACATTGACATACAATTTTTCTTTTGGCAATCAAAAGAACATAAGTTGCTACAGTTTTTAAAAAAATCACCAGGGCTATGAACCTCTTTTTTAATTTTTAATGGAATTTTAAAGTTTTCTCTAAATTTAATGCTCTTAAAACCAGCTAACCAGACTAGAATTTTTTTCTAAGAGAGTAAAGTTATTAGGTAAAAATATTCCATAAAAAAATTGCGGAAATTGTCACTGGAAAGATTTAAAAAAAATTAAAAGTTCGTCAAAGCAATGATTTTCCAAAATTTTAAATAAAATTTTTTTTCTCGTAATCGGGTGGGAACCGATTTTTTTCCTTCCGGCTCCTGGTAGGCCCCTAAGTGAAAAATCTAAAAAAAATTTTATATCCACCTGGTCTGGCCCACCCTGTATAATGAATTTTAAAGGAAAACTATCACGGTTAAGTAGGGTTCATTAGTTAAGGAGTTATATCTGTTTTTTCTAAGTTAGGTATTACACGTAGTGTAAGATGCATATTTTGTAGTATATTATAGTATTTAAACCATGGAACTCAAAATGTATTCAATATTCATAAATAAAATAAAAGCACTATCCTAGGTCAGCAATAATATTTGAGACTTTCAACTACGGAACTCTACACTGCGCGTGGCCCGACACGCACTTGGCCGGTTTTTTTTAAGTATGAGGTAGGTTATATATAAAATTAAGAAAATAATAATACCGAATTATTGCTCAAACAAGGCAACAAATAATATTAAATGTTTTTTTTTTCAAAAAACCGACTTCAAACGCCACTATACAGTATATATTTTTATATATACAAGGCAACAAATAATATTAAATGTTTTTTTTTCAAAAAACCGACTTCAAACGCCACTATACAGTATATATTTTTTTCCCTAAAGCGCTGAATCAATTTCGATCAAATTTACATGGGTCGCCTCTGAAGTATAACCTAACAAAAAAAATGAATCATCAAAATCTATTAATAATCAGCAGAATAATCGCTTTACAAACATACAAAAAACATAAAGTTGAATTTAGAACCTCCTCCTTTTGAAGTCGGTTGCAAATCGCTTCAACGCGCAATAATTTTACGCCCGTCTGAATGATGAAATGAAAAATGAAAATATTCTTTATTGTACACCACAGGATAACAGCTTACATGACTAATACATACATAAAAAAAAAAACACAGAGTACAAAGGCGACCTTATCGCTGAAAAGCGATCTCTTCCAGGCAACCCATGGTAAAAGAAGGAGTTTTAACCAAAAACACAGGGAAGGGTGTACACAAAATTTCAAATAGCTTACAAAATAGAAAAATACAAGAAAACAAATGCCATTAGAAACTGAAAGTAACAATATTTAACACAATAATAGGTACAAAAAGTAGTAAATAAATACATACATAAAATATATAAAATATAATAACATATACCTAATATATAATACATAAATACAATATAATAAATAAATAAATAAATATAACTGTATAGATACACAATATCATTATACATTATAAAATATAGATATATTACATAAGGATTAAGCAGGCATAAAGTGCTTATTGAGTAGCCGCTTAAAAATAGGCAGCGATTTCGCACGCCTAATATCAACAGGAAGGGAATTCCAAAGCCGAACAGCTTCTACGGTGAATGATTTGGAGTAAAATGTGGTGCTATGTGAGGGAAATTTAAGTAGAAGGTTTTCATCTGAGCGAAGAGATCGACCTGAATGAGAATCACATAGCAACTGAAACCGCTCTTTCAGATAAGGAGGGGTGGATGGATTGAATAGAACAGAGTACAGAAGTGACAGAAGATGTGTATTCCTGCGAAGGCGAATTGGGAGCCACTCGAGTTTTTTGCGAAATTCGGAAACGTGGTCATATTTACGAAGCCCAAATATGAACCTTATGCAGAGATTTTGGATGCGCTCGAGTTTATTAAGTTGCTCAACACTTAAGTCTAAATAACAAGTATCAGCATAATCTAGAATTGGTAAGAGGAGAGACTGTGCAAGCGCAATTTTAGTAGGTATGGGTAGAAAGTAATTGAGTCTTCTCAGAGAACCAACCGCTGCAAACATCTTCCTACTCACTTCACAAATCTGAGGGGCCCAGGAGAAAAATTTATCAAAAATGATACCAAGGTTTTTTACAGTGTCACTATACTGAAGTTGAACTCCATCAAAGACAACACAAGGTAGAGAAGTCCAATCTATCCGAGACACTAGCTTTTGGCTGCCTACTACAATTACTTGAGTTTTAGAAGGATTTACCTTGAGACCAAATGAATTGCTCCATTGAACAATGGTATCTAAATCCTGATTTACTTGTTCAATAGTCTTGGGCAAATCTTGTAATTTAGACTGAGCATAGACTTGGAGATCATCAGCGTACAGGTGGTAGAGAGAAGATAATTGATGAGTTATTGAACTGATGAAGATTGAAAAAAGAAGGGGTGACAACACGCCACCTTGCGGGACTCCAGCATTTATCGAACACCAGTCTGAGCAACTTTCCTCGACCCGTATCCGCTGCCGGCGCCCGTGCAAGTAACTACGAAACCAGTCAACTGCCTCAGGAGATATGTTAAGAGAATTTAGAATAGCTAAAAGAAGCTCATAATCAACATTATTGAATGCATTACTGAAATCTAGTAAAGTCAACACCGTCACACATTGATTATCCATGCCGAAACGGATATCATCAGTAATTTTCACTAGAGCAGTAGTCGTACTATGACCAGAGCGGAAACCGGATTGAAATGGATTCAAAAGGTTATATCAGGAAAGGAAAAGTGTCATCTGTTTATGAACGATACGCTCAAAAACCTTAGACAGGAATGGCAAGATAGAAATAGGTCGGTAGTCGGAAAAGCAAGATGGGTTTGTTTTTTTAGGTATAGGAGTTACCTGTGCATCCTTCCAAGAAGAAGGAAATACACCAGTACAAATGGAATGGTTAAAAATAGACACAATGACAGGAGCTAAAAGATCTATGATGGGAGTGATCATTTTACGACTAATGCAATCAATACCAACGGCATCGGAGTTGACTTCCATAATACTTCTCTTAACATCACTGCAGTCAATTTGACTAAAAATGAAAGGAGAGTAATCTGGAGTGGGTAAAGCTAGAATTTGATTCTTTGTATTTTGTTTTACGGTACCATCAATGGTACAAGATGCAGAAAAGTGCTGGTTAAGATAATTTAAATCAATATTATTATTTAAATGAGAACTTTTACTTGCTTTCCCAACCCCAAGAGATTTCAGAAATTTCCATACCCGCGCAGAATCTTCTTCTTCAAGTACGGATTTATGGATATGGCGTCGTTGTTTATCTCTACACAACCTGTTACACCGATTCCGTATGCTCTTATATTTTTCCCAATTGTTTTGACTAGCATCCGACTTATATTTAGCTCTCGCTACATTCTTTTTGTGTTGTAAAATTTTAATATCCTCAGAAAGCCAAGGAGCAGGAAGATGTTTCATTCTAACCGGCCGAATTGGAGCATGGGCGTCATAGAGCTTTGTCAGACAGGAATTAAAAATTTCTACCCTCTCGTCAACGTTTTCACCAGTAAGTACTTCAGTCCAGTCAATTTGTAATGCATCCTTACGCAGAAGATTAAGATCCATACCACTAAAATTACGTTGCAGAAGAATTCTTGATTTTGCTTTAGGGGGGCGAATTTTATAGGACAGGAATATCAGATCGTGATAAGAAAAAGCATCTGCAGGACACTGACCATGCTTTGCTACAAAGTCTAGAGAGGAAACAAGGATAAGGTCCAGAAGAGATGGAGAACAGTTTGGAAAAGAGTGTGTTGCAGATAGAGGAAGAATATGAAGGTTGGCCGCCTTCACTAAAGAAGTAAGACGGAGTGCACGCGAGTCGTTTTTTAATAGGCATGTATTAAAATCACCCATAATGATTGAATGCTGATATCGTGGGGTGAATTGGTCCAAGAGACTTTCAAATCCTGGAAAGTAATCTATTGTGAGGCTGGGATTATAATAAACACCAAGTAAGAGTTTTATGTTGGAAAAAGTAACCTCAACAAACAAATGCTCCCCTCCTGGTACAGCTTGCTGTGTTGATATACTGATCACCGAGAATGGAATGTAAGATCTGAGGTATATCGCAACACCTCCGCCGACCCGACTAGTGCGATCATTCCGTATGAGATGAAAACCAGGGAGAGCATAAGAAGAGGAGGATAGACACGGCTTCAACCACGATTCAGATATCAAAATAGCATGAATATTCTTGCAATTAAAGGACGAAAGCATATCAGGAAAATGTGCAGGAATACTTTGAGCATTCAAGTGAATAATATTGAAATTTTTCAGCACATCTGAGAAGTGTGAATCGAGAGTTTCCTCAAGGGAAGGGATACTATGAAAACTGTCGTTGCTACTCAATCCATCACAAGACGAAAGTGAAAAAAAAGAGTCGTCCAAACCAATATTTTGAGATGACATAACGTATAATAAAATTAGTTGTAGCTAGATGTAATATACAATATTTATATATATAACAATAATAGTATAATACTATTAATATAAATTAAATAATAATTTAATAATATAAAATTTATTACACAAATTAGTTAGGTCATTTAATACCCACCAGTAGACAGAATTAACACTAATCAATACATACTAGTAAATAAGTTTATCACAATTCGCAAAGTAGGTATCTAAATATTATCAATAGATATCTGCATACCAAACAACATTGGCATTGAGTTGGTGGACAACATTGGCTGCGTGTCAAACATTGTATGATACACTGATATGATTAAATACGTTAAAGAATCATTAAAATAACCAAAAAAAAAAAAAACAACACCTTGTAGTTTGATATTACGTTCGACCACAATATTTAAAGAAGAGAAATTACACATTATCCACTCATAAAACAAATTACCTAATTTTACCTAATATTAAGTCTAAGTTATTTATGTATTTAATTCAAAGATTTAAGTATATACTGGAAAATAGTCTAATCGTTATACTGAAATACTGAGCCACGCATAACGGAACTCAATCAAAATGATATTATCTGTGGTAAAACAATCTGACGTGAATGCGTCATTTATATTTAATTTATCAAAACAACCTTTGTGTACCCACAAACTAATTAATAAAAAGAAAAAGTGTATATTACGTACAAATTGTTTTACCTACCTAAGCAGCATATGAGCATAAGTACCAAATTAGTACCTAGGTTATAGGAGGCGTTTTAAGTCCAAGGATGAGACTTCAAATGAGAATGGAATACAAACAGAGGCATAATACATGAGTTGAAAAATCCTATCTACATAAATATAATCACTTTCTCACGTTTCGCCTGGCCCGACTATTATGCGGAGCTGGCGTTGGGTCTGAAGGAGTAGCAGAAGTACCAGTAGTAGATCCAGCCTGGCCATCAGTTGGACAAGGGATGTCGTCAAGATCAGATTTTGAGAAAACGCGAATGCGTTTATTATCAGGCCCAATTACAAAAATGTCACCGTCTTTTGTTTTGTGAATGATCCCTCACAGATACTTGTAAATTATAATACAAACAATATTACAATTCATAGAGGAATAAACAATGAACAGGGTAACGCCGACAACCGACGCTTTGATGTTTGACTTGACGTGTTTCTGATGTAAATGTGTTCATTAAAACCTCTGAAGGCCTTTAATACTGCCCATCTAGATATCGCTTTGTGAATTCAAATGCGGAACACCAAATAATTGTTTGCGTTTACACGGAATTGAGGCTCCAACTGACTCGACCACTCGGGTGGAAATTTGGCCTATGTTGCCCATCTTAACAAGTGTAAATTAGGCCTATGTTGCCTATCTTAACAAGATGCGTAAATTGGGCCTATGTTGCCTATCTTAACAAGACGTGTAAATTAGGCCCATGCTGCCTATCTTAACATGTGTAAATTGGGACTCTGTTACCTATCTTAACAAGACGTGTAAATTAGGCCCATGCTGCCTATCTTAACAAGTGTAAATTGGGACTCTGTTACCTATCTTAACAAGACATGTAAATTAGGCCTATGTTGCCTATCTTAACAAGACGCGTAAATTGGACCTATGTTGCCTATCTTAACAAGTATAAATTGAGCCTATGTTGCCTATCTTTTGTTGCCTTTCTACCATCATAATGGATCAGATCCTCCTCCTCCATCCTCAATCCTCGATCATTATCTATCTAATACCTACTCATTGACACCATTCTAATGAGCACACACTATGTCGGCTGTAAGTTGCTGAGGGGTTGGGATCCGCAGACTTTACATTATGCTTCAACGTCAGCTCAAGAAGTGCGATTGTCTATAGTTATTCCATTTATCGTAATCGTTTTCGATGACATTAGCGTCAAAATAAAATAAACCAAAATGGCATTGAATTAGAGCTCAATTTCGTGTATCCATTCTTATAAGTTTAGGTATGTACGATACGCTCCATACCGCCCCATGTTGAAATCGGTTGTACTGAATTTGTTACTTTAAATCAAAACAATCAAGGATTATTTTACTTGGACTCTAATGTCATCGAATACGAATACGATCAATGGAATAACTCTCAGACAATTGGTACCAAGATTAGTAAATAATCCAAAGTTTGGGAGACCCTTTAAACAAGTAAAAAAATGAGCTGATGATCTTCAAACTTCTGAAAAGATTTTCATAAAATATAGCTACGATCCATCTCGATCACGTCAGCTTTAAAGGTTAAAAATAAATTATTTATTACTAGCTGATGCCCGCGACTTCGTCTGCGTGGATTTAGTTTTTAAAATCCCTCGTGAACTCTTTGATTTTCCGAGATAAAAAGTAGCCTATGTCACTCTCCAATCACGTCGATCGGTAGCCCTGTTGCAGCGTGATTGAAGGACAAACCAACAAACAAACACACTTTTGCATTTATAATATTAAGTAAGGATTAGTAAGATAAGTACTCTATTTGGATTAATACTATCTCGCAATCTAACATCGCTCGATATTTAGGTTGCTAGGTTGCCTAACAACCTAAATCTCGAACTGTATATATGACTGTCGTGTAATTAACATATTTTAATTTGCATCAACAAATATTTATGTCCATAATTAAGATAAAAACTATCCTATCTTGTAAGTTGGACCAAATTACAGATAGTTACGAAATTTGATCAAAATCGGTTCACTAGTTTTCGAGTTTATCACGTACACGATGACGGACGTACATACACGAGATTTTTATATATAATATAGATATTATTTTAAAAACCTACTTCAAACGCCAACGCCGCTACAAAGTATGACTTATTGTTGATTTTTGAAAACCGCTTAACTGATTTCTTATTTATATGGGACTACATGAGAAGTGTACCCTAGGTAATCGGTGTACATAAAAAAAGATTCCGAGTTCCGACTAATTGCGAACCTCCTCCTTTTTTAACAGACTTCCAAAAAGGAGGAGGTTCTAAATTAGGCCTGTATCTTTTTTTGAAGAAGTGCTATAATTCTTAACCGATAAATAAAATTGAGGTTTTGACAGTTTTTGTATGGGAAATCTGTCAAAACGTGAAATTTCGTCAGTTAAAGTTTACTCGAAGGTGGTGAAACAGGGCCTTAACTGGTACTTTACTATGCACAAAGTATGCGCTACTATTTGATAAGATTTGTAAGAAAGTAGCATATTATTAATCAACCATTAAATTGACATACGAAAATGACTTAGACCATTTTGAATGATCTAAGCAAAATGACCCTTTAGGTTGGTAAAATTGTCATTGAAATGGAGTTACGATAACTCGTAGCAGCTCTACGGAAAGTTCTACGTAAACGAGAAATACTTATAAATGCAGAGTAGGAGCACGTAATATTTGCATGGGGACAATGGGATTCGGCAATTGGAGACGCAGGTAAGATTAATCCAAAGGTTACCTTTAACAAATAACATTACGGGAATTTTCCTGATGTTCGACCGAAATAAATTTTATAAGTGGTTTTCCGTTCCTTCTTAGTCGAAGTGGGTGTATATTTTAATATCCTTCTTGTTCTTCAAGGCCCGATTTTAGCAACAAAAATTACTAACTTAAAAGCCGCATGACCACCGGCTATTAATTCCATCAAATCTGATTGAAAAGGGGAAGCATTTAGTATCGATTTCATCGTTTCTATCTAGGCCTGCCCGACTTTAACACACTACATTTACAAAGTAAATTATTTTAATTTACAACAACATTTACAAAGTAAATTATTTTAATTTACCACAACATTTACAAAGTAAATTATTTTAATTTACCACAACATTTACAAAGTAAATTATTTTAATATTTTGTAGTGGCATTTGAAGTTGGTTTTTTTAAAAGAATCCTTACTAATCATACTAATAGTATAAATACGAAAGTGTGTTTGTTTGTTGGTTTGTCCTTCAATCACACCCCAACAGGGCTACGGATCGACGTGATTTTTGCATGGGTGTAGTTGAGGACCTGGAGAGTGACATAGGCTACTTTTTATCCCGGAAAATCAAAGAGTTCCCGAGGGATTTTCGAAACGAAAGCCACGCGAACGAAGTCGTGGGCATTAGCTAGTTTTTATATATTACTAGATGATGCCCGCGATTTCGTTCGCGTGGATTAAGGTTTTAAATTCCTGCGGGAACTCCCTTATTTTCCGAGATAAAAAGAAGCCGATGTGTTGATCCTGGGTATTATCTATCTCTATTCCAAATTTCAGCCAAAACGGTTCATACGTTGTGCCTTGAAAGAGTAACAAACATCCATCCATCCATACATCTTCACAAACTTTCGCATTCATAATATTCGCAGGATAAGTAGGAAGTAGGAAAGTAGGAAGTAGGATATTATTTATTATCTATTCTATTTGTTAGTTGTCTCTTTTAGAGTAAGTTTATTTTGTATAGCCAATCTTACCCATAGAGCCATAAAATGTCAGCGTCCTATCCTAACTAAAGGTCCGCGAGTAAATCGCTTTATGCAAATCACGCAGCCTTATTGGGAGGCTTCGTGAGCATAAGTGGGTACGAGATAAACTTTCCGCATATTCTGCTAAACAAATTTCACTACAAAAGGTCGAACATATTTTGTGTATCCTTACATTGTACACTAAGCTTTGTGCTGAGTCATCGCTGTTCAAGTAGCTGAGGCGTTGAATTCATGGGTAATTAATAGCTATATTTACTTATTTTTAACTTACACTGAGTTTTCATAACAAACTAACAATAATTCAATATAAAAAATTATTTTTAAACAACCGACTTCAAACTCCCGCTTTGTTACATTACACACACACTATACAAAGTATTTAATTTATTGTTGATATTTTAAAAACCGCTCGACCGATTTCTATATTTATATGGGACCACCTGGGGAGTATACCCTTTCAAACAAATTCAATTCAAAAACTAATTTCCCCAATTGGCAGGCGTCTTCGAGTAATCGGTGGCATACATAAAAAAAAATCCGACGAATTAATAGCTTCCTACTTTTTTGAAGTCGGTTAAAAAAACTGAGCAAGTCCGAGTCAGGCTCGCGTATCTACTGAGGGTTCTGTTACTATCATGGATAAAACATATAAAAATATTAAAGTCGTTTTTGAGAGGTCGTTTGAATCCCAGGCCTAAACTATCGTCATCTTTATCATGAGCAATCTATCAATGGCTCATAGCAGCACTCCTCTCAGAGAAGGGCTATAGGCCATAGTCCACCACGTTGGCCCAATGTCAATTGGCAGACTTCACACACCATTGAGAACATAATGGAGAACTCTCAGACGTGCCGGTTTCCCCACGATGTTTTCCTTCACCGTTGAAGCATATTATAATGTTTTGTTAAGGACTAGCTTTTAAGGGTTCTAACACATTCATATAATATATTATATTTGCTTAAACTCACACAACCTTGTCTAGCCTCGAAATTTTAGATTTCTCTATAGTGTTAGAAGTCTGCCAATTTCGACCAAAACTATTCGAAAAAAAAATTCATACACACACAATCACTCACTCCCCCACCCACAAACCCACCCACCCACACACACCCACACACACCCACACACACACACACACCCACACACACACACGCACACACACACACACACACACACAACACACACACACACACACACACACACACACGTACGCAAACACACATACAATCTAACACATAAAAATTTTTCTTTGAAAAATTTTGGTAAACGATTATCCTTACTAATATTATAAATGCGAAAGTGTGTTTGTTTGTTGATTTGTTGGTTTGTCCTTCAATCACGCCGCAACAGGCCTACGGATCGACGTGATTTTTTGCAAGGGTATAGTTGAGGACCTGGAGAGTGACATAGGCTACTTTTTATCCCGGAAAATCAAAGAAATCCCAAGGAATTTTAAAAACTAACTCCACGCGGACGAAGTCGCGGGCATCAGTTAGTTATTATTATAAACCGTTCTCATTCTGAGAAGAGACCCAGGCGCGGTAGTGGACTGATGATTGATTGAGACAATGATAATGGTTACCAACTTCTGATCCAGCCCCCTGAAACATTTCTGAGACAGCTCAAAAAGTCGTAAAAATTCATAGCCACTCGAAATGTGTATGTAAACGCTGCCAGAATAGAATTTCCAAGTGAGGCTTGAGTTTACCTTTCGTAATAATAAGAAGGGCAAACAAAGAGAAACGTTTGTCCCTAAATACACAAACTGACAAAAACGGCAAACTTAATGCTCTCTCTTCAAAGAAGTAACATAAAATCGTTGTTTTTTAAACGATTAGATAATTTTATAACGGTGACAGTCTAAAAAATATGCTAAATAAGTAAAGTTATATATACTAGTGGTTCGCCCCGAACTGAGACCTCGCGGTAACGGTATCCCATGATTATTCATTCAATCGATACATGATAACCAAAACTGACATTATTTTTATGCCCATTTTCACCAAACATACCTAAATCATCCCCTAAGTAGGAGTCTCTTAACGTAGGTAGCTCCTAAATACAATCCTAAGTCCTAACATCCGTCCCAATATCCTTTTAGGTGTCCCGTACAGGATCGTGATAAATAAGTTGACAGAAAACATCAATCACCTAACTTATAGGTAGCCCGTAAAGGTTAGGGAACGTTAGTGAAAACATTGAATTATTATGTAGGTACTAACGAGTGAAACCGGGTTACGGGCATCTGTACAAATCGTCATCTATCGACGCGAATAGAAAATATACAATATTTAACTAAAATTTAACTAAAAAATAATTTTAATTGAATAATATGGTACAAAAAAAATTACAATACAATTATTGTATTATAATAAGTAACTAAATAATAATGGTCGACGCAAAACTGTTTTTGGGATAGGTCGTAGTCGTAACTCGTAGTTCCATGGGAATAGTTACTGACTGCGCCATCTATTAGCATTATTGTGAAGCTATGTTGATGCTATATGAATTACTGATGCCCATTAAAAATTAAATAATCTCGTTTCTTTATAATATTCATATAATTTTAGTATTTGTTGTTCAAGTACAGGATATAAGTGACCTAAAAAAATAAAATCAGTTTGAAAATCCATAGCGGATTTTCCTAGAGAGCGTCTTCAAGCGAGCGTATAAAATCGCCACTTTGAAAGCCCCCCATTTCGTCAATTTTAAGGGAAAAATTAAAAAAAATATATTTTTGTACTCAGTTCAAAATTATCTTTAAAATGATACGTAATAATTTTATGTAACGCGATATTTTTTTTTTTACTTCGCATTCGCTTCTATGAGAGCCCCCCTGAAATAAAGATTTTTATAACTTTTTAAGCCATTTTCGGCTGGAGGCCATCGGTTTACATATTATATCTAAATTTGAAGTAATTACGTTCAGTAATTCAAAAGTTATAAGGCTCTGACAGACAGACGGACGGACGGACGGACGGACGGACAAGTGCAAATCGCTCTAGTTAACTCAGAGACCTCGCTTCGCTCGGTCAATTAGCGTATTTGTATTTATCATCATCATCAACAACCCATCAACGGCTCACTACTGAGCGCAGGTCTCCTCTCAGAGAAGGGTTATAGGCCATAGTCCACCACGCTAGCCCAATGCGAATTAGCGGACAATTGGGCGGCGGTATTAGCATTAGTAGTAGCGTATTCTGACTAATTTTTTCTATCTCTCCTAGACTTTTAGGAGTTAAGTACCTTTTAAGCAATCCAATCTCACTTGCTTTAACTGTGAAGGAAAACAATAATATGAAAAAATCTGCACGCCTGAGAGGTCATCATAATGACCTCAAAGATAATATGTGAAGTTGGCCAGTCCACTCTTGGCCATCGTGGTGGATTATGTCTTAAACTCTTCTTCTTCGAAAGAGAGCCCTTTAGTGGCTTGGCGATGGGTTGAAATAAATCAGGTACGGTCTAATCAATTTACATACGAACATTGATAACAAATATCCTACTTACATGATCAAAGGCAAATATTACGTCAAGAAATTTCCATACAGCTAATATGTGCCACATAATAATATAAGGGAGCGCGGACCGTTCCTTGCAAGACCCTTTTAGTTGAGGGCAATAAATCAGGCCCTAATGGACTGAGTCCTTGGCGAGACTTTGCATAATATTACTGACCCCGCAATCGTGGGATGTTAAGATGGTAACGTACATTAATTGGCATCAATTTTAGTTGGGTCATAGAACTAAAATGATGCAGTGACTCTAAATGCCACGCCACCGGTCGGCAGTATTTCGTGGCAGCTTTAAATATCTTGCCACGAAATGCTAGAATGACATCCCTCCACCTTTTCGCAATGCAAGCTCTAAATTTGTTTTCAAAAAACTTTTCAGAGAACAGTTATTAATAACACAAAAAAACGAATAATCATATTATAATCCATAGTAAGATAGCCGTGGTAGTACATTTACAAATAATAAATTAAAAAAAAAAAAAAAGGGAAAGGACATTATCGATTCAATTTTATAATACAATTTATATTTTACCTAATAACTTATTTTCATATGTATAATATTTATTTATTTTAAATGACTACCCTCTTATTCGGGTCCTAGCAGAATATCAGCGCTGTGGTTACATATGTATCCACAGCATTTAGCTGAGCTAGAACCCTTTCATTGGCATGACACATAGTAGACACTAGTTAAGTTAGATTGTAATTACTTTCTGTTTTTCCATTTTCATGTGTATTTCCATTTTGTTTGTTGTATTTTGTTTTCATGTCAATGAATAAATAATATTCTATTCTATTCTATTCTAAATGCACTAACGGTGTCGCTGTAAAAATTGTGCGTAGGTAACGTATGCGACCACTTACGGCCCGGAAGGTCCAATTTCCTGAACGTCCAATGTGTCCGTGACGTCCTATTCTCTGAACGTCCAGTCCAACTTAAGCAAAAGCCATGAGACAGACATGACATATATTCCGTAGAAGAACCACAATAACCGACATAGCTCAAATTGTGGGGCTAAAGTGGTAATGGGCAGCGCAAATCATTGCAAGAACTGCTAGGCTTGGGGGGTCCCAAAGTGCTGAAATACCGATCTCGTACCGGAAACCGCAAAGTTGGTAGACCCCCACGACGTTTGAAGACGATATCAAACGAGACGCAGGGAGACTCTGTATTTAAAAACAGGGCAAGACCATTCGGCATGATAAAGTCACTACAAGAGACTATGCATAAATAGGATGTGATGGGAGGGTAACAGCCTTAGGTGCTAGAATTATAATGTCGACTGTCCGCAAATTCAAATCCATCAAAACCGTTGTGTATGTATTTTGATCTCTTTAGTTCCTCGATAGAAGGTTCGTGACTCACTATGTCAGCTTGTATGCCAAGGCTCACTAGGCTGGGAATCCGAGGCATTTGTAGAGGACCCTGAGCGTTTGCGCAAGTGATTTGAAAGAAAAACTATCTGTACAACACGGTACGGTACTAAATACGAGGCGCATTCCATCACAAATCAGCACAATGGAGTGTGTGAAATTTTCCTCATAAGCTCCCAATCGTCACAAAAGGGACGTCGAGGGTGGTGTGACCCAAAACCAAGGAAGACTGACGGCGACTAACGACACATGTGTCATTTTAGTAGGATTACAAGGTCAGTTGGAAAGGGTGTTATTATGATACATCATCGTATTATGATGATACATCATCCCAGCATCCATGATCACTCTGTCAAGAGTGACCAACCGAGAAGATGATAACACCCTTTCCAACTGACCTTGTAATTCTACTAATATTATAAATGGGAACGTTTGTGAGGATGGAAGGATGGATAACTTGGATGTTTGTTACTGTTGGTTGTTTGGAATGGAGATAGCTAATACCCAGGACTACTAATACAATAGGCCTCATTTTATCTCGAAAAATTAGAATTCCCGCGGGAATTAAAGAATCTTATTCCACGTGGACGAATTAGCGGGTTTCATCTTTTTGTTCTTCTTTGTCAACCGATAGGCGTCCACTGCTGGCAAAGGTCTCTTGCATGAACTTCCACAGGTCTCGGTCTTGCACCGTCTGAATCCAGCGGCTCCCTGCGACTCGTTTGATGTCATCGGTACACCTAATGGGGGGTCTGCCAATACTGCGCTTCCCCGTGTGGGGTCGCCACTCCAGCACCTTGGGACCCCAATGACCATCAGCTCTTCGAACAATGTGCCCCCGCTCATTTCCACTTCAGTTCATCTAGTATAAAATAAAAAGTCTATGAATATGTTGAAAACAGTGGAACTTAGTGAGGCTAGAAGAAAATCGTATTGAATTAATCTCGAAAATCGCTCACGTAAGAAGCCTCCATTCGCGTTCCGTCGGTTTGTTTGTGTTAGCACTCGCGAAGTCTGGTGTGAATACCAACAGTAATTTACAATTTAAAATGTGCATACAACTAGTTTATTAGGCGAGGCATCTGCCACGAACGCAGAAAGTTTTGGTGTTAACAAAACTTGTCACTGAAGTCGACAAACTTCGACAAAGTCGACAAGAAATTCCATCACGATCACATCCAGACTTGCCACCTTTAGTCAAAATTAAAATCAAAATTAAATATATTTATACAAAGTACCTGTGGCTTTTAGGACAAGTCAAGACTTAGACCACCGCCGGTTCGAAAACCAGTTTCTGCTGAGAAGAGCCGACTAGAAACTCAACAGTTGCTCTTTCCAAAACAATATTTATGTTACAATATTATATTATTATATGTTATATGTTACAATATATTATAAAGCTATTTCAATGTATTAATGTATTTATTTGTTACTAGCTTTTGCACGCGACTTCACCCACGTGGAATAATGTTTTTAAAAATCCGGCGGGAACACTGTTTTTCTTGAATTAATGCCTATGTCACTCTCCGTGCAAAAATCACGTTGGTCTCCTTGCTCCGTTTTTGCGTGACTGAAGGAAAAACTGTCAAATAAGCATACTGTCTCTATCTATAGATATATATCTCGTGTCACGATGTATGTTCGGGATAAACTCGAAAACTACTGAACCGATTTTGATGAAACTTCGTAACTATCTGTAATTTGGTCCAACTTAAAAGATAGGATAGTTTTATCTTAATTAATAATCAAAGAGTTCTCGCTTGATTTTTAAAATATCTCGCGGGCATCAGCTAGTTAATTGTTATAATTTAAGGGCCGATATCACCAATGCAAAATTAGTCTTATCCAAGCGTGATATTTTGGCAGATTTTCTATACAAAAACTTATTTATTGGACTTAATTTATTTTTATCGGACGCCCAATTTATTCCTCAGATAAGCGTCACTCAACGTTGGTGAAATCGGCTCTAAGTAGTTAGAATTCCTTAGGTTATTTATTTTTTATTTATTTATTTATTTCAAAAAAAAAATTGTTGTCTGTAAAGTCGGTTTACGGACGATAATTTTACGTGATAGTCATAAAGAAACATTGACGATGACTGGCGGGCGGCGGCGCGGTCACAAGCCTACGCTTGGGCCGATCGTGCCTCTCTAACGCTTGTTTCGCCCTCTCGCTTGCACGCGCAGGCTCAGGCGGAACGTGACACTTTTTCGTGCGTGCATCCGATGTTCATCGATTTATAAGACGTTATCACGTCAAAACTAATTACAATATTAAAACTCCTTATGTACCTATTAATAAACCAATATCAATTTGTTGAGTAAAAATCGGCCAAGTGCGAGTCGGGCCTCGCTC
Source organism: Oeneis ivallda (assembly GCA_029955525.1). NCBI lineage: Eukaryota > Metazoa > Arthropoda > Insecta > Lepidoptera > Nymphalidae > Oeneis > Oeneis ivallda. The sequence goes on along the minus strand of JARPMR010000017.1, from coordinate 3,144,323 downwards.
TTTTAGGGTTCCGTTAAAAAAAAATTCAATAAAAATATTTCCATGTACCCATGGAAATATTTTAATTTAATTTTTTTAATTTAATTTAATTTTTATTATTTGTTGTTATAGCGGCAATAGAAATACATACTATATGTGAAAATTTCATCTGTCTATCTATTACGGTTTACGAGATACAGCTCGCTGACAGACGGACGGACGGACGGACGGACAGCGTAGGCTTAGTAATAGGGTCCCATTGGTACCCTTTGGGTACGGAACCCTAAAAAGTGTGCTTAGACACTCGTACTAAGACGTGACTTGTGTTACGAGTGCCGTCGCCTTCCTCCGAACCGTCACAAGCATGATCTAAATTATTGTAACAAAAAAGAAAATATGTTAATCTTATAAATTAAAACTAGCTGATGAACGCGCCTTGGTCCGCGTGGATTTAGTTTTTAAAATCCCGCGGGAATTCTTCGTTTTTCCGGGATGCCTTTGTCACCCTCCAGGTTCTCAACTATACCTATCCAAAAAATCACGTCACTCCGTAGCATTGTTGCAGCGTGATTGACGGACAAACCAACAAACAAACACACTTTGGTATTTATAATATGTTTGTAAGGAAGAATTAATACTGCGATAATAAAGGCGATCTAATTAAATTTTAGAACACAAAAGCTTCTATAGTGACTTAAATATGATTTTGAAGACTTTTTTTAGAGAATAATGAGTACTTTAATCATGTAGTACATAATTTTTATGTATCATCAATGGTTTTCTCAGCACACGCCAAATAATGCATTTTATAGGCAAAATTTTGCTACTTTGGGCAAAATTTTGTTACATTATTGCAATTTTCTTAAAGATTTCTAATTTTTTTGGAAATAAGTTATAGCCTATGTTACTTCCTGATAAATTAGCTTTCTATTGGTGAAAATATGGTTAAAATCGGTCCAGTAGTTACAGAGCCTATTCGGCACAAACAAACAAACAAAAAAATCTTTCCTCTTTATAATAGTATAGACAATATTATTTTAATCTGTGGACGCAACGTCAAATACTGCCATGCTTTCCGAAGCTTATTTGTCGCTAAAATTAAGTATATTTGTTGAGCATGTGTGCTTTTTTTTTTAATTTAAAAAAAGAATATTAGGCAAATTGAAGTTGACTAATATCCTTCCTATCCCCTCCAACTAAGCGGAAAGCTTGTGCTAGGAGTGGGTACGACAATAGTGCAACGGGTTGGATTCGAACCTGCGACCTTTCAGTTTCCAGTCCGAACCTTTAACCGTTGAGCTGTTGAGGCTCTACTGACACATACACATACACTGGTATGAACCAGCCTGCTAGCTGTTGTTGTCGTTACCAAAAATGCTACTGCATTGCAGTCAAATACAGCCCCATTACCCTAAATTTACTCTGCGCGAAACACTAATTAAGCTTTTCTTTGTTTTTCATCATCAGCACAAACTGGGGTCGAGGTTATTTTAATTGTGATTGTTTTTATTTACTTACTTACTACCGAAATTTAGAACAGTTGCATACCAATTTGCTCTTGATTCGTATACGATTACCTACCTAGCTTAAAATGTTGTTGTATGTACCTATTCATAAATATTTTCAAAGGTAAAATATAAAAAAGTCGTGTGGTGTCGTGGGACACCAGATATTATTATAAAAATATTATAATATTATAAAAAATTATAAAAATGAAAATAAAATTGCGCGCCCCCGGGTGGGCTCGAACCACCAATCTTTCGGTTAGTGGCCGCACGCGGGCCAATTGAGCCACGGCAGCGATGCACAACTTGTTGAAATTATTATATACGATATTTTTTAGGCCATCAAAAAGTTTCGAAAGTGGCGTTACAACTTTTGGTCTTAATTTCCGTTTAGCCCCCTTTCGCATCGCGCGATAAGGAACTTCGTTCCAATAAAGGTCACATAAAGAGTAGGTAATATTTAAAAAATGTAAATACACTTTACACACCATTGAAAACATTTGGATAACTCTCAGACAGGTTTCCGCACGATGTTTTCTGTCATCGTTAAAGCAAGATTGTAAGCAAATTCAAAAACATGTTTGTGGCATGCCTACGTAAAGCATGCTACTAACTTGTTCGATAATAATAATTCGGTTTATCTGATTATGTTACTCGTATGTAATTTATAAGCAGTGTTATTATACTGATTGCTAGGGAAATAATTCAGTGTTGTTTACATTATCTTACGTCAGCTACTTTCGACTAATATTCGATTGACTCAGTGACACCTAGATTTAGAAATATGTGGTTACACTAGCTGTATACGTTTGTTTAAGGAACCAATCTTACATGGTTATTTTATAAATTAAGATATTATAGCGAAACAATTCTTATCATCATTTCAAATTCAAATTAAGTATTATTTATTTGCCAAGGTTGAGTAACAAGATCTTAAACAATTAGAATAGCGCTTCAATCTGCCACAGAATAGCATGCAAAAGAAAAAACTAATATATTTCAGTAACAAATTCTAAATTATATCAACCCATCGCTGGCCTACTTCTGGGCACTTATTTCAATATCAGTAATAAGGTCTTATTTTTTCTGGGTACTTATTTCAATATCAGTAATAAGGTCTTATTTTTTCTGGGTACTTATTTCAATATCAGTAATAAGGTCCCGTACGTACTTATTTCAATATCAGTAATAAGGTCTCAGCTCAAATGAGAAGGTTTTAAGCCATAGTCGATCGCACTGGCCAAGTGCAAATTGGCAGAATTCACTCACCTTTGATAACATTAGGAAAACTCCCAGACATGCAGGTTTCCTCACGATGTTTTTCTTAACCGTTAAAGCAGGATTTTGAGTAAATTCTAAACAGTTTAGCAAAAACTCTATTTGTCTTATCTCTCTAAGCATTACTGTGATTTAACTTTGTAACATAAAACATTTCGTCGCCCGGCTGCAATATTACGGTACCATCGTCGACGTTTCGGAGTTTCATGACGTTTCCTGCCATGACCCGCTTAATGTTGGAGATTATATCTATCTTTTAGCCTGGCAATACACGTCAGATTTTGTTTCCGATTGTCTGATCAGACTATCGGATCGTATTTACTCGATACACATCCGATTCTTGCGTCAGGCTTTTTTTGAGCTCAGTCGTTCCCGAGCTATCATCCCGAGTGTTCGCGTATGGAGTAAAACGGAAGAAAAGATGATGGACGACGAGTTACTGTTACATATTGCATATCTGCTCGTGTTGACGCGTGTATTGACTGTTTATACAAAGTAATGGCTCCAATGCTTTCCGGTAGCCGGATCAGACTATCGGATCGGACTATCGGATGAAAAAATCTGACGTGTATTGCCAGGCTTATAGATGGAGTATTCCGGTGTATATAGGCATCTTTTGTGTGTAACATTTGAACTGAGAATTACTTTTACGACTCTTAAGGGACGTCTCTATAGTGCGTGTCCGTACGTATACAGATTCTTATGTCAATATTAACCAGTCATGTCATGTGGAAACCTCCTTCACTTCCTTCCTATCGGTAAGGTGGAAGGTCTCAGGTTCAATTACCGGTGGGAAAAATTAGTTAATAATTAAAAACTCTCTTATACTTAAGCACTGCCATATCCCATTTTACCGTAGACTGTATCGTCACTTAATTACCATTAAAAGAGATTGCAGTCTTCCATAACTATGCAAAAATTACGTCGGTCCATTGCTCCTTTGCTGCATGATTGAAGGACAAACAAACACACTTTGGTATCTACTATATTAGTAATAAGAGAGTATATACATACTAATGTATTAATGTGAAAGTTGTACATGTCTTTCTCTTTGTCTATCCGTCTGTTTTCATATCTGAATCAATAAGAAATTTATTCAAAACTTCAGCAACTAAGTAGACATTTCACCATCACACTAGAATCTAGATATTTTTTTTATCCCGAAAAATTAAAAAGTCCTCACGGGACTTTAAAATCTAATTCATAGTCGTTGGCATGAGCTAGTAGTAATAAAAGTTTGTTCAAAACAAATACTTACCTCATATTTCAATTAGTATGGTGTTTGCTCGTGTTCCTCGCAGCAATTAAGTTTAAAATAGCATTTCAGTAGTTCACAGAAAATGCAGAAGTGTTAACGGGATGTGGGTACCCCCGAGGAAGCTCTGCGGAGAAGTTTACGTGAGTGAATTACTGAACCGTTTCAGAGGTTCAAATACTATCTCTACTTATGTACTACTTACTAGGATACTTTATTTTTAACATACAGCTACCTGTGACGTCACCCAGATCACAACTGAAAATCTTGATTCTTTTCTTATACAACCTTTAAGCGTATCCTTGTAAATACTAAATACTGTAAAAAAATAAAAATGCGTGAGTGTCGTGGAACACTCGGTTGGAACGAAGTTCCTTTTAATAATAAATTAATAATAAAAATAAAAAAATTAGGGAAAAATTTCACATGTAGAAATTATTTAAAATAAAATTGAAAATAGAAAATTCAGTCGGTCGATCTGGGATTCGAACCATTGACCTTTATGCGACTGTAGAAACCACAAGGCTACGGAGATCAAATATTGTAGTGTGAAAATATTGAACACAATGCCAAATTCACATTCAAAAAAGTGTCGGTTCAATTTACTCTTAATTTTTTCCGTCTAGCCCCCTTTCGCATCGCGCGATAAGGAACTACGTTCCAGTACTGAATACTAGCTGATGCCCACGACTTCGTCCGCGTCGAGCTAGTTTCAAAAATCCCGCGGGAACTCTTTGATTTTCCGGGAAAAAATGTTCTCAACTGTACCTACGTAATGAATCACGTTGACGCGTTGCTCTGTTGCAATGTGATTGAAGGAAAAACCAACAAACAAATATACTGTCGCATTTGCAATATTAGTAAGATAAAGAACCATACTTTTTCATACAAGCTTATTCAATAGATATGATGCGCTTGCTTGTGACAACCCTATGATTAACCCATGCGAAGAATAGAGAAAACCATAATAATTATGTACGTATATTTGATTGATGCAGTAAACTTAGCTGTATTAGACCCACTCTTGATAGTGTCACTAACGATAAAATAACGTTAGAGTTATTTCGTTTAATTCTTTTATTTTTACCGAATAAAATAATGGTTTTGTCCCTTTCTTCTATCTTGTAACTGTTGCAAAATTGTTTTTTAGGAATACTTTGAAGCAGTGATAGCCTAGTGGTTAGGACTGTGGTCTCCTATTCGGAGGGTCGCAGTTTCGATCCCGGGTTCTGACTTTTCGGAGACAAGTGCGTTTAAGCAATTAAATATCACTTGCTTCAACGGTGAAGCAAAACATCGTTAGGAAACCTGCACATCTGAGAGTTCTTCATAATATTCTCAAAGATGTGTGAAGTCCGCCAATTCGCATTGGGCCAGCGTGGTGGAATATGGCCTTTAACCCTTCTCTGAAAGGAGCCCAGCGCTCAGTAGTGAGCCGTTGATGGGTTGTTAATGAAGATGATGATGACCTTGAAATAGCTCTTTTTTGCTCATCAAGTAAATCTACTCTCTGGAAGTGAACTTCTTTACTGCTAATAAGTATTCTGTAATAAACTCGGCTTTGGGTACATTAATTAAGTAGTCCAAATACATTAGCGGTCATATTATCAGCAAATAAATAAATAATAATCATTCCCGTCATGTATGATAAACGTAAATATTAGGCGTCTAATATATCACGTAGTCTGCTTATTTGGGCTACAACAACATAATAAGATTCGATAAAATGTATTTAGTATTCCCTTATACCGTTTTATAGCGATATTAATCTGGTAGGTAAACATTAGTACCTGGGTGACCGAGCTTTGCTCGTTTTTTTTTATGTTGGTAAATCGTGTTTTGGAAATTATATATTTAGGAAAAGTAGTAGGAAGTAAACATAAAGTTGTCATACAGCTGCGAATTTCTCTTCATAATAAATAATAAAATAAAGTAAATAATTATGTAATATGGCTCATTTCTATTTAATGTAAATCTACATTAAATCTTACATCTATGTAAATAAATAAAACGTAATAATATTACGAGTAAATATTAATGAGTTGTACATGGAAAATTGCAACCAAGAGGAAATCTGTCAACAGCTGTCAACTGCAAAAATTGTGATTTATTTACTGTTTATTTCCATAATATTTTGATGCCAATACGTTTGCCTGTGATTTGTGGACTTAATTTCATATAATATTAAATATGTCGTGGCTCAACCAGAGGATAAGTAGCTTGAAAGGGCTGATAACGAACTTTACTACGGAAGTTTCATTTGAAGGATCCACGCAGGACAATGAGGCACCATCTTCAGTATAACGGAATCCTCGGTACAAAGAAGCTCGAAGACAAATAAATGTGTAAACCAAGTGCTTGATACCTCAAGGTCAAGAAAGTTTACGCTGTTCAATTGTGAAGTGTGAAGTGTGGATTGTATTTTTTCTTATTTTTAGATTTTATTTGTATAAGTATATAAATCATATGTGTTATTATGGTGCCAAGCCACTTGTTCTAAGTTGAGACAGCCGGGGTTTTTATGTCGCAGGATAGCGTGCGTTGTGATCAGTGTTCCCAGCCTCGGTATTTTAAAAATAGTAAAGGTTTAAAAATTCATGTAGGTAGAGTTCACAAATCGTCATTTGCGCCATCGATACCTCCCATTTCATTTTCTTCCCTTCCAATTAATGGATGTGTTGATAACCTCTGCGAATCATTAAGTACTTTTAAGAATTCCATCCCATTAATCAGACGCATTCCTCGAGGATCACGCCATTCAGTTTCATGTTCGTTAAAAAAAACCATAGATAATGTCATCACTCATAACACCTGTCGAAGCTGGGAGTTGCTGCTCACTTTCGCGTACCGCACGCTACATGCGGATAAGAGTCAAAACCTCTCCCTTACACAGAAAATAAAAAATAACTGCACATTAAATGACAGCAACATTTATAATACTACCATACAGTTAAATCCACTACACGTGACACATACACAATCTCATCATTATTTGAAACACAATTATGATAAAAAAAAAATTATTGAAAACAAAATAAGCGACGGCGACCTTAAGGGAGCGGCTCGACTTTTATTCTCCAGTGACACAATTGCCCCTGATACAGCGGAGACTCTGGAAGCACTGCGTTCTAAACACCCATCTCCTTCTCCTGATTCCTCTTTTCCAGACCCACCGACAAATAGCGATTTTATTTTTCAGGCCACTACAAATGACGTGCTGGGAGCTCTGATGTCTTTCAGAAGTGGTTCCGCTGCAGGGCTCGATGGTTTGTCACCACAGCACTTTAAAGACTTAGTTTGTGATGCAAACGTTGACGTAGGTGGTACCCTTCTGAAATCGATCACTGATCTGGTGAACCTGATGCTATCTGGACGAGTACCCCATGAAATAACTAAAACCTTATATGGAGCAAATTTATGTGCCCTAAAAAAAAGGAAGGTGGTATTCGTCCCATAGCAGTGGGTTCAACGATTCGGCGCGTCGTTTCCAAAATTTGCTGTAAAAAAATCCTTCCTTTAATATCTTCTAATTTTGTCCCAATTCAGTTAGGCTTTGGGGTAAAGGGGGGATGCGAAGCAGCTGTTCGCGCTGCTCGCACATTCCTCCTTAACTCCCGGGAGGAGGTACTCCTTAAAATTGATGTGAAGAATGCCTTCAATTCAGTGGATCGGGGGGTCCTCCTCTCAGAAGTAAAAAATAAATTTCCACAGTTTTTCCCATACTTGGCGCAGTGCTACCGGGAACCTTCAAAGCTCGTACACAAAAAGAATGTTCTGAGCTCCGCTGTCGGCTGTCAGCAGGGGGATCCGCTTGGACCAGTTATTTTTAGTTTGGCCATACACCCTATAATTTCGGTTCTAAATTGAAAATTCAATGTTTGGTATTTGGATGATGGAACCTTGGGCGGCGAAGTGAGTTCGGTTTTGGAGGATTTGGAAATAATTATATCAAAATTTAAAACTATTGGCTTGGAACTTAACTTTGATAAATGTGAAATTTATATTCCAAATTCTTTTTCGGCCGAATCCAAACTGCACATATTAAATAAATTCAATATTTTAGCTCCGGGTATTAAAATTTTAAACGATGAGTCACTTCGCCTCTTAGGAGCACCTGTTCTAGAGGCCTCAGTTCCTCAATTTTTTACTGACTTAATTTCTAAATTCAAAAACACTTCCCATCATCTGTTAGATATTAATCCTCATATGGCAATGACCATCATTCGATTCTGCTTATTTGTTCCAAAATTTACTTATTTCGTTAGATGTTCACCTCTTTGGAAATTTAATAATTTATTGGAAAATTTGGATAATTTTATACAAAATATTCTATCTGACATCTTAAATTGTCCGATAGATGATCAAGTATGGGCCCAGGCTTCTCTTCCGATCAGGTATGGAGGTCTGGGAATCCGCAAAATTTCTAGTGTCTCTCTGCCAGGTTTTCTTTCCTCTGCTTATAGTAAACACACTCTCTTTGAAAAAATTATATCCCAGTCTTTGGGATCAATTGAGGTGTCGTACTTGGCAGAGGCAAGAAATGGTTGGTCAGCGATTAGCCCAAATCAATTGCCGGTTTCTCTTCCTTCCCAGAGACAGTGGGATGACATTATTGGTAAAAAAACTTTCGACGCAATGTTAATGAAAGCAAATTCTAAAGACCGTGCTCGTCTTCTCGCTGTCTCTGCGAAAGAATCCGGACACTGGCTCCATGCTATCCCTTCTGCTAATCTGGGCACTCTTTTAGACCACGCCACTCTTGCAGTGGTAGTTGGTCTTAGGCTTGGCGCCAAAATAACCCAGCCTCACCGTTGCCACTGCGGTGACCGCGTCGACACTTACGGTCATCACGGGCTCTCCTGTTCGAAGAGCGCTGGTCGTTTCTCCCGCCACAATGCCCTCAACGACATCATCCGCAGGTCTCTTGCTACTGCTCACGTGCCAGCTGTATTAGAACCTATTGGTTTGGCACGTAGTGATGGCAGGAGACCTGATGGTATGACGCTTGTTCCTTGGAGGACAGGGAGGTCGCTTGTGTGGGATGCCACCTGTGTAGATACTCTAGCTGCTTCCCACATCCATGCGACCTCCTTTGTGGCGGGTGCAGCGGCTACTAACGCCGAACAGGCTAAGAGGCGCAAATATGAAAAACTTGACAGTGGTTTCATATTTGCGCCTTTTGGTGTAGAGACCCTGGGGCCGTGGGGCCCGGAGGCTCGCGCACTTTTTTTAGAGATATCAAAAAGAGTGATCGAGTCTACCGGGGATCCAAGAGCTGGCAGCTACCTTGGCCAAAGGATTAGCTTGGCCATCCAAAGAGGTAATGCTGCCAGCATCTTGGGTACTATGCCACACTGCGGTGGCTTGGATGGGGTTTTATATTTTAATTAGTTTTTTATTTTAGTTTTAATTTTAGAATTAAATTTAGGTTAAATATAGTATTGTATATATGAAATTTTCTTAAGTCAAAATAAAAATTATCCTCGTTTAGGAAAAAATAATAAATAATAATAATAAAATTCATAGGGGAAAAAACAATCGTCTGGACTCGAACCGGGGTCTTCTGGTTTCGGGACCGCCCTATTTCCTAACAGAGCTATTGGAACTTTATAGATGATGGCGAAATTTACCTTCATATTCTAATGATATTGTAGGGGTTTTTCATTGCCTGGTAACATGGATAAAACGACGTTTTCTAAAAATGAAACCTAGCTAGATCGATTTATCGCCCCCGAAACCCCCTGCATACTAAATTTCATGAAAATCGTTGGAGCCGTTTCCGAGATTCAGATTATATATAATATATATATATATTTATACAAGAATCGCTCGTTTAAAGGTATTATAGATAGATAGATTAGATAGATATTTGTAATGTTCAAAGCGGTGATAGTGGTACATACATTTCTGCCTCCATTTCGGGAGTCTAAGATTCGATCCCAGGCATGCATTTTTTTAATTTTTCGGAGTAATACGAGTTTTCCGTAGTGTTAGCCTAGTAGTTAGGGTTACGCTCTCCTATCCGGGAGGCCGCGGGTTAATTCCCGGGCACGCACTTCTTACTTTTCAGAGTTATGTGTATTAATGTAATTAAATATGACATGCTGCAATCGGTGAAGTAAAATATCGCGAGGTAACCTGCATGCCTGAGAGGTCTCCATAATGTTCTCAAAGGTGTGTGAAGTCTGCCAATTTGCATTCGACTAGCATGGTGGATTATGGCCTATTATAACCCTTCTCTCAGAGAATTGCGCTCAATAGTGACCCGTTCATGGGTTGCTAATGGTGATGCTTTTTAAGCTTTAACGGTGATGGAAATCATTTTGAGGAAACCTATATTATCAAGCATTATATAGGTTTCCTCAAACATCTACATATGGGAGTTCTACATAATGTTCTCAAAGGTGTGTGAAATCTGCCAAAGCACTCTTGGCCAGGGTGTTGGACTATGGCCTTAGCCTTTCTAATACTGAAAAAACACCTGTCCCTATGGGTTTCTATGACGATAATGATGATCTTAAATCCCTTCTAGGTAGTAATTCTTCTTCTGATTTAGTATTTTTACCAAAGAAGTCACAAGCATCAGCTACTTTAAAAATAAATACACAACCTTCCATCCATTTTATGAGATTAGTTTACACTATTAGCTTTTGTGGGTACATGCTATACTTTATTCGACATTAAACCTTTCACGAGTATTATTTGCTCAGGTCCCGTACTGTAAACCAATATTTATATTACAAATACACCTTCAGCCGAATACTCACACATCTTACAATAGAGTAGGTACACATAAGGTACGTTCTGCAGTGTATCAATATAATATATACTATATTAAATTCGATGCCTTAACATGGGTAGCTTAAGTATGTCACGCACTCTTTAAACATTTCTGTGGTGGTGTCTTGTGGTGCGTGTTGTTGCGTTCCCTCAAATATGGTCGTTCAAAGCAACGAACGGCTGAATCATGCGTCATGCTCGTAAACGGGTGCCGCCGGCGGGACTTTCTCTCTGCCCGTCTTAACATGAATTAAATTGCAGTACGTTTTTTTTTTTGGAATTTCCTCTCATTGTGGAAATATTATTTGCAATTCTAACAAAGTTGCATGGGTTAAATCGGCTTGGCATCCAGATGCCCAAACGACAGTACCTATATAAAACTTATTACAATGTAATAGCTACATAAATAATAAATTGTAAAAGTATTATTTTGAAAAGAGCAACTGCTGAGTTTCTTGCCGGCTCTTCTCAGCAGAATCCGCTTTCCGAACCGGTGCGGTGGTAGAGTCATGACGTGTCATGACAGCCACAGGTTAGCCTATTAGACCAGGGTAGAAGCCTTAAAAAATAATAAAAAGTGAAAAAAAATAATAGTAGGATAAAACCCATTGGAAAAGGAAGAGAATGCAACAAAAATGAAAGGAAAAATAAATTACGGGCGATCTGAGGTCGGGAAGTGGGGGGAGGGGGGGGGGGGGGTTTAAGGGTAAAAAATGGTTTATCTCAATTTCTGGAAAAACTACAAGTCTTATGGAAAAAAGTTAAATGGCAAAGTTGTAGGTAATAAAAAGATCTACAACTTTTGTATTTAGACTTTTTTCACATAGCCTCAAAATGTATGTGAAAAATTCAAATAACCAAGTTTTTGGTTTTTTATTTTTATCTTTTACAAAAAAAAAATATTTTTTCACGAAATTTGGTGAAAAGTTACCTTTTTATGTCCCAAACACACTGTAATTTTTCTGATTTAAAATATTTATTTTTTCACCTTTTTTTGACTTAATATTGAAAAAGCACCTAATTTTCAATCGAAAATTCTCCCGTCAAAATATCTGCTTTTTTAAAAAAGTCGGTGAGCTTTTTGTTCGTTGAAATCTCTACTTTCTGATGGTGTAAAAAAAATATACATTACTGTGGTAAATGCTCTCAGAAAATGCAGAAACGAAATAGGAAATAACAGGTAGTAAGGCCCAGACCCTCCTAGCCCCTATGAAATACCTTTTAAATTACATGCGTAGATGGCTATTTATTGCTATTTTAAGATAACTTATATACCTGAGTGACATACGGAAAATTTTAGCCCATCAAAAGGTATTGCATAGAGAAGTGGGGAAGGGGCTAAGAGGGTCTGGACCTTACTGCCTGTTATTTCGTATTTCGTTTCTGCATTTTCTGAGAGCATTTACCATAGTAATGTAAATTTTTTTTAACATCATCAGAAAGTAGAGATTTCAACGAACAAAAAGCTCATCGAATTTTTTAAAAAAGCAGATATTTTGATGGGAGAATTTTCGGTTGAAAATTAGGTGCTTTTTCAATATTTAGGTGTTCGAGCCTATGCTTGAACCACAGGTGAGATTACCCTTCCAATATTCGTCATCAACATCTTCTATCTCTTTCTTGTACTAGCTAAACTCGTAATGTCGCAACTATACCTGTCCTTGTCTGGATTCCGACACCTAGCCAGGCAGCGCGTGGCGGCCATCTTCTTCAGTACGCTTTCAATATTCGTGGAGTCAACACGTCAATTATTACTTTTGCTCTGCACTAGCGTTGATAATACTTTACCGCTCGGCGCCCGTAGGCCCAGCGACGAACGAGTCACATTAAGCACTCGTAGCTTCCGAAAAAATCGAGACGACGAGTGCCGCCTGAACCGAGACGACTGTCACCTCGACGCCGGGCGTCTGGCGTCTCAGCCGGGGCGACTCGTTACAGCAGGCGTAGTCTCGATCGGAAGGACGTCTCCTCGTTTGGGACGACAGTCGCATCAAATGGGAAGACGGTGCAGTGTCGTCTTATTTGAGACGACGACTGTAGTTCCGACTGCGACGCGTTTTTCTCTTTGAATGTGACGACCGTTGTCTCACGCGCTAAAACTAAAATTGTTATATCAATTGATGCGATCATGAAATTGCGCATTCATTTCCAGAAACATGGCAGAGCTGACTACAATGGGAGCCCTTGCCGCAGTACCGTGCGCAGATTGGGGAGAAGGTTTATCAGCGATCATCGCTTCACTAGATGAAAACTTCCCAAGTGACTAGAGGGATTGGAAGGTATACAATTACTCCTTCGAAGAGCTGTTTGGAGGCGACGAAGTTCCCTCAACAATAGAGTCTAAACTTAGATTTGCAATCCCTACAGTGGATCTAGCACGAGCCTTCAACCCAACTACTACATGTCTGTCGGAGCGTTCATATAGAGCAATAAGGGCAACTATTTTGAAATGGCCGCTAGGAAGAGCTCTTCTCTATGCGCCTCACAGCTTAATGGAGAAAATTCATTCTCCTTCCTATAACAACTTTATGGACACTGTTAGAGAGCTAAAACCGAAGCTCACTAAAAGACGGGAAGCTTCCTTGGAGTTGGAGCGTATCAGTCCACAAATACAATCACTTCCTACGGGTACGAAGCGAACGATAGAGATTTCTGACGAGGAGCATCATTGTGAAGCGAAGCGTAGTTCACAGTATCGTGTCGCACCAGCGCAGGGCAGTAGCGAACATCTACTAGCTTCCGTGCTGAATCAGCAAATGTTGCTATTCAACAAAATGCTTAGCATGCAGTCAGAGCAAAATAAAAATATCCAAACTGTGATTCAAAACCAGCAGCGAAGCGCTGCATTGGACACAAACCAGCCCTCTGACGATCTAAATCGATCATACGACTCTCTTCCGGACAGCACGCAATCTGAAGACGACCTAGTCCTGGAAAATGAATCATCTCCCCATAGGTCCGACCCTCGGGAAACTAAAGAAGATAATCTCCGGAAAAAGATTGCCGAAGCGCAGAGGGAACTGGCGAACTTGGGGGAGGGGCAAAATGTCACCGTTTTCGATTTCACGCCAACCACCACAGAACAAGAGCCCAAAATCGCACGAGCAGATCCCCTGGCTGTAAAGCACGGCTTGCAGTGTCAGAGACTAGGTGAGAGCAGCTGGTGTAATGTGAGATACGCCGACGTTCAAAAACAATTCCAAGCAACTCCAATGTTTACCCACCTAAAGCCTAATAATCTTCTGGCAGAAATAACTCCAAATTGGAAATCGATAGAAGTTCTAGAGAAGTCTGATTTGACCCTAGGGGCTATCACAAACGGACTTATCCAGCAGAGGATGATTTTCCAAAAGCTTTTGGACAGCCTTCCAGCGGACATTAAAGATGCCGTCGGTAGGGATTTTGTAGCAGCAAATTCAGAATTTAGAAAGAACTCTGACGCCCTCCTGCAATACGTCTGCGGTCGACGGGCAGAGGTAATTAAACAAAGAAGAGAGGTCTACAAACCTCCTAATAAAGCATTTAAGGCTGCCCTACATGATATTCCACCATCGGGAACCCATCTATTTGAAGATAAATCACTAGCAGAGGTGGTAAAAGAGTTGGGAGGTATACGGAAAATTTTTCCTAACGGAAGGAAGCCTTACACGTACAAAAAAAAAAAAATTTTACCACAGGCGGCCGAAAATGACTGCTTCACCGCGGGATGCCTAGCCGACTTTGTGATTCAGTGGAAAGGGGCGCCGATAAATCTTTTAAAAATATTAAAGGGCTACAGAATCCCATTCAAAAATACTCCCCCAATAACGAAATTTTCTCGAATAAACGCCCAGAGATATGGGACACGTGCATCTGCAGAAATGACAGCAGAAATAAAGAAAATGTTACAATCCCGGGCTTTGCAAGCCAGCACACATCAATCGCGTTTCCTATCATCGATGTTTTTGAGAAAAACGTCGGATGGGGGACATCGGCCGACATTCAGTGGTAGACTCATTGACGATTTAAAAGTACTTGTAAAAGTTTATTTGAATAAAAAACATTTCTATTCTATTCTATTCTATTCTATTCAATTTAAAAAGGCTCAACGATTATGTATTTGCCCCAGAGTTTCACTTGATAACACATCAACAGATTCCTTTACATCTGAGGGAAAAGGACTTCATGATGAAAATCGACCTTTCACAGGCGTATTTTCACGTACCTATCAATCAGAATCATCGTCGGTACCTGTCACTTTCATACCAAGGGAAAATATACGAGATGACGTGCTTACCTTTCGGATTAGCGAGTGCCCCATCAGCGTTTGCCAAAATTACGAATTGGGTGGCGCACCAACTTCGACAAGAGGGCATCCGGGTGGTAGTGTATCTCGACGATTTTCTTTTTATGCACGCAGACCCAGTAACTCTAGAGCAACAAATGATTTTTGCTACGGAATATCTAAGGGGCCTAGGATGGCAGATCAATCAAGCGAAATCTTCAACCATGGCATCGAACACCATAGAATATCTGGGTATCACATGGGACACCCGTCGAAACACAAAGGGCTTGTCGGCGGTGAAAATTCAACAGCTATTCAGGATCTCCAGAGGAGAGCTCGATGGAGTTGGCACGATGCCAAGGTAATTCTGGGCAAATTAAATTTCGCATCATTCACAGTCCCTCTGGGTCGACTTCACTGCCGCCCAATTCAGAAATTATCACGTTCGCTCAAACAAACTCAGCCACATCAGAAACATCCAATTCCAGAGGCTGTGCAAGTACAACTGGAATGGTGGCTGCGACATCTAGACAGATCATCGCCAATCCATTATCCAGATCCATCTATCTTCATCACCACAGATGCAGCAGAGAAAGGGTGGGGTGCCATAGCGAACAGTCGTCACCTGTGCGGGAAATGGTCACCCTCACAAAGAAAATGGCACAGCAATCTGAGGGAATTATGGGCTGTATACGAAGTCCTCCGAGCATTAGGGCCCGAAATTTCTCACAAAACGATAATGATACAATCGGACAATCGGACAACCGTGGCTTATATAAACAAACAAGGCGGCACGAGATCGATGAGGTTGTTGAATGCCACAATACAAATTCTAGAATTATGCGATCTGATAAATTGTCACCTCGTAGCTCGGTATATTCCCGGGTTATACAACGGAATAGCGGACAGGCTGTCGAGGGTGAAGGCTTTACCAGAATGGCACCTCAACAAAAGGATTCTCTCGTGGATATTCAAGGAATACGGGGTACCAGAGATAGATCTCTTTGCCTCGAGAATGTCAGCAGTTGTTCCTATGTATGTCAGCGAAGATTCGACCGACACAAAGAGCCAATTTTGCGATGCGTTCAGCAGGAAATGGAGATACAACCTGGGATGGATATTTCCGCCACCAGCTTTAATCCCACGGATTCTACGCCACTTACAAAAGTCGGAGGGACGGTATGTCCTGATAGCGCCCAACTGGAACATAGTCTTCTGGCAACCAGAGCTGGACCGATTGAAAGAGAGACCACCCCTCTTGATTCCGAATCTTCGCGAAAACCTAACGGATCTTCGCACGAATTGTGCTCCTCAAGGAGTAGAACACATGGAGTTGGGGGCTTGGTTGGTACGGGCTGGTCCAAACAAATAGCAAACTGGTCTGAGGAAGAGGTGAAGCTGCTGGAATCATCTTGGAGACTATCGTCTCAAAAACCTATAAACCAATCTGGCTAAGATGGCGTAGGTGGGCTCAAACAAACGCCGTTGCCGAAGATGCCCTCAAGATTTGGCTAAGTACCTGATCTACCTTTATAAAGAAGTAAAGCTAGCACCCAGGACCATAGCAGTTCACAAGTCGGTCGTAGCAAACTTTGGAAATCCGTTAAGATCCGCTGAGCTCGGATCTCATCCCCTTGTTAAACAAGTCCTAAAAGGTATATTTGCAGAGAATCCTCCAGTAAAAAAATCTATATCGTGGACATTAGAGGACTTACTGACCTTTTTACAGTCATACCAATTTGATAACAACAGCCTTTTCGCGATATCAAGACACACTTGCGCGCTCCTTCTGTTAGCTACGGGAAGAAGAGTCCATGATTTAACTCTTCTATCAATAGGAGGGAGTGACTTCGAAGATAAAGGAGACGAAATTATATTCTGGCCTAAGTTCGGCTCTAAAACTGATTCAGCAACATATAGACAATCAGGTTGGTTATTAAGAAAGGGGGAAATCAATTCAGATAATCGATTAGACCTAGTCTTTTGGGTTAAGAAAACCATCTCCGTTTCAAAGATACGCCGTAATACATCATGTAAGGATAGTTTATTCATCACTA
Organism: Oeneis ivallda; assembly: GCA_029955525.1. NCBI lineage: Eukaryota > Metazoa > Arthropoda > Insecta > Lepidoptera > Nymphalidae > Oeneis > Oeneis ivallda. The sequence goes on along the minus strand of JARPMR010000017.1, from coordinate 3,127,205 downwards.
CAAGGGGAAGAGTCAAGAACGCCTCTCGAACTGTGATCGCAGGATGGATCAAAACATTATTTAAAGAAGCGGGCTTATCAGCAAGTGCAGGAAGCTTTAGGGCAGCAGTTGCGACTAATAACTGGATTGGTAATCATTGTAATATTGATGAAGTTCTAAAGAGAGGAAATTGGCGATCCAAAAATACTTTCTTTCGACATTATTTCAGAGAGATAAAGCCAAACCGTAGTTGCAATACAAATATTCTAAGTAAATACTTTTCACCTATAGTGTAGCTGGATTATAGATCACGTTAATTTTGTGACAGTTTATTTTTCTTTTTTTCTTAATGTTATTGGTCATAAGTTCTTGTTGATTTTGTGAATTATTTTTGTAATTTTGTAAACATACTTCCATCGATACCCTAATAAATTTATGTTATAATTTCTTTCTAGCTTTTGTCCTTTTCTTTCATTTCTTTTACTCATAAAATAGGACTAATATTCACAGTACGCTTAGTACTAGTCACAGATCAAGTGTCGAGCACCAAGACTAGTCAGGCAGCGCCGGCAGATAATAAACACGTCTCACCTGTGGTTCAAGCATAGGCTCGAACACCTAAATAGAACCGTTTTTCCCCCGAAGGGTAAAAAACGGATATTTAGGTTTCAGCCGTAGCTTGAACCACACCTAAGGGCCTTGCCGGCTCAAAGTACTGAAGAAGATGGCCGCCACGCGCTGCCTGGCTAGGTGTCGGAATCCAGACAAGGACAGGTATAGTTGCGACATTACGAGTTTAGCTAGTACAAGAAAGAGATAGAAGATGTTGATGACGAATATTGGAAGGGTAATCTCACCTGTGGTTCAAGCTACGGCTGAAACCTAAATATCCGTTTTTTACCCTTCGGGGGAAAAACGGTTCTATTAAGTCAAAAAAAAGGTGAAAAAATAAATATTTTAAATCAGAAAAATTACAGTGTATTTGGGACATAAAAAGGTAAGTTTTCACCAAATTTCGTGATAAATATTTTTTTTGTAAAAGATAAAAATAAAAAACCAAAAACTTGGTTATTTGAATTTTTCACATACATTTTGAGGTTATGTGAAAAAAGTCTAAATACAAAAGTTGTAGATCTTTTTATTACCTACAACTTTGCCATTTAACTTTTTTCCATAGGACTTGTAGTTTTTCCAGAAACTGAGATAAACCATTTTTTACCCTTAAACCCCCCCCCTCCCCCCACTTCCCGACCTCAGATCGCCCGTAATTTATTTTTCCTTTCATTTTTGTTGCATACTCTTCCTATTCCAATGGGTTTCATCCTACTATAATTTTTTTTGTTTTCAAAAATTATCTACCCTGGGGGCCTGGACTATATGTGTAATAAATAGTTTTGAATTTTTTTGAATTTTATACGTACCTCTAGTATTTTTATACGTAAGTCTGAATGAAATCAATAATGCTCTCTTGACCGAATTTTGGGCATGGCGTCTAACCTCAAATTATACATTCTGTGCCTCAGCAGAGATTAGCCAACTGCGCAGGAGATCTTGTAGTGCATTAATGAATGCGCAAACGAAAGGGCACTTCGTATTACTAAGCCAGAGATATCGTCATAATTATTGGACGATTGGCCTTTGTCAAAATCCACGAATACGAAGTCACAAGTAATAACTAGTGTATAATATGAAGCTAGGTTAAGTGGAATTCCGTTCGAAATACCCGATTCTGCTGCAATATAAAGGCTCTTTCACACTTAAGCGGAATCACCAGACTAGTTCACAAACGAGCTAAAACGTTCACCGTCTTTCAATAAGAGATGTTAAGAACTTGTACTGTAATGCGGTTCTGACGTCCAGTATTAACTCTCTGTTAAGTTTCGTTTACACCGAGCGAGTTACTGAGCCAAAATCTCTACTAATACCTATTTTAAACTAGCTTTTAGTCTACGACTTCTTCCGCGTGTTGATACGTTTTATAAATCTGGAGGAAACTCTCTGTTTTCCGTGATAAATTCAAATTCAAAATTATTTATTTTACGTAGGCCAACCTGTGGCTCTTATGACACGTCATGACTCTACCACCGGTTCGGAAAGCGGATTCTGCTGAGAAGAGCCCGCAAGAGGCTGAAAGAGCAGTTGCTCTTTTCAAAACATTCATTTAACAATATTGATATGAAGCTTTTACATTGTAATAAGTTATCATACTATCTCGTGGGCCGCTAGATGCCAAGAAGGTAGCCTATGTCACTGTGAGGCCTATGCCTCAAATATATCCATGTAATTGCAAAAAATTAGAACAACTACTTCGTTGCTGTGCGATTGAACGGCAAACCAAGAAACACTTTTGCAATAATAATAATATTAGTAAAGATCCCAAAGCGTATTTCTTTGTTGGTTTATCCTTCAGTCACGCAATTTTTGTCAATAACAGTTTCGGTTTGCTTTAATAACTAAATAGCTGTATTCAATCTTGATGAATGTGTGATCAAGGTGCGTTGGGAGTTGGGTTGTATAGTAAGTCTGTCAATAAATAATTATCTTATTGCCACATACTATGTGTAATACTTGTGAAATTACTTTTCATTCTAAGGGCCGATTTCACCAACGTAAAATAAGTAAGAAGTGTATTTCAATATAAAACTGTCAGAACGTCCAATTTCTCCCTCGGATAAACGTCATTCGACGTTGGTGAAATCGGTACTACAATGTACAATGGACTAATACGTCATTATTTTAAAAACAAATATAATAATATTATGAATATACGATGCCCGCGATTTCATCCACGCGGATTAAGGCTTTTGATTCTCGGAGGATTTTTTTTATTTTCCGGGATAAACTATGTGCTATTCTGATGTAAAGGCTACATTGTGAAGTTTCATCAAAATCCGTACAGTAGTTTTTGCGTGAAAGAGTAACAAACATCTATTCATCCATCCTCACAAACTTCCGCATTTATAAAAATTTAGTAGAAAGTAAGATTGGATAGTAGGACAGTAGGATTGGAAATATGTACCACCTTTTCGTAACGGAGAGATACTACAGAAGAACGAGAGCGCTTTTACGGTTGAGCGCTTGAAAAGTGTGAATCGGAGCTAATAGTGTGGACCCATCTTAACACGAGTTTCAATGAAAAGATAGGGAATTTTCTCTCCGACAGAGAGACCTTATTTCTCTTATTAGATTCCTTTTATACTTAAAGGGTTAGATCGTAAAATTTTCATTAAACATTTCGTCCCATGAGGAACGGATATTGATATTGTTCAGTAAATACCACGACGCAGAATTTTGCCCTCAAATAACACAATTTTCGTTTTAAAAACTCCATATTTTTTACCTGACTACGCCGAAGGCAAAAAGACGGGTTATGATTTTGCAGTATATTAATGTATGTTACAATGATGCGCCTAAACTAATGAGCCAATTTGTATGAGACAAAATATTTTTATGACGGACGTGCCAAATGGTTCTAACGTGATTTGTATTATGAGCACTTCAAAATTCTGCAGTTTGTATAGAATTGCAAATTCTCACAGACCCGGCATGTCAAAGTAAAGTTAGCAGGAGGTGCAAACTGAACCATTTATTTCTCTTGAATCTTTAATAAAAATATTAATGAAAGTGTGTTCTTTGTTCTGCAAACACATACAGCAATGGAGTAACGAATATTTTGTATATATTCGGTTAAGGATCAAGAGAGTCAAATGGGCTTCTTTTTATCCCGGAAAAACAAAGGGTTCCCGCGTTCTTTTTAAAAATTAAGTGGCACTCGGGGACTGCTGCGGTAAAGCTATTGCATAGCATTTTTAATCAACTTATGCAATTATAATATTTATGCAATTTTTTTTGCATAATAAAAATTATGCAAAAAAATAGTTCAAAAACAAACAAACAAGAAAAGCGCACTGTCACTACTTCGCGAGTGAGATTCGAACCTGCGACATCATACACCATACGTTAAAGAAAGCGGCCGCTCGCCCACTGCGCCAAACAGAGCTACTTGTGAACCTCTAAAATTTTGAACGCTTACTGAACGACAGTGTTAGGTTTATTTTCGTTACGGAATTTCTTGCTTCGATCGCCGCGCTCAAACTGTTTGTCCTAGTTCAAAGCCCGCGATAAAAGCTATGCAATAGCTTAAAACTCTAACTCCACGCGGACGAAGTTTCAGGCAAAGGCTCATACAGGAGTCGTTGATAAATAGTTTGCATTATTTACATTCGCATAAAAAACTTGTTTAAATTGTCCATTGAAGGCTACAACAGATGGCAGTTAATCTGTTTGGAGAGTCGACTTGTCCATTACGATGTACAAAGAAATCAAGATTGCAGCCCCGATTTTTAAATCGAAAAAGGGAAATTAAATTTTAAACCCAATCGACGGTTGGATTTTTCCCTCCTTTCTATTCTCTCTTTCCCTTTTTTGAATTCAATTTCAATGTTAGTTCTTTCGCTGGGCTATTTTACAGTTTGATTCCTGTTCATTTGCCTAGTTACGGACTGAAAAGCTTCATAAAACTTTTCTTCTTTACGTAATAAAAGCAGCACCGACGTTGAAATGATTCTGTAAATATAAATAGCCAGTAAAAAAAATCTCAGAATACGTGTTACTGTGGCTTTCACGGCACAACGAATGAACCGATTTGCCTAAAATTTGGAATGGAGATAGCTCATACCCAGATTAACACATAGGCTACTTTTTATCCCGGAAAATTATAGAAATCCCGCGGGAATTAAAAACCCCAATCCACGCGGACGAAGTCGCAAGCATCATCTAGTAATAAATATTGTAAAAAAAGCCGGCCAAGTGCGAGTCGGACTCGCGCACCGAGGGTTCCATACTCCAAAAGTAAAAGTAAAACGATAAAATATTATATTAATTTGCTTATTTATCGTTAACTTTGTTTGTAGAGGTTTATTGTTAATATAAAAAAAACTATGCTAGTTCGAGCGTTGGTTTTATTTTTCCTGTAAAATATACATAAACCTCTATTGACCATAATTATTTCAGATTTTTCGATTGGTAAACTTCGGAGATAAGGGGGGGGGGGCGGTATTTTTTTCGACATTTTGGCCCATTACTCAAAAACTATTATATATAGAAATAAATAAAAAACTGTTTTAGAATGCACAAGTGAAGGCCTTTCATATGATACCCCACTTGGAATAGTTATCTTACTTTGAAATTTCAAACCCCCGATTTTCCCCCTTTTTTTATCAAACTAAAATTATTTTCGCGTTGCTTTTATTTTTCCTGTAAAATATACGTAAACCTCTATTGACCATAATTATTTCAGATTTTTCGATTGGTAAACTTCGGAGATAAGGGGGGGAACGGTATTTTTTTCGACATTTTGGCCGATTAATCAAAAACTATTATATATAGAAATAAATAAAAAACTGTTTTAGAATGCACAAATAAAGGCCCTTTCATATGATACCCCACTCGATATAGTTATTTTACTTTGAAATTTCAAACCCTTGATTTTCCCCCTTTTTTTATTAAAACTAAAAATAATTTTCGATTTTTCTTTATTCCAATGATGGGCCACTATTATACACAACTATGCCAAATTTCATGTCGATAGTTTTAATAGTTACTGAAATAATCGACTGTGACAGACGGACGGACGGACGGAGAAAGTCTCACCATAAGGGTTCCATTTTTACCATTTTGGTATGGAACCCTAAAAACACGAACTCAAAAAAAATGCGTTTTTCTACGCAACGTTGTTTGTTTACTCTTTCCTTAGAACTTTAATACAAGCGCTTATAATCTAAGATTAAGTTACCTAAGGCCCGCTTGTAGAAATGCCGGGTTATCCTTTTAACCCAGAGAAGTTATTAAAGTTTTAGATAGACTGTACTCTATAGTGAAACAACATAGTAAAAAGAATGAAGTAAGATTGTGCGGTGGTACGGAACCATTTGAGACTTGTTTCGCACTTGGCTGATTTTTATTTTTATTTATTTACGTCCCCAGTTCACCTATTGCTTGGCGAAGCCCCCGTAGCTTCGCCAAACACTGCGCTTTCCGCTTTGTTTGATCACTTCCTTCTAATCAGATTTTGTTTCCCGGTAAAAAAACTTTGAACTCTTAAAAATCCTCGATGGGTTTCAGGCTATTAACCGAAGTAGCGTTTAAGTAACAAGTCGCTTTAAAAACAAAACTTTGCACTACTTTTTTCTCTAAGCTTGGCCGTAAGCCAGTCTTTAAGAGTTTGTATGGGTAATCGAAAAAAGGGGTATCCATTAGAAAGATTTCTGAAGAAAAGCGCGGATTAACTCGATGCGAAGTCGAGCTTGACTTGAACTTTGTACATTTCATAGCAAAATAATATTACTATAGGGACCAATCCCATGTCACTATTGCTAAATGGATTTCCATTCTATTTCTTTAGCCTTCAAGGGCATACGGAGATGGTTCTTCTTCTTCGTGTCCACAGGTGGACAAAGGTGCAATACTCCCACAGAACACGTCATTGTGACGCTTTTATCCAATGGATGCCACCTACTAGCTTCGTCCGTCTGAAAAGAAAAAAAATCTACTTGTGTTACACCACCTACAAAAGTAATTACACATAATTTGCAACGTTGGAAATAGAAAAGGTGAAATTTTGCATGCGAGCTAATTGCCTCCGTCTAATTACGAGGAGGTTAAGTTGGGTAATGGGTAGGTAAATTGAAGAAATGTCACTTAAATTATGTCTTTAAACTTGAAAAATAACACGCCAAAACGCACTGCTCGTTGAAAACCTCACGTTAGATGCCTCGCTCTTGAATAGACAATATGAATGACTGCGCGATGGAGCGATTCTTCTGGCGTAGCCTATTAATAAAACTGTTTTTAATGCATCATCATTAGCAACCCATCAACGGCTCACTACTGAGCGCAGGCAGGTCTCGTCTCAGAGAAGGGTTATAGGCCATAGTCCACCACGCTGGCCCCATGCGAATTGGCGGAATTCACACACCTTCAAGAACATTGTGAAGAACTCTCAGGAGTGGAGGTTTCCTCGCGATGTTTTCCTTCACCGTTGAAGCAAGTGATATTTAATTGCTTAAACGCACCTGACTCCGAAAAGTCAGAGGTGCGTACCCGGGATCGAACCTGCGACCCCCCCAAATAGGAGACCACAGTCCTAACCACTAGGCTATCACTGCTGATTGTAATTATTATTAGTTAATTTTATCAAATAAAAATTTATCTACTGACACTTTGTGAAATCGCGAATTGGAGAAACGCATTATTGGGTGAAATAATAATCATACTTATTACATTATATTATAAATGCGAAAGTGTGTTTGTTGGTTTGTTGGTTTGTCCTTCAATCACTCCGCAACAGAGCCAAGGATCGACGTGATTTTTTGCATGGCTACAGTTGAGGACCTTTTTATACCGGAAAAATCAAAGAATTCCTGAGGGATTTTAAAAACAAAATCACGCAGACGAAGTCGCGGGCATCAGCTAGTATTTTTGTAAATTATACTTTAACATTTAACACATTTGCAAAGTACAACATTTGCGAAATAAGTAGGTAGGTATTTGTCAAATGATCATTTAATATCTTTCCGGAATACGATGTTCGTTAGTATGAATAGTTTTTGAAACGTTTTTGATTTGATGATCATTAATTATTGATAAACGTTTTTTTTCAAAGATATATACTTAAGAGCATAATATTTATAATAAATACAGTCTACAAAAAACACACCATAATACGCGCAGTCATGCCTACCAATCTAAAACAGGAACTGCGTACATAACAAAGGCCCTGTCCTGCCCAGGCCTACCCTTCGCGGCTTTATCAAACAAAAGCAGACTTTATAACTCATTAATAAGGTTTAATTTTGTCCACAGATGAGGATAACGGTGTAGCTGAGCGTTAAAGTGGGATTATGAACAGTCACGTGGTCTAGCCATGACGATGGCTTTTCTATTTGGCGCGCTCGGTGCTTTAGCCCTCGTCAGTCGCACGGGTGAGTAAATTGACCCTTTAACTATAATATCCTGTATAGCTACTCCACATTCAAGTAAGCAAAAACTCACGTTCATTACACTGCCTTAAATATGGTTGAGCAAAGCAATGGCTGGATCATGCGTCATGCTCGTGAACAGGTGCCACCAGCGGGAACGAAGCCACTTTCTGTCTGCCCGTCTTTACGTGTGTTAAGTTATAATTAGGTATGATTTTGTGGAACTCATTGTGACACTGCATACATAGCTTAGTATCTATTGAATTGTATACTTGTTTTGAAAAGAGCAACCGCCGAGTTTCTTGCTGTTTCTTCTCGGCAGGAAGGGCATTCCGAACCAGTGGTAGACTCATCGACGATTCAAAAGCACTTGTAAAAAAGTTTGTTGAATAAAAAACATTTTTATTCTATTCTATTTATTCACAGCGATAGAACTAGATGGCGCTTTACAATCCACAATAATGTCCGAAGGATAACCGCACTACAACAGGCAATCGTACATCGCGATAGCAAAATAATAATATCAAATGGCTACATTTTACAAGTTCCAACATATTTTGTATTTTAGACCAGCCATCGGCGCCTAGCTGTGAGCACTGCCCCTGTAGCCAATTTACACTGCGTTGTATCGTTTCTCTTTCTATAAATGTTTTGTTTTTTTCAGCATTTAAAACATTTATAATACCAAATGCCGCGAAATATTATCAATACACTTCTGTCTTTGATCAGCTGCAGCGCCATCTAGTTTAGGCCTAGCCAAAACTTCAAGTGGCAACGATCGTAGAAAGAGAAACAACGAAGTGTAACTTGGCTACAGGGGCTATGCTCTTAAAGTAAGACTTCTCAGGTTCGATTCCTGGTGGGCACAAAATAGATATTTTCTGAAATGGTCAGGTCTGGTTAGGCCGTGGTTTGTTGCCTACCGTCAGAAACGTACCGACAGAAGAGCGTTTTTAGCGTTCTGGCACGATAGCGTGAAGAAACCGATTGGGTTTAATTAAAAGTGCAATTTTAACTCCTACCATCCTAGATTGTATTGTCACTTATCTTGAAGTCAGATCGAAACTAAAAAAATACAAGTAGGTATGCACATTTTATTTTATCTTTTTATCCCTAGTCAACAAGGCAATGAGCACTGCTAGACAAACTATTGTAGGTACGTCTTTTTTCGCATAAAAAATCTTCGTGAGACAAATGGCAAAACTTAAACAGTAAAAAAAATTCTTGCATCGTAAGTCGTGACTTATAATAATAAATGAAAGTTTTTGTTACCACTCCAAGCAAGCGATACCAAGACAAAGAAAGAAAAGAAAAAAGGCCGGAATAATCTTGAGAGCTCTTCATTTAAGTAGCCGAGAGAGAATATAAGTCAGAGATTTAAAAAATACAACTTAATGAAACGAATCTGCGGGAGAAATGATAGCTTTAAAATCCTGAAAGCCTCCAGATTACACAGTGGCCACTTTAATCAAGATGAAATTCTATTTGCCGACATTATAGCCCTATAGGTACTTTATGAAAAATAAACTGGCCAAGAGAAAGTAGGGCTCTCGTGAGAAGATTCCGTATGCAAATACTTTGTAACCCTAATGAATCCTTATTTTTTGTATATAGTATTAATAGAATAGAATAGAATAGAATAGAATAGAATAGAATAGAAATGTTTTTTATTCAAATAAACTTTTTTACAAGTGCTTTTGAATCGTCGATGAGTCTACCACTGGTTCGGAATGCCGTTCCTGCCGAGAAGAACCAGCAAGAAACTCGGCAGTTGCTCTTTTCAAAATAAGTTTATAATTCAATAGAATAATTATACAGTAATAGTATTAGTAGTATTGTATTATAATATTCAAGCCGTAAAAGTTAAGGGCGGCCTTAAAAACCACAACCTTAAAAAGGTTGACGGTTTACCACCCTTTACACAAGCTATTTTGTCAGTCATTTTGATATTGAGGAATTTTCTCCTCAACAGTGTTCAAACCGTAGGCTTTGAAATCATGGCAGCTAAACCGTAGCATCAAAACTGTAGCATACAAACCGTAGCAGCAAAATCGTAGCACCACATCAGCTAAACCGTAGCATCAAAACCGTAGGAGCAAAATCGTAGCACCATAATATCAGCCAAACCGTAGCATCCATTCCGTAGCACCACATTCGTAGCAGCATAACTGTAGAATCAATACCGCAACGTAGCAGTCAAACCGTTGTAACAAAACCGTAGGCGAAACCATTGGAGCGGCTGTTTCACTTTTGTCATACAATGGACAAGCCATGCAGAAGATACAAGGGTCTCGCTATATTTATTTAGAAGGTCTGTTGTAACAGGTAATACCATTTACACCTTTATTCGAGGTCGCCCGATTAATCCCTTTCGAGATGCCGAGCCAAAGAAATGTGTACCAAAACAGCTGTCTCAATCTTAATGTAAAACGTATTAGCTGAAGCGGAAATAACATGGCTCGATGGATTTTCGAAATTTAAGAGCTCAACAATGGTGAAGCAGGAAAGAAATCTGGAATACGTACAATCTTTTGTTGGTAATAAACTGGAATGCCTCCAATTGAAATAAATAAGCATTTGGTTGCTTTATCCGCATGAGGGATTTGGAGCCTCCTAATCGTCTCTCGATTTATGAAATTGGTTCTTAAAATTGCTTTTTAGGTTTTTTTTTTCAATATTATGTCCTTTATTTGTCCTCCAATGAATAATTAATCGGAGACGATAATCGATTTTTACTCGGTATTGTACTGGAGGCCTACGCCCGCAAGTGGGTGTCCCAGAACTTAAACCTTAAATAAAAAATTTGTTAAAGAAATATTATTTAAATTCTTCATAAGTAATTATCTATTTAATTAATCACCTATTTATTTTAACATTTATTTTATCAGACAAGGGCTAAGCAGTATTTAAGTAAGTATTGTAAATTAGGTGTTTGGGAAAATAAAGGCTTATTTATTATTATTATTTATTGTACTGGAAGTTATACCCCTGATGTCCATTTTAACCAATGTCCCCTAACTTTTTTTAGGGAACACCTAAAGGTGGAAATGACTTTAGATATGGGTTTGTATTTATGGAGACATACATAGGAGATGATTTAGGTGTGCTTGGTGTAAACGGGCATAAATCACTTGGAAGCATATCTCCAATATGCGTATATTTCATAGAGAAAACCGGCAATCTCTCACCAGATCAGAATAGACATAGTTATTTCGAAATCTCTACTTATATTATAATTGCTGTGTTTGTTTGTTAGTTATTTCCTTCAATCACGCCGCAGCTAAACTTCGGATCTACGTGATTTTTTTCATGGGTATTGGAATAGAATATAACAGTTTTTTATTCAAATAAACTTTGTGCGTTCGAATCGTCAGGTGAGAATCTCGTCAGGTGAGAATCTACCACTGGTTTGGAATGCCATTCCAACCGAGAAGAACCAGCAATCAACTCTGCGGTAGCACTTTTTATAATATTATGTTTTATGCAGTTAACAGTTATTCACGTCTCATGAAGTGCTGGAGCGAGTTATATCCACGCTTTTTTATCATTTAAATAATCATCAATTGTACAATTTGCTTTTTTCATGAGAATACTTTTAATCATGTGTAAAAGCAAGTCTAGAAACAACTGCGGAATTTAAGAGGGGGTGTGCGCTCGTTAACAGTAAACAGATTTGATTTTTACAGTAGTAGATCAAGTTTCAATTATCCGAAAAAAAAACACGCAAGAATTACATCATACTGCCAAGGGACGTCTGGGCAAAAACATAAAATGATGAAATTTGTTCGATAATAAAAAATCGCGAAGTTAGGTCTAATTTTTAACCAATATTCATTTATTTTCAATATGTTGCATATTACAGAGCCAAAATTTTTACATTACATTCCGATTGATATTATCAAGGGAGTAGCCTAGCGAATTGAAAAGAAAATGAATATTTTACGAGTTACAAAGTATTTTGGCGCTTACTACACTCCTATTCCGCGCAAAACGCTATCTTTTGTCGCGCCTCACATGAGGTTGTGGCTATGTTTTATCTCATCGTGAAATCTGATTTTTTTTGGGGTTACACGCGCTCTTAAGTATAGAACGTCACGCTCATTCCCACAAACAACTTTCGGACTTTCTTCAGGCGTATTGGAATTTTTAGAAATCCTAAATCTACACACAAGTATTCAAAACAGAAAAAAAAATCTAACTTGGTTAGAATGGAACATATCGGAACAAACTCCTCTTAACATACAAACTTAGTGCAATTAACTACGTTCTACGAAGGACGTTTTGATAAGCGAGTTTTGTCTCGGCGGAACATTACGGACGCATTCAGTCGGAGACAGCTATTGTGGCGGGTGATTCATGCGAACCATACATCCTGCGACCAACGGACGCTTAAGCTCTATGCTCGTCAAACTACCCAACTAGCCCCTTTCTACTGTGAGAACACCTTTAATGCGTAGAACGTAAATAAAGTTACATTTAAAGCCTAATAAAGATATTAAAATTAGCATCAGTGATTAAAAAGAGATGTCTCACTACAGATTAATTTATTGCTCTTTAAATAGCAAAAAAAACTTTCTTTTCTGATAATTATTATGCAAAAGAATTTTAGTAGATTGCAGCCTTAAGGGCGTGTTCAGTCTAACACGTTAGTAAGGAATATTATGTTTATTATATTATTAAGCTATTGCATAGCTTTTATCGCGGGCTTTGAACTAGGACAAACAGTTTGAGCGCGGCGACCGAATCAAGAAATTCCGTAACGAAAAAAAAACTAACACCGTCGTTCAGTAAGCGTTCAACATTTTAGAATTTAGAGGTTCTCAAGTAGCTCTATTTGGCGCAATGGGCGAGCGGCCGCTTTCTTTACCGTATGGTGTATTATGTCGCAGGTTCGAATCTCACTCGCGAAGTAGTGACAGTTCGCATTTCTTGGTTGTTTGTTTTTTAATTTTTTAAAAAACAAAAAACATAAAATAAATATTATAAGTGCATAAGTTGATAAAAAAATGCTATGCAATAGCTTTACCGCGGCAGTCCCCGAGTGCCACTTAATTTTTTATGTTTATGGTCTAACCTCAGTCTGTTACACGGCATACATACCGCCTGAGCCCTAAATCGGTCATTCTGTAGCTATTACATCTAAGAAAGAAGGGGAAAAAATATTGTTTACTACCTTTTTCCGCGACTCCCTCCGCGTGGAATTAGTTTCTGAAAATCTCGAGCGAATCCTCTGTTTTTCGGGAATAAAAGGAAGCTATCACCAAATACTGAACCTAATATCACAAAATTCACAAGCTTGAATATTGAAAGGTGTCAAAATGGTGGAGCACTTTATATCCAATTTTTTCTTTACAGGTTGCACAGACAATACAAACGGAGTCGATGGGGGTCAAGAGATAGAGTACACAGACGTAGACCTTGGGGTCACCCAACGAGGACCACACTTTGATGTGGCGTATTCCAGAAACGTCACAGCACTAGTGGGGAAAACCGCACAGTTGAACTGCCGGGTCCACGACCTTGGGAACAGAACGGTAAGAGTTGTATCACTGTCCAAATAATAATAATAATAAAAAATACGTGTGGCACTCGGGGACTGCCGCGGTAAAGCTATTGCATAGCATTCGTCTAGTCGCACGCACACAAACACCGTGCCGAAGTCTGCCGAACTGACACGACGTTAGACGATGCACGGCTTTCAACGCCGCACCGCTGTGCCGGTTGGAGTGGGGGGTGTTAGGTTTATTTTCGTTACGGAATTTCTTGATTCGGTCGCCACGCTCAAAGCCCGCAATAAAAGCTATGCAATAGTTTAATAATCCCCACCCGAACGAATCCGTTCACGGCGGCCAACCTCCTCAGAGATTAATCATCTGCGCGGGAGATAATATAGTGCACAAGTGTGTGCGCAATCAAGCAATCAATTTGCATATATGCGGGTACAGATAAGATGTTAAACATAATTACAATAGGTACATTTCACCACATATTGCCATAGAAATAGCGTGCAAAATTTTTGTAAGCATTAGGTACGTTAATATTTACAGTAATAATAGTTAGTATTAATAATAGTTACAAAATAAATGTCATAAATCAATACTACTCTCAATTATAATATGCCAAATCTTACAACTATCTAAAAATTCTTTAACACTATAGAAACGTTGGTCAATTAAATATTCAAATAATTTTTTCCTTAACTTGGACATTGGTAGACTTTTAGTGTTGTCAGATAGTATATTATTATAGGGTGACAGCCATACAATAAGAATTACGTGAACATATAGCTAATCTTCACCGTGATACCTCTAATTAAGATACAAACACAGTTGCACTCTCTTTTCCCTCACTGTCATAGTCTTCTCACGACCGGAAAAAAATTAAGCGCAGGTGATGTAATATTTATCAATAAAAGATTGAACAAATCATTGAAATAAAGTAACACCGAAGACCGAAATAATCTTTTATTGTAATATTAATTTTTAAAAGGGGGGAGAAAATGGAATCATTAGTTTCTTTTTAAAAGGGGATGATGTAGTAACGGAACGTTACATTTGTATAAATGGCATTTAGTCTATGGTTGTCAGAGACGGCTGTCAACACAGGCTGTCACAGATCTCACTGTATGTAGTGCAGAGCAGGTTTAAATAATTATTAAATATTAATATTGTGAACAAATCATTGAAATAAAGTAACACCGAAGACCGAAATAATCTTTTATTGATAAATATTACAGGTGACACGCCGCCAACTTGTTAACTCCGGAGTAGTCCTGACTTAACAGAAAAACCCAATACACATTTGAACGACCCGGGAATCGAACCCGGGACCTCGTGAACCGCAGTTGAGTATGAACGCTCTCATACAGAAGCGTTTGCGTTGAACGCGGCGGGTACCGCGACGAGCGCCGTGACAGGCGCCACGGCGGGCGACGCGGCGGACGACGCGGAGGGCGCCGCATAACGCGCCGCGTGTGCATAAACGTACCCTTACTTTCATTTGTTACCATTGCTGTCACATCCAAGAGAGTACAAAGATTTGGACTAATGACTCAGTTACACTAGGAGAGTTTCCGAATGCGAGCGGCATTTTCGACACTCACATACGAGCATCAAGTACTAATCTGATACGAGTTTTTCTCATGATGTACAATATTGATAAGTATAATCGCGGGCGAAAATTGTGTATTTGGCTGTAGTCAAAATGTTGATATTCATCTATATATATAAAAGAAAGTGGTGTTAGTTACACTATTTATAACTCAAGAACGGATGAACCGATTTGGCTGAAAATTGGTGGAGAGGTAGCTTAGACCCAGGAGACGGACATAGGATACTTTTTATCCCGTTCGACCGCGTTTCCGTCATGTCACTATAAAACGTGGTATAACAAAAACGCATCTGACATGGAATAACAAAACGCAAATGACAGTGGAATAACAAAACGTAAATGACAGCTAAACGTAATTTTGTCTTTGGTTAAGTATGGTAAAAAATTTGACAATTATAAAAAGTGTTATAATAAAGCATTACTGATAATATAAATGCGAAAGTGTGTTTGTTTGTTGGTTTGTCCTTCAATCACGTCGCAACAGAACAGCGGATTGATGCGATTTTTTGCATGGGTATAGTAATGGATGTAGTAGTGGTTCCTCAGACCGGGAGAGCTACTTTTTATCCCGGATAATGAAAGAGTTCCCGCGGGATTTTTAAAAACTAAATCCATGCGGACGAAGTCGCGGGCATCAGCTAGTTTTTTATAATCGAAAATGTAACATGTAAGAATAACATTTGTAAAAACAGAAAATAAATCGGTCCAAAAACAAATAATTTATAGAGCTTTAAAGTTTCCTGTAATACAGAGAGAGAGCGCTACTCAATCAAGCGATTTTAAAAACTAAATCCACGCGGACGAAGTCGAATGCATCAGCTAGTGCTGTATAAATTATGTACTATTTATTTGAAACGCGCGTTAAAAAAGATGCTTTACAGAACAAATCCATGATTTAAACAGTAACACTTGAGTTTACAGCAAAGAATAAAGATTTAAATGAAGACGAAAGCAAATAGATAAGAAAATGATAAAGAAAAAATCACATTTCACAGTTTTTAATGCTTGAAACAAAGCAAAAGTGTTTTTTAATGTATTATTCATTTTGTTTACTGAGTACATCCTTAGATTGCTCGAGCAGCTCTTTAATTGAAAGAGAAAATGTTTTATTCAAATACTGGGATGAATTCAATAGGTCTTTGTAGGGTGCCAATTACTACGGAAGTATAAATATTTATATCAATTTGAACTAGTATTTGTCCACGGCTTGATTTCCTTAGAGCGTCGCCCATAATAAACCTATCTATCTAATATTTTTAAACGAGCAATTTTTGTATATATATAAATATATAATCTGAATCTCGGAAACGGCTCCAACGATTTTCATGAAATTTGGTATGCAGGGGGTTTCGGGGGCGATAAATCGATATAGCTAGGTTTCATTTTTAGAAAAGGTCGTTTTATCCGTGTTTTCAGGCATTGAAAAACCCCTAAACAATATCATTAGAATACGAAGGTAAATTTCGCCATCATCTATAAATTCCTGATAGCTCGACGGTAAGTCCGGCGGTCCCAAAACCAGAAGACCCCGGTTCGAGTCCAAGACGATTACATTTTCCCCTCTGGATTTTAGTATTATTTTTTTTTATAATTTTTTTTTAATGTATAATTTCCAAAAAACACCAATTTACCAAAAAAAAAACCGAGCAAAGCTCGGTCACCCAGATATTATTTATTAAGCGTGTTTTGCCTCGCTAAGTTCCTCATGAAATAAATAACTTCTAAAAGAACATTATTATGCTGAGTATTCACTATTTCCCCATGATATGTGACCAAATGTGAGGAGATGTGACCAAGGTCTAGTCAAGGACATGGTTGAGCGAAGCAATGGCTGAGTCATGCGTAATGCTCGTGAACGGGTTCCACCGGCGGGAATGGGGCTACTTTCTGTCTGCCCGTCTTAACATGTGTTGAATTATAATTAGATATAATTAGGTATGTTTTTGTGAAACTTTGTTGTTGTGGAATTTTGTGGAACTACCCCTCATTGTGGAAACACTGCATACATTTAGCATAATATCTATTATATTGTAAACTTGTTTTGAAAAAAGCAACTGCCGAGTTTCTTGCTGGTTCTTCTCGACAGTAAAAAAGTTTATTTGAATAAAAAAGATTTCTATTCTATTCTAGATAGGGTCTTGGCCTTGGTCATATCGCGTCTTGGTTGGTCTTGATTAGATGGACTGCATTTGAACTGCACTTCAACTGTAGAGTTGTAGTTTGTTATTGATATAACTGCATCGCAAACGACATAAATGTCCATGGCAAACTATCTTTGCTGTAAAATTTTAATCGCACTTGTGCGTTACATAAGTCTCCTTTGAAGTTTTGACAGCAATCATGATGGCGACCTGAGTTCCGATTGTCTAAAGTTATTCCATTGATCGTAATTGTATTTGATGACATTAGCGTCAACGTAAAAGAAACCATAACAGAATTCAATTAGAGCTCAATTTCTTGTATGCATTCTTATACGTTTACGTATGTACGATACGATCCATAACGCTCCATTTATTAAAATCGGTTGTATAGAATTTGTGACTTTAAATCAATACAGTCAAGGATAATTTTACTTTGACGGCAACGTCATCGAATACGAATTCGATCAATGGAATAACTTTTAGACAATTGTACCCTAACTTAACGGTGTAAAAACGCAAGCCTGACGTCGTGTCTATGTCACTAAAACGTTACTCTGACTTTGTATCAAGTCTGCAGGAGCTCCTAGATACAATTTACGAACGAATGAATAAAAAGAATAAAAATCTGTTCAGAAAATCCCTTGTCAATAAACATGCAAATGTTTTGTACGTAAAATAAATGCCACAAAAGGAGGCGACTTATTAACCGACTTCAAAAAAAAGGAAGTTATCATTTCGACACGTATAATCTATATCTATATATATAAAAGAAAGTGGTGTTAGTTACACTATTTATAACTCAAGAACGGATGAACCGATTTGGCTGAAAATTGGTGGAGAGGTAGCTTAGAACCAGGAGACGGACATAGGATACTTTTTATCCCGTTCGACCGCGTTTCCGTCAAGTCACTATAAAACGTGGTATAACAAAAACGCATCTGACATGGAATAACAAAACGCAAATGACAGTGGAATAACAAAACGTAAATGACAGTTAAACGTAATTTTGTCTTTGGTTATGTATGGTAAAAAATTTGACAATTATAAAAAGTGTTATAATAAAGCATTACTGATATTATAAATGCGAAAGTGTGTTTGTTTGTTGGTTTGTCCTTCAATCACGTCGCAACAGAACAGCGGATTGATGCGATTTTTTGCATGGGTATAGTAATGGATGTAGTAGTGGTTCCTCAGACCGGGAGAGCTACTTTTTATCTCGGATAATGAAAGAGTTCCCGCGGGATTTTTAAAAACTGAATCCATGCGGACGAAGTCGCGGGCTTCAGATCAGCTAGTATGTAATATTATAGGAACTGCAAAATATGATAATCTATTATGGCTTCCAAACATATATACAAAATTTTATAGGTATATGGGTAAATTTGCTTATATTTACTTCAAATTAGAAAACAGTTAAGGTTTCCTCAAAATCGTTTCAGTGGTTTTCAAGATATGGAACATTTCCCTTTTCAGAGAACAATTCACTTTTCCCTTTTCAGTTATTCTTTATTTTGGTATGATGGAGTCGGTTTAATTTTTATATCTAAATTATAGCTTGTTATTTATTACATTACAAGATTAACCGTAGTACCTACCTACTTAGGTAGAGTGTGTTGATAAATTTTGTTAAATAATATGGGTCGAAACGCACGGATAAATAACGGACGGTCAAACAGCCGTCTCCATTAATCATACAAGACAGTACCCCAAAATGGTCACATACGCGCGCACTTATATTCAGTCCCGAATGATAAATCAAGACAGCTATTTGAACGCCGGTCATTTATTTAACCGCCCATGTGTTTAGACCTTATGAGTTGGCCCCAATGTTCTTAAAGATGAAAGAGCAAATCATGAGAGCTCTTATCTACTCCTCCAGATAATATTTGAGACTGTAATCCTTAGTGTCTCTTGATTAGCTTTATGGTACTTAGTAGTAATAGTATCTATCATTATTACTGTTTACTAGCTAATGCGTGTAACATTGTCCGCCTGGATTTTGGTTAGATTTTATTGAGAGTGTAACTACCAAAACTCCAAAATAGTTATTTGTGTTATATGGGGCCAAAGGAATTTTTTGTTCCCCGAGGGCGTTATTTTGAATTCAGAGCGAAGTGAAGGATTCTATAGTAGACTCCCGAGCGCAGCGAGGGATTCTAAAGTAGAATCCTGAGCGTAGCGAGGAATTCAATATACGCCGCCCGAGAACAAAAAATTTTGGCCCCGAATAACACACATTATTTTTCATCATTACCTATGAGAAAAAGCTAGGAGTATCGACCTATTTTATATAGAGTATAGACATTACCAATACGTATACGTATGTAATTGAAAGTTTAAATAAAACACAAATAAATTTTTTATGAAATAATTAAACATTAATATTTATGTTGGAAGTATGGGCGTATATGTCTAATCGACAAATTTGATCACGTGACTTATTGTAGACAACAGTTTCTCAAACATTTTTGAATTTCGCCACTTTTTTGAATTCTCTCTTCTGATTGGTCCGCGTTAGTGCTTTAGTATGCTAAAGCACTATAACGCGGACCAATCAGAAGAGAGAAATGAAAAGTCCCATGGGGTTAAAATGAAATTTTGCTCCCGCTGTCCTCTGAAGCCAATATTCGTTTTTCGAATAGGTATGATGAAAAAAAATTTGTTTTTATTTCTTTTTATTTATTTGATTGACGAGGGATTACGGTAATAAATAAATAATTCGTCTATGCGAGGGACCTATCAATGTTTATGTATTTTTTCAGTATATTGTGCAGTTATAGCCTAGTGGTTAGGACTCCTATTCGGGGGGTCGCAGGTTGGAACTCTGGCACGCATCTCTGATTTTTCGGAGTTAGGTATGTGCGATTTATCATTTAGCAATAAAATATCACATGCTTCAACGATGAAGAAAAACATCGCGAGGAAACCTGCATACATGAGAGTTCTCCATAATGTTCTCAAAGGTGTGAAGTTTGCCGATTTGCATTGGGCCAGCGTGGTGGACTATGGCCTATAACCCTTCTCTGAAAGGAGAACTGCACTCAGTAGTGAGCCGTTGATGGGTTGCTGATGATAATGATGCTGACGTATTTTTTCGTCTCAACAAAGTTTTTTTTTTGTATAAGGATTTCGACATTCTGGTAAATTAGATTTGCAAAATATAATCTTTTTAGCCCCGATTTCACCAACGTTGCGTGACGTTTATCCTCGGAATAAATTCGGCGTTCTGACAGTTTTTGTATTGAAAGTACTGTCAAAACATCAAATTTATGCTCGGATAAACTTAATATCTGGGTGGGTTATTTCTTTTTTGTGGAAATTATATATTTAGAAAAAATAATAATAATAAAATTCATAGACGAAAATATAATCGGCTGGTCTCGAACCCGGGTCTGGTTTCGAGACCGCCCAATTTCTCTGAGCTATCGGGAATTTATAGATGGTGGCGAAATTTACCTTCGTATTCTAATGATATTGTAAGGGGTTTTTCATTGCCTGAAAACACGGATAAAACGACCTTTCTAAAAATGAAACCTAGTTCGATCGATTTATCGCCCCCGAAACCCCCTACCAAGCATACCAAATTTCATGAAAATCGTTGGAGCCGTTGCCGAGATTCAGATTATATATTTATATAGGTATATATATATATATATAATATATATATACAAGAATTGCTCGTTTAAAGATATTAGATTAGTGAAATCGGTCCTTAAAGAAAAAAAGGAGAAAAAAAAAACAATTTTTCCATGCTTTCAAAATTCATGTTTACTGTACATGGACATTCCATTTTCAGTATAACTAAATTACCGTCTTTAACAATAATGAATATTATCTTCTTTATCAACCGATAGACGTCCACTGCTGCACAAAGGTCTCTTGCATGGACTTCCACAGGTCTCGGTCTTGCGCCGCCAAAATCCAGCGGCTCCCTACGACTCGTTTGATGTCGTCGGTCCACCTGGTGATGGGTCTGCCAACACTGCGCTTCCCGGTGCGGGGTCGCCGCTCTAGCTCCTTGGGACCCCAACGACCATCAGCTCTTCTATATATGAATATTATAAAATACATTATTTTGTTAACCTGTTCTCTTGTTTACGCAGGTGTCATGGATAAGGCATCGAGACATTCACCTATTGACCTCTGGCAGGATGACCTATACGTCCGATCAGAGGTTCATCAGTGTCCACAACCCACACACTGAGGATTGGATACTGAAGGTGTGTTACAATTACTCTGGATGACAGTACACAACATAATAATATTATTATTATTGTAACTAAAACTTTTTTAAAGAAGAGCAACTGCCTAGTTCCTTGCTGGTTCTTTTGGATTGGAACAGCTTAAAGAGCTGTTCAGCTCTATTTAAACGTTTATTTATTGGATAAATGAATGAATGACTTGCTGCCGTATTGGGATTCTATTTAAATAGCTATAAATGAACACGAACTTTTAAAATACTATACAACAACACAGATGGAAAAAAGATACACAACAAATTTAGATTACGGCCGGTTATAAAAAAATCTTACGCGCACAATATTTGCTCCGCTATAGTAAACACCATAGAAATAGGAAGACTAGTCGCAATTCCTAGTTCCATGAGTAAACACAATGTTAAATGAAATAGTTCTCATTGACAGCTGGCTATTTTATAATCCCATTGAAGAGGTTGTAGGTATACGCCACAGGCATTCCAGACCAGTCCAGGTAGTAGATTCATTTGACGATTCCAAACTTTGTTTTTATTTGAATAACAAATAAATCTATTCTAATAGCTGTAATGAAAACGTTTTTAATATAGATTAGCCGACACTCTCTTGCTATTAGCTAAAAGGCATTGTTGCAGCTGAAATGTCTAAGATTCAGGCAATCACTACAATAATTGAAACTGTCCATATTTTACGTAATTGGTCAGCTAGTTTCCTCACGATGTTTCCTTCCCCTTTTTTTGTGAAATTTTTTTTTTTTTCACCTCTGAGCATGATAAAAATCATTTTAAAAGGTTTAAGCTATCAATACAACTTCAGTTATTTATTACGACATGAAGTTTCAAAATTAAAACAACACTATGTTTTTTTGAAAACTGGAGCTTACCGGTAAAGCTAGCTAACTTATGTAAAATCAAACATTCACAAGTCAATCCAACTCCTAAGCTAAGCTAATATGTGGCGGCCAACTTAGGTGAATGCCGCGGTCCAACCGTTTGCCAACACTTGAAAGATTGTGTAATAGCCGGGGTCGGAACTAATGCCAAAGACCGCCACTTGTGAGCTTTAACTTGGTGAAACTATCCCCAACTTTTCGTATAGACAATCACAAACACGACCCCTCGGATGCCGTTCTAGGGAGGCCAATAAAATTGATTGCCGGCTTCCAATCCAAAAGTTTATTGTTTTAATCTCATAACTCTTAAACTTTGAACCTAGATTTTATATTTATGACTGTCTAGTCAGGATTTCGAGTTGAGTATTATCATTATCCACGGTTTTATTTAGGATTTTAGACTGGTTGGGCAATTTAGTAGTGATAGTCTAGTTGATAGAACTTTAGTCGGGAAATGCGTGGATTCGATCCCCCAGAAACGATTTCGATATCTACATTTTCTGCAATTAAATATCAATTATTTTAATGGTCAAGGTAAAAGGCATTAAGCATGCAGGTGAAAATGGTTTGATTAGTGATGACTAATGCTTAATGCCTTTTTTCTTCAATCTTTTTTCAATGCCTGTTTTCTCTATCACAACTAAATCATCCCCTAAGTAGGAGTATCTTTACTTAGCTAGCCCCTAACTACAATCTCTTACCCACTGTTTTTGGGTTCAGATGATTTAAGTGAAGATTTTCACCTTTAGATGTTCCCTAATGGTTCGTGAAAATGAAAGTGACAGAAAGCGTCACATAGCTTAGGTAGGCCGTAAAAGTTAGGGAATGATGGTGACAACTGGCTTTACAGTCCATAATGTTCTCAAAGGCGTGTGAAGACTGTCAATCCACACTTGGCCAGTGGGGTGAATTATGGTCTACACTACGAACAAACATAAATAAGTATTTATTCGTAGGGCCTACACCATTCTCATTTTTGAGGAGACCCGTACCTGCTAGTGAGTTTGTGATGGGTTGAGAAGATAATAAGTCAGTAATAAGTCTTATGTCATGTGTATGTGAAGCAGTGATAGCCTAGTGGTTAGGACTGTGGTCTCATATTCGGGGGGGTCACAGGTTCGATCCCGGATATGCACCTCTGACTTTACGGAGTCATGTGCGTTTAAGCAATTAATTAATATCACTTACTTTAACGGTGAAGGAAAACATCGTGAGGAAACCTGAACATCTGAGAGTTCTCTATAATGTTCTCGAAGGTGTGTGAAGTCTGGCCTATAACCCTTCTCTGAGAGGAAAACTGTGCTCAGTAGTGAACCGTTGAGGGGTTGCTAATGATGATGATGATGATGATGATGATGATGAAGTCTTATGTACATTCAAATTCAAAATCATTTCATGTAGGCCAACTTGTGGGTCTTATGACAAGTCAGGAATCTACGACCGCGTTCGGAATGCTGATTCTTGCATTCTATTTAATTTCTGCAACTGCTTCGTTGGTCTAGTGCTTAGCATATGGACTGCGAATGACGAGGTTCCGGGTTTGATTCCCGGGTCGGGCCGATAAAATTGTATTTGGTTTTTCTGCCTAGAAATTCTCTGTACTGGCCCGGAGTTAGGAAGTTGGCGGTGAGACACCCTGTGCCTCGGAGAGCACGTAAAGCCGTCGGTCCTACGCCTGATCTCTCTCCGGTCATGGCGGATTTCCTTCCCATCAGACAATGAGAGTGAGGGAATAGAGAGTGCACCTGTCTTTGCGCACACACTAATTGTGCTCTATAATATCTCCCGCGCAGACCTCTGAGGAGGTTGGCCGCCGTGACCGGATTCGGTCGGGAGGACATTATTATTATTTATTACTAGATGATGCCCGTGACTTCGTCCGCATGGATTAAGATTTTTTAATTCCCGCGGGAACTTTGTTATTTTCCGGGATAAAAAGTGTGTGTACTAATCCTATGTGTTAATCTGGGGTATGAGCTATATCCATTCCAAATTTGAGCCAAATCGGTTCATTCGTTGTAGAGTATTCATATAGAGTAACAAACATCCATCCAAACATATATCCTCACAATATTTCGCATTTATATATAATATTATTAGTAGGATTCAATTTCTGTGGTAGAACGTGTAGAAAAGTACAGATGCGGAAATTCTGGAACATTAAACACTGAGCAGTGCACACCTCTAGTTTTGAACTGAATAGGTACGAGTATAAAATGGAAACTATCCTATAACATTATACATTCTATTGAACAGAACGCTATTCACCCTGTCTCCACAGACTCAAAGTAGACATAATCGCCTTTAAAATATAAATTCTCGGGCAATCTCAATTTATTACCTAAATGGAACCTAAAATAACCTTTTTGCATTGCTCTTTTAGGATTCCAATTTGCCTTGAACTGTTTTTTGTACGAGCAAATCGAGTAATTTTATTCAGTATTTTATCAATTTAAGTACAGAAAGGTACAACTTAATGATATAATAGGTATTTATGTTTACAACAAGTTATCATTTTAAATAATTACTTTAATGACCTTCGAAAATGATTAAAACCTATTTATTTAGTGCTAACATGAATTTACAAGTAAAATATTGGTAAAAAAACAAACTTCGTAAATCCACGTGTTATTTAATGCATCTTGTCGATACCGATGACGAAGCCAATACCGTAGTCGACATCGAATCGAATTCTCTAACCGAACGTTCTGAATCGCACGACAAAAAATTTTCGATACGAAATCGATATCCAATCGTATCGAAACCGTAAGTTGTCGAAATGTTCTGAATCGGGGTGCTGGAAAGAAAAGAAAGATATCAGAGGCCAAATGTAATTTGGAAAGCTTTGATCTAGTTGTTCGGAGAAAGATCCAGCAATTTGACATCATAAAAAAGTAATAAAAGTATAAAAAAAATATGTTTTATTCCATCTCCTAACTGTCTCCTAACATCCTCATGCTGAACTAGAAACTGATCATAATATAAAAGTAGTAAGATAAAGTAAAATGTATTATTTTTATTTTAATGAAAGTAAAAATATGGGTGTACAGACCCATATTTTTGTATAATTTCAGTAATTTTCAGGTTGGTCCCATTTAAATTTGGCGAAGATCTGATGAATATCTTCGTTGGTGTAGGACGAAACTCAGAGAATGTGTAGATTGATCCTTAAAAAGCTTAAAATAGTTAAGCTCATGCCTTAGACAAAAAGACCTCATAAAAAAGCTGCCTCAAATCAGCTATTCTGTTAGGCGGCCTTGTGTAAGTTCTTTATGTAAAACCACGTGCTTCTCGCTAATAAGGATAAAGCCAAGTACTTCGCTTAGGCAGGCAATTTTCAAAAAAAAAATGACCTTTCCATTTTTCTCTTTAACAAATTCAATTAATCTACTCAGCTAGAATTGTTTTAATGGTAGGAAATTCAATGAATTCTTTAAATATTCCTGTTAAAGATTTTTGAGCTGTATGTAAAAAGATACCTTTTACTTTTAATGCCTTTATCAAAAGGTACGATACCTTTTGAGTATCAGTTATTAATATTAGTTAATACAGTAAGAAACTTTAAATAGTCCTTACTTAAATAATATAATCTTGAGATAGGTATTAAGTAAGTTTAATATAAATATTTATTTTATTGAGAACTTTCATGAGAGAATTCATAAAGTTGATAATATAACGCATAAAATATGTTTGAAATGATCAGAAATTAAAAAAGCGTATTAAAAAATTAACTTTACTGTACTCATGTAGTTAGTGTAAGTTGTAAAATTATTAAATTTGCTCCTAAGTTTAATAACGAAATTACGAAGGCAGGTACGATCTTATTTTTATGATAATATTTTTAGATAATATTACTATTTCCAACGTTGGTGTATGAAAATGAAATTATTTTAAATGAGAAAAATAAGAAAATGCCATGACACAACAACTACTACTACTTACTACTAGAGTTACTAAGTTATTATCGCTCCATAAGCTCAACGGTGAGATTTATTCTCTCAATACCAACAATACATCACAGCTAGGAAACTTTTTACCAAGTATCAATTGTTACAAAGTTAATAAAAGCAGTGAGTTTGAGAGAGATTAACAATCTCGCACACACACTAACAAACTTGTTGAAAAAAACCGGCCAAGTGAGTGTCGGGCCACGCGCAGTATAGGGTTCCGTAGTTGCAAGTCACAAATATTATTGCAGACTTAGGATAGTGCTTTTATTTTATTTATGAATATTGAATATATTTTGAGTTCCATAGTTTAAATACTTTATCATACTACAAAATATACAACTAACCTAGGAAAAACAGATATAACTCCTTAACTTATGAACCCTACATAGCCGTGATAGTTTTCCTATAAAAAAATTTATATACATATACTACTGCTGTGAATTTTTTCATGTATCTTATAAACAACCATTTAGCTGGCAGAGGGGGAGGCGGGGCGGGACGACACTTGACTCTAATAAAATTTAGCACTTTAAAATATCATATTAATTCACAACCGGATCCCTGAAATGAAAAATGGTGAAAAATTTTTGAAAGACCTATTCAAGGACACCCCACACTATTGGATAGACGAGAAAAAAATTCATCCCCAAGATATTTTTCACAATTTTATTTCACCACTTTGTTGACGTGATTAATATTTATACCCTTGTCAAATTACAGTCTTCTAGTACCAATAGTTTCTGAGTTAAACTACGGACGGACGGACGGACGGACAGACGGACGGACATGGCGAAACTATATGGGTTCCTTGTTTACTACGGAACCCTAAAAAAGGTACGCTCTCATAAAGAATTCCAAATACATTAAATCAAGCAATCCCTCCCCTCAACATGTTAATGGCCCGTCACAAATTTCGCCATTTCACCAGCAGGTGGAGTCTCTTGGCTTTCACCCAGCTTGTATTTAACACAGCATGCAAACTAAGTAATTTACTGACTAAGGCACGAGCCAATTTCTAGTTGACTGTTAATAGCTGTTATACGTAAAACATCCATTGAAAGTTTGAAGATTTAAGGTGGAAGACACAGTTCTGCCCGCGAAATTCAAATTTAATTTGGTTTTTCGCAATTTGTAAACTAATACGACAAAGTAGGCTTATGGCATTCTAATTGCGACAATGGCAGTATCATCTTCACAGGTTTATATAAAAATCTTTACTTGAAAGTGCCCAGTTTAAGATATTAATCAATTACAAAATATCGACTAATTTGTGAGTGACTCACGTCCAACTCAGTATTTTGATTAATTTCTTAAACTGGTCACTTAGTAAAGATTTTTATGTAAACATGTGAAGATGATAATTCTACTGGCGCAATTAGAATGCCATTAGCCTAGTTTGTCGTATTAGTTTACAAATTGTGAAAAACCAAATTAAATTTGAATTTCGTGGGCAGACTCGTATAATCATCCGGGGACAGACTTACAGGATTTATGCGATTTTGGTAAGCCACAACTTGAAAAGACATCGACATCGCTAGTCAATATCCAATGCAAGGTCAGCAACCTTAGGATATAAGCACCTAATGAGCTGGAAATGCGACCTAAGCGGGCGATAAAGAGAGCTGTGCTCAAATTTTATCTTCGTGAACGTAATATTGGGAATGAGGAGATCCTTATAAGAAACAAAGCCTGCGACATAGTTCAATAATTACAAAGCTGAAGTGGGAATGAGTGTGGACACATTTCGAAGTGAAAGAACTAAACATCTCAGCCGAAAGTAAAGCTACGTTCACCTAGTGGGGAGTTCGACGGAATAGACTAGTAAAGTTTTTTATTCAAAGAAACTTTTACAAAATGCCTTTGCGTCTTCAATTGAAACTACCACTGGTTCAGAATGCCGGTCCAACCGAGAAGAACCAGCATACTCATTGGCGGCAGATCAGTGGTTGCTCTTTTTAAAAAAAAATACAATATTATGTTGTGTATAGTTTAATCTTATTTATTGCTATTTATGGATTGCTGGAGGGAGACAAATTTATGTAAACTTTAATTTTTTAATGATCTTTTTCATGAGCATACTTTCAATGGATTGCTTAAGCTTGTGTTACATAAACAAAATAATATGTATATATAATGTCTAAAATTAACAATGTAATTTATTATAGAATGCCACGCCCATTCCCGCAAACGACTTTCATACTTTCTTCAGGCGTAATTGAGGAATCGAGGGCCTATTTGTGTTTCTCATATCCTATCTGTATATAATCAGTCTGCCAACACTGTGCTTATATGCCGCAACATTTATTACTAGCTGATGCCCGTGACTTCGTCCGCGTGGATTTAGTTTTTAAAATCCCGCGGGAACCCTAGGTTCTGAACTATACCTATCCAAAAAATCACGTCAATCTGTTTGTTGCAGCTTCATTGAATTGACGGACAAACCAACAAAAAACACACTTCCGCATTTATAATTATGTATTAGTAAGGAAGAATTAATACTACGATAATAAAGGCGATCTAATTAAATTTTAGAACACAAAAGCTACTATTGTGACTAAAATATGATAGTTAGATATATTTCCTCGTGGACTTTTTTGTAGAAAATAATGAGTACTTTAATCATGTAGTACATAATTTTTATGTATCATCAATAGTTTTCTCAGGACACGCCAAAAAATGCATCTTATAGGCAAAAATTTGCTACATTGGGTTATTGCAATTTTCTTGAGGATCTCTAATTTTTGAAAATAAATTATAGCCTATGTTATTTTCTGATAACTTAGCTTTCTATTGGTGAAAAAATTGTTAAAATCAAAATTGTTAATGTTAACAATTTTACACGTTAAATAATTATAATATTAATTATTATTAATTATTTAATTAGTATAGTATTTTTAAAGTTACAGAGCCTATTCGGTACAAACAAACAAACAAATCTTTCTTCTTTATAATATGAAATATATAAAAATATTAATATAAATATAATACATAATATAATAAAAAAATATAATAATAATCTAATAGGTATATAAAATTCTCGTGTCACAACTGACAATGTTAGTTAACTTACTCCTCCGAAACGGGTGAACCGATTTTTATGAAATTTTGTGTGCATATCGGGTAGGTCTGAGAATCGGCCAACATCTATTTTTCATACCCTTAAATGATAAGGGTGACCAACCATTATAGCTATTTATGCAACTGCATCGTAATGAGGGTCATTTTAATTCGAGTGCTGTTTTTTGATACGAGGCTTGCCGAGTATCAAAATAGGATAGTACGAGAATTAAAATGACTAATTACGTTCAGTTGCATACAAGATTTTATCTACGACAAGGAAGTAAAATCATTAACAAAATACGCCGTAGTAGGCTCAATTAAGTAACAAAAAGTAACTCCGTAAGCCGCCACCAGCCGCCTGTGGCGCCTCTGTCAACAAAAAGTAACTCCGTAAGCCGCCACCAGCCGCCTGTGGCGCCTCTGTCATATGAACGGTACAAAAGTGCCAGAACTCAGAGCCTTAGCTTTAGGTATCCTATTTTAAGAAGATAACCATTTCGATTCAGCTCCCATACAACGAGCTGCATCGAAATGAGAAGCAAAACCGAAAGAGGCTTCATTTCGATTCAGCTGTCAAACTCGAAATTGGAACTTTTCGATGCTGGAGTAGATAAAATATTTTTGTTGGCGGTACGTAGTTCGCTGGGTCAGCTAGTATATAATATAATTAATATATTATAATAATAGTAAACAGTATAATATACCGCAGCTCTCGGAATGCATTATGTTATGGTACATTGTATACTTCGTCCACAGATAAGGTTCCCGCAGCGGCGTGACTCGGGCATTTACGAGTGCCAAGTGGGCACCACGCCGCCCATAGGCCACCGGATGTACCTGTCAGTTGTCGGTAAATCACTTTGTTTTATACACGTTCCAACGTTCTGCGTATCTTTGGATCTGGGTCATGAGCCAAATAGGGCGTTTTGATTACATTTCGAATATTTTTGAATCTTTATTTTTCTAGAAAGCTCCCTGGCACAGTGAAAAGCGTAGAAATTATTAGAAGGGGGTATCAGATTTGAATATTGGCAAAAGAAAGTGCGTTTCTTAATAAAGATAATATTTTTGATCTAGCCCGGTAGGAGGATTTAGATGTAACTAGTTAACATCCAGCGGCTCCCGCTGGATCCAAGCGGCGCAAGACCGAAGTCTGTGGAAGTCCATGCAGGAGACCTTTGTCCAGCAGTGGAAGTCGAAAGTGGTTGATAAAGAAGAAGTTAACATCCTACTGTCAAAGCTGTATCGTGCCGTTTTGGCTTTGAATTTAT
Source organism: Oeneis ivallda (assembly GCA_029955525.1). Taxonomy (NCBI): domain Eukaryota; kingdom Metazoa; phylum Arthropoda; class Insecta; order Lepidoptera; family Nymphalidae; genus Oeneis; species Oeneis ivallda. The sequence goes on along the minus strand of JARPMR010000017.1, from coordinate 3,096,609 downwards.
TGTCGTCAATGACCAGATGGTACCTCCTATTCAAAATAAATTTTAAGCGTACGTTATCAGTAGCAAAACCACCGCTGAACGCGAAACGTGTAATAATAATTGCTAAATTCAACAGAGCCACTGACAACAATCCTGGGTGGTCCGGAGCTGTTCATCAACATGGGCAGCACAATTAATCTAACTTGCGTCGTGCAGCACTCGCCGGAGCCACCGCCCGCGATACGCTGGACTCACAATGACGAGGTAGATGCGACAGAGTTGCTGACAGCAGTCCTGGTCGGTCCGGAGCTGTTCATCAACATGGGCAGCACAATTAATCTATCGTGCGTCGTGCAGCACTCGCCGGAGCCACCGCCCGCGATACGCTGGACTCACAATGACGAGGTAGATGCGACAGAGTTGCTGACAGCAGTCCTGGTCGGTCCGGAGCTGTTCATCAACATGGGCAGCACAATTAATCTAACTTGCGTCGTGCAGCACTCGCCGGAGCCGCCGCCCGCGATACGCTGGACTCACAATGACGAGGTAGATGCGACAGAGTTGCTGACAGCAGTCCTGGTCGGTCCGGAGCTGTTCATCAACATGGGCAGCACAATTAATCTAACTTGCGTCGTGCAGCACTCGCCGGAGCCACCGCCCGCGATTCGCTGGACTCACAATGACGAGGTAGATGCGACAGAGTTGCTGACAGCAGTCCTGGTCGGTCCGGAGCTGTTCATCAACATGGGCAGCACAATTAATCTAACGTGCGTCGTGCAGCACTCGCCGGAGCCACCGCCCGCGATACGCTGGACTCACAATGACGAGGTAGATGCGACAGAGTTGCTGACAGCAGTCCTGGTCGGTCCGGAGCTGTTCATCAACATGGGCAGCACAATTAATCTAACTTGCGTCGTGCAGCACTCGCCGGAGCCGCCGCCCGCGATACGCTGGACTCACAATGACGAGGTAGATGCGACAGAGTTGCTGACAGCAGTCCTGGTCGGTCCGGAGCTGTTCATCAACATGGGCAGCACAATTAATCTAACTTGCGTCGTGCAGCACTCGCCGGAGCCGCCGCCCGCGATACGCTGGACTCACAATGACGAGGTAGATGCGACAGAGTTGCTGACAGCAGTCCTGGTCGGTCCGGAGCTGTTCATCAACATGGGCAGCACAATTAATCTAACTTGCGTCGTGCAGCACTCGCCGGAGCCGCCGCCCGCGATACGCTGGACTCATAATGACGAGGTAGGTGCGACAGAGTTGCTGATAGCAATCTTGGAAGGTCCGGAGCTGTTCATCAACATGGGAAGCATAATTAATCTAACGTCCGTCGTGCAGCACTCGCCGGAGCCGCTAGAGGTGTAACAGAGCTGTTAATGACAATCCCGGTTGGTCAATAACTGTTCATCAACATGGGTAATGCCAATGGTTTGGGAATAGTCAAGCTTGTGCTAAGCTTTATGTCAATAACGGTTAGAAGAGTGAGTTTTGAATCTGCGATTAGGTAACTGAAGTACCTACTAGCTCAATATGGATGCATGAATAAAAATTAATATGCTTGCGTATGATGATTTAGTGGAAGCAGCACATCACATCAACACCCAAGCAGCACATAAGCATTACATATTTTTACGAGGAAGTGTAATTCAAAATGACTTAGCTGGTAGGAAATTTAGAAAAGCCCCTGGATCCATAAAACATAATGTGTTTAATAAAGTAGCTGCAGGGTAAAACCAGGATAGTTGCCCCAGTGGTATAATTGCCTTGATTGTAATTACTCTAGTTTCCCGGAAGAATCACAAGTTATTTTACTTATTTATCGAGAGAATCTACCACTAAGTTGGCCGTGCTGCATGTCTCTGTGCGATTGCATAAAGAGGCAAGTTGCGGTCAAAGTTTTTGCGGGGTACATTTCCTCTTTCTCTGCGGGGCATCTATCCTAAATGTATTTTTTATGGATAAGGCAACTATCCCCTATAAGGGATAGTTGTCCCAAAATTTAGAAGTCCGCAAAAATCGCCAATACTCTGGAAATATCGAAGATAATGTTTTTTTACGCTCATATATTTGAATATAATAAACCAAAGTACTTATCAGTTCTACAATTATAGTATTTTGTGTTTTTTACTAAGAAATATACCTAAAGAAAATTCAAAAAGTGTGGCAACTACCCTACCTATAAGATGCCAATCATTTTCAAGGCTTCGGGTGACGCAAAAATCGCGAGTAAAATTTTGTCACCGTTTAATTTTGAAATTTACTATCTGAACAAGAATGTAACAATAATACTACAAATGCCTTCCCAACTTTAACATAAAGAGATTTAGTCAATGGCGTGCCGTTAAGAGCGCGTGTAACCCCAAAAAAAAATCAGATTTCGCGATGAGATAAAACATAGCCGCAACCTCATGTGAGGCGCGACAAAAGAAAGCGTTTTGCGCGGAATAGGAGTGTAGTAAGCGCCAAATACTTTGTAACTCGTAAAATATTCATTTTCTTTTCAATTCACTAGGCTACTCTCTTGATAATATCAATCGGAATTTAATGTAAAAATTTTGGCTCTGTACATTGAAAATAAATGAATATTGGTTAAAAATTAGACCTAACTTCGCGATTTTTTATTATCGAACAAATTTCATCATTTTATGTTTTTGCCCAAACACGTCCCTTGGCAGTATGATGTAATTCTTGCGTGTTTTTTTTCGGATACTTGAAACTTGATCTACTACTGTAAAAATCAAATCTGTTTACTGTTAACGAGCGCACACCCACTCTTAAGCCCCTCGCAACACGAGTAGGTAAGCCATGCATACATTTGTTTGCATCGAATCGCGCAATCAGAGATCCAGAACATTTGGCGAACACCCTCCAACTAGGGATGTACATAAATATTCCGAAAAATATATCGATAATAATAAATAGATTTATTTTCGGCAAAACATATTTTTTTGCCAAAGAAAAAATTTAACCAACATACCTAAATAAATATTTGAACTCAATTTTGAACATACAAGATAATTAAATCTTAAAGTCTGCCACAGTAATTAGAATCTTAAAGGTTTAGCTGCATATAGATTCTGACAATATTTATTCTATAGTGAGTTTATCCATTCAATTTTTTATACTTTTCTGCACAGTTTTCAAATTTTAATTTGAACAATATCTATTTTAATACATTGGCACTGATAGTATTTTCGTGTATGGTTAAGCCAAAAGCAGATGAGAACGTGAGAACCTTAATCTCATTATCTAGTAAGTATTAAATAAATAATTAATCTGTAGGTATTAATTTGAATAATGACTTCTTTAACTTGACCTTAAATTGTTTGTTTGTGTTATCAATGTTTTTAAGCTTCGGAGTTTAAGACGCATTTATCGATATTCCAAATAAGTCGTTTACATCACTACTTCCAGGAAAGTTTTCCGGGGGATTTATTCACAGGGAACTTGTGGGACTTATTTGAATCTAAGCCAAAATGAGTTGCTAGCGACGTCGCAGTTGCGGTGCCAGAAACTAAAGGAATTCTCAAGCCTTTCGCTGGATTAAATTAAAGATTTGGATCTGTGTAGGTACTTGTAAAATTTGGATGGTATTTTGATTCTCTTACATTTCTCAGATTTTAACTAAACTAAAGATTCATTTGAATTCAAGATTGGAATCAAAGTTAATAAACTATTGCTAAGTTTACTAAATAACACAGTGGTGATGGTCTAGTGGTGAAAACTTCACTAGGGACACAGATTTTGGGAGGCTCGAGGTTCGCCTATGTGTTATATTCGGAGTTATTTACGTCAAAGCAATAAAATATCACTTGCTTTAACGTTGAAGGAAAACGTGAGAAACACTGCATGTCCAGAGAATTGTCCATAATACTCTAAAAGTTCTGTGAAGTCTTCCAATTCGCTTGGGGTTATTGTAGTGGACTATCACCTACGCCTATCTCCTTCTGAGAGGAGACCACCGCCAGCCCACTACCGAGCTCGTGCCCAGTGGACTGGGCTAGCAATGGGTTACTCGCGTGGAGTACACGCATCGAGTTTTGAACCGGTTAGAAAAAATGTGTTTTATTTTTAAAGTTGCAAAATAAAATAAATGTCAATGTCGAATATACATAAGAGTATTATAGCTATAAAAGTCTAGCTGATCAACGTACAGTTCCCGGCGATATAGGTATATTGCACATCGGCCTTTGGAATAAAACGCTATTTCTATTCTATTGCAAGGAAAGATAGCCAGAAATTCACGTAGTAATTATTGAAATCTCTTTACAATCGGCGAGCACATCAAGTAACATAATATGTTACTTGATGTGCTAAAAAAAATGCAGTCGAACTGTGTACTGTAGATTTAGTTTTTAAAAATCTTTGATTTTTCGGGATAAAAGTATCACTTTCCAGTCCTCAACTATACCCATACTAAAATCTCGTCGGCCCTTTTTCCGTTGATGCGTGATTGAAGGACAATCTAATAAACAAACACACTCGCATTTATATTTTACTAGCTGATGCCCGTGACTTCGTCCGCGAGGATTTAGTTTTCAAAAATCCCGCGGGAACACTGATTTTCCGAGATAAAAAGTAGGCTTTGTCACTCTCCAAGTCCTCAGATATAACCATGCAAAAATCACGTCGATCCGTTGCTCTGTTGCAGCGTGATTGAACGACAAACTAACAAACAAAAACACTCGAATTTATAATAATATTATAGGTATGAGCGAACCCACCTGTTAAGACTCGATCGTACCCATTTTAGCTCCCCGTAATTCCGCTGGAGTGTGCACAAAGTCTGCTGAGTATTTTTTGATACTCGAGGCTACGAGAAAAGATGCAAATGGCTCTTTTATTTTCACATCAATTTCCATTCAAATTGCGCTCTGCCGAGATGAATAATGTTTTTTCATAATCTATTACCTGGAAGCGGATATTTTACGTGAATAATGAAGAGTGTAAAATGTAATTTGTATTGGAGTTATTTTTAATTTTTCACCATCTTGCGATCATGCCTGATGGAAAGAAATGATGCGGTCTACTATGAATCATGCGCTCAAAGCATCTGGTGAACTATTGTTGTACATATAATATCGGCTTAGCATCTAAGTAGCTGTCCGCTAGATATTGTAACTTATTAGATTTTAATGTGTAGCTATACATCGATATTGTCGACCGAGCGAAGCGAAGGTCTCTGAGTTTACTTGAGTGAATTTGCACTTGTCCGTCCGTCCGTCCTTCCGTCCGTCCGTCCGTCTGTCAGAGCCTTATAACTTCTGAATTACTGAATTACTTCAATTTTAGATATGATATGTAAACCGATGGCCTCCAGCCGAAAATGGCTTAAAAAGTTATAAAAATCTTTATTTCAGGGGGGCTCTCATAGAAGCGAATGCGAAGTAAAATAAATTATTTTGCATTTCATATTTCATTAGGTTGCAGTACCTCATTTTAAAGATAATTTGGAACAGAGTACAAAAGTATTTTTTTTTATTTTTTTTCCTAAAATTGACGAAATGGGGGGCTTTCAAAGTGGAGATTTTATTCGAGGCTAGATCTCTAAAACCACTCTTTTTTAAAACTTGAAACTTACACATAATTTCAGTTATATTCTGTACTTGAACAACAAATACTAAGATTAGATAAATATTATAAAGAAACGAAATTATTTAAGTTTTAATCGGCATCAATGTTTTTAACAAAACTTCACTATACTGATAATAGATGGCGCTGTCTTTAATATTGTAAATACGCATCCCATCCACAAAAGCAGATGACGATTGACGTCATCAGATTCGGCGCGTTTTAATTACAATATAGTTAAAACTACCTTATGGGAATTATGGGATACCACGAGGTCTCAGTTCGGGGCGAACCACTAGTATTATTTTGTTTTGAAAAGAGCATCTTCTGAGTTTCTTGTTGGTTTTTCTCCGCAGTGGTAGAGGTTGGCCTACATGAAGTAAATAATTTAGATTTTTTTTAGGATAGAATAGAATAAAAATAGAAATGTTTTTTTATTCAAATAAACTTTTTACAAGTGTTTTTGAATCGTCGATGAGTCTACCACTGGTTCGGAATGCCATTCTTGCCAAGAAGAACCAGCAAGAAACTCGGCAGTTGCTCTTTTCAAAACAAGTTTACAATACAATAGATATTATGCTATGTATGCAGTGTTACCACAATTGTTTCCAGAACTAAATATCTTAACATTTTTATCTAAATATACCTAATTCAGTTAAATATTGTTTTAAAGTTCCAAAATTTATTGTATAATTTATTGTATAATTTCTAATTTATTATTTGTTATTATTGATCTGTATAATATAAAACTGATCCTTCGATCAGGTAGAGGTCCAACAGCTTAACCACAAAATCGTAAGGATATTACCTAGCTTAGCTGGTAAAATCATGATATTGGATTAAATAAATGATATCATTATTATTATTATTAACATCAGATAATATTGCAGGAAATTAATTACGACTCGCCGCGCGGCGGGGTGTCGGTCATCACGGAGAAGGGCGAGATGACGACGTCGCACCTGCTGGTGCAGAAGGCGCGCGCGCCCGACTCCGGCCGCTACACCTGCGCGCCGGCCAACGCCAACCCTAGATCCGTTCTCGTCCATGTATTAAGTGGTTAGTAAGCATTAAATCAACTACGACTCGCCGCGCGGCGGGTTGTCGGTCATCACGGAGAAGAGCGAGATGACGACGTCGCACCTGCTGGTGCAGAAGGCGCGCGCGCCCGACTCCGGCCGCTACACCTGCGCGCCGGCCAACGCCAACCCTAGATCCGTTCTCGTCCATGTATTAAGTGGTTAGTAAGCATTAAATCAACTACGACTCGCCGCGCGGCGGGGTGTCGGTCATCACGGAGAAGGGCGAGATGACGACGTCGCACCTGCTGGTGCAGAAGGCGCGCGCGCCCGACTCCGGCCGCTACACCTGCGCGCCGGCCAACGCCAACCCTAGATCCGTTCTCGTCCATGTATTAAGTGGTTAGTAAGCATTAAATCAACTACGACTCGCCGCGCGGCGGGGTGTCGGTCATCACGGAGAAGGGCGAGATGACGACGTCGCACCTGCTGGTGCAGAAGGCGCGCGCGCCCGACTCCGGCCGCTACACCTGCGCGCCGGCCAACGCCAACCCTAGATCCGTTCTCGTCCATGTATTAAGTGGTTAGTAAGCATTAAATCAACTACGACTCGCCGCGCGGCGGGTTGTCGGTCATCACGGAGAAGAGCGAGATGACGACGTCGCACCTGCTGGTGCAGAAGGCGCGCGCGCCCGACTCCGGCCGCTACACCTGCGCGCCGGCCAACGCCAACCCTAGATCCGTTCTCGTCCATGTATTAAGTGGTTAGTAAGCATTAAATCAACTACGACTCGCCGCGCGGCGGGGTGTCGGTCATCACGGAGAAGAGCGAGATGACGACGTCGCACCTGCTGGTGCAGAAGGCGCGCGCGCCCGACTCCGGCCGCTACACCTGCGCGCCGGCCAACGCCAACCCTAGATCCGTTCTCGTCCATGTATTAAGTGGTTAGTAAGCATTAAATCAACTACGACTCGCCGCGCGGCGGGGTGTCGGTCATCACGGAGAACGGCGAGATGACGACGTCGCACCTGCTGGTGCAGAAGGCGCGCGCGCCCGACTCCGGCCGCTACACCTGCGCGCCGGCCAACGCCAACCCTAGATCCGTTCTCGTCCATGTATTAAGTGGTTAGTAAGCATTAAATCAACTACGACTCGCCGCGCGGCGGGTTGTCGGTCATCACGGAGAAGGGCGAGATGACGACGTCGCACCTGCTGGTGCAGAAGGCGCGCGCGCCCGACTCCGGCCGCTACACCTGCGCGCCGGCCAACGCCAACCCTAGATCCGTTCTCGTCCATGTATTAAGTGGTTAGTAAGCATTAAATCAACTACGACTCGCCGCGCGGCGGGGTGTCGGTCATCACGGAGAACGGCGAGATGACGACGTCGCACCTGCTGGTGCAGAAGGCGCGCGCGCCCGACTCCGGCCGCTACACCTGCGCGCCGGCCAACGCCAACCCTAGATCCGTTCTCGTCCATGTATTAAGTGGTTAGTAAGCATTAAATCAACTACGACTCGCCGCGCGGCGGGGTGTCGGTCATCACGGAGAACGGCGAGATGACGACGTCGCACCTGCTGGTGCAGAAGGCGCGCGCGCCCGACTCCGGCCGATACACCTGCGCGCCGGCCAACGCCAACCCTAGATCCGTTCTCGTCCATGTATTAAGTGGTTAGTAAGCATTAAATCAACTACGACTCGCCGCGCGGCGGGTTGTCGGTCATCACGGAGAAGGGCGAGATGACGACGTCGCACCTGCTGGTGCAGAAGGCGCGCGCGCCCGACTCCGGCCGCTACACCTGCGCGCCGGCCAACGCCAACCCTAGATCCGTTCTCGTCCATGTATTAAGTGGTTAGTAAGCATTAAATCAACTACGACTCGCCGCGCGGCGGGGTGTCGGTCATCACGGAGAAGGGCGAGATGACGACGTCACACCTGCTGGTGCAGAAGGCGCGCGCGCCCGACTCCGGCCGCTACACCTGCGCGCCGGCCAACGCCAACCCTAGATCCGTTCTCGTCCATGTATTAAGTGGTTAGTAAGCATTAAATCAATTACGATTCGCCGCGCGGCGGGGTGTCGGTCATCACGGATAACGGCGAGATGACGACGTCGCACCTGCTGGTGCAGAAGGCGCGCGCGCCCGACTCCGGCCGCTACACCTGCGCGCCGGCCAACGCCAACCCTAGATCCGTTCTCGTCCATGTATTAAGTGGTTAGTAAGCATTAAATCAACTACGACTCGCCGCGCGGCGGGTTGTCGGTCATCACGGAGAAGGGCGAGATGACGACGTCGCACCTGCTGGTGCAGAAGGCGCGCGCGCCCGACTCCGGCCGCTACACCTGCGCGCCGGCCAACGCCAACCCTAGATCCGTTCTCGTCCATGTATTAAGTGGTTAGTAAGCATTAAATCAACTACGACTCGCCGCGCGGCGGGGTGTCGGTCATCACGGAGAAGAGCGAGATGACGACGTCGCACCTGCTGGTGCAGAAGGCGCGCGCGCCCGACTCCGGCCGCTACACCTGCGCGCCGGCCAACGCCAACCCTAGATCCGTTCTCGTCCATGTATTAAGTGGTTAGTAAGCATTAAATCAACTACGACTCGCCGCGCGGCGGGGTGTCGGTCATCACGGAGAAGGGCGAGATGACGACGTCACACCTGCTGGTGCAGAAGGCGCGCGCGCCCGACTCCGGCCGCTACACCTGCGCGCCGGCCAACGCCAACCCTAGATCCGTTCTCGTCCATGTATTAAGTGGTTAGTAAGCATTAAATCAATTACGATTCGCCGCGCGGCGGGGTGTCGGTCATCACGGATAACGGCGAGATGACGACGTCGCACCTGCTGGTGCAGAAGGCGCGCGCGCCCGACTCCGGCCGCTACACCTGCGCGCCGGCCAACGCCAACCCTAGATCCGTTCTCGTCCATGTATTAAGTGGTTAGTAAGCATTAAATCAACTACGACTCGCCGCGCGGCGGGGTGTCGGTCATCACGGAGAAGAGCGAGATGACGACGTCGCACCTGCTGGTGCAGAAGGCGCGCGCGCCCGACTCCGGCCGCTACACCTGCGCGCCGGCCAACGCCAACCCTAGATCCGTTCTCGTCCATGTATTAAGTGGTTAGTAAGCATTAAATCAACTACGACTCGCCGCGCGGCGGGGTGTCGGTCATCACGGAGAAGGGCGAGATGACGACGTCACACCTGCTGGTGCAGAAGGCGCGCGCGCCCGACTCCGGCCGCTACACCTGCGCGCCGGCCAACGCCAACCCTAGATCCGTTCTCGTCCATGTATTAAGTGGTTAGTAAGCATTAAATCAACTACGACTCGCCGCGCGGCGGGTTGTCGGTCATCACGGAGAAGGGCGAGATGACGACGTCGCACCTGCTGGTGCAGAAGGCGCGCGCGCCCGACTCCGGCCGCTACACCTGCGCGCCGGCCAACGCCAACCCTAGATCCGTTCTCGTCCATGTATTAAGTGGTTAGTAAGCATTAAATCAACTACGACTCGCCGCGCGGCGGGGTGTCGGTCATCACGGAGAAGGGCGAGATGACGACGTCGCACCTGCTGGTGCAGAAGGCGCGCGCGCCCGACTCCGGCCGCTACACCTGCGCGCCGGCCAACGCCAACCCTAGATCCGTTCTCGTCCATGTATTAAGTGGTTAGTAAGCATTTACTCTGCGAGCGATGGAGAGAGCTATGCTTGGGGTATCCCTGCGAGATCAAATCAGAAATGAAGGGATCCGCAGGAGAACCAAAGTCACTGACATAGCCCAGCGAGTTACCAAACTGAAGTGGAAATGGGCGGGGCACATAGTTCGAAGAACTGATGGTCGTTGGGGTCCCAAGGTACTGGAGTGGCGACCCCGCACCGGGAAGCGCAGTGTTGGCAGACCCCCCACCAGGTGGACCAACGACATCAAGCGAGTCGCAGGGAGCCGCTGGATTCAGGCGGCGCAAGACCGAGGCCTGTGGAAGTCCATGCAAGAGACCTTTGTCCAGCAGTGGACGTCTATCGGTTGATTAAGAGAAGAAGAAGAAGAAGAAGAGATATTGCATATCCTACTCTGAGCATCGGAGAGCACATAAAGCCGTCGGTTCTGCGCCTGATCTCTCTCCGGTCGTGTTGGATTTCCGTCCCATCGGACTATGAGAGTGAGGGAATAGAGAGTGCACCAGTGTTTGCGCACACACTTGTGCACTATAATATCTCCCGCGCAGATGGCTAATCTCTGAGCAGGTTGGCCGCCGTGATCATGTGCGGTCAGGAGGAAATTATTATTATCCTACTCTGTTCGTGGGCATGTTTGGATATGGCAAACTGGAGGTACGAAAGGAGGTCTCTATAGTTATTTTTGCGAACTCGCACAACGAGCAACCAAACAAATAAATTGGCTCCGATACAAATTGATATATACAAAGTGTATGCAGTTAGGTAATAAGTTGGTTGTAGGTGGTTTTATGGTAATCGGTAGTCGTTAATACGACAACACCTATCTTCTTAATATTAATTAAGAAGTTTGAAGTCATTTACCTATAACTTATCTGTTGCATTCGATTTCCTGTATTAATGACTAGCTGATGCCCGCGACTTTGTCCGCGTGGATTTAGTTTTTAAAGTCCCTCGGGAACTCCTTGATTTTCCGGGATAAAAAGTAGCCTAGATGTTGAACCGAGTAATAAGCTACCACGGTATAAAATTTTGTAGAAATCTGTGCGGTAGTTTTTACGTGAAAGAAGGACAAACAAACAGACAAACAGACAAAAAAAAATTTAGCTTCTGTTTTGATATCTGTATCTTGAACACAATTAGAAGCAAAAACCCTTTTTTGAATCTATTTCATGTACAGAATTGGTTTCGTTTCTGTTTTATTATATGTATAGATAAATAAAGTTTTTTGTAAATAAATTTAATAATATTTCACCTGGACTGTCACCACTCTAAATCGTGGCTAAAAAACCATCGCCAATGGTACGGGAAATTGGAAAAGTACCCTATCCAATGCTTGTCCCCTGTAGTGGCTTCTAAAGTGTAGTTAGCCCTAATGGTTACCAACCTTCGATAGGAGACGGCACTACAAGAAGAAGATAATTATTTCAACCAGCTTCTCATTCATTGAAAACAAATCAAATCAATTTATTTGTTGGAAAATAATGGGTCAGAGAATAGATTTAATGTTTTACCTAAAAACAGGTATCCTTAATAATGTTATAAATGCGAAAGTGTGTTTATGGGTTTGTCCTTCAATCACGCCGCAACACATCTACGGATGACGTGATTTTTGGGTATAGAACTGAGAACCTGAATAGTGACAGAGGCTACTTTTACATCCGGATATACAAAGGGTTCTCGACGCGGCCCTAGCAAGAGATCTATATTATTTAGCTATGGAGTATGGAGGTATATTGTTGATGAAGAAGAAGAAAACCTCCACGCGGACAAAAATATGGGCAAAAACTAAAAAAGATAATAACGATAACTATGAATTTTTATTCTTGAAAAATTTAAATTGAATACTGCTATACCCGTTCACTACAAAGTTAAATTGATTTGCATGCAAAATGCAAAACTCCAGCAAGCCTTTAAAAGGGGACATCGTTTACAAAAGACATGCTAACAAGAGGAGAAATTGAAAACTTACGACGTCTACAGGCATAAACTTCCTTTTATTATTCTCAGACAAACCCGTATTATTGGATCTAGTCCAAATATGGGCCGAAGATGTGTAAAGATTCCGGAATGGGTTGCCAGAACTACTTCTCGGGTGAAGCAAACTTATAAAAATTACTCATTCGAACCTCATATAAAGCCTCATTTAGATGGAAAGGGTTTGTTTTCCATTTCAAAGCGACAATTTGTTATACACTTGCTTTTGTCTCCGCGAGTTCGTCCGCTTGGAATTAGGATTTGCGGTGAAACTTTCAAACACTGTGAAACACATACTTACTTATTTTTAATTGGAAGCCAAAATACCAAGTTAAATGGATTTAACTTGAAGAATAACTTGAAAAATGAATGGCTCTCATACAAACTTTCATCTCCTAATTCACTCGTTTGGGGCAGATTTCAAAAACTATGAAGCATGTATTTCTTTATTTTTAATTGAAAGCCCAAATACTAAGTTTCATCATGGATATAATTTGAAAGATTTTCTTTCTTTCATCCCCTATTTAAACTACTTAATATAATTTCATAAATTACTTATAAATACTGTCAAAATTTCAAGTTTCTAATCCTATAGTTTAAGCTGTGCGATGATAGATCAGTCAGTCAGTCAATCAGTTAGTCGTGAGCGAAGCCGCGGGCATAAGCTAGTAAATCATAAATTATAAAAACTGAACCCGTCGAAAATCGAACGAAAGTCCTCTTACCTACTGAAATTAAACAACGGTTACTACTGCACCACAGAGGTCGATAAAAAGTGATGACACAGAAAAATTCAGACAACGACTTATGGTTAAAGGAAGAGAAGAGTAAAAATCGATTTTGACTTTTACAAAGGACAGGCCGTTAGCGCTCGGCGGCGATCAAATAACGATGAAATCTGAGAACAGCGCGTTAAATTGGAAGCGATGAGATTTCCATTTGAGACCGGGCTGGTTGTAAACTCGTAATAATCAGGCCAAATATTCTGTCATGAAAAACTATAGCAACTCAGGAAAAGGTTGCCAGTTTATCGGAACAATTATAAGTCGTGACATCTATATTATATTATTATTATTAAAGTAGTGGGCCACACTCAAAATTAGGGCCTATTCCAATTGTCCCTACGAACGTATGTCCCCTGGTGGTTAAGAGTGGCTTTTCTACCTATCCCTACTGGAAAGGATTAGAGGAAAAAGACACTCATCCCTACTGAGTGGTACGTGCCCGTTTGTATTAATAAGTACATTTCTGTATATAAGGTACAGTCACAGAATTTGCCAAGTGCAGATTAATAACTTCACAACATAACTTCTTTTAACTAGAACTGTCAAGCATACAAATTTTCTCACGATGTTTTCCTTCTCTATGTACCTATAGCTTGGCTTTTGAGCTAAATAACCATCAGATCTTAGATCTTATAACGTAATAACTTTCCAAGAAGCGAAATTGGTAAAATGTTTATAGTTATTATACCTATTATCAATAATACTCAAGTGTCTCTTATACTCAAATTTTAGAGACAAGATACTCTCTCCATTCAAAAGAGCCTTCATTTTGCTTTCTGTGTAGAGATCTTTAAGCTGATTTGAAGATTTAAAGCATCCTTTGTTAAATTATTGTCTACTTCAATGCAGGATACTATATTATATTATAATAATCCAGTATTTACCGCAATTTAATGTTCATTCATATAGATATAATTCTCTTTGTGCAAGTGAGGGAAAGGTCTTATTTAATTGAAAGGTCTATCCATCTAACAAAAGACCTTTGATATTTCATATTATAATTTAAAATAATGCTATACCTATTTAAGAAAGTTTTGGATTTAGTATAATCTCTAACGTAGAAGTTTTAATGACTTCATCTCAACGAATTTCAAAATTAAATTTATAGTTTTATTAGAGAAGGTACCTTACTGAATAGATTTCATATTATTATTAGAAAAGCATGAGGAGCTCTTTAACCTCAGTATTTTACAAACATAACATTTTTCTTTTCTTTTCATAAGTTTCATGGATGAAATGAAACCTTTGCAGTTTTCGACCGAGCGAAGCGAAGGTCTCTGAGTTTACTAGAGCGATTTGCACTTGTCCGTCCGTCCGTCTGTCACAGCCTTATAACTTCTGAATTACTGAACGTAATTACTTCAATTTTAGATATGATATGTAAACCGATGGCCTCCAGCCGAAAATGGCTTAAAAAGTTACAAAAATCTTTATTTCAGGGGGGCTCCCATACGAAATGGGGGGCTTTTCAAAGTGGAGATTGTATTCGAGGCTAGATTTCTAAAACCACTTTGTTTTAAAACTTGAAACTTACACATAATTTGAGTTATATTCTGTACTTGAACAACAAATACTAAGATTAGATAAATATTATAAAGAAACGAAATTATTTAAGTTTTAATGGGCATCAATGTTTTTAACAAAACTTCACTATACTGTTACTAGATGGCGCTGTCTTTAATATTGTAAATATGCATCCCATCCACGAAAGCAGATGACGATTGACGTCATCAGATTCGGCGCGTTTTAATTACAATATAATATAGTTAAAACTACCTTATGGGAATTATGGGATACCGCGAGGTCTCAGTTCGGGGCGAACCACTAGTAATATTTTGATTATAAAAATTCCATTTTGTTTACACTAGCTATTGCCCGCGTTTTCGCTCACGTTAAGTTCTATTTTTAAAATCCATAATTTACCCCTTGAATTTTCGAAAATCCTTTCTTAGCGGATGTCTATTGCCTACGTCATAATAGCTATCTATAATGTCAACCTGATCACTCCAGTGCTTTGAGTAATAAAGTGTTGGTTTATTACTCAAAGCTCCAGTGGTTTGAGCTGTGCGTTGATAGATCAGTCAGTCAGTCAACCACTTTTTCCTTATATATATTTACATTTATTACATAAAAAATTTGAACACAAAATGACGATTGCTTGCTATAATATCTTCATACTATATACTACTATTATAAGCAAGATTAACAAAAGCTTATTTCATACCAAGTTTCCCGAATAATTATTATGATGAAACTTCACTTATAGCTTACAGGAGTTTGTTTGATCATGCCATGATGAGTTTGAGAAGTAGTAGTAAGAGTACTATCTAGTACTTTTAAGACTATGGCCAAATGCTGTACATAAGGACGCTGGTGCCTTGAAGCTTTGCCTATGTTTGACAGTTCGCGTTCAAATTATAATTTTAGGGTTATTTTGAAAACAGCTCAACCAATTTCGTAGAAATTTATATGGGACCACCTGGGAAGTATACCCTTTCAAACAAAAAATAATTTTCCAAATAGGTTCAGATGTCTTCGAGTAATCGGTGGACATGCATAAAAAAAAAGATTCCGACGAATTGATAACCTCCTCCTTATTTGAAGTCGATAAAAAGAGAAAAGGCATTGTGTTATAATATTTAAAAACATTATTTTAAATAAATAAAAAAATATCAGTCAAATACCCAATTGAGACACACTGTTATTAGTAAGGAGAGTAAGTATGTAGGACGCCGCAGCGGCACCGCTAAGGCGCCGCACCGCCGCCGCCGCCGCAATGCGTTGTGTCTTCACTAAACCATCTGTCTTTGTCTTTTCATTGTGTCTTCTCTAAACCATGTGTAAACCAAATGTCTGCCCATCTTAAGATAGAAGTTAGTCGGTATGCATTTTTGGAACTTTCCTCATTGTGGAAACACTGCATATATATAGCATAGTATTTACTGTATTGTAAATTTGTTTTGAAAAGAGCAACCGCCGAGTTTCTTGCTGGTTCTTCTCGGCAGGAAAGGCATTCCGAACCAGTGGAAGATTCATCGACTATTCAAAAGCACCAGTAAAAGTTTATTTGAATAAAAAATATTTCTATTCTATTATATTCTATTCTAAACCTTGTCTTCTTCCACAGGAGAGCATCCAGCAGCGATGCAGCACGGCGGTCAGCTCCGTCTGCAGTACCCGCTGTCCGCAGCCCTGCTGAGCGTCATCGTCGCCCTCATGGGCTGCTAGTATAATTAACCTTAGCTTAGGTTAACGAACGGTTTAATGCAATAGTGTGACCGGCGGAGGAAACCTTTATGATTGAAATTGTTTCGTCTTCTTTATCAACTGATAGACGACTGGAGAAAGGTCTCTTGCATGAACTTCCACAGGCCTCGGTCTTGCGTCGCTTGTATCCAGCGGCTCCCTGCGACTCATCTGATGTCCACCAGTGCGTCTATCAACACATTGCCTCTTTGCTTGAATAACGTGATAAGGCCGAAGAATCCAATTTTTTTTATTGGATAGTATTAAAACCGTGTTGATAGTATTGATGTTGTGTAGTTGATAGTATTAAAACTGTCCGATTTTATCTTCTCAAAAAACGTGGTGTTTTAAAAAAATATTATTTATAATCAGCGTAAAAAATTCCACGATTTTTTTGAGAAAATAAAATCGGACACGGTGGTTTTAATTATCCAATAACAAAAAAATTGGATTTTTCTGACTTGTCACGTTATTGAAGCAAAGAGGCTGTCATCAATATTTATCGTGTTAAAATTATTATTTGTTAAAAAAATATTCTCATCATCATTGTTTTCGTATAAGCAACAGATAAATAATGTATTATGTTTTGCGTTTAGTTGTAAAGATAGTTTAAATATCTATACCATAGGTAGCTAGTTGAGAGGAAACTCAACTACTCTCTCTCTCTCTCGGACTCGGGTCCGAGCGCGCCCCGACTGACTTTCGCTTCGGGGACTCTTTCGCACGAAAACCAACCTTATTTACTCAACGTTAGGGTAGAAATTTCAACGTTGTGAAAAACGTGACAGAAAAACGTAACGAGGTCATTGATAAATTGATTTTACTGCCCGGATTTTTCTCATACTGGGCTGCTAAAATCGATTCTTGAGGAGTAAACTCCAAAAATCACTTTTTAAACTGCGTTGAATTTATATCAAAAATGTAAATTATATTTACTGGATATTTATGCTAGCCAGCGCTCCGTGACTATAATTATTTTTGGTCGGCGTAACAGAATAGACAGTAAAATATGAAAACTTTGCCCGTGTTCGTATTTCATTTTTGAGAAATAAAAGTGGAAATAAATACGTACTTTGATGAAAATACTTTGTAGGTAACTAAAAATAAAGGTTTGTTATGACTAAAAGTAGGTAGGTATGTGTTTATTCATTGCAAGAAAAAAGGCACCCGGTCTTTTTTCTGTACTTTTTATAATCATGTAATTATGCGTTTTAATATTTTCTCAAAAGCTGTCATACTAATGCATCAAGCCAACACTGTTTTATAATATTAATATTAAGTAAATTTCGTCAACAAAATTGGATACTAGCTGATGCCCGTGACTTCGTCCGCGTGGATTCAGGTCAGATTTCAGGTCGTCAACTATACCCATGCAAAAAATCACGTCGATCCGTAGCTTTGTTGCGGCGTGATTAAAGGACAAACCAACAAACACACTTTCGCATTTATAATATTAGTATGATAAAAGCTAGGTCAGACTACGCTATGCATCGCAATGCAAAGTCGACAAGGTAATTTGTTACGTGCATTTTATATGAAGTAAAACACATTAAAAATAGACGAGTCAGGCGGATTCAGGTTGTAACGAACGTGAGTCTACAGGGAATAGATGAGAGTTACCACAAGAATTTTAGTTGGAAATCACCACTGAATTTTTTTAAATAGAAATGGATTTATTTCTTTAGTACCGAGATAGAATGCGGTTGATTTCAAGTGAATTAAATTGGCCTTAATTATATCTTCTTCTTCTTTATCAACCATTAGACGTCCACTGCTGGACAAAGGTCTCTTGCATGGACTTGCATGGACTTCCACAAGCCTTGGTCTTGCGCCGCCTGAATCCAGCGGCTCCCTGCGACTCGTTTGATGTCATCGGTCCACCTAGTGGGGGTCTGCCAACACTGCACTTCTCGGTATGGGGTCGCCACTCCAGCACCTTGGGACCCCAACGACCATCGTATCTTCGAACAATGTAACTTAATTATTTAATTGGTTTTAAATTATCTGACTCACAAAAAGTTTTCATCATCTTTAATATTAGATAATCTGTGAGATCTTATACCCACAATATGTTAGTTGATATGATCACTCCTGAAAATAAAAAAATATTGAATAACACTTTAAAAAATGTTTCTTCTTCTTCTTCTTCTTCTTCTTCTCTTCTTTATCAACCGATAGACGTCCACTGCTGGACAAAGGTCTCTTGCATGGACTTCCACAGGCCTCGGTCTTGCGCCGCCTGAATCCAGCGGCTCCCTGCGACTCGTTTGATGTCGTCGGTCCACCTGGTGGGGGGTCTGCCAACACTGCGCTTCCCGGTGCGGGGTCGCCACTCCAGCACCTTGGGACCCCAACGACCATCAGCTCTTCGAACTATGTGCCCCGCCCATTTCCACTTCAGTATCGCGACTCGCTTAGCTATGTCGGTGACTCTGGTTCTCCTACGGATCTCCTCATTTCTGATTCGATCCCGCAGGGACACTCCGAGCATAGCTCTCTCCATCGCCCGCTGAGCGGTCCTGAGCCTACTTATGAGGCCCTTAGTTAGCGACCATGTCTCGGATCCGTAAGTCATCACTGGCAACACGCACTGTTCGAAGACTTGAGTCTTCAGGCACTGAGGAATTTTGGACGAGAAGACATCTCGGAGCTTCCCGAACGCAGCCCAGCCGAGTTGGATTCGGCGGCTGATCTCTTTCTCGAAATTGGACCTACCTAGCTGGACTGTGTGTCCCAGGTAAATATACTCGTCGACAATTTCGAGTGCAGAGTTCTCAACAATTACTGGGTGGAGCGGTGCATGAGCATTGGACATGATTTTCGTCTTGCTCATGTTCATTTTCAGGCCCACCTGTTGAGAAACCCTGCTGAGATCGTTGAGCATTGTATTGAGGTCTCTCAGAGTCTCTGCCATGACTACTATGTCATCGGCAAATCGCAGGTGAGTGATGTACTCGCCGTTTATGTTGATGCCAAGCCCGTTCCAATCCAGAAGCTTAAAGACGTCCTCCAACGCAGCGGTAAAGAGCTTCGGGGAGATAACGTCTCCCTGTCGCACTCCACGCTGCAAGTGGATTGGCCTCGTAGTCTGGTCCTGTATACGTACTGACATTGTGGCGTTTTCATACAAGCACTTCAACACTTGGATATACCGGTAGTCAATCCGGCATCTCTGCAGCGACCTCAACACAGCCCAAGTTTCCACCGAATCGAAGGCTTTCTCATAGTCCACAAACGCTAAGCAAAGTGGCTGGTTATACTCTTCCGTCTTTTGTACAACCTGCCGCAGCGTATGGATGTGATCTATGGTACCAAAGCCTTTTCGGAATCCGGCTTGTTCGGGAGGCTGGAAGTCGTCGAACCTACGAGCGAGACGATTCGTAATGACTCTCGAGAACAACTTATAAACATGACTCAACAACGAGATGGGTCTATAATTCTTCAACAAGGTATTATCACCCTTTTTGAAGAACAGAACCACCACGCTCCTGTGCCATGCTTCCGGCGTTGTGCCCTCGTGGATGACGGAATTGAACAATCGCTGAAAGATCTTAAGTACCGGTTTTCCACCCGCTTTCAGGAGTTCCGCAGTGATTCCGTCATCACCTGGTGCCTTGTTGTCCTTGAGCTGTTTGAGAGCCATTCTAATCTCGTATAGGCTGACGTCCGGGATATCTTCGGTATAGTGTCGGGTCAGTTTGGCTCTGGGATCTTTCGCCAAATCTTCAACAGGTTTTTGTGTCGTGGTATATAACTGTCCATAGAACTTCTCAACCTCTCCCAAGACCTCAGGTCGAGAAGAGACGAGACGGCCGTCATCAGTTTTCAACCGCGTCAGCTGGCTCTGTCCGATAGACAGATCTCTCGCGAACACTTTTGAGCCTTTGTTCCGCTCAATGGTATCTTTAATACACTTGGTATTAAAGACACGGAGGTCGCGAGTTTGTGCCTTAGAGATCTGCCTATTAATCCGCCGGTAGGCAGCCGCGTCTGCCGATGACTGCAGCCTCATCTCTTGTCTCTCCTTCATTAGCTTGAGAGTATGGTCAGAGAACTTTTCGGTTCTTTTCCTGCGATGTGTCTTAAAGAATTTAGACCCCACAGTATGGACAGTTTCCACGAACCTGTTGTTTAGATCGTCCACAGAAACGCAGTCTGCTAGGCACTCGGTTCTGCAGTTCGAGTTGGAAGTTTTCGGGATTTTGGATATGAGCACGAGAAGGTCGGAGAGTGGACTTCACCAGTCTGGCCCTTTCCAGCTTTACATTAATATTCAACGTGCCTCTTACCATCCGGTGATCGCTACCGGTTTTCACCCTATTGATCACAGAGACATCATTGAATATATGCCGCTTGGTCGACATAATGAAGTCGATCTCATTTCTCGTGGAACCATCGGGACTCAACCATGTCCATTTTCTGTGTGGCCGCTTCCTGAAGAAGGAGTTCATCATAAAGAGGCCCTCCTTCTCCATGAAGTCGGCCAACATTTGGCCCCTTTGGTTCCTTCGCCCATACCCAAAATGCCCCACTCTCGTCTCTGCACCGCTTCGTTCGCCCAGCCTTGCATTGAAATCTCCCATCACAACACTGTAATGAGTGGTAGAGGCGTGTATGGCTTTTGATATATCCTCATACAGCGCCTCTACCTCCTCGTCAGAATGTGTCGATGTCGGTGCGTAGACCTGTATAACCTTCAGCGAATACCGTTTGGTGATTCTGAGTATAAGGTACGCTACCCTACTCGACACACTCTTGACTTGTACAATGTTGTTGACGAGGGACTTGTGGACGATGAACCCGACACCACCCTGGGACTGTTGATCGCCCTCCCGGTAGTAAAACAAGTTTACAATAAAAAATGTTTACAATATCTAAATAAAAATTCTTTTCAAAAAACCTACTTCCAACGCCACTACAAAGTATAAAAATAATTTTAGTTTGTCCACGTTTGTTGAAGTCGGGCGGGCCTAAATACAAACTATGAAACCGATGCGCGACGCTACACAATATGAGAGACTCGTTTGTAGAAGTCGAGCGAGCATCGCGAGTCGGTTTCATAGTTTGTATTTTAGGCCCGCCCGACTTCAACAAACGTGGACAAACTAAAATTATTTTTATACTTTGTAGTGGCGTTGGAAGTCGGTTTTTTGAAAAGAATTTTTATTTTAAGCTTTTAAGTGTAGTATCCTATGATTGAGGAGCTAGGACCTGAAGCTCCATGATGTAGTCCATACTTGTTACCTACACTATCAATTCGTAATCGAAATTTCCTAAATCACCATAGTTTTAGGTAGGCAGTACCCTGCAGCATCAGGATTGAGGAGCTAGGACCTAGAGCTCCATGATGTAGTCCATACTTGTTACCTACAATAATAATTCGTAATCGACATTTCCTAAATCTCTTTATTTTAGGTGAGCAATATCCCTGCAGCATCAGGCTTGAGGAGTTGAAGGTGAACATTTTTATGGGACCATTTCGCAAACATTCTCTGTCGATTAAAAAAAAAATCACGCGAATCGGTCCAGTAATCCCGGAGAAATCGGTGGACATACATAGAAAAAAAAAAAAGATACCGGCCGAATTGAGAACCTCCTCCTTTTTGGAAGTCGGTTAAAAAATCTGTCTTTAGGTCTCTGTTCTCTTTGCGAAAAACGGAGCCAATCTTAAAAGTTCTATAACTTTGTATTTTATTTATGTTTGAATTCTATTTCTACTGTTCTTCTAATATTTTCTCTAGAAGGTTTAACTTTAGAATTTAAAAAGGAAAAAGTTAGTACTCTATTGGTTCACGGCAACTTGTTTATGCTTTAAAATATTTATTGTTTCATAAAAATATAGTGCATTAATAAATACTTAAAAGCTAAGTTATAAAAATACGTACATAAAATTCTAGCGATACGTGCTCGGCATTGCGATGTGTTCCGTCGTTAATATGCGCTAGCTTTAAATGTATCTATTCGAATATTTACATAGATTATTATAAATTTAATAAATCCTGTAATTAGTATTTTAATAATAAAACCTTAATAAAAGACATGTTCATAGAAAAAAATATTGTACAGTGAAGGAATATCAAAGATATTTCGAAGCGTAAAATGTTAAACTGAACATAGTTGCTACTATGAGTAAAAGTTGATCCTTTGCACTAAAGGTAAGACCACACTGCAATGCAGTGTAACGACGCGAACGACGCAGCTTTATTTAGGATGAAAATATATTGCACTCTCATTCAGCAGACTCAAGGCAGCATTAAATAAAGACAGATTCATGTCAGTTCATAAATATTCTCGTTTTAACTCCGTCTTAAGCCTGTCTGACGTTTGTCAGAGTACACTATTTATATCTTAGCCTCAGTAAAGTGCAATGGAGCAACACAATTCGATAAATTCTGATTTAAAAAAACTTGAAACTACATGGATGTGATTATACATATTATTAGGCAATGAAAAATTTTAGACAGAGCAGCTTTAACCTCTGCCGCTGTCGTCGCGTTTTGTGTGTGTATAAAAGTCCTTAGAGCGATTCACACTCCATTCCATTCCATTGCGCTTATTGCGGCGTCGCTGCGTAACTTCTGCATCGCGTCTCGGTCTCCTAAAAAGAAAATTCTCGGTATACCACACGCTGCGCTGCGGCATTGCGATGAGATAGGGTGAAAACACATCCAAGCGGTGAGGCGCCGCAACGCGGAAATCGGCGGCGGTCACCCGTAGGAGTTGTTTGGGAGCAGAAATTCAATTTCCGCGTTGCGACGCCGCACCGCTTGGATATGTTTTCGCCATTACGGCGATACTGCGTCGTCCTACCACAGTGCTGATTTTGTTTGAGTGGACACGCACTATCTGTGTGCCATACTACCTGACAAAATGACTGCATTGCGGCGCCGCAAAGTACCGTGTAGCGACGCTCTAAGTTCTACGCCAATGCAAAGGATTCACATTTTATTGATGGCATTGTAATATTACGAGTCATAATTATTATGATATTATTGAGTTTGACCAATATGTATGTTTATAATTAGGTAAAATAAATAATATTATTATAAAAATATAATATAAGAAATAAGCATTTTTTATTTGATAATTTAAAATTCTGAGGCTCTAGTGTAACTTCCTTTTTTAATTCGATGTGTACACTTTTCATGTTAACGTTAAGTATTCGTACATACATATTATAATTCCCAACCTATATTATGGTTATTAGGTTGGAAACTATACTTGTATGACAATTTGTAGTTTCCAACCTAACTATAAGCCTTTACAAAAGCCCCAGTGTAACTTTTTTAGTATACTAACATCAAACATTGTGTCAATTGGCGTTTTATTACAAACTTTAACAATAATTCGTGTTTCTCATCTGTACAGTTTTGCATTTCAACTTAACCTGGGCGTCACGTTTTTTGCTTAAAAACTTACAGGTAAAAGCTTACAGGCACTTGACTGGCCTAGACCAATATGGCATCACGAACGTAGTCTGCGGAGGAAATAAAATCGCATGTAGTGTAAAGTGTAAGTGTCGCATGTCTTGGTTCGCTTAGAACCGGGACACTAATTGATGTATAGGTATACATGTCAACATAAAAAATAATACGTGTGGCTATCGGGGACTGCCGTGGTAAAGCTATTGCACAGCATTTTCTAGTCACACGCACACAAACACAGTGCCGAAGTCTGCCGAACTGAAACGACGGTGTTAGGCTTATTTTCGTTACGGAATTTCTTGATTCGGTCGCCGCACTCAAAGCTATGCAATAGCTTAAAAAATTGCTACCGTATGGACAAAGTCAACAGTGGTGTCGACATTTGTGTCGTCGTGTATCCTCACCTTAACATAACATGCCGGATCGCACGTTTGGCCCGCAACTTATAAATAATTAATTATTTTTTTCGCAAACGGGGGCCTTACCACCAGCGCTTAAAGTAGTATTATTTCAATATTGCTTTGACATGTCTTACAATGGACACCTTAAAGTAAGCTCCATAAGGTCGTCATTGTATGACATGTCGGAACAATATCGAAATAATACAACTTTAAGCGCGTTGGTGGTAGAGCCCCAGTTCGTTTTATTCGCATCGTTCGATTGGTAAATACTAAATATGTTCCATTAAACGAACAAATTGTTTGGTTATTTTAATTTGGTGAAATAAAATTTTAATTTCTTCAAATTGTTGATAAGTAAATAATAATCAGCGCATTAATTTTATTTGGAACATACCTGCACCCACACCTGCACCAAATTGTCAAAACAACTTCGATTTAAAATTATACTCGTATTTTTTTATTTATTCACCTTTAAAAGGAGTCGTGGCAACAATTTCAAACAAAGTTCCTTTCTTCAGAAATAGAGCCACGTTAGTTACCTACTCTGTTCATATAATATTTTATGTTCTTTCGTGTTATTTATAATTTTATTCTAATTATTATTCTGAATTCGTTGCGTATTACAACCTATCGTATACGGAACCTTAAGAAGGTTCCGTATACGACAATTTAAAATTCTGTAATTGGTTGTAATTTTAAAATTCTGAATCACATTCGTATTTATTCTACTTTGTTCATAATAATTATTTTATAGATCCTTTCTTCGTGTTATTTCTAATTATATTCTAAATATTCCGAATCCAATAAATATTCTAAGGATCTAAGGGATCCGGATGCGATACGTATTCTGAAGGTTCGGAATACGATGCGCGTTTAATCTACTTTGTTCATATTTTATGGATCCTTTCTTCGTGTTATTTCTAATTATATTCTAAATATTCCGAATCCAATAAATATTCTAAGGGATCCGGATGCGATACGTATTCTGAAGGTTCGGAATACGATGCGCGTTTAATCTACTTTGTTCATATTTTATGGATCCTTTCTTCGTGTTATTTCTATTTGTATTCTAAATATTCCGAATCCAATAAGTATTCTAAGGGATCCGGATGCGATACGTATTCTGAAGGTTCCGAATACGATGCGCATTTAATCTACTTTGTTCATATTTTATGGATCCTTTCTTAGTGTTATTTCTATTTGTATTCTAAATATTCCGAATCCAATAAGTATTCTAAGGGATCCGGATGCGATACGTATTCTGAAGGTTCCCAACACGATGCACATTTAATCTACTTTGTTCATATTGT
Source organism: Oeneis ivallda (assembly GCA_029955525.1). NCBI lineage: Eukaryota > Metazoa > Arthropoda > Insecta > Lepidoptera > Nymphalidae > Oeneis > Oeneis ivallda. The sequence continues at coordinate 3,071,222 of JARPMR010000017.1, read as the reverse complement.
ATGGATCCTTTCCTCGTGTTATTTCTATTTGTATTCTAAATATTCCGAATCCAATAAGTATTCTAAGGGATCCGGATGCAATACGTATTCTGAAGGTTCCGAATACGATGCGCATTTAATCTACTTTGTTCATATTTTATGGATCCTTTGTTTGTGTTATTTCTAATTGTATTCTAAAGGAGGAGGTTCTGAATCGAATACGTACGAGTATTTATGTTACACTAGCTGATGCCCGCGACTTCGTCTGCGTGAATTTAGTTTTTAAAATGCCTCGGGATCTCTTTGATTTTGCGGGATAAAAAGTAGCCTATCACTCTCCAGGTCAACTATAGGTATCCTTGCAAAAATTCACGTCGATGCGTAGCTCTGTTCGGGCGTGATTGAAGGAGAAACCATCACACTTCCGCATTTATAATAATAATTTAAATGACCGCGCCACTACAAAGTATATAATTTATTGTTGATTTTTCGATAAAATTTAAATGGGACCACCTGGGACCCTTTGAAACAAAAAAGAATTTTCCAAATCGGTTCAGGTGTGGTCGAGTAATCGGTGAACATACATAAAAAAGATTCCGTTAAATTGAGATCCTCCTCCTTTTTTGAAGTCGGTTAAAATAATAATAAAAATTAGTTTAAATTCAACGAAGTTATGGAGTAAAACAATCAAAATAGTTCAACCCCTATCTCAGGGAACATACATCCATCCATCCATACATCCCTATACTACATCTACACAAACATACATCCGTATACAATATACATCCATCCTCACAAACTTAACACTAACTTAACAACATTAATAATATTAGTGGGATAAGTAGGATCGAATATAGTTAATGTAGTTATTGGAGGGGGAGGATACAAACATACATACATACATGCATGCGTACATACATACATACATACATACATACATACATACATACATACATACATACATACAATATACATACATACACACACACATACATACATGCATACATACAAACATACATACATACATGTATGCATGCATATTACCGCATAATTTAAGGATAAATATGTGAAAAGTAGGGAGCGGGTATCCCGCGGGAACTGTTTGTTTTCCCGGGATAAAAGTAGCCGTTGTTACTTTTCAGTTCCTCAACTATGCCTATCCCAAAAATCACGTCAATATGTAACTCCCTTGGCACATAATTGAAGGATAAAAATGTGAAAGTACCATACGAATATCCCGCGGGAACTGTTTCTTTTCCCGGGATAAAAGTAGCCTTTTCACTTTTCAAGTCCTCAACTATGCCTATCAAAAAAACCATGTCAATCTGTAACTCCGTTGGCGCATAATTGAAGGATAAATAAGTGAAAAGTAACAAACGAATAAGCTGCGGGAACTGTTTGTTTTCCCGGAATAAAAAGTAGCCTTTTCACTTTTCAGGTCCTCAACTATGCCTATTCAAAAAACCACGTCAATCTGTAACTCCGTTGGCGCATATTGAAGGATTAATATGTGAAAAGTAGCATACGAATATCCCGCGGGAATGGTTTGTTTTCCCGGGATAAAAGTAGCCTTTTCTCTTTTCAGGTCCTCAAATATACCCATACAAAAAACCACGTCAATCTCTAACTCCGTTGGCGCAAAATTGAAGGATAAATATGTGAAAAGTAGCATACTAATATCCCGCGGGAACTGTTTGTTTTCCCGGGTTTAAAAGTAGCCTTTGTCACTATTCAAGTCCTCAACTATGCCTATCCAATAAAACACATCAATCTGTAACTCCGTTGGCGCATAATTGAAGGATAAATATGTGAAAAGTAGAATACTTATATCCTGCAGGAACTGTTTGTTTTCCCGGGATAAAAAGTAGCTTTTGTCACTTTTCAGGCCCTTAACTTTACCTATACAAAAAAACACTTTAATATAAAACTCCATTGCGCGAATTTTGAAGGACAAATGCGTAAAAAATAGCGATGCTATCCCGCAGGAACTGTTTGCTTTTCCGGGATAAAAAGTAGCCTATGTGCTATTCCAGACTGTAATCTATGTCTGTGCCAAATTTCAGCAAAATCGGTTCATTAGTTGTCGCGTTAAAGAGTAACAAACATCCATCCATCCATCCATCCAAACATCCATACATCCATCCTCACAAACTTTCGCATTTATAATATTAATAGGAAATAGGATATAATAGGATATTCTACTCATCATGATTTATTTATTGATACATATGCCACAATTTAAAGTAAAACTATCTCAGATAGATAGGTAAGGTAGATATAAAATTATGGTCTTTGAATTGAGTAATTTTACATTTTATAAAAATCTTTGTATGACCTTCTTTGTTCTTTTGTTGTTAATATCAAAAATGTTTTATACGACTATCGAAAAACATGGGTAAATAAAACTTTCGAAATCGAGTTGGCGTGAATTCAAATATAAAAGATAAAATTTATACATCCAATAAATAAACAGAAACTGTATCTTTTGGCTGCGTTCTATCAATTGGTTACCGATATATAAAAGTAAATTAAAAAGAGTCGATGCAGCATCAAAGAAGCTTTCCATTTGAACATTTAAAATTTTAATATTGTAGAATTATTTATTAATGTTTAAGTATATAAATAAAAATACTTTTGTGATGATAAAGATTGTATGAATGGACATGACTCGTGTAGGTACAAATTAGGCGCTGAATAATTATTATTTTGGAAGCATTAATAAATTATATTTTCAAATTTTTTTTAAAGAAAACTTATAAAAATTAAAAATACGCACCTACCTACGCACCTACTAGGTACTTCTAGTAGGTGTGTAGTTTTTTTTTCATAGAATATTTTAATTTATTTTCTAAATTTTATGTATTTATTTAATTCTTTGATTTGTATCTATTTAAGTCTTTCCATGATTAATTAATGGTAGCAAAATTCTCTACGACTATCCCAAAATTAAGCTTTGCACTTCAATGTTTTTGAAAAATATCGTAGCTGCGGATGGCCGGTCAGATAAAGATTTCGAGGTAATATTTCAAACTAATAATTACTAGTAGTACTAGATACTATCAATAATAGTAGTAGCAATTTTACCAAACAAACTTAAAAAGAAATTTAAAAGCAGAAAAGTAAACCCTAGCGACGCAGCTTTGGGAGCGAAATTGAAAATGACAATCGGAATACTAGAACCTTCTGATAAAAATATTGCGTCTCCATATCTATGTCAAGGCTATTCCGATAAATTTCAGCATTCAATACCATGAAAAGCTTTTTTGTATCACCACAATATTTTCTTCTTTAGGCCGTAAATATATCGGCAGTGAAATTACATTTTATTATTGACTGAAAATGATACTTTTGATACACCTGATATAACGTCTCCTCTTTGATCAAAAGATATTATTAGGATTTTAATTAAGTTGTTCTTTATGATGCGTAGTCGAAATATTTTCAAATAAAATACAAAAACCTTACCTTTACATCCTTAAAACCCTTACCTATCTTTACCCTTTACAGAAAGCAACATTCAAAATTAGCTGTTGAAAATGATCAAATAGTTAGGTAGGTAGTGGTACATACATTTAATTTATGCTTAGGTAAACTCGTAAGTCGTATTATGATACCATGTATCTTTCCAGTTGATACCTTCCTACCACTGAACTCTTATTAAACCAATTTTCTGCTGAAAAACAACATCGCAGCCATGAAAGAAAGCTAAGCCTAGAAATATCGACATCGTGTTTTAACTATTGGTACCTTGTTCAAAATGAATGAAATAATCACCGCCTTTACTTGCAGCCCATTAACAAAATGTGTGGGGGAAAAAAACATTTTGTATTACCAATTTATAATATCTACTGCTGCATTGCTTTCGCAATCCAATTTCTCAATTTCGCAATTTCGTGGTTAGCCTGGTTTCAGGCCGCAAATAAAGTTAGCAATTTTTCCACCTACATTTTGAACAAGGTATAGATACTAAGGCGGAACATATGTGGAACATAACATACACACGAGATAAATCGCCTGCTAAAATCCCTACTTACTACCCTACCTACTTTACATAAATCCTGTTTTTTGCCGCGGCGTTAAAAATAAAGCGGTAAATATATTCCAATCCGGTCTTAAGCAATATGGATTTCAATTTTCCGAAGCTCTTTAAAATCCATCAACTGGAGTGCTATAAAAGAAAGATTGAAAAAGACAATCCGGGGTTGGCGTTGAAAACCCGTCGAAACCTCTCCGTTAAGCTGTGTCAAGGCTTTTCGGTCAGATTTCCGAGTATTCAATAACCATTGACATAGAAACGAAGATACACAGTTGTCTCGAAATGACGTTACTTCTTAGACTGCGTATTTTAAATGAAGTGTTACTTCGATTCCAGATGACCTTATTGCTAAAACTATTCCGATTAGTTAATAGTTTTTTTTATTCGATGACAAGATAGTCCTTGACTGCGATCTCACCTGATGGTAAGTGACGATGCGGTCTAAGATGGTAGCGGACTAACTTGGAAGGGGTATAGCAGTGAAAATTGAACCCACACCCCTAATCGGTTTCTACACGCCATCGTGCCGGAACGCTAAATCGCATGACGGAAAGCCTCCCATCAGACCAGACCAGAGACAATTCAGAAATTATAAGTTCCCAAATTGACCCCGCCGGGAATCGAACCCAAGACCTCCCAGTTATAAGACCACAGTGCTCACCACTGCGCCAGGGAGGTCGTCAATCGTCAAAAGTCTTTAGATACCTAGATATGATGGATTGATATTGATTTTTGTTTTAAAAATAATACAGAAATAAAATCAAGTTAGTAAAATCAAGTTAGTATCAACTCTCCAAACAACACAAAATTAAGTGTTTCTCACAAAAACGTTAAATAATTTAACTCGATAAATTTTTTTGTACAAGACAAAGCTATTACAAATATTGATATTTCTCATCCCACTAAAGCAAAGTTTGATATCAATCCGACAAGACGTTAATTTATAATTAAAGCAAAACTACTTTTGCAATGATCATTCGAATATACCTACTCGAGCTCGCGAAAGACTAAAGCTACGTAGTACTATTATATAGTACCTGGTTTTTTTTTTTGGTAAATCGTGTTTTTTGGAAATTATATTATATTTAGAAAAAAAAATAATAATAAAATACATAGGGAAAAAATAATCGCCTGGACTCGAACCGAGTTGTTCTGGTTCTGGTTTTGGGACCGTATTCTAATGATATTGTAGGGCGTTTTTCATTGCCTGAAAACATGGATAAAACGACGTTTTCTAAAAATGAGACCTTGCTAGATCGATTTATCACCCCCGAAACCCCCTGCATGCTAAATTTCATGAAAATTGTTGGAACCGTCTCCGAGATTCAGATTATATATATATAAATATATATAAATATATATATATATACAAGAATTGCTCGTTTAAAAGTATTAGATAGATTATTCTGTGCTTAAGCCTTGATGACGTTCAACTTATTAGTAGAGGTAGTTGTGTCTTTATTACCTACCCGATTAGGCAAAACCAAAAGGAACGATAAATGATTATAATTTTAGCAGTCCATGTATCTCGTATGTATGTACGCAGGTATGTTCCACCGTAGTTCCTAATATTATACTGAACCGATTTTGATGAATTAGGATCAGTCGGTTCATTATAGGTGACTTAGACTATACGAACAAAATTAATAAGACGAATATCGCATCCTATTTTCCCTAGTCGGGTTACACGGATTTTACACCTTTATTTTTATTTAAAAAAAAAAAAGACGTGAGTGTGTCAGCTCCGACGCACGACTGGAGTTTACGCGCGACTCGGGTCCGAGCGCGCCGCTCGGACCCGATCAGTACGCGCTCGGCTTCCCGAAGCGAAAGCTCGTTCGCACGAAAACCAACCTTATTTACTCAACGTTAGGGTAGAAATTTGCATCGTTGTGAAAAACGTAACGCGGGCATTCGACAACTCAAGCGAAAACCAACCTTATTTACTCAACGTTAGGGTAGAAATTTGCATCGTTGTGAAAAACGTAACGAGGTCATTGATAAGTTGATTTTACTGCTCGGATTTTTCTCATACCGGGCGCCTAAAATCGATTCTTAAGGAGTAAACTCCAAAAATTGGCAGTCATAGGAACTGCCGATAGAATTGAAAACCAGATTTGTGCACTGTCACGATTTCGTGTGTGAGATTCGAACCTGCGACATCATACATTAAACGGTGAGGAAGGCGGCTGCTTGCCCGCTGCGCTGTACAAGGTTGCTAGGGACTTCTAAAATGTTGAACGCTTACTGAAATCTCCAGGTGACGATTGTAAAGGTGACGATGACGCGAAATCCATGTTTTTTGCTCACTCAAAAAAAGTGCTCAATGCGCCTAAAGAAGTTTTCACTTCAAAATGTGAATTATAAATTATTACTTTTTCAAGTAGGCCAACTTGGCTCTAATCACAGGTCAAGACTTTCCCACCAGTTCTGTTTTTTTGTATATCAATGTCAACACAATGTTTTATGTATTGCCATTTTATTCCAAAGGTCAGTCGACCACAAAGCCAAAGGTCTAAAGGTCTCGCCATAACAAGGGAATATAAGTTTTACGAGCGGACGGAACTGCTATTTGTAGTTTATTTCGGTGCCTTCTCCTTTGATCCCCAATTAGTAGATCTATGTAATGAAAATGAATGAATGTATGAATGAATGGTAGATTAGATTTATTTGGTATTAGCTGATGCCCGCGACTTCGTCCGCGTGTATTTAGTTTTTAAAATCCCTCGGGAACTCTTTGATTTTCCGGGATAAAAAGTAGCCTATGCCACTCTCCAGGTCCTCAACTATACCCATGCAAAAAATCACGTCGATCAGTAGCCCTGTTGCAGCGTGATTGAAGGACTAACCAACAAACCAACAAACAAACACACTTTCGCATTTATAATATTAGTAAGGATTTTAGTGTACCTAGTGTAGTTTTAGTACAGTACCCGGCGATATATATTGCACATCGGCCTTTGGAATAAAACGCTATTTCTATTCTATTGCAAGGAAAGCTAGCCAGAAATTCACGTAGTAATTACTGAAATCTCTTCACAATCGGCGAGCACATCACGTAACATATATAAAAAAAATGCAGTCGAACTGTGAATAGAATAGAAATAGCGTTTTATTCCAAAGGCCGAAGTGCAATATATATCGCCGGGTACTGTACTAAAACTACACTAGGTACACTAAAATCCTTACTAATATTATAAATGCGAAAGTGTGTTTGTTTGTTGGTTTGTTGGTTAGTCCTTCAATCACGCCGCAACAGGGCTTTGCCAAAAGGAAGGGGTATGATCTTACCTTAGCGCCTGAACTACTGAGCCGATTTTGATATGATTGATATTGATATTGATATTTTGATATTGATTATGGTGTATTTGTAGTCGTAAAGGGTATTGTTAGTATTGCTTTTAAGTTTTAGTTAAATTAAGTTTTGTTTAAAATTATTTTTTGTACATTTTGTTCAAATAAATATACTCAAATATTGGCCTCCAATTTATCCTAAGAAATCTGCATTTTGTAAATAATTCTACTGTTCAAATTTAAGAAATTATTTATTTTATTATTAATATATTATATTAAAAACAAGAAATCGTGTTTTGCATTTAAATTTTTAGAACATGTTGTTTGTTCTTATAATTTTTCAGGATTATTTGCAGAACTTGGCACACATTTAGATCTCAATTCTTTTTTCGGCGAAGTCGACAACCACCCGTTCCTCATATTGAACTTGGCTCTCATTTTTACATTTATGTTTTTGATGGGATATAATAAACTGCTTGAGTTGAGTGATCCTGATTTTATAATAAACTAGCTTTTACGCGTGGCTTCGCTCTCACCATCATATTGCTATAAAGCAATCCGAAGTGGTGATTCCCATACAAAACTAACAATTTAGTTTTTTCGATTTTTTAGCTGATCTCTTGGGTTTTCTCTATTTTTGGAACGAAGTTCCTTTTCGGACGGTTCCTTGGCGGATGGAGGCTAGCCGAAAAAAAGTGTAAGAATTTTCCGTCACGACACTTGTTGCCTTCGTTTTTTACACACATTGCATCACGCCAAGCTTGGCAGGATATGTTGAAGCTGTATAATTGTTAACTTAACATCTATGTAAATATGTCTATATTTCATGTACCATATTCTTGCAAAATAAAATGATTGATTGATTGATTGATTGATTGATTAACTTTGGTGGCGTATCCGGTTAAACAAAGGAGTGACTTATCGGTTTGGGGGTTCGAATCCTGACTTCAGATTATTATTTTTAATTTTTAATTTTATATATTTTATTATTAATTTTTTATTAGAAGGAACTTTATTTCAACCGAGGGTTCTACAACACTCATTTTTTTTAAACCACCACTATTTTTTATTTGATTAGAGTGAACAAAAGAAAATAAAAATTATTCAAATCGTTCAAGCCGTTTTTGAGTTTTAACCTGAGTATCGAATTGCAATTAATTTTTATGTAGGTAAATATTATGCTAAAGATTGATAATAATATTATAATAGCAAAGTGTATTATAAAGTTATTCATGTAAATCAGTATCCCAAACGGTTTCCATTTTGAAGACTCATAACAAGAGCAAATCCTTTGGGTCGGTCGCTGTCCATTTGGGATTTAAATACTTGAAAGGATCACGAAAATTGGCACATCCTTTTACGCAAATTGTTAGAGGTCTGGCGAATGTCGAGCCTCTGGAGAGCTGACCGTCCGTTTTCCACGAAGAGAAAATAAAAGTTCGTTAAGTATTTGGTGACTTTTCTTTCCTGTTCCCTGTGGAGCTTATCGACATAAATTATGATAACGTAGTGTCAATATTTAAGCTCTGATATCAACTTTTTAAGGACCTTTTCAAAGATATATATTTAATTATGTATTTTAATTCTCTTACGTAGATCTGTACGTAATACATTTTGTATTATTTTTATTAGCATTTTAAACAACATCATCGAAACAAAAAATTGTATAAATCATACATGTGAATGATTCATACAATTTTTTGTTTAACCTACAGTAGGTTGTTTAACCTTTGTGGGTAGTGAGAAGTGAGGACCCTTAACATAATGATTCACTTAAATGGGACATTATATTGATGGGTATTTAATCTATTTATTGATCTTATGTCTAGCATATTTCGTCATTTAAAATAGACATGATTGATGATAGCAATGGAACATTATAATTTACTGTCATTTAGCGTCAAGTTAGTCTATTAGTTTAAACGTTTAATAAAAGTAACCATTAGTCACTAGTCTATAACATTGTAATGAAGTTCTGACACTACCTTGACACTACAAAGTAGTAGATAAATATTTGTAAGTACCTAAACTCATAAGTACCCATAGTAAGGTTGTAATTATTTGGATAAAAATAAGGTTATATTAATAAAATTAATTAATTCTATTAAATACATAAATGAAATTGGTTTTAATATTTAATTCAGATGGAAAGGAGGTTGTGTATATAGGTAATGTTCGAGATGTTATTTAAGTAAATAAACTTATTGACCGTCTATTTTGTATTATTTTATTTACCATCTTCAGCTTCCGAGATCCTGATTACAGATTGGCAGATTTCTACATTAAAGGCAGATTTCACCAACGTAAAATGAGTCTTATTCGATTTGAGTTTTTGATATTTTGACAATATTTTCAATACAAAAACTTTCAAAATGCCTAATTTATTCTACGGTAAAACGTCATTCGACTTTGGTGAAATGGGCACTAAGAAAGTTTTCGAACAAACGATTGATTTTTTTTAAGCAAGATCAAAGATTTAAAACTGAATTTAGAATACTTTTGCTGTAAATCTGGCAACTTACATAATATAAAGAAAATAGTTTATAGAGCGTTGTCTAGAGATTCCTTTACTTTAATTACTTAATAAATATTAATATATATATATATATATATATATATATATATATATATATATATATATATATATATATATATATATATATATAGCTGCTCGTGCTGATTCACTGACTGATTCACTGATTCACTCATTGATCACCTCTCCTGTAAAATTTTGTATGAAAAATTTTTTTTTCACCGATGGTTTCGTATTAAAGACGAAAATTCATTCGGAGGAAAAATATGGAGAGAGCTGATGATTGAGGATTTCGGAGACGGGTGAGGAGCACGGCCAGGGTATTGAAGATAGGTGGGGTGTGCTCGAACAAAAGTCACTCGAAACCTCATCCAATTGCCAGTGAGTTGAAAAAAATTCCAAAATGGCGGATTCAAGATGGCGGCCATACAAATTTCATCATCATCATCATCATCGTGTGCCTTCCTCGTATTGAAGTTTGGCGGTCATCATGCGAAAAGCTTCTCTATTTAAAGCCGCATCTTTTAATTTTGGATAAGTCAGCCCAGTCCACCCCCTTATATCGTCCAACCACTTGCGTCTTTGGCGACCTGGAGCTCTCTTGCCTGCAATCCTCCCTTCCAGCACTAGTTTTGGGAATGAGAATTGGGACACATCAACATGGTGCATTACATAAGGCAATCAAAGATACTCCAACCAAACGAAACATCTCAATTTCAAATGCTGTAGCTGACTCTAAGGGCAATATAATCATAGAGCTGGACGAACGTTTACAATTATGGTCAAAATATATTGCAGAATTATACCACGACGATCGACCCAGCCAAACAGTTGTGGAACCCCCACTATGTGGTCACTCCATCCTTCCTGCTGAATTAGACCATGCGTTACAATCACTTAAACACGGAAAAGCGGCAGGAGAGGATGGTGTACCGGTAGAACTTTTGACTAACATGGGAGACCAGGGCAAGAATTTGTTGCTACAACTGTTTAATAAGATTTACGACTCCGGACATATACCAAAAGATCTTCTTCGTTCTACCTTTGTTACAATCCCCAAGAAACCTAGGGCGACTAAGTGCTCCGACTATAGAACTATCAGCCTAATGAGCCATACAACGAAGGTTTTCCTTAAAATCATTTATAATAGAATTATATGGAAATGCCAGGATAGTATATGCCAGCAACAATTTGGCTTTAGATCCGGAGTAGGAACGCGAGAGGCTGTACTCACCTTAAATGTCTTAGCAGAGAGGGCCATTGAAATGCAACAGAATGTATACCTCTGCTTCATAGATTATGAAAAGGCATTTGATAGGGTCAAACATCAATTCCTTATGGATGTGCTCAGACAGAAGGGTTTGGATGATAAAGATCTCCGACTAATTGGAAACCTCTACTGGAACCAGGAAGCGGCCGTAAAAATAGAAGGGAAGCTCTCGGACTGGCAGCCAATCACTAGAGGTGTCCGACAGGGCTGTATACTGTCTCCATTACTCTTCAATCTGTACTCTGAAGAGATCTTAACAGATTTACTAAACTCAATCCAACAAGGAATTACGATAAACGGAGTGTGCGTAAACAACATCAGATATGCCGACGATACAGTATTGATTGCTAGTACTGCCACCGGGCTACAACAATTACTAACCGAAGTAGCAAGAGCTGGAGAAGCTAAAGGCTTATCCATCAACGTCGCCAAAACCAAAGCCATGGTTATTTCTAAGAGTCCGGAAAGGCCTTTCCATCTGAAATTAAAAGATCAGTATATTGATGTGGTCCCGAAGATAAAGTACCTAGGTAGATATTTCACTTCGGATCTAGATCACCTACAGGAAATAAAATGCCGTATTAGCCAAGCTAAAATCGTGTTTCACAAGATGTCCAAGACCCTCTGCAGCCCTAAATTGCAGGTCGAACTAAGATGCCGCCTTGTGAAATGCTACGTCTGGTCCACTCTCTTGTATGGCTGCGAAACATGGGTTCTCAAAAAAGAAGCAACAAGTCGATTGCAAGCTCTTGAAATGTGGATATATAGGAAAATGCTCCGAATCCCATGGAACAGCTTTACACCAAATATCAGGGTACTGGAATTAGTCCACAAAAGGAGAGAACTCATGTCCACCATCATACGAAGGAAAGTAGCTTTCTTTGGACACCTACAAAGAGGAACCCAATACAAATTTCATCGGTGTCTATCTCGGAGAGTATTAAAGATGGAAGAGTGGTTTCTGAGCAAAAGATGATCTGAACCCGAAGGTCTACTTGAAGAACAGAAAAAAATTCAAGATGGCGGAATTTATTTTTTCTCCATACAAAATATATGGCGAATGTTGAATAGACTAGAAGCCGAGAACTATGCAAGACTTTGATACGGTTCCTTTTCAAAATTTGTTTTTATAAAAGAATTCTCATTCTGACAAATGGTGAGATATGATGATCGATGGTTTGGAAGGTGGGTGAGGAGCACGGGCAGGGTATTGAAGATAGGTGGGAGGTGCTCGAACAAAAAATACTCGAAACCTCATCCAATTGGCAATGAGCTGAAAAAAAATTCAAAATGGCGGATTCAAGATGGCGGCCATACCAATTTCATAGGCATCTATCTCGGAGAGTATTAAAGATGGAAGAGTGGTTATTTGATAGAAAATGATCAGGACTTGAAAGTCCACTTGACGATAGAAAAACCGCGGTCCGCTTGCGGGCCGCGCACCCACGCGCCCTACTAGTATTAAATATAGGTATTAAAATATAAAATCAAACTATCTTTTATCTTAGATTATCAGCCAAGCCGAACTAGACTAATATTCTCCTCTCCTCTCCAAATAAGTGGAAAGCTTGTGGTACCACGATAACGCAACGATCAATCGGTCGAACCTGCCACCTTCAGTTTTCAGTCCGCACCTTTAACCGTTGGGCTATTGATGCTTAAAAAACATTGTTTGTATGGGGCCTTCGATCACAGTAAAAGGGGCGCGGCGTAAAAGCCCTCAAAAGGTATTTAAAGGGTTGTTACGAATAGCTTAAACAATGACGATATTAATAAAACGGTACAATAACAACACGAGTAACCGATATTATGTAAAGGATCCTGGATCACGTGTACAGTGACGAGGGTTCTACAGAGGGTCATAGACCACAAATCCCTCGCATTAACAGATAATGCCTTCACGAATGGAACGTAGTCTAAATAAATATCTTTTTGATGACCGATTTGGTGACCAATTAAAAGGAGATTGGCGAATTCCATAGAGTTTCTGACCCAGACGAACTGAACCGTGGGCCTCAAGCCCACGTTCACGAATCAAACTTCTCATGCTTGTTCTAGTAAACCAGTCTAACAAAAAAGTTCATCAAAGTTGGGAGAAAAAAGATATTCACTTGTATTGCCATGTAACGGTTATTTATAATGTGTACTGGTGAATAATTATATTTTTGATACCCATCTTCGAAAAATATCGGGTTTACACAGAAAATACTCTGCAAAATATTAATTAAAATTAATTGATTTCTGAATCTGAACGGCTTATAAAAATGCTGGGTCAAAATTCGCCAACCTCCTTTACAGAAGTAGTGATAGCCTAGTGGGTAGGACTGTGGTCTCCTATTCGGGGGGTCGCAGGTTTGATCCAGGGCGCACCTCTGAATTTTCGAAATTATGTGCGTTCAAGCAATTGAATATCACAAGCTTCAACGGTGAAGGAAAATATCATGAGGAAACCTGCACACCTTAGAGTTCGTCAAAATATTCTCGAAAGTATGTGCAATCCGCCAATATGAGTAGGTAATGTGGAGGGAAGTGAACCATATTACTAGAAGATTGTTCAATATGCATGTGGAAGGACAAAAGATTAGAGGAAGACCCAAGAAACCAAGTTGCTACACCCTAACTGGGTATGTGTAAAGAATCTACAACTGAAGTAATAAATAAATAAACGATGGATGGGTTGTGTGAAAGAGGATAGGTATACGTGTAAGAGGAGTGGATGATAAGTTGACGAATGACAGAAGCGAGTGGAAGGAAAAGACGTGTTGTGCCGACCCCACATAGCGTGGGACAAGGGCAAGGGTATGATGATGAGATCCTTTATGCACCTACGACGTAAATACTAACCTTGACACTGAGAATTTTTTTTTTATTTCGGGATAGGCTTGCACTTGACGACAATCAATGCTGGACAGCACTGATGAGGTCTAGGTTGGAACGCGCTTGCCTAGAAAGTGCCTATTCACTCTTGCCTTGAAGGTACTGAGGTTATACGTGGCCGGAAACACAGATGTTGGAAGTGCGTTCCACACCATAGCGGTTCGAATTCCTGGACCGCCATACTTTTGTACGTAGCAAAACAGGATACTATTACGTTTGTAGCCGGTGCTATGTTGATTAGGTACGTAGCTAGATTACGTTATAACATGGTGTTGCTCCTAAACGTCATAGTAAGGTGCAACATTACTAAGTATGCGGCGCCTATGTTACGTACGCTGCACCAGTGGTAAGTAGTAAATCGCAAGCTCCTTACGTAAGTAGCTCATTTAAGGTTGAAGACAAGGGTCTGCCCGCGAAATTCAAAAGTAATTTGGTTTTTCGCAATTTGTAAACTATTACGACAAAGTAGGCTTATGGCCTTCTGATTGCGCCAGCGGAATTATCATCTTCACAGGTTTACATAAAAAATCTTTACTTGAAAGTGACCAGTTTAAGAAATTAATCAAAATACTGAGTTGGTCGTGAGTTACTCACAAATTAGTCGATATTTTGATTAATTTCTTAAACTGGACACTTTCAAGTAAATTTTTTTATATAAACCTGTGAAGATGATACTGCCATTGTCGCAATTAGAATGTCATAAGCCTACTTTGTTGTATTAGTTTACAAATTGCGAAAAATCAAATTAAATTTGAATTTCGCGGGCTGACCCTTGTCTTCAACCTTAAGTAGCATTTTTTTTCTCAGTGTACATCCATTACAAGCCATTAAAACTTGCTCTATATCCACTTTCAGAGCATCGCCGTAATGAAGAGCCGAACTTCAGCGACGAGCTACGGGTGATATAGCTTACTTTGAATAATAAACAAGCGGATTACGAAGAACTTTCGCCTGGACTTTCTGAGGTTTTCATGAAAGATTTATATTAAATACTTACCCAATACGAAATAACTGGCCTAGTGGCCGAGAGCTTATAAGTTTTTTAGGGTTCTGTACCTCAAAAGGTAAAAAAGGAACCCTTATAAGATCACTCTCTTTTCCGTCTGTCCGTATGTTACCACCGATTTTCTCAGGAACGGGTGGACCTAGCAAGTTGAATTTATACCAGATACTGAGGTCTATAGTCCCTATTAGGTGTAAAAAAATCAAGGTTCTGACTCCTGAGTCAACACAATCAAAAGATAAGGGCAAATTTAGATTTTCGCGAAAACTTATAAATACCAAAATTTACCTTAATTTTCAACTTTTTTATTTTTCTAGGTCAACCGGAAGTACCCTATAGGTTTTGGGTCAAAAACCTATATGGTAGTTCCCGTTGACCTAGAATCACGAAATTTGGCAAAAAGCAAATACAGCACAAATAAAGGAAAAATTCTAAAACATAAAAAATTTGAAAATTATATAAATAATATTATAATGGGTAGGTATGGAACCCTCGGCGCACGAGTTCGACTCGCACTTGACCGGGTTTTTTTATATGAATAGCGAGCAAACGAGCAGGCGGGTCACCTGATGTTGAATGATTACCGCCGCCCATGAACATTTGTAGCACCAGAGGCGCCACCAATGCGTTGCCGGTTTTTCAGAAATTTGTTGGAAGGTTCTTTAGACATGCCAGTTAAAAAATAAATGCGAAAGTATGTTTATCTACTCCAACATCGAAAAGTTCCAATTTCGAGTTTGACAGCTGAATCGAAATGAACCCTCTTTCGGTTTTACTTCTCATTTCGATGCAGCTCGTTGTATGGGAGCTGAATCGAAATGGTTATCTTCTTAAAATAGGATACCTAAAGCTAAGGCTCTGAGTTCTGGCACTTTGGTACCGTTCATACGACAGAGGCGCCATAAGCGGCTGGTGGCGGCTTACGGAGTTTCTTTTTGTTGACAGAGGCGCCACAGGCGGCTGGTGGCGGCTTACGGAGTTACTTTTTGTTACTTTATTGAGCCTACGGCGTATTTTGTTAATGATTTTATTTTCCTTGTCGTAGATAAAATCTTGTATGCAACTGAACGTAATTAGTCATTTTAATTCTCGTACTATCCTATTTTGATACTCGGCAAGCCTCGCATCAAAAAAGAACACTCGAATTAAAATGACCCTCATTACGATGCAGTTGCATAAATAGCTATTATTTGTTAGTTTGTTAATTTGTCCTCATCTCACAGCATACAGCAACGGAGCAATATATATGTAATCGTTATTTTATGAATGGGTATATCTAGCTGAGAACTTGGATAATAACAAAAGCTAGGCGATGTTATTTTTGAATTATTCATTATTCATAATGTTAATTCATGTAAGTAAGTATAGTTTTCAAATTAAAGCTGAAAATACATTATGAGTTACGTAAATTTTAACACGAGTCCCCAAAGTAATAAACGTAATGGGTAAAAATGTACGCATGACAAAATTGTGTCAAGGATATTACGATGTTAACTGAAAAATATAAAACATCACGCGACTCAGCGTGGGGTACTAAAAATATTCGTATACAAAATGAAAACATCTTACGAGTAGTTGCAGTATAAGGTAGATATTATCATTCATAAGGTAGATATTAGAGCGAAGCAATGGCTGGGTCATGCGTCATGCTCGTGAACGGGTGCCACCGGCGAGAATGGGGCTACTTTATGTCTGCCCATCTTAAGATAGAAGTTAGTCTGTATGCATTTTTGGAACTTTCCTCATTGTGGAAACACTGCATATATAGCATAGTATTTACTGTATTGTAAATCTGTTTTGAAAAGAGCAACCGCCGAGTTTCTTGCTGGTTCTTCTCGGCAGGAAAGGCATTCCGAACCAGTGGTAGATTCATTGACTATTCAAAAGCACTTGTAAAAGTTTATTTGAATTAAAAATTATTCTATTTCTATTTCTATTTCTATTATTACCCATACCCGGCTAACCTCTCAAAATAAGGAGGTTTATAGGTCTTAATCCACCACGATAGCCAGGTGCAGATTAACATTGTTTGTTGGTTTGTCCTTCAATCACGCCGCAACAGAGCTTCGGATTGTCGTGGTTTTTTGCATGTGTATATTTGAGGACCTGGAGAGTGACATAGGTTATAGTCCACCACGCTGGCCCATTCGAGAACAGAGAACTCCTAGATGTGCAGGTTTCCTCACGATGTTTTCCTTCACCGTTGAAGCAAGTGATATTTAATTGCTTAAACGCACATGACTCCGAAAAGTCAGAGGTACCCGGGATCGAACCTGCGACCCTCCGAATAGGAAACCACAGTCGTAACCACTAGGATATCACTGCTTCAGCTTCACTTGCTTTGAAATGAATTATTGGGACTCTAATCCGGAACCTCATGCTCCCAGCCGAATAAGCTTTTACCACTTTTACGTGGTAAAAATTAAAAAACTCACGTAGGCCAACCTGTGGCTCTTATGATCACCGTCATGACTCTACCACCGGTTCGGAAAGCGGATTGTGCTGAGAAGAGCCGGCAAGAAACTCAGCAGTTGCTCTTTTCAAAATAATAACTATAAAATATATAAGTATAATAACAATACAATATTATTATACAGCTATTATATTGTAATAAGTTTTTTATACTATCTTGTGGGCAGCCGGATGCCAAGCCGATTTAACCCATGCAACTTTGTTAGAATAGAATAAAATATAATATTTCCACAATGACTGGAAGTTCCAAAAAGCGTAGGTACTACAATTCAATTCAAGTTAAGACGGGCAGACAGAAAGTAGCGCCATTCCCGCCGGTGGAACCCATTCACGAGCATGACGCATGATCTAGCCGTTGCTTCGGGAGTAAAACTTACTCTTCTTAAGCATACATAACCCTTCCGGATTCAAGTAAAGAATCGACAAAATATTTTATTCGTCACAGTCCATTTGGGATTAGACACTTGGCAAAAAACCGTAACGCCCTTTTAGGCAAATTCTAAGCGACTCGCAGAATAATGCTGGGCCAAAGATAAGTCGGTATATTTTCTAGTGAAGAGAATATAAAGTGTACGCCCCACTTGAAAGGGGAATTTAGGGATTTACATTTTTTCCCCCAATGACTGACGATTTTTGTGATTCACCATAGTCTTCGTTGTTTTATATTATATGTTATACTTACGAGTAGTACCTATTTATAATAACAGGCGCTATTTTGCTATCCTGTCAACTTGGTTCATGTCAACTCCTGTCATGTTCAATTACTCCCATATCGGCAAAGATATGCCGCCAAGCGATTTAACGTACTAGTACGATGAAATAAATAAATTTATTTATTTATTTATTTATTTATTAATAAAAAAATTAATTTATTTATTTATAAGCTATCTCCGTCCTCACAAACTTTCGCATTTATATAAATTAGTAGGAAGTAGGATTGCGAGATAGGTTTGTGCCTGAAGACAATAATTGATGATAAAATCACAGATGAAAAATATGAGGTCTAGGTTGGAGCGAATATTCCTAGAAGATGCTTGAATAGTTATGATAAACTAAAAGCCCGCGACTTCAGCCGCAATTTAGTTTAGGTATATTATAATCTCGCGGGAACTCTTTGATTTTCCAGCCTATGTCACTCTCCAGGTCCTCAATTTTAACTATGTAATAAATCACGTCAATCTGTCGCTCCGTTGCTACGTGGTTGATGGACAAACTAACAAATAAGACATGCCAGTTGAAAGTAAAAACCCCAAAAAATAGATGATACAAAATACATACTTTGGCATTCATAAATATCAGGAAGGATTGCCGTTATAAGTGTTCACAGGTAGATTACTTCCTCCGCCGAATAGATAATAAAAGTAATGACTTATTTCCTCCCACACTTCCAGCAAACCATAACCGCTAAATGCTAAAACTAACCCCGCTCTGAACTAATATAGCTTAGTTTGAATAATAAACAAGTGGATTATGAGAGCGGGATAACTTTCCACCAGCGGGTAGCCTCGGCTTTTGAGAATGACCCGTGATTTCATTAAACTTCGTTTTCATTACATTCTCATATTAAGTTGAAACATAATTGGAAATTGTTCAATGATAAAATTGTTATAACACGTACGAGTAACATTTAAGAATTTTAGAATGAATACCTCCTGTGCTGAGTGATACAAGTCAAAAATCACCACTTTACAGGAGAGCAAAAACAAGATTTAATAAATTCTAGTTCGCGATCTAAGTGGTCTAAGTTAAACTTGAGTACCTTTTTTTGTAGATCACTCACACTTTACTTTTACTATGCATTTAAATTTTTGTGGTATATATGGTTTTTGTGGTGTGTGGTAATTTTTGTGGTAGTTTTCAAGTAATTCTGGAAAAACCTGTGAGTACCTCTTTCAAAGTTCTCATTCTATTACTGTAAAATATATTATATACCTGTATTATTATTTACCACTTTTTATTTTGGTCGTAGTTTCAAGCGATATACGTCCCCTTCTAGATACAAGTATCTTGCTACGTAATCACAGAACATGTTTTGAGTCTCTAATGTCCAATGTCTCTTAGAGACTCGATTGAGATCATCTGTCCACCTGATGAGGGATTCCTCGCGGGAGACTTACCAAAACTACAATTTACTCATACGACAGATATAAACGGAATCGGGTACAGAAACGTGTTCTAAATTAAAATTATTCTAATATTATCTCGACAAAACAAAAGGATCCCAATGGAATAATAAATCCTTGGATGACGTCTCAAGCATAGAGTTATAGGTCTTCTTTATCAACAGATAGACTGCTGGACAAAGGCCTCTTGCATGGACTTCCACAGGTCTCAGTCTTGCGCCACCTGTAACCAGCCTGCGACATGCTTGATGTCGTCGGTCTACCTAGTAAGAGGGGGTCTACTAACAATGCGCTTCCCGGTGCGGGGTCGCTACTCCAGCACCTTTGAACCCCCAACGAACATCAGCTCTTCGAACTATGTGCCCACCCACCAAGAAGACATCCACTAAGAAAGGATTTTTTGAAATTTCACCCCTAAAGGGGTTAAATAGGGGGTTAAAATTTGTATGAAAGTCCGTCATTTTTCAAGTTATATATCCATGAAACTTGGTATTTGGGCTTTTGATATAAAAGAAAGAAAAATGTGTTTCACAGTTTTTGGAAACTCTGACTCCAAAGGCTTTAAATAGGGGATGAATGGTTGTATAAAAGTTCTTCATTTTTAAAGTTATTTTTCGAGTCAAAGCCAAAATAAAGAAGAATGTGTTTCACAGGTTTCTAAAGTTCCACCCACAAAATTTAATTCCACGCGGACGAAGTCGCGGGCGCAAAAGCTAGTAGATAACAGTATAGGTTTAAATAAAAATGCACTTACTTAACCGGGCTGGTAAAATGTTCCAGAAAAGTTTCCGCAAATCATTCATCATTTTAGATGAGTGGCAAACTGTTTTCCACAATTCACAATTGTATTGCATGACTTGAAAGATATACGAAAACGTGGGACACCTAATGTATCGCGGAAGCTTGTTTCCGTTTCCGTGTACAAGAGGAGGCAGTATTACCTCGAAACGCGCACGGGTTTGTTTTGCTAACTCCAATTACAAACCCGTGTTGGATTGAAGGCATGAGTCCTCCAATCTCGCACGGGTTTGCGCTCTGATAGGCCTAAGTATTTATTCCGTGTTCAATACTAGGAAGTACTTCACACGGAATCCGTGTGAATTTGAGGGCATTGATGTGAGGTGTTTTATGAATAGGCTAGTATAGAGTACACATGTACACATGTACTCTATAGTACGTAATAGCACACACACACTTCACTTGCGTACTACTCTGTACGTGGCTTACACACGACTGAGTCCCCCCACCTAGTGGTGCCCGTATTTATGCGCCTCTGTGTTTTGCTTCCACCCACTATTTGCTATATGAGCAATGTAGACATTATGATGTCTACTGCCTATATACTACAGCTAGAAAACTCAAACAAAGTTTTCAATTTTATTATCAGGATAATTAAATTCGGCTTATGTTTAACTGATTATCAGAAGTAGTAAATGATCACCAATATAATTAGTAAATGACTACCAAAATTTTAACCACATTTTAATTTAATTCTAATTTTAATCACACAAAGATTTTTTTAAATTTCAGTTATGTGTATATAGAACCCTAACCATGTTCAACCCTAACCTAACCTAGGATTTTGGCAGATATAGTACTTTTTAAACAAGATTTAGTAATCATTCACTACATCTGGTGTCCGAATATTTTTTTTAGTAAGAAAGCTTAGGGTCTCATTGTATTTCGGATACTAAAAAGACCGTTTGCGGTTGGAGGACATGTGCTTTATCGCCTTGAAATGAACACGTGTTGGAAGAAAATTTCGGTTACAAACCCGTGCGCAATTGGAGGACGAGTGCCTTCTATTGAACTCGGGTTTGTCACGAGTGTTGGCACAATAAAGCCGTGCGCATTTTGAGGCAGTGCTGACTCCTACTGAATACGGTAACGTAAAGACGCATCGCGGAAACACTCACTGTTTGAAGACAAAATGGCAAACTTGGTATTCCTTACGTAACAAAAAAATTTCAAAATAATTCTTGAAATAGCTAGAATAATTCCACGCTGTCAGGACCTGTGTAGTAATAACATACGGCTAGCTTTAAGAATTTTTAAAGCTTCATGTATCTTAACGTAAGTTTAATGAGTAAGTATTCATTTAGTAGTAAGTTCTGGGGGAGTCAGGGTACAGAGTAATAAGAATACATTTTTATGTCTATAAAATATTTGGAAAAATATCTCGCATTAAAATCGGCCCAGTAGTTTTTCAAGAAAATAACGTCTTAAAGCTAAAGCATAAAATCTAAAACTCGTAAAAACTAACACACTCGTAAACAAAATACTCGTAGCGTATCCGTTCCGAAGTGGATACATAAAAGAAACAAACTTTAACTAAGTTCAGTTAAAATAGGATAGAAAATTCTTTATTGCACTCCAAGAAAAACAATAAATTTGAATAAAATCACCAAAAAAAAATCGGCCAAGTGCGAGTCCGGCCTCGCTCTTTTAGGGTTCCGTTAAAAAAAAATTAAATAAAAATATTTCCATGTACCCACCGAAATATTTTTATTTAATTTTTTCAATTTAATTTAATTTTTATTATTTGTTGTTATAGCGGCAATAGAAATAAATAATATGTGAAAATTTCATCTGTCTATCTATTACGGTTTACGAGATACAGCCCGCTGACAGACGGACGGACGGACGGACGGACGGACGGACGGACAGCGTAGGCTTAGTAATAGGGTCCCGTTGGTACCCTTTGGGTACGGAACCCTAAAAAGAACAGTATTGTAGCTTGCAAAAGGTGCCTTATTGCAGAAGCAATCTCTTCCAGGCAACCTTAGTATGGAAATATTAAAGCGTGCAAGGGCGGCCTTATTGTAGAAGCAATCTCTTCCTGGAGGCAACCCTCATCTGGAAAGAAAAAAGGCAAAGTAGAATCAGATAAAGCATTTAGATAGGTTCTTCTTTGTCGACCGATAGATGTCCACTGCTGGACAAAGGTCTCTTGTATGGACTGCCACAGGCCTCGGTCTTGGGCTGCCTGTATCCAGCGGCTACCTGCGACTCGTTTGATGTCGTCGGTCCACCTAGTGAGAGGTCTGCCAACAGTGTACTTCCCGTTGCGGGGTCGCCACTCCAGCACTAGATAGGTTAGGTAATAATAAATTCAATTTAATTCCCTCTTTTCATAGTTAGGAAAACAGAGAGAACATCAAAGGAGTATCACCGCAATGGTAAGTACCACCACTTAACCCTGCTTCCGTACCAAAGCGAGCTCTCTAAGGGGTTAAATGTTGAGGTATTATTCTATTCCGGGCCCTTCCCACGCAGACTATTGATTCCACCCTTACTATAGGGTAAACATGTTTTATGGGTTATTTTGTAGGAATGTTCTTTTAAGTCAAAATTACACTTGTGAGTTACGTCAACATCTTACTTAACATTAGCAAATGATACGCAACTTACTAGACTGTTAACATTAACTTAATTTAAAATTAACTTAACTTAACTTGATTTAAAATCCGCCAATCATGAAATTGAGAACCTTAGTTTAGAAAACTCACAACTGAAATTGGAATTATCACAATGTAAAAATACCCTAAAAACGTTAAAAAAGTTAAGTGTTTCCGAAACAATTACACCAACATCATCCAAAAGTACCACAAATAAAAAAAGGCGAAAACCAAAAAATAAGGTCCCAAGAATAGTTAATTGCTGCCAGTCTGAAGGTTCATTAAATGTCATCAAAAAACTTAACTATGAAAACAGCCCATCGATGAGTACTGATAACAAAAGGCCAAGTGAAACAAACACGCCTAATACACCTAACATTACAATGAATGTGACTAATAAAACACCTTACATGATAAATCAACAAGAGATTGAAAGTGAAAAAAATATCTTAAATAGAGACGTAGTACAAACGATAAACGGAAATGTAAACACTCACACAGATAAAAAGGAATGTATTCACCATGATTATCAAGCCACAGAAGAAGAAAGAGTACCAACAGAAGAAATAAATAAAGTAAAAATATATTCAGATGATGAAAACAAAGGAGCTTATAAAATTCTTCAAGAACTACTAGGCAAGAAGTTTCAGGTCACTTCTATAACAATGCCTGGTGCACGGGTCGACCAAATCATATCTAATTGTCTATTAAGCTGTAAAGATTTTGGTAAAACAGACTATGTCATAATTATGTGCGGTTCAAATGACAAAAATCCTCTTCAACTAAAGTCACATATGTACTACTATCTAGAAAATTTAAAATTCACAAATGTTATACTTACGGAAGTGTTTGCAAATAAATATATAAATGCAAAACAAATCAGTGATATGTACAGGTTACTATGTTATCAATTTAAACATACAAATTTTGTCAGTACATCTAATTATAATCAAGAATTTAAATTCTCAAGATTTCAACGTTTGCAAACATCATGTAGGCTCATCCTCAGAGAAATACTTAATCAAGAATATAAGCGTAAATATATAATATACAAAAAAGAACGTGAATATTCTGTTTGCAGAAGCACGATTGGAACTCAGACAGACAAAGAATTGCCAAAACAGGAATTTAGTAGTAAGTCAATTGAAACGCAAACTGATAGTGAGTTACTTGAGGATTTTTTTCGTCCACAAAGCAAATAACATAAATATCTACCATCAAAACATAATGAGCCTTAAAGCAAAGTTAAATGATCTTGAAATTTATTTGAATTCAGGAAAAGAACAAATTGACATAGCCTGCTTTACTGAAGCTTTTATTAAAAAAGAAAATATCAATGTTACGAATATAGAAGGTTACAAATTAGCAGTTTACTACTGTAGAAAAAAGAGTGGGCGAGGTGGTGTATGTATTTTTGTTAAAAAATCAATTAATTTTACAACATTAGATTGGGTTAGCGAGAAATCTGTAGATAATTTGATTGAATGCTGTGGAATTTACTTACCTGAATTGAAATACCAAATTATTTGTATATATAGACCACCAAATAGTGATAAAATTAGATTTTTTGAGGTATTCGAAAGTATCTTAGATCGAGCAATACGTAAGACAAGAAATATTATTAGGAAAATAATAATTGCAGGTGATTTTAACATGGACTTATTAAAAACTGACAAATATTGTAATATATTTAAAAATATTATAACAAACTTCAATCTAAAAATAACAATTAAAGAACCAACTAGGGTAACCACAAGTTCAAAAACATGTATTGATAATATATTAACAAACATAGGAAAATATGAGACAGATGTATTACATAATGGCCTATCAGATCACGCTGGCCAAATTATAAAAATACCTTGTAGTCCGTATTTTAAATTTAAGTTCTGGTACATAAATAAGAGGGATATTCGTAAATACATCGAGATCTTAGTTAAATATATGTCGCAAGTAAACTTCAAAGATGTATATGAAAACTCAGACGTAAACACTGCATTCAACATATTTCATGAACTTTTTAAAATGATTTTCGATTTGTGTATACCAACAGAAAAGATTAAAATAACGTACACTAAAAAGCCAAACTGGAAAACTAGGGGTATTGTTAAATCCAGTCACGTGAAGCGACAACTTTATCTAAATTTACAAAAACGTAGAAATAATTCAAAGATTCTCCATTACAAAAAATTTAAAAGATTACTTAGATCGTCAATCAATATTTCAAAACAAATCACTAATAAAAATTATATTATGAATAGTGATAATAAAACTAAGTCTACATGGAAATTAATTCAACAACATACGTCCACACATAATGATACACAGGAGACTATAGATTATTTACAACATGGAAGCAATGTAATAAGGAACCCACTAGACATAGCAAACTTCTTCAATAATTTCCTAATAAGTCAAGCTCAAGACAATTTGTTCAAAATTAAAAACTCAAATGAGGGCATTAAACAACAGTGTAACAGTATATATTTAAAACCAGTAGAATACAGCGAAATTGTAAACATTATAAAAACACTTAAAAACAAAAAAAGCAGTGGCTATGATGGAATTACAACTCAGGCTATAAAATCGTGCATGCCATTTATTACAGAACCCTTAACATATATAACAAACCTAATGCTCGAAAATGGTGTTTTCCCCGACAAACTCAAAATCACGGTAATAAAACCACTTCACAAAAAAGGCCCAAAGAATGATCCCAATAACTATAGACCCATTGCGTTGCTTCCATGCTTCTCTAAAATTTTTGAGAAAATTATCTACACCAGAGTAATAGACTTCTTCAATAAAATCGAAGTATTAAATAAATATCAGTTTGGCTTTCGCCAAGCACGGTCTACTTCACTGGCAATTTACACAATCCTGACTAAATTAGGGGAAGAAATTAACAGGAAAAAAGATTGTACTATGCTGTTTCTCGATATGTCAAAGGCATTTGATTGTGTTAGGCACTCTGTTCTATTAGAAAAATTAAATAATCTCGGAGTACGTGGCATAGCCTCAGATCTTCTTCAATCGTATTTGAATAAAAGAATGCAGTCCACAGTAATTACTAAATTTAATCATTCTTCCAAAACTTTGCAACAATTTGAGTCCAAATATGAACAAATTAGGGTAGGAGTCCCACAGGGCAGCATACTTGGTCCCCTTCTATTCCTTGTTTACGTGAACGATTTGCCAGAACTAACAAACCACCTGTGTGTCATGTTTGCTGACGATGCGACTTTACTGTTTATCAGAAATAAAGAATCTGTAGAAGAATATAAAAATGAAATCAATTTCTCGCTAGAAATAGTACAAAATTGGCTTCATAATATAGGTTTGAATGTTAACCCATCCAAAACAATGTACATGCAGGTTAGGAACTATAAGAAGCAGCCACTACCTCTAAATCTAACATTAAATGGATTACCAATCCAGGAAACCAATAGCACATCATTTCTAGGTGTTATATTGGACAATCACTTGAATTGGAAAGAGCATATTGATAAGGTCAACAAAAGATTATCCAGTTGCATATACGCCCTATCAATGCTAAAGGATGTATCCTCCACGTCGGTGGCCACCGCCTTTTACTACAGTAGTGTCTATTCGATTCTGCTTTATGGTGTCATTTTCTGGGGGAACTCTGTCAATGTTCAAAGCACGTTTATTTTGCAAAAGCGATGCTTAAGAATACTATATGATAAGAAAAGAGAGGATTCTGTACGTCCAATATTTATAGAAAAAAAGTTTCTTACTCTTACAGGAATATACTTGTTAGAATTAAGTCTACTTGTAAAAACCAATAATCAGTTCTTCACAAAAAAATCTGAATTGCGCACAAGACCTAGTAGACAAAAAGATAAACTAAATTTGCCTCCTGTAAGTTGTAATATTTACCGTAAAAGTGCATACATCATGGCCATTCGAGTATATAATAACTTACCTGATGATATCAAGGAACTTCCCTTAGCTAAGTTTAAGAAAACTTTGAAAAATTGGCTTATAAATAAGGCCTACTATACACTAGAGGAATTTTTTAATGAAACAGTGAGATGAGGTATACATAAAATTATTTAGAGCAGTTTTCTTTATTTTTTTTCAATGCCTTGTGCTTCAGATATTCTATTTTATTTTATTATTATTTTAATTTTTAAAAATAAGTAATTAATTTTATCGATAATAATAATTTCAATGGAGTAACGTGTTATTATTTATTTTAAATTATAATTGACATTACTAGATTTGATAAACAATTGACATATTAATTTACTATTATATTATTTTATTATCGATATAATTAAGTGTGTACTGTGAACTATCCAATTTTTAAATTTAATTGTATAATTTTCTATTGTTATTGCACACCATTAGATTGGTAATACACTACGGCCAACAATCTATTGTACCTACCATCTCTTGTATACTACTAGTGTATAATGCAATAAATAAATTCTGATTCTGATTCTGATTCTGATTCATTTTTGAAGTTACTGATGTAAGTCGGTTTTATACTCAAAGCATATTTTATGCAAATTACGTAGTAAAACTTGCAAGTTTATTACCTATCTACTGAACGTCGTGACCTTGGTGGAACCAAAAACCTTCTTGCTGAAGATGACGCGAATTCGGTTCAAAGTCGTTGAAAGTAGCATCAAGAGGGGTGTGGATTTAATTTTTTCCTTCTTACTCATAGATTGAGCATCTAATATTCATATATTCATAGGGTTAATTTTTTTTAAAGAATATCAGTCAAGTTGAAGTTAACTCAGATCCTCCTCTCCCCTCCAAATAAGCGGAAATCTTGTATCAGGAGTGGGTATGACAAGAGTGCAACGGGTGGGATTCGAACCTGCGACCTTTCAGTTTTCAGTCCGCACCTTTAACCGTTGGGTTATTGAGGCTTCTATATTTCCTCCACAAATGTCTAGTTAAACCGACTTAGACTACGTTGTCGGTCAGTCAGTCACACTACAGTTTCATAAACTTCAACAGGCTATTTCTATACATAATATATCATGTCTAAACAAATTTTATTCAAACCACTTCTTACAAAATTTTATACATGCACCAAAAACAAACAAGCAATTATTTATTCGTTTTAGGTTTTTTTACGGAAAATATATATTTTTTAAAAGAATTTATAAAAGCGAGGAACAAATCGTAATGTTAAGTATGACGTACATATAGAAAGGTTGTCGGCATTGTAACTGAACTAACTATCCTACCAAAATCTCTACCCTATAACTCCCATTAATCTTAACTACTGTACCGATTTTGTTAAAATTCAATCAACAATTTTAATGCTAGCGATCATAAAGAATTCCGTAGTACGAAGTACTAGGGTCGTTACAGCATTTTAAAAGTAACCCATCCATCCATCAGCCTGTATTCGTCAACTGCTGGACATAGGCCTTTCCGAGAGCCACCAAACACGGTCCTCCGCCTTCCTCATCCAACCGCTTCCCGCCACCTTCTTAAGGTCATCGGTCCAACGAGCTGCAGGTCGTCCTACACTGCGCTTGCCGGTACGCGGTCTCCACTCCAGAACACGTCTGCCCCATCGGCCATCGGTTCTGCGACAGATATGACCTGCCCACTGCCACTTCATCTTAACCGCTTAGCTTATCTTAAAAGTAACCATCATCATCATCTCCCTCTCCTTGTCCCACGCTATGTGGGGTCGGGACAACATGGCTTGTAAGCCATGTTGTAAGTGGTTTGGCTTGACATTTTACGACCGGCAGCCTGCCTGACGTCAACCCTCTTTGGGAATGCTTTTGTTGGTGGAAAGGATAGAACCGCCACCTTTCGGTTCATTAGGGTAGTGCTCTGGACTCTGCGGGCACTATGTATCTAGCGTCCACGCATTGGAGAGCTTCAAGTTCTTTTTGATTAGTGGATAGCAATGTGGTATCCCCTGAAGACAGAATAACATCAGTATCCACTTCATCATCAGGTTCTGGGTTCAAAACTGTGCTCACGTGACATATAAAGGTGCTGAAATTTTTCTTCATAACACATTATAAGGAGAGCTGAAAACTCCTAGCTTAAAAGTAACCGTAGACAAGAAATACATTCCTAATGACCCTCACCACTATGGTCACCCCTCAACCTTTTATGAGTTTGAAATTCCCTTTAGTTACCAAACCGCGGCTAATGCAAGTAGAACGTGTTTTCTCGAATCCATGCCAGATTCAATTCAAAGTTATCTGAGCTTTCCGTTTTCCCATTATTTTTCACTTATGCATTATTACTGTCATGAAAAGGTGATAAATCATGAAGAAGATATTATTTTTATAGTAAGAACTGCCTCCTATTTAGCTCATCATAATATTATGTTGATGATAGTTTCCACGACAGTATTTATAACTCAAACACACGTTTATGAAAATTGTCTGTCTTTTCTACTTCTTCTTCTTTATCAAACGATAGATGCCCACTGCTGGACAAAGGCTTATTGCGTGGACATCCACAGGCCATAAAAAAAAGGCCTCGGTCATGCACTGTAGCCATTAGCCGTAGCACTATTATATATTCTGTGGCCGTAGCTCCTGTAGCCAGCGCCAGTCTATTCGTCTGGGCTAATCTTCAGAATAGCTACTCGTAACTTTCGTACGCAAAAAAATATGGGAAACATAAAGTAAATGATTATAGATAATCTATATCTATTATCTATATATATATATATATATATATATATATATATATAAAAGAAAGTGGTGTTAGTTACACTATTTATAACTCAAGAACGGATGAACCGATTTGGCTAAAAATTGGTGGAGAGGTAGCTTAGAACCAGGAGACGGACATAGGATACTTTTTATCCCGTTCGACCGCGTTTCCGTCAAGTCACTATAAAACGTGATATAACAAAAACGCATCTCTGACATGGAATAACAAAACGCAAATGACGGTGGAATAACAAAACGTAAATGACAGCTAAACTTTATTTTGTCTTTGGTTAAGTATGGTAAAAAATTTGACAATTATAAAAAGTGTTATAATAAAGCATTACTGATATTATAAATGCGAAAGTGTGTTTGTTTGTTGGTTTGTCCTTCAATCACGTCGCAACAGAACAGCGGATTGATGCGATTTTTTGCATGGGCATAGTAATGGATGTAGTAGTGGTTCCTCAGACCGGGAGAGCTACTTTTTATCTCGGATAATGAAAGTTCCCGCGGGATTTTTAAAAATTAAATCCATGCGGACGAAGTCGCGGGCATCAGCTAGTTTAATATAAAAAATTATTTTTAAACAACCGACTTCAAACAAGATTCCGATGAATTGATAACCTCCCCCTTCTTTGAAGTCGGTTAAAAGTAGATTACTTTTTATCCCGAAAGGCGACCGTTTATCCCGAAAATATTTAAGATCCCTACATAAACAATAAAAAAGAATAACTGAAAAGGAAAAAGTATCCATATTATCTTGAAAACTACTGAACCGATTTTGATGAAACCTTTACTTGGTCCTTAAGTTGAAGTAAATTTAAGCAAATATTATCAGAATGATCACAATCCGATCATACATACATACTTACATACACTTTGTTTGGAAGCCCTAATAGATTATTTATTGTATATGTGAATATTTTGCAGTTCCAATAATATTACATAAAATCATCTACGTGTCGAATTGATTACCTCCTTCTTTGAACTCCGTTAAAAATAAAAACCGTTGATATTAGAAATAAAAAAACTTGGAAAAAACGGTGCCTGAAGTATTTTTCCACATTTTCTTTGTGTCCACTGCCTTGTAACTCGATTAGATGCAAAATCCTCGAGAAGGCTTTATCACATTGATTGTGCTTGGGGTGCTAGCTATGAAAGACCTGCCTTCTATCACCTGTGTACACTAACAGGTGTATTGATCACGTGAAAAATACAACAAAATATTATTTATTATTCTCACAATTTTGTATGACCTCAATTGAACCTTTCACGGGGCAACCTTCGATAAATAATAGCATACAAAACCTATTCAAATGTCTGCCACTAAAAGGCCTGTCTGTACAATATAATATACCTACATCAAAATCCTAGGAAAATATTATGAAGCTGAAAGGTACCTGTTGTGATACATGAAAATGAAAAAAAAAATGAACATGATTTATTCCAAAACTAAATTCTACACAGTAGTATCAGGCGTCCCGATTTAAGTTAAAGTAAACCTGTGGCTCGGGATTCCTGCTCTTCCTCCGTCATTTACGTTATTATATACATTAAAATGTTTATTTAAAGGCATTTCACACATGTGTGTGGAAACGACGCGGACGCACTCACACAAGGTGCTTACAACGCACCAGTGTGAAGGAATGTTTACACCACTAAACTCTATAAATTAATCTGTGATGAAAACTGGAGCGGCTGCTGTCATATTTATTTGGACCTACTTGATTGACTTCATTTTGGCGCTAAAGCATAGATATGAGTTTCTCTGGAAATAATAATATTGCAAATGGCGTACCGACCTCTACAATTACTAATCTATGATTTCATATTATAAAATCATAGATTAGTAAGTAGCTAGAGGCCGGTGCGCCATTTGCAATATTATTAGTTCTGTGGGCTACGTTCACACTATTATTTTATTTACACTATTATAATAAATATGTCACTAAACACTGTAACAAGAAAACACTATACTGTATTTCAATATAGGGACAAATAAAATTAATCCGCAGGTATACACGGGTGAAACGGGCGATGCGAGGCGTCGGTTGGCTTCGCCCGTACCAACCTAAAGATATTGTGAATAATATAACAAAGACTAATATACTACCTACCGATGGACTGCCATTGCTCACTGTTTTCTTATGGTGTGTTATCTTTTTTTTTAATCTATATTTTTTGGGGTTTTTTTACCACCTGGCATGTCAACCCCATCGATTCATACAATATTTACCAATGAAACTTAACTACCTTAACAATAAACTTATCTAACTTAACTATCAAGACGACCGAAAGTCACTGACGGCAAGCAGTGACCAGATCACGAATTTTTCTAGCTAATTCTGTGTGTTATATTGATTGTTATTATTATAAACCGGCTATTTATACTTTGTGATAAGAATAAATACGTAATTACCAAAATTCTATCCGCGAGTGTCTTTATTAATTCTCTGTCTTAGTAGGAAGTGTTCCGAAGCCCACAGTTCCAGAGTTACTAGTATGTCAAATGTGGCGCTTCAAAATGATCCATAATTTAATCTGTCATTTGCATAGGAACAGCCAGTCCAGTGTCAATCACAGATTAATTATAGAGATTAGTGGTTTACACCAATATAGCAAAGGTTAGTACTATTCCATGATATCAGTTGTTGGTAATTAAAATATGACCATGAATTCAGATGAAAATAAAAATTCTTTAAAAAGGTTAAAAAATTGGTGTGCCCACAACTTTGTTTCCAAACAAAGTTGAAGATATTGAGTGATTCTTTACTTAAACTTAAAATAAAGTGTTTATTTATGTTCCCCTTAGCACCAAGGCGAATGAGGCAAATTTATTAAGGCTGGGACAAAGAACATACACTTAAGGGCGATAACTTTTTCTCATACGTTAGGCGCGCGTGAAAATTTAATCTTTACACACCTATACTTTTCTTTATGGCTCCTGTTACATACGTGTGGTGAAATTGAGTTTCATAAACTTTACGATATTATGCATGTAAAGTACTAGAATAAATTATCATTAAATATATTAAAATTTATTATCATATCAAGCCAGTGGCAACTTTATTGCCAAATAGCTACTGCCTGCGACTTTTTCAGCGTGGATTTAGATTAAGCGAAGCAACGGCTGGATCATGCGTCATTGTCGTGAACGGGACACGGGTGCCGCATACGGGAATGGGGCTACTTTATGTCTGCCCGTCTTAACATGAATTGAATTGCAGTACTTTTCTTTATTTTTTTTTTTGGAACTTCCCCTCATTGTGGAAATATTATATTTTATTTTATCAAAGTTGCATAGATTAAATCGGCTTGGCATCCAGCTGCCCACAAGATAGTATAAAAAACTTATTATAATATAATAGCTTCTTAATAATATTGCAAAATGATTATTTTGAAAAGAGCAACTGCTGAGTTTCTTGCCGGCTCTTCTCAGCAGAATCCGCTTTACGAGCCGGTCGGTGGTAGAATCATGACTTTTCATAAGAGCCACAGGTTGGCCTACATGAAATAAATAATTTTGATTTTTTTAAGTTAATCCCGCGGGAGCTCCTGAGAGAGGATGATTTCCCAGGGTACAAAACATCTTCTTGCCAAATTTAATCGAGATCGAATTTCATGGGGATAGTTAAGGACTTGGAGAACGCTAAAGGCTACTTTCTGTCCCGGAATAATCTCGGATAAGACTTATTTCACAAACGTAAAGTTACTCTTATTCGAGCGTTTTCATATTTTGGCAGATTTTCAATACAAAAACTGTCAGCGCCCAATTTATTCCTCGGATAAACGTAACCCGACGTTGGTGAAATGGGCACCAACCAATTGACTTAATAAAAATTCTTTTCAAAAAACCGACTTCTAACGCCACTACAAAGTATAAAAATAATTTTAGTTTGTCCACGTTTGTTGAAGTCGGGCGGGCCTAAATTCAAACTATGAGACCGATGCGCGACGCTACATAATATGAGAGACTCGTTTGTAGAAGTTGAGCGAGCATCGCGAGTCGACAGCTAAACTTTATTTTGTCTTTGGTTAAGTATGGTAAAAAATTTGACAATTATAAAAAGTGTTATAATAAAGCATTACTGATATTATAAATGCGAAAGTGTGTTTGTTTGTTGGTTTGTCCTTCAATCACGTCGCAACAGAACAGCGGATTGATGCGATTTTTTGCATGGGCATAGTAATGGATGTAGTAGTGGTTCCTCAGACCGGGAGAGCTACTTTTTATCTCGGATAATGAAAGTTCCCGCGGGATTTTTAAAAATTAAATCCATGCGGACGAAGTCGCGGGCATCAGCTAGTTTAATATAAAAAATTATTTTTAAACAACCGACTTCAAACAAGATTCCGATGAATTGATAACCTCCCCCTTCTTTGAAGTCGGTTAAAAGTAGATTACTTTTTATCCCGAAAGGCGACCGTTTATCCCGAAAATATTTAAGATCCCTACATAAACAATAAAAAAGAATAACTGAAAAGGAAAAAGTATCCATATTATCTTGAAAACTACTGAACCGATTTTGATGAAACCTTTACTTGGTCCTTAAGTTGAAGTAAATTTAAGCAAATATTATCAGAATGATCACAATCCGATCATACATACATACTTACATACACTTTGTTTGGAAGCCCTAATAGATTATTTATTGTATATGTGAATATTTTGCAGTTCCAATAATATTACATAAAATCATCTACGTGTCGAATTGATTACCTCCTTCTTTGAACTCCGTTAAAAATAAAAACCGTTGATATTAGAAATAAAAAAACTTGGAAAAAACGGTGCCTGAAGTATTTTTCCACATTTTCTTTGTGTCCACTGCCTTGTAACTCGATTAGATGCAAAATCCTCGAGAAGGCTTTATCACATTGATTGTGCTTGGGGTGCTAGCTATGAAAGACCTGCCTTCTATCACCTGTGTACACTAACAGGTGTATTGATCACGTGAAAAATACAACAAAATATTATTTATTATTCTCACAATTTTGTATGACCTCAATTGAACCTTTCACGGGGCAACCTTCGATAAATAATAGCATACAAAACCTATTCAAATGTCTGCCACTAAAAGGCCTGTCTGTACAATATAATATACCTACATCAAAATCCTAGGAAAATATTATGAAGCTGAAAGGTACCTGTTGTGATACATGAAAATGAAAAAAAAATGAACATGATTTATTCCAAAACTAAATTCTACACAGTAGTATCAGGCGTCCCGATTTAAGTTAAAGTAAACCTGTGGCTCGGGATTCCTGCTCTTCCTCCGTCATTTACGTTATTATATACATTAAAATGTTTATTTAAAGGCATTTCACACATGTGTGTGGAAACGACGCGGACGCACTCACACAAGGTGCTTACAACGCACCAGTGTGAAGGAATGTTTACACCACTAAACTCTATAAATTAATCTGTGATGAAAACTGGAGCGGCTGCTGTCATATTTATTTGGACCTACTTGATTGACTTCATTTTGGCGCTAAAGCATAGATATGAGTTTCTCTGGAAATAATAATATTGCAAATGGCGTACCGACCTCTACAATTACTAATCTATGATTTCATATTATAAAATCATAGATTAGTAAGTAGCTAGAGGCCGGTGCGCCATTTGCAATATTATTAGTTCTGTGGGCTACGTTCACACTATTATTTTATTTACACTATTATAATAAATATGTCACTAAACACTGTAACAAGAAAACACTATACTGTATTTCAATATAGGGACAAATAAAATTAATCCGCAGGTATACACGGGTGAAACGGGCGATGCGAGGCGTCGGTTGGCTTCGCCCGTACCAACCTAAAGATATTGTGAATAATATAACAAAGACTAATATACTACCTACCGATGGACTGCCATTGCTCACTGTTTTCTTATGGTGTGTTATCTTTTTTTTTAATCTATATTTTTTGGGGTTTTTTTACCACCTGGCATGTCAACCCCATCGATTCATACAATATTTACCAATGAAACTTAACTACCTTAACAATAAACTTATCTAACTTAACTATCAAGACGACCGAAAGTCACTGACGGCAAGCAGTGACCAGATCACGAATTTTTCTAGCTAATTCTGTGTGTTATATTGATTGTTATTATTATAAACCGGCTATTTATACTTTGTGATAAGAATAAATACGTAATTACCAAAATTCTATCCGCGAGTGTCTTTATTAATTCTCTGTCTTAGTAGGAAGTGTTCCGAAGCCCACAGTTCCAGAGTTACTAGTATGTCAAATGTGGCGCTTCAAAATGATCCATAATTTAATCTGTCATTTGCATAGGAACAGCCAGTCCAGTGTCAATCACAGATTAATTATAGAGATTAGTGGTTTACACCAATATAGCAAAGGTTAGTACTATTCCATGATATCAGTTGTTGGTAATTAAAATATGACCATGAATTCAGATGAAAATAAAAATTCTTTAAAAAGGTTAAAAAATTGGTGTGCCCACAACTTTGTTTCCAAACAAAGTTGAAGATATTGAGTGATTCTTTACTTAAACTTAAAATAAAGTGTTTATTTATGTTCCCCATAGCGCCAAGGCGAATGAGGCAAATTTATTAAGGCTGGGACAAAGAACATACACTTAAGGGCGATAACTTTTTCTCATACGTTAGACGCGCGTGAAAATTTAATCTTTACACACCTATACTTTTCTTTATGGCTCCTGCTACATACGTGTGGTGAAATTGAGTTTCATAAACTTTACGATATTATGCATGTAAAGTGCTAGAATAAATTATAATTAAATATATTAAAATTTATTATCATATCAAGCCAGTGGCAACTTTATTGCCAAATAGCTACTGCCTGCGACTTTTTCAGCGTGGATTTAGATTAAGCGAAGCAACGGCTGGATCATGCGTCATTGTCGTGAACGGGACACGGGTGCCGCATACGGGAATGGGGCTACTTTATGTCTGCCCGTCTTAACATGAATTGAATTGCAGTACTTTTCTTTATTTTTTTTTTTGGAACTTCCCCTCATTGTGGAAATATTATATTTTATTTTATCAAAGTTGCATAGATTAAATCGGCTTGGCTGTGCTCCAGCTGCCCACAAGATAGTATAAAAAACTTATTATAATATAATAGCTTCTTAATAATATTGCAAAATGATTATTTTGAAAAGAGCAACTGCTGAGTTTCTTGCCGGCTCTTCTCAGCAGAATCCGCTTTACGAGCCGGTCGGTGGTAGAATCATGACTTTTCATAAGAGCCACAGGTTGGCCTACATGAAATAAATAATTTTGATTTTTTTAAGTTAATCCCGCGGGAGCTCCTGAGAGAGGATGATTTCTCAGGGTACAAAACATCTTCTTGCCAAATTTAATCGAGATCGAATTTCATGGGGATAGTTAAGGACTTGGAGAACGCTAAAGGCTACTTTCTATCCCGGAATAATCTCGGATAAGACTTATTTCACAAACGTAAAGTTACTCTTATTCGAGCGTTTTCATATTTTGGCAGATTTTCAATACAAAAACTGTCAGCGCCCAATTTATTCCTCGGATAAACGTAACCCGACGTTGGTGAAATGGGCACCAACCAATTGACTTAATAAAAATTCTTTTCAAAAAACCGACTTCTAACGCCACTACAAAGTATAAAAATAATTTTAGTTTGTCCACGTTTGTTGAAGTCGGGCGGGCCTAAATTCAAACTATGAAACCGATGCGCGACGCTACACAATATGAGAGACTCGTTTGTAGAAGTTGAGCGAGCATCGCGAGTCGGTTTCATAGTTTGTATTTTAGGCCCGCCCGACTTCAACAAACGTGGACAAACTAAAATTATTTTTATACTTTGTAGTGGCGTTAGAAGTCGGTTTTTTGAAAAGAATTTTTATTTTAAGCTTTTAAGTGTAGTATCCTATGATTGAGGAGCTAGGACCTGGAGCTCCATGATGTAGTCCATACTTGTTGCCTACAATATCAATTCGTAATCGACATTTCCTAAATCTCTTTATTTTAGGTGAGTAATATCCCTGCAGCATCAGGCTTGAGGAGTTGAAGGTTAACATTTTTATGGGACCATTTCGCAAACATCCTCTGTCGATTAAAATAAAAATCACGCGAATCGGTCCAGTAATCCCGGAGAAATCGGTGGACATACATAGAAAAAAAAAGATACCGGCCGAATTGAGAACCTCCTCCTTTTTGGAAGTCAGTTAAAAACGGAGTCAATCGCTTAATAAAAGTAGGTAAATCTTGGCTTAAAAGGCAATCTTCCGCTTGGGTATCAACAAGGAAACTCCATTTGGGAGTATGGGCTAAGTTTAGCGATTAGGGTCAGCAGTCACAAGTCGATTGTCCATCTGTTGCATGATGAATTGTAGTAAAACTATTCAATAATATGCTGTATCAAATACTAGATAGTAAACTAATTATACTAAAACCTGGCTCACTGTTTTTTTTTATTTTTGTAGAAAAATACCCCGGATTTTTTTTTTTTGTAGAAAAATACCCCGGATGTTGCGGTTGGTTGTGTACATTAATGTCTTATCTATTGACCGATTATTATTTAACCGAGGAATAAATTGGGCGTTCTGACAGTTTTTGTATTGAAAGTCTGTTAAAATATCTTTACTCTTGGATATTAAGACTTTTTTACGTTAGTTAAATTGGCCCTAAAAAGGTAACAAAATGAAATAAAATAATATATTCTCTCTGCAATCACGGCCAAAAGTTAAAGCAGTCTATTTTCATACCTTTTGTCAATTAAGTTATGAAACAAACATAAATTATTGCCTCGGGAAATACAGCTATACCCTGAATCAGCTTTTAATATCAGCCCCATAGATCAAAATAATAATATAATAATACAAAGAATAAGATGATATTACCAAGCGAAAATGGGGTACATACCAGGATATTAACGGCCTTGGAAATAACTTGGAATAACAAATAACGAACTATTTGCCTCGCTCGCCGTTTTACCTACTTCGAGACGATTTACCTTCGAGATATCTTAAGGCTTAGTACATATACGAATTCTACATTATCATATTATTCTCTCTTATGGAAATTAGTTGTTTGGTGAAACTAATTTTACTGGTTTATTGGTATTTTACTGGTGGTACTAGTTAGAATAATCAAAATCCGGTGTTAATTATTTAGCACTCCTACTATTCAATTTGATAAATTGATTTGTTTTACTTGTATATATTTTGTACTAACTTTTGCTCGCGACTACACACGCGTGGAGTCACATGCGTGGGAGTTTTTTAAACCCATTGTTTTAGAAATCCCACGGGAACCCATTGTTTTAGAAATGCCACGGGAACCCATTGTTTTAGAAATGCCACGGGAACCCATTGTTTTAGAAATCCCACAGGAACCCATAGTGCTTTCCAGCATTGATTGTCGTCAAGCGCAAACCTATATCGAAAAAATAAATAGGATGATAAATATTACTTAAATTTTATTTTTATCCTCATTATTGCGTCAACAAAGGTTCGCGCAGGCACGACATCGACGTGCTTAATTCAGCGAAATTCGAAATATTCCATGTGCACTCAGCTTAAACATTCAACACCGCAATATCAACCCGTATAATCTACCCCTTTGCCCAACCTCCCCTGATTTATCGCGAGCAGCCCAACAATTAATTACGTGTCTCTTTATCTAGTCGTAGTGGTGATGTCGAATAGCCTTTGGGGTCTAAAGGTGCTGGAGTGAGAGTGGAGTGGGTGCTGGAGTGGTGACCCCGCACCGGAAATCGCAGCGTTGGCAGAGCCCAACTAGGCGGACCAATGGCATCAGGCAAGCTAGCCTCTGGATGTGGCACAGAAAGGCATGTGGAAGTTCCTAAAAGAATTACGTACGTGGCGCATTTGTGTCGTTTCCGTATATTAAATGCTAACTCAATGGGGATCTCTTTTAGAGAAAGAAATATAGAATATTATGACATAATAATATCAACGTCGCATTTTTTGAATTAAAACGTATCGAAATATACCTAACTCTAATTTTTAGGGTTCCGTACCCAAAAGGTGCAAACGGACCCTATTACTAAGCCTCCGCTCTCCGTCTGTCCGTCCGTCCGTTTGTCTGTCAGCGGGCTTTATCTCGTAAACCGTAATAGGTAGACAGTTGAAATTTTCATAGAGGGTGTATTTCTGTTGCCGTTATAACAACAAATAATAAAAATTAAATTAAATTTAAAAAATAAAGGGGTCCCCTAATATAAAAAAGGAGTCGAAATATTTTTTTTTTACACTGGCATGTGGGATGTCATTGTCTTAAACTCATTAAGCGGAGTTCAAATGTATTTTCTATTATTTTTTAGCTTCAAAAATGAAGAAATGAGCGGCCATCAAAGTTGTGACCAAAACAAACGAGCATTTTTTTCACCATATTATGCTAATAAAGTACTAGCTATGAACTACTAGTGGTTCGCCCCGAACTGAGACCTCGCGGTAACGGTATCCCATGATTATTCATTCAATCGATACATGACGACCAAAACTGACATTATTATTATGCCCGTTTTCACCAAACATACCTAAATCATCCCCTATGTAGGAGTCTCTTTACGTAGGTAGCTCCAAAACACAATCCTAAGTCCTAACATCCGTCCCAATGTCCTTTTAGGTGTCCCGTACAGGATCGTGATAAAGAAGTTGACAGTAACCATCACCTAACTTATCATAGGTAGCCCGTAAAGGTTAGGGAACGTCAGTGAAAACATTGAATTATTATGTAGGTACTAACGAGTGAAAACGGGTTAGGGGCATCTGTACAAATCGTCATCTATCGATGCGAATAGAAAATATACAAAATGCAGCAATTAATAGTTTATTGAAGTTTGATATTTAACTAAAGAATAATTTTAATTGAATAATATGTTATTATATTATGTACCTAAATAATAATGCTCGACGCAAAACTGTTTTTGGAATAGATCGTAGTCGTAACTCCTACGAGTAGTTCCATGGAATAATTAATGACTGCGCCATCTATTAGCATTATTGTGAAGCTATATGAAATTTACTGATGCTCATTAAAAATTAAATAATCTCGTTTCTATAAAATATTCATATAATTTTAGTATTTGTTGTTCAAGTACAGGATACAAGTGAAGTAAGAAAATAAGTAGAACTTGAAAATATATATAGCCAATTTTCCCAGAGAGCGTCTTCAAGCGAGCGTATTAAATCGCCACTTTGAAAGCCCCCCATTTCGTCAATTTTAGGAAAAAAATTAAAAAAAATACGTTTGTACTCTGCTCCAAATTGTCTTTAAAATGATACACAGAAAAACTATGAATAGCAAAAAAAAAAATTTTACTTCGCATTCGCTTCTATGAGAGCCCCCCTGAAATAAAGATTTTTATAACTTTTTAAGCCATTTTCGGCTGGAGGCCATCGGTTTACATATTATATCTAAATTTGAAGTAATTACGTTCAGTAATTCAAAAGTTATAAGGCTCTGACAGACGGACGGACGGACGGACGGACGGACGGACGGACGGACGGACGGACGGACAGGTGCAAATCGCTCTAGTAAACTCAGAGACCTCGCTTCGCTCGGTCAAAGATAGGTATTTAAATATGTGTCTACCTTAAAAATAGTGATTTGGTCTTACGTACGGAACCCTAAAAGAGCGAGGCCCGACTCGCACTTGGCCGATTTTTTCCCATATTTTGTGTAATTTAACCAGCTATATAGACTGCTAAAATGTCCCTTCCTTTTGTCTTTGACGTAGTCAAAAATCTTTAAAAGTGTCCCGGCCATGGCACGGTCCGGCGTGGTGTAACGTCAATCAACTTTTCACAATCCAACAATTAATTACGCGTCTAGTTATCTTGCCATAGTGATGATAATATGGCTCGAAGCGTCGAGCTCTTTTATCACTGTTGGAATGATGGGGAGCTGACAAAATTAGCCGCAGGGCTACAAACTTGAAAGTTTAATTACAGATTACTGCGGAAGGCTGTAGGGTAAGTTTCACACAATATATTAACGAATGTAGCTATTTATTTTATTTATATAATATTATATTTATTGTAGGTATGTTTATATGTTGTAAACGCATGTTGTGACCTTTGATTGCGTTATCGTTTACGTCACATGACGATCTACGTTACATGACCTTTATTTTTTACAAATATGCAAAAAGAAAAAAAGATACCGGCCGAATCGAGAACCTCCTCCTTTTTGGCAGTCGCTTAAAAAGAAGCACGAAAGCACTCGTAAGTCGTACCTACTATTTAAGCCTGTGTTTTGAGTGCCACATGGATCGATACAAAAATTTTCAAGCTATTTGCTATCCTTACTAAAATAATATTATAAAACGAAAGTGTGTTTGTTTGTTGGTTTGTCGAGTTTTCCTTCACTCACGCAGCAACGGATCGACGTGACTTTTTGCATAGGTTTAGTTGAGGACTTGGAGAGTGACATAGGCTAGCTTTTAGCCGAAGGTACGCTTCGTAGCAAACTATTATATTGGCTTGATTCATTATCGTCTCACTCCATAGTCTACCACGCTCTGATGATGATCTGAATGATCAGCAACCCATCAACGGCTCACTTCTGAGCGCAGGTCTCCACTTAGAGAAGGCCTATTTCTGGCCCAATGCGAATTGGTAGACTTCACACGCCTTTGAGAACATTATGGTGAACTCTCAGGCGTGCAAGTTTCCTCACGGTGTTTTCCTTCACCGTTAAAGCATGTGATATTTATACTTAAACGCAATTAATTCCGAAAAGTCAGAGTTGCGTGCTCAGGATCGAACCTGTGACCCCCTCGAAAATGAGACTGCAGTCCTAACCACTGGGATATTACTGCTATTAGCTGATTATTATTAATAAAAAACATATTCTGCGCTAGGTACGTAATTCAATTGAAGTTAGTGTCATAAATTATTTTCCCAATCTGAAGTGTATTCCTCGGTGTATTCAAATCAGAGACGTTAGATATAAAAAGCTCCAAGTTGACGCGGGAGGCAGACTTAAGCCTGCCCCAAAGTTTCTGATTTATGAGACCGGGAAAATTCCGCTCCCATTTCAAACTTGGCGTGGCTGTGTTGAACTATTGCAACTATTTCTGGTTAAATAGTTTTGGTAACTAAAATTTTTTACTACTAGGCTAGGCTGTAGGAAGGATTGGTATCTGCGATTATTTACAATGGTCGAAGTTAATTTCAAACGGGGCGGATTAGTTATTACAAGCTTCTATTTAACTTGCAATGCATTCCATGAATGTTTAGATCAAATCTTACAAGATGAATTGGAGCTACTTCCCGGTTTCCGATTGAGCTAAATTTTTGCATGTATATGTAAATCGGATGACAATTAAATATTATTGTGACAAAGCTTATCTGATGATGGAGCTGGAAGATGGCTAGAGGAACTCTGTAATAAAACGATGTAAGTAATCCCATCGAATTCCAGCGGCTCTCTGGATACGACCAGCACAAGATCGAAGCCTGTGGTAATCGGTTGATGTCTATCGGTTTATAAAGAAGAAGAAAAACTGGCTGATTATTGTGAACAAATCAAACCAAACAAACCGGAATCGAAACCGGTTTCCAATCCGGTTTGTTCCGGTTCTAACATAACCTAACAAACTGGAACTAGAATCCAGACTTTGTGTGGACTTTCCCCTTTAGACAGGTAACTAAACTAAGTACCTATCTGCGTCACAAGCGATATGGGAGTCGTCATATAATTTTGAAATGATAACATTAATCAACAGAACGTGCAACCGACATCCATTATCCCACTGTGACACATTTCAAAACGCTGGATATACTCGTATGTCGCGTGACAACTGACAGGGTAGCAGAGGTGTAAACGTTCTTAAACATTATTGTATTAATTCAGAACATCTACCTAAGGTTATGAGTATGTTTTACTAGCAGTAATAGTCTAGTGGCTAGGACTGTGTATTAATTTAAATTCAAATTCAAAATTATTTATTTCACGTAAGCCAACCTGTGGCTCTTATGCCACGTCATGACTCTACCACCGGTTCGGAAAACGGATTCTGCTGAGCAGAACCGATAAGTAACTCAGCAGTTGCTGTTTTCAAAATAATCATTTTAGTAGCTATTACATTGTAATAAGTTTTTTATACTATCTTGTGGGCAGCTGGATTAGAATAACTAGTAACTTAAGTATGCCAAGCCGATTTAACCCATGCAACTTATATAGAATAGTTTAGAATATTTCCACAATGAGAGGAAATTCCAAAAATGCGTACTACTATTCAATACATGTTAATACGGGGAGACAGAAAGTAGCCCCATTTCCGCCGGTGGAATCCGTTCGCCGTTGCTTCGCTCAACCAACCAATTCAAATACAAACTTACATCTACCTAAGGTGGATATCTTTTATTGGTGTTAGCCTAGTGGTTAGGATTGCGGTGTCTCTTCGGGGGTCGCAGGCATAGATCATAGAGGCATAGATTGGATAGCTTAGTGGAAGCTTACCAATCCCAAATCTTTTCCTATTTCTATGTTCGAAACACGAATAGTTCTCGTTGGCAGCTGGCTATTTTATAATTCCATTGAAGAGATTGTATACGCCTATGCCTTCATATTGATTTTGTACGTATCAAATGTAGCATATAATTCTCCCGGACCAGCACCCCGATTCAGAACCTTACGATAACATAATTATCGATCGATTCGGTTTGCTATCGTACGATAAGATGAATTTTCAATTCAGAGTACTCGTATCGACAGAGAAGTTGTCGAAATCGAAACCGAATCGAACCGACGTAGATATCGTTCGATATCTTCTATCAAACGCTATTCACAA
The DNA here is from genome assembly GCA_029955525.1 of Oeneis ivallda. Taxonomy (NCBI): domain Eukaryota; kingdom Metazoa; phylum Arthropoda; class Insecta; order Lepidoptera; family Nymphalidae; genus Oeneis; species Oeneis ivallda. Next base: position 3,026,773 of record JARPMR010000017.1, on the reverse strand, counting down.
CAACCGTATCGAATAAGATTTTCCGAACGTCCGATAATTTTAGTTGGTTACTTATCGAAAGCTACAGGGCATCCGGTATCCTTTTGTTTACGTACTGTGTTCACTGGTTTTTCGTATAAAATGATTATGATGAATGATTTTGGTATGTAAATGTTTACTTACCATATTGTACGTATTTTAACATTAAAATAACATATTATGTACACCACAACAAAATAAAATAAGAACCCAGAGGGATGAAACATGAACTTAGCGCCATCTATCGACGAGGCTGAAAATTGGCCGTCAATAATTTAACAAGTTATCATTTTAAATAATTACTTCAATGACTTTCGAAAATGATTAAAATCTATTTATTTAGTGCTAACATGAATTTAATAACAAGTGAAATTTTGGTAAAACAACAAACTTCGTAAATCCACATGTAATTTAATGTATCTTGTCGATACCGATAACGAAGCCGATTCCGTAGTCGACATCGAATCGAATTCTCCAACCGAACGTTCTGAATCGCACGACAAAAAATTTTCGATACGAGATCGATATCTATTCGTATCGAAACGGGAAGTTATCGAAATGTTCTGAATCGGGGTGCAGAATTGGGTATTTGACTGTTGTCACAATTTTTTATTTTTTTATTTTATTATTCACGGGACATCAAACAGTCTAGCACTTAAACATTCTAACTTACAGTAAAACGTATGAAATATTATCTAGCGCTAAACCCACACCGGTGTCCAGGAGTTAACAAAAGGTATATACAGTATGATGAGGGCAATGCAGAAGTAAATATAACAATAATAATACAAAATTTAAAAATACATGTGCCAATAGAGAAAGAGAAAATTAAAAAAAAAAGAAAAATAACTAATAAAAAAATTATATTAATAGTAATAAAGTAAATATGCTTGTAACTAAATCTTAATAAGTTTTTTTTATTTAAGGTCGCCTATAACCAACCTCTTGAAACCTCCTACACGAGTAGCAAAATGTATGATATTCATTTTTTATAATCGAAAATGTAACATGTAAGAATAACATTTGTAAAAACAGAAAATAAATCGGTCCAAAAACAAATAAGTTATAGAGCTTGTTCGACAGAGAGAGCGCTACTGAAGTGTGATGTCAGAATGCAGCAGCTCCATACACGCTCCACAGAAAATTTAGTTTTAGAAAGAGACAGATACAGTCACAGTGAAACAGCTTATAATTCCGAGATTAGTAAACATATTTAGAAAAGAGAAATGACATTGTGTTATAATATTTTAAAACGTTATTTTTAATAAATAAAAAATATCATTCAAATACCCAGTTAGACATATCTATGCCCAGACTAATACCTACACTAGCGGCACGCTATGATGGCCGGTTTGACGTTTGTCCGCTCATGAAGTTCCGTATTAATTGATAACGACTTTGAAGGAAATAATTGTATTACTTTATTGACGATAGTGATGTGCAGAGATTCATAAATTTTATCGAATGTAGTTTTAGGTTTAGGACTCAAAATTTATTTATTAAATTGATTTCTAAAATGTATACAAGTGTAGAAAAATCAGTTTGCACCATTTAAGGGGTGAATGTACTTGTGAATATGAACAATTTTCACTATGTGGACAAACCTCTGAAATCGCAAAAAAATATCAGCTGTTTCATACAAAAGGTAAAATTTTTATTTTTATATGATATATACCACAACTCGGCATTTGGTTTTCTAAATTGAAAATTTTTAAAAATGGAATCTAATACGATCGTCACATAGGATCGCTGGCTAGCACAACTACTACCTCCGGCAAACTCGCGTCAATGCTCAATGCAAAACAAAGCAGTTTCGAATTGACGTTGCTTCGAAAAGTATAAACTGTCAGTGCAATGCGATTGTGATATAGTTTTGACCTGGCTTTGGATTTCAAATATTGATACTGCATTACTGTTGACCCTTGCTCGTTAATTTGGACTCTGTTCAAGCCCTTTGTTGTGGATTTCGTCGATATGACCGAACGTACGCAGAGAACTGTTCTAAATAGTCAGACACGTGAGTTCGTAATACGCCTTCGTAACTATTTCGATCGTGAAGCTCAAAATGGAGGGCCAATTTTACCTATAACGTCAGTGGTTGAACGCGTAGCTGATGCGCTTAATATTGGACAACGAACTGTTAGACGGATAACTAAAAAAAAATATGGCGAGACTGGCACAGAAGAAAATAAACTTCACACACCAAAAAAGAGAAAACGAGCAAAACCAGTCGAAGGCATCGATAGCTTTGATGCCGATGCTATCCGAAGACATGTTTACGGCTACTATTTACAGAAGGAGTATCCAACAAGAAAAAAGTTTGCGCATTCACTGAAGGAAGCTGGATTATTCTTCGGTGGGGAAAGTTCTTTAACGAAGATTTTGAAGACCATTGGATTTCGATATTTTTGTTTTATTAAACCTATTTAATCAGGTACAAAAACAAAACTTAATTGTTTTTTGTTCGAGAATAAATTGACATTCCACATCACTATTGTAATGTGTCAAACCGGCCATCATAGCGTGCCGCTAGTTTAGTAACATATCGATTGACACCTCACAGCTTCATCAAATTATTACTTTGAGTAATAAACCAACACAGGAGAAGACTTGACGCGCGTACCCCTCTGTAAGTTGGGTATGAGCAGTGGTCCTACTCGTTATATAAAACTGTTTGACTCGAGTCACGCGCCTGTCAACTACGTATGGTTAGCGGGGAATGAGCTCCGCTATAAATGCCGAATATGAGAGTATTTTCTTCTAAAAAAAATATTTAAAACATCCAGTTTACTAAAGGATAACATTTATTTACTTCTGATGTATTATTTTATCCAAATAATGCAATACTTAAGCAGAAAACTTAAGAAAACTGTCGATCTGAAAATGTTGCTACTTAAACGTACATGAAATAATTTGGGGAAAATATTGAAAATTAATCTTCCTACTTACTATTCGTTTAGAGACCTTTTTCATGAACTGCATTATAAATTGATCCCATAGAATTAAAATCACGATAGAATAGGAAGGGGTGAACGACTAATTTATAAGCTTTAAGGTGGAAGACACACTTCTGCCCGCGAAATTCAAATTTAATTTGGTTTTTCGCAATTTGTAAACTAATTCGACAAAGTAGGCTTATGGCATTCTAATTGCGACAATGGCAGTATCATCTTAACAGGTTTACATAAAAATCTTTACTAGAAAGTGTCCAGTTTAAGAAATTAATCAAAATATCGACTAATTTGTGAGTAACTCACGTCCAACTCAGTATTTTGATTAATTTCTTAAACTGGTCACTTTCAAGTAAAGATTTTTATGTAAACCTGTGAAGATGATAATTCTACTGGCGCAATTAGAATGCCATTAGCCTAGTTTGTCGTATAAGTTTACAAATTGCGAAAAACTAAATTAAATTTGAATTTCGCGGGCAGACTCGTATAATCATCCTTAAGTAAAATATGACTAGATATATAAATACGAACTTTGATCGTCTGTGGGATTATCAAATAATGATAAAAAATTCTTTCTATAAAACCGACTTTAAACGCCACTACAAAGTATAAAACAATTTTAATTTGTACATGTATGTTGAAGTCGGGCGGGCCTAAATATAAATGATGAAACTAATGCGCGACGCTAGCCCAACTTTGCCCGATCGGCGTATGAAGTCGGTTTTTTAAAGATATTTTTTTTACATTATTATTTTAAGCTTTTTTGTGTATATCTCTGATTGCGAGCAATTTGCTCTTAATCATTGAGTTCCTTCCTCCATCACCGAAGATATGAATCACCTTCTCTTCACCTTTTTAATAGGCCCAACCTTATTATGCGTTCTTTCAAAAAAAATTGAAATCGGTTCAGATTTGACGTAGTTATGGAGTAACATCTAACATTATATCAACAAAAATTTATATGGGAACCACCTCTGAAGTATGCCCTACTAAACAAAAAAAAAATTATCAAATTCCATTCATTATTTGGCGGAATAATTGGATAACAAATATACAAAAAATTCAAATTGAGAACCTCCTCCTTTTTTGAAGTCGGTTAAAATGATTGCATTATTATAACGATCGCAATGGTGTCTGATTGGATGGTACTCTCCCACTATTGTTTAAAATGCATTGATGCAGCTAGAGCTCCATAAACTCAGCGAATTCATAAAATTAGTTTTTTTACTCAATTATTTCAAAAGTTATAGGTATATATTTCCATATAACCAGTGTGATATGATTTTCTAAATATATAAAATGAAAAGGTGACTGACTCACTGATCTATCAACGCACATCTACTATGACGTAGGCATCCGCTAAGAAAGGATTTTTACAAATATACTTAATACAAAAAATAATGAAAACGAGACTAAAAAATTGTTTAATAATAATGATAAGTTCTACGTAAGTCTTTCTTACTCGAAAATTAGGACTTTAATTTTATGAAGTCGGCCACACCGCAATAAATTTAGGGCTGGACAGCAAGATTTCATATGTCGATATTGGTGGGGGGATTGTATAAATTATTTATACCGAGATATTTTTATCGTTTTACTAATGGTTCATTGACGAAAAAAAATATTTAAATTCTATACATATTTGGTTCATTAAAACTTGGCAATTGAATTAAAGTACCCATACTTCTTATTCATCCCGCTAGGTTTACCGGAAAGCTAAATAGCTTGGCGGTGTTTTATTACAGATGGGGTGGCCACTATAGCCATGGCGGCAGCCTAGCATTACAAACAAATATACACTTCGTTCAGATGAAGTAGATGAAAAAAATAAGCCTTCCAAGTAAAGTATGTAGGTACAAGTTTTAACTTACCAATCATAACTTTAAATAAATTTTTTTTTAGGGTTCAGTTTTTACTTTTTATGTTTCCTCCATACTGGACTGAGAGAATATTATTCAACGCTGGAAAACGATCTTGTAAATCGAAAAAGTGAACTTTAAACCAGAGCCAATAACGTTTTAAAAAATCATAACAGCTCATAATAAGCTATCAGGAGCAGATTTTTTTCAAAAAGCATATTTTTTAAAGTAACACATCAGATGATACTAATTATATAATTCTAAAGTAGAATTACTTTAGTTTTATACATTAGTTTTATATCAATTTCGACTAATAGTTTTTCAATTTTAAGAAGCAATGTTGCTGTAACTTGGTATTTGAAACATATGAAACCACGAAATAACTCTAAAGTCTAAACTCTGAAATGCTAATTATGCTGTATTTATTTTTAAGGAAACATGATGTAGTCCTAACAGTTTGTACTTAATATACTTTTTAGAAATAGATACATCGTAAATTTCGCTTTAAACATAAATAAAACAAATGATGTTTCATTAAAAATGCTGTATGTTTATTTAAACAAGATTACTTAAAAAATCAATGTGTTCAATATTAATACCCACTACGTATTCAAATAAAAATTAAATGTCTCTCAACTTAATAAACAATATTATTAAAATCTATGACAAAGTACAGCACTCCCTGGTGGCTTATAACCTTAAATCATAACTAAACAGCTGCTCTAAGGTGATATACTGTGGTACCTACAGCATGCTTTCAGCATGAGATTGAGAGTATAGTGACGGAGTAAATACCTTGGTATCTACAAAATCTGTTAATAATCAGATAATCCTAAGTCCTTACAGTAGGTTCGCCTAAGTGCACTGCACTGCTAAAAAGTATTGATAACTTTTTTGAAGTATCTGTATAATATTGAAAAATAGATGGTGTGGTGTGGTGTGGAATAACAAAAAATATATAATATAAACATGCAGAGAAGGTCAACATAGTATCTTAGAAAAATAATGTCATAGGAAAACGAAAATCCGACAATCCGACGCAGTATCTTTTTCTTCCAAATATATAAAAAAGTCATTTTGTTATTTTTCGAAATAAGCTAGATCGCTTTCCAGCGTCAATATAGTCCAAAGTTTCTAGCTGTATCTTTACGCAAGTACTAAAAGCCTACAAAGAGTCAATCTAATAGCAAAGGCATATTATGACTAAAATAACGGCAAGAGTCTCGTTTCCTAGCGCTTCTATATACCTACCATGTTAAAGATCTCGAACAAAAAAATTTACTCTCGAATAAAGTAACTCTGTTGTAAATAATTATTAGAAAAACTTATCGAAAGTCGATAATCGATAGTGTCAAATCCCTAAAATGTTTACACAAATGATGCGATTGTTTCATGTAATGATAGAGCGTCCCTGTGTGTGAATGTGATAGTGTGCATATACTTTAAGGTAGTGTTTGCTAATTATATTGTGTGCGTGCATAGCGACGTGATGGAAAAATGCAACTGTAGTAAGCAAGTTTTCATGTGTGCTACCTCGCCCCCCACCGTAATTGACAGACTTTTTTGCGAATAAATTAGGGGTCAAGTCCTCTCCATTGCTGGTTTATTACTCAAAGAATTATTAGACTTCTAAAATTATACCCTTTTTTTTACTTTGCCGTAGTCGGGTAAAAAGAAGGACGGCCTCCCTGGCTCAGTGGTGAGCGCTGTTGTCTTTTAACTGGGACCCGGGTTCGATTCCCGGCGGGGTACGTTTGAGAATTTATAATTTAGCGTTCCGGCACGATGGCGTGTAGAAACCGATTAGGGGTATGGGTTGAATGTTCACTGCCCTACCCCTTCCAAGTTAGCCCGCTACCATCTTAGACTGCATCGTCACATACCATCAGGTGAGATCGCAGTCAAAGACTAGCTTGTGATCAAATAAAAAAGAAAGGAAGGCGTCCATTTCCTTCTAGTCGATTATTCGCTTTGCAATTTGGAAGACAAAAAATATACCCTGCAAAAGTTTACTGTCGCAAATTAAGAGATCCTTCTTAATTGGAATTTCAATTAAATCCTTCCTGCCTTTGTTTCAAGGCTTTCAGCTGTCCTGTGTATTGGACGTTTTGTTCCAAATTTTTCGAAAGAATCAGAAGCAAAGAAAATTGGCTGTTGATTTGATTTCTATAAAGCTTTGTCACAAAATACATAATAGTACAGGTATAGAAGACTCACTTCGCGGAATCATTTAAATAAATGGCGACTCTTGCTAACACACAATAAAGTGCAATTCAGGTCACACAGCGCTAGCTTACTACAGTCAAAATTCAAAATGCAAAATTCAAAATTATTTAAAAATGTTTCTGCTAGAAAAAGCGTACTATAAAATAAAAGATTTTTTTGAAGAAAAATAACGGTGTCCGTCTCTCTACTTAAACTAGTAATTGCTGTGCCCCAACGGGGTTCCAATGTAAATATTATGTATTATAAGTTGGAATGCAAGGAATAAGTAAATAAAAAAAAAAAAATAAATAAATAAATTATATATTTCAAGTAGGCCAACCTGTGGCTCTTATGACACGTCATGACTCTACCACCGGTTCGGAAAGCGGATTCTGCTGAGAAGAGCCGGCAAGAAATTCAGCAGTTGCTCTTTTCAAAATAATCATTTTACAATATTATTATGCAGCTTATTACATTGTAATAAGTTTTTTATACTATCTTGTGGGTAGCCGGATGCCAAGCCGATTTAACCCATGCAACTTTGTCAAGATAGAATAGAATATAATATTTCCACAAAAAAGCGTTGGTACTACAATTCAATTCATGCCAAGATGGGCAGACAGAAAGTAGCCCCATTCCCGCCGGCGGAACCCGTTCACGAGCATGACGCATGATCCAGCCGTTGCTTCGTCCAGTCAGTTATATTCATCATTCATCATCATAAAGTTGTCGATAATTTTAATAAATGGTGTCAACTCATGAAAGTGGTTTAATCGTAAATTCCCAAATGACTAAATCAGTCCACATTCATTCACCAAATTTAAAGTCAAACCTAATGCCTATATTAAAACATAAAATAATAAGCACACAACCATTTAATTGCCTGCATCCGCAATACAACTGCTTGGGTTCAGACATTGAAGTCGTTAAATTGCACAAATACCTTGGGTTGACAATAGATCGTAAGTTCAACTGGCATGAACACATTAAGCATGTATGCGACAAGTTAAGAGCTTTTTTGGCATAATACACACATCAAAAGTGTCTAGGGATCAAGTAAATTGTTCTATGTTTAGTTAAAAACTTATCCCGGGTTCCTTGTTTACTACGGAACCCTAAAACTTAAAAAATCTTCATTCTTTTGCCTTTTTTGCCATTTAATTGACGACATTTACTTAGGTTAAGACTGGATTGGATAATTTTTCATAGTTCAAAATGTAGTTACTATATAGTTGATCCCTAGACACTTTTGATGTGTATATGTCTTTTAGGAAGCATTTAAATTATAAAGTCAAAATGATGCTTTACAATGCACTTGCAGACTCGATAACAACTTATGAACTTAGCAGCTATGAACGAACATACAAATCTCACCTTCATTATATTTATCGACTAGATGATGCCAGCGACTTCGTCCGTGTGGATTAAGGTTTTTTTAATCCCGCGAGAACTCTGCAATTTTCCGTGATTAAAAGTAGCCTTTATTTTAATCCCGGGTATGAGCTATCTTCATTCCAAATTTCATCCAAATCGGTTCATTCGTTGTCGGTGTCGTTAAAGAGTAACAAACATCCATCCATCCATCCTCACATACTTTCGCATTTATAATATTCATCATAGTAAATAAAAAAACCGGCCAAGTGCGTGTCGGGCCACGCGCAATCTAGGGTTCTGTAGTTGAAAGTCTCAAATTTTATTGCTGGATAGTGTTTTTATTTTATTTATGAATATTGAATACATTTTGAGTTCCATGGTTTAAATACTTTATTATACCTACTACAAAATATGCTACTTAAACTACGTGTAATGCCTAACTTAGAAAACACAGATATAACTCCTTAACTAATGAACCCTAATTAGTTGTGATAGTTTTCCTTTAAAATTAATTATATATACTACTGATGTGAATTTTTTCTTGTATCTTTTATACAATCATTTAGCTGGCAGAGGGGGGGGGGGGGGGACACTTGACTCTAATAAAATTTTGCACTTTAAAATATCATATTTCACAAACGAATCCCTGAATTGAAAAATGGTGCTCCCACACCCACAATATTTTTTAAAGTCCTATTAAACGACATCCCACACTATAGGATTGACGAGAAAAAAAATCCACCCCACTGTACATGTAGGGGAGGTACCCTAAAAAAAATTATTTTTCACAATTTTATTTCACCACTTTGTCGGCGTGATTGATATTTATATCCTTGTCAAAGTACAGATTTCTAGTACCAATAGTCTCTGAGCTAAACTGCGGACGGGCAGACAGACAGACAGACAGACGGACGGACATGGCGAAACTATAAGGGTTCCTTGTTTACTACGGAACCTTAAAAAAAACGATGGTATCAGCACTGCCAACCATTACATCTTCTTCTTCTTCTTAATCAACCTATAGACGTCCACTGCTGGACAAAGGTCTCCTGCATGGACTTCCACAGGCTTCGGTCTTGCGCCGCTTGCATCCAGCGGCTCCCTACGAATCGTTTGATGTCGTCGGTCCACCTGGTGGGGTGTCTGCCAACACTGCGTTTCCCGGTGCGGGGTCGCCACTCCAATACCTTGGGACCCCAACGACCATCAGTTCTTCGAACTATGTGCCCCGCCCATTTCTACTTCAGTTTCGCGACACGCTGAGCTATGTCGGTGACTTCTTATTTGATCACTTCTTCTTCTGATTTGATCTCGCAGGGATATACCGAGCATAGCTCTCTCCATCGCTCGCTGGGTGACCCTGAGCCTTCTTAACTATGGGCCTCATAAGAAGAAGAACCATTACATATTATTATATTATTAATACGGCTAAGTACTCCCCATGCCGGGGTCTCGTTTACAAAGATTCCGTGTTCCCATATCTTACAGTCATCGCTGGCCCCGCGCCAACTTGGACTTATTGTGGTCAGTAATTTTGGCCGGTTGTGGAGTAGTGAACTGTACAGTGTACGGCACTCTATTATATTGCTTTACGTTCTGAAGGTTGCAGTTATTAAACAATGTACAAAGTCACTTCCTGTTCTAAAACCACAATACGGTCACAAAACGTGTTTATTACAATCATACTAAAATTATAAATGCGAAAGTTTTTGTTTGTTAGTTTGTGCTTCATTCACGCCGCAACAGAGCTACGGATCGACGTAATTTTTTGCATGGGTACAGATGAGGACCTGGAGAATATAAGTTTTTTATCCCGGAAAATCAAAGTGTTTCCGAGGTATTTTAAAGACTAAATCCACGCGGACGAAGTCGCGATAATTGTTTTTATTAAAAGCCTAAATCGTAGAGCAAAGCAAACTTTACTGTCTACGCAAATGACCTAAGAGGAAATCGACAAAGAGTTATTTACTTATTAGATAGATACTTATGTTTTCATTTAATAAAATATTAATTGTAAAATTAAAACTTAAATAAATCTAATACCTCATAGATATCACCGCACCGTATAGTGCCTAACCAAAATGCTGGCAACTTTGCCCCTTTGAATGACCAAACTAATTCTTTGGACAAGGTAATGCTGGCAACTTTGCCCTTTGGATGACCAAACTAATTCTTTGGACAAGGTAGCCTCTTGGACCCCCGGTAGCCTCGTTTTCGTTTTGCTTCCATTCCATGCTAGAAAATGAAATAGGACACATAAAAGTTGATAATAATAAAACTAGGTCTCACAGTGGTAAAGTGTAGCAACTATTAGTACACGCTTGGCTCGCTTCCAGAGATACTGATCAGATGTGGTAACGGGATCGGAGCTGCCGGGAAAAAGAAAACGAACAACGTGCTACCACTGAGTAAAGATAGTAATACCTATACCTACGTACCTAACGTTCAGACCCCTACGCTCTTTGATCAGTTATATAAGTACAATATGAATAAAACCGGCAAAGTGCGAGTCGCACCCGCAGACGAAGGGTTCCGTACAAGATTTAACACCAGCTACCTATCATTAATATTGAACAAAAAAAAGTTTATTGTATGTAGAATCTTTAATTTTTATCGAACTTTATTGTATCGAGAGAGAGACTTCAATTTTTAACTTTAATTTTTTATTATTTGTTGTTATAGCGGCAATAGATATACTGACTTACACATTCTGTGACAAGTGTCGGCCTATTAGGGTTCATGGGATACAGCCCGATGACAGACGGACGGACGGAAAGCGGAGGCTTAACCCTTTGGGTACTGGATCCTGAAAACAAAAATAACACGAAAAATAACACTCATTCCTAACAAAACACAATCCCTAAAAATCACAAAAAATCGAATTATTGAAAAATATGAAGAATTAGTAACTCTCTTACAGTACATTACAGTAACATTTAACCAAGATTAATAAACCTATTTCATTTCAAGTCAGTCAACTTAAGTTTAAGAGTTAAGACTCTACCACCAGTTCGGATAGCAAATTCTGCAGAGCAAAAAACTCAATAGTTGCTCTTTTCGGAACAAACAATGTATATTTTACTATTACACTATCTTGAGAGGTGCTGGATGCAAAGGCGATTACTCCAGTGAAACTATTTTACTAAGAAATTCATTAAATTTTTAAGAACTTCGATTTTATAAATAATTTTAGACACAAAACTTAGTGAAATTGATTTTACAATATTATAATACTTATGTAGTTAAGAACAGAAAAAGTAGATATTTAATTTTTCATTAGACTCCAGACTTGGGAAAACGAACCTCACAGTATTGAGCTGAGCCTTTCCAGCTATCTGGAATTGACAGCGACATAAAACCATTTAGCTGCGGCAGAGTTTACGTCAATGAAATCACTTAACTTCGATGGCTCAACTTAGTTTAAAACATGGAGTATCTAAGAATTAGGTACGTCCTAGTGCCATGATTTAAACAATGTAAAGATTTATGTATAATTAATACTCGTAGATACATGACATCAATGACTTCGTACATTCGAGTTTTTTAAATCTCTGTGCCTTTTATCAAAGTTCGTTGAGTGACGTTTTGTGTGGTTTTACCGAGGAATAAAGTGGGCATTATGACAGTTTTTGTATTGAAATTACTGTCAAAATATCAAATTCACGCTCGAAGTATATTACCTTGGTGAAATCGCCAATCGGCCCTTAATGTTAAAAGTTTTCTTTTAATGAAGGAACTCTAAATGTTTTTGGGATACTGTAATATTTTATAATGACCACTTTTGGTATTCCTCTTCTTGCAAATTACACTGAATCAATTTACTTGTAAATCTGATTAATTCATTTGAAAATAATACAGAGTATACCTAATTATATTCATTTGTTAAATATAGCACAGCTGCGAATTTTTTATTTCTCAGTATAATGTTCATTATAGTCTGTTCATCAAATAGTTTCTGCGTAAAATGTAACGAACTTTTATGCGGATTGACATAGGCGGATTAATAGACGGATGGACTCGGCGAACCTATAAGGAGTTTCTTGTTTTGCTACGGAATCCTAAAAATTATATAAAACGATGTCTATTTATTTCTATCAGAAATCTAATTAATTATTACCAACAGTTGGGCCAGACTTTGGGCTGCCAAACTTTTGTGCACGTAGTATGTAATTTCAGTTTAATTATTATTTTAGTTTATTTTGGATTTAACATTAATAGAATAGAATTTGTTTCACAATTCAAAAGCACTTTGTAAAAGTTTATTTGAATAAAAAACTTTATAATAAGCTTTATGAAATAAACTTTATGAAAAACCCCAAAGTTTTTTTAACAATGTGCAATATGCATTACCTTATCTTGCCTCATTTAGCGACCTGAATATAAATATACTTTTCAAGAAGGAAGTAGAAAATTTCTTTAAAAATGAACCGCATTAGATAAACGTTGCGCATCAGAAACGTCTTTCTCAGCCCCCACTTACCGTTTCTCGCTTGGAAATTATGTCAACTTTATAAATCTTACAAGATTTATATCCATTTCATAAATAAAACTGTACAATAGACAGTAAATGCAGACTTAAGCAAGTCTAACTTATTCTTATGTCAAATAAGAAGTATTTGACATAGAGTTATCCCACTACAATATATTTTTCTTTGGCTGTCACAAATAACAGGCAAAACGCGTAACCGACCTCCTATAAATATAAAAAATATAAAATAAAAAGTCGTGTGGTGTCGTGGGACACCAGTTAGGAACGAAGTTATTATTATAAAAATATTAAGCTTGAAGACAAGGGTCTGCCCGCGAAATTCAAATTTAATTTGGTTTTTCGCAATTCGCAAATTGTAAATAATACATAATCATAATACAGTGATAGAAGTATTGGTGGTGTTTTATTTGTGGTCAGGAAAAGAGAATCCCAGTGAACGTATCGGTTCTCCTAGTAAGCTCCTTGTAGTCCTACGGGGCTACAAACCTTAATTTCATCCTCAGCCAAACAAATTAACACCGAAATACTAAGTATAACAACGTAAAATTGCTTTAAAAGTTTTATGGTTTGAGTTCAACAGAAAGCGTCCCAAGCTAAAACTTAGGAAAAAACTTGAGAGGTGTCAAGAGACACCCGGATGGAACGAAGTTCCTTTCAATTAATTAATTTGGCATTGTGTTCAATATTTTCACACTACAATATTAGATCTCCGTAGCCTTGTGGTTTCTACAGTCGCTAAACAGTTAAAGGTCTATGGTTCGAATCCCAGCTCGACAGACTGAATTTTCTATTTTCTATTTTATTTTAAATAATTTCTACATGTGGAATTTTTCCCTAATTTCGAATAACTTATTTTTAGGGAAAAATTCCACATGTAGAAATTATTTTAAATAAAATTGAAAATAGAAAATTCAGTCTGTCTAGGTGGGATTCGAACCATAGACCTTTAACTGTTTAGCGACTGTAGAAACCGCAAGGCTACGGAGATCTAATATTGTAGTGTGAAAATATTGAACACAATTCCAAATTCACATTCAAAAAAGTGTCGGTTCAATTTAAGTGTCGGTTTAATTTAGTCTTAATTTTTTCCGTCTAGCCCCCTTCCGCACCGCGCAATAAGGAACTACGTTCCAATAAACATCTAAGTACCCGTACCTATATCTGAGTGTACAACTTTGAAATGTACATTTTGCTCTGATGTTATAGTTTTTCGACACTCGAAATCTACCATCGTTTTCGAGTGCAGTCGTAATAAGGCTACAGGCGTGGCGTGGAAAACGTCTATTGCAGTATCCATTAAGTCTTTCGTCGGGAATTGACGTTGACTTGAAACTTGAAAGCTCCTAACCGCCCGACTGGTTGCCTCCAATATAAATGGCATCCCTCAGAATATATTAAATTTTGTCGCATAATATTCCTGAAAATCAGCACTAAAATCTCGTGTTCCTTGCATATTATACTGCCGTGGTAAGTAAGAAAGCAGTAATTAGTGAGAAAAGCTAGTTTCGACTTTCGTTATAAGTATAGATCTTTATTTTTAGTTATAAGTATAGATCTAAACTTATCTATACTATACTATATACTATTACTATTTTACTATAATTTTATAAAAAGGAAAGATTTTTAAGCTATTGTATAGCTTTTATCGAGGGCTCTGAACTAGGACAAACAGTTTGAGCGCGGTGACCGTCGTGTCGTTCAGTAAGCATTCAATATTTAAAAGCTATGCAATAGCTTAATAAAATAAATAAGTATATACTTAATTAAAAGTTTTCAATATCTTCAGAGGCAGAGTCATAAGTGCCAAGTTTTTGTGATAAGATTGATAATATCCGCAAAATCGCTGTAAATCGCCTCTGAAATGTTGTCAGAACCTACCGTAACATCCATTTTTCATGCTGAGGAAGCCGTCGGCAAATCCGATTACCATCATAGCGGATAACGTAACGACAATCGTTAACGGTGACAGTTTTATAAACCATTAACCCTCGGGAACGCCCCCTTAATGGGGTCTTTATGGTCTCAGAAATAATACTTTTCTGATATCGTCTTTTTAATTTCGTTGGTATAATTTTTTTATGTTTTCAACATCCGTAATCTTTATCTGTCATTATCTGTCAAAATCCTTCAGTGCTTGAAGACTAAAACTCTTCGTTCGAACAGTGCGTGCTTAATAGATAGTAATAGATTTGAAGTATCGATACACACACACACACACACACACACACACACACACACAAACACACACACACACACACACACACACACACACACACACATACATACACACACACACACGCACACACGCACACACGCACACACACACACACACACACACACGCAGACACACGCGCGCACACACACGCGCACACACGCACACACACACACACAAGCACACACACGCGCACACACGCGCGCACACACACACGCACACACACACACGCACACACACGCGCACATCACATACATGACATCACATTGTCTATAGATTATTTGGGCACATAGCTCAAAGAATCTATAGACGATAGGATACCACGGTGCTTGAAGGGCGAATTCACTGCAAAACGCGGCACTGGTAGATCTAGGTTGATTAGTAATCCCAAATGAGTCTCTGAGCTGGATACAAGCGGTCTAAGATACCGTTCTGTGGCGATCTTTGAAAAAGATATATCCAGCAATGGCCGTCTGTCGGCTGAGACAAAAATCATCGTTAAAAAATACTTTAAACTAAAACAAACGAAATGTAAAGCTCCTATCTCACAAAGAAATAAACAAGTGTTCTTCTTCTTCTTCTTTATCAACCTATAGACGTCCACTGCTGGACAAAGGTCTCATGCATGGACTTCCACAGGCTTCGGTCTTGCGCCGCTTGAATCCAGCGGCTCCCTGCGACTCGTTTGATGTCGTCGGTCCACCTGGTAGGGGGCCTGCCAACACTGCGTTTCCCGGTGCGGGGTCGCCACTCCAACACCTTGGGACCCCAACGACCATCAGCTCTTCGAACTATGTGCCCCGCCCATTTCCACTTCAGTTTCGCGACACGCTGAGCTATGTCGGTGACTTTGGTTCTCCTACGAATCTCCTCATTTCTGATTTGATCTCGCAGGGATATACCGAGCATAGCTCTCTCCATCGCTCGCTGGGTGACCCTGAGCCTTAAGTGTTAATTAAAACTTTTATTTTTAAAAAACAAGCTCTTAGTAGCTCGCTACATCATGAGACTCTGGATATAATCTTGAACCAGAGTACTTGTCAAGATCATGACATAATCAAGACGAATCAACCGAGCCCAAGTTCGATGGGGTTATTTTATTTTATTACGTCCGAGTTTCGATAGTCATCTTCCATCATTAGATCAGCGCCATGTCACAATAATATTGCATTGTCATCCGATTTACATATACATGCAAAATTTCAGCTCAGTCGGAAACCGGGAAGTGGTTCTAATTCATCTTGCAAGATTTGACCCAAACATACAATATCATTCATCATCATTAACAACCCATCAACGGCTCACTACTGAGCGCAGGTCTCCATTCAGAGAAGGGTTATAGGCCATAGTCCACCACGCTGGCCCAATGCGAATTGGGGGACTTCACACATCTTCGAGAATATTATGAAGAACTCTCAGATGTGCAGGTTTCCTCACGATGTTGAAGCAAGTGATATTTAATAGCTTACCTAAACATACATTGAAAGTTAAATAAAAGCTAAAAATGTAATAACACTTTGTTGTGAGCTAAAAATAAAAGCTTGTAATAACACTTTGTTGTATGCATTTAAGAAAAACAAAAGTAACTACAGAAATGTACATATAATATTTTTTATTATTGCGCAACCGAGTCGAAAAATAAAATTCAATTCTTTGCCAATTCCGTGCAATTTATGGCCGGGGGCGGTGTCGGTTTTCGATACCTGATTTTATAAAACGCAAATAAACTCTTTGCTATTGGCTAGCAGTGCCTAGGGTTCTATTGGGATAAGGGAGTGTGTTACAAGGTGTAAGAACTTCACCTCCTAATGCTTTTCAAATGATTGACTCATAATCTAAAATAAAAAAAAATAAGTGGCACTCGGGGACAATCGCGGTAAAGCTATTGCATAGCATTTTTTATCAACTTTGCAATTATAATATTTATGCAATATTTTTTTTTGAATAATAAAATTTGTGCAAAAAAATAACTAAAAAACAAACAAACAAGAAAAGCGAACTGTCACTACTTCGCGAGTGAGATTCGAACCTGCGACATCATAGACCATACGGTAAAGAAAGCGGCCGCTGGCCCACTGCGCCAAGAGCTACTTGAGAACCTCTAAAATGTTGAACGCTTACTGAACGACGGTGTTAGGTTTTTTTTCGTTACGGAATTTCTTGATTCGGTCGCCGCGCTCAAACTGTTTGTCCTAGTTCAAAGCCCGCAATAAAAGCTATGCAATAGCTTAAAAAGTTGAGTGTCGTGGAACACTCGGTTGGAACGAAGTTCCCTAGTTCTAATAATAAATTAATAATAAAAATAAATTAATTACAAAATAATAATCTAAAGCAGTATTCGAACCCCCGAACCGATAGTTTCACTCCTTCGTTAAACTATTAAAAGAAAGTTATGGTGTAACGTGTGTTTTAAACGAAGGCAACACGTGTCGTACCGGAAAATTCTTACGCCTAGCAACAAGGACCGTGACGGGAAATTCTTACACATTTTTCCGTCTAGTCCCCAACCACCAAACTGTCCGAAAAGAAACTTCGTTCCGAAAAATCTTTTTGAAAATCCGACTTCAAACGCCTGCGCCACTACAAAGTATATAATACATTGCTGATTTTCAACCGACTTCAAAAAGGAGGAGGTTATCAATTCGTCGGAATCTTTTTTTATGTATGTCCACCGATTACTCGAAGATGCCTGAACCGATTTGGGAAATTCTTTTTTGTTTGAAAGGGTAGGTATACTCCCCAGGTGGGCCCATCGAAATCGGTCGAGCGGTTTTTAAAATATCAACAATAAATTATATACTTTTTATAGTATGTGTGTAATGTTGTAAAGCGGGAGTTTGAAGTCGGTTGTTTAAAAAAAATATATTAAATTATTGAAAAACTGCTTGACCGATTTCTTTAAAATTTATATGGGACCACCCGGTTTCAAAATCGTTTTGTTATTACGATTATGGTCCGGGATAAAGATTGTATACGAACAAAATCAGTATAACGGATATTACATTCAATTTGACTTTTAAAACTTCTATCCTTAATATTCGATGACAAGTTAGCCCTCGACTGCGATCTCACCTGATGTTAAGTGACTACGCAGTCTAAGACGATACACGTTTGTATTCATAGAGATTTTCCAGCAGAAATTTTTAACTTTTTAACGAACTTTTTACTATCTAGTGTTTCTATTCCATTCTGCAAGAGGCCATCAAAAACTTCGATAGTTCAAAATCTATTAAATCGCTTATGCTCATAACATAAAATCTTTTTATTTTTATTTCTTTGAAAGAATAAAACCCAATGAAGTCTTTAAATCCATTGTTCTCGTGAAACGTTTATAAATAGGGCAATGTAGTTACGTCAAGATAAAGCAGGGATCGCAAATTTGCCGGATTTACTACTGAGATAAGGGAGAGATCCGCCTTTTTAATTTAGTAGCATAGCCCGAGGTACTGGATGAATTCGTAACCCGGCTTTCTTTAAACGGGAAATTTTCTTATACTCGAATAGATTTTTAAAAAGACTAGGGTAAACCAGGCAAACTTGCCCCAGTCGAATACGTGTCTCACTCGCAAAACTCAAAGATGCATTTTAAATTTGGCGCTAATTTGATTGTAATAGGTCAGTGTCACAAATATGGCGGCGATGTAAACAACACAGTGCCGGGTTTTATTTCGTTTAAGCGAGAAAAAGTGAATAAAAGGTTTGTACGACTATGTCAATTTGTTTTGGACCTACTTTCACGTTAAATTAAAGTATTTTATCGCTAAAATATAGTTGATTTAAAGTTTTATTCCAAAACTAATCTCTTTCAACTTGTGTTTGGTAACAATTGAGTTTCGTTTTTCGTAAAGAAAAACAGTCGTCTTCATGTGGGGCACATTACACTGAAGTTTGGCTAATTTGCCCTGATTTTTTTCGGGTAATGTGGCCTACCTGGAGATTGTTTTTAAGATGTTATTTTTATGAGTTTCTAATTAAATTATAATGTTCCAGGAAATGGGGAAGGTTAAAGCTGTAGACCAAAGGAAATGGTCGGAAGAAAATATGAAAAAAGCGGTGGAGGATGTAACAAGTAAGAAGATAGGAGTAAATTAGGCGAGTCGTCTTTATGAAATACTGTCACGAACACTTCGAAGACACATCCTCAGGGGTTGGAGGTGCAAGCAGAGCATTGGCAGGCCTTCATAATTAGGGCATGAGAATGGTAATCTACAGGCAATTCAGAATACAAATGACCTTTCATGCCGAGTATTTCTACATCTTGTATGGAACAGATGCCAATAAAAAATAAGCAAAAGGAAACAAAAGGTTTTGACATCAGAAACTCATTTGACAACTCGTAAATTGTTTGAAGAAAAGAAGAAGTCACAAGAGAAGAAGTTAATTACTGTGCCACCAAAGCGTAAGAAGAATTTTTTGAAGGATTTGTCTTCTTCATCAGAAAGTGAAGAAGAGTTGAAGCTTAGCGAATCTAGTGAAGAATGTACCGATGAAAATGAGAACACTTGTGTAGAATGTCTCAATTCTTACTATCACACTAAGAAGAAGAGTGACTGGATTCAGTGTGTGCAGTGTTCTGGCTGGTTGCGAGAAGACTGTACAAGTCATACAGAGAAATGCAATAAGTGCTGTGCAAAAAATAAAGGGAAAGGAAAAGTAAAAAAGACCTCAAAATGAGAGGCTTTGCTGGGGCACATAAGACTGATGTATCAGTCTAATGTGCCCTACCCTACATTTAAAAAAATACTTGATCTCAGTTATTTTTCATGATATTTTAGAAGATTTTTTTAGTTTTTGTTATGTAAATTGAGTCAGAGGTTAAGACTGATTACTTAAATAAACACGTTCTAAATAAAGAAATCCTTTTATTTAAATTCTTCGAATTGTGGGGCACGTTTGCCTGGTTTACCCTATGAGTTTACAAAATTCAATTTTTTTTTTAATAAAGAATATCAGCCAAGATGAAATTGACTAATATTCTCCTCTCCCCTCCAAATAAGCGGTAAGCTTGTGTTAGGAGTGGGTACGACAATAGTGCAACGGGTGGGATTCGAACCTGCGACCTTTCAGTTTTCAGTCCGCACCTTTAACCGTTGGTCTATTGAGGCTATTTGGATTCCATTTATTAATTGTGCTGTTACAAAGCAGCCCGTGTTGTGTAATGCGGGTTGTAACGTTCCCTCAAATATGGTTGAGCAAAGCAATAGCTTTATCGTCGTGAACGGGTTCCAGAGGCTGGAATGGGGCAATTTTCTGCCCATCTCAATACATGTATGTCAATCATGTCAATACATGTATGTATTGAATTGTAAGTACGCATTTTTGGAACTTCCCCTCATTGTGGAAACACTGCATACATAGCATAGTACCTATTGTAAACTCTATTGAAAAAGATCAACCGCCGAGTTTCTTGCTAGTTCTTCATTTCTTCAGGAAGACCATTCCGAATCAGTGGTAGATTCATTTGACTATTGACATTTGACGAAAACACTTGTAAAATATTTCTATTCTATTCTATACTGTTCTAGGAAATCAGAGAATTTTGAACTGAAAATTTCATAAGAATAGATTAGTTTCTTCTTCTTCTTAATCAACCTATTGACGTCCACTGTAGGACGAAGCAGTGATAGCCTAGTGATTAGGACTGTGGTCTCCTATTCGGGGGGTCGCAGGTTCGATCCCGGGTACGCACCTCTGACTTTTCGGAGTCAAATGCGTTTAAGCAATTAACTATCACTTGCTTCAACGGTGAAGGAAAACATCGTGTGTGAAGTCCACCAATTCGCATTGGGCCAGAGTGGTGGACTATGGCCTATAACCCTACTCTGAAAGGAGATCTGCGCTCAGTAGTGAGCCGTTGATGGGTTGCTAATGATGAATGGTAGGACGAAGGTCTCCTCCATGGACTTCCACTGGCTTCGGTCCTGCGCCGCCTAAATCCAGCAGCTCCCTGCTACTCGTTTGATGTCGTCGGTCCACCTAGTGGGGGGTGTGCCATCACTGCGCTTCCCGGTGCGGGATCGCCACTCCAGTACCTTGGGACCCCAACGACCATCAGCTCTTCGAACTATGTGCCCCGCCCATTTCCACTTTAGTTTCGCAAGAATAGATTTATTGCTATATTATTTATGGCGCAGCGAGCGATTTTTACTAGGGAAAAATCTTATGGCTTCACGTCACCCACAAGTTTATGTATATAGGCATGTAGTATGACATGTTTTCACTTGCGTTGGCAGTCTCCAATCTCCATGACCCATGTTTTTTCATCATGTTAAACGCGACTTAAGTTTTAACATTTTGCTTTCCAGATGAAACCATAGATCTTTCTGAGTTTAGTCCACCCCTTTTCTGTTGAGCTACTGAGTCTATTAAGGAAGCTTTTAAGAATCTTTTGTGACAGCTCTGACACAAGATATAAATGATAATAACAAACAGTATGAGAAGCGCCCATGGCGACCTAATTGTTATTTCACTCGAACAATAATAATTTTCCACTCGGAAACAAATTTTCATTTTCATCACGTACGAAAATGCTCTTTTGTTCATAACAGGTATGATTATTATTAAATTTATTAAAAACGTTGAATTGATTCCAGTTATACAGATTCAAATAATCGTTGAGAACTCGAAATAACTGTAGACAAAAATATACTCACTTTTTTTTTAATTTAATGAAAAAGCTGAAAATAGCTTGGATAGAATCAGCTGTGGTATTATCTATGATTCTATTCTATTCTAACAAAGTTATCGGATTGGCATCCAGCTGCCCACAATATAGTATAAAAAACTTATTTCAATGTTATAGCTACATAATAATATTGTAAAATGATTATTTTGGAAAGAGCAACTGGCAACTGCTGAGTTTCTTGCCGGCTCTTCCCAGCAGAATCCACTTTCAGAACCGGTGGTAGAGTCATGACGTGTCATAAGAGCCACAGGTTGGCCTACGTGAAATAAATAATTTTGATTTTTTCAAATTCTCAAGATAATTAGTTTGGGTTTTGCAATGCCAATCAATCAGCCATATACATTACTGTACCTACTATAGGTATGGATAATGATCACCACAATAAGAGATATTAGGTATATACCTATTCTGACAGTAGAACCCTCATCACTTCGTTGATATCTAATTAGTGATGTCATGAAACGGCCCTCCTGATTTACACTTGCGTCCATCTGCTTGATTGTTTGTTTCAATGGAAGACAATAATATTTATAATATTATAATATTCATCCTTATTAATATTATAAATGTTAAAGTGTGTTTTTTTATTGGATTGTCCTTCAATCACATCGCAACAGAGCTACAAACAGACGTGATTTTTTGAATGTAGGTATATTATTGAGGAGAGTTGATATATTTTTATCCCAGAAAATCACCGAGTTTTCCACAGAAATTTTATAAACTAAATCCACGCGGTCGAATTGCGGGCATCAGCAGGACGGTAATATCACGAATTCAAAAGTGTGTTTGTTCTCCAATCATACAGCAACGATGCAACAGATCGAGGTAACTGAGGATAGTTGAAGACCTATAGAGTGAAATAAGGTCCTTTTTATTCAGGAAAATCAAAGTTTAACCGTGGTAATTCTATAAAAGCTATCCCATCAAAAACATAACATGCAGAAATATGCAAGTCTAGCAAAAAGCAGTTCTCACTGAAAAAAGTTGTAAGATCTAATGTACCAAATTGGTTAAAAGGTAGGTATGTGAACCGTTTTATGAAAAAAAAAAAAGATTTTTGATTTTTTTGTAGATTATGTTCATCTAGCTCTTATGCCGTGAATCTATTTATGTACATACTACCTATCTATGGGAGCATCCATCCAACAACTTTGTCATAAATTGTTACGCAATTAGTCAACTAACAATAGTTTAAAGTGACCGTATCAGTATTACAATATCTTTATTTTGTTTAACATGTAAGTACACTGTTACTACAAAATGTTGATAGTGTTAAATGTCAGAACACCACGTGGGCGAAGTCGCAGGCATCAGCTAGTCTATACTAATATTATAAAGAGGAAAGATTTTTTGTTTGTTTTTAGGGTTCCGTACCAAAATGGTAAAAATGGAACCCTTATGGTGAGACTTTCTCCGTCCGTCCGTCCGTCTGTCACAGTCGATTATTTCAGTAACTATTAAAGCTTCTTCTTCTTCTTCTTCTTTATCAACCGATAGACATCCACTGCTGGACAAAGGTCTCTTGCATGGACTTCCACAGGCCTTGGTCTTGCGGCGCCTGAATCCAGCGGCTCCCTGCGACTCGTTTGATGTCGTCGGTCCACCTGGTGGGGGGTCTGCCAACACTGCGCTTCCCGGTGCGTGGTCGCCACTCCAGCATTAAAGCTATCGACATGAAATTTGGCATAGATATGTATAATAGTGGCCCAACATCATTGGACTAAAGAAAAATCGAAAATTATTATTAGTTTTATTAAAAAAGGGGAAAATCGGGGGTTTGAAATTTCAAAGTAAAATAACTATACCGAGTGGGGTATCATATGAAAGGCCTTTACTTGTGCATTCTAAAACAGTTTTTTGTTTGTTTCTATATATAATCGTTTTTGAATAATCAACCAAAATGTTGAAAAAAAATACCGTTCTCCCCCCCCCTATCTCCGAAGTTTACCAATCGAAAAATCTGAAATAATTATGGTCAATAGAAGTTTATGTATATTTTACAGAAAAAATAAAAGCAACGCGAAAATTATTTTAGTTTGAATAAAAAAGGGGGGAAATCAGGGGTTTGAAATTTCAAAGTAAGATAATTATACCGAGTGTGGTATCATATGAAAGGCCTTTACTTGTGCATTCTAAAACAGTTTTTATTTATTTCTATATATAATAGTTTTTGAGTAATCGACCAAAATGTCGAAAAAATACCGTTCCCCCCCCCCCCCCTTATCTCCGAAGTTTACCAATCGAAAAATCTGAAATAATTACGGTCAATAGAGGTTTACGTATATTTTACAGGAAAATTAAAACCAACGCTCTAACTAGCATAGTTTTTTTTATATTAACAATAAACCTCTACAAACAAAGTTAACGATAAATAAGCAAATTAATACAATATTATCGTTTTACTTTTACTTTTGGAGTACGGAACCCTCGGTGCGCGAGTCCGACTCGCACTTGGCCGGCTTTATTTTGTTTGTACCGAATAGGCTCTGTAACTACTGGACCGATTTTAACCATTTTTTCACCAATAGAAAGCTAAGTTATCAGGAAGTATTTTAATAGGCTATAATTTATTTTCAAAAAATTATAGATCCTTAAGAAAATTGCAATAATGTTACCCAAAGTAGCAAAATTTTGTCTAAAAATTCATTATTTGGCGTGTGCTGAGAAAACTATTGATGATACATAAAAATTATGTACTACATGATTAAAGCACTTATTATTTTCTACAAAAGTCTGCGAGGGAATAATTCTTACTATCATATTTAATTTAAGTCACAATAGAAGCTTTTGTGTTCTTAAATTTAATTAGATCGCCTTTACTATCGTAGTTTTAATTCTTCCTTACTAATACACCATTATAAATGCGAAAGTGTGTTTGTTTGTTGGTTTGTCCGTCAATAACGCTGCAACAAAGCTACGGATTGACGTGATTTTTTGGATAGGTTAGATAGATTGATATAGTTAAGAACCTGGAGGGTGACATATTCATCCCGGAAAATCAAAGAGTCCCCACGGGCGCGGACGAAGTCGCGGGCATCAGCTAGTAGATTTGACGACCTCCATGGTTCAGTGGTGAGCGCTGTTATCTTATAACTGGGAGGTCTCGGGTTCGATTCCCGGCGGGGTCAATTTGGGAATTTATAATTTCTGAATTGTCTCTGGTCTGGTCTGGTGGGAGGCTTTGCCGTGGCTAGTTACCACCCTACTGTCAAAGACGTGCCGCCAAGCGATTTAGCGTTCCGGCACGATGGCGTGTAGAAACCAATTAGGGGTATGGGTTGAATGTTCACTGCCATACCCCTTCCAAGTTAGCCCGCTACCATCTTAGACTGCATCGTCACTTATCATCAGGTGAGATCGCAGTCAAGGACTAGCTTGTCATCGAATAAAAAAAAAAAAAGTATGATATAAATAGTATAGTATGAGTATGTGATGAGGGATATAATGTGGCAAACCGATGGGAGAGTGGCTGTTACATAGCTCGAGTATCCTGAATACTGATCCTAACGCATTTTACGTTGCTGATATCATTTTGGATGACGGTCACACCGAAGCGTAAATAGAGATATTAATATATGCAATTAAAAATTTATTTAGTTTATTTGTGGAAGAAACTGTACAGTAACATACAATAGAAAAATTAAATACATAAAACCAAAACAGTCTCCAAAGTTAAGCTGACACATATTTATAAACTTTGATGGCAAAAGAAGAGTTGAATATAGATAATAATATAGTAGATATCTTATCTTAGAAGATTTTATTATGAAGATAAGAATATAATAAAAATAGTTGTATTAATATGAGATGATTACAAAACACAACTTGATTAAAAATTAAGGGTCGTATTTAATCTTGCGCACTTAGAATTCTTAGAAACACAATTATCATCGGTCTTTTAAAACCTAACACTGTAAATACGATGTTGGTAAATTAAGTTCGATTTTATTCAAGTGAGAACTTGTAACCAGCCAAAAATTATAATTATAAAATTGAGGCAGCATTCATACACAGCTGTTTTTAGAAAAAAATTAAATTACTCTTTGATTTTATGTTTTTTACATGCGGCTATTTTAATAGACCTTTCAACAGCCCTGAACAGTAAAATAATTCTAACATCGTGCGGCGCAAGAAAAATATGAAGTAGGCATGGATCAAAAAAGCGTTAAGTTGTTGCACTTGGGTGTGACATGCCACCGTTTTAATAGAGCCAACTCTCGACTGCCCTCAACAGGAAATTACCTCTCGCATCGCGCGGCCGGGAAAAATTTAACGACCGTTGTATCAGGCTGAAGCTCGTGTATACTAGAGGAATTGTGATTTTGACAATCGGGATCGATTGGTTTGAACATTAGCCACAGAATACATAAATAGTACAGGTACAGAAGATTCACTTCGCATAATTATTTAAATAAATAGCGACTCTTGCTACCACACGACGTGCAATTCAGGTCATCATCATCATCATTAGCAACCCATCAACGGCTCACTACTGAGCGCAGGTCTCCTCTCAGAGAAGGGTTATAGGCCATAGTCCACCACTCTGGCCCAATGCGAATTGGCGGACTTCACACACCTTCGAGAACATTGTGAAAAAGTCTCATGTGTCACGATGTTTTCATTCACCGTTGAAGCAAGTGATATTTAATTGCTTAAGCGCACTTGACTCCAAAAGTGAGAGGTGCGTACCCGGGATCGAACCTGCGACCCCCCGAAAAGGAGACCACAGTCCTAACCACTAGGCTATCACTGCTTACATTGCAATTCAGGTCGCACAGTGCTAACTTACTTACAGTTATATTCACTTAGAAGTTGCCTCTCTTTCTATCGCGTAACTCTTCACACTACGTTAGCACATTGAGTTGGCCCGTCCGGATGGCACGACGCAGGGTACTTGTAGCTTTATGCCTAAAAATCTTACTAGTACACCAATGGTGGTGCAACCAGTCGCGCTACCAACAAAATATATAGTTCTATGGCGGGTAACCACTTGGTTGCGCCCTTTGAGTATTTAATACTCAAAGGTTGCGCCAGTAGCATCCTAGTGAAATAGTTTACTTACTATAATGAGGCTTAATAGTTAAACAATTTTTTTATTGTATTGGTTATTTGTCTAAGTTGGAGTTTTAGTAATAATATCTTAGAATTAGAATTTAGAACCTTTCTTTAACTTCATTCTGCTATACTGTGCGGCTAGTCCGAGTTTTAATTCGTTTGATCGTAATAGTAAACGATGACATCAGCATCAAAGTAAAATGAACCATAATGGTATCGATTTAAAGTCACAAATTCAATACAGACGATTTTAATTTGGCGCGTTTTCGTTACGTAAACATAATTATAAGAATACATACATGAAATTGAGTTCTAACTCAATACTGTTATGATTTATTTTACTTTGATGGTAATTTAATCGTATACAATTTATAGTTAACTATAAAATATTGTAATAAGCGTGCTGATAAGTATTTTTCTTACATATTTATAGTAATGGGCAATTCTCCTAAATGTTGGCTAAGGCATGTCCCAGGCTGGAGAACGTAGGTTAAAACTAACTCAGGCTTATGTAACTTTTTTTGTAGATACTAGATAGTGTCCTCTATATCGTCCATCAAGAAAAAGAGATAAAAGAGGTGAGATCCAGCTTTAAAAAAAATTTAAACCTCCATTTTCTAACCTCCATGACTGTCCCACTGCTTATGTCGTATGAAATAAACTTATTTATTTAAAAACATAGTCGATTAAAAATTCTCAAAAAAATATATTTCAATAATGAATAATTAATCTTTAAAATAACAACAGTAGCGTGAGGTTACGTCTTAGAATTAGTTTTTTACTAGTAAATAAAGTCTGTCCCACGACTTTTTAATCATTCCCGTGCTCTTGTGCAAACACTATCGTAACTACCCACATATCCATACAATCCGCATCGTCATCGCGTCTTACGTACAAAGTCAGTTGCCTTGAGCAATTCATGTCGAACAGAGGTGTGTTCGTCGTCGGGTTACGAAAATATCTGGCATTCTCCAACGGAAATTTCATTTTGGCAACTTTAATCGCTCATTCATAGGACTCTCACCATACCGTAAGTAGTTATCATATTTATATGTTTGTATTTTTTATATATTTCAAATATGTTTTACTTTCTAACAAAGCACATTAAAAAAAATTACTATGTTTACTTATCAAGTAAAAATTTAATTACTAACTTATTCTAATTACCATGATCCTAATTACCATTATTACCATGGCCATTTTACGTACTATGGTAATTGGGCATTAGCAAGGTAATTAGAGTAATGCTTGAATGTATGGGATCTTCTAGATTTTAACGACCTCCCTGGCACTGTGGTGAGTACTTTGGTCTTAAAAACTGGAGTTCCTGGGTTTGATTCCCGGCAGGGGCAATTTTGGATGTTGTAAACTTTAAATTGTCTCCAGTCTGGTCTGGTCGACCATCGAATACTCTACCGGCAAAGATGTGCCGCGCCATGTGATTTAGCGTTCTGGTACGTACCAGCGTAGAAGCCGGTAAGTTGTTTAAGTTTAATACCAGGTAAGCTCGCAACCATCTTAGACTGCATTTACCAGATTATCGCAGTCAAGGGCCAACTTGTAGTACCATATAAAGAAATATATAAAAAGTTATAAGTAATCTATGTTGAATGATTATTGCTGTATTTTGGTACTGTTTGGGTGTTGTTAATGACAACATCATTATATTTACCAACAATAAAATTAACTAAACCGAAAAAGATGGGCAAAAAAGCCCAAATAAGACTCGAATGGTATCTATATATATAAAAGAAAGTGGTGTTAGTTACACTATTTAAAACTCAAGAACGGATGAACCGATTTGGCTGAAAATTGGTGGAGAGGTAGCTTAGAACCAGGAGACGGACATAGGATACTTTTTATCCCGTTCGACCGCGTTTCCGTCAAGTCACTATAAAACGTGGTATAATAAAAACGCATCTGACATGGAATAACAAAACGTAAATGACAGCTAAATGTAATTTTGTCTTTGGTTAAGTAAGGTAAAAAATTTGACAATTATAAAAATGATAGCTAAACGTAATTGATAATATCATCAGTAATATGTTTTCGCTTTGAATCATCATTAACAATGCCGCGAGCAAGACGATCAAATGTTTCCTGCTACAAAGCTACGGATTGACGTGATTTATTGGATAGGTATAGTTGAGAACCTGGAGGGTGACAAAGATTTCCCGCGGGATGTTATGAACTAAATCCACGCAGACGAAGTCGCGGGCATCAGCTAGTGCTAAGATAAAAAAAGATCCTATATTATACCGAAAAAGATGGAGAATAAATCTTAATTCTTTTTATAGCTCAATCGCAATCAAACTCGCAGCATTGCAGCGTTGTATGGCGATTGACGACCTTTGGACCAGGTAAACCCCAGAACGTGGATCGCAACCCCTTCACCTTAACCAACGGCCGATATCGTGCAACAACCGCTAAGAATCCACACTCCAGCATTCCATGATCTCCACTGCCAGAGGGACAAAAAGGTAGCGGTCCAGAATAGGGTCATCTTTGCTCCTTTTTTTAATGCAGTGGACTCTGCAGCGTCTACCTGTGTTGTCCGGCTGAGATGACTTGGTGCGAATTTACTCATGCACGTCGCGTCCCACAGCATGCATTTGCTATTTTGCCATGGGACGAGTGTCAAGCCATCGGGATGCTTGCCATCCATGTGACTCAAACCGGGTGGCTCGAGTACACACTACGCTGGGTACGTTGACTGAGACAGGGCTATGTGCACGATATCGTTCAGAGCGTGGTGACGTGGGAAACTGTCTACACAACGACTGCAACTCAATGCGTGGTGGCCGTTGGCTTCCACCATGTAACCGCAGATGCATCGATGAAATTCGTAAACATGCATGCAACCATGTTGGGGAAGTTCTCAGTAGATATGTAATCTTTGGCACAGCACAAATAGTTTTGCAAGAGCGTAAGCGCAACATGGGCCGAAAGATCTTTCCAATGCTCTCGAATGGCGGAGTGGCCTCCTTGCCTCAATGGCTTCCGGGATAGCAGAAGAAAAGATAGGAGACCCCAAGAGGAAAAAATTGTCAGCGTTAAACTCCTTGAGCCCAGGAGCGCTCCTTCTTCAAAGCGAGAGAACAGAAGACGGGACTCTAGATTAAAGGGGAAGAACTCTCACTTAGACATGTTCACCTTCAGCCCCAGCTCCTTCAAGCGAGGTATTAAAAGTATGGGTCACAACTCATATTCCACAACTTCAGGTTTGCCCCTTAATTATAGTACCATCATCGAGTTACCAGATATTGAGGGGGAATTTGAGGTCGTGAAGAACAGAGGCTGAAGATGAGAGGTCGAAGCGGATCTCCCTGTTGGACATCAATCTGCGAAAGGATAGAGGTTTGGATATAGAAGAGATTGCAGGGGGAATGTTAAAGTTGGTGAAGAAAAGACATACAGAGTAGGAATCATAACTTTGGCTTTGCTCAGTAGAATGTCCCTTTCCAGTTTATTGAAAGCGTTATGCATTAGTCAAGCTTCATGATAATACAGACCTTGTTGCTTGGGGTTATAGCGAAGAAATGCGTTGCGTAGATAGCCTAGCTTAGTGCCAAAACCTAACTGATGCGGTCGCAGGTAAGTCACTATATTTTCTTCCAACGGCCCGACACCCTTATTTGATTAGAAATTTACCGAATATATAGATCTCATCAACGACACTGACAATTATGTATCAAATTTTTATATTATAATAATAACTATTATTAATTTTGTTTGGCATGCTATTTGAAGAATATTTTGTGTACATAGAGATATCTTATGTTAAACTCATAATATAATTAGACGCTTCTTCTAGGTAAGCCTAGGTAGGTTTGATAGGAAGATAACTGAATTTATTGATCAGCAAGACAAACTTTTGTTATGAATCTTTGTACGTAACTATAATATAATTAATCAATAAATAATCGGAATTGAATCAAGAAAATTGATGACTGACATTTTTATCTATTTTGTAAAACGTGATTGATACATTTGATTTATCAATTTTGAGGACTATTAATAAGTACCTACTTACCTAAGCAGATTTTTTTTAGATATTTAAAGAAATACTACGATATTTCTTTCAGTTTTATTTCTGTGTTATTCCACATTTTCAGATTAAAAAACTTGAGAGGTGTCAAGGGACACCCGGATGGAACGAAGTTCCTTTCGATTAATTAGTGAAGGAATTGTAATAAAATTTTATTTCTTTTAAGTTATAAAAAATTAGGGAAAAATCCCACATGTAGAAATTATCTACACTTCTACACTATCTACACTAATATTATAAAGAGGAAAGATTTGTATTTTTGTATTTTTGTATGTAACGAATAAACTCAAAAAGTACTGGACCGATTTTAATAATTTTTTTTTCATTAGAAAGCTACATTATCACTGAGTAACATAGGCTATATTTAGTACTAGATTACTATAGAAATCTTTAGAAATTCCTATTAAAACCAACCGAAGGTGTAAAAAAATTAGCCATAAAATGTCTTTCATCGCATACGCTGCGAAGAGTATTAATGATAGGACAAAAAAATGTTCGACAATATTATAGAATATATCAATATCTACAAAAAACTTCGCAAGACCATGTGTCTAACTATTGTAGTTACGTCACTATAACTACTTTTTTACATTTAACAAATTGATAGAAATACCGATCAAAATCAGACCGTGTTATCCATACAATTTATAAATTTTTATCCAAATAAATAATTTAATATTCAAGACTGTCTCAATACCTGATGATTAGGTACTTTTTGAATTATTGAAATCGGACATTCCATTCAAAAGATATCATGAAAATAAAAATACATGCCGGCGGCGGCCGCCACGCATGACGCAGCGCATCGAGTAACTAACTCTTCGTGAGAGGGGCAGTGCGGGAGAAGGGAGTGCACCATTACGAACTAGGTAACCGCGCGGGTCATTCGCGCGGTCGGCTCCTTACGCAGTGGACGCAAGCGACATTGAATATTTCGAGTTTTTTTAACACATTTTTATGCTTCACTTAAAAAGTTCTTTTCAGCGAAATTTGGAATAGAGATTGTCGTACCCACTCCTAGCACAAGCTTTCCGCTTAATTGGAGGGGAGAGGAGAATATAAGTCAAGCTCAGCGGCTTTTTCTTTTATTTTTATTTTTATTGGTGGTAATGGTCTATAATTTTTTTAAGGTGATAGGTATGTGCAATATTAGTCTGATTTGTTAAATGTAAACCTCACTACACTATAATATCGTAGTCCGAACTCAAAACAGTGTGGTTATGTATGCCGAGTTTTAATTCGTTTGATCGTAATAGTTAACTATGACATTAGCATCAAAGTAAAATGAACCATATTGTTATCGATTTAAAGTCACAAATTCAAAACAGACGATTTTAATTTGGAGCGTTTTCGTTACGTAAATGTATAAGAATACATACACGAAATTGAGCTCTAACTCAATACTGTTATGGTTTATTTTACTTTGATGGTAATGTCATAATTTACTATGCATAGTTAACTATCCAATCTTGGACTAACCCTACAGAACGCGGGCGAAGTCACCGGCAACTGGTATGCTATTTTGCTGAAAACGTTCCACTACATTATCTACACTAATCTACACTATATTATATTATAATATTATAAAGAGGAAAGATTTGTATTTTTGTATTTTTGTATGTAACGAATAAACTCAAAATGTACTGGACCGATTTTAATAATTTTTCTTTCATTAGAAAGCTACATTATCACTGAGTAACATAGGCTATATTTAGTACTAGATTACTATAGAAATCTTTAGAAATTCCTATTAAAACCAACCGAAGGTGTAAAAAAAATTAGGGCCGATTTCACCGACCAAACTAAACGCGATTAGTTCACGCTAAACTCGGTTTACGAGCTTAACTGAGTTTAGGGCTATAGTTTGCATTTCATCGACGTCAGTTAAACGCCGTTAAAGCTAAACTCGGTTTAAATTCTAACCGCCCAATTTTCGACGTTTAGCTCCCTAAAACCGAGTTTAAAGAGCTGTCAAGTGCCAACAGTGTCATATTGTTATTGAATGTTTGCTGATCAGTATTTAGCAATTCATTGGGATAAGCTATTGAAGATAGTGATGAGGAAAATGTTGTTCGTGATCCAAGATGGTTACGGGAAAGAGAAGAGCACTTCGACACCCTTGATGATAAGGACTTCGTAACAAGATTTCGTCTCACGAAACCCACAGTTCTGTCTGTATTGGAGTCGATTGAAGACAAGCTTGAGTTTGTGTGTGTATTTATGTGTGTAGAGCGCTTGCTTGGAGTCTGGAAAAGACGTTTCCCAGCCATGGCCATACAGTGAAACGACACCACCAGACGATAGTGTAAAAATATATCCAGCTTCTGGGATCCTATATTTAGCTAAAGGCAATATTAATATTGGAAATATGAATGGTGCACGAACACAAATAAGGAATCCAAATCATAGAAGATGTCATGAATTTGTGACAAACTATTTTGCTCAGTAAGTTTATAGTTTGTTTTCTCAACTTATTTGTAAATTTACTTATTAAAAACAAGTTTTTGCCCACAATTTCGTCTGCTTGGAATCAGGCTCATAAAATTCAGGCCTTTATTTTTCTGGGATAAAAAGTAGCCTATGACATCCTATAGGTACTCGCTCAACTATACCATGCAAAAATAACATATGTTCCATTTCTACATGAATGAAGGACTAACACACTTTCATATTTATACTATTACACTCAATTAAAGCTAATTGCAGGCTGAATATTATTTATATAGATTATTTATTATATTATTAATAATTTATTTATTTTTATTTTCAGATTGGCAAGATAAATAATTTCAGGACTAGCAGACCTTCATCTTCTGGAATAACCAGGCTGTCGACCATAACATATTTCAGGTGCACCTTGGAATACTTTGGACACATTGCCCGCTGAAGCAGAGGATAAACATCATATGTGAGGTGATCTGTGCCAAGGATCGCAACCCTCATTAATGAGGATGACCATGCAGAGAGAGAAGATAAGTAAAGTGGGAAAGGGCTGCCCAGCGAAAGCCTCAAGATTCGTACCCTGTATGCAGTGTATAAATAACTGAAACCCCTATCAAGGAAGCACTTATTATATTTGATTTATTCTAAATTTTGATATTATTATAGTATAATATAATTATTATGTATAAAATGAGTTAATGGGTTAAAATAAATAAATAAAATAATCATAAATCTTTTATTTATTGTACATTTACAAAGAACCAAATTCTCAGCAGTAGCTCTTTAAAACAAAATGTTTCAATATCTATTATAATGTAATAAGTTAGTATACAATCATGTGGACAGCTGGATGATAAGGTGATAGCTCCCATGCAACTTTATCTATGTAATAACGTAGACTAATGCTGGATTTCATGGTCGAGTGACATTTATCCGAGGAATAAATTGGATGTTCTGACAGTTTTTGTATGGAAAATACTGATAAAATATGAAATTTAAGCTCGGATAAGTCTTATTTTACATAGGTGAAATCGGCCCTCAATGAATGTATTTTTATACATGGTTTAAAGTAGACAATGATATGCATTTCTTCAGAATCAAATTATTATTAAAACATACACAAGTTTCAAAATCCTTATTTGAATATCATGTTCTTGGGCATGATTGTTAGCCATTGTTAATGTTTTTATTCTTTCAAGAGTAAGATGTGGTAAGACTTGGATTGTAATCATGTCTCAAAACTAGCCTCCTGCTTCTTGTGGCTGCAGCTTGTGCTGGCGCATGAGTATGGATCCTGCAATATAAAAAAATGTATAGTACTCTGCACATCACCTCTTAAGATCTACACAGTGCATAGCAAATTCCCTTATCATACTATTATTTGACTTCATTAAAATGAATAATGCAGTTTGTGATCTACTGGTTTCTTTTACTGTTATCTAGTAATTTTGGTAATTCCCTTATGAAATCTAGGCATAATATTATAATTATAAATGTTCATATAAATCCTCTTGATGGAAATTACAACCCTACTTATAAGCTACCACTACTGGTTTCCATTCCTAGAGACATGAATTATAGAGCAGCTAATATAGTACACAGAACAGAGATGATTAGGTAATACCTTGATGATGTTGTGTGTGTTGAAGATCTTGAATCACATTCTGCTATGCTAGCTGTTGGTCTGTTTGCACATCAGGTAATGGGCTTGGTGATCTGCCAAGAATAGGTTTTCTTGGCTCCCTTAACATCACCGGCTTATACTGAGACCAGTCCTGCATGAAAATAACTTAAAAAGGCTTCGGTCTTGTGCCGCTTGAATTCAGCGGCTCCCTGCGAGTCATTTGACGTCCTTGGCAAGCATTAATGGCAAATAGTTCTCCGTAGTCCGCACTAACTTTCTAGTTTTCTACCATTTTCTACACCACAGATCACTATTAAACTAGTTATACACACACGAAACAAAGAAAAAAACCAAACCACAGAAAAAACGTCAAATGTCATGTTATTCGAGACAGTGATCGAGAGTTTTGCTTAGTCGTAATTCCTAGTTCCATGGTTTTGCTTTATTAATTCCATGGTTTTGTCTTGGTTTTGTCTATGATCGTGACAACCCTACATGTAAACTCAGTTTTACTAAACGCGATTAGTTTAGAGCTCGTGAAATCGGTTTGACTTAAACCGAGTTTAAATTGCACGTTTAAACTCAGTTAAACTAAACTTGGTTTTATTAAACTAGGTTTCTATAGCGAATGGTGAAATTGGCCCTTAGCCATAAAATGTCTTTCATCGCATACGCTGCGAAGAGTATTAATGATAGGACAAAAAAATGATCGACAATACTATAGAATATATCAATATCTACAAAAAACTTTGCGAGACCATGTGTCTAACTATTGTAGTTACGTCACTATAACTACTTTTTTACATTTAACAAATTGATAGAAATACCGATCAAAATCAGACCGTGTTATCCATACCATTTATAAATTTTTATCCAAATAAATAATTTAATATTCAAGACTGTCTCAATACCTGATGATTAGGTACTTTTTGAATTATTGAAATCGGACATTCCATTCAAAAGATATCATGAAAATAAAAATACATGCCGGCGGCGGCCGCCACGCATGACGCAGCGCATCGAGTAACTAACTCTTCGTGAGAGGGGCAGTGCGGGAGAAGGGGGTGCACCATTACGAACTAGGTAGCCGCGCGGGTCATTCGCGCGGTCAGCTCCTTACGCAGTGGACGCAAGCGACATTGAATATTTCGAGTTTTTTTAACACATTTTTATGCTTCACTTAAAAAGTTCTTTTCAGCGCTACTTAGTTTTAGTATTACAAATACCACAGCCAACGTAGTGTACAGGGAGGCTTTAAAATAAGCATACAATTTTTTTCTAATTTAGTGATTCATGGTCGTTTTAATTAGCATGCTTATAACTTAAATATCTGTACCTATTTATGTCTACCCGTGCGAAGCCGGGACGGGCCGCTAGTTTAAAATAAAATTGAAATAGAAAATTCAGTCTGTCGAGCTGGGATTCGAACCATCGACCTTTAACTGTTTAGCGACTGTAGAAACCACAAGGCTACGGAGATCTAATATTGTAGTATGAAAATATTGAACACAATGCCAAATTCACATTAAAAAAAGTGTCGGTTCAATTTATTCAAAATTCAAAATCATTTATTTCATGTAGGCCAACCTGTGGCGCTTATGACAAGTCATGACTCTACCACCGGTTCGGAAAGCGGATTCTGCTGAGAAGAACCGGCAAGAAACTCAGCAGTTGCTCTTTTCAAAATTACACATTTTACAATATTTTTTGTAGGTAATATGTATTTACATTTTAATAACTTTTTATAATATCTTGTGGGCAGCTGGATGCCATGCCGATTTACCCCATGCAACTTGTTAGAATAGAATATTTCCAACAATACGATGATATAATATTTATAGAACAACTCCAAAAATACATAAGTACAATATTCAATACATGTCAAGACTGGCAGACCAGCAGCCCCGCTTCCGACGGTGGCACCCGTTCACGAGCATGACGCATGATCCAGCCATTGCTTCGCTCTCAACCATATTTGAGGGAACGTAACAACCCGCACCACACGACATCACCTACACAAACGTTAAAGAGAGTGTGACATACTCGACTACCCATGTCAAGACATCGAATTTATCTAATCTAATACAGTACTATTACTATTCAAATACTCTTTTCAAGATCCCATGCAACTTTATCATTAAGAAAGTCATTAACTTTGTAATAACCGCGACTCAGTAAGTGAGTTTTTACGCATTCTTTAAATTTGTGCAGTGGCAAATCTAGCAATTCCTTCGGAATCAGATTATATAAGCGTACGCTCAACCCTACAAAGGATTTTTGCACTTTACGCAGGCGACATGATGGTATTTCTAGTTTATGACGATTTCTAATAAGACGATTGTGTGCATCGCCCCTTTGTTTATACAGATGAATATTTTGTCTCACAAAGACTATATTATTAAAAATGTACTGTGAAGCTACTGTAAGTATCCCAATCTCTTTAAACTTTTCACGAAGAGATACGCGCGAACCGAGTTTATAGATAGATCGAACGGCTCTTTTCTGCAATATAAAAATAGTTTCAATATTAGCTGCTCCGCCCCACCATAAGATTCCATAGGACATTACACTATGGAAGTAGGCGAAGTAGAGAAGCCTAGCCGTTTCCACATCGGTAAACTGTCTGATTTTTCTGACAGCATAGGCAGCTGAGCTGAGTTTACCCGCTAATGTCTCAATGTGAGCGTCCCACTGAAGCTTACTATCCAAGATCACCCCCAGAAAAACAGTGGAGTTCTCAATTTTAAGGTTATCTCCGTTTAATTTTATTGATTTATCAATTTTCTTTACATTAGGTACAATAAATTCTAAACACTTAGTTTTTTTGGCGTTCAGGAGCAAATTATTAACAGTAAACCAACGCGATATTTGAGATAACGTACTGTTTACATCGTCAAAATTTACTTTGTTTCTATCTGTTTTAAATATTAGAGATGTATCATCTGCAAACAATACAATATTGCAAGCATCGCGTACATGATATGGTAGGTCATTAATATATACCAAAAATAGAAAAGGACCCAAGATAGAGCCCTGTGGGACCCCCAACAGAGCAGATGAACCCCGCGATTTCACGTCACCTACGCATACACTTTGAGTTCGATCATTAAGGTAAGAGGCAATGAGATCAAGTGCAACGTCTCTGATGCCATAATGTCTAAGTTTAAGTAAAAGAGTTTGGTGATCAACGCAATCAAAGGCCTTAGATAAGTCACAAAATACCCCAATGGCATTCTGTGAACGCTTCCAGGCATCGTAAATATGTTCAAGTAGCTTAGCACCTGCGTCAGTGGTGCTTCGACCCTTCGTGAAGCCGTACTGTTCAGGATGTAGCAAATTATTTACATTAAAATGATTTACTAGTTGATTAAGAATAATTGTTTCAAAAATTTTGCTTAGAGTCGGCAAGATTGAAACAGGTCTGTAATTATTAAGGTCGGTTTTACTGCCTGATTTGAATAGAATAGAATAGAATAGAATAGAATAGAAATGTTTTTTATTCAAGTAAACTTTTTTACAAGTGCTTTCGAATCGTCGATGAGTCTACCACTGGTTCGGAATGCCGTTCCTGCCGAGAAGAACCAGCAAGAAACTCGGCAGTTGCTCTTTTCAAAATAAGTTTACATTCAATAGAATAGTTAAACAGTTCAATTACCACCTGCTGTCTCATGAATCGCTGGAAAGAATTATGTCCACGCTTTTTATCATCTAAATAGTCTTCAATTGCATAATATGCTTTTTTCATGAGATTAGTTTTTACTGATTTCTTAAACTTGTGTAAAGGCAAGTCTAAGACAGACTGTGGAATTAATATATATATAGCTGCTCGTGCTGATTCACTGACTCATTGATCACCTCTCCTGTAAAATTTTGTATGAAAAAATTTTTTTTCACTGATGGTTTCGTATAGAGGAAAAAAATTCATTCGGAGGAAAAATATGGAGAGAGCTGATGATTGAGGATTTCGGAGACAGGTGAAGAGCACGGCCAGGGTATCGAAGATAGGTGGAGGGTGCTCGAACAAATGTCACTCGAAACCTCATCCAATTCGCAGTGAGCTGAAAAAAAATTCAAAATGGCGGAAAAAGATGGCCGCCATACAAATTTCGTCGGTGTCTATCACGGGGAGTATAAAATATGGAAGAGTGGTTTCTTGGCAAAAGATGATCAGGACCCAAAGGTCTATTTGGTGAATAGAAAAAAATCCAAGATGGCGGAATGTTTTTTCTCCATACAAAATATATGGAGAATATTGAAGAGACTAGAAGTTGGGAACTATTGATACGGTTTCATTTTGAAATTTGTTTTTATAGAAGAATCCTTATACTGAAAAATGATGAGATATGATGATCATGGGTTTGGAAGGTGGGAGAAGAGCACGGCCAGGGTATTGAAGATAGGTGGGAGGTGCTCAAAAAAATATACTCAAAACCGCATTCAATTGCCAGTGAGCTAAAAAAAATTCCAAAATGGCGGATTCAAGATGGCGGTCATACAAATTTCGTTGGTGTCTATATCGGGGAGTATAAAAAATGGAAGAGTGGTTTCTTAGCAAAAGATGATCAGGACCCGAAGGTCTATTTGATGAATGGAAAAAAATCAAGATGGCGGAATTTTATTTCCATACAAACTATGCAAGACGAAGGTTGCTTTTCAAAAGTTTTTATAGAAGAATTCTCATCCTGACTAATGATTCGGAGAAAAAATATGGAAAGTAATGCTGATCGAGGCTTTGGAAGAGTGGTTTTTTGATAGAAATGATCAGGACCTGAAAGTCTACTTGACGAGTAGAAAATACGCGGTCCGCTTGCGGGCCGCGCACCCACGCGCCCTACTAGTTTTATTATAAAACGTCACGCCCATTCCCACAAATGTCTTTCGGACCCTCTTGAGGCGACATCGAGGAATCACGAGCCTGTTCGGATTTCTAACTTGCCTATCGTGTAAATCACCCTTTTTTTTGTAATTCACGATGTTTTGTCTGACAAATATTATATTGTTGTAAATATATTGTGAAGCTACTGTAAGAATGCCTATTTCTTTAAATTTTTCTCGAAGGGAATCCCGCGGTTTTAAATTATATATTGCGCGAATTGCCCTCTTCTGCAATACAAAAATTTTTCCAATATCGGCTGCTTTACCCCATAATAAGATTCCGTATGACATAATACTATGGAAATATGCAAAATAAACAATTTTTGCAGTTTCTATGTCAGTTAACTGTCGAATCTTCCTAACAGCGTAAGCAGCAGAGCTAAGCTTTCCAGCAAGTGTTGCTATATGGGTGCCCCATTGCAGTTTTGAGTCCAGGGTTAATCCCAAGAACACTGTGGAGTCCTCACTTTTCAAGGGTTCATTACTTATCTTTAAATTTTTACTCACAGTTCTGGTGTTGGGCAATAAAAACTCAACACACTTGGTTTTTTTAGCATTTAAAAGTAGATTATTTGCCGTAAACCATTCAGAAACTTGAGATAATGCAATATTTACACCGTCAAAATTGTCTTTCGTCCTATCGACTTTAAAAATCAAAGACGTATCATCAGCAAATAGTACAATATCGCAAGTATTTTGTACAAAATGTGGTAAATCATTTATGTAAATCAAAAACATGAATGGACCTAGAATAGAACCCTGGGGTACACCCATTACCGAGGCTGATCCGGATGATTTTACATCATTGACACATACTCTTTGAACACGATCACTAAGATAAGACGCAATGAGGCTAAGCGCAAAATCTTTAATACCATAGTGGCTCAGTTTAAGCAAAAGGGCCTCGTGATCAACGCAGTCTAAAGCTTTTGATAAATCACAGAAAATACCAATGGCATTCTGTGAGTTATTCCATGCATCGAATATGTGTTGCAACAGCGTTGCGGCTGAATCGGTTGTTGATCGACCCTTAGTAAAACCGTACTGCTCAGGGTGAAGAAGTTTATTTAAATTAAAGTGTAGAAGCAGTTGGTTGAGCATTATTTTTTTAAATATCTTGCTGAGAGTTGGCAAAATTGAAATTGGTCTGTAGTTATTCGGGTCACATTTGCTTCCCGATTTAAAAAGAGGTATTAATTTACTACATTTCATCAGGTCTGGAAAAGATCCAGAATCTACAGACTTATTAAAAATTAAAGCAAGATAGGGCGCAATAATATCAATGATATTGTGAATTATTTTAACTGATATTCCCCATAGATCTCCTGTTTTTTTATTTTGCAATGATTTAAATGTTTTGATATCATATGGGGTAATATGTTTAAACCTAAATAATTTATTGCACTCAGAGACATTGCTTCTTAGAAGATTATAGGCTTCTGTTGGCGAGGAATTTAGAGAACTGGTCGTGGTTACTGGTATATTTTTGAAAAAGTTCTCAAATGTATTTGCAATTTCTATATCGGAGTCAATTACACGGTTGTTAATTTTAAGCTCCAGTTTATTATAATGTACCTTATTCTTACCCATTTCATCACCAATAATGTCCCATACTGCTTTTATTTTATTATCCGAATTGACAATTTTTTGTTTTATGTGAAGTGACTTTGCTTGTATGCACACGTTTCTAAACAATTTGGAATAATTTCTTACATATTCTATAAACGCGGGGGCATAATTATATTGTTTTTCTGCATACAAGTCAAACAGCCTATTTCTACTTTTATAGATGCCAACAGTTGCCCAATCACTAAATTTAAGATTTTTAAATAATCTTTTTTCTATTACCTTAAAGACAGAGTTAAATTGAGAGTTTAATAGATCAAAAAACTCTCTATAAATTTCATCCGGACCACCCTGTGCAACATCAAGCGTCGGCATTGCAGCTGCGATATTTTGTTTAAATTGCCTTACTTTATTGGTGGTAACTGGCCTATATTTTACTACTTTTGTTACATTCTGCTCACTGCTCGGAATAGATATCATTTGCCCGCAATGATCAGATCTTAAACAAGTGATAATCGATTTTTTGATAATTTTACAATCAGAGAAAATGTTATCAATACAAGTTGCCGAATGTGCTGTTATTCTTGTAGCTTCAACAAAAATATTTTCCAGGTTGAAACTTTTAAACAAGTTTAGTAATCTTCCTGTGATAGGCGTGTGATGCAAAATATCTATATTAAAATATCCACAAATTACTATTTTCTTTGATGACCTACATAGCCGCCCTAAGGCGTCCTCCATGACCTCCTCAAAATGAACAAAATCGCCCGAGGGGGTCGGTACACGCAGACTATAATATATCGGTCCAGCTCGACACAAGACAGCTCAATAATGCGTTCCATAGAAAGACTAACAATGTCTTTTCGCTCTTTGCAATTAATGTTATTGCGCGTTATTATTAAAGAACCCCCGCGTATAGCAGTCCTTCTGGAGAACGCACTTGACAATAAATAATTATCAAAATGTATAATTAACTGATGAGAATTGAGCCAATGCTCGGTGAGGCATAAGATGTCAATATCGAATTCTTTAATAAATAGCTCAATCTCGTGTTCTTTGCCAGATAAGCCCTGTATATTTTGGTGTACGAATAAAGGAATAAGTTTACCATGTTTCATTAAATTTGGGTAGGTACCTAGGGCAACACACTCGTTAAAAATTGCGGCTAAGTAAGGAGCAATGTCATTAATTATATTAGATATAACTTTCACGGAAATACCCCACAGATCTCCCGTTTTTTTCATTTTCAACAAATTAAAATTTTTGATAACTTTAGATGCAGTAATAAATTTGAACTCGAAGAAAACATTGCATTATTTGACGTTGCCCCTTATTAAACTCTTAGCTGCAGTAGGTGAGGAGTTTAGAGAATCTGTTAGCAGAACAGGAATGTTCTGAAAAAATTCTACGAAAGTATTTGCGACTTCCATGTCAGAAGTTATTTTATCATTATTTACAATAATTTCAAAGTTAACATCACGTGGTTTAGTTTTACCAGTTTCTTCGTTGACTATGTTCCACGTGGTTTTTATTTTATTGTCAGATTTCACGATTCTCTCTTTGATATGTAGCGCTTTTGCATGAATACATACTTTTTTAAACAATTTAGAATACGATTTCACGCTTTCAAGAATTTAGTCTTAATTTTTTCCGTCTAGCCCCCTTCCGCACCGTGCGATAAGGAACTACGTTCCAATAGATTTTGGGCAGTTCTCCTAATTGTTGGCTAAAACGTCCGACGAAAAAAAAAATTTTTTTTGAGTTATTGGTTTCTTATGAATGCCTTGACAGAGAGGTGCCTTCATTTATCACAGTGATGAGGAAGGCCTCCACCAGAACCTAGTTTTCTTGGAGAAATAGCGTATTTGGTAATTATGGTGTCCATGGTAAGGATAAATTGTGACATGGTAATGAGGTCTGGAATATGGTGATTAGAATATGCTATATGGTAATTTTTTAAAATTTTGTGATTGAGAAACAAAAATAAAACATAAGTGTTTTTGTTAATAAAATCTATTTAATCTGTAAATGTGGAAAAATACAGTAATAAAACTGAAAGAAATATCGTAGTATTTCTTTAAATATAAAAAAAAATCTGCTTAGGTAAGTAGGTACTTATTAATAGTCCTCAAAATTGATAAATCAAATGTATCAATTACGATTTACAAAATAGATAAAAATGTTACTCATAAATTTTCTTGATTCAATTCCGATTATTTATTGATTAATTATTATAGTTAATTAGTTACCTAGAAGAAGCGTCTAAGTAAATTTCGTAAAAACGGCATGCCAATCATAATCGTACAAAGATTCATTACAAAGTCTGCCTTGCTGACGAGATCAATAAATTCAGTTATTTTCCTA
This sequence comes from Oeneis ivallda, assembly GCA_029955525.1. Taxonomy (NCBI): domain Eukaryota; kingdom Metazoa; phylum Arthropoda; class Insecta; order Lepidoptera; family Nymphalidae; genus Oeneis; species Oeneis ivallda. The sequence continues at coordinate 2,983,006 of JARPMR010000017.1, read as the reverse complement.
TCAGACCTACCTAGGCTTACCTACAAAAAGCGTCTAATTATATTATGAGTTTAACATAAGATAGCTCTATGTACACAAAATATTCTTCAAATAACATGCCAAACATAATTAATAATAATTATTATAATATAAAATTTGATACAGAATTGTCAGTGTCGTTGATGAGATCTATATATTCGGTAATCTTCTAATCAAATAAGGGTCTAGGGCCTTTGGAGGAAATAGTGACTTACCTGCGACCGCACCTGTTAGGTCTTGACACTAAGCTAGGCTATCCACGCAACGCATTTATTCGCTATAGACCCAAGCAACAAGGACTGTGTTATCATGGAGCTTGACATACATAACGCTTTCAATACACTGGAAAAGGACATTCTACTGAGCGAAGCAAAGTTATGATTCCTACTCTGTATCCTTTTCTTCAGCAATTTTAACATTCCCCCTCCCAATGTCTTCTATAACCAAACCTCTATCCCTTCCCAGATTGATGTCCAACAGGGAGATCCGCTTAGACCTCTCATCTTCAGCCTCAGCATTCAGAAAGTTCTTCACGACCTCAACTCCCCCCTTAATATCTAGTAACTCGATGTAGGTACTATAGGAGGCAAACCTGAAGTTGTGGAACGTGACCTACTGCTTTTAATACATGGCTTGAAGGAGCTGGGGTTGAAGGTGAACGTGTCTAAGTGAGAGTTCTTCCCCTGTAATCCAGAGTCCCGTCTTCTCTTCCCTCACTTTGAAGACCTAGTTTCTGGGCTCAAGGAGTTTAACGCTGACATTTTTTTCCTCTTGGGGTCTCCTATCTTTTCTTCTGCTATCCCGGAAGCCATTGAGGCAAGGAGGCCACTCCGCCATTCAAGAGCATTGGATAGATCTTTCGGCCCATGTTACGCTTACGCTCTTGCAAAACTATTTTGCTGTGCCGAAGATTACATCTACTGAGGACTTCCCAACATGGTTGCATGCCTGTTTGCGGATTCCATCGATGCATCTGCGGTTACATGGTGGAAGCCAACGGCCACCACGCATTAAGTTGCAGTCGTTGTGTGGCCAGATTCTCTCGTCACCACTCTCTGAACGATATCGTCCGCACAGCCCTCGTCTCGGTCAACGTACCCTGCGTAGTGTGTACTCGAGCCACCCGGTTTGGGTCACATGGATGGCAAGCATCCTGATGGCTTGACACTCGTCCCATGGAAAAATAGCAAATGCATGCTGAGGGACGCGCCGTGCATGAGTACATTCGCACCATGTCATCTCAGCCGGAAAACACAGGTAGACGCTGCAGAGTCCGTTGCATGAAAAAAAGGAGTAAAGATGCCCCTATTCTGGACAGCTACCTTTTTGTCCCTCTAGCAGTGGAGACCACGGAATGCTGGAGTGTGGAAGCTAAGCGATTGTTGCATGATATCGGCCGTTGGTTAAGGTGAAGGGGTTGCGATCCACGTTCTGGGGTTTACCTGGTCCAAAGGTCGTCAATCGCCATACAACGCTGCAATGCTGCGAGTTTGATTTCGATTGAGCTATAAAAAGAATTAAGATTTATTCTCCATCTTTTTCGGTATAATATAGGATCTTTTTTTATCTTCGCATACCATTCGAGCCTTTTTTGCCCATCTTTTTCGGTTTAGGTAATTGTATTGTTGGTAAATATAACGATGTTGTCATTACCAGCACCCAAACAGTATTAAAATACAGCCATAATCATTCAACACAGATTACTTATAACTTTTTATATGTTACTACAAGTTGGTCCTTGACTGCGATAATCTGGGGTAAGTGGTGAATGCAGTCTAAGATAGTTTCGAGCTTACCTGGTATTAAACTTAAACAACTTACCGGTTTCTACGCTGATACGTACCAGAACGCTAAATCACATGGCGCGGCACATCTTTGCTGGTAGAGTATTGGATGGTAACTAGCCTCGGCCAGACCAGACTGGAGACAATTTTACAACATCCAAAATTGCACCAGCCGGGAGTCAAACTCATGAAGATCCAGTTTTTAAGACCAAAGTACTCACCACAGGGCCAGGGAGGTCGTTAAAATCTAGAAGATCCCATACATTCAAGCATTACTCTAATTACCTAGCTAATGCCCAATTACCATAGTACGTAAAATGGCCCTGGTAATAATGGTAATTAGGATCATGGTAATTAGAATTGGTTAGTAATTAAATTTTTACTTGATAAGTAAACATAGTAATTTTTTTATGTGCTTTGTTAGAAAGTAAAACATATTTGAAATATATAAAAAATACAAACATATAAATGTGATAACTACTTACGGTATGGTGAGAGTCCTATGAATGAGCGATTAAAGTTGCCAAAATGAAATTTCCGTTGGAGAATGCCAAATATTTCAGTAACCCGACGACGTACACACCTCCATTCGACATGAATTGCTCAAGGCAACTGACTTTGTACGTTAGACGTGACGACGATGCGGATTGTATGGATATGTGGGTAGTTACGATAGTGTTTGCACAAGAGCACGGTAATGATTAAAAAGTCGTGGGACAGATTTTAAATACTAATAAAAAACTAATTCTAAGACGTAACCTCACGCTACTGTTGTTATTTTAAAGATTGATTATTCATTATTGAAATATATTTTTTTGAGAATTTTTAATCGACTATGTTTTTAAATAAATAAGTTTGTTACATACAACATAAGCAGTGGGACAGTCATGGAGGTTAGAAAATGGAGGTTTAAATTTTTTTTTAAGCTGGATCTCACCTCTTTTATCTTCTTTTTCTTGATGGACGATATAGAGGACACTATCTAGTATCTACAAAAAAAGTTACATAAGCCTGAGTTAGTTTTAACCTACGTTCTCCAGCCTGGGACATGCCTTAGCCAACATTTAGGAGAATTGCCCTTTTATTAACAAAAAAACTTATGTTTTATTTTTGTTTCTCATTCACAAAATTTTACCAAATTACCATATTATATGCATATTCTAATCACCATATCCGGACCTCATTACCATGTAACAATTTATCCTTACCATGGACACCATAATTACCAAATACGCTATTTCTCCAAAAAAACTGGGTTCTGGTGGAGGCCTTCCTCATCACTGTGATAAATGAAGGCACCTCTCTGTCGAAGCATACTTAAAAAACCAATAACTCAAAAAAAAATTTTTTTTTCGTCGGACGTTTTAGCCAACAATTAGGAGAACTGCCCTAATACATAGTGTTTCTAAATTAGTGTTCAATGGATCTACCAATGAAAGCATGTATGTAAAACCCTTATAAAAACAATACAATGGTTCAGTTCAAACCTTCTTCAAATTTACAAATCGAAATAAATCAATGTTCAGTATTTCTAAGGCAAGTGAAACTCTTGTGCAACTGAAAATGTTCTATTGTCAATTTTCACCTTCTATACATTGTAGAAAAAGATACCTTCTTCAAAATATACTCTCGAAATAATTTTGCCAGATACAGATATTCATAATAATATCTTCCTGTACTCACATGAAATTTTAATAATAGATACAAATTATATTGAAAAAGCTCTTTAATATCCTTGATATCCAATTAATACTACACATGTTTCGTTAATTGTAAACCCGATCCCGATTGCAAACGCTGTAATAGCGCCCAATATTCAAAAGAGTAAAATTTTAAATTGGCAGCGAGCGAATTTCCACCAGTGCAAGTGGATCTGAGGGCTGTTAAATATTATCTGAGTATTGTTTGTTATATAAAGCAGTGATAGCCTAGTGGTAAGGACTGTGGTCTCCTATTCGGGGGGTCGCAGGTTCGATCCCGGGTACGCACCTCTGACTTTTCGGAGTCATGTGCGTTTAAGCTATTAAATATCACTTGCTTCAAAGGTGAAGGAAAACATCGTGAGGAAACCTGCACATCTGAGAGTTCTCTTTAATGTTCTCGAAGGTGTGTGAAGTTCGCCAATTTGCATTGGGCCAGCGTGGTGGACTAAGGTCTATAACCCTTCTCTTAGAGAAGACCTGCGCTCAGTAGGTAGTATAGTATAGTAGATAAGTCTTTTCATCACGCTGGCCCATTGAATTATTGGAATTGGCGGACTAACTGTGATTGGCGGCAAAGGCTTTACTTAACTAGATTTTATATTTAGCAATTATTTTCAGAAGTAGCCTCGTTTTGGGAGATTTTAGAACTATTTTACACCCCCGAGAGTAAGTAAAAGGATATGGGCGGCGCCTGCTGCGTTAATGTCTAAAAATTTTTGTTGCAGTGTGAAGATCGTAATCTTTTTTTTTTTTTTTTTTATTCGATGACAAGCTAGTCCTTGACTGCGATCTCACCTGATGGTAAGTGACGATGAAGTCTAAGATGGTAGCGGGCTAACTTGGAAGGGGTATGTCAGTGAACATTCAACCCATACCCCTAATTGGTTTCTACACGCCATCGTGCCGGAACGCTAAATCGCTTGGCGGCACGTCTTTGACGGTAGGGTGGTAACTAGCCACGGCCAAAGCCTCCCACCAGACCAGACCAGAGACAATTCAGAAATTATAAATTCCTAAATTGACCCCGCCGGGAATCGAACCCGAGACCTCCCAGTTATAAGGCAACAGCGCTCACCACTGAGCCAGGGAGGTCGTCAAAATATCACGTAATCACCTCTGATTGGCTGAATTCATGGCACTCTTGCTGCATCAACGCATTTAAACCACTAGCGTGTGGGGACTAGCCAATCAGCCCCCCGATTATCTAAAAGTTGCCGATCAAAACCTTATTAATTTCATGGCATTAGCGTCAAAGTAAAATAAACCATAACAGCATTAATTTGAGCTCAATGTCGTGTATGCATTCTCATACGTTTAGTATGTACGATACGTTCCATAACGCTCCATGCTAGAATCGGTTGTACTGAATTTGTGACTTTAAATCAATACAATCAAGGAATATTTTACTTTGACACTAATGCCATCAAATAAATACGATTTTGATCGGCAACTTTTAGATAATCGCACCTACGATCGCACCTATCGCACGATAAAGAGGTGATGGCGATCGTCACATTGTAGCAATCATTTTTAGACAATCCCACTGATCACTCCTATCGTTTCTAAATGCTGTCTCATGGGATGATGAGAGTGAGAAAGTAGTAAGTGCATTCTTGCAAACATTTGCGCACATAATATATCTATCTCATGCCCTAGTTGCAATTTCCGTTGGGTTTTGTAGCCAACGATAGCCAACGGTTGGGTGATGCCGACTAAGTCCCTTCGTAAGGCCAACCACATCCCGCTTTTCTACTGTTGGCACCACGGTATTCAGGGATGACAAGTCTTACTATTGGCCAACCAAACTAGGGACAAAGGCCCTACTAACAGCCAACGCAAATTGCTACTACACTAGCGGCACGCTATGATGGCCGGTTTGACACATTACAATAGTGATGTGGAATGTCAATTTATTCTCGAACAAAAAACAATTAAGTTTTGTTTTTGTACCTGATTAAATAGGTTTAATAAAACAAAAATGTATATGTTTATTTAATTTATTTGAACGAACTGAATATTTGAATGAAAATGAATATACATACTTTATATGCACACAAGAAACATATGAATACAAAAGATACCAAAAAAGGTGCCACAAAAGGCCATAATTAATCAGATTCGTCCATACTACTATTTTCACTGTCGTCACTGCTATCACGAGCAAGGGTCAACAGTAATGCAGTATCAATATTTGAAATCCAAAGCCAGGTCAAAACTATATCACAATCGCATTGCACTGACAGTTTATACTTTTCGAAGCAACGTTAATTCGAAACTGCTTTGTTTTGCATTGAGCATTGACGCGAGTTTGCCGGAGGTAGTAGTTGTGCTAGCCAGCGATCCTATGTGACGATCGTATTAGATTCCATTTTTAAAAATTTTCAATTTAGAAAACCAAATGCCGAGTTGTGGTATATATCATATAAAAATAAAAATTTTACCTTTTGTATGAAACAGCTGATATTTTTTTGCGATTTCAGAGGTTTGTCCACATAGTGAAAATTGTTCATATTCACAAGTACATTCACCCCTTAAATGGTGCAAACTGATTTTTCTACACTTGTATACATTTTAGAAATCAATTTAATAAATAAATTTTGAGTCCTAAACCTAAAACTACATTCGATAAAATTTATGAATCTCTGCACATCACTATCGTCAATAAAGTAATACAATTATTTCCTTCAAAGTCGTTATCAATTAATACGGAACTTCATGAGCGGACAAACGTCAAACCGGCCATCATAGCGTGCCGCTAGTTTAGGGTGTGTAGTTGGCAAGGCTCCATGGAGTTTACAAGCCTGTCAAAATTCGGAGTTTTCACGTCCCGATAAACTATTCAAAGGTTACATTTTGTTCAAAAGGTAGAAGCAATAATATTAATGCGCAGTCACAAGCCCACTGCTGGTTGTATTAAACCCAATATTCCGTTAGTTGCGTATTAAAACCCACATCAGCAAACGCCCTCGCCTTAATCTCATTAACACAAACACTAACTAACAGAAATGCAAAACTAACAGATGCGACACTATTATTTTCTCTCCTTTAATGTCTATCAGACCAATTTTAAAATATAACATATCCTTACCATCCTAAAATCTATGGTAAGGATATGTTATATTTTAAAATTGGTAATTGGTATTCGTTTCGCACACTACTAGATACCGTCGGCATACTAGTAAACTGTGGCAATTCATAGTACGCCTGAACTGGCGTAGCCACAATCCACACAGTCACGTAGCAAACAACGTTTGACGTTTTAAAAAAAACTATGAAATTATGTTGCCGCATTTATGGAGCTAATGTTTTAAGGAAGGACGTCATCTAGTTGCCAATAAGCTACTAATCTTTAATCTATGGTGTGTTTGTTTGTTGTTTTGATTGATTTTTTCTTCAACTACTTCATTAATTACCTACCTATTGCTCATCTTTGCAAGCATGCATTGTTGCAGATCGATTTTTTTTATTCGATGACAAGATAGTCCTTGACTGCGATCTCACCTGATGGTAAGTGACGATGCAGTCTAAGATGGTAGCGGGCTAACTTGTAAGGGGTATGGCAGTAAACATTCAACCCATAACCCTAATTGGTTTCTACACGCCATCGTGCCGGAAGGCTAAATCACTTTGCCGCACGTTTTTGACCGTAGGGTGGTAACTAGCCACGGCCAAAGCCTACCACCAGACCAGACCAGAGCCAATTCGGAAATTATGAATTCCCAAATTGACCCCGCCGGGAATCGAACCCGAGACCTCCCAGTTATAAGACCACAGCGCTCACCACTGCGCCAGGGAGGTCGTCAGAATGCGATAAAGTCAGCAAAACACCACAGCTGAGGCTGTAGCAATGATTGATGCAGCTTTTGCAGAATTGGCCTGAGGTGCCAACCAACATTCAACTGGGGTTTGTATAACTATGCATAGTAAAAACTCTAAACAAGTGTAAATTAAAAATTTTATTTTTAAATTCAAGCTTTTAGTAGCTACATCATTAGGATATCATCTAGGATCAGAGTACTTGTCATGACGAATCAAACGAGCCCAGACTCGATGGGGTTACGTCGTTTTATTACAGAGTTCCGATAGCCATCTTCCGTCTCCATCATCAGATCAGCTCCATGTCACAATAATATTGCATTGTCATCCGATTTACACATAAATGCAAAATTTCAGCTCGATCAGAAACCGGGAAGTGGGTCTAATTCATCTTGCAAGATTTGACCCAAACAAACTGGTCAAGCTAAATAAAAGCTTGTAAAAATACATCGTCACTTGATGGTCAGTTGATTGATGCAGGTACTTTCTGCGAAATTTGACTATTTCCTACTCTTTGGTAACTATCAGCGCTCACGTAAGTTCCATAATTTATTCCCTGGACCTTATCCGACCGCGTTCGATGCTACAGAAGTATTAACAGACTCACTTATAAACTGTGCTAGAACCTTCTATCAATACGTGCAAGCGAGACAGAAGTATACAGACATATGCGAGAAGAACTGTGATAGCGAATCTCTGGAATGGAGGTGTGAATATTGTTTGATAATGATTTATAGCTTCAAAGCTTATGAAATCAGAGACTAAGGCTTCCTCTCTGTAGGAAATTTAATTATGAAGTTCTATCTGGAACAGCTGTGCAAACATAAAGGTTTGAAAATAATATACGAGATATCTTCTGAATTCCTGGTACGGATCGTTATACCTTTTCATTCGATAATAATAAAGTTCTCCCGACAGGATCCGACCCCGGCAGCCAATCTCCACGGAGATTAGTCATCTGCGCGGCAGATATTATAGTGCACAATTGTGTGCGCAAACACAGGTGCACACTCTATTCCCTCACTCTCATAGCCCGATGGGATGGAAATCTGACACGACCAGTGAAATCAGGTGCAGGACCGACCGCTTAAGGTGGTCTTCAAGGCACGGACGGCGGTGATACTCTAACTTCCAAACTTAATAAAAATATAAAAATACGTATAATATAGATCATCGAAGTACCTACCTAGACTACTTGTCTTTAAAGAAATAACTTAATACTTCCTTCTCTGTTGTATATGATATTCCTTTTTCATTTGTATACTGCAATATCCTACATTAACTTTCAAGTAGATATGAGTAATGTAAGATATCTACAGCTCATAATTTCGATTTTATTAAAATTAGTCTTTTGCTCGCAACTTCGTCTTTCATCGTGGTTTTCAAAAATCCGTGGGATCCTTTGCTTTTTCAGGCTAAAAAACTTGTCTCTAGGTTCTCAACTACCACCCATACAAAAAATCACGTGGTTTTGTTTCTGCTTGATTGAAGCAAAGACCAACAAACAAATAAATACACTCTCCCATATATAATATTCTTCTTCTTCTTCTTTATCAAGCTACAGACGTCCACTGCTGGACAAAGGTCTCCTGCATGGTCTTCCACAGGCTTCGGTCTTGCGCCGCTTGAATCCAGCGGCTCCTTGCGACTCGTTTGATGTCGTCGGTCCACCTAGTGGGGGGTCTGCCAACACTGCGTTTCCTGGTGCGGGGTTGCCACTCCAGCACCTTGGGACCCCAACGACCATCAGCTCTTCGAAGTTCGAATTATGTGCTCCGCCCATTTCCACTTCAGTTTCACGTCACGCTGAGCTATGTCGGTGACTTAAGTTCTCCTACGGATCTCCTCATTTCTGATGTGATCTCGCAGGGATATAACGAGCATAGCTCTCTCCATCGCCCGCTGAGCGGTCCTGAGCCTACTTATGAGGCCCATAGTTAGCGACTATGTCTCTGATCCGTAAGTCATCACTCATCACTGGCAACACGCACTGTTCGAAGAGTTCGAAGTCTTCAGGCACTGAGGGATTTGGACGAGAAGACTTCTCGGAGCTTCCCGAGCTTTATAATATTAGTAGGGTTTAATATCAGCCTACCAAAAAGTTAATATGAATGTTTTTCCTTATAAAAGTTATTAGAACTTAGAAAGCGTACACTGACGGCATTATAATATTAACGTCAAGGTGCGTGGCGGCAAAAGAGTTTCCGGGATGTCGCCGGGAAATTTTCTTTTCGTTATATTTAATACTAGTGGTTCGCCCGAACTGAGACCTCGCGGTATCCCATAATTCCCATAAGGTAGTTTTAACTATATTGTAATTAAAACGCGCCGAATCTGATGACATCAATCGTCATCTGCTTTCGTGGATGGGATGCATATTTACAATATTAAAGACAGCGCCATCTAGTAACAGTATAGTGAAGTTTTGTTAAAAACATTGATGTCCATTAAAACTTAAATAATTTCGTTTCTTTATAATATTTATCTAATCTTAGTATTTGTTGTTCAAGTACAGAATATAACTCAAATTATGTGTAAGTTTCAAGTTTTATAACAAAGTGGTTTTAGAGATCTAGCCTCGAATACAATCTCCACTTTGAAAGCCCCCCATTTCGTATGAGAGCCCCCCTGAAATAAAGATTTTTGTAACTTTTTAAGCCATTTTCGGCTGGAGACCATCGGTTTACATATCATATCTAAAATTGAAGTAATTACGTTCAGTAATTCAGAAGTTATAAGGCTCTGACAGACGGACGGACGGACAATTGCAAATTCACTCAAGTAAACTCAGAGACCTTCGCTTCGCTCGGTCGATTAAGAAATTGCTTATACACTCATAGGCGTAATAATTTGTTTTTTTTTTCAGATTCTCTCAGAATCTTTCAGATTTTTTGATATAATAATTCTACCAAGAAATGCAAAAATAAGTTGAATAATTACATTCGTATCTAAGCATTTACTTTATAATTTAAAAAAAAGTGCGTGAGTGTCGTGGAACACTCGGTAGGAACGAGGTTCCTTTTAATAATAAATTATTAATAAAAATAAATTAAATAAAAAGTAATAATCTGAAGTCAGCATTTGAAACCTCCAACCGATAGTTTCACTCCTTCCTTTATCCGCTACGCCAGCAAAGATATGACGGAACGTGTGTAAAAACGAAGGCAACAAGTGTCCTGACAGAAAATTCTTACACATTTTTCGCATAGCCCCCATCCACCAAACCATCCGAAAAGGAACTTCGTTCCAAAAACTCTTTATTTCAGAACATACTATTTCAGATAAACCTACTGGTTTGGAAGATGTTCAGGATATTCGAAACGAATACAAAGATAATTACTAAAATAAATTCTGCAAACAGTGCTCTTTTTGGTGCAGGGTACCACTCCAGTACCTAGGGACCCCAACGACCATCAGTTTTTCGAAATAAGTGTAATATCACTAAATTACGTTTTACCGAAAAATAAATTTGATGTATTGGAAAATGTTTGTAAAATTGGCCAATTTTATCCTCGTTTGAACTGGAAATTGGTCTTTAGAAAGGTATTAGTGCGCTCGTGTCCTATTAGAATAGAATAGAATAGAAACATTTTTTAATCAAATAAACTTACAGGTGCTTTTGAATAGTCGATGAATCTACCACTGGTTCTGAATGCTCTTCCTGCCGAGAAGAACCAGCAAGAAACTCGGCGGTTGCTCTTTTCAAAACAAATTTACAATACAGTAAATACTATGCTATATATATGCAGTGTTTCCACAATGAGGGAAGTTCCAAAATGCATACCGACTAACTTCTATCTTAAGATGGGCAGACATAAAGTAGCCCCATTCCCGCCGGTGGCACCCGTTCACGAGCATGACGCATGACCCAGCCATTGCTTCGCTCAGCCATATTTGAGGGAACGTAACAACCCGCATCACACGACACCACCACAGAAATGTTTAAAGAGTGCGTGACATACTTATGCTACCCATGTTAAGGCATCGAATTAAAAACTAATATCCAAATACTCATTTTAAGACATCACTTAGACACAAATAAAGTAGAAACACTGAATAGCACAGGATTATTTTGTTACACAGGTCGATTATTACTGTCTCATGAATCGCTGGAGCGAGATTATATCCACGCTTTTTTGTCATTATTGTGTAAACCAGCTGTCATCAAACTCGCGGGAAAGAAACAAAAAATTGAGGTCTTCCAACTAATAGTCACGTAAAGCCGCCAATATCTGCCCACAATCTATCTTTATTTGCGAGCTAAGCCTGAATGATCGCCCCCTAAACATGAGTTCGCACGACGAGACAATACAAACCAGGAAATTCCCAGAACTACAGGAAGGAGAGCTTTGAATATAAGCTTTATAATTTCCTTATCTTCTTAAAGTAAATTGCTGTTCGCCAAGTTAAAAAAGCTTGACCGATTTTTATATTTTTTTGTTCGCTCTTATACAGGTATGGTTTAAAACTAAAAAAAGCATTTTGAAGTATGCGCATGAAAAAAATTATTACGAAGATTCAATAAATGATGAAAAGCTGGGATTTGGCTTGCTCAAGTTAGCCCGCTACCATCTTAGACTGCATTGTCACTCGACATCAGAGACTTTTCAAACTTACGTTAACTGTGCGTTAATACGTCAATTAGTATGGACGGTTAAGGGATGGAAAAATACTCCGTCCCTTTCCCGTCCATACTACATGACAAGACAGCAGATCACAGTTTGAAAAGTCGGGTCTCAGGTAAGATCGCAGTCAAGGGCAATATTATTTTATTTCATCATTGTCATGGAAAAAATATACTTATGAAGGAATATTTTTTACTAGGAGAAAAAACATATTGACCTTAATTAGATGAATATAGTTGAATGAATTAATTATGACGAAAAGTCAGTTCTTCTATTAGAAGAAAAAAAGATGTGTTCGTTAAACGAACACATCTTTTTTTCGCGAAAAAAAAGATGTGTTCGTTAAACGAACACATCTTTTTTTTCTCCAAGTAAATTCAAACATGCTGTCTTAGGATTAATAACACTACTGTATTAGGGCAAGAAATGCTACAGTAACTTTTTTTTGGGTACGGGGCCCATATTAAATTACCCATTATATTTTACCAACCAAATCTCCAACTGTTACAAAGTATTCCAAAGATTCCTATAAAAGTTTTCACTGAGCAAACTTATTCGAGCGCATACTGGATCTGTCTCCCTAACCTTATGTCTTGTCGTAAAGATTTATTACCGCTGGGAACTGTGGTCGCAATTTCTTTGAATGTCCCGTCCAGTTCAAATATTTTAAAGTGCGCTTTCTTGAAATAGACTTTTGCGTGGTCTTTCAAATCGTAGAAGTCCACTGGTAATAATGAATATTTCAACCAACGTGATGTCGAATCTGAAAGAATGTCAGAGCTTTTATCTTTTTAGTTGAGAGGTCACTCAATAGTACTTGTGTTTAGAGAAATGTAAAAGTCGAAAAAGGGATAAGATACATTTTGTACGAGATTAAGTACTGTTTATAATACCTAGTATCATTTTCCCATAGAAAACACTTGGGTGCCAGAAAAAACGCATACTTTAAAAGGAACGTCTTTCAAGCAGTGTCTCATACAAACGAATTTTCACAAACGAAACAAAGCATCTCTCATTAATTGTTCTCACACCTAGGGCATCTGGAAGAAATTCACATTTTGTAGTGATAAGATGTCCTTTTACACGTTCTTTCTATATTTAAGTTTAGTTTTTAATTCTATATTTTGTACAGAATAAATAAATAAATTTTAGTTCTAATCTGAATATTAACTAGAATCTAGACACAGATAAGGGAGGTCATAGTCCACCACACTGGCCCAATGCGAATTGGCAGACTTCACTTACCTTTGAGAACATTTATGGAGAACTCTCAGGTATGCAGTTTTCCTTCACCATCGAAGCATGTGATAATAATAACAATAAATAATTATATTTAATTACTTCATCATCATCATCATCAACCCATCAACGGCTCACTACTGAGCGCAGGTCTCCTCTCAGATAAGGGTTTTAGGCCATAGTCCACCACGCTGGCCAAATGCAAATTGGTGGACTTCGCACACCTTAGAGAACATTATGGAGAACTCTCAGGTGTGCAGGTTTCCTCACGATGTTTTCCTTCACCGTTGAAGCAAGTGATATTTAATTACTTGAACGCACATAATTCCGAAAACCCAGAGGTGCGTATCCGGGATCGGACCCGCGTCCCCCGAATAGGAGACCACAGTTCTAACCACTAGGCTATCACTGCTCTAATCGTTATTGATCCTGCCAAAAGTTTTTTTATAGTGAAAACGCGAAATTGGAGGTGATCTCACTGCACTATCCTACGCAGTTGTCTTGACTGCGGTGGCCGAAATATTCGGTAGTGAGGAAATTATAAACGATGGATTAATACCTCATTCATCATCATCATCATCATCAGTAGCAGCAACCCATCAACGGCTCACTACTGAGCGCAGGTCTCCTCTCAGAGAAGGGTCTTAGGCGATAGTCCACCACGCTGACCCAATGCGAATTGGCAGCCTTCATACACCTTCGAGAACATTATGTGGAACTCTCAAATGCCTTTTTAATTCTAGGAATTAAGAATCAGCAACTCCTTTGATAGCTACTCGCTGTAGCAGGTAGCTATCATGGTTATTCAAAGTTTAAACCCTTAAAACCTCGTAAAATATTCGTTACTACATTGTTGGGCGCTTGTTACCAAATTCTTCACAACTCTGTACAGGGAACGGTAAACTCTTGAAATATTCCCAAACTCAAAATCACGGAGGCACTTATCCGGTTATAATTTGAAGGATTAATTCGGGTAAATAAATAAAGTTTCGATGAGGGTGGAATTGGTGAGCGAACTTCGTAAGGCTAAAGGGATATAATTTTAAGTGGGTTCGTGAATGTTTCAATGAGAATGTTTTAAGAACTGACGGAATGGCTACGTGACTTATTCGCTGACCCGTATTATTTTCATGATCCGGTGATTTCGAATGTACGATTAAAGTAATTATTGTACTCATTTGTGTACGCGTCGCTATAATATTGTATGCGTAAATTTTGTACCAACATAATCATCAGGTGAGTTCGCAGTCAAGGGTTATAGGTAGTTCAATCCACGAAGACGCGCCCCACTCTTTTTAAATACAAGACTGTGGGTTGTATTACTTCATCATCATCATCATCAGCAACCCATCAACGGCTCACTACTGAGCGCAGGTCTCTTCTCAGAGAAGGGTTATAGGCCGTAGTCCACCACGCTGGCCCAATTGGTGGACTTCACACATCTTCGAGAACATTATAGAGAACTCTCAGATGTGCAGGTTTCCTCACGATGTTTTCCTTCACCGTTGAAGCAAGTGATATTTAATTGCTTAAACGCACATGACTCCGAAAAGTCAGAGGTGCGTACCCGGGATTGAACCTGCGACCCTCCGAATAGGAGACCACAGTCCTAACCACTAGGCTATCACTGCTTGTATTAATACGCAGCGATAAATAATGGGGCGCGTCTTCGCGGATTGAACAATCTATATCTATATGGTCATTGCATAAAAAAGATCCTCCTCCTCCTGGCCGAACCCAAGTACGGCAATCGCCTCCACAGTAATCCCTGCGCCCACAGCGTGGGAGCTATTATGGAGCACAAGTGCGCAAACACTGACCTCTCTATTCCCACTTTCTCATAGGCTGGAAACCCGGACCGCGTCATAGAACGGAAAGAGATCAGGCGCAAAACCGACGGTTCTGAGGCATGGGGGTGACACACCGCCTACTTCCTAACTCCGGGCTGGTACTAGGAATTTCTCGATATAACAAGCAAAATATTAAAAAAGCATAAAAAACCCTACTGCTTTAAAGAATATCATTAAAAATATTAAGTATCAAATTTATGAGAAAAAATGAAAAATATATTTCCGTATTCACCTTTTCAAACCCTTTAATTTGATACCCCACTCAATAGGATTTGAAGAAAAAAAATTTTTGAACCCTACATTATGGCATCCAAAATCCGCCATTTTGAATTTTTCAACTTTTTATGTTCTCGTTGACACTCGCGCTGGCATGGCGAATCTAACGACGTGCAACTTATCAAAATCGGCCCACGCGTTTGGTCTCTAGAGTGCCACAAAGGAACAAACATACATAGACTGATAAACACATTACCACTCCTATGCGTCGCGCAGTCGGGTGAAAACCAAATACATTTTTGTCCGCCGTTTGAATCGTCGATCTTTTGGTTTGCGCTTTTGAGGCTTGAAACCGTATACATTTCCAATTGCATAAAATAATAATGATGGACCACATCATCATCATCGTGTGCCTACATCAAATTAAAGTTTTGCGGTCATCACGCGAAAAGCTTCTCTATTTAAAGCCACATCTTTAGTTTTGATTAAGTCAGCCCCGTCCACCTCCCTATTATCGTCTAACCACTTGCGTCTTTGGCAACTTATGATGGATTACGTAGATACACAACAAGTGCGAGTCGGGCCTCGCTCTTGTAGGGTTCCGTACATATGAACAAATCACTTTTTTTAAAACTAACATATTATTATAGGGAAAAAATGCTCGTTTGTTATTAAGGTTACAACTTTGAAGGCCGCCATTTCTTCATTTTTGAAGTTAAAAAATACATTTGAAATCCACTTAATGAGCTCTAGATAATGACACCCCACATGCCAGGGTAAAAAAAAATATTTCAACTTCTTTTTCATGTAAGTCCCCTTTATTTTTCAACTAGCTGATGCCCGCGACTTCGTCTGCGTGAACTTAGCCTTTAAAATGCCTCGGGAACTCTTTGACTTTGCGGGATAAAATGTAGCCTGTCACTCTCCAGGTCCTCAACTATAGGTACCCCTGCAAAAAATCACGTCGATCCGTAGCTCTGTTGGGGCGTGATTGAAGGACAAACCAGCGCACTTTCGTAGTTATAATATATCACCATATAAAGTGCAAGTGCATATAGTCGACGTGGTTTTTTACACAGGTAAAGTTGAGGACCTGGAAAATAACACAGGCTACTTTTTGTCCCGGGAGCATACATTTAAACACCCGCGCCACTACAAAATATCTAATTTATTGTAGATTTTTTTAAAAACGCTCGACTGCTTTCGACAAAATTTAAATGGGACCACCTGGGAAGTATACCCTTTGAAACAAAAAAGAATTTTTCAAATCGGTTCTGGCGTCTTCGAGTAATCGGTGAACATACATAAAAAAAGATCCCGTTGAATTGAGATCCTCCTCCTTTTTTGAAGTTGGTTAAAATAATAATAAAAATTAGTTTAAATTTAACGAAGAGGAGTTAAACAGTCAAAATAGTTCAACCCCTATCTCAGAGAACATACATCCCTCCATCCGTATACTACATCTATTATAGATATTTATCTATACAAACATACATCTGTAATACATCCATCCTCACAAACATTCACATTAATAATATTAGTGGGATAAAACGAGTAATAATAAGTAGGATAGGATATAGTTAATGTATTTATAGATAATAGGAGGAGGATACAAACATACATAAATACATACATACATACATACATAAGTACATACATACATACATGCATGCATGCATGCATACATACACACATACATTCATACATACACGCATACATACATGCATGCATATTGGCGCATAATTTAAGGATAAATATGTAAAAAGTAGCACACTAATATCCCGCGGGAACTGTTTGCTTTCACAGGATAAAAAGTAGCCTTTGTCACTTTTCAAGTCATCAACTATGCCTATCCAAAAAACCACGTTAATCTGTAACTCCGTTGCGCGTATTTTGAATATCCCGCGGGAACTGTTTGTTTTCCAGGAATAAAAAGTAGCTGTTGTCACTTTTCAGGTCCTCAACTATGCCTATCCAAAAAACCACGTCAATCTGTAACTCCGTTGGCGCATAATTGAAAGATAAATGTGTGAAAAGTAGTATACTAATATCCCACAGGAACCGTTTGTTTTCCCGGGATAAAAAGTAGCCTGTGTCATTTTTCAGGCCCCTAACTTTACCTCTGCAAAAAAATCACGTCAATCTAAAACTCCATTGCGCGTATTTTGAAGGACAAATGCGTAAAAAATAGCGATGCTATCCGGCAGGAACTTTTTGCTTTTCCGGGATAAAAAGTAGCCTATGTGCTATTCCAGACTATAATCTATGTCTGTGCCAAATTTCAGCAAAATCGGTTCATTCGTTGTCGCGTTAAAGAGTAACAAACATCCATCCATCCATCCATCCATCCATCCATCCATCCAAACATCCAAACATCCATCCTCACAAACTTTCGCATTTATAATATTAATAGGATTTTATTTTATTTTTATTATTTTTTGTTATAGTGGCAGTAGAAATACACATTCTGTGAAAATTTCAACTGTCTACCTATTAATGTTTACGTGATACACAGCCCGCTGACAGACGGACGGACGGACATACGGACGGACGGTCATACGGACGGACGGACAGGCGGACGGACAACGGAGGCTTAGTAATAGGGTCCCGTTGCGTTGGCGCCCTTTGGGTACGGAACCCTACAAAACATCTATAAAGGAACAAGTGTATGTCGATAGATGCTCAGACGTTAACCGACATCGTAACTCCCAAGTAACAACAATGACCACTCCAAAGTGAGCGTGTAAACAAACAAACAGTGACCCCACACTCGCCAGTGACCCCGTACGATCTATCTTTATTTGTCACTGAGCCTGATTTATTACTCGACAACACTGCCGAAGGATCATCCTGTTGTTGGAGTGAACTGTTACTTTAAGTGACGATTACCTTTTGATATGTTGTTGGCTTGTGAAATAATAGTACATTATTGTCGAGGCTCGGAATAAAGCAATTGATGGACGAGTAACATTGTTAACACTTCCAAGTGATTTTAAAAGGACGAGGCGCTAGCCGAGGCCTTTTTAAGTAAACGAGGCCATGAATTGCTATTTCGGCCGAGGCTTATATAGTACTTTTCTCTAATTTGCGAGGAAACAACCAAAAAATAATTAAAGAAACACTGTTTTATTTCATGTTAAATGCTATAGTACAATTTGTACAGTTATGAAATGATAAGCTTCTTCCGCCATATCTGGTGGTGTAAAGTCCATTAATTCTTCATCCGATTCCGAATCCATTTTTATTTCAGAACAAGAAATATATTGTAAAAGAAAACACCAGTCACCAATAATTCTTTACCTCCAATTAAACCACGCTCTTTTTGTTCCATTTAAAAAAAAATTCATTCTTATTTTTTTAAATTGTATAACTCAGCGAAAGAAATGCACATTTAAAACACCTAATCACAGAGGAGAAACACCTAATAGAGGAAAGTGTACATTTTAAAAACCTCGTACCTGTCCAGCAATTTACATTATTGTCCTGTTACGTAATTGCTGGCGCCACGCCAGCAATGAGCCAATTGACGTTTCGTTTTTTTTAACTAAAGAAGCGATTTCCGAGCAAATTTGAGAAAAAAAATATAAAAACTAATTACTTACTAAATGAAACAAATGAATAACTTAATGAAGAAAAAACAAATTACAACATTTGTGCTTTGTATTTTTCATTAATTTAAATTTGAATAATAAATGATTATGAATTTTCATTTTAAATTTGATTAATAAAATGAATAATTATTATGAATGAATATAACGATTATTTTTATCAACGATAACATTTTAGCAACCTAAAGTGTTTCATTTAACTAAACCGAATTTGCAAAGATTCAAACTAATAATGGTACGTTTCATTTAAATACCAAGAATTTAATCTACTGAATAAAATCTAACTCGCTCCCATATAATTTCTGCTTATATTTCATTAAGATCAGAGACTCATCAAAATTACATGGATCGCTGGAGTTCCCTCGTAAAGCCTAACGCAAACGGCTGTTTTGTAACTTATACTGATTGTTATCTGTCTGACATCTGTTTGACTTTGTCTGACCTCTGTCTGACGTATGTCTGACGTCCATCTAAGGTCTGATTGACGACTTTCTGTGTCTGTCTGATGTTTGTCTGACGTCTGTCTGACGTATGTCTGACGACTATCTATCTGAGATCTGATTGACGACTGTCTGTGTCTGTCTAACGTTTGTCTGTCGTCTGTCTGACCTCTGTCTGACGTTTGTCTGACGTCTACCTATTCTGAGGTCTGATTGACGACTCTCTGTGTCTGTCTGACGTCTGTCTGTCGTCTGTCTGACCTCTGTCTGACCTCTTTCTGACGTTTGTCTGATGTCTATCTATTCAGAGGTCTGATTGACGATTGTCTGTGTCTGTCTGTCCTCTGTCTGATGTTTGGCTGACGTCTATCTATTCTGAGGTTTGATTGTGTCTGTCTGTTATCTTTCTCTTGTCTTTCTGACGTATGGCTGAAGTCTGTCCGTCTACTCTCACACTATATGCACGTTATGACGTTCGATAAAGAGTTACTGGTTTCATTAGTTGGCAACACTTCTATTTGCTCATTGTCTGATGCTGAAACTGGATAATTGGATGTCGGGATCCATAATAAGTAAATCTACGTATATGGGTATTTTACGAATAGACTAGCCATGGTTTCCATAATATGTCGGTGGTGACCAATAAAAACATTTAAATTACGTGCACACGTCTTGTAAAGTAGTACTATTTTCATCGAATATAACACAAGTTGATGAAAGTTGGTACTTTTTTTAGGACGTTTTTTAAGAAGTAAACGTTCTGTGATTACTGATTAATTTTTACTGGGATGACTATGATATTATTATCGGTCTTTTACAAGAGGCCTAATTGAGTTGTATCAGCGATTCTAACCTAATTGAGCAACCACCTAATTGGATTTGATAAAGCCGTAGATTTAAAATGTAAGCAATGTTTTGAGGCACATTTATTAAGTTGAGATTATTACACAATTAATAATATTATCTTAATAACAAAGATGCATCTTTTCATCCAGCTGCCCTCAAGATATTACTTGTAGGTACGAGTAGGTCTCTCGTACTCTGTATGTGGTTGAAATCCAGCCTATTCGCACGAAACGCTTTAATTCAAGGTTTCTGAAACGAACCGCTTAGGTGTAGAACGCCCTTTCGGCATCCGTGTTTCCTGTCACAAATGATTTGAGTAGGTACCATCTAAGCAAGAGTGAACAGGCATCTTCTAGGCAAACGCGCTCCAACCTTGACCTTACCAGTGCTTTTTAACATCAATTGTCGTCAGACGCAAGCTTATTTCGCAATAAAAAAATATGGCTGTCTCCATAGCCCGATGAGTAATTTTAGGATTTCTGATCAAGTTTTTGAAGAAACCAAGATGTTTTAAGAAAATTTGCAAATCTAACAACTTATTTTAGACTTAATAATATCTCCCCCACATAGTCGTATATCTCCTAAATCGTCGGGAATCGGGATAGAAAGCCGAACGTTTGTTACAGAAGATAAAACCGAATATATTCCCCAGTGTTCGGGAACTGAGGTCTTTATTAAAAGGTTCGCTCAGATTTATAGGACCTTAGTGTTTCAATTAGACCGAACGCTCGTAATACATTTTCCTTCGCGGAATATGACTTTTTAAAAGTTGGAGAGATAAAATTTCCAATGTTTTCGCAAAATGTTTCATGCGCTTCGCTCTTTTCTCCGTATTTTTAATATTCCATTCTCAAAAATAACAGTTGAGTTTCCTTATCTCCTTTTCTCTACTAAGTGTCCACTGGTAAAAACCTTTCGCAATTTCTTGCAGTAGTTTAAATCAGACTGGCTCTACTTGCAGAAATTGATGAAGTGTTTAAGTGACTTTCCAATGACTTTTGCAATTTTATTTGAGAAAACTACATGCCGAAACGAAGATAAGCTTGACTGTGCCGCTAATCTGCTTAATGTAATTTGTGAACTAATTATGTACGAAAATGAGCTTTTTTAAATGACATGCACTAAATGCAATAATTTTTGCAATTATATCATTTTATGCATCAAAAAAGATAGCACTATTTCCAGACCTTTGCAAGCTTTTAGTAGCTACATCATTAGACTCTGGATATCATCTAGGATCAGAGTAATTGTTATGACGAATCAAACGAGCCCAAACTCGATGGGGTTACGTGGTTTTATTACAGATTTCCGATAGCCATCTTCCGTCTCCATCATCAGATCAGCTCCATGTCAAAATAATATTGTATTGTCATCCGATTTACACATAAATGCAAAATTTCAGCTCGATCAGAAACCGGGAAGTGGGTCTAATTCATCTTGCAAGATTTGACCCAAACAAACAAATCTATAATATAATAAAACTGTAACAGGTCCAATTCTGTACATTGAAGATATTTTAAAAATTTTTGTTTGAGGGCACTCTATGATCGATACTGAAGCCAAAACAATTTTTTTTTAATTTTTTGTCTGTCTGTCTGTCTGTCTGTCTGTCTGTCTGTCTGTCTGTATCTTGGCCGCGCATCACGCCGAAACTACTGGATGGATTTAAATGAAACTTGGCAAGATTTAAGCTCATACTACGAGGTATAATATAGGATACTTTTTATCCCGAAATTCAGCATGGTTCCCTTGGGAGAGGGGATGAAATTCAAAATGTATATTTAGCTGTAATTCATTAAGGCGTATTCCGATTTCATTCATTCTTTTTTTGTTAGAAAGCAGGTAATTTAGAGATTGTCCTGTAATTATTTCCAGGTCGTCAATTTAGTAGTTCAGAAATTATAGACATCACAATCTTCAGTAGACGGTCCAAATAACTTGAACCCCGGAATCTACAGGACACTTTGAATGTACGGCTCATCTTAAGCTGGCATGCGTACTTTATCATATATAGCCATCGTGGATAGCCCTATTTTGTCAAAGCTTTTTATCCCGGAAAATCAGTGCTCACGAGGGATTTTAAAAACTAAATCCACGCGGACGAAGTCGCGGGCGTCAGCTAGTAAATAAATAAAACTGGTCAAGCTAAATAAAATCTGCGAAATCTTTTACTTGCAAAGCCGGAGTGGGTCGCTAGTGATAACAATAATAATAATTATGGTCGCAAGAAGAAAATACTTTAAGGTCGTCCGGCACCCAAATCTTGAATGACGTGACACAAAGCTCTCTGATGGAACATAGCCAACGTTTACGTGAAAATGTGTGCATTTTGTCTAGCCACGCAATACCATACTAAAAAAGTTTGATTTCGAAGAAGACACGCTGTACAAACTAGTATTAAGAGTCCTAACACTATCGCATAACATCCATCTAATCTAATATATAAAATTCTCGTATCACAATGTTAGTTACCGAAACGGGTGGACCGATTTTTATGAAATTTTGTGTGCATATCGGGTAGGTCTGAGAATCGGCCAACATCTATTTTCCATACCCTTAAATGATAAGGGTGACCAACCACTAAATATTTTTGTTAGCGTTACGAAGTTCGCTGGGTCAGCTAGTAAAATATTAAATTTTAAGTTTGACATGTCGTTATTTTTTTTTAAAGAATTTAAAAAGTAACGACAATGTACAACACAATTAATGACAATACAATTTATGACATGTCAAAACAATATTCTCTTTTATTTTTTTTTTATTTTTTTTATGTGTACATCATGCGATCAGTCGCCAGACTATGAGTAGATTCGTTCTGGGAATTAGTATCGTTCGGAGACAACTTCCCCAGCAGGAAGAAATCCACATATCCTATGAAGCCACACTATCCAGTATATGCCGTCTCTTTAAGCGGCGTATCGCTTCTGGCATCGTTAATTTTACTGCTAGGTCATT
Source organism: Oeneis ivallda (assembly GCA_029955525.1). Lineage (NCBI taxonomy): Eukaryota > Metazoa > Arthropoda > Insecta > Lepidoptera > Nymphalidae > Oeneis > Oeneis ivallda. The sequence continues at coordinate 2,959,906 of JARPMR010000017.1, read as the reverse complement.
TGGATGACCAGACAGCCTGGCCTTGTAAGTACAGTTGAAGTTCTTAATTTCTTGCTTCACTGTGTTCACATTTAGGTGTTCATGAAGTTCCGACGTCCGTAGGAACCATGGCGCGTTGGAAACTTGTTTTAAAATGTAGTTTTGCGATCTTTGGATGATTTCAATGCTGGAATCACATGCTGATCCCGAGATCTGTATTCCATATGCCCATATTGGCTTTATAGCTGTCTTATACAACAGAAGCCTGCTATCCACGGGATTCTCTTTTAATAATAATACTTTTTTACTGTTGGTGCGTTGGTGGTAAGCCCGCTTTATCGATTATTATCTGTTATTGAGTAGATTTTATAGTTTCTAGCAGATTGTACCAAATTAAGCTTATTATTCCAGGTGTAGAAGGAACGCTAACGTCTATCTAACAGAAGACGTTGATCATGTATTAGGTGCGTTTTCAGTTATGTTTATTTGTTTTCAGGTTAAAGAATTTATTTTCTCAACGAATTTTACAAAATTCACTTATAGAGAAAAACAATTATACAGTTTAAATTTGGCAGTCAGATGCTTATACAATTTACATTTCGTTCCAAATCTACCCTCAAAAATCCGTCATGGACTCCGGTTGAAGAATGCGATATCGTTGCCACAGTGTAGTTCACACCAGTAAGTTAATTAAATTTTTGTTTTATTAGTTTTGTTATTAATTTTTTTAGTAGACTATCCATTTTATACAGAAAATTAAGTACAATCCACGAGGCAGAAGCTCAGTTTTGCATTTTGCGACATATCGCATAAAGTTGACAATAAAACACGTATGTTTAAAACCAGTACGAACTGATTAAAGCGTTGCGTGGGACGCCTGAAAATTGCTGCAAAGCTGACCTTATTTTGCCTGGCGGAATATTCCCGATGGACATTCATTTTGGATTTAGAATAATCTCTACAGTGTTATTTAATTCGTGCATGTTATTGTCAAAGGCATCCACGCAGATAAATTAAATGTATTAGCGAGCTCATTAATGAAAAACAAATAAATAATTTAATATGTAAATTCAGCGAATAGCACAACAAATATGGACTGGAATTAAAACAGATATAAAGCATTATCTCTGTGAAATATATAGTCGGTGTTTCGCAATCAGTGTAGGTAATATTGAACTTCACTGCTTGACTAATGCACTGTATTTTGTAAAAGTTTATACACCCTTGTAAAGGGAGACCTATACGCAATGTTTTTATGCGACAATTTACCAGACCAAACTGTTGTCAAATCATTTCATTTATGACTCTTGCTAAGTTATAAGCAAAACACAAGAATTGATTTTATTTTTGGGGCCGATTTCACCAACTTTAAATAAGTCTTATCCGAGCGTGATATTTTAGCAGATTTTTGATAAAAAAAACTGTCAGAACGCCCATTTTATTCCTCGGTTAAACGTCACTCGACGTGATTATATAATAATATTCAATTTAATAGATATTATACGGTGTGAATAAATGAATAATAATTAATATATTTTTCATTCCGTGTTTATTTCGTGCATTAAAAGACATGTCCGACTAGTTGTGACATCATCATCATCATTAGCAACCCATCAACGGCTCACTACTGAGCGCAGGTCTCCTCTCAGAGAAGGGTTATAGGCCATAGTCCACCACGCTGGCCCAATGCGAATTGGCGGACTTCACACACCTTCAAGAACATTATGAAGAACTCTCAGGTGTGCAGGTTTCCTCACGATGTTTTCCTTCACCGTTGAAGCAAGTGATATTTAATTGCTTAAAACGCACTTGACACCGAAAAGTCAGAGGTGCGTACCCGGGATCGAACCTGCGACCCCCCGAATAGGAGACCACAGTCCTAACCACAAGGCTATCACTGCTACAGTTGTGACAGCATATTATTATTTTATTAGATTACGTTGAATCAGCAACGATGACCTAGGTCAGAAACTGGATGGGTATTCACCAGCAATCCAGTTCCGACTTAGGTGTATGCATTAAAATATGTTGCCCTATAACGTTAGACAACATTATTTCATTTATGTTGAATTCTTAATTCTCGTATCATGAGAAAACGCTATATCAACTCTGAGACGCGTAGCTTGTTGGCTTCGGGCTAATAACTGCAATATTAATTCTGCTTTGTAGTTATTTACGTGGAAATGATAATTAATTTGTAACGGTTTAATTTTGTACATGTTCAGCTTGATAGCAAATTAATATTATCGTAGATACCTTCAAACTAAGGCCCTATAGGTAGTACAATTTAAATGCTTCGTGCGCACGGCCATGATGCGTGACTGACGGACAAACCTACTCACTTTTGCATCCTTACTAATTTTATAACATACTAAGGCCCGACAGCCGAAACCCATGTGTTTCGGCTGTCACATTTAGCTTTAACGATAACTTAACTATTACTGTTATATTGTTTTTTGGTGGCAGGTGACGATGCAGTCAGTTAGATGATTACCTAGGCTAACTTGGAATGGGTATTAGCAGTGTATAATAAACCCCCTACGCATGTTAGTTTTTCCTTCAATCAGGCAGCAATGAAGACACTGATTGATGTGATTTTTGCATGAACATAGTTGAGGATCTGAATAATTACATAGGCTTCTGGAAAATTTAAGTGTTCCCGAGGAGTTTTAAAAACCTAAATCATCGCGGGCGAAACACGTTGTAAACTTATTTTAAGTACTTATATGTATTACTAGCTGCCCGGACAGACTTCATTCTGTCAAAAGTTAAAAGTAAAAATTTTTTTGTTTGTTTTTTTTTATTAAAACCTTCCGTGGACCTTAAGGAACATACAAAAAAATAAATTAACCGAATTGGTCCATCCATTCTTGAGTTATGCGCTTACCAACATTCATTTTTATTTATATATATATATATATATATATATATATATATATATATATATATATATATTACATGCTTATACCAATATAAATGAATGCGACAGAGTGTTTGTATGCCTTCAAACACGTAGCAACGAAGCAACGGATCTACGTGATTGGAGATAGACATAGGCTATTCTTAGAGTTCCGTACCCAAAGGGTGCCAACGGGACCCTATTACTAAGCCTCCACTGTCCGCCTGTACATCCGCCCGTCTGTCAGCAGGCTGTATCACGTAAACCGTAACAGCTACACAGTTGAAATTTTCACAGAGTATGTATTTCTATTGCCGCTATAACAACAAATAATAAAAATAAAATAAAATTGAAAAATAAATGAGGCTCCCATACATGAAATAGGAGTCGAAATAAAATTTTATTTTTATACCCTGGCATGTGGGGTGTCACTGTCTAGAGCTCATTTTGTATCAAAAATGAAGAAATGGGGGGCCATCAAAGATAAGACCAAAACAAACGAGCATTTTTTCCCCATTGCCTAATTAAGTACTATCTAAGAACTTAGATATCCAAATATTTATCTAGTTTTAAATATAATGATTTGGTCATATTATGTACGGAACCCTAAAGAGCGAGGCTCAACTCGCACTTGTCCGATTTTGTTTCTCCGTGAAAAACATTGGGTTTAAGCGGGCTTTTTAAAAACTTTTAAAACAAGGCAAATTTTCTAGAGAGTCGATAGCAGGTGTCAGCAAAATTGTTATAGAAGTATTATACGGTACACTCTGCCAAAATTAATTTCCAATGTCGTTAAACCACAAACATTTGGGTCCAAAGGTTCAAAGTGAACATGTCGCCAGTTGTCGGTTTTACTGGTCCGAATTTTCAAATTCGCAGAAAATATTTTAAACATACGATATGGTCGGATTTCAGCAGAAACTGTGTCCCCACATTTTCTGTCGGCCATGAATCTTTACGAGATAGATATAAGGGTAGAGCGGACTTGTTCAGCATTCACGCGAATAACTTACAAGTGAAAAGTTTCAAAGGAATCGTGAGCTCCTTTGAAAACAGACTAGAACTCGTCGGATGCCTTATATTAGTTCTGTGTGGTTCGCCATTTTGTTTGAGTTGGAGGGATTCGATAGTGAAGTATCGTTACCGAGGTAAGTACCTTTATCAAGGTGAAAGTCTTCACTCACGACTTTATGATGCACAGTTGAGTAAAATATTTGCAAATGACTATGCAAAAATCCACACCCACCACCAGATTTCAAACGTATATATCAGTTAATACATCATGGCAGTCTGATGATTTTTGACGTGATAACGTCTTATAAATCGATAACAGCGGCTGCAAGCACGAAAAAGTGTCACGTTCCGCCTGAGCCTGTGCGTGCAAGCGAGAGCGCGGAACAAGCGATAGAGAGGCACGATCGGCCCAAGCGTTGGCAGAGCGCCGGCCACCGGGCCCGCCAGTTATCGCGTGCGCGTTGTGGTTAGCGGTCATCAATGTTTCTTTAAGACGTTATCACGTAAAACATAATATCAACAGAATCATAATCAATAAAGAGTAGAATCTATAATATCATTGACTTTACGTGGTGTCATTCATGTTATATTTTGACATTCATGTTATAAAACTGAAATAGAAAGTTAATCATAGTCTTGTTTTTCAATTTAATTAAAATGTGGTAATGAAAAATAATAATCTTTTGTCATCAATGTTACCAACCACTGAGCTTTCTTTCAGAATTTGAACTCAATCTAACAAATGCAAACTTTATGCGGATTTAAAATTAAATTTCGTGACGTTTGGAATCTTCGGACTGTCGCATCAAAGAAAACCATTGCTTCAACGTGTTGCAATTTTGGATTCTACGACTTCAATAATAAGGAAAATGATAGGTCAAAGATATAAAGTTGTATTTTTAACCAGATTGTTGTATTGCGGTGAGATGGAAATATGCTTGGGAGGATTTAATTCCATTTCGCAGGCAGAGGGTATTTGTTGGAATGCTTGTGCATCTTCTCGTGTTTTTTCTTTGTTTTAATGTTTATTATTTGCGGTTAACTATTCGTACCCACGACTTCGCTCATCTGACTTTGTGTAGGATTTTTTAAGCTATTGCATAGCTTTTATCGCGGGCTTTGAGCGCGGCGACCGAATCAAGAAATTCCGTAACGAAAATAAACCTAACACCCCACGTCGTTTCAGTTCGGCAGACTTCGGCACGGTGTTTGTGTGCGTGCGACTAGAAAATGCTATGCAATAGCTTTACCGCGGCAGTCCCCGAGTGCCACACGTATTTTTTTGTTTTAATGTTTTTTTTTTTTAATACACCAAAAACTTCCATACAAAAATTTCCATCTTTAATCTATAATCTAATAACAGTATGTTAGTCAATTAAAGGTGTAAAAAGTTAATTATTACTAGGTAAATGCACTTATAGATAGTAAATGTTTATTATTTGTGGTTAACTATTCGTACCCATAACTTCGTTCATCTGACTTTGTGTAGGATTTTTTTTACTTTCGCACAAACGGTACACTTTAATTTTGAAACATAAGTAATCTTGGTGATCTGAAGGTTTGCACAAATAACTCTATCATTAAAAATACTGCAAATTGGTTTAGAAATCATGGCGATATCAATGTCCATATTACATTAAAAACACACCTTTTTGAAAGTCGCTTAAAAATTATATTCCGTTATATCATGTAAAATTCTCTATCTCTTTGTGAAAGTTCATCAGAAACGGTTCAACCATTGCGAAGATTAGTTAGGTCGAACCGAGAAACAGACAGACAAGATTTAAAAAGTTGTTTTCTGTTACGCTGAATTACAGACAGTTACTTCGTTAAGTATCAGTAAGTATCAGTAAGTATCAGTAAGTATCAGTAAGTATCAGTAAGTATCAGTAAGTATCAGTAAGTATCAGTAAGTATCACACATAGATTTAGGATTAGTAGCTTAGTCCCTACTAGATACCGCGCTTGATGCGGAACTTCAGTCAAACATTGATTGCTACGTGACTTTGTGGGTACGCCAGTTTAGGCATACTGTGAATTGCCGCAATTTGCTAGTACGCCGACGTTAACTAGTAGTGTGCGAGGCGATTACCAATCCTATCTATGGTATCATAGATAGACACTTTTATTTATTTGTATCGATAGAGAAAAGTCTGTATATGTATATAAGCGACGACCGCCGTGTTTTTTACAAGCTTTTTACAAGCTTTTATTTAACTTGCAATGTTGGTTTGGGTCAAATCTTGCAAGATGAATTAGACCCACTTCCCGGTTTCTGATCGAGCTGAAATTTTGCATGTATGTGTAGATCGGATGACAATGCCATATTATTGTGACATGGAGCTGATCTGATGATGGAGACGGAAGATGGCTATCGGAACTCTGTAATAAAACGACGTAACCCCATCGAGTTTGGGCTCGTTTGATTCGTCATAACAAGTACTCTGATCATAGACGATATCCAGAGTCTAATGATGTAGCTACTAAAAGCTTGCATTTAAGGTGGAAGACAAGGGTCTGCCCGCGAAATTTAAATTTAATTTGGTTTTCCGCAATTTGTAAACTAATACGACAAAGTAAGCTTATGGCCTTCTAATTGCGCCAGTGGAATTATCATCTTCACAGGTTTACATAAAAATCTTTACTTGAAAGTGACCAGTTTAAGAAATTAATCAAAATACTGAGTTGGACGTGAGCTACTCACAAATTAGTCGATATTTTGATTAATTTCTTAAACTGGACACTTTCAAGTAAAGATTTTTATATAAACCTGTGAAGATGATACTGCCATTGTCGCAATTAGAATGCCATAAGCCTACTTTGTCGTATTAGTTTACAAATTGCGAAAAACCAAATTAAATTTGAATTTCGCGGGCAGAACCGTGTCTTCCACCTTAAAAATAAAATTTTTAATTTACACTTGTTTAATAATATAAATGGAGGGATCAAATAAAAGGGCGTTGATTTAATTGTCATAACATCGTAAATCTTTCCGTGAGACGTTCTGTGGAAGAAAATCGTCCATTTTCCTTATGCGCCAAAATGTCGGCCGTATAACAATAAAAAAACTTTCCCGACGGGCGAATAAAAATTTTCTTGATAGCCGATAAAATTGAGTTACCTACTTGTGTTAATACTTTTTCTGTGAATATATTAAAAGTATAATACTTATAAAACATCTAAAAATATTGTAACATTCTCTTCTTCTTTACTTTCGGATAGACGTCCACTGCTGGATAATATTTTTGGAAAGTAGTTCCTTATCGCGCGATGCGAAAGGGGGCTAGACGGAATAAATTAAGACTAAATTGAACCGACACTTTTTTGAATGTGAATTTGGCATTGTGTTCAATATTTTCACACTACAACATTAGATCTCCGTAGCCTTGTGATTTCTACAGTCGCATAAAGGTCGATGGTTCGAATTCCAGCTCGACAGACTGAATTTTCTATTTTCAATTTTATTTTAAATAACTTCTACATGTGGAATATTTCCCTAATTTTTTTATTTTTATTATTAATTTATTATTAAAAGGAACTTCGTTCCAACCGAGTGTTCCACAACACTCACGCATTTTTTTTATGAGGACTAGGTTTGAGCGCGCTTGCCTAGAAGATGCCTATTCACTCTTGTCTTGAAGGTACTCCAATTATACGTGGCAGGAAACACGGATGCTGGAAGGATAACACTCTTTAGCGGTTCGTTTCAGAAAAGTTGAACGGGTGTTTCGTGCGATTAAGTTGGATTGATTGAGATTCAATCCAATTAGAACTAATGTTCTAAAGTTTACTAATAAATCTAAAACGGGGTGTTTAATGAATTTTAAATTAATTAGTCGTCATGTATTTCTATATAATATTAAACTACAGTAAACATTCGCCAGCATTAAAGCTCCGAACTTGGTACAAAGTTTGGTGTATAATAGAGAAGGTTAGTTTTAATGCTTCAGGCATGTAGCGACAAAGTTGCTATTCATAGGTACAAACTGCTGTGAGTATATCGTGATAGTTTGTTTAGAAGCTTTTATGACTACTTGCTAACTACGCTTGTACCATTCTGAGTACGACTAGGCGCCAATTAACTGACGAATAAATACTTGACATAATAATATTTTTAATACAAATGAACGTCACTGTTATTCCTCGGTTAAACGCCAGTAGAAGTTGGGGAGAACGGCTCTTTGATGGTTAAGGCCAACTTTTAAACTAACTGTGGTATTTGTTGCACGATAACAATATTGCAATTTATAAAAATACAACTATTACAAGACGGCGACGTCTATCAAAAGAGTGGCACTGGTAGGCTAAAAACCCTTGAAACCCTTGAAAAGTGAGGTCTGCAATGGGGCACCCATATAGCAACACTTGCTGGCAAGCTTAGCTCTGCTGTTGACGCTGTTAGGAAGATTCGACAGATAACTGACATAGAAACTGCAAAAATTGTTTATTTTGCATATATTTCCATAGTATTATGTCATACGGAATCTTAGTATGGGGTAAAGCAGCCGATATTGGAAAAATTTTTGTATTGCAGAAGAGGGCGATTCGCGCAATCTATAATTTAAAATTGCGGGATTCCCTTCGAGAAAAATTTAAAGAAATAGGCATTCTTAAAGTAGCTTCACAATATATTTACAACATAATATTTGTCAGACAGAACATTGTGAATTACAAAAAAAAGGGTGATTTACACGATAGGCAGGTTAGAGATTCAAACAGGCTCGTGATTCCTCGATTGCGCCTTAAGAGGGTCCGAAGGACATTTTTGGGAATGGTTGTGACGTTCTATAATAAAATTCCACAGTCGATCTTAGACTTGCCTTTACACAAGTTTAAGAAATCAATTAAAACTACGTTCATGAAAAAGCATATTATACAATTGAAGACTATATAAATGACAAAAAAGCGTGGATATAATTCGTTCCAGCGATTCATGAGACAGTAGGTAGTGATTAACCTGTAGAGTGTAACAATATAAAGAGTGTATCTATTAGAATAAAGTTAGTATTAATCCAACATTCGGTGTTTCATTACGTCCCCAAGACCCCGCCTTACATGTAAGGCGGGGTCTTGGGGACGTAATGAAACACCGAATGTTGGATTAATACTAACTTTATTCTAATAGATACACTCTTTATATTGTTACACTCTACATCTCCCTTCCTTTCATAAAAAAAAATTAGTATGTTATATAATTTTTTTTTTTTTGTTATACAGACTGGTTAAATACATTATTAGCTTAATAATAAAACTTACTCACTAGAATTGAACAATTTTGTACGATTCTTATGAACTATATCTAATTTACCGTTTTTATTAATCTGCACATTTGGTGGCATGTCTTTGACCACTTTGTAAGGACCTAAATAAATACTCTCCATTTTGCTACAATTTTCGTTTTTTATTAGAATTAAATCTCCTGGATTGTACACTATAGGATTAATGCATTTATCATAAACTGATTTTCTTAATTCCTTGCTTTTGACTAAATTTTCCCTTGCTTCTTTTTGCGATAATTGTAACCGATATTTTAATTCACATGGGTAATTTTCGTGATTATACAATGGTTCTACCTCTTTAGTATTTAGATTACTAGGAAGTGAACAGATTTTCCCAAATACTAATTCGTAAGGAGTAAATCTAGTTTCAGAATGGACTGAAGTGTTATGTGAAAAACACCAAAAGGGAAGCCATTGGCTCCATGTTTCGGGATGGTTGTCTGTTTGTATACGTAAAAATGAGTTTAGGTGTTTGTGAGAATTTTCCAATGCACCAATGCTTTGATGGTGGTAAGCTGTGGAACTTAAATGATTAATTTTTAAAAGTTTACATACCTCTTTAAACACTGAAGACTGGAATTCCGAACCTCTGTCAGTTCCAATTTCCCGTGGTAACCCGTAGAGAAGTATGAAGCTATTAACTAAAGCTTGAGCTACCTCCTCTGACTTTTTAGAAATTAAAGGATGTGCTACCACATATTTAGTTAGCTCGCATTGCAGCGTGAGTATATATTTGTTACCGTAATTATCTCTATCTAGTGGACCTACCAAATCTAAATAAACCTTCTCAAATGCTGTTGTAGCTGTTGAAGTGATAACCATCGGTTCTTTGATACGTACTGCATGTTTTTCTTTTTGACATTTTTCACACTTTTTAACGAATTCTCTAACATCTTTCTGTAATCCTGGCCAGTAAAAATATTTTTTAATATTATTGAACATCCTTCTCATGCCCGCATGGCCACTTGTGGGCAAAAGATGGAAGTCGTTCAGGATCACTCTTCTATCATCTTTATTTTCTATTCGTTGTACATCATTTAATATATAAAATCGCGTCGCGCACCTATTTTGTAATGATTTAACTTCACTTGACAATTTTTCAATGAATATTTTATTACTTTCATTTTTTATTATACATATTTCGTCGACGTTTATTTGTTTACAGAGACTATCCAACTCCCTCACAAATACGGCTCGCGTCAATTGTGATTGGAAAGCAGGATTAATAAAAATTGTCAACTTACTTTCAACATAGCAAAACGCGTTTCTTTCCATAGTAATTTTACGTTGTCTTCTAAGACTTTCTAATTCCTCTTTCTCTATAAATCTAAGTTCTACTGCTTCTCTTGGTTTCGTATGACTTCCAATCACCTTTGGTTGATCAGGCCAACTGTGATTTGAAATCATATCGCAAGGAGCTTGCTGTTGCATTCTTCTCGCCTGTGCCCTAGTAATTACGTTTATATTGCATTCGCTCATATTTTTTAAATCATCCGACGTAAAAGAAATTCGAGACAAGGCATCTGCAGCTGCATTATCTGAACCCTTTACGTATTCTACAGTAAAATCGTATTCTTCCAATATTAACCTAAACTTCATAAGCCTGCTTGATGGATCTCGCATATTGAATAAGTAGATTAATGGACGATGATCCGTAATAATTTTGAATTTACGACCATATAAGTATGGACGAAAATATTTTACCGCCCAAACTATAGCCAAAAGTTCTTTTTGAATCGTAGGATAATTTTGCTCATTTTTATTTAAAGCTCTGCTAGCATAAGCTACTGGACGACCGTCCGAATTCGATAGTATGGCTCCTATCGCGTAACCCGATGCGTCTGTTTGTACGATAAACTCGTTAGCTTCTGAAAAATCTGGGTATTGCAATACTGGAGGTGAAACTATACAACTTTTCAGAGTTTGAAATGATTTTTGGCACTCTTCATCCCAAATAAAAGAGACATTTTTCCTACACAGTTTATGTAAAGGATAAGCTTTTTCCGCAAAATTTGGTATAAATTTCCTATAATAGTTGACAAAGGCTGTGAATCGCTTGAGCTCGTCAACAGACTTTGGACAAGGATAATTTTTAACAACTTCTATTTTCCCTGGATCCGGCAAGACACCTTCCTTTGATACTACATGCCCTAAATAATTAATTTCCTTTTTGAAAAATTCGCATTTTGTAGGGTTAAGTTTAAGATTGACTTTGCGTAACCTCTCAAAAACATCTTGTAAATTTTTCGACTTTTCTGCCAAATTCCTTCCGAAAACAATTAAATCATCTTCATAAACTAAGCATTTTTCATATGTAAGACCCGCCAAAGCCATTGTCATCATACGAGAAAATGAAGAAGGGCTAGTTTTCAACCCCATAGGCATTCTTGTCAGTTGATAACGTCCCGAAGAAAATGCTGTATATTTTCGGCTGTCTTTCTCAAGTTCAACATTATGAAAGCCTTGGTATAAATCTAAATGACTGAAATAAATACATCCTGACAAAGAATCTAGTATTTCGGTTATGTTTGGGAGAGGGAATTTATCGTCTTGAATACAGTTGTTTAATTTCCTATAATCGATTACTAATCTCCACTTTTTCTCACCAGTAGTGTCAAGCTTTTTTGGAACTAATAACACGGGGCTACTCCATTCACTTGTACTCTCCTCAATAATTCCTTCCTCCAACATTTTTCCTATCTGTCTATCAATTTCTTTCTTCTGAGCGTGAGGTAATCTATATGGTTTAGAGAATATAGGAGACACATTCGGCTTTAGAGTTATCGAGTGCTTATAAATATTAGTCGTGGCTAATCTATCCCCTGGTAAATAAAATACGTCACTATACTTTGCGCATAGGTTCCCTACAGAAACCTGTTCTTCATTATTTAGATGGTCTAATTGCAACGATGAAAACAATTTCTTAACACGATCAGCATTCGATTCGCAGTTCGTAAAAGCGCATATTTTATAATCACAAGCTCTATGAATAATCGGTTTGATTTCATTCAGTGTAAAATGATGCTCCGTAGTGTTTAATATTTTTATAGGTATTCTGCCGCATATTGGTTTAACCAGCGAACTTGCTAAGTAAATCCCGTCATTGATATATGACGCGCAGACTACGCACTCATCTGTAAAGTCTGTTTGTATATAGTGAATCGACTCGCATCTCGGTGGTATCTCCAAACGCTTATTGTCTACAGTATAAATTGACAAATTAATTTCATTATTACAAGTAGTCAATGTTATTTTATTTAGATTAAAATTTAATACCGCTTTATATTTTGTCAGAAAATCTTGTCCGATGATGCCATTCGCTCTAATTGGCAAGTAATTAAATATATAAAATTTATTCTTCAGTTGATGCCCATTTACATCTAAGTTTAAATAACAATATCCAAGCGTTGTAATCGTACCTCCTACACCTGTTATGGTGATGTTTTCTTTGCAATATGAAATTTGATTTTCTAGAACATGTTTATACTTTATAGCTGAGATCGATGCTCCCGTATCGAGTAACCAATTATATGAATGATTGTTTAAAGATAAGCTAATTGAACAATTACTATTACATGACAATATTTTAGTCACGAAAAAATTTTTTTTCTGTATTTGTTGGTTCCGGTTTTGCTTCCGGTTCTGATAAAACATTAATATTTTTATTGCTCATCCTTTGATTTCGATTATAATTATTACGATAGTATGACCTACCTCTGTATGGCCGGCCGCGGGACGAAGCCTGCTGCTGGTGTTGGTTGCGAGGCCCATTCCATCCACCGCGCCGCCCGTTATTGTTATAAACTCCTCCCCGCTGAGGCCTACGCTGATGATACGTTTGGTTCGCGTATCCTCGCCGTCCTGTTGTAAAATTCTGCCTGAAACCTCTATTATTATGGTAAATACCAAGAACTTCGCCAAAACTTGCCGACGAAGACATTTCTTCATCTTGTGCCGCCTGAATCGCCTCCTTGAGGGAACTGAAATTTCTAGACGCTATTATAGTGCTCAATCTTCGGTTTCGCAAGCCATCGGCAAATTTTTTTACCGCATGTTGTTCATTTATTGGTTTGAGAAAATTGTAACCTTCAGTATTCCCTTTGGCCTGCGATACCGTGAGATTCACGAACAGATCGGATATTTGTTTGCCGTAGTCTTTTATTGACAAGTCGTTCTGCCTTATTGAGTTAAGTTTGGTCTGGATAGCTGTTGCAGACTTTTGAGGCAATAAAACCCTTTTCATGTCACTCACTAACTCATCCACACCTGGGTAGTCGGGAGACAATTCCAATTTTGCAGATTGGGATAATCTATTTTTTAATACAAAATTAACCAGTTGTCTCCTGCATTCAGGTGCAGTGAGTATGGAATTGTAATACTCGATCCCATCAATCAACTGTTTGGTGTTCGCCTCCTCATCAGTCATGAGGGGCAATAAATTTAACGCCACTTTAATATCGAAAGTAGCCATTGTTATATAATCCTTACTTTTACATACTTTACATAAGTCAATTACGTCGGTGTATGTGTTTTGAAATTTCTCAATGTACTTATAAATTAACTCAGAATCGCTACTTGATACTTTGCCTTTCTTAATATCGCTTGATATTTGAGACACATAATTAGTATATCTTATAAAAATATTATTTGCTTCACCTAATTTTTTATTCAGTAGACTCTCAGTTCTACGACTTGGACCCACTTTAATCAAGTATACTCTTATTTCTTTAATTTCATTACATAATAATTCTAAAGTAGATGCCATAACTTATAATAACAATAACATAGTATACGCAGTTTATCTCTATCGAATACATTTTATTAATTCTACACTTAAGTATCCATACCGTAATTTGATGCGTGATTATTGTCTCTTCAGTTCAATGCACTTAGAATAATAAAGTATTTGTAGTTTATACACGTAATAGTTCTACACAGGTTTAGGTAAATGGAATAATGTTACTGTATGACACTGCACATAATTTCGAACGAATTCACTTTTAAACTTCCGCACTGACCCTAGGTGATTGCGGAATTGCACGCAGGAACGAACGCCGCAGGGTGTGATGGTGATGGTGGAATTGTTGATCAATCCACTGAAGATGGCATTTTTTTTGTACAAGCTGTATGCCGCATATAGTACTCCCAACAACATTACAGTCAACATCATGAGTAAAATAATATTCGTGGTGCTAATATGCATCCTAATTTCTTCCACGGATGCCTGGTTTGAACCACCGGCCGATAACCTCTTCTTTTGTACTTCCTGCACCCATTTTCTTGTTTTTAAACCTTGAAACAGTCTTTTAACGGTTTTAACGACGCCGTCCACAGCATAATAATATAACTATTATGACGACTACTATTAACGCAGCTGACATTGCAAAAATCATAAACCAGTCTTTAAAAAAGTTAGCAATTTCCAATAGTATTTTATTACTTGATTCACACATGTTCAAATTAAAAACACAATAAATCTATCTGTAATGCGCGGATGGCCCGGATGCCATATAAGGCAGGGTCGCCATGTAAGGCGGGGTCTTGGGGACGTAATGAAACACCGAATGTTGGATTAATACTAACTTTATTCTAATAGATACACTCTTTATATTGTTACACTCTACAACCTGTATATCAAATAATTATATTCTATTCAGTGTTTACACTTTATTTGTGTCCAAGTCATGTCTTAAAATGAGTATTTGAATATTAGTTTCAATTCGATGCCTTAAGATGGCATGAAGTGACTACAGAGCTAGAGGGTATATTATAATGGTTTCGTATATCAATGTCTATTAAAAGTTATAAATTTTTCTCTTCTACTTAGCGGTTTGTTATGAATTCATGAACGCCAGCGGCTATTTACTTTGCTCCTTATTTTAAGCCTCCATTAAAGTTTGTCTCAGAGGCGCGAGGTTTAATAAGTATCTAGACTTATTACAACGCTAGGTATACCAAAGTTATTTTGAATAATACTCAAAATATACACTATTATAACAAGTCTTATTAATTTATTAGGCTATGATAATAATATTATAATACTATAATACTATTCTCTTGTCTCATCACAAAAAAATTTTTTGGCCAAGCAGAATAAAGGTTGCAACTAAAATATAAAGACAATGTATCGAAAATTTAGTCCTACTAATATTATCTCTACTCTTTAACGCCACAACGAATGAACCAATTTGCCTGAAATGTGGAAAAATAATATACCCTTTGATACAAAAAAAGAATTTCCAAATCGGTTCAGGCGTTTTCGAGTTAAGTGAACATACTTAAAAAATAGATTTCGACGAATTTAAAAACCTCCTCCTTTTTTGAAATAGGTTAAAAGCTATTCTAGTCTTTTCTGAGGACAGTGACGCGTGATTTTTGAAAACCTGACTCCACGCGGACGAAATCACAGGCAAAACCTAGCTATAAAAATGGTTGTCTGTAAAGTCGGTTTACGGACGATAGTTATACGTGATAACGTTTTCTTTTTATTCGATGACAAGATAGTCCTTGACTGCGATCTCACCTGATGGTAAGTGGCGATGCAGTCTAAGATCGTAGCAGACTAACTTGGAAGGGGTATGGCAGTGAAAATTCAACCCATACCCCTAATTGGTTTCTACACCCATCGTGCCGGAACGCTAAATCGCTTTGGCGGCACGTCTTTGACGGTAGGGTGGTAACTAGCCACGGCCAACGAAAGCCTCCTACCAGACAAGACCAGACTCAATTCACAAATTATAAATTCCCAAATTGACCCCGCCGGGAATCGAACCCGAGACCTAATCCAGTTATAAGACCGCAGCGTTCACCACTGCGCCAGGGAGGTCGTCAAGCGTGAAGTGATAACGTCATCTCTATCGCTTGTTCCGCGCTCTCGCTTGCACGCGCAGGCTCAGGCGGAACGTGACTTTTTCGTGCGTGCAGCCGGTGTTCATCGATTTATAAGACGTTATCAAGTCAATAAGCTTCTTTTATTATTATACTGAACCTAATACCAAATGAATAATTCAAATTATCAGATCCATATTTTATTATCACGACATTAACATAACTTGCATTCCCGTCTTAATTCCTAGAAATATAAAGTCTTCTTTGGGTCAGACACTAAGAGCCTTTAATTACTCCACGCCTCCGGTTCAATCAGATATGAAATTGAATATTCAATCGCATATGAATATTAAATATTCGTATTGCAAGTTCAATGTGGTTAATTTGGTGCAAGTTAGAAGTGAAGATTTGGGAATGTACTTTAACGGAGAAGAAAGACGTCGCGAGGAAAGCTGCATGCCTGTGGTTTCTCCATAATGTTCTCAAACGTGTATGAAGTCTGTCAATCTGGGTAGGTACCAATTGTCTAAAAGTTATTTCATTGATCGTATTCGGATGACAAAGTAAAATAATCCTTGACTGTACTGATTTAAAGTCACAAATTCAGTACAACCTATTAAGCGTATCGTACGTACCTAAACGTAATAAATTCTAATTCAATGCTGTTATGGTTTATTTTACTTTGACGCTAATGTCATCGAAGTAAAATCAAAGTAAAATAATCCTTGATTACATTACAGTCACAAATTCAGTACAACCAATTTTCACATGGAGCGTTATGAAATGTATCGTACATACGTAAACGTATAAGTATGCATACACGAAATTGAGCTCTAACTCATAGTTGTTATGGTTTAATTTACTTTGACGCTAATGTCATCGAATACGATAAAGATCAATGGAATAATTCTAGACAATCGCACCTCTGGTCTGGTGAGAGACTTTGGTCGCTGCTAGTACCATGCCCTCCATCAAACACGTGCCGCTAAGCAATGGTACGATTAAGTGTATAAACCGATTAGGTGGAGGTATGGATTAATGAATTGAAGAAGCAGTGATAGCCTAGTGGTTATTACTGCGGTCTCCTATTCGAGAGGGTCGCAGGTTCAAAATTCAAAATCATTTATTTCACGTAGGCCAGCCTGTGGCTCTTATGACACGTCATGACTCTACCACCGGTTCGGAAAGCGGATTCTGCTGAGAAGAGACGGCAAGAAACTCAGCAGTTGCTCTTTTCAAAATAATCATTTTACAATATTATTATGCAGCTATTACATTGTAATAAATTTTTTATACTATCTTCTTGGAAGTTCCAAGAAAAAGCGTAGGTATTACAATTCAATTCAAGTTAAGACGGGCAGACAGAAAGTAGCCCCATTCCCGCCGGTGGAACCCGTTCACGAGCATGACACATGATCCAGCCATTGCTTCGATATATTCGATCCCGTGTACGCACCTCTGGCTTTTCTGAGTCATGTGCGTTTAAGAAATTATATATCACATGCTTCAACGGTGAAGGAAAACATTTTAAGGAAAGCTGCACACCTCAGAGTTCTTCATAAAGCTCTCAAAGGTGTGTGAAGTCTGCCAATTCGCATTGGGCCCGCGTGGTGGACTATGGTTTTTTACCCTTCTCTGAGAGGAGACCTGCACTCAGAAGTGAGCCGTTGATGGGTTGCTGATGATGGTGATAGATTAATGTAAACTATTATACTCCTTCCAAGTTAGACCGCTACCTTCTTAGGCTGCGTAGTCATTCACTATCCGATGAGATCGCACTCAAGGTAGGAAAATTGTAGCCAAATATTGAAATGCACCCATGGAGTTATTTCAGTCTGATTAAAATTAAATCGCTGTCAGCTTATGACTTAAGAACTACTAAAGAAGTGGAATCCAGATATCTGAATAAGGTCAGGTTATATTATGGGCATACCAATATGTCTGAATTCTGTGCAATATGCAAAAATCCCGACTACGATGTACATGAGGTACGCCTTTCTAGCATTAAAATGAATATTCTTGAATTATAGCATTTTTGCCAATGATATAAAATCCAGAGATACTTATAAAGATCCGTAACTTAAGAAACGTTAAACATAAGGGTGTTATACCATTGACGTTGATCGATGTCATCGATATTAGAACAAGTGTAAATTATAAATAGCCGTGATAGCCTAGTGGTTAGGACTGTGGTCTCCTATTCGGGGGGTCGCAGGTTCGATCCCGGGTACCTCTGACTTTTTGGAGTCAAGCGCGTTTAAGCAATTAAATATCACTTGCTTCAACGGTGAAGGAAAACATCGTGAGGAAACCTGCACATCTGAGAGTTCTTCATAATGTTTTCGAAGATATGTGAAGTCCGCCAATTCGCATTGGGTCAGCGTGGTGGACTATGACCTATAACCCTTCTCTGAAAGGTGACCTGCGCTCAGTTGTGAGCCGTTGATGGGTTGATAATAATGAAATTATAAACGTTAATTTAAAAAAAACGAGCTTTTAGTAGCTGCCTACGTCATCAGGTCCTGGATATCATCAAGGACCAAATAACTTGTCAAGACGAATTAAATGAGCCCAAAATCGATGGGGTTACGTTGTTTTATTACAGAGTTCCTATAGCCACCTTCTGGCTCCATCATTAGACCCTAGATATCATCTAGGAGTCTAGGACCAGAGTACTTAACAAGACAAATCAAACGATGCCAAACTTGATCGGCGTTTTACTACAGAGTTCCCAAGCCACCTTCCGTCTCCATCATCAGATCAGCTCCTTGTCACAATAATTTAATATCATCCGATTTACATGTATGTACATGCAATATTTCAGCTCAATCGAAAACTGGGCAGTGGTTTTAATTCAGCTTGCAAGATTCGACTTAAAACAAACTTAAGTACATACCTATGATAAAAACTATCCTATCTTTCAATTTGGACCAAATTACAGATAGTTACGAAGTTTTATCAAAATCGGTTTGGTAGTTTCCGACTTCATCCCGAAGATACATCGTGACACGATCGAGATTTTTATATAATACTAGCTGACTCGGCGAACTTCGTACCGCCAACTTACCTATATAAATAAAACAAATAACTACTAAAACTATCCTATCTTTCAAGTTGGACCAAATTACAGATAGTGACGAAGTTTGATCAAAATCGGTTAAGTAGTTTAGGAGTCCATCGCGGACAAACAACGTGACACGTAATTTACGAACTTCGTACCGCCAACTTATCTATATAAATAAAAAACAAATAAACTATCCTAATCCAAAAAAACTGTCCTATCTTTCAAGTTGGATCAAACCGCACACGGTGCGCAGTAGTTTAGGAGTCCATCGCGGACAAACACCGTGACACGTAATTTATATATATTAAGAGAATATAAGATACAATTTCATTAGGGTGAATAAAAATTACAGCGTCAGACAGTGTTATCTGTATTATGACGTCACGGATCACAAAGGCTCTATATCAGTCAGCAGTCAAAGTAAATCCTTGCTGCAAGGATTATGTAGATTGCGACGACCTCCCGCTGAATATAGAGGACGTGTTACACTTCGCACACTCCTTGGGATTTATGACATACTAATATTGCTAGCTTTTGTACGTGACTGCGCTCGTGTTTAATAGAATAGAATAGAATAGAAATATTTTTTATTCAAATAAACTTTTTACAAGTGCTTTTGAATCGTCTGGCTCTACCACTGGTTCGGAATGCCTTTTCTGCCGAGAAGAATCAGCAAGAAACTCGGCGGTTGCTCTTTTCAAAACAAATTTACAATACAGTAAATACTATGCTATATATGCAGTGTTTCCACAATGAGGGAAGTTCCAAAACTGCATACCGACTAACTTCTATCTTAAGATGGGCAGACATAAAGTAGCCCCATTCCCGCCGGTGGCACCCGTTCACGAACATGACGCATGACCCAGCCATTGCTTCGCTCAACCATATTTGAGGGAACGTAAGAACCCGCATCACACGACACCACCACAGAAATGTTTAAAGAGTGCGTGACATACCTACTTATTAAAGTTAACATACCTTTGAGCCTGAGAGTGTCGTTTCCACACTGTTTGTTTGTGTCGTTATTATACTTTAAGGAATTACCTAAGAAACAAATCAAACGACTACAAAATGGAGTGACCTACAGATAAACTCTTCTTCTTCTTCTTTATCAACCTATAGACGTACACTGCTGGACAAAGGTCTCCTGCATGGACGTCCACAGGTCTTGCGCCGCTTGGATCCAGCGGCTCCCTGCGACTCGTTCGATGCCTAGTGCGGGGTCTGCCAACACTGCGTTTCCCGGTGCGGAGTCACCAATCCAGCACCTTGGGACCCCAACGACTATCAGCTCTTCGAACTATGTGCACCGCCCATTTCCACTTCAGTTTCGCGACTCGCTGAGCTATGTCGGTGACTTTGGTTCTCCTACGGATCTCCTCATTTTTGATTTGATCTCGCAGGGATATACCGAGCATAGTTATCTCCATCGCTCGCCGAGTGACCCTGAGCCTTCTTATGAAGCCCTCAGTTAGCGACCATGTTCTCGGATCCGTAAGTCATCACTGGCAATACGCACTGTTCCGATCCATTAAGATTACAACATGAGGTTATTCAAGGGGCGAACCAACAAATTCCTTTTCCTAAAAGCCGGCAACGCATTAGTGGTGCCTCTGGATTTACAAATGTTCCTGGGCGGCGGTAATCACTTAACATCAGGTGACCCACCAGCTCGTTTGCTCGCTATTCATATCTATGTTATGAAAAAAAAGATTGAAGTCTAGGTTGTCATCAATTTTAAAAAAAACGAACTTTGCTCCCTTGTTGAACAAATAAAAATTTGTAGGGTTCGTTCAACTTAAGGTTGAAGACAAGGGTCTGCCCGCGAAATTCAAATTTAAATTGGTTTTTCGCAATTTGTAAACTAATACGACAAAGTAGGCTTATGGCCTTCTAATTGCGCCAGTGGAATTATCATATCTTCACAGGTTTACATAAAAATCTTTACTTGAAAGTGACCAGTTTAAGAAATTAATCAAAATACTGAGTCGGACGTGAGTTACTCACAAATTAGTCGATATTTTGATTAATTTCTTAAACTGGACACTTTCAAGTAAAAAAATTTATATAAACCTGTGAAGATGATACTGCCATTGTCAACTGCAATTAAAATGCCATAAGCCTACTTTGTCGTATTAGTTTACAAATTGCGAAAAACCAAATTAAATTTGAATTTCGCGGGCAGAACCGTGTCTTCCCCCTTAAACGAAAATTACAATTTGAAAACCTAGATGCCATAAGCTCTGGCGCCGGCGTCACGTATTCGACAAATAAACGTTTCCGGCCTGCGGAATGCATATCGCGGCACTTCCGTCCAATTTGTTGTAAATGGAAATTTGAAATTTAGAAATTCCTACAACGAAATAGTTTTCGCAACAAAACAAACACGTTACACGTGAAATGAAAAATTAAAATGGAATGCGTAAGGTTTATATTTTACTAGCTGATGCCTGCGACTTCGTCCGCGTGGATTTAGTTTTTAAAATCCCTCTGAAACTTTTTGATTTTCCGGGTCCTCAACTTCTTCTTCTTCTTCTTTATCAACCGATAGACGTCCACTGCTGGACAAAGGTCTCTTGCATGGACTTCCACAGGCCTCAGTCTTGCGCCGCCTGAATCCAGCGGCTCCCTGCGACTCGTTTGATGTCGTCGGTCCACCTGGTGGGGGGTCTGCCAACACTGCGCTTCCCGGTGCGGGGTCGCCACTCCAGCACCTTGGGACCCCAACGACCATCAGCTCTTCCTGGTCCTCCTTTCTTCAGGGTCCTCAACTATGCCCATGCAAAAAATCACGTCGATCCGTAGCTCTGTTGCGGCGTGATTGAAGGACAAACCAACAAACAAACGCACTTTCGCATTTATAATATTAGTATGATATGATTTAATTTGTCTTGAGCAACGATTATTTTTGGGTTAGAGAAAAGTTGTTGTTTACTACACGATCTCATATTAAGTTAAGCAGTTTAAGCCTGAACTGAGCCAGGGAGGTCGTCAAAAGCAAAAAGTTAGGCGCTCCGGAGGAATATACATAGAATGCTGAAATCAAAACCCTTCCTTTTTGCTCTAATGTAGACTGAAGTCGAGTAAAAATCTGTATAAATATAACATTAAAAGCCCTGTCTGACTGAGTGATATATCAACGCACAGCCTAAACTACTGAAGTTAGAATCTAGAAAATTTTAACCGTTTCTTTTATAACGTAGGCACCCCACTAAGAAAGGATTATTAGAATTTTATGAAACTTGGTATATGGGCTTTCGAAAAAAAAAGAAACACGTGTTTCACAGTTTTTGGAAGTTCTACCCCCAAAGGCTTTAAATAGGCGATGAATGTTTGTATGGAAGCTCTTCAATTTTAAAGTTAATTTTCAAGTTATATCCAACTTGATATTTTGGATTTCGATTGAAAATAAAGAAGTACGCGTCTTACAGTTTTTGTAAGTTTCACCCCAAAACTTAAATCCACGCGGACGAAGTCGTGGGCGCATAACTAGTTAGCATAATTATTATAGTTACAAAGTTTGATTGCAACATGCAATACAAAATGGAAGAAAATAACTAGAGCACGTCGGACCGGGAAGTTAAAGCAAAGATTTATTGGAAGGGGTGAAGTAAGTGGCGAATCTGATAAGTTATTTATGGGCCGACTGGGGATTTGGGTTCTTTTAACGATTTACCATTGGCCGCCGGGAGCTAATGGATTGGAGTGAATGGATTCATACATCACTAAATATCGGATTTTGCTTTCTCATTTTCAGCAGCTTACGTGCACTGATAATGCAAATTACGCTTCAAAAGGTCAAAATTCAAAAATTCAAAATTATTTATTTCATGTAGGCCAACCTGTGGCTCTTATGACACGTCAAGATTCTACCACCGGTTCGGAAAGCGAATTCTGCTGAGAAGAGCCGGCAAGAAACTCAGCAGTTACTCTTTTCAAA
Organism: Oeneis ivallda; assembly: GCA_029955525.1. Classification (NCBI taxonomy): domain Eukaryota; kingdom Metazoa; phylum Arthropoda; class Insecta; order Lepidoptera; family Nymphalidae; genus Oeneis; species Oeneis ivallda. The sequence goes on along the minus strand of JARPMR010000017.1, from coordinate 2,936,903 downwards.
ATAATTATTTTACAATGTTAATAAGTAGCTATTACATTGAAATAAGTTATTATACTATCTTGTGGGCAGCTGGATGCCAAGCTGATTTAACCCGTGCATCTTTGTTAGAATAGAATATGACATTTCCACAAAACGTACTACAATTCAATTCATGTCAAAGACGGGCAGACAGAAAGTAGCCCCATTCCCGCCGGCGGCACCCGTTCACGAGCATGACGCATGATCCAGCCATTGCTTCGCTCGACCATATTTGAGGGAACGCAACAACCCGCACCACACGACACCACCACAGAAATGTTTAAAGAGAGCGTGACATACTTAATAAATAAATAAATAAATAAATAAAAATAGCCTTTATTGCAGCAGCATTTCATTTCAATACAAAAATTAAATATTAAAAGTTTTGACTTCTGCGTGTCCCTCGACATAGGCCTTCTCTAAATTTTTCCATGTTGTTCTATCTTTGGCTAGACGAGTCCACATACTTCCGACTAAGTTTCGGATGTCATCCTCCCATCTTTTTGATTGTCTGCCTCTTTTTCTTTTTCCGTTTCGGGGGTACCACTCCGTTACTTTTTTCGTCCATTTTTCACAATTATCTCTGATCATATGGCCTGCCCATCGCCATTTTTGCTGTTTAATAATTTTTCCTACATTTTTAAATTTAGTCTTTTCCTTTATGTCCTCTAGCTTCATTCTGTCTCTCAATCTAACACCTATGACGCTTCTTTCTATAGAATTTTGGCAAGTTCTTAATGTTGTGAGATTTTTCTCAGTTAGGGCCCATGTTTGTGATCCATAAGTTAAGCATGGTAGTATGCAAGTATTGAAAACCTTTCTTTTGTCCTTAATGGGAATATGCTTGTTTTTCATCACTTCGCTGAGCGACCAATAACTTTTCCAGGAGTTCGTAACTCTTCTGTCGATTTCTTTTGTCATACAGTCTTTGATTGATAATAAATGCCCTAAGTAAACGTATTCGTCTACATATTCAATTATTTTGCCATCTAATTTGATTTCTTTTCTCTCCGAGTTTGTCATTATTTTAGTTTTATTGACGTTCATTGTGAGACCTACTTTAACGCTTTCGTCTGACAATTGTTGTAGCATATGCTCAAGTTTTATTGAAGACTCAGAAAATAGCACCAAATCGTCCGCAAATCGTAGATGGTTTAGGTTTTCCCCGTTTATATTGAGTCCTTCCTTTTCCCATTCAAGGTTTCTGAATATCATTTCCAATACTGCTGAGAACAGTTTTGGAGATATAGGATCTCCCTGCCTGACTCCTCTTTCTATTGGGAACTCGTTGCTTGCTTTATCCAATTTTACACAAGCTGTGCTTTTGGAGTATATATTCTTTAAAATATTTATAATTTTACCATGTACTCCTTGCACTTTAAGAGCGTTCCATATTGCATTATGTTCTAGCGATTCAAAAGCTTTGTTGTAGTCGACAAAACCTAGATAATATACACAGTTGTACTCTTTAAATTTTTCTAATATTTGTTTTACTGTGTGTATATGGTCTACTGTCGAGAATTTTGTCCTAAAGCCTGCTTGCTCTTTGGGTTGGTTCTCGTCTAATACCTTAGAGACTCTAGATAATAATATCTTGGAGAAAATTTTATATATATTTGCCATCAAACTTATCGGTCTGTAATTTCCAATATCGTTTTTATCACCTTTTTTATAAATCAATACAATAGTTGATTTAGTCCAATCTACTGGAATGTTTTAAGTCTTCAGGATTTGATTAAATATTTCAGTGAGCTTGGGTGCTATTATTGGTAAGGTTGCTTTGAGCATCTCATTTGATATTTGGTCAGGTCCTGGTGCTTTTTCGTTTTTTTGTGATTTGATAGCTGAAATAGTTTCACTAAGAAGGATCTCCGGTAGGGGTTCATTGTCTTTATTAATATTATATTCATTGTCTTTAACATTTTCCGCTAAGTTTCGATCACTTCTGGAACTTTTGTACAGATCACGGTAGAACTCAGCTGCAATTTTTATTATTTCTTCCCTATTCCTAGTTATTCTATTAGTTTTACTCTTGAGATTAATCATCCAATGTTTTTTGGTTATCAATTTTTTTAGTGCTTTTCTTACTCCTCCAGTTTTGATAATGTGATCTTGTATAGTTTTATTTCTTTTCTGAGTTATATCTTTACGTATTTGGGATCTTATTTTTTTACTTAGTTCCGCAATTTTAGTTTTAGTGGCTTTATCTTTTTTTGATGAAATCAACTGTTTCCTTTGTTCTATCAATTTCTCACTTTCTTCTGATAAGGTCTTTCGTTTCGGTTTACATTTTTTTGTTTCCCTTATAAGGTTAGATATTAATGAATTATATTGTTCTTCTACATCTTCATATTTTTTTCCTTCCTGGTTTAGAGCTATGGATAGATTATTTTGTAGTTTCTTATAATCCTCTATTATAGGTATTTGCTTGGTGTTTTTATAATTCCTTCTCGACTTCTTGACTGGGACTATTTGTAGTGAAGCTCTTACCATTCTATGGTCGGTATTAAAATTAAAATGGTTCAAAACATGTGTATTAGAAAAACATCTCGCTTTATTTGTCATAATAAAATCAATTTCATTCTTATGATTTCCATTAGGTGACACCCAGGTCCATTTTTTCTTAGGTTTTCTTTTATATTGACTGTTGAGAATTGTTAGTTTATTTTGTAAGGCATAACTGATAATCTTATCACCATTTTTACTGCGTATCCCATAGCTAGATTTGCCTATTATGTGTTCTTCACCAGGCTTACATTGTCCTATTTTGCCATTGAAATCACCCATAACTATAACATTCTTTTTCATGTAATGGTTGATCGATTGTAATTTTTCGAAAAATTCTTCTGTTTTCAAACGTTCTTCTTTATTTGTAGGTTCAGTGGGAGCATACACTTGTACAATTGTCCATGATTCATCTTTTACTGATGTTGGTAGTTTTATATTTAAGATTGCTATTCGTTCGGATATACCAATTATTTCTTCTACTTTTGAAGACAGATATTTTCTTAATAGAAAACCAACTCCGTAGAGGCCTGGTGTTTCTCCTTTATGATATAGAAGGTAGTTGTCATATTCTTCAATACACTCCCCCATTCTACGCACTTCGTTTAGACCTATTATGTCCCATTTAATATCGTCGAGTGCTTTTTCAAATTCAAGTAGCCTTTCAGGTGAGCTAATGGATCGTACATTTAGTGTTGATATGTATATATATTTGTCTTTTTTAGAAGGGTAGTTAATTGTGGAGTTACTATTTAAATTTAGAGGGTGTTGGTCATTTTCCTCCACGATGACCAATCGGCTTGGAGGAGAATTTTTGTAGTTATTCTTAATTTTGTTTTTAACAGTTCGGTTGCCGAGTGAGGGTGATTGCTACTTGTTTTGGTCTGTGCCTTGGTTATGAGAATTAGATCGATTCCGCATTAGATCGAAAGCATTTACTCTACTAAATTTTGATGTTGGTGTGTTGTTCTTAGACTCTGTCACGTTTGGACTTTGTGAAGAAGAAGCATTAGAGCTCGATGGCGTAGATGGGGTACGCTTTCGTTTCTCGTGACTCTTATTGTTCTTTATTATTAGTTTATCGTATTTTATGTAAGCGAAATTCCCTCTTTTCCTCTCTTCTTGCAATTGAGCTTGTAACGAGCGCCTTTTTTCTAATACCTCTTTCGAGAAATCTTCTGTTATATAAATTATTTTTGATTTCTTTTTGTTTTTTAAAATGTCATTTCTCTTCCATGTGTTAGCAAGCGTTACTACGATCGGCCGAGCTTTATTACTACCAACTGTTGTCTTTCCAACTCGATATGCAGAATTTATTTCTTGTATATTTAATTCTATCTCTAACTTTTTTATTTCATCTATGACGTTTGCAATTAATTGTTTGTTGGACTTCTCGCACTCTTCCATTCCAAATATTATAATATTGTTTTTCTTTCTATCCTTCTCTAACCAAGCTACTTTCTTTTCCAAATTATTTATTTCAATCTTTAAGTTTTTATTTTCTTCGATGATTGGCTGAAGCTTTTCGTCAATTTTTTCCGTTAATTTAGTTGTAATTTCTTTCGTTTGATTCTCCATTTCGAGCTTTAACTTTAGAAATAATTGTTGTAGATTGAGATCCATAACGTTAACTTGTTTCTTGTAATAAAATATACAAATTATATTTTGAATCTTTTATACTTAAAACGGAACGTAATATTATTGTACTGCTTTTTGTCTGTGGCGATATTCGTATTCTTAAGGTTGGCAGCTCACCCTGCTTGTCAGGTACTGTCCAGTAAATGTCAATGCTAGTTGACAGCAGCGGTTGATGATTCATAAAATGTTAAATAAATTTCGAAAACTAGTGATGTTTCAACGTAGTTATAACAAAGTTTCTTTTGTTAAAACTAGTGAATTCGATGGATTGGCACTTGCACTACTTGTTTTAACATAAATCACTGGCTTTAAGGTAATTTATACCACTTTTTATTATTTAAAACTGATGGAGCTTCAATGTATAAACTTAACACTTTGACAACCGATGACAGAATCACCAGTGACATACTTAGTCTACCCGTATTAAAGCATCGAATTGAATACTAATATTCAAACACTAATTTTAAGATCCCATGCAACTTTGTCATTAAGAAAGTCATTAACTTTGTAATAACCGCGACTCAGTAAGTGAGTTTTTACGCATTGGTCTTCTTCATCTCAACCTATCGCTGGACCATAAGTGGGCATGGGTCTCTTCTCAGACACATTAGTAGATTAGTACACCACACTGGCCTAGTGCGTATTGGTAGACTTCATGACTTTTGGTTTCCATAATATTATGTTGTTCTTCATTATAGCAAGTGATATTTAATTAATAAACGCATATAACTCCAAAAAAAGGTCCAAAAAAGGTATCTAAGATTGAATCACCAAGATCCACGAAAATAAAGCTGAGGGTTTAACCAGGTTTTTTTTTTTAAATAAATACATGATTATTTTTCAAAAAAAAGTATCTGCTTCACGGTATCTGTTAAAATTGAAATTGATCACCTAAATAAAATTTAAGATCTGGCCACAAAATCAGTCAAGAAATAAATAGTTATTTGTGTTATATGGGGCCAAAGGAATTTTTGTTCCCCGAGGGCGTTATTTTGAATTCAGAGCGAAGTGAAGGATGCTATAGTAGACTCCCGAGCGCAGCGAGGGATTCTAAAGTAGAATCCTGAGCGTAGCGAGGAATTCAATATACGCCGCCCGAGAACAAAAAATTTTGGCCCCGAATGACACACACTATTTTTCATCATTACCTATGAGAAAAAGCTAGGAGTATCGACCTACTATGTATAGAGTATAGACATTACCAATACGTATATTGAAAGTTTAAATAAAACACAAATAAATTTTTATGAAATAATTAAACATTAATATTTATGTTGGAAGTATGGGAGCATATATGTCTAATCGACAAATTTGATCCCGTGACTTATCGTAGACAACAGCTTCTCAAACATTTTTGAATTTCGACACATTTTTGAATTCTCTCTTTTGATTTGTCCACGTTAGTGCTTTAGTATGCTAAAGCACTATAACGCGGACCAATCAGAAGAGAGAAATGAAAAGTCCCATGGGGTTAAAATGAGATTTTGCTCCAGCTGTCCTCTGAAGCCAATATTCGTTTTTCGAATAGGTATGATGAAAAATATATTTTAAAACGCGAATTAAACTAACTTAAACCATTAATGTCTGTATTTTAGCCCCGAATGTTTTATTAATGAAAAAAAAAAATTAAAACAATATTTAAATAGTTCATCCTAGACAAGGTTCATATTAATCTAGGCTCGAGATAGTCTAGATCCGTGCATGTCTGCAGCGCACGCTGGGAGATTACAGGCTGGGCCGTCGAGACCCCGATACGTTCAAATAAACAATATACAAGATTAGACAAACTAAGCGTTGGAGGGAAAACAACGTTAAAATTTATGAAATTACGAGCTTTTTTCGCGATTTTGTCCACGTGGATTCAAAAAAAAACAAGTGGCACTCGGGGACTGCCGCGGTAAAGCTATTGCATAGCATTTTTATCAACTTATGTAATTGTAATATTTATGCAATTTTTATTATGCAAAAAAAAATTAAAAAATTAGGAACTACGTTCCAACAAACAGACAAGAAAAGCGCACTGTCACTACTTCGCGAGTGAGATTCGAACCTGCGACATCATACACCATACGGTAAAGAAAGCGGCCGCTCGCCCACTGCGCCAAACAGCTACCTACTTGAGAACCTCTAAAATGTTGAACGCTTACTGAACGACGGTGTTAGGTTTATTTTCGTTACGGAATTTCTTGATTCGGTCGCCGCGCTCAAACTGTTTGTCCTAGTTCAAAGCCCGCGATAAAAGCTATGCAATAGCTTAAAAATCCCGCTGGAGCTGTCGGCCAGCTACGAGAAGTGGCGAATGCTCGTGAGGCGAATCACACCTGCCGCTTATGACGTCAATTCGGAATGACTACGACTGCTCTGCCAAGAGTGTCACGAAGGAGAATTAAGATAGTTGAAGAACTGCATTTTGTCATTATCTACTATCTATATCTACGAGTATATACATATAATAAAACTGTAACTGGAAGATTTCTGTACATTTAATATATATTGAAAATTTTAATTGGGGGATGCTTTACTATCGATACTGAGCCCAAAACAGATTTTTATTTAATTTTTGTTTGTTTGTTTGTCCTTCTTTCACGTAAAAACTACCGGACAGATTTCTACAAAATTTTATATCGTGGTAGCTTATTACTCGGGTCAACATCTAGGCTACTTTTTATCCCGGAAAATCAAGGAGTTCCCGAGGTACTTTAAAAACTAAATCCACGCGGACAAAGTCGCGGGCATCAGCTAGTTGTAAATAAAACCTTTTAACCTGCTTTCAAGTGGCTTTACTTATAACAACACATTTTTTACGAGACGACTCTAATCTGCATATTTCATTTCTGTTCTTCTGTAATAAAGTAACATAAACTTAAGACTAAATTGGTAGCCATTTTTCAAATCCCTACACGCTGTTATAGTTCTTAATGGGCTTGTAAAGGGAGCAATTTGCTTTGACGTTTGCACGAAACGTTTTATCTAGTTTCCGTTGTACGTTCCGCTTGTTCTGACTTCAAGAACTGTGTTCGTATATCGCGTAAGAGTCTCACTAATGTAGCGAAGATTATGGTCTTGAAATGGTACAAAAATTTATGTATTCTCTTCTAACGAAAATAGTCATAAAAGCTTTCCAATTTCGTTTTTCGTATTCAGAAGTTGTTATTACAGTTTCTTAATCTTTGTGCTCAATAAATTTTAAAAACATTTACATGGCAGCAACCTACTTTGCATCCTCAGAAGATATAATAACTTGTTACATTATACTAGCTCCATAATAACAATATTCCTTACCGGCTCTTCAATGTAGTATCTGCTTTCCGAACTGGAGTTATAGTTTTAACTTGCCAATAAGAGCCACAGGTTGGCCTACATCTTATCTTATATCTTATCTTATATCTTATCTTATATCTTATATCTTATATATATATATATATATATCTTATATATAAAAGAAAGTGGTGTTAGTTACACTATTTATAACTCAAGGACGGATGAACCGATTTGGCTGAAAATTGGTGGAGAGGTAGCTTAGAACCAGAAAACGGACATAGGATACTTTTTATCCCGTTCGAACGCGTTTCCGTCCAGTCACTATAAAACGTGGTACCTATAACAAAAACGCATCTGACATGGAATAACAAAACGCAAATGACAGTGGAATAACAAAACATAAATGACAGCTAAACGTAATTTTGTCTTTGGTTAAGTATGGTAAAAAATTTGACAATTATAAAAATGATAGCTAAACGTAATTGATAATATCATCAGTAATATGTTTTCGCTTTGAATCATCATTAACAATGCCGCGAGCAAGACGATCAAATGTTTCCTGCTACAAAGCTACGGATTGACGTGATTTATTGGATAGGTATAGTTGAGAACCTGGAGGGTGACAAAGATTTCCCGCGGGATGTTATGAACTAAATCCACGCAGACGAAGTCGCGGGCATCAGCTAGTATATATATAAAAGAAAGTGGTGTTAGTTACACTATTTATAACTCAAGAACGGATGAACCGATTTGGCTGAAAATTGGTGGAGAGGTAGCTTAGAACCAGGAGACGGACATGGGATACTTTTTATCCCGTTCGACCCGTTTCCGTCAAGTCACTATAAAACGTGGTATAACAAAAACGCATCTGACATGGAATAACAAAACGGAAATGACAGTTAAACGTAATTTTGTCTTTGGTTAAGTATGGTAAAAAATTTGACAATTATAAAAATGATAGCTAAACTTAATTGATAATATCATCAGTAATATGTTTTCTCTTTGAATCATCGAGCAAGACGATCAAATGTTTCCTGCTACAAAGCTACGGATTGACGTGATTTATTGGATAGGTATAGTTGAGAACCTGGAGGGTGACAAAGATTTCCCGCGGGATGTTATGAACTAAATCCACGCAGACGAAGTCGCGGGCATCAGCTAGTATTGAAATAAATAATGTTGAATTTGAGTTTAAATACTGGTCATTTATCTAAATATATAAAAGGAAAAGGTGACTGACTGACTGACTGATCTATCAAAGAACAGCTCAAACCACTGGACGGATCGGGCTGAAATTAAATGGCATACAGATAGCCATTATGACGCAGGCATCCGGTATAAGAACGGATTTTTGAAAATTTAACCACTAAAAAGGGATTTCAAAAATTGAACTTCACGTGAGCGAAGCCGTGGGCAAAAGCTAGTTATAAACATATTATAAACTTACATTAATTTTTATTATAATATTACTTACTATTGAACAGAGTGAAGGAACATTGACGCAAGACCTTGTACCGACCAGCGAAATATTTAGTCTTTACAGTAGGTATAACTAGACTTTTATGGCCTCAAATACATAGTAGATAACGAACAGTGTGTCTAAATTTGCAAGTTACTGTAATACAACGGCGCGGGGACAACGATAAATCGGCACAAATCGCTCCCCACGCAGTGCTTGGAGCGCGCCGACCGAGCCAGTTGCCGATATATCAGCGAGTGACGAACGAACACACCTACGCGTTTTAACGAATGTTTTCGCTAAGTTCTCACTTGTTTAAGCTTGGGACACAATCGAGTGGAATTTTCTCAAACGAAAAGTTCCTCGCTAAATTTTGGTCACTAAAACAAATCTCAACGTAGACCAGTAGGGTTAGTACAAGATTGGATAGTTAACTATTAATAGTATACTGTAGTGTTGCCAGTGATGACTTATGGATCCGAGACATGGTCGCTAACTGTGGGCCTCATAAGAAGGCTCAGGGTCACTCAGCGAGCGATGGAGAGAGCTATGCTTGGGGTATCCCTGCGAGATCAAATCAGAAATGAAGAGATCCGCAGGAGAACTAAAGTCACCGACATAGCTCAGCGAGTCGCGAAACTGAAGTGGAAATGGGCGGGTCACATAGTTCGAAGAGCTGATGGTCGTTGGGGTCCCAAGGTGTTGGAGTGGCGACCCCGCACCGGTAAGCGCAGTGTTGGCAGACCCCCCACTAGGTGGACCGACGACATCAAACGAGTCGCAGGGAGCCGCTGGATTCAGGCGGCGCAAGACCGAAGCCATGCAGGAGACCTATGTCCAGCAGTGGACATCTAAAGGTTGATAATGATGAATAGTATACTATGACATTACCATGAAAGTAAAAACCACGACAGTATTGAGTTAGAGCTCAATTTCGTGTATGTATTCTTATACGTTTACGTAACGAAAATGCTCCAAATTAAAATTGTCTGTATTGAATTTGTGACTTTAAATCGATACTATTATGGTTCATTTTACTTTGATGCTAATGTCATAGTTAACTATTACGATCAAACTCGGATAAATGTGATGGAGTGAAGATGCAGCTTAAATTGGAGCGCGCTTGCACTTTTCAGTCTGCTATAGTTGAGCTATTGAGTCTGTGGCAATTAGTAATGAATTGCTTATCTGAATCATATAATATACTGCAAGAACTTATTATTATAAAAAGGTACAAAAGGATTTCGCCTCATTCAAAGCGGACGTTAAAAAAATTTAAATATAAAAAATAGCGTAGCTAAAATAAAAAAAATTAATTACACTAATAAAAGTTTATTAGTCAAGTCTAATTACCTTTCTAGAACAAATACAAAGAAAATTTCATAATTAAATATACAGGCAATTCGTGTGATAAAACCTTTATTAGTCTCCCGCTACATTACTTTCACCCGAGGTGTTATTTCTACTTCGCGTGAACAAACGACCCGAAATAGCATTAATGTCTGAAAGTGCCTTATCAATTTTCAAAGTAACACTAAAACTCGGTTTTTTAGCACTTTTTCTATCTAAATGGCATGTTTATTTGATTGTTTTCGTTATTTACAGAGAAGTTTGGTAATTGCTCAATATTAACGAAAGTAAAGTAGGATTTCTACTATAATGTACCTAATGGTAAAAACATTTTTGTATGTTTATTTTTCAGTATACCAAAAATGTCATCAGTTTTCTGATGCATCTTTTGGAACGAATGGGGCGTTGCGGAGGGGTACCCTAGCCGGCAAAAAACGTCCGTAACGTTAAATAAAAGCGTAAGGTTTTTTCGTCACAGTCCTTGTTTTATTATTGTCTTCGTTTATTTTACACATTCCATCAATGCTTCGATGGCGCAGCGGTAAAAAGAAGGAGTGATACTATCGGTTCAGAGGTTCGAATCCTGACTTCAGATAATTATTATTTACTAGCTGATGCCCGCGACTTCCAGGTGGACCGACGACATCAAACGAGTCGCAGGGAGCCGCTGGATTCAGGCGGCGCAAGACCGAGGCCTGTGGAAGTCCATGGAAGAGACCTTTGTCCAGCAGTGGACGTCTATCGGTTGATAAAGAATATCATCCGATTTAAATGTTTGTACATGCAAAATTTCAGCTCAATAGAAAACCGGGCAGTGGTTCTAATTCAGCTTGCAAGATTTGACTTAAAACAAACTTAGAGTACCCGGAGTGCAATGAAAGCTAGCTAGAAATTCACGTAGTAATTACTGAAATCTCTTCACAATCGGCGAGCACATCACGTAACATATTAAATTAAAAAAAATGCAGTCGAACTGTGAATAGCACAGAATAGCGTTTTATTCCAAAAGCCGATGTGCAATATATATATCCAGGTACTGTAAGTACATACCTACGATAAAACTATCCTATCTTTCAAGTTGGACCAAATTATAGAGAGTTACGAAGTTTTTATATAGTTACAGATAGTTACGACACGAGATTTTTTATATCTATACTTATAATAAAACTGTAACTGGAAGATTTCTGTACATTTAATATATTTTGAAAATTTTAATTGGGGGATGCTTGACTATCGATACTGAGCCCAAAACAGATTTTTATTTAATTTTTGTCTGTCTGTCTGTCTGTCTGTCTGTCTGTCTGTCCGCGCTTCACGCGAAAACTACTGAACGGATTTAAATGAAATTTAGTACAGCGGTAGCTGATACTCCGGGTCAACATATAGGATAGTTTTTATCCCGATAAAACATAAGGTTACTCTAGGATAGGGGATGAAACTTTTTGTTGATTTTACTCCATAACTCAGTCAAATCTGAACGGATTTTAATAATTCTTTCTTTATTTGAAAGTGTGTACGACAAGAAATACAATGATCAATTTTGGTGAAGATCTGCTAGATATTATCGGAGATAGAGGACAAAACTTCTCTCGGATAGTTCCAGGTCACTCGCATACGATATATACGATATATACGTATATAGATCTTATTACATTCATACCATAGCCATATCTTGACCTGAGCTATTCATTACATACTAATTTTAGGCTATATCACTGACCTCCAGGCCCTAGCTCCTCAATCCTGATGGTGCAGTGTACTGCCCACCTAAATCATGGATATTTACGAACTGTCGATTGTGAATTGATATTGTAGGTGCCAAATATTTAAAATATAATAGTGTAGTGGAGCCGTAAAAGAGGACTCAATTCTGATGCTGCTGGGTACTGCTCACCAATGATAGGTAACAATTAGTATGAACTACTTAGGGTAGTGGCATAACGCAGCCGTAAAAAATTTCGCGTCTCCATTTTCCGTTTACTAAAATTTCCCACAGTAGCTTTGTATTCTTAGATGGCATCAATCTATTCAGCTAATTTAATTATCGCTCGGTTCGGTTTAGGAATCATCCACCTCCCTTCTCCTCCCCATGCTACAACTACTAATGGTACCAACTTCTCAATCCCGATGCTGCTGATGATAATACCCACCTAAATAGTAGGTGTTTACAAAATGTCGATAATGAATTCATATTGTAGGTACCAACCAAGTGAAGACTACAAAGTGGCATAGTTATGGCAATCGTAAAAAATGTCTCACTCGCTTCGTTTGCGAGAATGTCGATTGTAGATTTCTTTTTAACCGACTTCGAAAAAGGAGCAGATTCTCAATTCGTCGGAATCTATTTTTTCAATTTTTTTATGTATGTTCACCGATTACTTGAAGGCGCCTGAACTGATTTGGAAAATTCTTACTTTTTTGTTTGAAAGGGTACTTCCCAGGTGGTTTTAAAAAATTAAGAAAAAAAAAATATATACTTTGTTTTGTAAAAAAATTATATTAAATTATGTACTCATTTGTATATGGACTACACAGAGGCGTAGTGCGATCAAAAAACCTTCGCGCTCGCTTCGCTCGCGATAATATCAGTTTTCAGTTGCTACTGCGGGTGCCAAGTATGAACTACAAAGAAGCGTAGTGCAATCGAAAATTTTCGCGCTCGCTTCGCTCGCTAAAATGTGTCTTCTTGATTGGTAGTGTAAGAACCAAGTATAACGAACCAATAAAGCAACGAAAACTGCAATATCTGGGACATATTATAATGCGTGGCGATAAGTACAAGTTGCTCCAACTAATAATACAGGGGAAGATACAAGGTAGGAGACCCCCTGGAAGAAGACGGACCTCTTGGCTCAAGAATCTCCGGACATGGTTCGGACTGAGTACTCGATCCTTATTCCGCGCAGTTGTGTGTAAGGTCCGAATAGCCAATATGATAGCCAACCTCCGGTAGGAGATGGCACCTCAAGAAGAAGAAGAAGAAGAACCAAGTATGAAGGAAACAGTTATGTAGTGCAGCCCTAAAGAATTTTGCGAAATGTCTGTTTTGGATTGCCAAGTATGGACTACATAGTGATGCAATGAAATTGTAAAAATTTTCGCGCTAGCTTCATTGGCGAAAATTTCTTAATTGTTGTTGTGAGTGTAATGTAACCAAGTATGCTCGCTTCGCTCGCGAAAATATCAGTTTTCAGTTGCTACTGTAGGTGCCAAGTATGAACTACAAATATGCGTAGTGCAATCGAAATTGTTTGCGCTCGCTTCGCTCGCGTAAATGTCGATTGTAGATTGCTTTTGTCTATACCAATTAGTATGGACTACACAGAAGCGTAGTGTGATCAAAATATTTTCGCGCTCGCTTCACTCGCGAAAATTTTGGTTTTCGCTAATGTAGGTGCCAAGTTTAAACTAAAAAGGAGCGTAGTGCAATCTAAAATTTTTGCGCTCGCTTTGCTCGCGAAACTGTGTCTTTTCTTGATTGGTATTGTAAGAACAAAGTATGAAGGACACAGTTAAGTAGTGCAGCCCTAAAAAAATTGCGAATATGTCCGTTTTGGATTGCCAAGTATGGACTACGTAGTGATGCAATGTAATTGTAAAAAATTTCGCGCTCGCTTCGCTCGCGAAAATGTCTTTTCTTCATTGTTGTTGTAAGTGTAAACCAAGTATGGAGTACATAGTAAAGTAGTGCAGTCCTAAAAAATTTCACGCTCGCTTCGCTCGCGAAAATGTTTCTTCTTCATTATCGTTGTGAGTGTTGTGAGTGTAAACCAAGTATGGAGTACATAGTTAAGTAGTGCGTTCCTAAAAAATTTCGCGCTCGCTTCGCTCGCGAAAATATCACTTTTCAGTTGCTATTGTAGGTGCCAAATATGAACTACTAATAAGCGTAGGGCAATCGAAAATTTTTGCGCTCGCTTCGCTCGCGAAAATGTCGTTTGTAGATTGCTTTTGTCTAGATACCAATTAGTATGGACTACACAGAGGCGTAGTGCGATCAAAATATTTTTGCGCTCGCTTCGCTCGCGAAAATTTCGGTTTTCGCTTGCTAATGTAGGTGCCAAGTAGGAACTAAAAAGGAGCGTAGTGCAATCTAAAATTTTTGCGCTCGCTTTGCTCGCGAAATTGTGTCTTTTCTTGATTGGTATTGTAACCAAGTATGAAGGACACAGTTAAGTAGTGCATTCCTAAAAATTTGCGAAAATGTCCGTTTTCGATTGCCAGTTATGGACTACATAGTGATGCAACGTAATTGTAAAAAAAAACGCGCTCGCTTCGCTCGCGGAAATGTCTTTTCTTCATTGTTGTTGTGAGTGTAAACCAAGTATGGAGTACATAGTTAAGTAGTGCATTCCTAAAAAATTTCGCGCTCGCTTCGCTCGCGACAGCGTCGGTTTTGTGTTGCTTATGTAGGTGCCAAGTATGGACTACATAGTGGCGTAGTGCAATCGTAAAAAATGTCGCACTCGCTTTACTAGCGATAATGTCGATTATAGATTGCTTTTGTCTATACCAATTAGTATGGATTACACAGAAGCGTACTTAATGCGATCAAAAAATCTTTGCGCTCGCTTCGCTCGCGAAAATATCAGTTTTCAGTTGCTACTGTAGGTGCTAAGTATGAACTACAAATAAGCGTAGAGCAATCGATAATTTTTGCGCTCGCTTCGCTCGCGAAATGTGTCTTTCTTAATTGGTACTTTTTAGAACCAAGTATGAATGACACAGTTATGTAGTGCAGCCCTAAAAATTTTGCGAAATGTCCGTTTTGGACTACATAGTGATGCAATGAAATCTTAAAAATTTTCGCGCTCGCTTCGTTGGCGAAAATGTCTTTTCTTAATTGTTGTTGTGAGTGTTAACCAAGTATGGAGTACATAGTAAAGTAGTTCTGAAAATTTCGCGCTTGCTTCGCTCGCGATAACGTCGCTTTTGTGTTGCTTATGTAGGTGCCAAGTATGGACTATATGGTGGCGTAGTGCAATCCTTAAAATGTCGCACTGGCTTTACTAGCGATAATGTCGATTATCTATAGATTGCTTTTGTAGATACCAATTAGTATGGGCTACACAGAGGCGTAGTGCGATCAAAAAATTTTCGCACTCGCTTCGCTCACGAAAATTTCGGTTTTCAGTTGCTACTGTAGATGCCAAGTATAAACTAAAAAGAAGCGTAGTGCAATCGAAAATTCTCGCCTGCATCACTGGACTGTAGTCCAGTGATGCAGGCGAGAATGAAGACCAGTTGCCAATCAATCATTGAAGACCAGTTACCAACTCCTCAATCCTGATGCTGCTGGTCCTGCCTAAATTGTGGGTATTTACAAAATTTCCATTTTGAATTGATATTGTAGGTTTGCAGGTACCAAGTAGGTACAGAATATTATATAGTGGCGTAGTACAATCGTAAAAACCTCACGATTAACATAAAACAATTCTTTTTTATTACTTTTTCCACGCGGACGAAGTCGCGGGCATCAGCTAGTTTATATATAAGATACAATTTCATAAGGTGGAATAAAAATTACAGCGTCAGGCAGTATTATGACGTCACGGATCACAAAGGCTCTATATCAGTCAGCAGTCAAAGTAAATCCTTGCTGCAAGGATTATGTAGATTGCGACGACCTCCCGCTGAATATAGAGGACGTGTTACACTTCGCACACTCCTTGGGATTTATGACATACTAATATTGCTAGCTTTGGTACGTGACTGCGCTCGTGTTGAATTAAAGTTAACATACCTTTGAGCCTGAGAGTGTCATTTCCATACTGTTCGTTTGTGTCGTTATTATACTTTAAGGAATTATCTAAAAAACAAATCAAACGACTATAGTTCTTGCAATTCACGAGGGCGAATGACTTATGGTTGAGTGTGTGTCGTATCTGTATAAGTGTGAGCGAGCGCAATGCTCGCGCCTGCCCGCTCCCACCTAGTCTTTGACAGGCACACACACTTATGCAATGTGCATGTACACGAAGTGACCACAAGTAAAGCTCACTCGCCTTCGTGAATTGTAAAAACTGTACAAAATGGAGTGACCTACAAATAAACTCTTCTTCTTGTTCACACTTGACGTCCACAGCTGGACAAAAGTCTCCTGCATGGACTTCGGTCTTGCACCGCTTGGATCCAGCGGCTGCCTGCGACTCGTTTGATGTCGTCGGTCCACCTAGTTCGGGGTCTGCCAACCCTGCGCTTCCCGGTGCGGGGTCGCCACTCCATCACCTATTACCCCAACGACCATCAGCTCTTCGAAATATGTGCCCCCGCCCATTTCCACTTCAGTTTCGCGACTCGCAGAGCTCCGCGTATGTTGGTGACTTTGGTTCTCCTACGAATCTCCTCATTTCTGATTTGATCTCGCAGGGATATTCAGAGCATTGCTCTCTCCATCACTCGCCGAGTGACCCTGAGCCTTCTTATGAGGCCCTTAGTTAGCGACCATGTCTCGGATCTGTAAGACATCACTGGCAATACGCACTGTTCCGATCCATTAAGATTACAACATGGGGTTATTCAAGGGGCGAACCAACAAATTCCCCTTCCTAAAAGCCGGCAACGCATTGGTGGTGCCTCTAATTTTACAAATGTTCCTGGGCGGCGGTAATCACTTAACATCAGGTGACCCACCTGCTCGTTTGCTCGCTATTCATATCTATGTTATTAGAAAAACAAGATCGCAGTCAAGGTGTTCATCAAATAAATAAAACAAACTTCGCTCTCTTGTTGAACAAATAATAACAATATGTAGGGTTCGTTCAACTTAAACGAAAATTACAATTTGAAAACCTAGATGCCATAAGCTCTGGCCCCGGCGCCGGCGTCACGTATTCGACAAATAAACGTTTCCGGCCTGCGGAATGCATATGGCGGCACTTCCGTCCAATTTGTTTTAAATGGAAATTTGAAATTTAGAAATTCCTACAACGAAATCGCTACAAAACAAACACGTTACACGTGAATTGAAATATTTAAATGGTATGCGTAAGGTTTATATTTTACTAGCTGATGCCTGCGACTTCGTCCGCGTGGATTTTGTTTTTAAAATCCCTCGGAAACTTTTTGATTTTCCGGGTCCTCAACTATGCCCATGCAAAAAATCACGTCGATCCGTAGCTCTGTTGCGGCGTGATTGAAGGACAAACCAACAAACAAACGCACTTTCGCATTTATAATATTAGTATGATATGATTTAATTTGTCTTGAGCAACGATTATTTTTGGGTTAGAGAAAAGTTGTTGTTTACTACACGATCTCATATTAAGTTAAGCAGTTTAAGCCTGAACTGAGCCAGGGAGGTCGTCAAAAAGCAAAAAGTTAGGCGCTCCGGAGGAATATACATAGAATGCTGAAATCAAAACCCTTCCTTTTTGCTCTAATGTAGACTGAAGTCGAGTAAAAATCTGTATAAATATAACATTAAAAGCCCTGTCTGACTGAGTGATATATCAACGCACAGCCTAAACTACTGAAGTTAGAATCTAGAAAATTTTAACCGTTTCTTTTATAACGTAGGCACCCCACTAAGAAAGGATTATTAGAATTTTATGAAACTTGGTATATGGGCTTTCGAAAAAAAAAGAAACACGTGTTTCACAGTTTTTGGAAGTTCTACCCCCAAAGGCTTTAAATAGGCGATGAATGTTTGTATGGAAGCTCTTCAATTTTAAAGTTAATTTTCAAGTTATATCCAACTTGATATTTTGGATTTCGATTGAAAATAAAGAAGTACGCGTCTTACAGTTTTTGTAAGTTTCACCCCAAAACTTAAATCCACGCGGACGAAGTCGTGGGCGCATAACTAGTTAGCATAATTATTATAGTTACAAAGTTTGATTGCAACATGCAATACAAAATGGAAGAAAATAACTAGAGCACGTCGGACCGGGAAGTTAAAGCAAAGATTTATTGGAAGGGGTGAAGTAAGTGGCGAATCTGATAAGTTATTTATGGGCCGACTGGGGATTTGGGTTCTTTTAACGATTTACCATTGGCCGCCGGGAGCTAATGGATTGGAGTGAATGGATTCATACATCACTAAATATCGGATTTTGCTTTCTCATTTTCAGCAGCTTACGTGCACTGATAATGCAAATTACGCTTCAAAAGGTCAAAATTCAAAAATTCAAAATTATTTATTTCATGTAGGCCAACCTGTGGCTCTTATGACACGTCAAGATTCTACCACCGGTTCGGAAAGCGGATTCTGCTGAGAAGAGCCGGCAAGAAACTCAGCAGTTACTCTTTTCAAAATAATTATTTTACAATGTTAATAAGTAGCTATTACATTGAAATAAGTTTTTATACTATCTTGTGGGCAGCTGGATGCCAAGCTGATTTAACCCGTGCATCTTTGTTAGAATAGAATATGACATTTCCACAAAACGTACTACAATTCAATTCATGTCAAAGACGGGCAGACAGAAAGTAGCCCCATTCCCGCCGGCGGCACCCGTTCACGAGCATGACGCATGATCCAGCCATTGCTTCGCTCGACCATATTTGAGGGAACACAACAACCCGCACCACACGACACCACCACAGAAATGTTTAAAGAGAGCGTGACATACTTAGTCTACCCGTATTAAAGCATCGAATTGAATACTAATATTCGAACACTAATTTTAAGATCCCATGCAACTTTGTCATTAAGAAAGTCATTAACTTTGTAATAACCGCGACTCAGTAAGTGAGTTTTTACGCATTGGTCTTCTTCATCTCAACCTATCGCTGGACCATAAGTGGGCATGGGTCTCTTCTCAGACACATTAGTAGATTAGTACACCACACTGGCCTAGTGCGTATTGGTAGACTTCATGACTTTTGGTTTCCATAATATTATGTTGTTCTTCATTATAGCAAGTGATATTTAATTAATAAACGCATATAACTCCAAAAAAAGGTCCAAAAAAGGTATCTAAGATTGAATCACCAAGATCCACGAAAATAAAGCTGAGGGTTTAACCAGGTTTTTTTTTAAAATAAATACATGATTATTTTTCAAAAAAAAGTATCTGCTTCACGGTATCTGTTAAAATTGAAATTGATCACCTAAATAAAATTTAAGATCTGGCCACAAAATCAGTCAAGAAATAAATAGTTATTTGTGTTATATGGGGCCAAAGGAATTTTTGTTCCCCGAGGGCGTTATTTTGAATTCAGAGCGAAGTGAAGGATGCTATAGTAGACTCCCGAGCGCAGCGAGGGATTCTAAAGTAGAATCCTGAGCGTAGCGAGGAATTCAATATACGCCGCCCGAGAACAAAAAATTTTGGCCCCGAATGACACACACTATTTTTCATCATTACCTATGAGAAAAAGCTAGGAGTATCGACCTACTATGTATAGAGTATAGACATTACCAATACGTATATTGAAAGTTTAAATAAAACACAAATAAATTTTTATGAAATAATTAAACATTAATATTTATGTTGGAAGTATGGGAGCATATATGTCTAATCGACAAATTTGATCCCGTGACTTATCGTAGACAACAGCTTCTCAAACATTTTTGAATTTCGACACATTTTTGAATTCTCTCTTTTGATTTGTCCACGTTAGTGCTTTAGTATGCTAAAGCACTATAACGCGGACCAATCAGAAGAGAGAAATGAAAAGTCCCATGGGGTTAAAATGAGATTTTGCTCCAGCTGTCCTCTGAAGCCAATATTCGTTTTTCGAATAGGTATGATGAAAAATATATTTTAAAACGCGAATTAAACTAACTTAAACCATTAATGTCTGTATTTTAGCCCCGAATGTTTTATTAATGAAAAAAAAAATTAAAACAATATTTAAATAGTTCATCCTAGACAAGGTTCATATTAATCTAGGCTCGAGATAGTCTAGATCCGCGCATGTCTGCAGCGCACGCTGGGAGATTACAGGCTGGGCCGTCGAGACCCCGATACGTTCAAATAAACAATATACAAGATTAGACAAACTAAGCGTTGGAGGGAAAACAACGTTAAAATTTATGAAATTACGAGCTTTTTTCGCGATTTTGTCCACGTGGATTCAAAAAAAAACAAGTGGCACTCGGGGACTGCCGCGGTAAAGCTATTGCATAGCATTTTTATCAACTTATGTAATTGTAATATTTATGCAATTTTTATTATGCAAAAAAAAATTAAAAAATTAGGAACTACGTTCCAACAAACAGACAAGAAAAGCGCACTGTCACTACTTCGCGAGTGAGATTCGAACCTGCGACATCATACACCATACGGTAAGGAAAGCGGCCGCTCGCCCACTGCGCCAAACAGCTACCTACTTGAGAACCTCTAAAATGTTGAACGCTTACTGAACGACGGTGTTAGGTTTATTTTCGTTACGGAATTTCTTGATTCGGTCGCCGCGCTCAAACTGTTTGTCCTAGTTCAAAGCCCGCGATAAAAGCTATGCAATAGCTTAAAAATCCCGCTGGAGCTGTCGGCCAGCCGGGAGAAGTGGCGAATGCCCGTGAGGCGAATCACACCTGCCGCTTATGACGTCAATTTGGAATGACTACGACTGCTCTGCCAAGAGTGTCACGAAGGAGAATTAAGATAGTTGAAGAACTGCATTTTGTCATTATCTACTATCTATATCTACGAGTATATACATATAATAAAACTGTAACTGGAAGATTTCTGTACATTTAATATATTTTGAAAATTTTAATTGGGGGATGCTTTACTATCGATACTGAGCCCAAAACAGATTTTTATTTAATTTTTGTCTGTTTGTTTGTCCTTCTTTCACGTAAAAACTACCGGACAGATTTCTACAAAATTTTATATCGTGGTAGCTTATTACTCGGGTCAACATCTAGGCTACTTTTTATCCCGGAAAATCAAGGAGTTCCCGAGGGACTTTAAAAACTAAATCCACGCGGACAAAGTCGCGGGCATCAGCTAGTTTATAATAATTTAAGATTCAAAATTATTTTTATAAAACCGACTTCAAATGCACGCACCACTAAAAAGTATATAATTTATTGTAGATTTTTTAAAAACCGGACCACCGGGGAAGTATACCGTTTCAAACAAAAAAAGAATTTTCCAAACCGGTTCAGGCGTCTTCGAGTAATCGGTGAACATACATAAAAAAAAACGTGTGGCGCACTCGGGGACTGCCGTGGTAAAGCTATTGCATAGCATTTTCTAGTCGCACGCACACAAACACCGTGCCGAAGTCTGCCGAACTGAAACGAAGGTGTTAGATTTATTTTCGTTACGGAATTTCTTGATTCGGTCGCCGCGCTTAAAGCCCGCGATAAAAGCTATATGCAACAGCTTAAAAAGATTCCGATGAGTTGATAACCTCCTCTTTTTTGAAGTCGGTTAAGAAGAAGCCAATAGAACATAGGTTCTTCCGAGATAAAAAGTAGCCAATAGGCAGAGCGATCGTGGTCATCCCGAATTGACGCCTTTAGCGGCAGATATGATTCGCCTCACGAGCATTCGCTATTTTTCCCTACTGGCCGAAAGCTACAGAACTCGTGCAATGGACCGCCCACAGCAGACTTTATTCGGTCGGTACATCGCATGGGCGACCTTCCTCACCCTCTGGTACCTCCACTTTGCCATGCACGACAAGGCGCTCGATGGACTCACTTTCACGTGCGTCGACTCAACTCAACTAAATATATCCATATAAGAGTAAAGTCGATCCGTTGTTGCATGATTGAAGGACTAAAGAAATAAATCAATTATCACACAAGCAAAGGATAGTTACATTACAGCGGTTTGTTTCTTTCAGTTATCCCATAAAGTCCCATGGTTTTTTTTTTAGTCTTAGAGTCTAGAAAAAGTTTAGTCCCTTGAAAAAGTTTGGGTCTGTCTGAAATAAAAACCGACATACCTACCGCCGAGAAATGCTTGTATCTTAGACTGCATTAACACTTAAGATCAGGTGAGACCATAGTCAAGGGCTAGACCACAGTCATTTCATTTCATTTCATTAAAGTAGAGTTAAGAGTGAAAATTAATCGCCCAATTTTAACTTGACCTACTATAGTAGGTCAAGTTAAAATTGGGCGATTAATTAGGCGATTAATTGGGCGATTAATTAGGCGAAAGTTAAAATTGGGCGATTGAATGATATATCATTACTCGATAACAGCGTGAGAGCTCCATGTAATTTTGGATGGACCAATTCAACGTGACCCATATCCGCATTGACAGTGAATGGTTTGAAGGGTCTCGAAATCTGAATAGTACTGCCTGAAAACGGTATAGAGGGCGCTCAAAATGATATGGAATTCAAAATTCAATTAACGTTTGTCGATACTCGATAGGGCATTGTATTGTTCAAATTTGGTCCAAAACTGGTTTAATTCTCAAACTCGCGTTCAACCTAACACCTATTTCAATGTTATAATTAAAATCAAATTTGACTTTAATTCAGTGTAAGGGAGGTTGCCCACGGCGACTTTTTGCAGCAATTCAGTAGCGCGTTTCATTAATGCGCATCTGCATCGCTTCTTTTGACCGTTTGCCGCATTCACAATGCGCGACAGAAACGATTCGGTAGCGATACAATCGCATAGTATCGATTCAGCATCGCTTTTGCATCGATGCAAATCATTATGGACCCTTTACACTACCGGCAAACGAGACCGTATTTATCTAGCATCGCTACTCATTTGTGAGTGTTGAGGGTGTCATCGAGTAATGAAGAGTGGGGGGCCAAATTTTTTCAATCTTGCAACTGTAACGACCTCAGGCATTCACATATATTTACTACAGTGCACGAATGATCGATACTGCATCGCGTCTGTATCTGTGCTGTATTGCGATAGTAGCAATACATAATCGCTACTGAATCACTGCATAAAGTCGCCGTGGCCGACCTCCCTTATAAACAGTTAAAAGTAATTATATGCTAGTTTCAGATTATACGAAGGACTATACGTACAGAAAATTGCAGATTTTCTTTAGAATAGAATAGAAAAGAAATATTTTTATTCTAATAAACTTTTCACAAGTGCTTTTGAATCGTCTGACTCTACCACTGGTTCGGAATGCCCTTCCTGCCGAGAAGAATCACCAAGAAACTCGGCGGTTGCTCTTTTCAATACAAGTTTACAATACAATAAATACTATGCTATGTATGCAGTGTTTCCACAATGAGGGAATTTCCAAATATGCATACCTACTTACAGTGCAATATATCTTAAGACGGGCAGACATAAAGTAGCCCCATTCCCGCCGGTGGCACCCGTTCACGAGCATGACGCATGACCCAGCCGTTGCTTCGCTCAACCATATTTGGTTTCTATTCGATGGCTATAATAATATACTGTGCTCGAATAAGTTTGCTCAGTTAAAACTTTTATAGGAATCTCTGATATATTTTGTGATGTTGGAGATTTGGTTGGTAATTTTTTTTCCCGATCACAAGCCTGCAATCTCATTTAATAGTAAGTGACGATAAAGTCTAAGATGATAGCGGGCTATCTTGGAGAGAGATGGCATTGTAATATAGACCTTTTTAACATGCTTTCAAGCGGCTTTACTTATAACAACACATTTTTTACGAGACGACTCTAATCTGCATATTTCATTTCTGTTCTTCTGTAATAAAGTAACATAAACTTAAGACTAAATTGGTAGCCATTTTTCAAATCCCTACACGCTATTATAGTTCTCAATGGGCTTGTGAAGGGAACAATTTGCTTTGACGTTTGCACGAAACGTTTTATCTGGTTTCCGTTGTACGTTCCGCTTGTTCTGACTTCAAGAACTGTGTTCTTATATCGCGTAGAAGTCTCACTAATGTAGCGTAGATTATGGTCTTGAAATGGTACAAAAATTTATGTATTCTCTTCTAACGAAAATAGTCATAAAAGCTTTCCAATTTCGTTTTTCGGATTCAGAAGTTGTTATTACAGTTTCTTAATCTTTGTGCTCAATAAATTTTAAAAACATTTACATGGCAGCAACCTACTTTGCATCCTCAGAAGATAGTGTAATAACTTGTTACATTATACTAGCTCCATAATAACAATATTCCTTACCGGCTCTTCAATGTAGTATCTGCTTTCCGAACTGGAGTTATAGTTTTAACTTACCAATAAGAGCCACAGGTTGGCCTACATCTTATCTTATATCTTATCTTATATCTTATCTTATATCTTATATCTTATATATATATATCTCTTATATATAAAAGAAAGTGGTGTTAGTTACACTATTTATAACTCAAGGACGGATGAACCGATTTGGCTGAAAATTGGTGGAGAGGTAGCTTAGAACCAGGAGACGGACATAGGATACTTTTTATCCCGTTCGAACGCGTTTCCGTCCAGTCACTATAAAACGTGGTACCTATAACAAAAACGCATCTGACATGGAATAACAAAACGCAAATGACAGTGGAATAACAAAACATAAATGACAGCTAAACGTAATTTTGTCTTTGGTTAAGTATGGTAAAAAATTTGACAATTATAAAAATGATAGCTAAACGTAATTGATAATATCATCAGTAATATGTTTTCGCTTTGAATCATCATTAACAATGCCGCGAGCAAGACGATCAAATGTTTCCTGCTACAAAGCTACGGATTGACGTGATTTATTGGATAGGTATAGTTGAGAACCTGGAGGGTGACAAAGATTTCCCGCGGGATGTTATGAACTAAATCCACGCAGACGAAGTCGCGGGCATCAGCTAGTATATATATAAAAGAAAGTGGTGTTAGTTACACTATTTATAACTCAAGAACGGATGAACCGATTTGGCTGAAAATTGGTGGAGAGGTAGCTTAGAACCAGGAGACGGACATGGGATACTTTTTATCCCGTTCGACCCGTTTCCGTCAAGTCACTATAAAACGTGGTATAACAAAAACGCATCTGACATGGAATAACAAAACGGAAATGACAGTTAAACGTAATTTTGTCTTTGGTTAAGTATGGTAAAAAATTTGACAATTATAAAAATGATAGCTAAACTTAATTGATAATATCATCAGTAATATGTTTTCTCTTTGAATCATCGAGCAAGACGATCAAATGTTTCCTGCTACAAAGCTACGGATTGACGTGATTTATTGGATAGGTATAGTTGAGAACCTGGAGGGTGACAAAGATTTCCCGCGGGATGTTATGAACTAAATCCACGCAGACGAAGTCGCGGGCATCAGCTAGTATTGAAATAAATAATGTTGAATTTGAGTTTAAATACTGGTCATTTATCTAAATATATAAAAGGAAAAGGTGACTGACTGACTGACTGATCTATCAAAGAACAGCTCAAACCACTGGACGGATCGGGCTGAAATTAAATGGCATACAGATAGCCATTATGACGCAGGCATCCGGTATAAGAACGGATTTTTGAAAATTTAACCACTAAAAAGGGATTTCAAAAATTGAACTTCACGTGAGCGAAGCCGTGGGCAAAAGCTAGTTATAAACATATTATAAACTTACATTAATTTTTATTATAATATTACTTACTATTGAACAGAGTGAAGGAACATTGACGCAAGACCTTGTACCGACCAGCGAAATATTTAGTCTTTACAGTAGGTATAACTAGACTTTTATGGCCTCAAATACATAGTAGATAACGAACAGTGTGTCTAAATTTGCAAGTTACTGTAATACAACGGCGCGGGGACAACGATAAATCGGCACAAATCGCTCCCCACGCAGTGCTTGGAGCGCGCCGACCGAGCCAGTTGCCGATATATCAGCGAGTGACGAACGAACACACCTACGCGTTTTAACGAATGTTTTCGCTAAGTTCTCACTTGTTTAAGCTTGGGACACAATCGAGTGGAATTTTCTCAAACGAAAAGTTCCTCGCTAAATTTTGGTCACTAAAACAAATCTCAACGTAGACCAGTAGGGTTAGTACAAGATTGGATAGTTAACTATTAATAGTATACTGTAGTGTTGCCAGTGATGACTTATGGATCCGAGACATGGTCGCTAACTGTGGGCCTCATAAGAAGGCTCAGGGTCACTCAGCGAGCGATGGAGAGAGCTATGCTTGGGGTATCCCTGCGAGATCAAATCAGAAATGAAGAGATCCGCAGGAGAACTAAAGTCACCGACATAGCTCAGCGAGTCGCGAAACTGAAGTGGAAATGGGCGGGTCACATAGTTCGAAGAGCTGATGGTCGTTGGGGTCCCAAGGTGTTGGAGTGGCGACCCCGCACCGGTAAGCGCAGTGTTGGCAGACCCCCCACTAGGTGGACCGACGACATCAAACGAGTCGCAGGGAGCCGCTGGATTCAGGCGGCGCAAGACCGAAGCCATGCAGGAGACCTATGTCCAGCAGTGGACATCTAAAGGTTGATAATGATGAATAGTATACTATGACATTACCATGAAAGTAAAAACCACGACAGTATTGAGTTAGAGCTCAATTTCGTGTATGTATTCTTATACGTTTACGTAACGAAAATGCTCCAAATTAAAATTGTCTGTATTGAATTTGTGACTTTAAATCGATACTATTATGGTTCATTTTACTTTGATGCTAATGTCATAGTTAACTATTACGATCAAACTCGGATAAATGTGATGGAGTGAAGATGCAGCTTAAATTGGAGCGCGCTTGCACTTTTCAGTCTGCTATAGTTGAGCTATTGAGTCTGTGGCAATTAGTAATGAATTGCTTATCTGAATCATATAATATACTGCAAGAACTTATTATTATAAAAAGGTACAAAAGGATTTCGCCTCATTCAAAGCGGACGTTAAAAAAATTTAAATATAAAAAATAGCGTAGCTAAAATAAAAAAAATTAATTACACTAATAAAAGTTTATTAGTCAAGTCTAATTACCTTTCTAGAACAAATACAAAGAAAATTTCATAATTAAATATACAGGCAATTCGTGTGATAAAACCTTTATTAGTCTCCCGCTACATTACTTTCACCCGAGGTGTTATTTCTACTTCGCGTGAACAAACGACCCGAAATAGCATTAATGTCTGAAAGTGCCTTATCAATTTTCAAAGTAACACTAAAACTCGGTTTTTTAGCACTTTTTCTATCTAAATGGCATGTTTATTTGATTGTTTTCGTTATTTACAGAGAAGTTTGGTAATTGCTCAATATTAACGAAAGTAAAGTAGGATTTCTACTATAATGTACCTAATGGTAAAAACATTTTTGTATGTTTATTTTTCAGTATACCAAAAATGTCATCAGTTTTCTGATGCATCTTTTGGAACGAATGGGGCGTTGCGGAGGGGTACCCTAGCCGGCAAAAAACGTCCGTAACGTTAAATAAAAGCGTAAGGTTTTTTCGTCACAGTCCTTGTTTTATTATTGTCTTCGTTTATTTTACACATTCCATCAATGCTTCGATGGCGCAGCGGTAAAAAGAAGGAGTGATACTATCGGTTCAGAGGTTCGAATCCTGACTTCAGATAATTATTATTTACTAGCTGATGCCCGCGACTTCGTCTGCTTGAATTTAGTTTTTAAAATGCCTCGGGATCTCTTTGATTTTGCGGGATAAAAAGTAGCCTGTCACTCTCCAGGTCAACTATAGGTATCCTTGCAAAAAATCACGTCGATGCGTAGCTCTGTTCGGGCGTGATTAGAGAAAGTGAGAGAAACCATCACACTTCCGCATTTATAATATTTCACATATAAGGTGCAAGTGCATATAGTTGACGTGGTTTTTTACACAGGTAATGTTTAGGACCTGGAAAATAACACAGGCTACTTTTTGTCCCGGGAACATATATTTAAATGACCGCGCCACTACAAAGTATATAATTTATTGTTGATTTTTCGATAAAATTTAAATGGGACCACATGGGACCCTTTGAAACAAAAAAGAATTTTCCAAATCGGTTCAGGTGTGGTCGAGTAATCGGTGAACATACATAAAAAAGATTCCGTTAAATTGAGATCCTCCTCCTTTTTTGAAGTCGGTTAAAATAATAATAAAAATTAGTTTAAATTCAACGAAGTTATGGAGTAAAACAGTCAAAATAGTTCAACCCCTATCTCAGGGAACATACATCCATCCATCCATACATCCCTATACTACATCTACACAAACATACATCCGTATACAATATACATCCATCCTCACAAACTTAACACTAACTTAACAACATTAATAATATTAGTGGGATAAGTAGGATCGAATATAGTTAATGTAGTTATTGGAGGGGGAGGATACAAACATACATACATACATGCATACACACATAGATACGTACATACATGCATGCGTACATACATACATACATACATACATACATACATACATACATACATACATACATACATACATACATACATACATACATACATACATACATACATACATACATACATACATACATACATACATACAATATACATACATACACACACACATACATACATACATGCATGCATACATATATATATACACGCATACATACATGTATCCATACATGCATGCGTACATACATACATACATACATACATACATACATGCATGCATACATATATGCATACATACATGCATACATACAAACATACATACATACATGTATGCATGCATATTACCGCATAATTTAAGGATAAATATGTGAAAAGTAGGGAGCGGGTATCCCGCGGGAACTGTTTGTTTTCCCGGGATAAAAGTAGCCGTTGTTACTTTACAGTTCCTCAACTATGCCTATCCCAAAAATCACGTCAATATGTAACTCCCTTGGCACATAATTGAAGGATAAAAATGTGAAAGTACCATACGAATATCCCGCGGGAACTGTTTCTTTTCCCGGGATAAAAGTAGCCTTTTCACTTTTCAGGTCCTCAACTATGCCTATCAAAAAAACCATGTCAATCTGTAACTCCGTTGGCGCATAATTGAAGGATAAATAAGTGAAAAGTAACAAACGAATAAGCTGCGGGAACTGTTTGTTTTCCCGGAATAAAAAGTAGCCTTTTCACTTTTCAGGTCCTCAACTATGCCTATTCAAAAAACCACGTCAATCTGTAACTCCGTTGGCGCATATTGAAGGATTAATAAGTGAAAAGTAGCATACGAATATCCGGCGGGAATGGTTTGTTTTCCCGGGATAAAAGTAGCCTTTTCTCTTTTCAGGTCCTCAAATATACCCATACAAAAAACCACGTCAATCTCTAACTCCGTTGGCGCAAAATTGAAGGATAAATATGTGAAAAGTAGCATACTAATATCCCGCGGGAACTGTTTGTTTTCCCGGGTTTAAAAGTAGCCTTTGTCACTATTCAAGTCCTCAACTATGCCTATCCAATAAAACACATCAATCTGTAACTCCGTTGGCGCATAATTGAAGGATAAATATGTGAAAAGTAGAATACTTATATCCTGCAGGAACTGTTTGTTTTCCCGGGATAAAAAGTAGCTTTTGTCACTTTTCAGGCCCTTAACTTTACCTATACATAAAAACACTTTAATATAAAACTCCATTGCGCGAATTTTGAAGGACAAATGCGTAAAAAATAGCGATGCTATCCCGCAGGAACTGTTTGCTTTTCCGGGATAAAAAGTAGCCTATGTGCTATTCCAGACTGTAATCTATGTCTGTGCCAAATTTCAGCAAAATCGGTTCATTAGTTGTCGCGTTAAAGAGTAACAAACATCCATCCATCCATCCATCCAAACATCCATACATCCATCCTCACAAACTTTCGCATTTATAATATTAATAGGATAGGATTTTATTTTTATTATTTATTTATTATTATTTATAATTTTATAATTTATTAAAATTAAAAACAAATTAGACTTGGTATTATATATTTTTATAAATCATTGTAAAACAATAAAGGAGTTAAGATAATTTTGTAAAGTAATTTTTTTGATTTTTATCGATAAAAAAATCATGATAAAAAATGTATACCTGAATAATTATTTTCTTTATATCTCGAATAGAAAATTAATAATTTTATAATAAGGAACTTCGTTCTGGTGTCCCACGACACCACACGACTTTTTTTATATTCGATGATAAGATAATCCTGGACTGCGATCTCAGCTGATGGTAAGTGACGTTGCAGTCTAACTTGGAAGGGGTATTGCATTCTAAATTAAACCCATTCCCCTAATCAGTTTCTACACGCCATCATACCGGTAGGCTAAATCGCTAAGCGCCATGTGTCTGATACCGTCAGGGTAACTAGCTAAAGCCTATTACCAGGCATCTGTGATTGAGAAGCTTTCTTGTTCTATCATGTCCATAGTATCTCATATTATTTGAATCTCGATTCAATCTACCGTAACTACGAGCTTGTACTATATTGTGTTCTGTGCTACGAGTAAAAGCTGCTACAATTCTGCTACGAACAGTGCTACGAAATTCTGTTTCATTGTGTGTTTTGTACGGACTCATATTCAGAGTTCTGAATGAAAGTAAAGTCATCGAATACGAATACAATCAATGGAATAACTTTAAGACAATTGGTACAATATAAAAAATATTCCAGGTTCATTATAAAAAAATTACAACAATTTTACATCTCCGGGTTAATTTTTATCTTTTAATGATGGAACCCGTAGTTTACCACTGGATAGTTGAAATGTCATTATAATTTCAAACATTCTTGTGAAACGTAGGCAAGTTCAGTGTTAAACACTAGTCAGATCTTTACTATCCCTAACACCTAGTGGTTAGGACTGTGGTCTCCTATTCGGGGGGTCGCAGGTTCGATCCCGGGCACGCACCTCTGACTTTTCGAAGTTATGTGCGTTTATGCTATTAAATATCACATGCTTCAACGGTGAAGGAAAACATCGTGAGGAAATCTGCACACCTGAGAATTCCCCGTAAAGTTCTCGAAGGTGTGTGAAGTCGTCCAATTCGCATTGGGCCAGCGTGGTGGACTATGGCCTATAACCCTTCTCTGAGGGGAGACCTACGCTCAGTAGTGAGCCGTTGATGGATTGCGGATGATGATGATTAATTGATTGTTGGTTTGTCCTTAAATCACTTAGCAATGGAGCAACGGATGGACGTGATTTCTTGTATTGGTATAGCTGAGCACTTGGAGTGAACAAATAAATAAATAAATAACAAATAAATAAACATTTATTCAGCTTTTAACAAGAAGGTCTTTAAAAATAATGATATACAGACAAAAACTGACATAAGTACCCTTTTATCCCGGAAAAACAAAGGGTCCCTGCGGGATTTTTCAGAACCATAATCAACGTGAACGAAGTCGCGGGCATAAGTTATTTGATTATAATTTCAAATATTGTTCTAGTAAAACGTGGGCAAGATCAGTGTAAAATACTAGTCATCCTTATTAATATTATAAATGCGAAAGTTTTGTTTGTTAGTTTGTCTTTCAATTACGCAGCAACGGCTAAACATGATTTCTTGCATGGGTGTAGTTGAGGACTTCGGGAACAACATAAACGCAGAATTTTAATACCGCAGACAAATTCGCGGGAAAACCTTAGTAAAGCTAGTAAATAGCCAATGTTTTTATTTTAAAATAAAATGTGGCTGAAACAAATAATATAGCTTTGGCGTGTAAACGATTAGTTGGCCCAATCAGATTAAACTTCGGTTAATTTGTATTTCAATGTTTTTATTTTTAAAAAACACTAAAAGCTTTATTTGATTCTAGCACGCATTTTGACAAGATCTGTGTTATTAGAACATAAACTATAATTAACAAGTTAACTTTTGAAACGGGTTGTTTTTATGAGAATTTATTATTAGAACAGGTTAACTATATGATGCCCGTGACTTCGTTCGTATGGATTAAAGTTATCCTCATTTACCTCAGGAACTCTTTAATTTTCGGGAATAAAATGTATGTGTTAATCCTGGGTATGAGCTAACTCCATTCTAAGTTTCAGTAAAATCGGTTCTTTTGTTGTAGCGTGAAGGAATAACAAACATCCATCCATCCAGCCTCGTAAACTTACACATCTATATTTATCTATACTTTATAATATATGTAGGATTTTATGAAAATGAAAAAGCGTACACATTTTACTCGTCATATTACACAGGCTTTTTAGTACAAACATAATCGTATTATTATTAACAAGCTAAGGCCCGCGACTTCGTCCGCGTGGATTTAGTTTTTAAAATCCCTCGGGAACTCTTTGATTTTCTTGGATACAAAGTAGCCTATGTCACTCTCCAGGTATACCCTTGCAAAAAATCACGTCGATTGTTCACTCTATTGTGGCGTGATTGAAGGACAAACTAACAAACCAACAAACACACTTTCGCATTTATAATATTAGTATGATTTTAAACTAAGAGTAGGCTGGTATTTTTTTAAAACCAGCTCGTATATTTAATTCGCATTAATGTAACATGCATTTTGTAAATACGGGTCTCTGAGGGTTCTCGTTCATTTCAGTAAGTGGTCCTGTTTAATGTACGCTCGTGTTCACTTTAAATATTTTGAATTAATTTATATTTCTTCTAAAGGCCCCCAATTTTAATGCTATTTATGCTACGCCACGCGTGATGCGAATAAGCCTCAGCACTTTGAAGTTAAAGTGAACTGGCTGTATGGGTTTTGAAGGAACTGCAAATCATATCCTGGACAAACCACTTTATTTTCTGTGACTGTCTATGTATACATACATAGTCATCATCACCATTGATCATCAGCAACCCATCAACGGCTTACTACTGAGCGCAGGTCTCCTCTCAGAGAAGGGTTATAGACCATAGTTCATCACGCTGGCCCAATGCGAATTGGCGGATTTCACACACCTTCAAGAACATTATGAAAGGTATTAAGGTTTCCTCACGATGTTTTCCTTCACCGTTGAAGCAAGTGATATTTAATTGCTTAAACGCACTTGGCTCCGAAAAATCAGAGGTGCGTACCCGTGATCGAACCTGCGACCCCCGAATAGGCGACCACAGTCCTAACCACTAGGCTATCACTGCTTCAACAGACATACGAGTACATAGTGCTAAGGCTTAATCGCATCACGCGTGGCGAAGCATAAATTACATTAAAAATTGGGGCCTTTAGAAGAAATTAAATTAATTGTACAGAACCCGGCGATATATTATTGCACATCGGCCCTTGGAATAACACGTTATTCTATTCTATTGCAAGAAAAGCTAGCCAGATATTCACGTAGTAATTACTGAAATCTCTTCACAATCGGCGAGCACATCACGTAACATATATTATATAAAAAAATGCAGTCGAACTGTGAATAGAATAGAATAGCGTTTTATTCCAAAGGCCGATGTGCAATATATATCGCCGGGTACTGTATGTGACTATTTACGAATGTTTCACTGTAGCGAGTAAACCACAGAACACTATTACGAGGAAACTATTGAGCCGATTTTGATAAATGAGGGTCGATCGGTTCGCTTCCTTAGTCCGGGTGACATAGTAGCCTATGTAAAAATGTAGCCATTTTAATACGAACAAAATCAATATGACTTGTGTTACATTCAATTTAACGTAGTCGGGTTACAGTTTTAAACTTTTGTCCTTGTTTAAGAAGACTATTACATTTCGCATCCCTCTCTCTCGCACCTTCTAATATTTACAATGATTGTAAATATCTCAGATACTTTTGTCCTTGTTTAGAAGGACTATTACATTTCGCATCCCTCTCTCTCGCACCTTCTAATATTTACAATGATTGTAAATATCTCAGATACTTTTGTCCTTGTTTAGAAGGACTATTACATTTCGCATCCCTCTCTCTCGCACCTTCTAATATTTACAATGATTGTAAATATCTCAGATACTTTTGTCCTTGTTTAGAAGGACTATTACATTTCGCATCCCTCTCTCTCGCACCTTCTAATATTTACAATGATTGTAAATATCTCAGATACTTTTGTCCTTGTTTAAGAAGACTATTATATTTCGCATCCCTCTCTCTCGCACCTTCTAATATTTACAATGATTGTAAATATCTCAGATACTTTTGTCCTTGTTTAGAAGGACTATTACATTTCGCATCCCTCTCTCTCGCACCTTCTAATATTTACAATGATTGTAAATATCTCAGATACTTTTGACAAAATGTGGTCAATTATTATCATCGACAATAAAATTACGGATATCTTAGACGTATTTTTATCATCATTTAACTAGTTTTAAGCTATTGCATAGCTGTTATCGCGGGCTTTGAACTAGGACAAACAGTTTGAGCGCGGCGACCGAATCAAGAGATTCCGTAACGAAAAAAAACCTAACACCGTCGTTCAGTAAGCGTTCAACATTTTAGAGGTTCACAAGTAGCTCTGTTTGGCGCAGTGGGCGAGCGACCGCTTTCTTTACCGTATGGTGTATGATGTCGCAGGTTCGAATCTCACTCGCGAAATAGTGACAGTGCAGTTTTCTTGTTTGTTTGTTTTTCAAATTTTTTTTTGTATAATTTTTATTATAATAATTTATAATTGCATAAGTTGATAAAAAATGCTATGCAATGGCTTTACCGCGGCAGTCCCCGAGTGCAACTTAATTTTTTTTATGGAGAATAAGAGCGATAAAAGTTAATACCTACTAGTTTTCCCTATTTTTCTCTATCAAAATCTAGGTATATCAATAATAAAACTATATCTAAAATATCCGTAATTTAATTGTCGAATTTAATAGTAGACCACATTTTGTCAAAAGTATCTGAGATATTTACAATCATTGAAATATTATAATGTGCGAGAGAGAGGGATGCGAAAGGTAATTAGTAGTCCTCTTAGGCGCGCTTGCAGAAACGTCTTAACCCAGAGTTAGCAGCTAACTCTGAAGGACAGATTTGACAGATTTCGTATAAAGCATCTGTCAAAATTACTTTATTCCTGGGTTAACTAACTCGGCGTCTCTGCAAGCGGGCCTTAAGGAACCCGTGTAAACGCCCGCGATATTTATGCTGCTGTAAACAGCACGAATGAGTTCGAGAAATGCTTCATTTAAATATATGAGTGTGCACAACTCATTAGCTCACACAAACATTCGGAGTATTATGCTGATTGTTATTATTTCAAAGCTTTGATTCAATTCTTTAATCAGAGTCGTAAAACTTCACCTAGGTATAAATTAACATTGTCTGTCTGCCTTTCTTAACATGTATTGAATTCTACATTACATGAAATAAATACCTACTTTAGATTTTTTAAAGGTTTTATAATATTTTGTCGTTGGAAATTGTACTATAATCGGGAGGATATCATTTAATGGTCGTACGCGTAACTTAAAAAACCTAACATTTTACCAATATGAGCCATATTTCAGGTAAAGAGAATTTTACATGATGCTTGAGGGTCCTAAGGAATATTTTCAAAGTCTTTTATACTTAGCTCGACACTTTCGCAAGGGACCCTTCTGCTCGAGGCTAGACTAGGAACTTCTTTATTGTCTTATAAGTTATAAAAGATGAAATATAATTTACCTAATATTTAAATGTTAATATTGGAGCCCGAAGCAAATAATTTAGGCGCGCATCGATGACTTTTTGAAGTTATGTGCGTTTCAAACAATTTAATATCACTCGCTTTAACTGGGAAGAATAAAAATAATGAAGAAACTTGCACGCCTGAGAGTTCTCCCTAACTCTATAATGTTTTCAAAGATGAGCGAAGTCTATTACCGTTCACTAGGCCAGCGTAGTGAACTATGGCTTGTATCCTTTTCATTCAAGATAAGGCACATAATGTGCCCTGTTGTGCCTGGCAATGGGTTGAGATTATGATTTGTAGTGTAATGTTACACACTACTGCTAAAGTCACTTAACCTGCGCATTCGCAGTTCCTTGATATATTAGATTTCCGAACGCATTCGACGGAATATCAGAACAGTCTGTCCCTCTCGTTGGTATGGTAATTCCTAACACGTCTCTTTCATACTCGAGCGGCGTCCACGAGTGTGACAGACGACAACCGA
Source organism: Oeneis ivallda (assembly GCA_029955525.1). Taxonomy (NCBI): domain Eukaryota; kingdom Metazoa; phylum Arthropoda; class Insecta; order Lepidoptera; family Nymphalidae; genus Oeneis; species Oeneis ivallda. Next base: position 2,900,837 of record JARPMR010000017.1, on the reverse strand, counting down.
GAGTCGGTCGAGGCTCGAATACCACCACCGACAGGTCGTGTACGTGATCGACTCCCGCGTTTGTCACCGTCTAACCTGGGACACGCGGCTTTCGCGAACCATGTTGTAAAATCATCCCGTTTTAAGGGCATCTTGAGAGTTTTTACCTCTCTTTAACTACCGATCATGTGATCGGACAATTTGCCGTCGCCGCAGCGACGTATTTTGGCAGCGGACCCATCAAATTGGCATGGACGTCCGCCATACCACGCGACTACCCCATCTACCATATACGCGATATTCTCGTTAGCAAGAACAATGTAGTCGGCATAGATCTAGTGACGTCTCTAGTGAAAATAGTGAGTGAACTACGTGAGTTCGACGCAATCTCCAGGAGATAGTCTCCTCGTCGCACCGGTCCCCGTGAGATGCAACAAGGAGGCGGCGTGCTGACCGAGCCGCGCCTCCTCGCCTAACCATCCCTGCGGGGTCCGTAACCACTTGGTCGAGCGGACCTCCCCTGCTGTGGTCGGCTCAAGGTGGGCCTGACCCGGTCAGATCCTGACCCAACCGTCAGCCCTCGGATCTGTGAGTCACAACTTCAAATTCTATGGACGATACGTTGGACTCAGTGCCGCTAGTCTGTAAGTCTCTTTAGTTAATTTTAACATAGTAGTAATTCAAAGCTTTGCAGAAACCTTATTAAACTCCCGTTTTGTATATAGTCAAAAAGATAATTTCATTTCAACTGCCACCTCAGACTTCCCTCCCCATCAACAGCGCACCAAGATCGACAGCACAAGGACTGCCCTTGAAAACAAAGGCCCGATTCTCACGCCGCTACTATCCATCTGCCGATACAGACCATCCAGCGCGTAACAACAGTGCATCATCATTCATCTCGCAAGATCCCAGTGCCGCCAGACCTAAGTTATTTTCTCAGCAATTATTTGTGTACGATAGAGTACTGTTCGAATGTCCTTTCAGTATATGCGTACCAGCTAGATTGTGCCGACGGCCAATTTCCAGATACCATGTGCTAAAGGTAGGTAAAAACTAGAATAACTTATCTTAAATTCTCAGGGCTGATTTTCATATATGTTTTAAAGAATATTGTAAAAAATAATAAATTAATACTGCCAGACGCTTACCGCCGGCGGTTACTTTAGCCAGACGCTTTGAAGCTCCCAAAAAAATATATAATTTAAGTTAACTTATATTCTCAGTTCTGATTTTTATACATGATACTCAGGGAACTATTGCGATATTATCTGTAAGCTGCCAGACCTATTGGAAGGGTCAAACATCCCCCCAGACACACATTATGCGTCCCCATATGTATGAGCGCTAGAACATGATTCACTTGTTTAAGTGTGTGAGAGATAATATCAACATACTATAATATTATAAATGCGAAAGTGTGTTTGTTGGTTTGTCCTTCAATCACTCTGCAACAGAGCTATGGATCGACGTGATTTTTTGCCTGGGTATAGCTAAGGATCTAGAGAGAGAGAGAACTATTGCAATATCTTCTGCAAGCTATACCCAGGCAAAAAATCACGTCGATCCGTAGCTCTGTTGCAGAGTGATTGATGGACAAACCAACAAACACACTTTCGCATTTATAATATTATAGTATGATGATATTATCTTTCACACACTTAAACAAGTGAATCATGTTCTAGCGCTCATACATATGGGGACGCATAATGTGTGTCTGGGGGGATGTTTGACCCTTCCAATAGGTCTGGCAGCTTACAGATAATATCGCAATAGTTCCCTGAGTATCATGTATAAAAATCAGAACTGAGAATATAAGTTAACTTAAATTATATATATTTTTGGGAGCTTCAAAGCGTCTGGCTAAAGTAACCGCCGGCGGTAAGCGTCTGGCAGTATTAATTTATTAATTTTTACAATATTCTTTAAAACATATATGAAAATCAGCCCTGAGAATTTAAGATAAGTTATTCTAGTTTTTACCTACCTTTAGCACCTGGTATCTGGAAATTGGCCGTCGGCACAATCTAGCTGGTACGCATATACTGAAAGGACATTCGAACAGTACTCTATCGTACACAAATAATTGCTGAGAAAATAACTTAGGTCTGGCGGCACTGGGATCTTGCTCTTAGCCCCACATCGCACGACAGATTATGAATGACTCTCTAGAACTAGATGATGCCTGCGATTTCGTCCGCGTGGATTAAGGTTTTTAATTGCCTATATGTTAATCCTGGGTATGAGCTATCTCCATTCCAAATTTTAGTAAAATCGTGCGTAACTCACTCGAACGGGTGCCGTCAGAATACCAGCGCTCAGGTTATTCAAAGAAGCTGCAGCAATAATGCCGGTATCTTTTTGCTTTTGCGACATAAATTGATGGGTGCAATAGCCAATTTTATATTTTTTATTTTTGTGTGTTTTTCATTATTTGTATAATATGTATAATATGTGTTTTGTATTAAGCAAATAAACGTATTTATCTTTCTTCTTTCTTTCAAATTGGTTTGTTCGTTGCGGCATGGAGTCGAGTAACAAACATCTATCCATCCATCCTCACTTTTCGCATTTATAGTTACTAGCTGATGCCCGCGGCTTCGTCGGCGTGGATTACATTTTTAAAATCCCTCGGGAAGTCTTTAATTTTCGGGGATAAAAAGTAGCCTATGTCACTCTCTAGGTCCTCAACTATACCGTCGATCCTTAGCCCTGTTGCGGCGTGATTGAAGGACAAACCAACAAACCAATAAAACAACAAACCAACAAACAAACACACTTTCGCATTTATAATTTTATTAAGGATAGGTAGGATGTCATGCAGTATACCGAGAGTTTACTCCAAGTACAAAAAAGTTCAACGCTTGAACAAAAAACATTTAGCAGATTGTAAGTGCTATATATCTCCGGTCGAATAAATGCATTCCAAATGGAAGTTAGAGCGCGCGATGTGGCAGTAATAGTGAGGAATCTTCTTACAGCGCCAGATGGTTGAGAAAAATTTCACATTATTTTCAAAATACGAGCTTGCTCTAGTTCTACAATTACATACAATAATAGTTCATTTTTAGTTCTTTGACTATACATTTATATCTTTACTTACTTACGATCTCAAATCTCAACCGATAGACGGCAATAGAATAGAATAGAAATGTTTTTTATTCAAATAAACTTTTTTACAAGTGCTTTTGAATCGTCGATGAGTCTACCACTGGTTCGGTATGCCCTTCCTGCCGAGAAGAACCAGCAAGAAACTCGGCGGTTGCTCTTTTCAAAACAAGTCTACAATTAAATAGATACTATGCTATGTATGCAGTGTTTCCACAATGAGTTCCACAAAAGCATACCTAATTATAATTCAACACGTTAAGACGGGCAGACAGAAAGCAGCCCCATTGCCGCTGGTGGCACCCGTTCACGAGCATGACGCAAGATCCAGCCATTGCTTCGCTCAACCATATTTGAGGGAACGTAACAACCCGCATCACACGATAGCTGGAAATAGGTCTCTTGGAAGGATCGCCAATGAATACGAACTTATGCCACCTGTAATAATAATAATTAGTGGCTACGTCCGGCGTCTCATGAACGAACTGCTATAACTCGGCAGCGTCGACAATGTCAGTCGCTCGCTCTTGCTAGGAAGGGGATGGGCAGATCCAACACGCTCATAGCCTAAAATTAAATTATCTAACGCAGTCTATGACTGACTTATTAAATAAAAATTTTTTTGACGACTTCCCTGGCTCAGTGGTGAGCGCTGTTTCCTTATAACTGGGAGGTCTCGGGTTCGATTCCTGGCGGGGTCAATTTGGGAATTTATAATTTCTGAATTGTCTCTGGTCTGGTCTGGTGGGAGGCTTTGACCGTGGCTAGTTACCACCCTACCGTCAAAGACGTGCCGCCAAGCGATTTAGCGTTCCGGCACGATTGCGTGTAGAAACCAATTAGGGGTATGTGTTGAATGTTCACTGCCATACCCCTTCCAAGTTAGCCCGCTACCATCTTAGACTGCATCGTCACTTACCATCAGGTGAGATCGCAGTCAAGGACTAGCTTGTTATCGAATAAAAAAAAACTTAACCTTTAACAAAGTTATTATCTTACTCACTTTTGCCCGCTGCTTCGTTCACATTAAGTTCGATTTTTCAAACCCCTATTTTACCCCCTTAGGGGTTCAATTTTCAAAAATTCTTTCTTAGCGGATGCCTATGTCATAATAGCTATCTGTAGGATAGTCTTTCAGACCGATGGTTTAAGCTGTGCGTTGGTAGATTAGTTAGTCAGTCAGTCACCTTTTCCTTTTATATATTTAGATATCCTACTAATATTATAAATGCGAAAGTGTTTGTGTGTTGGTTTGTCCTTCAATCACGCTGCAATAGAGCTACGGATCGACGTGATTTTTGGTATGGGTATAGTTCAGAATCTGGAGAGTGACATAGGCTATTTTTCATCTTGAAAAATCAGAGTTTATGCGGGATTTAAAAAAAACATTCACGTGGACGAAATCGTGGATAACAGCTAGTACAATGCAATAGTTGAATTAATAGCAGTCACTGCCATTATTCACAATCAGATGTACGACGTGGGTTAACTTGTGTAGTGTAATTTAATGTTAAGCCATATATATTCCGTCGAGAGCGTGGTCTGCAATTGTAACATTTATCGTTGTTAGTAGTGTACGACTACGTAACACACAAACATACACGGTGCAGAAACTAGAATCCATTGACATATATTTACTGCCATAAGTAGACCCCTGACAGCCGCAAAGTGCAACTTCTAGTGACTTTTTCTTGTTTTGGCGTGATCGTTCGTGCGCTCAGTAGTGACATGTTAATGGGTTGCTCATGATGATGAGGATAAAATGTGAAACAAACCGAATCTTTCCGAACGAATGCCGAACGTCTGTTTTGCACGACCCCCAACAAGAGGTTCATCCAGGTACAAACAGGTGCTGAGACCATATATCGGCTTGCTTCATACAGCAGGTCATGTTCGCTCATGGATTCATATCTTCTTCTTCTTTTCATCTTTATCAACCGATAGACGTCCACTGCTGGACAAAGGTCTCTTGCATGGACTTCCACAGGCCTCGGTCTTGCGCCGCCTGAATCCAGCGGCTCCCTACGATTCATTTGATGTCGTCGGACCACCTGGTCTGCCAACACTGCGCTTCCTGGTGCGGGGTCGCCACTCCAGCACCTTGGGACCCCAACGAGCATCAGCTCTTCGAACTATGTGCCCCGTCCATTTTCACTTCAGTTTCGCGACTCGCTGAGCTATGTCGGTGACTTTGGTATTCCTACGGATCTCCTCATTCCTGATTCGATCCCGCAGGGACACTCCGGCCATAGCTCTCTCCATCGCCCGCTGAGCGATCCTGAGCCTACTTATGAGGCCCTTAGTTAGCGACTATGTCTCGGATCCGTAAGTCATCACTGGCAACACGCACTGTTCACTGGATTCATATAGCCTCGCTTAATTATCGCCCGCGCAAATATTTTGCCCGCGCCGTGTAATTGGGTGCAGCGTCAGCGATGTTTGCTTTGATTTCAACGAAGATTGATGTTTGGGAATCAATTATTACGAGCGTAAACAGTTTTTTTTTTTTAAATGGACTTGCCTTAGGCAACGGAAAGTTCTGGCACGTATTCTGTATTCATGAGCAATGATCATGAGTTTATTGAAATATACATGAATTCATCATCATCATTAACAACCCATCAACGGCTCACTACTGAGCGCAGGTCTCCTTTCAGAGAAGGGTTATAGGCCACAGTCCACCACGCTGGCCCAATGCGAATTGGCGGACTCGCGATGCTCGCTTGACTTCTACAAACGAGTCTATCATATTCTGTAGCGTCGCGCATCGGTTTCATAGTTTGTATATAGGCCCGCCCGACTTCAACAAACGTGGACAAACTAAAATTATTTTTATACTTTGTAGTGGCGTTAGAAGTCGGTTTTTTGAAAAGAATTTTTATTATCTACACTAATGTTATAATATTCTACTTATGTTTCCAATACTTGACTTATAATTACTACTGTTATAGCGCAGATAACAAAACACTCAATTTAAGCAATTTCACATGATGGTATAATATCCACACCGATATCGTAAAATCTCATTATAACATCAATAAAACGCGACCAATTAACCTGGCGAGCCTTATGTCAAAATCCTCATACAAGTTGTATAAAATTTTGATATTAGGCTGGCTTTTGAAAACAGTTGGGTTATACGTGAAAACTTCGTCGAAACTACTAAACTTACATACACAAAACTCTTTGGTAAGATCTTGTGCCAATTAAGTAAAAAAATCGGCCAAGTGCGAGTCGGGTCTCGCTCTTTTTGGGTTCCGTTATAAAATAAACTAGTGGTTCGCCCCGAACTGAGACCTCGCGGTAACGGTTTCCCATAATTACTTATTAATTCAATAGATACATGACGATCAAAATTGACATTATTATTATGCCCGTTTTCACCAACCATACCTAAATTATCCCCTTTGTAGAAGTCTCTTTACGTAGGTAGCCCCTAAATACAATCCTAACATCCCATATGTCATTTTCACCTTTAGTTGTCCCGTAGAGGTTTGTAATAACAAAGTTGACAGAAAGTGTCAACTAACTTAACATATGTAGCCCGTAAAGGTTAGGGAACTGTTATAGTGAAATCCTCAAGGCCTCAATCAAACTTAGGTATAGTTTTTTGGAACATTCAAATTAAATTACTTGTCAACTATCGACACGATCAGAAAACATGTAAAAACAAACTGCAACGTGAAGTTTTATTGATGTTTGCTAAATGACTAAATAATAATTTTAATTGAATATATTATGTTAGGTACATGTTATTAAGCTGCATTTGCTATATGAGATGAGAGCGCCATCTATTGACATCATTGTGAAGTTCTGTTGTTGCTGCTCATTAAAAGTTAAATAATTTAGTTTCCTTATTACATTTATCTAATTTTAGTATTTGTTGTTCAAGTACATGATATTACGCTAAAATTATAAAACTTTCAAGCCCCAGCTCTCAATGGTTATTCCGTTGTGAGGTCAAATATAATCTCCACTTTGAAAGCCCCCCATTTCGTCAATTTTAGGAAAAAAATTAAAAAAAAAATACTTTTGTACTCTGTTCCAAATTATCTTTAAAATGACGTACTGTAACCCTATGAAAAGCAAAAATTTTTTTTTTCTTCGCTTTCGCTTCTATGTAATAAAGATTTTTATAATTTTTTAAGCCATTTTCGGCTGGAGGCCATCGGTTTACATATTATATCTAAAATTGAAGTAATTACGTTCAGTAATTCAGAAGTTATAAGGCTCTGACAGACGGACGGACGGACGGACGGACGGACGGACGGACGGACAAGTGCAAATTCACTCAAGTAGACTCAAAGACCTTCGCTTCGCTCGGTCGATTAAAAAATTTCCATCTACCCACCTACCCATTTTAATTTAATTTTTTTAATTTAATTTAATTTTTATTATTTGTTGTTATAGCGGCAATAGAAATACATAACATGTGAAAATTTTATCTGTCTATCTATTACGGTTTACGAGATACAGCCCGCTGACAGACGGACGGACGGACGGACGGACGGACGGACGGACGGACGGACAGCGTAGGCTTAGTAATAGGGTTCCGTTGGTACCCTTTGGGTACGGAACCCTAAAAACGAACAGCGCGCGCTGGCTCCTGATTGGCCCTGCGCGCGCAGCTGCGCTCTCATTGGTTAGATTTTAATGGCGGCAAGTTCACTGTGACAATACACGTACGCGTGAATTTAATGTTTCGCAATGTGTTTTGTTTTTAAAATACAAATTAAAAGTTAAAAATATTCCGACTCCGTCTACGAGCTCTACTGCTTGCCCCGCGGCCGCTACAGCTGCTGGATCAATAATTAACATTAACTTTCAAAATTGTACCATCCAAAATTTGAACAATTATTATAAATAAACTATTGTCAGCTTTTACTCTTGTTGTTTGATAAATTGCATTAGTGAAGATAAAGTAGTGTATGCAACTGCATATAACACGGGTATTATATGACAGTTGCATAAACTACTATTACGCTACTGTTTTCTGACGTTGAACAAAGTGACTTTGACACGTTTTTGCCTATTATTGTACACTAGCTGATCCGGCGAACTTCGTACCTATACTACTATTACTACACTACCGCCACCGCTACCCCTACCGCTACTACCACAACTACAGCTACTACCGCTACTACCGCTACTACCGCTACTACCGCTACTATCGCTAATGTTATGCACTACTACAGTTGCGTGGACGAAATATCGACTTTATCCAAACAATTATCACGATAATTGCATCACGGTACGTACTCGTATAATACATTATATTATGTCATTAAAAACCACGACATAAGTCTAAAATCTTTAGGTCTAAATATATAAAACTAGCTGCGCCCCGCGGTTTCACCCGCGGAAGTTTCGATTCCGTAGGAATATCGGGATGAAAAATCATTCATTCCATTTCATTACTTTGCTCCGTATCCTGCAACAGCGACTGGATCTCTGTAAACTTTGAAGAATTCTGAGCTTCGCTCGTGTGTGCTAATGTGGCTGATGTACCCTATTTTTGCACGAAATAACCGTGCGCAGTGAGGACTTGATCGACGTAATTATCCCTTAATATTATAATTGCGAAAGTGTGTTTGTTGGTTTGTCCTTCAATCACGCAGCAACAGAGCAATGGATTAACATGATTTTTTGCGTGAAGATAGTTTATGGAACGGAGAGTGACAAAGGCTACTTTTTATCCCGAAAAAATGCACAGTTCCTATGAGAAGATACGCTTACGTTTACGTTTGTCCTTCAACCACGCAGCAACAGAGCAACGGATTGACATGATTTTTTGCATATAGATAGTTTATGGGCCGGAGAGTAACATAAGTTATATTTATTTTAAATGCTTGCTTGCAGGATTAAAAAAAAAACGAAACAAACGCGGACGAAGTCGCGGGTAACAGCTAGTAGATAACATTGGATGGTGGTCTACTTTTCAGTTGATCTCGATAAACATCCAGATCCACCTTCCTTTCATCTTCAAAATCCGTGACAGCCTGCCTCCACTCCCCTCGGTTTTCAGCGAGACTTTCCCAACAAAAGGAGTTGATGTTACGTCTGGTCATATTCCTCTTTAGTCTTTAGCACATCTTTATACCTAAGGAACTGACCGCCTTGTTTCCGCTTTCCGTCCTTAAGCTCAGAATAAAAGATGCGCTTGGCTATCCTTTCGTTGGGCATTCTCACAACATTCCATGCAGACGGAACACCTTCTCTCGGAGTTTACCAAATGCCGCTAATTGACGGGAACGGGATGAAAATTAACAGAGCTATAGGAATCAGCTGTAGACCTATGAAGTTTCATCGCAATCGGTTCATTCGTTTTTGCGTGAAGAAGATAATTATGTATCTACATACTTACTTAAAACAAACTTCCACAATTTTTTATACTCGTGATATTATACTTCGAAATTAAATGTCCGATTCGAATGAATTAAAAAGTATTTTACTGCTACATAAATACCCTGGATGATAAAACTATTTATTTGAATAAGAATTAATACTACGATACGATGTAACCAACTTTTGTTTCTACCAGTGATCTAATTAAATTTTAGAACATAAAAGCTACTATTGTGATTTAAATATGATAGTTAGATATATTCCCTCGTGGATTTTTTTGTAGGTAATAATGAGTACTTTAATTATGTAGTACATCATTTTTGTCTATCGTCAATAGTTTTCTCAGCGCACGCCAAATAATGAATTTTATAGGCAAAATTTTGCCACTTTGGGTAACATTATTGCAATTTTTTTAAGGATCTCTAATTTTTTTTAAATAAATTATAGCCTATGTTACTTCCTGATAATTCAGCTTTTCATTGGTGAAAAAATGGTTAAAATCGGTCCAGTAGATTCAGAGCCTATTCGGTACAAACAAACAAACAAAAAAACAAACAAAAAATCTTTCCTCTTTATAATATTAATATAGATGACTGACTAATTGATTGATCTATCAACGCACAGCTCAAATCACTGGACGGATCGGGTTGAAACTTTGTATACAGATAGCCAAGACGTAGGCATCTGCTAAGGGATTTTTTCAAAATTCAACCCCTAACCCCTAGGGGGTAAAATAGGACTTTTGAAAACTCGAACTTAACATGAGCGGAACCGCGGGCAAAAACTAGTTTAAAATATACAGTAGACCTTCTCAGTTCTCGTATAAATATCGAATTTCCTTTGTCACTGTTCTTCATTACAAATTCATTAAAAACCGCAGCCCCTTAGGCAAGTGGATAAAATCCACAACATCTTCCCTTTTTCGTTCCTCTTTAAACAATACGGTACTATCATAAACCATTTTCGCGATCTTATTTCAAGCTCTAACCTCCGAAACTCCAATTTCGCAGACAACATCTGGCGTGTGGAAGGAAAATTCCCAGCGTAGCTCGTTTTAGTTCCCCCAGTATCTAAGGTTTCTGGGGGGTGTATACTCAGCAGCTTACATTCTAATTATTTATGTGAAACCCTCTTAAGTGATAACGACAAAACAAAAGAGGCTTATAATATCGGTGCCCCCTCTCTCTACACCATTGCTACATTGAGTATCAGTAGGTAAATAATAATATTAATAAAAATTAAGTGGCACTCGGGGACTGCCGCGGTAAAGCTATTGCATAGCATTTTTTATCAACTTATGCAATTATAATATTTATGCAAAATTTTTTTTTTGCATAGTAAAATTATGCAAAAAAAATTAAAAAACAAACAAACAAGAAAAGCGCACTGTCACTACTTCGCGAGGGAGATTCGAACCTGCGACATCATACATAAAGCGGCCGCTCGCCCACTGCTCCAAACGGAGCTACTTGTAACCCTCTAAAATGTTGAACGCTTACTGAACGACCGTGTTAGGTTTATTTTCGTTACGGAATGTCTTGATTCGGTCGCCGCGCTCAAACTGTTTGTCCTAGTTCAAAGCCCGCGATTAAAGCTATGCAATAGCTTAACTAGCTGATGCCCGCGACTTCGTCCGCATCGATTTAGTTTTTAAAATCCCGCGGGAACTCTTTGATTTTCCGGGATAGTAACCCTCCAGATTCTGAACTATACCTATCCAAAAAATCCGTATCCATCAATCCGTAGTTTTGTTGCAGTGTGATTGACGGACAAACCAACAAACAAACACACTTTCGCATTTATAATTATGTATTAGTAAGGAAGAATTAATAATAAACGATAGTTAAGGCGATCTAATTAAATTTTAGAACACAAAAGCTACTATTTTGACTTAAATATGATAGTTAGATATATTCCCTCGCGAACTTTTTTGTAGAGAATAATGAGTACTTTAATCGTGTAGTGAATATTTTTTATGTATCGTCAATAGTTTTCTCAGCACACGCCAAATAATGCATTTTATAGGCAAAATTTTGCTACTTTGGGTTACATTATTGCAATTGTTTATGGATCTCTAATTTTTTGAAAATAAATCGGTCCAGTAATTATAGAGCCTATTCGGTACAAACAAACAAAAAAATCTTTCCTCTTTATAATATAAGAAGCTGAACTAGACTAATATTCTCCTCTCATCTACAAATAAGCGGAAGCTTGAGCTAGGAGTGGGTACGATAATAGTGCAACGGGTGGAGATCAAACGTGCGACCTTTCAGTTTTCAGTCCGCATCTTTGGGCTATTGAGACTCTAATCTAATTATTACTATAGTAATAAAATATAATTATAGATACTATACTATACTATTACTATAGTAATAATAATAATAGTTCTTAAAATCCCGTGGGAACTCTTTGATTTTCCGGGATGAAAAGTAACCTATGTCACTCTCCAGGTCCTCAATTATACTCATGCAAAAAAATCACGTCCATCCGTAACACCCTTGCTACGTGATTGACGGACAAACGAATAAACAAATAAAAGAACAGACTTTTAAATTTAATATAATATTATTATTAAGATTTAAAATTAGTCATTTATTATTTATTTATGCATTTACACACTCAGAATAAATTGTTTCATTAAAGCTTCGTATAGAATCACGTAATCGAATAACATAATACAAAGCATTCAGTAAACAATAATGAATGAAATATATTTTATTATTCACGCAACTAATGAATTTTAAATGGTGGTTTTGGAGCAAATCACAAAATAATGTATTCCTAATGTTTGATAAATGGTGGACGAATGACACCGAACCACATGTCGCAATTTGGGAATGTTATTGAACTAGCACTATTCAAACATTTTATAAATAATTAATTAATACTCAAACCAACTACTCGTAATCATTCATTAGTCTAGCTATGGCCCTCGACTTCGCCCACTTAGAGTTAGGATACGTTTACGCTTATGCGGCGCGTTGTGCGGCGCCCGCCGCGTTCAACGCAAACGCTTCTGCATGAACGCTCTCATACTTGGCCATATGTTGGAGTTAACTGCGCGACGCGACGCACCACGCGCCGCGCAACGCCCCGCGTGTGTATAAACGTACCCTTAGGTTTTAAAAATCCCGCGGAAGCCCTCTGATTTTCTGGGATAAAAGGTAGCCTATGTCACTCTCCAAGACCTCTGCCAACACTGAGCTTTCCGGTGCGGGGTCGCTGCTGCAGCACTTTGGAATCCCAACGACCATCAGTTCTTCAAACTATGTGCCCTGCCCATTGCCTATTCAGCTTCTTAGTTTGTTGCGATATGTCGATAACTCTGGTTCTCCTACGACACTTAGGGCCGATTTCACCAACTAAACTAAGTCTTAACTTAAGTCTTTTCTGAGCGTGATATTTTAGCAGACTTTCAATACAAAAACTTTCAGAACGCCCAATTTATTCCTCGATTAAACGTCATTCGACGTTGGTGAAATCGGCACTTGTAGTGAACAAAAGATTAACTATTTTTCAACTAATTCAAAACATAAACTCTGCGAGCCAAACAGTTGCCAAATTACAGATATATTCAACTTATAATTCTTTTTAAAAATCCGACATCAAACGCCCGCGCCACTACTAAGTATAGGTACCTATAAATTATTGACTTTTTAATAACCGCGCGACTGATTTCGATATTTAAATGGGACTCCCTGGAAAGTATACACTTCGAAACAAAAAAAGGATTCTCCAAATCAGTTCAGGCGTCTTCGGGTAATCGGTGAACATACTCGTACATAAAAAAGATTCCAACGAATTGAGAACCTCCTCCGTTTTTGCAGTCGGTTAAAAATAACTTAAATATCTGCAATAGTTACACCCACAATCAAAACATTTGTAATGTTGTCTGTGTATACATACTCGTATTCAAATATTAGGTAGTTGGTATTCAAGAGACGTGCTCAAATGACACGCTCGTTTGTACAGCAAACTGTGTCACGCTGCTGCAGCTGCTATTCGCGTAATGACCCGATTGTCATTGAGTCACGTCGTGATATACGGAGTCACACTTCTGTCATCCTTTTCGAAAATTACGCTCTAGAAGCACTTAATCTTAAGCACTAGGCTTATAAGGTTTGAGTTATATATTATGTAGTAGTTAAATATTTCATTCCGTGTCTCGGAGAACAGGTAAAACCGTCGTTTATGTCCCGGATTATTACCAAAGATAGCTGGCCGAAGACTACCGGGTCGGAGAAGAACATCGTGGCTTAAAAACCTACGCCAATGGTATGGAAAAAGTACCCGATCCTTGTTCCGAGTAGCAGCGTCCAAGGTGCAGATAGCCCTAGTGATTGCCAACCTCCGATAGGAGTGGGCACTCCAAGAAGAAGAAGCAGATAGCCCTTGACGACGGTCTCCCTTGATGCCAAGTGAAGAAGCAGCCTAAGGCTGAGATCTATAATATATCGTACTCTGGCTCTGCTCAAAACCCAAGAGTGAGTTAAAATGAGACACAAATATGTTAAGACATAAGTCTGTATCGCTTTAACTCAGTCTTGAGTCTGAGCTGAGTGAGAGTAGGTACCATCTATAGATCTTACCCTAAAACGCAGCAAGCTAAGAAACGGCAATATCTATTGGCAATAGCTATAACAAATACGTAGCATAGCTGAGCAGCTTGTAGGAGATTCCTCCTAACATTAGTGCCCGTGGGTAACAAATGGCCAAAGAACTCGATTTGTCATACTTTATTGAGCTCAGTTAATAAATTCTCTCTTTTCATACCAACGACAGGAACGTGCAGAAAGTGCATGTCATTTAATACGCTTTTGAAGTACGCTAAAGAACTTTTTAAGTGGGTTGCAAAAGTTTTTATGATCCTCGGTTTTACGGAGTTTTTATTGCGCGTTTGAACATTTAAGTAAATTTAATTTATAGCCCCGATTCACGTTGTGGGAATTCGTAATTTTTTAATAGCCTCTTTTGAACTCAAAATCCGCACTCCCGTACTTAACTCATACGCCTACTTCATCCATACTACTGAAAAAAAAAAACTATTTACGACTTTATATTCTTGTGAAATCCTTTTTTATCTTCAAACAACCCGATTCGTCTAGTGTAAGAAGCTTAAATACCTACAACACCTGTGGTTTGAGCTGTGCGTTGATAGATCAGTCAGTCAGTCAGTAAGTCAGTCAGTCAGTCGGCCAGTCAGGCACCTATTCCTTTTATATAATATTTAGAGTATAATTTTTAAAAGCAGTGAATACAGTAGGTGATTGCCTATAGTGGTTAGTACTGCGATCTCCTATTCGGGGAGTCGCAGGTCCCAGTCGACTCCGGGCACGTACTTCGGACTTTTCTAAGTGCGTTTAAGAAATTAAACAAGCTTCAACGGTGAAGGAAAACATCGTGAGGAAACTTGCACACCTGTGAGTTCTTCATAATGTTCTCAATTATGTGTGAAGTCTGCCAATTCGCATTAGGCCAGCATGGTGGACTATAGCCTATAACCCTTCTCTGAGAGGAGACCTGCGCTCAGTAGTGAGCCGTTGATGGGTTGCTGATGATGATGATGATATTTTGTAAAGAAATATATGCTGACTAATATTCCCCTTTCCCCAACTAAGCGCCAAGTTTGTGCTAGGATTAGGAACGACTATAGTGCAACGGGTAGGGTTTGAATCTTCAAGCTTTCGGTTTTCAGTCCGCGCTCTTTACCGTTGTGACAGGCTCAAAAGCCTTACTAATATACGAGTAAATGCGAAAGTGTGTTTGCTTGTTGGTTTGTCTTTCAATCACGCAGCGAGAGAGCACCGATTTGACATGATTTTTTGCCTGGGTAATGGTTAATATTGAGGAGTTGGAGAGTGCAAAAGCTACCTTTTAAACCCTGAATAACAGAAGGTTTCCTCGGGTTTTTTGAAATGCAACTGAAGAATTATAAAAAAATACAGAAACATTAAACAAAAGGTGTTAGGCAGGAAAACATAATTATTACACTGCGGAACAAAAAAATTAAAAAAATCTGCGGCATTAGTTTTGTTAATGGTTTTTATAAATACTTGTCTATAGACATATGCGGTATGTGTTTTCTTTATTGAATTGACTCTGGTTCATAAGATAAACGCGACATAATAAATCAATGAAAATATTGACACTACCCTCTTCTAGTTGTAATAAAATTTGATTTCTCTTACTAGTTTTTGTTATATTTTTATGTATTTAGTTACAATTTCTCTGATAAGCTATTTACACCTTGAAGTTACAAATTAGTGTCGTAGTTAAATTATAAAAGTACTTTTTGTGTTCAAAAATATGAGTTCGTCACGAAAACCTTGTGTTAACGATCCCAACGGTTTTTGTTACATATCTGGCAAATTTTGTTCTCAAAAACAAAGAAGAAAAATCACAGTCTGTAAAAAATACCTACCAAGCATACTTTGGGATGAAACTTGTACAAAAAAATAAATATTGGGTGCCAGACATCGTGTGTAAGTCTTGTGTAAAATCTCTGCGATACTGGAGCCAAGGAGGACGCAAAGGACTTAAATTTGGAGTGCCAATGATATGGCTGAGCCAACTAATCATCTTAATGTCTATTCTGGTATGTAATGGACTTATCAACTGGTACAAAAACGTACTTGGGTTTATCCTAATGTGAAATCGGCTAAAACCCATGTATTGTACAGCTATGATTTGCCAATTCCAGTGTTCTCAGGAACATCCACTGCAAACTGTGATGATGTTGAAATGTTAGAAGGATCAGAAAATCAGAGGAGTAGCAGTGAAAGTGAGTTTGAAGAAAGTATTTGTACAAAACAGAGATTTTCTCAGGCGGAGCTTTATGACTTGGTTCGTGATTTGAATTTATCAAAAAAATCGGCCGAAATTCTTGCTTCTAGACTAAAAGAAAAACACTGTCTTCCACCTGGTGTTACCATTACATCCTTTAGGACCAGAGAGCAAGACTTTCTTCCTTACTTTACCGAATTCAAATTCAAATTCAAAATCATTTATTTCATGTAGGCCAACCTGTGGCGCTTATGGCAAGTCATGACTCTACCACCGGTTCGGAAAGCGGATTCTGCTGAGAAGAACCGGCAAGAAACTCAGCAGTTGCTCTTTTCAAAATTACACATTTTACAATATTTTTTGTAGGTAATATGTATTTACATTTTAATAACTTTTTATAATATCTTGTGGGCAGCTGGATGCCATGCCGATTTACCCCATGCAACTTGTTAGAATAGAATATTTCCAACAATACGATGATATAATATTTATAGAACAACTCCAAAAATACATAAGTACAATATTCAATACGTCATGTCAAGACTGGCAGACCAGCAGCCCCGCTTCCGACGGTGAAGCACGGACGGTGAAGCAAGAAGACCAGCTTGTATTTTGTTACAAAGTTTCTGAACTTGAGGTTCATAGAAAGGGATTGTGTGGGCCAAAAACATAATAGAAAAGCCTACAGAAAAAGTTTTTTGTAATTTTTTTTTTATGATGTGATTGAAAAAATATATATTTATTTTGTTTTTGTATCACTTTTAAAAAAACTTCATCATAAAAATATGTTTTTATACGTACTGGTATTCTTATTAAGGTATTTTTAATGAAATAATATAATAGTGTTTATCTCAAAAACTAGAGTCAATTTGAGAAATCTGATATTTTTCTAGTATTCAGCACACTACACTTTTAAAGAATTGACTTCAATCTATCTTGCCGCAAAATGACTGTTCCCCAGTGTTATCTTTCGTCTTAAAAAAGATACGCATGCAAAGATATATATATATAGCTAGCTAGCTGATGCCCGCGACTTCGTCCGCATGGATTTAGTTTTTAAAAATCCCGCGGGCTCTTTCATTATCCGAGATAAAAAGTAGCTCTCCCGGTCTGAGGAACCACTACTACATCCATTACTATACCCATGCAAAAAATCAATCCGCTGCGTTAGATGCGTTTTTCTTATACCACGTTTTATAGTGACATGACGGAAACGCGGTCGAACGGGATAAAAAGTATCCTATGTCCGTCTCCTGGTTCTAAGCTACCTCTCCACCAATTTTCAGCCAAATCGGTTCATCCGTTCTTGAGTTATAAATAGTGTAACTAACACCAAACCAACAAACCCGCGACTTCGTCCTCGTGGATTTAGTTTTTATAAGCCCGCGGGAACTCTAATTTTCCGGGATAAAACGTGGCCTATGTCACTCTCCAGGTCCTCTTCTATACCCTTGCAAAACATCACGTCGATCCGCAGCTCTGTTGCGGCGTGATTGAAGGACAAACCAACAAACACACTTTCGCATTTATGATCTTAGTATGATTAGTATGAAGTATGATAATAATTAGTATGATTGTTACAAAAAAACACCAGACAAGTAAAATAGTTCCTGTTAGGCATTATCATGCCTATGATACACGTCTAATACGACTGAATACATACGTATTCAGTCGTATTAGACGTGTATCATAGGTCAAGCTAAGTTATGTTGTGGCAAAGCTATATAGCTTTGCCACAACATAACTTAGCTTGACCACGTTTCTAATGAGAAATATGGCTAACAACAGATTACAGTTATGTTAAGATATTGTAGGTACATATTTTAATGTTATACAATACACATATTTAATGTGTTTGTTTGTTGGTTTGTCCTTCAATCATGCTCCAACAGAGCTACGGATGACGTGATATTTTGCATGGGTATAGTTGAGGACCTGAAAAGTGACATTATAGGCTACTTTTTATCCCGAAAAATCAAAAAGTTCCCGTGGGATTTTAAAACTGAAATCCACGTGGACGAAGTCGCGGGCATCAGCTAGTCCTACTAATATAATAAATGCGAAAGTTTGTAAGGATGTATGGATGGATTTTTGGATGGATGGATGTTTGGATGGATGGGTGTTTGGATGGATGTTTGTTACTCTATAATAACTCCACTACGAAGGAACCGATTTGGTTGAAATTTGGAATGGAGATAGCTCATACCCAGGATTAATACATAGGCTACTTTTTATCCGGTAAAAATCAAGGAGTTCAAGATTTTAAAAATTTAATCCACGCGTGCTAAGTCGCGGGCATCAGCTAGTAGACTATAAACTTGCTTCACTGGTAGTAATAAAAGGATACTCTCTGAAATTGTCAAGGGCTTCTTTTTTATTGCTGACTAAAACCAAATGTACTTCACACTTGGTTTCAGTCAACAATAAAATAGATTTACTTTTAAGTGGCTATTTAACTTGGTTATAAAGTATTTTTAATTATAACATTATACATTCAAAGCGGTAAAAGCTTGAAGCTATTAAACTTAAATAACGTCCAATCTTGAACGGAAGTTAGAGGAAAAAGTACAAATTATTGCCATTGCAACTCGTGTTTACTCAAAAACATTTCTTTAAAATTTCTGTTTTATAGGTAGCCGATAAAATGCATGTGCTGTTGTACTTATAAACAAGGGTTCTGTTGTTATGACAATAATATTATAGTATGTGGCTGTTAGAGCATCCTTGCACATCGGAAATTAGCTAGAAATGTGTGTGGTCTTCTAATTAGTGCTTCTCGGAGTGACTCCGAGAGTGTTTAGAATAGAATGGAATCTGTTTATTACTTGATATAATTCTACTTAAATTAAGAAACGTTTTTATGAATAAATACCCAAAAATACACAGTTTTCCGGACTCATTTTTGTAAAAAGGATTGTGTTTAAATACTCATAATTTAAAAAACAACTTTAATGATTATCCTTCATTAAACATCTTAAATGCACCATAAAGTCTTTGTCTCGAAAATGTATAAAAAACAATAATATCTTAAATTCTACTTATAATATTATAAATACTAATTTAAGTTGCTGGACTGACCGAGAAACTCAACTTAAGTTTAAGGGTTTCAACTTTAACTGGGGAACCCAAATAAAGTTTTACATTAGAAATGTTTAGGAATCACGAAAAGTATGGTTGATGCATTCTTATTCACTCTAATGGTTTATTCTAACGTAAGAATGGAATTTTTATGAATTATTCGCATGGTGTTGTGACATTTATTAAAGCGGGCGTTACTTATGTACTCACGGCTTTAATATTTATGAGAACTGTAATGGCTGTAGTAACGCTATTTGACGGCCACATTTACATAACGGTTCAATTACTCATCTCACCACTTAGGCCTGAAGCCTGAAGCCTGACCTCATTGAACTATAAGTCTAAGAACAGAAGTTTCTCGCAAAGTTCTGCTCCAAACATAGGCGCAAAACAACCAATAAATGTGTGTCATGTAATTATTTTTATAGTAGTTATACTGATAGTTACGTTTCTGATGGTTATTGTGATTAATTAATGACACTCTTACACAGTCATTTCACGTCATTTTTAACCGACTTCCAAAAAGGAGGAGGTTCTCAATTCGGCCGGTATCTTTTTTTTTTTTTTTTTTTTTTCTTTTTTTTTTTTTTCTATGTATGTCCACCGATTTCTCCGGGATTACTGGACAGATTCGCGTGATTTTTTTTTAATCGACAGAGGATGTTTGCGAAATGGTCCCATAAAAATTTTAACCTTCAACTCCTCAAGCCTGATGATGCAGGCTAAAACTATGGCGATTTAGGAAATTTCGATTACGAATTGATATTGTAGGTAACAAGTATGGACTACATCATGGAGCTCCAGGTCCTAGCTCCTCAATCATAGGATACTACACTTAAAAGCTTAGAATAAAAATTCTTTTCAAAAAACCGACTTCTAACGCCACTACAAAGTATAAAAATAATTTTAGTTTGTCCACGTTTGTTGAAGTCGGGCGGGCCTAAAATACAAACTATGAAACCGACTCGCGATGCTCGCTCGACTTCTACAAACGAATCTATCATATTCTGTAGCGTCGCGCATCGGTTTCATAGTTTGTATATAGGCCCGCCCGACTTCAACAAACGTGGACAAACTAAAATTATTTTTATACTTTGTAGTGGCGTTAGAAGTCGGTTTTTTGAAAAGAATTTTTATTTAATAATTTTCTGCGAGCTCATCGTACTTACGCGACGATATTGCGTAATAGGCATTACTAATAATTGAATATAAAAAAATCTTTTTGAACAACCGACTTCAAACTCCCGCTTTACTACATTACACATACACTATACAAAGTATTTAATTTATTGTTGATATTTTAAAAAAATTCTTTTCAAAAAACCGACTTTTAACGCCACTACAAAGTATAAAAATAATTTTAGTTTGTCCACGTTTGTTGAAGTCGGGCGGGCCTATATACAAACTATGAAACCGATGCGCGACGCTACAGAATATGATAGACTCGTTTGTAGAAGTCGAGCGAGCATCGCGAGTCGGTTTCATAGTTTGTATTTTAGGCCCGCCCGACTTCAACAAACGTGGACAAACTAAAATTATTTTTATACTTTGTAGTGGCGTTAAAAGTCGGTTTTTTGAAAAGAATTTTTATTTTAAGCTTTTAAGTGTAGTATCCTATGATTGAGGAGCTAGGACCTGGAGCTCCATGATGTAGTCCATACTTGTTACCTACAATATCAATTCGTAATCGAAATTTCCTAAATCGCCATAGTTTTAGCCTGCAGCATCAGGTTTGAGGAGTTGAAGGTTAAAATTTTTATGGGACCATTTCGCAAACATCCTCTGTCGATTAAAAAAAAAATCACGCGAATCGGTCCAGTAATCCCGGAGAAATCGGTGGACATACATAGAAAAAAAAAAGAAAAAAAAAAGAAAAAAAAAAGATACCGGCCGAATTGAGAACCTCCTCCTTTTTGGAAGTCGGTTAAAAACAGCTCGACCGATTTCGGACCACCTGGAAAGTATGCCCTTTGAAACAAAAAAAGAGTTTTTTTCAAATCGGTTCACACGTCTTCGAGTAATCGGTGAACATACATAAAAAAAACAAAGATTCCGTCGATTTGAATACCTCCTCCTTTTTTTTATGGCTTAAAAATGGCTTATCACCGCGTATTGCGCTTCTAATCTTTATAGTTCGATGCCTGACTACTACTAGACGGGGTGGCTACAGCTGCACAGAAGCGTCCCACAGCATGAACGTACCCGCGGAAGCAATAGAACGGACGGCTTATAAGGCATGACGAGCTGAACGTCGAATAGAAAGAAAGAAAGAAAGAAAGAAAGAAAGAAAGAAGAAAGAAAAACATTTATTCAGTAACTATAGCTCATCCCACGACTTTATCCTCGCAGAGTTAGGTTTTAAAAGTCCCGCGTGAACCCTCTGTTTTTTTTTCAGGAAAAAAGGTAGCCTATGTCACTTTCACTAAATCCACAACTTTACCCATCCCACTAAACTCATAGTAGTTGGGGACCTCATGCAGAGTCATACAGGAATCAGCTAGATTTATATTATTACTAGCTGACCCAGCGAACTTCGCACCGCCAACAAAAATATTTAGTGGTTGGTCACCCTTATCATTTAAGGGTATGAAAAATAGATGTTGGCCGATTCTCAGACCTACCTGATATGCACACAAAATTTCATAAAAATCGGTCCACCCGTTTCGGAGAAGTAAGGTAACTAACATTGTGACACGAGAATTTTATATATTAGAAGATGATGTCATACCCAATCAAAAGATTTTATTGGAACGTAGATCCTTATTTCTTTCAAGGTTTAACTAAACTGGACTCGAGTTAACCTCAACGTGTATTCAACCCCGTGTCTCGCTGCTCGTAAACTATGCGTAACATAATTCGCGAACTTCATTATCTCGTCCAAAACCATATAATACCCACATTTACACGTCCCACAATTAGAGGGCCTCGCCAACCGCCCGAGGCCTGAATAGGTACCGACCGTTGCTATAAATCAGGCCTTAGTTCAAAAACATACTTGCGACTATTGGATAGAAGCAGGCGTTACTTTGCGGAAGGTCATGATTAGCAACAAAAGGTTAGAATTATTTTGCTATAATCCGCCAACAGAAAAAACCTGTATGTTCAAACATGCAGTAGAATAGAATAGAACAGAACAGAATAGAATAGAATAGAATAGAATAGAATAGAATAGAATAGAATAGAAATATTTTTTATTCAAATAAACTTTTTACAAGTGCTTTTGAATCATCTGACTCTACCACTGATTCGGAATGCCCTTCCTGCCGAGAAGAACCAGTAAGAAACTCGGCGGTTGCTCTTCTCAAAACAAATTTACAATACAGTAAATACTATGCTATATATGCAGTGTTTCCACAATGAGGGAAGTTCCAAAAATGCATACCGACTAACTTCTATCTTAGGTAACAAGCTAAGCACCGCTCACCTTCCCAAGCAAGCAAGAAAGCAAAGTTCCCAAGCAAACAATGCCACCACCACTCACATGCACCACCACACGACTTTTACACTAATCTCGACGCACGTTTTGACCCGACACTGGAGCATCCTCAGGAGATGTCGACTTTACAATGCTGTATTGTCTAGTACTAATACTTGCGACTTTTTGTCGTATCCCTTAATGTGAGTGCTGGCTGGTGCCAATACCAAATAGGTCAAATTATTAGAAAATGTTGATTTTGAAATGGTGATGTTAGAAAATGAGATGTTGTTTTCGTGAACGCTAGTTTTCGTAAATGAATTCCCTCACACTTAATCTGGCACACATGTAATGCGAAAGTTTATTTGTTTGTTTTTATGTCTTTCAATCACGGAGAAGTAACAAAAACGGTGCAAAAAATCACAACGTGAAGTTTTGGCATGGATATAGTTAAGCACTTAGTGAGTAGTAAAGGCTGCTTTTTATCCCGGAAAATCAAGGGGATCTCACGGAATTTTTATAAACTTAATAACTCCACACGGCTGAACTTGCGGGATAAAGCTGAATGATGATTTGTAAACTTTTTAATTAACATATCCTGTGACCATCTTCACATGCACTCTATTGACCAAACTGTACCCGTCAAAAAATTTAAATGACCTCTCTTTTATTGTCTTAATACAACGTAAAATAGTGCTTTAGCGATTTTAAGTCCAGGGACGTATGTTGTTAGTGTGCTCTAGCTCTTATACACAATAATAATATGTATGTAAATTGTAAAGACTGTGTCCAACTTCATGGACGGACCGTTATCTGCAAATTAAATTTGAATTAAAACTTTCGCAAATCGAATAACTAAAATTTTACCTTAGGGGTCATTCGCACGAACCCGGATCGGTCGGGCGAAATTGACATAGTTTTACTTGGGCCTTAACTGAGATTTAAAGTATTTTTAACTTTTGCTACCGTTAGATAATTTAAGGTAGTTCTTATAAAAAGTTACTATAGCTATAAATGGAGTGTATCCAAGGTGCTGAAGTGGCAATCCCGCACCAGGAAGCGCAGTTTTGGCAGACCCTCCACTAGGTGGACTGGCGACTACAGACGAGTCGCAGGATGCCACTGGATATAGGCGCCGCAAGACAGAGACCCGTGGAAGTCCAAGCAAGAGACCTTTGTCCAGCAATGAACGTCTAAAAAGAAACCTAGTGTTTTAGAAAATTCTGCCAATCCGCAGTTGCAGTAAAAATGCCATAAATTCGCCTATCACCACCCACAATTGAGACTGTAG
Source organism: Oeneis ivallda (assembly GCA_029955525.1). Taxonomy (NCBI): domain Eukaryota; kingdom Metazoa; phylum Arthropoda; class Insecta; order Lepidoptera; family Nymphalidae; genus Oeneis; species Oeneis ivallda. The sequence continues at coordinate 2,876,838 of JARPMR010000017.1, read as the reverse complement.
CAATGATTTTTAGGGTTCCGTACCCAAAGGGTGCTAACGGGAAATCAAGAAATCACACTATCGCATTGAGGTAGGTTTATGATTTAAATGAGTGCTTAGTGATACAGATAAAGACTCGAATCATTTATAGGAAAATTCAAAACGAATCAAAACCAACTTCATGATATTAGGTATATCAAAACAAAAAATTGACCAAGAGCGAATCGGACCTCGTTCTTTTAGGGTTATATATAATTTAGATATCTTAGTTTTTAAATAGTACTAAATTAGCATATGGGGAAATAAATTATAGTTTAAAAAAATAAAAAAAAGCGCTTTTGAGATAACCGAACTAAAAAGTAGAAAATCATTTTCGATAAGTTTAAAATAAGATTAGTGCTTTACTTTATCGTGAAAAAGCGTGGGTGCTTGATGTCAAGTGTAGTATATATTTTTGTGAATATTTGTAAAATTAACGACATCATGAAAATATCTGATAAAGCACATACGAGAAACATACGTACATATATATAACATACTTAACTAGATAAGTATCTAGGTACTATCCCTCTATATACTTACCCCAAAACGCAAAGGTTGAAACTTGCGACCTTTCAGTTTTCAGTCCACACCTTTAACCGTTGGGCTATGGAGGCTTTATGAGGATTGATGCAAATCTACAATCAACCAGCAGGGTGCATTTTGAACCTTCGCAGTTTTAATTTTAATTTCTCATCAAAAATAATTACCACCGTTAACTCACTACGATTTGTATCATCATCATCATCATTAGCAACCCATCAATGGCTCACTACTGAGCCCAGGTCTCCTCTCGGAGAAGGGTTATAGGCCATAGTCCACCACGCTGGCCCAATGCGAATTGGCGGACTTCACACACCTTCGAGAACATTATGAAGAACTCTTAGTTGTGCAGGTTTCCTCAGGATGTTTTCCTTCACCGTTGAAGCAAGTGATATTTAATTGATTAAACGCACTTGACTCCGAAGAGTTAGAGGTGCGTACCCGGGATCGAACCTGTGACTCCCCGAATAGGAGACCACAGTCCTAACCACTAGGCTATCACTGCCTCTTCGACTTGTATGTATTGTACCAACTTTGAAAAGTATAGTAATCTAAAATCTGAAATCGTCATTTTATAATGCGTGGGAGGCCTAAGCGGTTTCAGCCTTCAGGCCTCTCTAAAGTGGAACACGAATATGGTATATTTGTTCTCGAATTTCAGTTTAATATTATATTAATTCTCATATAATAGTTAGCGTGTAAAACTCATGCGGGCGGGGAGTTTGCTATCGTCACCACATGCGAATACGCACGCTGTGGCGCAAGTTACACGAAAACGCGGATTTGAGCGGCTTTGGTTAAGTTTCTTGCTGGTTCTTCTCGGTTGGAACAGCATTCCGAACCAGTGGTAGATTCACCTAGAACACACGATTCAAAAGCGCTTTGTACAAGTTTATTTGTACTTGAATAAAAAATTTATCTGTTCTTTTCGGTTCTTAACGGACATCAAAAAAGGAGGAGGTTCTCAATTATCTCAATTCGTCGGAATCTTTTTTTTATGTATGTTTACCGATTATTCGAAGACGCCTGAACCGATTTTGAAAATTATTTTTTTGTTTGAAAGGGAATACTTTTCAGGTAGTCCCATTGAAGTTGTATCGAAATTGGTCGAGCGGTTTTTAAAATATCAACAACAAATCATATACTTTGTAGTGGCGCGCCGAAAAGGTGTTTGATGTCGGTTTTTTTAAAAAGATTTTTTGTATATCCGTAGTGATTCGGAGGCCCACTAAGCCAGCCCTGAGTACTGTCATTAAGATCCTACTCTGGGGTAATAGTGAACGCTGTGTTATATAAATATAGGTCTCGTCTTCGACGGTCTGGTGCGACTTTGGCTGTGACACTCTACCGCCAGAAACGTACTCGCCCACAGTGAAATGTGCACTAGGAAAATTAAAATATGACAAAAGGGCGATTTCGCCAACGGAAAATAAGTCTTAACCGAGCGTTAATTTAATATTTTGACAGATTTTTCAATACATAAACTGTCAGAACGTCCAATTTATTCCTCGGGTAAACGTCACTCGACGTTGGTGAAATCGGCACTAATTCAACTTTTTAATCAACTAGCTTTTGCCAGCGGCATCGCTCACGTTAAGTTGGATTTTTCAAACCCTCATTTTACCCCCTTAGGGCTTGAATTTTCAAAAATGCTTTCTTAGCGAATGCCTACGTTATAATCTTATAATAGCTATCTGCATGCCAAGCAGCCCAATCCGTTCCGTGGTTTCAGCTGTGCGTTGATAGATCAGTCAGTCAGACGGTAAGTTAGTCAGTCAGTCAGTTACCTTTTCCTTCAAGTCAAGAAGTCACAAAAAAATGGGAAACGCTTGACGCCTTAAGCTTCCACCGCAGGCAATTTCTCAAAAGTTCGACCCCTCCCGTGAGAAACTTGTTGCTTTGAGAGTATTTTCTGTAAGAACAGTGGGGTCTCCTCAAACAAGGCAGTTTCATGGTTTACAAACTTCAAAATTGAATCGCGGGCCCGACCAAACTTTGATCATCAACTTGCCTAAAGTGAGATGGAAATTATGGACATCAGGTGGTATCTGGCTTCGTTAACATAATTTTCTTTTTCAGTACGATAAATGGATAATATATTTTGTATCCTACTTCCTACTTCCTGTCCTACTAATATTATAAATGCGAAAGTTTGTGAGGATGTATGGATTGATGTTTGGATGGATGTTTGTTACTCTTTCACGCCACAACGAATGAACCGATTTGGCTGATATTTGGAATGGAGATAACTCATACCCAGGACGGGTATATATTATAATATTATATATTATAATATATACCCCCCAATATATATGTATTATAATATTATAATAACTAACTACTTTTAATCCCGGAAAATTGCAGAGTTCCACGCGGACGAAGTCGCGGGCATCATCTAGTAATATAACATAACGACCATATTATTATACTAGAGATTCTCGCGACTTATTAACTTTCCGGGATTAAATCCTGGGTATGAGCTATCTCCAATCCAAATTTCAGCCAAATCGGTTCATTCGTTGTCGCGTTAAAGAGTAATACAAACATCCATCCATACATCCAGCCTCACAAACTTTCGCATTTATAATATAAGTAGGGTTGACGCCTATATTACTCAGGTTCATAACTTCATAGAGGTTAACTTATAGTTAGTTATTTCTTCATATAATAGTAAAGAAAAACATCGTGAGGAAACTGCTTGCCTGAAAGTTCTCCATAATGTTCTCAAAGGTACATCCTATTAATCCGTATTTGGCTATTGTGGTGATTTGTGGCCTACATACTTTTCATTTGAGAGGAGACTTGTACCCAGTAGTAGGCTGCTGATTGATTGAGATCAATTAAATTATTTTTTCTAAAACACCTTTTAATTAAGTTAGTAATAGTAAGTTTAAGTTAAGTTAAGTTTTTAATTAATTAATAATAATGTCCTCCCGACTTAAGCCGGTAACGGCCGCCAACCTATTCAGAGATTAGCCATTTTTTTTTATTGCGGAATAGGCTTGCGCTTGACGACAATCAATGCTGGAGAGCACTGATGAGATCTAGGTTGGAGCGCGCTTGCCTAGAAAATGCCTATTCACTCTTGCCTTGAAGGTACTGAGGTTATACGTGGCCGGAAACACAGATATTGGAAGTGCCTTAGCGGTTCGATTCAGAAACGTTGAACTGAAGCGTTTCGTGCGAGCAGGTTGGATTTCAACCACGTAAGGGTGCCAACGCTCACGTTTTCTCGATGTCCTGTGGTAAAACGGTGAAGGGGGCACAAGGTTGTGAAGTTTTTGAGCGCACTCTCCAAAGTATATCCGATAGAAGAACGATAGACAGGCAACATTGCGACGGTGCTGCAGACTGAGCATTTTTGCCTGCGTTAGTGACTGATCACCTATAATTCGGCGGGCACGGCGATCTACCGAGTCCAATGCATCGAGTTGGTACTTGGCAGAGCCGTCCCAGAGGTGGTAGCAGTACTCCATGGCCGAGCGCACCTGAGCCTGATAGAGAGTCAGGCGCTGCTCAGGCGTGAAGCACCGCTTCACCCTTTTCAGGATACCAAGTTTTTGGCTGCTGTTTTTGCCTTTGACTCGATGCATTTCCCGAAATTGAGGTTGGGCGAGATGTCTATGCCCAGGAGCTCAATATGGTCACTAATCGGTATGGACACACTTTGGAAAGTTGGAGACTGGAGTCAAGGTAAAGGGACTCCTTTTGGCAGTGAATAGACACGCTTGAGTTTTGGTGGCATTAAACTTAACTAAATTGGCGTCGCCCCAATCGGACACCTCCTTCAGAGTTAAGTTAATTTGCGCGGGAGATATTATAGTGCTAAAGTGTGTGCGCAAACGAAATAGCGGTAAGTTGCTAGTATTATAGTATTTAAAAGTAAAATAATATTCATTTGTAGTGAAGATAATATATGCCTAGATATGCCACTAATTTAAAGGCTTAATTTTACTACCGGATTAAAATAATAAATAAATCATTATGGTATTTCGAGTAACGCTATAATTAATTAACTCATTAGTAATATAAAATTGCAGAACCTCCGTACAATATTAATTTTGAATTTATTAATTCATACAAATCTTTGCGTTGAATAATAGCTTTTTCGTACCACTTGCTCAAAAAAGTAACATTCTGTGCCACAAAAAGGGAACATAACAATAGTCATTTATAATCTGTTAAAAACAGGGAAAGAAAATTGTACTGAATTTTATTCATCCTCTAGGGGGAGAATGTGATTTAAATTTGGAATACTTACCGAAATGTATACTGAACTACATCTGTGTTTACACCATTGAGTTTGTATATAAAGCATTATACATCTTTTTGAAAAAGGAATACGCATTTATTATGCAGTTATGATTATTAAATAAAATTACGAAAACCGACGAGGCCGTATGATCTTGATGCCTTTGCTTTTCCGACAAAAAAATATCAGTCTAGGAATTTGCCGCGTTTTTGTTTTCTTCAAATACATAAACGTTAAGTTTATTTTAATTTATTTTTATAAATAAGTTAATGTTCTAAAAATACGTTACGATGTTAAATCAAAGCGACAGTGACAGTAAATTGTCGGATTCCATCAGTGCAAATGCTCAGACGCAAGAACAGAGAAATACTCAAATCAACTCATCAACAATAAATGTACCAAACAAAAATGTAACTCTCTCTGTCAATAATTGGAACAATGTTTCGAATGTTAACTTTTACTTTTAACTGTCATTATCTATATATATAAAAGAAAGTGGTGTTAGTTACACTATTTATAACTCAAGAACGGATGAACCGATTTGGCTGAAAATTGGTGGAGAGGTAGCTTAGAACCAGGAGACGGACATAGGATACTTTTTATCCCGTTCGACCGCGTTTCCGTCAAGTCACTATAAAACGTGGTATAACAAAAACGCATCTGACATGGAATAACAAAACGCAAATGACAGTGGAATAACAAAATGTAAATGACAGCTAAACGTAATTTTGTCTTTGGTTAAGTATGGTAAAAAATTTGACAATTATAAAAATGATAGCTAAATGTAATTGATAATATCATCAGTAATATGTTTTCTCTTTGAATCATCATTAACAATGCCGCGAGCAAGACGATCAAATGTTTCCTGCTACAAAGCTACGGATTGACGTGATTTATTGGATAGGTATAGTTGAGATCCTGGAGGGTGACAAAGATTTCCCGCGGGATGTTATGAACGAAATCCACGCAGACGAAGTCGCGGGCATCAGCTAGTTTTTAATAAATGCTTATCTCATATTATTATTGTGTTAATTTTTTCGCAAATGGTACGAAAAGTAGAGTATTTTCCTCGGTGATAAAGCTGTCTTAGTCTTGGGTGAACTTAAATCCCTCGCTACACTCAGGACTCGTCTTAAATCCCTCGCTTCGCTCGTGATTTAAGTTTTTAACACCCTCGCTACGCTCGGGAGTAATCCTCGAGTCCTTCGTTACGCTCGCGATTTAAATCGTCACCCGCGACAGAAGACACTGCTTTATCCCCTTGGTTAATAATCTACTATTATTATATCAAACCTCGTTATAAAGAGAACATTATTAAAAGTTTGGTTTGGTATTTTTTATAGGATTATTGTATTATTCCATTATCCCTCAATTGTATAAATTATTCTTCATTCAGTTGCTAAATAAATCATCAGTTCATTTGTTCAGCTTCAGAGTCACCTGTAAAATTTGTTCTGGTAGTTTTGAATTGATATTTTATTTCTCTTTTAAGAATTGCTTATTTAACTTAGTGTCGATTTCACCAACTTCGAGTGACGTTAAATATATCCTAATATGTTCAGCCATTTAAAATTTATAGTGGAACTAGCTGATGCCCGCGACTTCATCCGCGTGGATTTAGTTTTTAAAGTCCCTCGGGAACTCTGATTTTCCTAGATAAAAAGTAGCCTATGTCACTCTCCAGGTCATCAACTATACCCAAATCACTTTGATCCGTAGCTTTGTTGCGGCGTGATTGAAGGACGAACCAACAAACACACTTTCGCATTTATAATATTACACACATCAAAAGTGTCTAGGGATCAACATATATTTTTGCAATAACTTTTCTCCTGATTGATATTAATTAAAATTTTCTTTAAGGATTCATCAAATAAAGTGTTTTCGTTTGTCACAGTAACGATAAACCAAGTCACCTTTGCATTAATAAAGAAATTTGCCATTTTCCTAATAAAGGGATTTTTGACATTTGAACCACTAACATTAAAGTTCGAAAAAAAGACTGAAATAACAGTTTTCTTTAAAATTTTATTGGGTAACTTAAACAATTAATAATCCGTGTTTCTACCGCGAACACTAACAACACAAGAACATCGGTTTGGCATACTCAAAATGAGTTCATCCAAATCACGCTGTGGAATGGCCGCCCATGTTCGTTGCAACAACAAAAAAAGGTCTTCTTGCCACTGGATACCCTCCATATTCGGCAGAGCTCTTCTCTGTAGCATATCCCATGCATGCTCAATCGGGTTCAAGTCTGGCGACTGAGCAGGCCAGGGCAGGACATTGATGTTAGCTGCGGCGAGAGTCTGTCTTACAACTCTTGCGGTGTGCGGTCGTGCATTATCATGCATTAACTGAAATAAGGGACCGATTTGCACTTGTAGAGGAACGATGACGTCTGATACAATCGTCTCAGCATAAATTTGAGCGTTGAGGTTGCCTCTGATCCAAATCAACTCAGTTCTTCCGCCGATCCAAATACCCGCCCATACCATGATGGTTCCACCACTATAAGGATGGACTTCCTGGCAGGATTTTAATCGCTGTTGGCGTCCAGGGGTTCTCCAGTGTCGTATACGTCTTGTATCCGGTCTCATACCAAAACGAGACTCATCAGAAAAGCACACGAAACGCCATTGTTCTTCTGCCCAATTTCTGTGTTCAAGAGCCCATTGATATCGAATCCTACGATTGTGCATTGCTATAGGTGGTACCCGTAGCGGTCTTCGGGAATGAAGGTTCACTTCATGCAAGCGGTTTCTGACTGTTTGGTCGCTAATTAAGTTCCCTGAAGAGTGATGAAGCCTCACGGCTAACATCATGGCGGTTATTGTTGGAGCTCTTCGAGTTAAGATTTGAATGTATCGGTCTTGTCTCCGTGTGGTGCAGCGATACCGTCCTCCATGGCGCTCAGCCACGGTACCAGTGCTTCGGTAACGTGTCCAAAGTCGACTGATAACACTCTGACTTGTATTCAGAGCTAAAGCCACAGTACGTTGCCGGGAACCAGCTTCTATCATTCCCACGGCTCTGAGCATTTCTTCCCTGCTTAAATGACGTCGCCGCTCCATAATAACGTTGGTTTTAATCAGTAGTAGGGAAACAGTAGCACTAATAATGTCTTCAATGCGTTGTATGTTTTTATAGGGAAAATATTGACAGCTGATTTTCATCTTTTACTCGAATTTGATTGACAGTTCCTGATTCAAATTATGAAATGCACCAAAAAGGATCCATATAAATTTATAAAATCATAAATTTATTACAAAGCCACATCTCAATCTCAAGAAATCCGCATAAAAATGCTTGATCCCTAGACACTTTTGATGTGTGTAGTTTGATAAAGAAAATCACATACATACATGAACCCTGAAAACATTACACTCCTTTTTTGGACAATCGTGTAAAAAAATAAATTTGCTATTTTTCAATTTTAACAAAAAGCCTTCCACAGTCCAGACGTGTTAGCTATCGAAAACCCTTCACTGCTTACAAGGACTTCCTACAATGCCAGCATGCGAGCTCGAGAGCCGGCCAAGTACCAATGAGATCAGACTTAGGTGCGTGCTAAGACTGAGAGGAATACTATAGGGTACTAACTTCCTACAAGGGCTTTGTATTAATACTTACTTGTAGGTAAGATCAACTACGGTAACAATAGAGTAGCCCTCCATACTAATAACTATCTGATGCCCGCGACTTCATCTTAATACACGTATATCAGCCTGAGGAGTTATTTTAACTGGTCCGCGACCACTATAATCTAAAGAACAGTAGAACTCAATTATCTTATTAATATTGGAGTACCCTCGACATGCTATATCGATTTCCTTCGTTTTGAATTGATTTTGACAGAGACAAGGGTTTTACTCTTGCCAGCTAATAGTATTGGAATGAGATTAATCCTAATACAAAACAAACTTAACATGAAAATAGTGAAAACTATTTTTCATCATCATCACCTCAACCGATAGGCGTCCACTGCTGGACGTAGGTCTCTCGCCACAGAACTCGATCTTTCGCGGCCTGCTTCCAGCGGCTGCCAGCGACTTGCCTGAGATCATCTACCTAGTGGGGGGTCTACCAACGCAACGTTTCCCGGTTCGGGGTCGCCATTCCAGCACCTTGGAACCTCAACGCACAACTCTTTAGTAGGTATACGCTGTGTTGGTGTAAATAGAATAGAATAGAATAGAAATATTTTTTGGAACGAAGTTCCTTATGGGGCGTTGCGGAGGGGTACCCTAGCCGGCAAAAAACGTCCGTAACGTTAAAAAATAAAAGCGTAAGATTTTTTCGTCACAGTCCTTGTTGTCTTCGTTTATTTTATACATTCCATCAATGCTTCGATGGCGCAGCGGTAAAATGAAGGAGTGATACTATCGGTTCAGAGGTTCGAATCCTGACTTCAGATAATTATTATTAATTTATTATTGACCGAGCGAAGCGAGGTCTCTGAGTTTACTAGAGCGATTTGCACTTGTCCGTCCGTCCGTCCGTCCGTCCGTCTGTCAGAGCCTTATAACTTTTGAATTACTGAACGTAATTACTTCAAATTTAGATATAATATGTAAACCGATGGCCTCCAGCCGAAAATGGCTTAAAAAGTTATAAAAATCTTTATTTCGGGGGGCTCCCATACGAAATGGGGGGCTTTCAAAGTGGAGATTGTATTCGAGGCTAGATTTCTAAAACCACTTTGTTTGCGAAGAAATTTTTTTTTATTTGCGATTCATAGGTTTTCTGTGTATCATTTTAAAGACAATTTGGAACAGAGTACAACCGTATTTTTTTTTAATTTTTTTCCTAAAATTGACGAAATGGGGGGTTTCCAAAGTGGCGATTTAATACGCTCGCTTGAAGACGCTCTCTGGGAAAATTTTCTATATATTTTCAAGTTGTACTTATTTTCTTACTTCACTTGTATCCTGTACTTGAACAACAAATACTAAAATTATATGAATATTATAAAGAAACGAGATTATTTAATTTTTAATGAGCATCAGTAAATTTCACATAGCTTCAAAATAATGCTAATAGATGGCGCAGTCATTAACTTTTCCATGGAACTACTCGTAGGAGTTACGACTACGATCTATCCCAAAAACAGTTTTGCGTCGACCATTATTATTTAGGTACATAATATAATAACATATTATTCAATTAAAATTATTCTTTAATTAAATATCATTTTGTATATTTTCTATTCGCGTCGATAGATGACGATTTGTACAGATGCCCCTAACCCGTTTTCACTCGTTAGTACCTACATAATAATTCAATGTTTTCACTGACGTTCCCTAACCTTTACGGGCTACCTATGATAAGTTATGTGATGATTACTGTCAACTTCTTTATCACGATCCTGTACGGGACACCTAAAAGGACATTGGGACGGATGTTAGGACTTAGGATTGTGTTTTGGAGCTACCTACGTAAAGAGACTCCTACATAGGGGATGATTTAGGTATGTTTGGTGAAAACGGGCATAATAATAATAATGTCAGTTTTGGTCGTCATGTATCGATTGAATGAATAATCATGGGATACCGTTACCGCGAGGTCTCAGTTCAGGGCGAACCACTAGTTATTTATAATTTTATAATTTATAATAATTGCTAAAAAATTAAAAACAGATTACACTTGTTATTATACCTATATTTTTATAAATCATTGTAAACAAAATAAATGTGTTAATACAATTTTGTAAAGTAGTTTTTTTGATTTTTATCGATAAAAAAATCATGATAAAAAATGTATACCCGAATAATTATTTTCTTTATACCTCGAATAGAACTTGAAATTAATATATTTATAATAAGGAACTTCGTTCCTATCTGGTGTCCCACGACACCACACGACTTTTTATTCAAATAAACTTTCACAAGTGCTTTCGAATTGTCAAATAAATCTACCACTGGTTCGGAATGCCTTGGTGGACTATATAACGGTTTAGGCCATAATATAATAAGGCCTAAACCATATAGTCCACCACGCTGACATAATGCGGATTGTTTGAATTGATTAATTGTTTCATTGAAAACACACCTGTGAGAAGAATGGAATGGAATGGAATAGAATAGAATAAAATGGAATATAATGGAACGAATGGAATATTTTTTATTCAAATAAACTTTTACAAGTGCTTTCAAATCGTCAAATGAAGCTGTGAGCAGGCATAGCACGGCATGAAGGTTGCCTCAACCTATACTTCTCAGTAGGTACAGGTTATTTATTACCATACAACACATAATGTTAGTACATACATAATACGTATATAAACCAACAGTCAAATTTATCATCATCATCATCATCATTAGCAACCCATCAACGGCTCACTACTGAGCGAGGTCTCCTCTCAGAGAAGGGTTATAGGCCATAGTCCACCACGCTGGCCCAATGCGAATTGGCGGAGCTCACACACCTTCAAGAACTATGAAGAACTCTCGGGTGTTTCCTCACGATGTTTTCCTTCACCGTTGAAGCAAGTGATATTTAATTGCTTAAACGCACTTGATTCCGAAAAGTCAGAGGTGCGTCGGGATCGAACCTGCGACCCTCCGAATAGGAGATCACAGTCCTAACCACTAGGCTATCACAGCTTCTGTCAAATTTATGACACTTTCTATTCCCGGTGGTATTGTTATATCGTATGGGACGCACAATCACATTTTGATAGCTCTGCGTATTTTATCGCTTCTTCACTCTTTTATTGAGAGGAACTCGTGAATTTACAGCGAGCTTCCTTACAAAAGGTTATTCCGTTAGAGTATGTAGTCGCTTCCCTCAAGTATCCACAATTTGATTTTCGTTTGTATTTTTCAATAACAACCACTGGCGACCTCCCTCGCCCTAGATTGTGCGTTTAAACGAAAAACGCTTTTAAAAAGCACTTTTTAAAACAAGCGTCCAGTAACGTTAATAGAAGAGAATAGAATAGAAATATTTTTTACTCAAATAAACTTTTACAAGTGCTTTTGAATTGTCGATGAGTCTACCACTGGTCCGGAATGCCCTGCCTGCTGAGAAGAACCATCAAGAAACTCGGCGGTTGCTCTTTTCAAAACAAGTTTACAATAGGTACTTACTATGCTATGTATGCAGTGTTTAGACAATGAGGGGAAGATTCAAAAATGCATACCTACTTACAATTCAATACATGTAAAGATGGGTAGACAGAAAGTAGCCCCATTCCCGCCGGCGGTGGCACCCGTTCACGAGCAAACACCACTTTCACCCTAAACATACATACATACATTGGAAGTTAAATAAAAGCTTGTAAAAAAATTGGTTGTCTGTAAAGTCGGTTTACGGACGATAGTTTTACGTGATAACGCCATAAACAAACATTGATGAATAAATGTGTTACAAGCCAACGCTTGGGCCGATCGTGCCTCTCTATCGCTTGTTCCGCGCTCTCGCTTGGAAGCTCAGGCTCAGGCGGAACGTGACACTTTTTCGTGCGTGCAACCGGTATTCTTCGATTTATAAGACGTTATCACGTCAACAATAAGTTAGATTAATAATTTGTGTATAACAAGAGTATAGTCTATTGTATCAGGGATATAAATGGACGTTTTACATAACTGTATTAAACAAGGAGGCGTGCTCTGGAATGATAATGATAATTTATGAACGGCCGCACTGCGCAGACATTTTACATACGTTCATTATGCGAGTAAGGAGTATCGCCATATATTTGCTACTTTACCAATGCTTCCCAGCTTATTTTTCGCTGTTAACAATAATTGTAATTTCTTTAATGCAACTAATAGTCCAAAACGCTACAGTGCCTGAAGACAGTCTTCGAACAGTGCGTGTTGCCAGTGGTGACTTTCGGACCAGAGACATGGTCGCTAACTATGGGCCTCATAAGTAGGCTCAGGGTCACTCAGCAGGCGATGGAGAGAGCTATACTCGGAGTATCTTGAGCTCGTATTGAACCACTGGCGGATGTTCTTAGCCAGCTTCGGCCAGGTCTTCGTTTGCCCTTTACTTCGCCTTGCATAATGAGTTGGAGTAGGTCATATTTTGAGTTTTTCATTATGTGGCCCAGATATTCAAGCTTTCTCCTTTTTACACTTTTGAGTAACTTTTTTTTTATTGATAGATAGGCATGCGCTAGACGACAATCAACGCTGAGAAGCATTGATGAGGTCTAGGTTGGAGCGCGCCTGCCCAGAAGATGCCTATTCACTCTTGAAGGTAGGTACTCAATTTATAGGTGGCAGAAAACACAGATGCTGGAAGGGTGTTCCACTCCTTGACGGATCGTTTCAGAAACGTTGAACTAAAGCATTTTGTGAGACTAGGTCGGATTTCTACCACGTAAGGATGCCAACTAACTAAGTGATTGAAGGACAGACCAACAAACAAACACACTTTCGCATCATTAAGTAAGAGTCGATCTGACAAGTATCAGCTTCCCTTCGCTTCAGTGAGAACGCACCCTAACCGTACTATCACAGAAGCAACACTGTTTCAGCGGCAAACGACCACCAAAAACGACATTCTCGCACTTAACAAATCAACAAATCGCCATCCCTAACATTCCTTTGGCGTGCGTGCCCGCAATAAGGCCATACTACCCATCCTTATCGACAACGATCACTTGACACGAATCCTCCCTAAACCGTCAACCACCGCTACAACACCCCTATCCATATTAGAATAAGGGTAATATTTCCCTAACTCAGACTATGTGCTAAGTTTGTTTTGGGAAGCCAGTGAAACAGATTTAAGTCAGCAATCCATGAAGGCACATGCTTTATTGTCCGTTTTCGAATTGCTTCAGTTTGTATTGAAAAAGGTCAATGACCTATTTAATTTTTTTCGAGCTCCACCGTCAAACAAGGTATTTTTATAAAGGAAAAGTAATATTTCTTTCAAAACCGAAAATGGCATTAGAGGATAGCGGGAGCCACATTCAGTTCATAAAGGAGCTTGAGCTTTCTCTTCTAAACTGGCCGGTTACATGTGTTTTATTTAAACTTTCAATATATTAGAGTTTTGTATTTTATTACTCACTACTATACTTTCAGTATAATGTCAGTCATTACAGTAGGTAGTGATGAAAAAGTGTGTGTCACGAGGGGCCAAAATATTTTGTTCTCGGGCGGTGTATATTAAATTCCTCGCTACGCTCATGATTCTACTACTTCCTTCGCTTCACTCTGAATTCAAAATAACAATTAACTACTACTACTACTAATACAAATAACCATTAAACACTCGACGCACGTTTCGCTCTTGACTTTATTGTGTGTTATCTCCTGATAATACGACGTGCGCTAGCCTACGGAAGGTATTTCAAATTAATACCACAGTATAAGGACCATACAAACCAGCCCCTCTAGCCAAGTTACACTTCGTTCGTACGATCGTTGTCACTTGAAGTTTTGGTTAGGGCTAGACTAGATGGCGCTACAGTTGATCAAAGACAGAAGTGTCTTGATAATATTTCGCGGCGTTTTGTATTATAAATGTTTTAAAGTCTAAGAATGCTAAATGGCTGAGAAGCCACAGGCGTTACAATACAAATAGACTAAATCATTAACCTTCAGGTCTTAGATGTTTGTACAGTACCCGGCGATATATTTTGCACATCGGCCTTTGGAATAAAACGCTATTCTATTCTATTCACAGTTCGACTGCATTTTTTTATATATGTTACGTGATGTGCTCGCAGATTGTGAAGAGATTTCAGTAATAACTACGTGAATTTCTGGCTAGCTTTCCTTGTAATAGAATAGAAATAGCGTTTTATTCCAAAGGCCGATGTGCAATATATATATCGCCGGGTACTGTACCATTGTGTTAGCCTACTCGTGCGAAGCCGGGGAGGGTCAACTAGTACTAAAATAAAATATGCTACCCAATTTCATATATTATATTTTTATATTACACAGCAAAAACTGCCAGCTCCGTTCAAGTCGCACATAAACCTCTTTATTACATCATTTCTGCGTAATGCGCGGGTTTATCACTACACATGATTGATTCCCCAATCCGGGTGATGAACGCGCCTCCACAGCGATTTATGGGTACACCGGCTTCGCATTGCGAATCATATCGAATTATCGACTCGAATACAAAGCATTTTCCAGAATAAAAACCCAGTTCCCTTTTTTTATTGATGACGTTTCAACGGTTGACTGGTATCATGTTATGATCGAGGCGAAATTGGAGACGTAGCAGGGATGAATTTTAAGGTGACAGATATTTACAAGAAAAATTTTTAATCCCATCAAAAAAAAACATGTAAAATATTGCAAAGACGAAACCAAAAAATTATCAGTGTGCTTAGTCCGAGTTTTAATTCGTTTGATCGTAATAGTTAACTATGACATAAGCATCAAAGTAAAATGAACCATAATGGCATCGATTTAAAGTCACAAATTCAATACAGATTTTAATTTGGAGCGTTTTCGTTACGTAAACGTATAATAATACATAAACGAAATTGAGCTGTAAGTCTGCAGTAAGTAAGCTTTTATGGTTTATTTTACTTTGATGGTAATGTCATAGTTTACTACTCAACTGTCCAATCGTGTACTAACCCTACAGATCTCATGTAGAGCCAAGCTTCTAACTCTACACGCCCTATAGATCTATAGATCGTACTCTGGTTCTGCTCAAGACTCAAGATAGAGTTAAAATGAGACACAAATATGTTCCGACATAAGTTTGTCTCATTTTAACTCAGTCTTGAGCCTGAGCTGAGTGAGAGTGCATCTATAGTACTTACCCAAACTCTACAAACCCTAACTTCACAAACTCTACACCGCAGTCAAAATATGTGGCTTGGCCATTTCGCTACATTCATATGGGCGTAAGGTGAAAAGTTATTCACTGTTCATTACTTTTCTGTTCTCGTGCTTAGTAACGAAACGACCAAGCCACATATTTTGACTAAGGTGTAGAGTTTATGAAGTTAGGGCTTGTTTAATCATCATCATTATCAACCCATCAACGGCTCACAACTGAGCACAGGACTCCTGTCAGAGAAGGGTTATAGGCCATAGTCCACCACGCTGGCCCAATGCGAATTGGCGGACTTCACACACCTTCAAGAATATTATGAAGAACTCTGAGGTCTGCAGGTTTCCACACGATGTTTTCCTTCACCGTTGAAGCAAGTGATATTTAATTGCTTAAACGCACTTGACTCCGAAAAGTCAGAGGTGCGTTCCCGGGGTCGAACCTGCGACCCCCCGAACAGGAGACCACAGTCCTAACCACTAGGCTATCACTGCTTAGGGCTTGTATAGTTAGGGCATATAGAGTTCTTAGAGAAACTTAACTCCAGTAGCCTGTAAAAATCAGAGAACGTTGGTGAAATCGGGCATAAATCTAGTAAATATAGAGCATCTACGTCGCTAGAGTACTTTTACAGTTCACTTAAAACGTTAAAGCCCTTCATGTATTTAAGTACCCACTTCTTAAAAGCTACTTAGTAATATTGAAGAGACATTAATTTAATGTTCTACCTAAGTGAGAGGCCCTTATTACTAAGAGTGCTTCGGAGCAATATTTTACAGTCGACTTTTATAAACTGACGACCGCACTGGTAGTCTCAGTCATCATCAAAATTTGACAACATCCTTGGCGCAGTGGTGAGCTGTGGTCTTATTGCTGGGAGGTCATGGGTTCGATTCCCGGCGGGGGCAATTTGGGAATTTATATTTTCTGAATTGTATCTGGTCCAGTCTGGTGTTAGGCTTTGCTCGAAGCTAAATACCACCCTACCGTCAAAGCGATTTAGCGTTCCGGCACGATGGCGTGTAGGAACACAACAGATTAGGGATATGGGTTGAATTTACACTGTCATACCCCTTTTAAATTAGCCCGCTACTATCTTAGACCGCATTGTCACTTACCATCAGGTGAGATCGCAGTCCTCACAGTCTACGTATTTACTCGTAAATCTTTAAAAGATTTCACGAGAAAACTGGTCTAAAAAAATTTCTCGTGGCGGGCCTGTTAGTCCTACAAGACTATATTTTTATCGAATAGAAAAAATAATCATCATTTCAACCCGTTGTCTGCACATTTTATTATAGCCTCAACCTTAAAGCCTAAAAGACCTTAACTTCTTATTTACTTCTTCTTAGTCCACAGCTGGACGAAGGTTTCTTCCATGGACTTCCACAGGCTTCGGTCTTGAGCCGAATGGATTCAGCGGCTCCCTCCGACTCGCTTGATGTCGTCGGTCCACTTAGTGGGGGGTATGCCAACACTGCGCTTCCCAGTGCGGGATCGCCACTCCAGCACCTTGGGACCCCAGCGACCATCAGCTCTTCGAACTATTTGCCCCGCCCATTTCCACTTCAGTTTCACGGTCAAAGGTGCGGACTGAAAACTAAAAGATCAACGGTCGATCAACACTCGTTGCACTGTTGTACCCACTCCTAGCATAAGCTTTACGCTTATTTGGAGGGCAGAGGGGAATATAATATGTCATATTCAAAGACCATTGGACATGGGTCTCCCATCGGAATGAAATGGGTTTAAGCCATAGTCCACCACATTGATAAAGTATGGATTGATAGACACATTCACACTCCTTTGAGAACATTATGGAGATTTCTCAGGCATGCACGTTTCCTCACGATGTTTTCCTTCATCGTTAAACCAAAAGACATTTAATTGCTTAAAAGTTTTGATGTATGAACCCTGAACCATCCGAATAGTCCTAACCACTCGGCTATCACTGATACACTAGGTACTAGTGTAATGTGTTATACACCTTTATTACTACGTAGGTGCTAAGAATTCTCTTTTAATCAACTTGCTTCAATTCAGTTAGAAAGGAGGTATTTTAAAAAGGAAACTTTCCATTGTTGATATCGACCCCGCTCTTTGTGGAGTATCCAGTATCCACTAACTCTTATAAAGGAATTCCTTCAGTGTCTCTTGGACTATATCGCTCTTCTCCTCTGTTATAGGTATCAAGATTCAAGGTACTACATATTATAATGTTGCAGCATACTTGATTTACACATAATGTAGTTAAGTGTACCTCCTAGTTTAGCATCCTTTTTCAGATTACCTTGAACCTTTTGTTACTATAATTGTGAATCCATACAAACAGGTATTATAAATGCGAATGTGTGTTTGTTTGTTGGTTTGTCCTGCAAGCACGCCACAACAGAGCTAAGGATCGACGTGATTTTTTTGTGTGGGTGTAAGTGAGGACCTGGAGGACCTGAAGAGAGACATAGAACGATTTAAATCTCTGGACATAGAGTACTTTTATCTCGGAAAATCATTGATTCCACGCGGGCGAAGTCGCGGGCATCAACTAGTAGTATACTTAACTACTAGGCTATTACAGCTGTATCATTTCAAATACCTTAATACCTTTTCGATGTAGCTCAGCGGAAATGGGCGGAGCATAGTTCGAAGAACTGATGTTGGGTTCCGAGGTGCTGGAGTGGTCACCAAACAGTGCAGTGTTTGCAGACCCCCATTAAGTGGACCGACGACATCAGACGAGTCGCAGGCAGTTGGATACAGGTGGCGCAAGACCGAGACATGTGAAAGTCAATACAAGAGGCATTTGTTAAGCAGTGATCGTCTATCGGTTGATAAAAAGATTTTTACATACATAGTAAATATGTATACATAGTAAATACATACCTACAATTTTTTTAACCAACATAATTTATACACTACATTTATTATACCTTCCCTCAACTTCCCTGTAAAATATTATGTAAAAAGCTTCCCCGCGTCTTGGCCAGCCGGTAGGGAAAGATAAAGTATTTTAAAATAAACACTGAAAGACGCGGCGTCGCTAAGAAACTTTCTGATTTTCATAAAAATACAATAGAAGCTAGCCTTATGTATAGTCTAAGAGACAGGCGCAAGATACTGTCGTAACATTTTTCAACATTGCTCCAAAAACTGAACATTTTTAGAGCTTCGTCGTCGTCAACCGATACAAGTCCAACTGTGGAACTTCTACAAGTATTCCCGGTAATCAACTGTTTCAAAATACACCGGCTCTTTTCAGCAGAATATGCTCTACGAATCTATGGTAGAACTTGACTTATCGTTAGAGCCACAAATTGCCCTACAATGTAGGGCTATCATATCATATCATTATAATTACTAATCATGTCATGATAATTAAAAATAATTTAGAATTTTTGATATTCCTTTGAATTTATCAAAATTGTACATTTAAAATCATCTAATGCTATCTTATGATGGCTAAGGTACCTAATTGCGAGGCGTGTTCGTAGATTTGTGTACCGACCTATCTGCGTTTGCTAAGTTGAAACTTCCTTGAAATCAATCAACCGTCTGCACGTAACTTTACTCCCCGTTTCATTCCATCTGTATTTTTCTATTTTCCTTCGTATGCTTTGTAATATTAAAATATAAATGCTTTATACGCTCGTATGCTTTTATAGTTTGTTTTGAAGTTACAAAGAAGTAAGAACTGCAGAAATTATTTTAATTTTTGAGTAAATAATGAAACAGAACTATCTAATTTAACAAGAAAAGGTTAGAATTATTTTCTTGCTAATCATGGACTTCCGCAAAGTAACGCCTGCTTCTATCCAATATCTAATTTAACATCTCATTACGTTGTATTTTACCTTTGTTCTACGAATAAAGACGCAAATACAAAAAGTCTACTTTTCAGACGGAGGATTATTATTTTTAACCGACTACAAAAAAACAAAAAAAAAGAGGTTCTCAATAGGTTATTATAAACGTTTTTGAATTAAATCATTTTATTGGGAAAGTGATTAATAAAGCAGTATCCCAAACAGCCCTACTTGAGAAATTGATGATGCTACAAACATCCCCGTGCCTGGGAGAGCACGTTAAACCGTCGTTATATCTCTTGGTCCTATTACAACACCATTAACTTGACAAACTACCCAAAGTCACTTGTCAAAGCTAAACACCAACTATGACCAATGAGTCTAGGACACACAATATACCGAGACAAGGGCAAGTAGAGTGTTTGTCCAAGACAAACGTTGGGGACAAATGTTTGTGATAATCGCTTGCTCAGGCTATCCCTTGACTATATAAATAGGCGTAGTAAAAGCCTTGACAAACATAGCGGCCCAACATAGATGTAAAGTCTCGGACATCACAATATTGTTTTCTTTATAAAAACAATTATTTGTTCAAAGTTGGTACAGTTAGTTTATTTTAAGAGTCAGCAATTTGACGATAGTACCAAATTGAGATTGTGACGTATACGAACCTACTAAAAGAGGTTTTATATACGTCACAATATATTCATTTTTTCTTTCTTTCTTCTTTTTCACTCCCCAAGTGGGTATTGTGACGTATACAACTTCTTTTAGTAGGTTCGTATACGCCACAACTTCATAGATAATTTTACGTATTTACGACAACTTTAAGCTAGCGTCAAGGGCTCCGAGCGCTCCGTACACTGAGAGAATGCACCACAACAAACTCAGCTGGTTATTCTCTTTTTATAAACGCATTCTCATCATCGAAATCCGGAAGTTCAAGTATATCCGTTGACACGATGCAAGCTACATCTGTGCAACACATCAAGATCGATGTGGCGGTTGAGTCGTGAATTACTTTAATTCGTCACAAGTCAGACGCGATTGATTGAGTCACAAAATAATATCAAAAAGATTTGATAGTTTTTGTCCCTCTCGCACTAGTACCTCCAGCGTTGACACAGCGTCGCTCGCTCAAATGCGTAGTGTTGGCAACATAGAAATGCGTAGTATTGGCAACATAGAAATCTTAATAACAAACCAAATTGGCAACATTGAGGATCGATCGAAAGGCTATCTTGGAAGCGAGAATTGTGATGGCAGTTGTAACAAAAAATATGTGAGATTTGTTTTATGTTATCAGTGTTGGTTTAGTTAAAATAATTATTAAAATGGTGACGTGTTTCATTTGAGTCATCAGCGATCGCGGTCATACGAGGCCGAGTTATGCCGCTGTTTTAGGGTTCCGTACCAAAAGGGTACCAACGGGACCCTATTACTAAGCCTACGCTGTCCGTCCGTCCGTCTGTCAGCGGGCTGTATCTCGTAAACCGTAATAGATGAAATTTTCACATATTATGTATTTCTATTGCCGCTATAACAACAAATAATAAAAATTAAATTAAATTAAAAAAATTAAACTAAAAGAGCGAGGCCCGACTCGCACTTGGCCGATTTTTCTTGTTGCAAGTTTCGATCCTAAGTATGCGGTCATAATTATACGGTCATCAAAATGGTATTGAGTCGTTTTGATCCGATCATTGCCATTGAGTCGCGATCGACTCGGGTGATCAATAAATGATCGATCATCCCAACTCTATCGTGAAAGGTACCATTAAAATAAATAAATAGGACTACCTATATGTCCAATGTGGTCGCGGGCTTAGCAAAGGGCTATCGCTTTACAAACGTTTAATACCAACAAAGGGCAGCAACGATCTTTAAGTACTAGACAGATACCTAGCGTCGTTAGACTGCTAAGTCTCCCATTGTTTGTGATAAAGGATCAAAGATCAGTAATTCTATTACAGTTTGAAGATGCTTCGGTTTATGCAAACCTATTCATGTAATTCATTTGTGTTTGTATCGGTTGCAAAATTATATTATTATTCGCATTTATAATATTAGTAGGATTATATTATTCGCATTTATAATATTAGTAGGATTATCTTGATACTAACCGCTAAGCTACAAAATAGTATTAATAATTAGGTTAATTAAACCTTCTAGAATAATAATTATTACAACAGAAATTAGAAATTAACTTTAATAAGTAATTTATGAGCCAAACAAATCTCCGTTTGGATAGAAGCAGGCGTTACTTTGCGGAAGTCCATGATTAGCAAGAAAAGGTTAGAATTATTTTGCTATAATCCGCCAACAGAAAAAATCTGTATAATTTTTACACTACTCTCGATGCACGTTTCGCCCCGACACCGGAGCATCCTCAGGAGATGTTCACTCTACAACGTTGACTAGACAATGCATCGTTTTAGAGTCAACATCTCCTGAGGATGCTCCGGTGTCGGGGCGAAACGTGCGTCGAGAGTAGTGTAAAAATTATACAGATTTTTTCTGTTGGCGGATTATAGCAAAATAATTCTAACCTTTTCTTGCTAAATCTCCGTTTGTTTGGTATCTACTTTGAAGAAGAACCATTGATTTGAACCGTCTTCTCCGTCCATCGTCTGCCCACAAATGCGCATGAGTCTCAGAATGAAAAAGGTAAGGCCTAATATTTTTACTAGCTTTTGCCTGCGACTCTCCGGATTAGCAAATTTATACCAATCCGTAGCTCCTTTGTGGGGCGATTAAAGGACAAACCAACAAACAAACACACTTTCGGATTTAGGTAGGTATATTATTAGTGAAGATTGCTAATTTATATTTAACTATTTTTTATAAAAAATTTCAAGTACAAATAACACGTAAGTACCTACACCGACGATATCTTTTTGTAAACACTTACCAGATAAGCAAAAAGTAGTTGGAATAAAACATTGCCATTTAGAGTCTACGAAAAAAGCGTAGCATTGATAACAAAAAGTGAAACAATACAAAAGTGCTGGTCGTGATCTTAATAGTTATTATCTTCATTACGGGCGGAATTACTCCTCATTTGTATAACAGCCGGCGCACCTATCGGGGGTTATCCCACAGTTTTCAGGGTACCTTAATACTAGTATATAAACCACTAGCATTACCATCAGCCAATATGTTGCCACTGTTGGCCATATGCCTTTTTTTACCCGAGCAATCTTTATATCCGGGTACGCACACTTTCAAGAAAGAAATTAAAGTTAAAAGAAATTAAATATCACATGCTTTAACGGTGAAGGAAAACATCGTGAGGAAACCTGCACGCCTGAGAGTTCTCCATAATGTTCTTGAAGGTGTGCGAAGTCCACCAATTCACATTGGGCCAGCGCAGCGTGGTGGACTATGGCCTGTAACCCTTCTCTGAGAGGAGACCTGGGCTCAGTAATGAGCCGATGATGGTTTGATAATGATGAATGATGATGATGAATCTATGTGTCTAAATGTATGTTGGCAGAGGCCTTTAGTCCAGCAGTGGACTGTTATAGGCTATTGAGGATGAAAATGTATGTATGTGACTATTTCACCCGACTGCGCGACGCAATGGAGTGGTAATGTGTTTTTCAGTCTATGTTTGTTTGTTCCTTTGTGGCACTCTAGAGACCAAACGCGTGGGCCGATTTGATGAAATGTTGGAGCTCATATCTCTTATCCTTGAGCACATGCTCCCAAATATGCGACTTTCCTCATTTTGACGGTCTGCAAAATTATATCCTTTTTTTTCCTACTAATATTATAAATGCGAAAGTTTGGATGGTTGGAGGAATGGATGGATGAATGATTGTTACTCAATCACGCCGCAACATGAACCGATTTGGATAAAATTTGGCACAGTGATAGATTATAATCTCCAGACTATAATCTATCCATATAATCCACTAGCACAGGCTACTTTTTATCCCGAAATAATAAATAGTTCCTTTTGCATTTTTTTGTGTGTTTTTTTGCATGGGTAGATAAAATTGGGACTTGGAGAGTGACATAGGCTACCTTTTGTCCCGGAAAACAGAGGGTTCCCGTGGGAATATTAAAAACCTAACTCCACGCGGACGAAGTCGCTGGCAAAAGCTAGTGCTTTAAACAGTGAAGGAAGACATCGTGAACCCGAAGGCCTAAAACTGCTTTCTGAACGGCTAGCGTGGTGAACTATGGCCTAAGCCCTTATTTTGAGAGGATACCCATGCCCAGTTGGTCGGCGATGTGTTGAGATGATAAAAAAATATCGGCCAAGTGCAAGTCGAACTCGCGCACCGAAGGTTCCGTACAGTTCGCGGTTAGTTTACCAACTGCAAATAAGTTTATAGTCGCAAAAAAATATTTTTTTGTGATGCAACTACAAAACGTTTTTCGGATTTTTCCTTATTTGTGCTACATGACATTGCTTCATGACAAATTTCATGATTTTAAGTCAACGAGATCTTTTGATTGCGTCGACTAATTAGAAGTTTGATTTTTCCACTGCTGCAAGGGATTGCAGACCTGAGAATTTGATATTAATTTCAACTTGATACCTCCACGCGTTCCTAAGAAAAAGGGTCTTGACAGACGGACAGAAGGACAAACAGTCAGACAGACAGACGGAAAACGAAGTGATCCGATAAGGGTTCCGTTCTTAGTACGGAGTACGGAACCCTAAAAAGATTCCGATGAATTGAAACCTCTTACTTTTTGAAATCGGTTAAAAATTATTGGTACGGAACCATTTGAAAATAACCGAATTATTACAAACTTTATAATTTCCAGTCGTCGTGCAAAGATAGCATTTCCATTTCGAATGCACGGAATCGAATTTTTGCGAATACAATCAGCTCAGGAAATTCTGATTATCCTAACGACCTCTTTTCCCCCGAAATCATGACAACGTGGAGTTTATAAAAACGTAATTAATATTTCATTTTTCAGTACGATGTTCACGAATTGTTCACTAGGTTTCTGTTAAATAAGAGAAAATGAGTTTTAAAATCATTTCGAATGTTAGTTTGGATTCTTTCTTAATTGAAAAAGAAACTTAATTTGAAAAATTAAAAAAAAAACTTTTTTTTATTATTTTTTACAGCCGGCCTCGATTTCTTATGGCCCGGTTGCTATTGACATAATAAAATAAATGCAATCCAGAATAAAATTAAATAAAAAAAAATTTTTAGGTTACAAGCTTTCATGAACTAAAAAGTATAAAACAAGAAAGGATTAGTAGGTACATAAACGCGAGGAAGTGGGAGTAGAGTCAGTGATTATAAATAGGCAATTTGTTTTCATTGTGAGTCGTTTTGGTACCTAGATGTCTACCTACTTGAAAGCTTGTCGCTGTATGATAGCAAAAAGCATTCATTAAGCTAGTTAGTAGATGGTAAGCCAGCCAGATCATGCTGTGGATTATAAGTACTTGCTTGATACCTAAATGGTGGGTAGGTTAGCGACAATATAAGCCAGCCAGATCATGCTGTGGATTATAAGTACTTGCTTGATACCTAAATGGTGGGTAGGTTAGCGACAAGCTTTCAAGTAGGTAGACATCTAGGTACCAAAACGACTCACAATGAAAACAAATTGCCTATTTATAATCACTGACTCTACTGGTCCAAGATCCCAGTGCCGCCAGACCTAAGTTATTTTCTCAGCAATTATTTGTGTACGATAGAGTACTGTTCTAATGTCCTTTCAGTAAATGCGTACCAGCTAGATTGTGCCGACGGCCAATTTCCAGATACAAGGTGCTAAAGGTAGGTAAAAACTAGAATAACTTATCTTAAATTCTCAGGGCTGATTTTCATATATGTTTTAAAGAATATTGTAAAAATTAATAAATTAATACTGCCAGACGCTTACCGCCGGCGGTTACTTTAGCCAGACGCTTTGAAGCTCCCAAAAAAAATATATAATTTAAGTTAACTTATATTCTCAGTTCTGATTTTTATACATGATACTCAGGGAACTATTATGATATTATCTGTAAGCTGCCAGACCTATTGGAAGGGTCAATCATCCCCCCAGACACACATTATGCGTCCCCATATGTATGAGCGCTAGAACATGATTCACTTGTTTAAGTGTGTGAGAGATAATATCATCATACTATAATATTATAAATGCGAAAGTGTGTTTGTTGGTTTGTCCTTCAATTACTCTGCAACAGAGCTACGGATCGACGTAATTTTTTGCCTGGGTATAGCTTGCAGAAGATATTGCAATAGTTCTCTCTCTCTAGATCCTAAGCTATACCCAGGCAAAAAATCACGTCGATCCATAGCTCTGTTGCAGAGTGATTGAAGGACAAACCAACAAACACACTTTCGCATTTATAATATTATAGTATGATGATATTATCTCTCACACACTTAAACAAGTGAATCATGTTCTAGCGCTCATACATATGGGGACGCATAATGTGTGTCTGGGGGGATGTTTGACCCTTCCAATAGGTCTGGCAGCTTACAGATAATATCGCAATAGTTCCCTGAGTATCATGTATAAAAATCAGAACTGAGAATATAAGTTAACTTAAATTATATATTTTTTTGGGACCTTCAAAGCGTCTGGCTAAAGTAACCGCCGGCGGTAAGCGTCTGGCAGTATTAATTTATTAATTTTTACAATATTCTTTAAAACATATATGAAAATCAGCCCTGAGAATTTAAGATAAGTTATTCTAGTTTTTACCTACCTTTAGCACCTGGTATCTGGAAATTGGCCGTCGGCACAATCTAGCTGGTACGCATATACTGAAAGAACATTCGAACAGTACTCTATCGTACACAAATAATTGCTGAGAAAATAACTTAGGTCTGGCGGCACTGGGATCTTGCTCTATACTCCCACTTCCTCGCGTTTATGTACCTACTAATCCTTTCTTGTTTTATACTTTTTAGTTCATGAAAGCTTGTAACCTAAAAATTTTTTTTTATTTAATTTTATTTTGTCATTTTTAGTCTTTTTCTTTACTACTAAAAGCTTTCGAATTTTTTATTCGAAGCGATATCCAAAATAATTCCATCTCTTAAATTCCTGACGATTAGAGTTATTACCTATTATTATACATCGGTAGTATATCAACATACCTAATAATAAATTTTACCATTGATGTTATATTTATTGCAAGATTAGGGGAGCACGGACAGCTCTACAGCTCTACAGCGCGTTTTTATATGTCTGTGTAGTTTAACAGGTAATACGAGATTACTTTAATACTAATTAAATAATCTTTCATTTACCGCCATCTTCAATATTTTAATAAAACTCATAGCAAAACTAGTGTTTCTAGTTTTTCTACCTAAACATTGCTACAAACATTGTATTAGTTTTATTAAAATATTGAAGATGGCGGTAGCACAAAGTCCCAAATTAAATAATGTGGTCGAGGCAATATCGCATACTTATTAGTTTTCACTTTTTATGTATATATTTTTTATTAATATGTATTTTTATATATATTTTGTAACATAAATAATAATTTTTTAAAAAAGGTTAAAAAAATATGTAAGAAAAAAAAATATGCCCCAAGAGAGATTCGAACTCACGACTCTCGGATCACAAAGTAGCAAAGAAAAGCAGTCACACTGACCACTACGCTATCACTACATTAAACGATATGACAAAATTAGCGATTACTAGATACCTATCAAAACAACTGACTATCCTTGAACCTGGTGGAATATCTTCAGTTTGCATCATCAGATCAATACCAACTCCTGATAGAACCT
This sequence comes from Oeneis ivallda, assembly GCA_029955525.1. Taxonomy (NCBI): domain Eukaryota; kingdom Metazoa; phylum Arthropoda; class Insecta; order Lepidoptera; family Nymphalidae; genus Oeneis; species Oeneis ivallda. Next base: position 2,849,725 of record JARPMR010000017.1, on the reverse strand, counting down.
ATTGTCACCGGGAATACGGCTCCATGCTCAATCTGAGCTTGATCCAACTTTGGGAAGTCGTCGAAAAATCGATTGCAAGATTTGCACATTTTTTAAATAAATAAATTCGCCGTGAAGTATAGAGAAAGCTTGTAAAAATAAGGAAAGTACAATCCAAATATAGTAAAGTGTTTAAACATAAATTGACACGCTTCACTACATCGACCTTCTATTTAGTAGATTTTAACCGACTTCAAAAAAAGAGGAGGTTCTCAAATAGTCTGAATCTTTTGGATTAAATAGAGTGGGTGCGGTAGAGAAAGGGCTGGGGATCGAACCGTTGACCTTTCAGTTTTCAGCCCGCACCTTCGCACATTTAACCATTGAGCTATTGAAACTATAATTAAAATATTTTTAAAAAACCGACTTCAAACGCTCGCGCCACTACAAAGTATATGATTTTTTGTTGATATTTTCAAAACCACTCGACCGATTTTGATAAAATTTAAATGGGACCAACTGGGAAGTATAGCCTTTAAAACAAAAAAAGAACTTTCCAAATCAGTTCAGGCGTCTTCGAGTAATCGGTGAACATACATAAAAAAAAGATTCCGACGAATTGAGAACCTCCTCCTTTTCTGACGTCGGTTAAAAACAACAGGTGGCACGGGTAGGTATGCAAACATCAAACAAATGCATTATCAATCAATTTGCAGTTCGAAGCTACGGGGAAACGAAGACAAATCGACGCGTCCACGGTTCGATTCCTAGCGGAGTTAGTTATTCGCGATCCCCGTCCAACTTCCGCCAACTTCTATTTGCCTCGTTAAGTGTCGATAAGTTAGCGTACTTCAGGCGTTGTTAGTTGTAAAGGCTCTAATTAACCCCCGACGCAAAAAGAGGGGTGTTATAAGCTTAACTTGTGTATCTGTATATCTGTGTATCTCTGTATCTGTGTATGAGTCTATCTCTGTGTCTGTCTGTTCGCTCGTAGTAAAACTGCTACAGTTTTTGCAATTCACGAAGGCGAGTGAGTTTTACTTGTGATTACTTCGTGTACATGCACATTGCATAAGTGTGCGTGCCTGTCAAAGCCTAGGTGGGAGCGGGCGGGCGCGAGCATTGCGCTCGCTCACACTTATACAGATACGCCACACACACAACCATAAGTCAGTCGTCGTCTATACTACTGAATGGACCGATTTTGATGCGTTTTTTTTTCTGTTTGAAAGCTAATGTAATCGAGGTGGAGCTTATCTATAATTTACGAAAATCTGCTCAAGCGTCTGAAGATCATCAGCTCATTTCCTACTCGATTACATGGTGCGATTAATTTGAAAGGTTTACTGTTACTTCGGATTATTTCTAAGGCATGGTCCTTGCTTCAGCTGCAACTAGTAATAGATAAGCCTCAATAGCCCAACGATTAAAGGCACGGACTGAAAACTGAAAGGTCGCAGGTTCGAGCCCCACCCGTTGCACTATTGTCGTACCCACTCCTAACACAAGCTTATCGTTTATTTGGAGGGGAGAGGAGGATATTAGTCAACTTCAACTTGACTAATATTCTTAAAAAGAAATATTATAGACTAAAAATTACTTAATTAATAATCCAAACGCAAAAGGTGCTCAGAACTTTTAAAGCCCTCTGGATATATTTTAATAGATACGAGTAAGTACTATGCAAAATGTTTGTTCTCCATTCTCGCTTAAAGGTACCTACTTGAGATATCGCTTTAACTTGTTGAAGTATTTATCTTCTATAATAATTTGAACATGTTTATGTGAGTGCTGACAGCCTAATAGGTAGGTAATTGCTTATAGGTAGAATAGAATAGAAATGTTTTTTAATCAAATAAACTTTTTTACAAGTGCTTTTGAATCGTCGATGAGTCTACCACTGGTTCTTAATGCCCTTCCTGCCGAGAAGAACCAGCAAGAAACTCGGCGGTTGCTCTTTTCAAAGCAAGTTTACAATTCAATAGAATAGTTGTACAGTTTAATTACCACCTACTGTCTCATGAATCGCTGGAACGAATTATATCCACGCTTTTTTATTTTTGTCATTTATATAGTCTTCAATTGCATAATACGCTTTTTTCATGGGATTAGTTTTAACTGATTTCTTAAACTTGTGTAAAGGCAAGTCTAAGATCGACTGTGGAATTTTATAATAAAACGTCACGCCCATTCCCACAAATGTCTTTCGGACGCTCTTGAGGCGCAATCGAGGAATCACGAGCCTGTTCGGATCTCTAACCTTCCTCTCGCTCTAATAGGTTAAGACTAGGGCCTCCATTTCGGGGATTCGCTTTTCCGACTTATGTTCGTTTTTAATGATGAAGGTTTTTATCGTGAGTTCTTTTTGCTTGAAACCCTCATGCTTGCGTTCTCCATAATGTTCTCAAAGGTGTGTGAAGTTTGCCGGTCTGAAGAAGATGAGACCTGTTCTTAGTAGTGGCGATAAGCTTAGCTCAGTTGCTTATAACAACGGGACCTAAGCTAAGCTACTAAGGTCCGTATTTCATAGTGAATATTTTAGTTTAAAGTCGATAATAGAATGAGTTTAATGAATTGTCATTCAATTCAGTTGGACTGTTACCAGAAATCATATTCAATCTGTCCTATTTTAGTTCCTCTAAAGTTGTCTCTTTATGTTACCAGCCAGGTGAAATCACAGTCAAAGATTCAAAATTCAAAATTAGTTATTTCACGTAGGCCAACCTGTGGCTCTTATGACAAGTCATGATTCTACCACCGGTTCGGAAAGCGAATTCTGCTGAGAAGAGCCGGAGAGAAACTCAGCAGTTGCTCTTTTCAAAATTATCATTCTACAATACTATTATGAAGCATTACATTGTAATAAGTTTTTTATACTCTCTTGTGGGCAGCTGGATGCCAAGCCGATTGAACCTATGCAACTTTGTTGGAATAAAATATATTGGAATAAAATATAATATTTCCACAATGAGGGGAAGTTCCAAGAGAAAAAAGAAAAAGAAAGAAAAAGAGAAAAGAGAGAAAAAGAGTCATCCAATATGCAGTGGTACCTAAGTAGTGAATTGTATTCATTAACCGACTTCCAAAAAGGAGAAGGTTCTCAATTCGGCCGGTATCTTTTTTTTTTTTTTTTTCTTTTTTTTTTCTATGTATGTCCACCGATTTCTCCGGGATTACTGGACCGATTCGCGTGATTTTTTTTTTAATCGACAGAGGATGTTTGCGAAATGGTCCCATAAAAATTTTAACCTTCAACTCCTCAAGCCTGATGCTGCAGGCTAAAACTATGGCGATTTAGGAAATTTCGATTACGAATTGATATTGTAGGTAACAAGTATGGACTACATCATGGAGCTCCAGGTCCTAGCTCCTCAATCATAGGATACTACACTTAAAAGCTTAAAATAAAAATTCTTTTCAAAAAACCGACTTCTAACGCCACTACAAAGTATAAAAATAATTTTAGTTTGTCCACGTTTGTTGAAGTCGGGCGGGCCTAAAATACAAACTATGAAACCGACTCGCGATGCTCGCTCGACTTCTACAAACGAGTCTATCATATTCTGTAGCGTCGCGCATCGGTTCCATAGTTTGTATTTAGGCCCGCCCGACTTCAACAAACGTGGACAAACTCAAATTATTTTTATACTTTGTAGTGGCGTTAGAAGTCGGTTTTTTGAAAAGAATTTTTATTTCAGTTCAATTCGACTGTTACGATTTTAAAGTAGTTTTCATTCAGACAACAATGCTACTCTAAAGTTGCTCCCTTTTTTGTTGCGACCAACGAACTCTATTTATAGAAGAGAAATTCCGAACAAAATATTTGCGGCTAAATTAACGCTATCTATTGTGGGCAGCATGAAGTTTTTTGAACTTGCTTTAATGTCTGCCGGTGCGTAGGGGACAGATACCTACAATAAATACGTTTGCTAAATATTTCGAGAAAAGTATTTAGTATTTTTATTACGTATCTAGTGTTACGACTTACAATGTCGCTATCTAATTATTAAATATAATAACTATACTTTTTAGGGTTCCGTAGTAAACAAGGAACCCTTATAGTTTCGCCATGTCCGTCCGTCTGTCTGTCTGTCAGTCCGCGGTTTAGCTCAGAGACTATTGGTACTAGAAATCTGAAATTTGACAAGGGTATAAATATCAATCACGCCGACAAAGTGGTGAAATAAAATTGTGAAAAAATATTTTTTTAGGGTACCTCCCCTACATGTAAAGCACGGATGAATTTTTTCTTCTCGTCTATCCCATAGTGTGGGATGTCGTTGAATAGGTCTTTCAAAAATATTGTAGGCGTGGGACCACCATTTTTCAATTCAGGAATCCGTTTGGGTTAATATGATATTTTAAAGTGCTAATTTTTATTAGTCAAATGCCCCCCCCCCCCCCCCCCTCTGTCACCTGAATGGTTGTATAAAAGATACAAGAAAAAATTCACAGGAGTAGTTATATAAAGAATTTTAAAGGAAAACTATCACGGCTAAGTAGGGTTCATTAGTTAAGGAGTTATATCTGTTTTTTCTAAGTCAGGTATTACACGTAGTGTAAGTTGCATATTTTGTAGTATATTATAGTATTTAAACCATGGAACTCAAAATATATTCAATATTCATAAATAAAATAAAAGCACTATCCTAGGTCAGCAATAATATCTGAGACTTTCAACTACGGAACCCTATACTGCGCGTGGCCCGACACGCACTTGGCCGGTTTTTTTCCTTACTTACTTGAATATTGTTGGCTTTTCAATTCACAAATAACTTACTTATATAGTTTTATCGCATAGCGCCCGCGTCCGTCGTCGCGAATGCCGTGCCACACTAACAACTAGTGTAGTGAATTCACTACAACTCAGTTGACATGGTAAGTGTTCGGAACCGCAAATCTAGTACATATACATCGTTGGTTGCGACCCAATAAAAATCCAGTTAGGAGTTATCGCGCTGGATGGCGCGGGCGGTATAGTTAAAAGTTTTAACGAGTATCACAGAGTATAGACACAATGGTCACCCACAGAAATAAACTATGAAAGTGGGTAATACGGGCCGGGCCACAAATACGACACACATGTTGGCTTGGTTTGTACGTTTTTAGGGTTCCGTACCCAAAGGGTGCTGACGGGACCTTATTACTAAGTTTCCGCTGTCCGTCCATCCGTCTGTCCGTCTGTCAGTGGGCTTTCACATCGCACTTGATTCATATAAAAATTAAGTGGCACTCGGGGACTGCCGCGGTAAAGCTATTGCATAGCATTTTTATCATCTTATGCAATTATAATATTTATGCAATAATTTTTTTTGCATAATAAAAATTATGCAAAAAAAATAATTAAAAAACAAACAAAGAAGAAAAGCGCGCTGTCACTACTTCGCGAGTGAAATTCATACCTGCGACATCATGCACCATACGGTAAAGAAAGCGGCCGCTCGCCCACTGCGCCAAACTGCAGTGTAATTCTCTTAAAAACATCTAGCGTCGATGTGGGCTGCGATGTTACATCGTTCACATCGACTTGACTTATAACGGTTGTGAACCTCTAAAATGTTGAACGCCTACTGAACGACGGTGTTAGGTTTATTTTCGTTACGGAATTTCTTGATTCGGTCGCCGCGCTCAAACTGTTTGTCCTAGTTCAAAGCCCGCGATAAAAGCTATGCAATAGCTTAATAAGCAAAGTAATAGAAACACATTTGATAACGAAAACGTAATCTCATCATACTTCATTCATTTAATCATCATCAGCAACCCATCAACGGCTCACTACAGAGCACAAGTCTCCTTTCAGAGAAGGATGATACGCCATAGTCCACCACGCTCCACTGGCCCAATGCGAATTGGCGGACTTCACACACCTTTGAGAATATTATGGAGAACTCGGAGGTGTGCAGGTTTCCTCACGATGTTTTCATTCACCGTTGAAGCATGTGATATTTCATTGCTAAATCGCACATTAAAGAAAAGTCATAGGTGCGTGCTCGGGATCGAACCTAGCGACCGCCCGAATAAGAGACCACAGTCCTAACCACTAGGCTATCACTGCTTACAATGATTCATTTAATAAGAAAGAGTAATAAAAACACAAAACGCACAACCCAAAAGAGTCACGTGAGGTCACGTGCGTTTAAGCAATTAAATATCATTTGCTTCAACGGTGAAGGAAAAACATCGTGAGGAAACTTGCACATTTGAGAGTTTTCTATAATATTCTCGAAGCTGTGTGAAATCCATCAACGGCATAAAATTACATCACCTACTGAGTGCGTGTCACCTCTCAGAGAACAGTGCACAACGCTGCTCCAATGCAAACCTTTTTACATGACTACTTCAAAATCAAAAACCAAAATGCTGAGAGGACACCCTTTTTTTATTTTTGGAGTTTACTCCTTTAGAATCGATTTTAGGCGCCCGGTATGAGAAAAATTTGAGCAGTGAAATCTGTTTTGAATGACCTCGTTACGTTTTTCACAACGATGAAAATTTCTACCCTAACGTTGAGTAAATAAGGTTGGTTTTCGCTTGAGTTGTCGAATGCCCTTATTACGTTTTTCACAACGATGCAAATTTCTACCCTAAGGTTGAGTAGGTAAATAAGGTTGGTTTTCGCTTGAGTTGTCAATGCGAAAGCGCTTTCGCTTCGGGAAGCCGAGCGCGTAGCGATCGGGTCGGAGCGGCGCCGCGAATGCATTACGACGTTTTAAGTGGTAAACTCCAGTCGTGCGTCGGAGCTGACACACACACTTTTTTTATTTTATGAGATGACAAGCTAGTCCTTGACTGCGATCCCACCTGATGGTAAGTGACGATGCAGTCTAAGATGGTAGCGGGCTAACTTGGTAGGGGTATGGTAGTGAGAATTCAACCCATACCCCTAAATGGTTACTACACGCCATCGTGCCGGAACGCTAAATCGCTTGGCGGTAGAGTGATAACTAGCCACGGCCAAAGCCAGAGACAATTCAGAAATTATAAATTCCCAAACTGACCCCGCCGGGAATCGAACCCGAGACCTCCCAGTTATAAGACAACAGCGCTCACCACTGCGCCAGGGAGGTCGTCAAAAGTACCCCACCCAGTACACCCATTAACGTGTAGTAGCGATGGATTGAGATAATGAATGTGAAAATGCTTTACAATAGATCGTTACAAGTTTTAATGAAGGCGGGCTCACACTGGCGCGGCGCCCTTTCATAAAACACACAACTTCGTGTTTGCTCCGTGTTGGCGCCGTGTTGTTAGAGTTTGTAAGACACACCTGCCTCAACGTCAACTTCGTTTGCAAACTTTGCGCTTTCATCTTTTATATTTCATCAGGAAAGTGTTCGTTGTCAAAATTTTAAAAAATTAATGACGTCAGCTTTCATACTTTCTCAAAAATTTGGTAGAGGAACAAAAAAAGTTTAAAGTATAACCCGACTAGGTACGGAAAGTTTGATGTATTTTTATTATTTTATGATTTTCACATTGATATAATCCTTAGTAATGTTATAAATGCGAAAGTGTGTTTGTTTGTTTATTTGTCTTGATTGACATGATTTTTTGCATGGGCATAGTTGAGTACCTGGAGAGTGACATAGGCTACAAAAAGTTCCCACGGGATTTTTAAAACTAAATCCACGCGGACGAAGTCGCGGACATCATCTAGTAATTTATAAATGACTAGGTGATGCCCGCGACTTCTTCCGCATGGATTAAGCTTTTAAAGTCCCTAAGGAACTCTTTGATTTTCCGGGATAAAAAGTAGAAAAAGTAGAAACACAGAAAATATAAAAAAACATTAATAGGTATGATCCATAGATTTAGGATTGCTAGGTTGGTATAGTAAAATATGGTTGAGTGAAGCAACGGCTGGATCATGCGTCATGCTCGTGAACAGGTTCCACCCACAGGTTTATTTATAGGAAAGAGTTGCATAAATAGCTATTTACGTGCAGACCGACACTTAATATCTGTAAGCACTTAATATATCTCATAAGCTCCTTATCTACGGTGCCGATGGTCAATAATATTATGAACAAAATAAAATAAAGCTATAAGTATTTTAAGAGCGCTTCTCGATTATATGTGCCAGTTGCATTTGAACACTCGGACCAGCAACATGGGGAAAATAATTCTGGTTTTGATGGGTAAGTTGCCTTTAAAATATGGATATAATAGAATAGAAATGTTTTTTATTCAAATAAACTTTTTTACAAGTGCTTTTGAATCGTCGATGAGTCTACCACGCACTGGTTCGGAATGCCATTCCTGCCGAGAAGAACCAGCAAGAAACTCGGCAGTTGCTCTTTTCAAAACAAGTTTACAATTCAATAGAATAGTTATACAGTTTAATTACCACCTGCTGTCTCATGAATCACTGGAACGAATTATGTCCACGCTTTTTTATCATCTAAATAGTCTTCAATTGCATAATATTATGCTTTTTTCATGAGATTAGTTTTAACTGATTTCTTAAACTTGTGTAAGGACAAGTCTAAGATCGACTGTGGAATTTTATTATAAAACGTCACGCCCATTCCCACAAATGTCTTTCGGACCCTCTTGAGGCGCAATCCAGGAATCACGAGCCTGTTTGGATCTCTAACTTGCTTATCGTGTAAATCACCTTTTTTTTGTAATTCACAATGTTTTGTCTGACAAATATTATATTGTTGTAAATATATTGTGAAGCTACTGTAAGAATGCCTATTTCTTTAAATTCTCGAAGGGAATCCCGCGGTTTTAAATTATAGATTGCGCGAATTGCCCTCTTCTGCAATACAAAAATTTTTCCAATATCGGCTGCTTTACCCCATAATAAGATAGATAGGTTATCTACTTTATGGATAGATAGGTTATCTACTTTATGCCTGCAACTTTGTGCATGTGAGTGGGAAGTGTAAGTCCTTTCAATCAAATAAAAAACAAGTGTAATTTATTAAAATCTATATAAAATCCGACTGCATCCTTACTAATATTATAAATGCGAAAGTGTGTTTGTTTGTTGGTTTGTTGGTTTGTCCTTCAATCACGCACCAACAGGGCTACGGATCGACGTGATTTTTTGCATGGGTATATGAGAGAGACATAGAACGAATGGAGGAGAAACAACTGGACGGATTTGGCTGAAATTTGGGATGGAGGTAGATCATAATCTGGATTAACAAATAGGCTACATTTTATCCCGGAAAATCAAAGAGTTCCCGAGGGGTTTTAAAAACTAATTCCGCGCGGACGAAGTCGCGGGCATCAGCTAGTAATAGATAAATATTATATTTTATTAATCACCTTTTGAATCCCTTTAATTTTTTTTTTAATATTAATCAAATTGAAGTTGACTACAACCCTATGAATCGCAAAAAAAAATTATTTTACTTCGCATTCGCTTCTATGAGAGCCCCCCCTCAAATAAAGATTTTTAACTTTTTAAACCATTTTCGGCTGGATTCCATTGATTTACATATTATATCTAAATTTGAAGTAATTACGTTCAGTAATTCAGAAGTTATAAGGCTCTGACAGACGGACGGACGGACGGACAGACGGACGGACGGACAAGTGCAAATTCACTCAAGTAGACTCAGAGACCTTCGCTTCGCTTGGTCAATTAGTAGCATACTTATTTATTTATACAACTTTATTGCATACAAGATCAAAAAATATACAATAAGTAAAGAAACAATTTAATACAAAAGGCGGCCTTATCACTAATAGTCTAATCTCTTACAGGCAACCTATACTAGAGAACATTATGCACTGAGAGACGGGGTATCGCAATAAGTGCATAGGAATACAAAACAATAATAATTATTAATAGTAAATTTTTCAACGAGGGGTGAAAGTGACCGATTACATACGAGGGTGTCATTTGAGGCCCGAGGCGCAGCCGAGGGCCTTAATACACCCGAGTAAGGAATCGCACTTTCTCCCGAGTGATACATAGTGCTTTATACTACACCTACGAGGAAAATAATAGACAAATCACATAATTGAAATTCATAATTATATCTATTAATTTACAATTCTCAAACTCAACTCAACTCTAAAAAACTCATGGTAGAATTTTTTCTCGCTTTTCCACTGTAGTAAATCTTCATAAAATGCTTTGTTGTATTTATCGATTTCTAGATTTCTCGGGATATTCATTTTTCACTATACACAGACATTTTGAATTCACACTGCTATCACCAATAGACATTTTGAGTTCTTAATATAGAGTAAAGTTTATGGTTTCTACTAAAAGCTTTTTAATTAATAGTAATTTTATAAATTCAAAATTTAGATATAACAAAATAATGCGACTCGCGCGAAATTTTTCATTTTTTTAAAATACGTAGGTATGACTTACAGAAAACGCAAGTTGCCAGTAACCACAGACGGAACAACAAGATAACAATTTGTTTTTTTTTTTAACTTTGTAATCTTTTTTATTTTATTTCATAGAATAAGTATGTAATAGAATATGGAACCTCGTTTACTTATATAGTATATAGAATTCTCTTTATAAAGATTATTATTAGTTATAATTTAGTCACTATTTTATATATTTTTCTAATTATTTATTTATTAGATACTATGAAAATAAAGAGTCTTGTTTGTTGAAACAGATTTCTATTTTTTTTAATATAATTTTTTTAAGTATTGGTATTACTGAACTGATTTTATCAAAAATTTAAAAAAAAAAACCAAGTGTGTAATGGATTTTCATACAACTTTTCAGCCCGCTAAAGCACGTAAGTAATGAAATTTCATACATTTTTTCAGCCCGCTGATTTGTCTCCACGTAAAGACGTATTTTCTTTCTCGCTCTTCTTCGATATGACACAAATCAGAAGGTACTTTCCGAGCAGGTGTAGTATAAACATACTTACATACACTATAATAGATTCAAACTATTATACTTAATATTATTATTATATATACTTAATATTATTATTATATGTACGTACCTATCACTTCAACTGAGCAAAGATATATTTACCTATGTTTTTCGGCTATAGGCCACAAGGGGTCGTCCAATCGATGGTAGAACGCCTAAACTCCACCCTCAAAAAAGTCTCCGACTGGGGTGTCGCCAATTTGGTGGAGTTTAACGCTACAAAAACCCAGGCGTGTCTGCTTTCTGCTAAACGGAGTCCTTTCACCTTGGCTCCCACTTTCCGGAATATATCCATACCAATCACCGACCACATTGATCTCCTAGGTCTCGACATCTCGGCTACCATAAACTTTGGAAGAGCCATTGAAGCTAAGGCCAAGATTGCCGCCAAAAAACTTGGCATTCTTAATAAGGTGAAGCGGTACTTCACGCCACAACAACTGCTTACGCTATATCAAGCCCAAGTCAGATCGTGCATGGAGTACTGCAGTCACCTCTTCGATGGCTCTGCTAAGTACCAACTTGCGGAACTAGATGCTGTAGATCATCGAGCTAGGAAACTCATTGGCAAGGACTCTCCACTCTTAGCCAAACTTCAGAGCCTCGCTCACTGTCGAAAAGTTGCCGGCTTATCGGTGTTTTATAGGATCTATTTCGGTGAGTGTGCTCAGGAGCTCTTCGACCTTTGTCCCCCCTTCACCTTTTTACCACCGCACTGCAAGACATCGGCAGGGCTTCAGAAAAAAAAAAGTTTTGAATTTTTTGTGTTGAAAATGACTGGGCCGATTTGATGCAGGTTTTTGGCACCGAACAATCAAAAATCGTTTTAGAGGTTGTGTAGTTTACTATATTATTGTAGTTCTTTTAATTTTATATTTTGATGTTTTTATATTTGTTATTGTAGTCGCCATGGCCGGCGTGGCACACTCCCAATTCGGTGACTACAGATTTCCGTCGTACACCAGAACACCACTAGGCGACTCCGTTGACATCGCGTCTATGAAGCTTCTTAAGGTAATGCAGGGTGTATAATTTTTTTCTTTTTTTTTTTTAATTTCAGTAGTAAGCCTGTTGGTATTAATTATCCAAAAACCTTAAAAACTAGAAGATTATAGGGTGTATAATTACAGTGCGTACTGCTTTGATGGGAATCATACTTATTTTATTGTAACGAAGTTCCTTTTCGGACGGTTTGGCGGATGGAGGCTAGCCGAAAAAAGTGTAAGAATTTTCCGTCACGACACTTGTTGCATTCGTTTATTACACACGTTACATCATAATTTTGGTGGCGTAGGTGTTAAACGAAGGAGTGAAACTATCGGTTCTGACTGACTTCAGAGTATTATTTTTTACTAGTGGACCCGCCCCGGCTTCGCACGGGTAGGCTACAAAACAAACACAACGGTATAATCATCTAAGGCCTGGAGGTTAGTGATTAAGTCTATGTCTATGGCTAAATCCCTCTTATAAATATGGAATGCCTGTATTCGATCGTTGTCCTTTATATGTGTGTGACTTGCTGCTACCCGTGAAGCATTATGTCCTTAATCTCCGATAATATTTATCAGATCTTCATCAAAATTAGACGAACTATGCCTGATATTATACACTTATAAATAAAAAAAGAATGATTTAAATCGGTTCAAATTTGACGGAATTATGAAGTAAAACCGATAAAAAATTTCATCCCCTATTCTGGAGGAACCTTATTGTTTATCAGGATAAAAACTATCCTGTATATTGACCCGGAGTATCACCTACTACTATACCAAATTTCATACAATTCCGTTCAGTAATTTTTGCGCGATGCCCGGACAGACAGACAGGCAGACAGACACACAGACGGACGGACAGACAGACAGACAGACAGACCAAAATTAAATAAAAATCTGTTTTTGGATCAGTATTGATAATAAAGCATCCCCCGGTTAAAATTTTCAAAATAGATTAAATGTACAGAAATCGTCCAGTTACAGTTTTATTAGAAGTATAGATAGATAGATTTTTTTATTTTATTATTAATTTATTATAATTATTAGAAGGAACTCCGTTCCAACCGCACTCGGTCGGATGGAACACTTTCCACGACACTCATATCATCTTTTCTATTTAGTTTGTTTGAAAAGAAGATTAAACGAAATCAAAACCACTGTCAGTCCGTGTTCGCAGTAACTTTCTAGGCCGATTATAGTAACTTTTTAACAAAGTAATTTATTTTTCGCTTATTTTTTTACCCCTTACTAAAGGAGATTGGCGAATTCCATAGAGTTTCTGACCCAGACGTACTGAACTGAACACTGAACGCCCATGTTCAGGAATCAAACCTCTCATACTTTTTCTAGTAAACCAGACTAACAAAAAATTAATCAAAGTCTATCAAATAAAGTTGGGAGAAGAAAGATATTCACTAGCATTGCAATGTAACGGTTATTTATAATGTGTACTTGTGAATAATTAGGTGTATTTTTGATCCCCATCTTCTAAAAATATGGGGTTTACACGGAAAAATACTCTGAAAAATACTAATTAAAATTAAATGATTTATGAATCTGAACGGTTTTTAAAAATGCTGGGTCAAAATTCGCCAACCTCCTTTTATTCCTCCCCAGGAAACATACAACTCAGCTGCTGACAAGAGTATCGTGGCGTCACCGCTGGGTGTCCTGACCCTGCTATCACTTTATTCTTCTGGCGCTGATGGCGAGAACAGAGAAGAAATTGTACGCTACCTTGGAGCTTCGGACTATAAGCAGGTAAGGAGTCTGTTACAGGTGCTCCTATAAAAATAAAAAGTGCCATCACGGGACACCTGGCAGGTGTAAAAATAATAATGTCCTTCAGACCGAATCCAGGCGGCAGCCCAACACCTCAAAAAGAACGCGGGAGGTGGGTATTATAGTTCGCAAACACAGGTGCACTCTCTATTCCTTCACTCTCATAGTCCGATGGAACGGAGATCCAACATGACCGGAGAGAGATCAGGCGCAGGAGTCAGGACCGATGGCCCCGAGGCACGGACAAACATAATCAACATGTAAGGATGTTAGGTAGGTACTTACATCCAATTTTTCGTAGTTGGGTACTTACAGTCTAATAGTTATTTGTGTTATATGGGGCCAAAGGAATTTTTTGTTCCCCGAGGGCGTTATTTTGATTTCAGAGCGTAGCGAGGAATTCAATATACGCCGCCCGAGAACAAAAAATTTTGGCCCCGAATGACATACACATTTTTAGGGTTCCGTAGTAAACAAGGAACCCTTATAGTTTCGCCATGTCCGTCCGTCTGTCTGTCTGTCTGTCCGCGGTTTAGCTCAGAGACTATTGGTACTAGAAATCTGTAATTTGACAAGGATATAAATATCAATCACGCCGACAAAGTGGTGAAATAAAATTTTGAAAAATATTTTTTTTTAGGGTACCTCCCCTACATGTAAAGTGGGGATGAATTTTTTTTTCTTGACTATCCCATAGTGTGGGGTGTCGTTGAATAGTTCTTTCAAAAATATTGTGGGTGTGGGAACACCATTTTTCAATTTAGGGATCCGTTTGTGAAATTTGATATTTTAAAGTGCTAAATTTTATTAGAGTCAAGTGTCCCCCCCCCCCTCTGCCAGCTAAATGGTTGTATATAGGATACAAGAAAAAATACACAGCAGTAGTATATATAATGAATTTTAAAGGAAAACTATCACGGCTAAGTAGGGTTCATTAGTTAAAGAGTTATATCTGTTTTTTCTAAGTAAGGTATTACACGTAGTGTAAGTTGCATATTTAGTAGTATATTATAGTATTTAAACCATGGAACTCAAAATGTATTCAATATTCAAAAATAGAATAAAAGCACTATCCTAGGTCAGCAATAATATTTGAGACTTTCAACTACGGAACCCTATACTGCGCGTGGCCCGACACGCACTTGTTGTTTATTCATCATTACCTGAGAGAAAAAGCTAGGAGTATCGACCTACTATGTATAGAGTAAAGACATTACCAATACGTATATTGAAAGTTTAAATAAAACACAAATAAATTTTTATGAAATAATTAAACATTAATATTTATGTTGGAAGTATGGGCGTATATTATATCTAATCGACAAAGATCACGTGACTTATCGAAGACAACAGCTTGTTAAACATTTTTGAATTTCGACACATTTTTGAATTCTCTCTTCTGATTGGTCCGCGTTAGTGCTTGTATGCTAAAGCACGAACGCGGACCAATCAGAAGAGAGAAATGAAAAGTCCCATGGTGTTAAAATTAAATTTTGCTCCCGCTGTCCTCTGAAGCCAATATTCGTTTTTCGAATAGGTATGATGAAATAGTTATGATGAAATAGTTATTTGTGTTATATGGGGCCAAAGGAATTTTTTGTTCCCCGAGGGCGTTATTTTGAATTCAGAGCGAAGTGAAGGATTCTATAGTAGAATCCCGAGCGCAGCGAGGGATTCTAAAGTAGAATCCTGAGCGTAGCGAGGAATTCAATATACGCCGCCCGAGAACAAAAAATTTTGGCCCCGAATGACACACACTATTTTTCATCATTACCTATGAGAAAAAGCTAGGAGTATGAGTATGATACCTACTATGTATAGAGTATAGACATTACCAATACGTATATTGAAAGTTTAAATAAAACACAAATAAATTTTTATGAAAATATAATTAAACATTAATATTTATGTTGGAAGTATGGGCATTGGGCGTATATGTCTAATCGACAAATTTGATCACGTGACTTATCGTAGACAACAGCTTCTCAAACATTTTTGAATTTCGACACATTTTTGAATTCTCTCTTCTGATTGGTCCGCGTTAGTGCTTGTATGCTAACGAACGCGGACCAATCAGAAGAGAGAAATGAAAAGTCCCATGGGGTTAAAATTAAATTTTGCTCCCGCTATCCTCTGAAGCCAATATTCGTTTTTCGAATAGGTATGATGAAAATATTTTTTTCTCCCGCCCAGCTCGAAGCGTCGTACGAGCAGCTCAGCCAGCGCTTCGCCAACATGGATCGCGGCTTCTTGAACGTCGCCAACAAGGTGTTCGTGTCCGACAAGTTCACGCTGCGAGACCAGTTCGTGAACGCCGCGTACTCCTACCGCAGCGAAGTGGAGAACATCGACTTTGAGGACCCGAAGTTGGCCGCAGATGCTATGAACCAATGGGTGAGTCTCATTTCATGTCACGAATGACGACTTCATGAAATGGAAAATATCCGCTGCACACATCATGATATGGCCTGGTCATATCAATGGATGATCAGCGTGTGGTCATGAACAGCTAAACGCACGGCCACTTCATGAAATTATGGTCAAATATATAATTTTTTTTGGAACGTAAGTTCCTTATCGCGCGGTACGGAAGGGGGCTAGACGGAAAAAATTAAGGAACCGACACTCGACACAATTTTGAAACCGTCACTTTTTTGTTGAATGTGAATTTCGCATTGTGTTCGGTATT
This sequence comes from Oeneis ivallda, assembly GCA_029955525.1. Taxonomy (NCBI): domain Eukaryota; kingdom Metazoa; phylum Arthropoda; class Insecta; order Lepidoptera; family Nymphalidae; genus Oeneis; species Oeneis ivallda. The sequence goes on along the minus strand of JARPMR010000017.1, from coordinate 2,833,413 downwards.
CGGTATATCAAGGGACACCCGGATGGAACTTAGTTCCTTTCGATTACATTGATTTCTGTATTTTCGCGGTACAACATTGGGTCTCCGTAGCCTAGTGGCTCCGGCAGTCGCTTAAAAGTTCAAAGTCGATGGTTCGAATCCCAGCTCGACCGACTGAAATTTCTATTTTCAATTTTATCGACCGAGCGAAGCGAAGGTCTTTGAGTTAACTAGAGCGATTTGCACTTGTCCGTCCGTCCGTCCGTCCGTCTGTCAGAGCCTTATAACTTTTGAATTACTGAACGTAATTACTTCAAATTTAGATATAATATGTAAACCGATGGCCTCCAGCCGAAAATGGCTTAAAAAGTTATAAAAATCTTTATTTCAGGGGGGCTCTCATAGAAGCGAATGCGAAGTAAAAAAAAATATCGCGTTACATAAAATTGTTACGTATCATTTTAAAGATAATTTTGAACTGAGTACAAAAATATTTTTTTTTTAATTTTTCCCTTAAAATTGACGAAATGGGGGGCTTTCAAAGTGGCGATTTTATACGCTCGCTTGAAGACGCTCTCTAGGAAAATCCGCTATGGATTTTCAAACTGATTTTATGTTTTTAGGTCACTTATATCCTGTACTTGAACAACAAATACTAAAATTATATGAATATTATAAAGAAACGAGATTATTTAATTTTTAATGTACATCAGTAATTCATATAGCATCAACATAGCTTCACAATAATGCTAATAGATGGCGCAGTCAGTAACTATTCCCATGGAACTACGAGTTACGACTAACGACCTATCCCAAAAACAGTTTTGCGTCGACCATTATTATTTAGTTACTTATTATAATACAATAATTGTATTGTAATTTTTTTTGTACCATATTATACAATTAAAATTATTTTTTAGTTAAATTTTAGTTAAATATTGTATATTTTCTATTCGCGTCGATAGATGACGATTTGTACAGATGCCCGTAACCCGGTTTCACTCGTTAGTACCTACATAATAATTCAATGTTTTCACTAACGTTCCCTAACCTTTACGGGCTACCTATAAGTTAGGTGATTGATGTTTTCTGTCAACTTATTTATCACGATCCTGTACGGGACACCTAAAAGGATATTGGGACGGATGTTAGGACTTAGGATTGTATTTAGGAGCTACCTACGTTAAGAGACTCCTACTTAGGGGATGATTTAGGTATGTTTGGTGAAAACGGGCATAATAATAATGTCAGTTTTGGTTATCATGTATCGATTGAATGAATAATCATGGGATACCGTTACCGCGAGGTCTCAGTTCGGGGCGAACCACTAGTTTTAAACAATTTCTAAATGTGGAACCTTTCCCTAATTTTTTATAAGTTTATAAGTTTTAAAAAATTAGGGAAAAATTCCAAAAATTCCAAATTAGGGAAAGGTTCCACATGTAGAAATTGTTTAAAATAAAATTGAAAATGGAAAATTCGGTCTATCGAGCTGGGATTCGAACCATCGACTTTGAACTTTTAAGCGACTGCCGGAGCCACTAGGCTACGGAGACCCAATGTTGTACCGCGAAAATACAGAACACAATGTAATCAAAAGGAACTAAGTTCCATCCGGGTGTCCCTTGACACCTCTCAAGTTTTTTTTTCATTTATTAAAAACATGACCTTAACATACGAGTAATAAGAAGCGGAATTAGTGATCATATTGTAAAATAGTTACATTATTCACCGTTAGAGGCGCTGACTTGTTGTATAACATTTCGAGTAGGTTGACTATTGTCTAAAAACGAAATGCAAACGCCCCGATTCCACGCAGTCTTATCTGCCCGAAACGAAAGTCGAGTAGGTGAAGCTGAATGAAAAGACGACGGTGCGAGTCTTCTGGCGTAGCCCGATTTGATTTTAAACCTTTAGTAATATTAAAAGTTTGATTTCATGGAAACCCTACAATAATGATATGGCCAATCGTCGTCGATTGAAATATCTCCAGTTTCAGCTCGCCATTTGATGAAAAACAACCACTTCATGAAACGGTTTCTTTTTCGGAACCCTAAAAACGAAATTACTTAGGTATTAGATTCTAAAATTGGCAAAATACTGATCATAGTATCCCTGACCTCAAACCCCACAGTACCTTTACATAAGTACCTAATAATAATTACTAGGGCACTAGTAGAATTTAGTTGACCTAAGAAATTAAAACTCTGTATTACCAAACTAACCTAAAAATCTGTATTATAAAAGGTGCCTAAATTATGAAAACCTGCATATTGTTTGATTCAGTTTTAATAAATTACTATGTAGGTAGCAATAAAAATTGAGATAAGAAACGTTGTTTCGGTGGAACTCTAAAAACAAACGGATAAATAGAGGTCAGAACAAAAATCTAAATTGTTACGCAATTTGTTATGTTTTAAAACCGGCCTAGTGCGAGTCGGACTCGGACACCTAGGGTTCCGTACTCCAGAAGTAAAAGTATTCAAGTAAAACTTTCATATTTTTTTTGTTTTTATTAATCGTTAACTTAGTTTGTTTATTGTTAATATCAAAAAAAATATGCTAGTTAGAGCTTTTGTTTTGAGGTTTTACTTTTCCTGTAAAATATTCTGTATATAATTATATAGTTATATAATTATTTCTGATTGGTAAACTTCGGAGATAAGGGGGGAGGGGACGGTATTCTTTTCGACATTTTGGACGATGAATCAAAAACTATTACGTATAAAAATAAGTAAAAATCTGTTTTAGAATGTACAGGTTAAGCCCTTTCATATGATAGCTCACTCGGTATAGTTATCTTACTTTGAAATTTCAAAACCCCAATTTTCCCTTTTTTTAATTAAATTATTTATTTTTTATTCTAATGATGTTGGGCCACTATTATATACAACTATTCCAAATTTCATGTTGATAGTTGATGTTAATATGTAGTTACTCAAATAATCGACTGTGACAGACGGACGGACGGAGAAAGTCGCACCATGAGAGTTCCATTTTTACCATTTTGCTACGGAACCCAAAAAACGAATATTATTTATCTGCTTCCACGGGTAGGTAGGTAACAAATTTAATTATCAATCGAAATTACAAAAGATGAATGTTTAGCTTTAGATAGATGTACCGCTACGTTAAACTTGTTTTCATGGCCACAAGTTGACCTTAACAGGTACATGAAATAAATAATTTATTAGATCCAAGGCCCAGAATACATTAATTATTATCTAATAGTACAGGTTGGTACAGGTGCACCTGAAGATTCACTCCGCAAAATCATAAGAAATAGCGACTCTTGCGCTACCACTTCTAATTCGCACGGCTAGGGTACGTCAGTATTATAAGGTCTGTGGCTAGGGTCTGGAACGCTCTTAGGTGACGCATTGATAAACTGCAAAAACTATTGTTTCAAAAAATCGAGTACCGCTCTCTCTCTCGCACTCCCCGCTCATCCTGACTTGTTGTACGTGTCGCACTCGACCGGACCGTGCCAGCGGGTGACTTTGACTGGGTTTTTATTTATGTAATTACTCATAACATAAGCATAAAATAAAATAACTTCTCGATCTATGAAATAGAATAGCGGTCTGGCTATTTTATTCGTAAAAAATAATAGGATGTTGTCGCTGATAATTCCAAGCATTTGAACTTTTTTGGTGTGAAGTTTGTACTTTTTTTTTAAATAAGTCAGACTATTTTTAAAAATTGTGTCCGGTTTAAGAAATTATACAGGTTTTCCCCTTTTTTACGATATTTTTAAAATTGTAATTATATCATTCGTTGCACTCACACTACGCATTCAAAAGTACTCGTTTTCATGTTTTTTGGTCCAAGGCGTCATCTTATTAAAGCAGGAGTGAATATTTATCTTCTAGGCAAACGCGTTCCACCTTAGGCCACATCATCACTTTCTATTAGGTGTGATAGTGGTCAAGCCTATAATGTATAAAAAAAAACTCAGGTCGCAAAGCGCTAAATTACCTACAGTTTATTCTCTATCTAGAAGTTGCCTCTCTTTCTGTTGCGTGGCTCTTTCCTGACTGGTTGCCAACATTTCTTCGGCTGATTATTATAGTATTTTTTTCAGATTTAGCTATAAAAATATACTTCTTCTTCTTCTTCTTCTTTATCAACCTATAGACGTCCACTGCTGGACAAAGGTCTCCTGCATGGACTTCCACAGGCTTCGGTCTTGCGCCGCTTGAATCCAGCGGCTCCCTGCGACTCGTTTGATGTCGTCGGTCCACCTGGTGGGGGGTCTGCCAACACTGCGTTTCCCGGTGCGGGGTCGCCACTCCAACACCTTGGGACCCCAACGACCATCAGTTCTTCGAACTATGTGCCCCGCCCATTTCCACTTCAGTTTCGCGACACGCTGAGCTATGTCGGTGACTTGGGTTCTCCTACGAATCTCCTCATTTCTGATTTGATCTCGCAGAGATATACCGAGCATTGCTCTCTCCATCGCTCGCTGGGTGACCCTGAGCCTTCTTATGAGGCCCATAGTTAGCGACCATGTCTCGGATCCGTAAGTCATCACTGGCAACACGCACTGTTCGAAGACTTGAGTCTTCAGGCACTGAGGGATTTTGGACGAGAAGACATCTCGGAGCTTCCCGAACGCTGCCCAGCCGAGTTGGATTCGGCGGTTAATCTCTTTCTCGAAATTGGACCTACCTAGCTGGACTGTATGTCCCAGGTATATATACTCGTCTACAATTTCGAGCGCAGAGTTCTCAACGATTACTGGGTGGAGCGGAGCATGAGCATTGGACATGACTTTCGTCTTGCTCATGTTCAATATACTCGTCTACAATTTCGAGCGCAGAGTTCTTAACGATTACTGGGTGGAGCGGAGCATGAGCATTGGACATGACTTTCGTCTTGCTCATGTTCATTTTCAGGCCCACCTGTTGAGAAACCCTGCTGAGATCATTGAGCATTGTATTGAGATCTCTCAGAGTCTCTGCCATGACTACTATGTCATCGGCAAATCGCAGGTGAGTGATGTACTCGCCGTTTATGTTGATGCCAAGCCCGTTCCAATCCAGAAGCTTAAAGACGTCCTCCAACGCAGCGGTAAATAACTTCGGGGAGATTACATCTCCCAGTCGTACTCCACGCTGCAAGTGGATTGGTTTCGTAGTCTGGTCCTGTATACGTACTGACATAGTGGCGTTTTCGTACAAGCACTTCAACACTTGGATATACCGGTAGTCAATCCGGCATCTCTGCAGCGACCTCAATACAGCCCAAGTTTCCACCGAATCAAAGGCTTTCTCATAGTCCACAAACGCTAAGCAAAGTGGCCGGTTATACTCTTCCGTCTTCTGTATAACCTGCCGCAGCGTATGAATGTGATCTATGGTACCAAAGCCTTTTCGGAATCCGGCTTGTTCGGGAGGCTGGAAGTCGTCAAACCTACGAACGAGACGATTCGTAATGACTCTCGAGAACAACTTGTAAACATGACTCAGCAGCGAGATGGGTCTATAATTCTTCAGCAAGGTATTATCACCCTTTTTGAAGAACAGGACCACCACGCTCCTGTGCCATGCTTCCGGCGTTATACCCTCGTGAATGACGGAATTGAACAATCGCTGAAAGATCTTGAGTACCGGTTTTCCACCCGCTTTCAGGAGTTCCGCAGTGATTCCGTCATCACCTGGCGCCTTGTTGTTCTTGAGCTGTTTAAGAGCCATTCTCGTATAGGCTGACGTCCGGGATATCTTCGGTATAGTGTCGGGTCAGTTTGGCTCTGGGATCTTTGGCCAAATCCTCGACAGATTTTTGTGTCGTGGTATATAACTGCCCATAGAACTTCTCGACCTCTCCCAAAATCTCAGGTCGAGAAGAGACGAGACGACCGTCATCAGTTTTAAGCCGCGTCAGCTGATAGACAGCTGTCCGATAGACAGATCTCTCGCGAACACTTTTGAGCCTTTGTTCCGCTCGATGGTATCTTTAATACACTTGGTATTAAAGACCCGAAGGTCGCGAGTTTGTGCCTTAGAGATCTGCCTATTAATCCGCCGGTAGGCAGCAGCGTCTACCGATGACTGCAGCCTCATCTCTTGTCTCTCCTCCATGAGCTTGAGAGTATGGTCAGAGAACTTTTCGGTTCTTTTCCTGCGATGGGTCTTAAAGAACTTAGACCCCACAGTATGGACAGTTTCCACGAACCTGTTGTTTAGATCGTCCACAGAAACACAGTCTGCTAGGCAATCGAATCGGTTCTGCAGTTCGAGTTGGAAGTTTTCGGGGTTTTGGATATGAGCACGAGAGGGTCGGAGAGTTGACTTCACCAATCTAGCCCTTTCCAGCTTCACATTAATATTCAATGTGCCTCTTACCATACGGTGATCGCTCCCGGTTTTCACCCTGTTGATCACAGAGACATCATTGAATATATGGCGCTTCGTCGACATAATGAAGTCAATCTCACTTCTCGTAGAACCATCGGGGCTCATCCAAGTCCAGTTTCTGTGTGGCCGCTTCCTGAAGAAGGAGTTCGTCATAAAGAGGCCCTCCTTCTCCATGAAGTCGGCCAGCATTTGACCCCTCTGGTTCCTTCGCCCATAACCAAATCGCCCAACCCTCGTCTCTGCACCGCTTCGTTCACCCAGCCTCGCGTTGAAATCCCCCATCACAACATTGTAGTGAGTGGTAGAGGCGTGTATGGCTTTTGATATATCCTCATACAGCGCCTCCACCTCCTCGTCATGATGTGCCGAAGTCGGTGCGTAAACCTGTATAACCTTCAACGAATACCGATTGGTGATTCTGAGTATAAGGTACGCTACCCTACTCGACACACTTTTGACTTCGAGGATGTTGTTGACGAGGGACTTGTGGACGATGAACCCGACACCACCCTGGGACTGTTGGTCGCCCTCCCGGTATTAGAGCAAGTTGCCGGAATTGAGGATTATCGAGTCCTCCCCCTCTCTTCGGGCTTCATACAATCCTATAACATTCCAGCGCAACTTGCTCACTGCTTCTTCCAGCTCGATGATCTTCTCGTCAGTCCTCAACGTGCGTGCGTTATATGTCGCCAGGTCCAGTCGTCGGGGTTGGCAGCGGAATCTCATCCGGAGATTCTTAGCACCCCCTGCCCCGCCATTACCGTGACCGCTGCCAGGGTCAGGCACAGCGAGGCCGCCGGGAACTAGGGGCCTTGGCCTTGTGACAGTTTCCATATCGGGTTTTGCCCATAATGACCACGCTGGGCAGGCGTGTTGGTCATCGCAGGGCTAGACTGATCGCGCCGATGTCGCTGCTGCCCGACACCGGCCTGTGCAATTTGTTCAGTCTAGCTAGTATGAGATGGTTATACCGCCATCTGTCGGTCGCCATAGCCTCGTCAGTAAACCAGCAGGGGGCACCGCGGGCAGGTGAGGTTGACTGTTGGAGCGCTAGATGAAGGTGCGGTCCCTTACCCCCAAAAATATACTTAGTTCAGTTAAAAAAATAATTATATGTACGTAATTAAATATTTTATAGTAGGTAGGTACAGTTGGCAAACATATTAGGTAAGGATAAGATAAGTATCCTCGAATAAAAAAATGCATGATTTATTAATACATTTTAATTGGGAGGTCTGGGGTTCGATTGCCGGCGAAGTCTATTTTGGAATTTATAATTTCTGAATTGTCTCTGGCCTGGTCTGGTGAGAGGCTTACCACCGTCAAAGACGTCCCGCCAAGCGATTTTAGTATACCGGCACGCGATAGCTTGTAGAGACAGATTAGGGGTATGAGCTGAATGTACACTGCCATATGCCTTCCAAGTTAGTCCACTTCTTAGACTCATCGTCACTTACCATTAGGTGAGATCGTAGTTAAAGACTATGAATAAAAAAAATATTGTATGATTGCAGTCCGCACAGAATACAAATGGCAAGATCCCCAAGCCTGTGTCAGAAAGCGACGTGGACCCGGAGGCTGCCGTCGCTCTCCTGAACGTCATCTTCTTCCAGGTAACAGGTTTCCATCATCTAAGAGACAAGAATGGCAGATACTATTGCGCTGCTACAGTAAAAGGACTAACATCATCAGCAACCCATCAACGGCTCACTACTGAGCGCAGGTCTCCTTTCAGAGAAAGGTGAAAGGCCGTAATCCACCACGCTCAATGCAAATTGGCATACTTCACATACCTTTGACAACATTATGGAGAACTCCCAGATGTGCGGATTTCTTCACGATGTTTTCCCGTTGAAGCATATTGTGATAACTATTTAATTGCATAAACGCACATACCTAACTCCGAAAAGTCAGAGGTGCGGTGCGTGCCCTGGATCGACTAAGATCCCTACAGTCTACTTATTATTGTCGAACTTAAAATAAATATATACTTATGTAAAGAAAACTCCTTCATCAACATCTATCTGTATTTTATTATGTTGTTCAGTTTAGATCCATTTATTATAAAAATGACTCTACTGCCCGTTTCGCAAGGTGCTATTGTCGTGGAGAAGAAAGGGCAAAGAAACTTCACGACAGCACATCTTTTTTTAAAATATAAAAGTAAATATCGAAAACACTTATGGAGCCACAGTCGGCTCCCACGCTCAACGAGAACTAACTTTAAACTAATTCACATTTCCCTTTTATATTTTTAGACTATTTAACGAAATGGATGGAATGGGTGATTACAATTTCCCCTTCCATTCAACCAATCAGCTTACATTTCCGTTTTAATACATTTTCAAGTCAAATTAAATTCTATTCCTAACTACTTCCTTACTTCCCGTTTCATGCTACATAATTTAGGTCAAATATTAGCTTATTTAATTGAAAATTATGACACTCGGTCACAAATCAAAACAATATCTTATTAATAAATTAAAATCATGACACTTACCATTAGCTTATCTCTGCACTTATTCCTACCCCCCAGGGTCATTGGCACGTGCCATTCAACGCAAGCGAAACCACAGACAAGAAGTTCTACCTGGACAAGTCCAACTCCGTCAACAAGCCGATGATGCATCTCTACCAGTCGCTGCGCTACCACGACAGCAATGAGTTGGGAGCCAGGGTGAGTATTTATAGCTGTGTCATCGTCGATGACTAATGCCCGTTTTCACTTATACCATTTCATGACCCCAAACACGTCGACGACCTCCCTGGCGCAGTGGTGAGCGCTGTGGTCTTATAACTGGGAAGTCTCGGGTTCGATTCCCGGCGGGGTCAATTTGGGAATTTATAATTTCCGAATTGTCTCTGGTCTGGTCTGGTGGGAGGCTTTGGCCGTGGCTAGTTACCACCCTACCGTCAAAAACGTGCCGCCAAGCGATTTAGCGTTCCGGCACGATGGCGTGTAGAAACCAATTATAGGGGTATGGGTTGAATGTTCACTGCCATACCCCTTACAAGTTAGCCCGCTACCATCTTAGACTGCATCTTCACTTACCATCAGGTGAGATCGCAGTCAAGGACTATCTTGTCATCGAATTAAAAAAAAAAAAAACATTTTGAAAGACTGTACAAAGACCTGGCCAAGGCTCCATATAAATTTGAAACAATCCCTTTAACGGAGTTATGAAATAAAAGTAAAACCGATAAAAACTTTCATTCCCTATCCCGGAGAAACCTATTGTTTATCAGGATAAAAACTATCCTAGGTGTTGACTTGGAGTATCGGCTACCACTATACCAAATTTCATTCCCAATCCCTTCAGTGGTTTATCGCATGATGCGCGGTTACACAGACAAACAGACGGATGGACGGACAGACAGACAAAAATTGAATAAAACTCTGTTTTGGGATCACTATCGATAAATATTAAATAGAGTGAGTCTATTAATACGGGTACTGTACGAACAATTTATAATTATTAATACGGGTACTGGACAAAGAATTTATTATTATTCCTACAGAAGTCGGACGAATAATTTTGGTCAAATATTTGAATCGTGCTACCTGAATTTGGGGGAGGGCAGGGGGGGAGGGGCCCCCCTACTCCACTGGTACCCTTTTTTGCGAGGAAATGTATAATTTTTGAAAAAAAAATTATTTACAACTCACACAATTTGAGGTTATGTTTATCTTATAACATGATAAACAGAATGGTTAAGCTTTAGTTTAGGTGACGCAACGGAGGGGGGAGGGGGGGTGACCCCCCCCCCCTTGCAAAGGAAATCCGTCGAATTCTGATAGTTTTCGAAATATATACTTTTTAATATTGTAATTTTTTAGGTTAGTCTTGCCAAAATTCGCTTAGTGAAGGAGTGAAAGTAAAAAAATAGCCGGAATCTTTTATGTTCTAACCCAACCTAACCTAACTTTAAATTTTCCACAGTCTGGTGGTTCTCCCAACGTGTTACAATGTAACTAATTAAAAAAAAATTGAATAATTATACGAATAAATATAATTTATTCGTCCAGTACCCGTACAAATAGTCACTTCGTATTAAATAATAAAGCATCCCCGGTTGAAATCTTCAAAATATATTAAAATGTACCTACCTACAGAAATCTTCCATTTATACAATATTCATTATCTAAAATCTAGGTAGGTATAGATTATTTATTATTATTTGTCAGAATCAGTCGGACATCAAAAATTGAACTTAATTCCAGATGATCGAACTGCCCTACAAAGAGCCCCAGTTCCGCATGATCGTAGTCCTCCCCGAAGAGGTTGACGGTCTGCCGGGAGTGGTGGAGAAGGTGGCCCAGAGAGGCCTGCTGGAGGACGTCTTCCAGATGTACCCCCCGGGCGCTGAAGTAGACCTGGATATGCCCAAATTTGAGATCAATTCCAAGCTGAACCTCAACGAACTGTTGCCGAAGGTAAACTTTTTCCGAGACTCGTAATAATTGTAATCGGTAATTGGAACGTAGTTCCTTATCGCACGGTGCGGAAGGGGGCTCGACGGATCGACACTTTTTTGAAACCGACACTTTTTTGAATGTGAATTTGCCATTGTGTTCGGTATTTTCGCGGTACAATATTGGGTCCCCGTAGCCTTTTAAGTTATAATAAAATAGGGAAAGGTTCCACATGTAGAAATTGTTTAAAATAAAATTGAAAATGGAAAATTCGGTCTGTCGAGCTGGGATTCGTAAGATCGACCTTTGGCTGTTTGGCGACTGTGGAAACCACAAGGCTACGGAGATCTAATATTGTAGTGTGAAAATGTTGAACACAATGACAAATTAATTAATCGAAAGGAACTTCGTTCCATCCGGGTGTCCTTTGACACCTCTCAAGTTTTATTTACAAGTTTGTGCTTGGCTACGATTTGTTCTGATAAAGACTTCTGAGGCTAAAATCTTCAGATTTCACTTTGACTCTGCTCATGCTCAAAGCAGAGTCAACAAGAGACTTACTTCAAGGGCGAGATCTATAGATGTCTCTCTTAATCTTTTTCTGCTGTGGTGTCGTGTGATGCGGGTTGTTACGTTCCCTCAAATATGGTTGAGCGAAGCAATGGGTCATGCGTCATGCTCGTGAACGGGTTCCACCGGCGCCGCGGCGGCAATGGGGCTACTTTCTGTCTGCCCGTCTTAAGATGTGTTGAATTATAATTAGAAATAATTACCCATGCTTTTGTGGAACTTCCCCTCATTGTGGAAACTCTGCATACATAGAATAATATCTATTAAGTATATTGTAAAAGTATTTTGAAAAGAGCAACTGCCGAGTTTCTTGCTGGTTCTTCTCGGCAGGAACGGCATTCCGAACCAGTGGTAGACTTTTTGACGATTCAAAAGTACTTTGTAAAAGTTTATTTGAATAAAAAACATTTCTATTCTATTCTATTCTAATTAGCTCAGCTCAGGCCTCAGACTCAAGACTGAGTTAAAACGAGACAGATTTACGTCAGAACCAGATGCCTGTGCCTGTACCTATGTACATATATACACACAGTATACATATAGCTCATGGAAAGCGTTCGGTGACGATGACGCGAAATCCATGTTTTTTGCTCACCCAAAAAAGTGCTCAACGCGCCCAAAGAAGTTTTCACTTGAAAAAGAATTTTCCAAATCGATTCAGGCGTTTTCGGGTAATCGGTGAACATACATAAAAAAAGATTACGACGAATGGAGAATCTCCTCCTTTTTTGAAGTCGGTTAAAAATAGGGGCGAATGCCTGTCCATTCTGTAACATCGTAAGTATTCTGTGTTACCCCTGCAGAGGTACCGTTCGAAAGAGTGTTTTTTGCAACGAAGTTCCTTAACGGACGGTACGGACTTGGCGGACGGGGGCTAGGCGAAAAAAGGTGTAAGAATTTTTCCGTCACGACCCTTGTGGCCTTCGTTTATTTACACACGTTCCGTCGTAGCTTTGGTGACGTAGCGGCTAAACGAAGGAGTGAAACTATCGGTTCGGGGGTTCGAATGCTGACTTCAGATTGTTTTTTTATTTTATTTATTTTTGGAACGTAGTTCCTTATCGCGCGATGCAAAAGGGGGCTAGACGGAAAAAATTAAGACTAAATTGAACCGACACTTTTTGAATGTGAATTTGGCATTGTGTTCAATATTTTCACACTACAATATTAGATCTCCGTAGCCTTGTGGTTTCTACAGTCGCATAATTCATAAAGGTCGATGGTTCGAATCCCAGCTCGACATACTGAATTTTCTATTTTCAATTTTATTTTAAATACTAGCTGATGCCCGCGACTTCGTCCGCGTGGATTTAGTTTTTAAAATCCCTCGGGAACACTTTGATTTTCCGGGATAAAAGTAGCCTATGTCACTCTCCAGGTCCTCAATTATACCCATGCAAAAATCACGTAGATCCGTGGCTCTCTTGCGGCGTGATTGAAGGACAAACCAACAAACAAACACACTTTCGCATTTATAATATTAGTAAGTATGATTAGAATATTAAATTACATAGGAAAACACTGTAATATTACGTCCATACGATGTATTACATCCATACCTACTATGTAGTATGTAGGTATAATGATCGTTTGGCAAAATCTGACGCCTTTGGAGTAGTTTGACTTTGACAAAATAGTATCCACGATGGCTATATACGATAAATTACGCATGCCAGCTTAAGATGAGCCGTTCATTCAAAGTATCCTGTAGATTCCGGGGTTCAAGTTATTTGGACCTATACTGAAGACTGTGATGTCTATAATTTCTGAACTACGAAATTGACGACCTTGAAATAATTGCAGGACAATCTCTAAAGAACCTGCTTTCTAACAAAAAAAGAATGAATGAAATCGGAATACGCCTTAATGAATTACAGCGAAATACACATTTTGACTTTCATCCCCTCTCCCAAGGGAACCGTGCTGAATTTCGGGATAAAAAGTATCCTATATTATACCGCGTAGTATTAAATTAAATCGTGCCAAGTTTCATTTAAATCCGTCCAGTAGTTTCGGCGTGATGCGCGGCCAAGATACAGACAGACAGACAGACAGACAGACAGACAGACAGACAGACAGACAAAAAATTAAAAAAAAATTGTTTTGGCTTCAGTATCGATTATAGAGTGCCCTCAAACAAAAATTTTCAAAATATCTTCAATGTACAGAATTGGACCTGTTACAGTTTTATTATATTATAGATAGATAGATAGATTAATTTTTCTACAGGTGGAATTTTTCCCTAATTTTTTTATTTTTATTATTAATTTATTATTAAAAGGAACTTCGTTCCAACCGAGTGTTCCACGACACTCACGCATTTTTTATTATTAATTTATTATTAAAATGAACTTCCTTCCAACCGAGTGTTCCACGTCACGAAATTAAAAAAAACCTAAACCCACGTGGGAATCGTCTAGTGGAGTAATAAGTTGTCATTTGCCCACAGGTGGGAGTGTCCCGTATCTTCAATGAACCGGCGGCGGGTGTAGTCAAGGAGCAAGGCGTGAAGGTCGCGCGCGGCTTCCAGGAAGCTTTCGTCAAGGTCGATGAGGAGGGCGCCACCGCTGGAGCGTTCACTGGTGAGTGGTCACACACTTCAATACCGAAATGTATATATAATATTTAAGAGCGTGTCAAACGCTCTTTCTCTGCACCGTATACCTTTGAAGGTGTGTGAAGTGTAACGATCTGGATAATTGATGCATTTATCTGTTTCCCAGGTCTGGTAATGGTCCCCGTGTCGTCGGACTCTCGACCACCACCCCCCATCCCCTTCAAGGTGGACCACCCCTTCCTGTTCGCTATCCTGCACGACGACATCGTGCTCTTCGCCGGAACCTACTCGCACTAACGCGTCGATCCAGATTTAACTGTTATATAAATGTTGTTTAATAAAGCACAAGCCATACCGCAAAACTAAACTGACTCGTACTTAGCCCAATTAGAATAGTTTCCCTTTTTTCATACTTTAGTTCAAAATGTGAACAGCGTGTGCAGCTAAGCTACTTAGCTGAGTTAGCTAATGAACCGAGACGTCCCTGACTCAAATATTCCAGCTAAGCTAAGGCTGAGCTAAGATCACTCTTAAGCTGAGCTGTACGTGCTTTCGCTGACTTGGCTCGAACTGGACACAATCAAAACGAGACACATACACCTTGTCTAGAGTCGGAGAGCACCATTTACAGATTCCACGTTTACTCTGCTCAGACTCAAGAGTCAAGACAGAGTTACAAGGAGACAAATTAATATGTCATTGTCATGAGTCTGGGACTACAATTTATAGATTCCAGTTTTACTCTGCTCAGACTCAAGACAGAGTTAAAACGAGACACAAAGTAATATGTCCTTGTCTAGAGTCGGAGAGCACCATTTATAGATTCCACGTTTACTCTGCTCAGACTCAAGACTGACTTAAACAAGATATAAATCCGTCTCGTTTAAAGCGCTGTATTGAATCTGAGCTGAGTAAAAGATATCAGGCTATGTGAATTTGTCACCCTTCTGCCTTCTTTCACCGTTTAACATCGTTACAGTCTTCATTCTGAATGTAATTAGTAGGTATAATCATAGTTTAGCTCAGATACTTGCTTGCCCCCTAAGCTACGGTCTATAACAACTCCCGCGCAGTTGGCTAATGAAGAATGTTCTCCGCCTTGGTTTGATTAATTTATCAAGAGGACATTATTTTACTAAAATACTAGCTGACCTAGCGAACTTCGTACCGCCAACAAAAATGGTTGGTCACCCTTATCACTTAGGGGTATGAATATAATAGATAGTAGCCGATTCTCAGATCTACTGAATATGCATATAAAATTTGGTAAAAATCAGTAAAGCCGTTTCGGAGGAGTAAGGTAACTAACATTGTGACACGAGAATTTTATATATTAGATAGTCAACTGTATGATAGCTAAACGTTGGTAACCCCGTAATACAGGATGCTTGTAGACATTCCTCCCGCGGGGAAGACGTCTAAATCACAAGCGTACTCCAACGTACCAACTTCGTACCAAGCAGGCTACGTGTTACAATTTTCCGCACTACCCTCCCGTACATTATATTGAACATGAGGACTAGACATTGTACTACTCTTTACAACGTATTACATTGAATTTATATTACTACTAGCTTTTGCCGCCGCGATTTCTTCATCCGTGTGGAATTAGGTACTCGTATAGTACGGGTGGAACTTTCAAAAACTGTGTAATACGTACTATTTACTTTCAATCGAAAACCAAATTACTAAGTTTCAGGACAGAACTTAAAAAATAACTTTAAAAATAAAGAACTTTCATACAAACATTCATCCCCTATTAAGCCTTTGGGGATAGAACTTCCAAAAACCGTAAAACAAGTGTACATTTCTGATTTCTTTATTTTAATTAGAAAGCCCAAATGCCAAGTTTCATGGATATACTTAACTTGAAAAATGACGGATCTTTAAACCCTTTAGGGTTGGAGTTTTAAAAAATCGTTTCTTAGTGGGTGCCTATGTCATAAAAGGAACCTACTGTCAAAATTTCAAGCTTCTAACTCTATTATTTTAGGCTGTGCGGTGGTATATCAGTCAGTCAAACAATCGAATCTATTCGTCGAATCTACTACTACTACTAAGGAGCCCAAATTCGATGGGGTAACGTCGTTTTACTACAGAGTTCCGGTAGCTATCTTTCAGTTCCATCATCAGATCAGCCCTATTTCCCAATAATATTGCATTGTCATCCAATTTATATCATGTACATGCATTTCAGCTCAATCGGAAACCGGGAAGTGGTTCTAATTAATCTTAAAAGATTTGCCCTAAACAAATTATGTTCATGTGCGGCAGTAATTACTTAAAAGGCGATTGGCGAGCACCCATATAGTTTCTGACCCAGACTTGTGGCCCACGTTCACGAATCAAACTTCTGATACTTGTTCTAGTAAACCAGACTAACAAAAAAGTTAATCAAAGTCAATCAAATAAAGTTGGGAGAAAAAAGATATTCAGTAGTAAATTGTTGAAAATGAGGTTATGTTTCCATTTAATATATTTAAGGCAAATTACCACTATAGCTTTGAATCAATAATTAATCTGTGCTTTGAATAATCTAATAGGCACAGAATATTATTGTCTGAATATATATAATATGAGAACACGCTTCCTACCAACCTTACCTAAAATGTGTAATTCGTCGCAATTCCTAGTTCCATGGTAATTCGAATAGTACTGTCATGTAATGCGGCCAATGGTATTATCATGGAACTAGGAATTACGACTACGTCTAAAGTATTATGATAGTGCATGGAACTAGGAAAACGACTAAATGATGAATATACTATATACCTACAACACTCCAATTTGCTTGTAATTACTTTAAGTTCAGAAAGAAATGCTGTGTCTTGTCCAAAATCACGCCAAATCGCTAGTATTAATACACTACAATGCATAACAAACACAAAACGAACGAAAAAGTAAAATAAACGCGCAAATGTCAAATGCATTACAAACAAATGAAATGACCACGGACAATGAACATGGAGCTAGGAATTACGACCTTCTTATTTCTATGACCACGAATGACATTTGCATGGAACTAGGAATTAGAAGCAGTGATAGCCTAGTGGTTAGGACTGTGGTCTCCTATTCGGGGGGCCCCGGTTCGATCCCGGGTACGAACCTCTGACTTTTCGGAGTCAAGTGCGTTTAAGAAATTAAATATCACTTGCATCAACGGTGAAGGAAAACATCGTAAGGAAACCTGCACACCTGAGAGTTCTCCATAATGTTCTCGAAGTTGTGTGAAGTCCGCCAATTCGCATCAATTCGCATTGGGCCAGCGTGGTGGACTATGGCCTATAACCCTTCTCTGAGAGGAGACCTGCGCTCAGTAGTGAGCCGTTAGTGGGTTGTTAATGATGATGATGATGAGGAATTACAACTCATCTTCCTAGTTCCGTGGACATTTGAGTGAGTTGACCATGGAACTAGGAATTGTGACTATTAGTCTTCCTATTTATAGGTAGAGTTGACAATTGACATTGACATAATTTGACAAGTTTTTACTCTTTACTCCGTAAAATGGTAAATATTGCCATTAGAACGCTTAATTATATTGTGTAACTGTGAATATACTACGGCCGTTCAGAGAATGCGTTCCTGACACGTCGCGATTGAACTGACGACGTAACTTTGTAATGGCGTTGCAGTTACGATAAAAATATTATTGCTGGTTGTTTACCGTTTTAACAATTGATGAGCATTAAAACAACATTATTATATCAATAATCAATAAAATTAATGTTATAATTTTGTGCCAAACTGAGTGTCAAATAACTTGGTAAACAATATTTTTCTAATAGGTGTCAGGAACGCATTCTCTGAACGCCCGAACTATAATTATATTTTTGATCCCCAACTTCTAAAAATATGGGGTTTACACAGAAAAATACTTTGAAAAATATTAATTAAAATTAAATGATTTCTGAATCTGAACGCTTTTTAAATGTACTGGGTCCAAATTCGCCATTCTTCTTACAAAGTTTTACTCGTTTTCTCTCTGTCCAGACATAGAAAGTAATAAAAATAAAACTGTTAAACTATGTAGTATTGAGTGAACAGTAATTGACAACACAGCCGTGTAAAGAAAAATGTAGAACTAACCACTCTACTTGCAAGATAAACTCGCAGGAAACTCTGCGAAATAGGTCATGTCTAGTCTAACTGTACAGTTGGTTGCAAAACTGCTAATTTACACCTTTTAAAGAATGGCCATCGTTCATCATTATCATCATCATTATCTCAATCCATCGCTGATCCTGGTGCATCGATAGATAATGCGCCATCCATGCAGTTAATCATACTATCATAGTAATATTAAAAATGCCAAAGTGTATTTGTTTGTTGGTTTGTCCTTCAGTCTCGCTGCAACAGAGCTACGGATCAACTTGATTTTTTGCATGAGTATATAGTTAAGGACCTGGAGAGTGACATAGGCTACTTTTCATCCCGGAAAATCAAAGAGTTCCCGAAGGATTTTTAAAACTAAATCCATGAGGATGAAGTCGCGGGCATCAGCTAGTAAGACATAATCCATGTCTTATCTTTCTACCCGATTACGGCAAAGTCAAAAAGAAGGGCGATGATAATATTATCAGTCTATGTTTGTGTCCATTTATGGGTGTTTCATCGTAGCTCCTAAAGTACTGAGCCAATTTTGATGAATGAGATGTCAATCGATTAGATATGATGACTTAAGCTATATTTTATACCAACAAAATCAATAATTATGACGGCTTCATTATATATGACGGCTCAAGAGCCTCAAAGTCATTTTTAATAACAGTGACGTTAGCATTGCTGACGTCACAATCTTCAATACTTTCACTCATAGGAATCAAAACACAACGTGGTCGGACTTTACTTTTATTACGACAATTCTCAGAGGTCCGTACGGTCCGACGCCTCGAGCGAGAATGAGCTGCGAGGGATCGGCCGCCCGTATTTAAATGAAAGCATGCTTGTACAATCATCTTTTGTAAATTGTTTGCTACCGTCCAAATTATGTTTACAAAATCATACTGAGAGTAGTTAACATTGATTAACAAAGAAATGTTTGATTTGTGATTCAAACCTTCTAAAAGCGGTTAGTTATTGAAATCTAGACTTTCTTGACGCCGCTGAATGAGGTTAATAACCTCTTCGCGGCGACACATACAATTTTCCGTTTTTACATGACTGCCCAAAAATAGGAGTGTAATGTTTTCCGGGTGTATGTATATGAGTTTCTTTACTCCACCATAACTTCTAAATGCCTGAACAGATTTGGCTGTTTGGATACCGTTAGAACCCTTACATCATCCCGAGCGACACTGGCTATTTTGTAGTTGATATTCTTTAAAGCGATCGGGTTTGTATTAATATTATAAATTCGAAAGTGTGTTTGTTTGTTGATTTGTCGGTTTGTCCTTCAATGGTGCTGCAACGGAGCTACGGGTCAACGTGATTTTTTGAATGGCTATTGAAGGAGCTGGAGAGTGACACAGGCTACTTTTTATTCCGGAAAATCAAAGAGTTCCCGAGGGATTTTAAAATCTAAATTCACGCGGACGAACTCGCGGGCATCAGCTTATTTTAAATTTAATTATAATTATGTTATTTTTTTTCTTGTCTGTGCGTGTTGCGTTCGACTGTAGGAACCGCGAAGTGAATACTCCATTCGGAAGTGAAAAGTTAGTGTTTAGTTTTTAGTCTACACACTTGGGCACGCTTGCTTGGGCAGCAGAGGTATTGCGGCGTTACAAAGGTCTGGCCCTAATGAGGAGCCAGTACTACTCATGTCACAGAATTAATTCCGTGCCTCGGAAATGGGGCAAGAGTGTGTGGCCCTCTGACCTCCTTTACAAAGGAAGATGCTCCTGACCGAATTTCTTTGGCCACGTATCCAAAATTGAGGAGACCAGGAGTTTGGTGGTACAAAATGACCCCAGGGAAGCCCAAATGTCGATTTTATAAAATATTAAAATTTAAAAAAAAAATTTATAAAATAAAAAATTAAAATAGGATTGCGCGCCGCCGGGTGGGCTCGAACCACCAGTCTTTCGGTTGGCTGCCGCACGCGGGTCAATTGAGTCACGGGAGCGATGCACAACTTGTTGAAATTATTATAAGTATAAGATATTTTTTAGGCCATCAAAAAGTGTCAAAAGTGTCGTTACAACTTTTGGTCTTAATTTCCGTCTAACCCCCTTTCGTAACGCGCGATAAGGAACTTCGTTCCAATAATGGTGAAAAATAGCTTATTCTCGCCTCGCCGGCAATGTGCCGTGCGGCCGCCATATTGCGAATATTGCCGGGAACCCATGCATACGTTATTCGATCGATGTGCGGAATGATTTATGTTTTACCTTTCGGTGTATCTTGTTACGATTTTATATTTAATGGTACCTGATATTTTAGAGAGGATGTATTATTACTCTCTCTACTCTCTCTCTATCTCTCTCTCTTATAACCTGTAATTATTTTATTTTACACCATTCAAAACATTAATGATATTTAACAAAATATGACATCAAATACTACGTAACATTTCTTTGGAACGAAGTTCCATAACGGACGGTATGGACTACAAAGTGTAAGAATTTTTCCGTCAACGTTCCGTCACACATAAAGGTATGTGTTGCCTTCGTTTGTTACACACGTTCCGTCATACGTAGATTTGGTGGCGTAGCGGCTAAACGAATGAGTGAAACTATAGGTTCGGGGTTCGAATCCTGACTTCAGGTTATTATTTTTTATTTTATTTATTTTTATTATTAATTTATTATTAAAACGAACTTCGTTCCAACCGAGTGTACCACGACACTCACGCATTTTTTTAACGTAATGTTCGTCTTAACTGTCTAGAATTATTCTAAATCAATTCGCTCAAAATCTAAATCCATTTTTTTAATTCAAGATATGCTTGCGCTTGACGACAGTCAATGCTGGAAAGCTGGACGAGGACTAGGTTGGAGCGCGCTTGCCTAGAAAATGCCTAGTCACTCTTGCCTTGAAGGTACTCAAATTATACGTGGCCGGAAGCAGACGCCGGAAGTGCGTTCCACACCTTAGCGGTTCGTTTCAGAAACGTTGAATTGAAGCGTTTTGTGCGAGTAGGTTGGATTTCAACCACGTAAGGATGCCAACGCTCACGATCTCTCGAAGTTCTGTGGTAGAACGGTGAAGGGGCCACAAGGTTTGACGACCTCCTTGGCTCAGTGGTGAGCGCTGTTGTCTTATAACTGGGAGGTCTCGGGTTCGATTCCCGGCTCGGGGTATGGGTTGTGAATGTTCACTGCCATACCCCTTCCAAGTTAGCCCGCTACCATCTTAGACTGCATCGTCACTTACCATCAGGTGAGATCGCAGTCAAGGACTAGCTTGTCATCGAATAAAAAAAAAGGTTGTGAAGTTCATGAGCGCACTCTCCAAAGTATCTCCGATAGAATCCATAGAATAGAATAGAATAGAATAGAAATATTTTTTATTCAAATAAACTTTTACAAGTGCTTTTGAATAGTCGATGAATCTACCACTGGTTCGGAATGCCCTTCCTGCCGAGAAGAACCAGCAAGAAACTCGGCGGTTCCTCTTTTAAAACAAATTTACAATACAGTAAATACTATGCTATATATGCAGTGTTTCCACAATGAAGGAAGTTCAAAAAATTCCTTCCGACTACCTTCTATCTTAAGACGGGCAGACATAAAGTAGCCCCATTCCCGCCGGTGGATCCCTTTCACGAGCATGACGCATGACCCAGCCATTGCTTCGCTCAGCCATATTTGAGGGAACGTAACAACCCGCATCACACCATGCGGACATAGTCGCGGATAAAAGCTATTAAAGCGGATATACGAGTACCTACCTACGAATATCCGTGAAGATTTCTCAAGGGAAACGAGAAGTAGGACTCCGGTTTTTCTTCGATTTTCTTGTACATTACTCGTGTTTTGTTTTCGTGTAGCAAGCAAAGCCCATTGTTATGTTTAATGGGATATGTGACACTAAGAGCGCCTCAGTCCCGTAAGCCGGCGGTAACAAACTTACTTATATGTGACGACATTCGTGTTCTCTTTCAACACATTTCTTAAGCTTTACAAGTGGATTACCTACATTTATTTGGAGCTTATTCAGAGGGGGATAACTTAGGTAAGAATAACTCTGACTTTAAAGTTTTGCTTAGGATGTTTTATAGAAGACTGGGTTATTAATATAGGTCTAATTGGTAACGAAGCGTACGCACCTCTGACTTCTCGGAGTCTCGTGCTAAACGCACAGTTATGTGCGATTTAGCAATTACTAGCTGATGCCCGCGACTTCGTCCGCATGGATTTAGTTTTTAAAAATCCCGCGGGAACTCTTTCATTATCCGAGATAAAAAGTAGCTCTCTCGGTCTGAGGAACCACTACTACATCCATTACTATACCCATGCAAAAAATTGCATCAATCCGCGGTTCTGTTGCGACGTGATTGAAGGACAAACTAACAAACAAACACACTTTCGCATTTATAATATCAGTAATGCTTTATTATAACACTTTTTATAATTGTCAAATTTTTTACCATAATTAACCAAATACAAAATTACGTTTAGCTGTCATTTACGTTTTGTTCTTCCACTGTCATTTTCGTTTTTTTATTCCATGTCAGATGCATTTTTGTAAACCAGGTTTTATATTGACTTGACGGAAACGCGGTCGAACGGGATAAAAAGTATCCTATGTCCGTCTCCTGGTTCTAAGCTACCTCTCCACCAATTTTGAGCCAAATCGGTTCATCCGTTCTTGAGTTATAAATAGTGTAACTAACACCACTTTCTTTAATTAATATATATATATAGCTGTTCGTGCTGATTCACTGATTCACTCACTCATTCACTCACTGATTGATCACCTCTCCTGTAAAATTTTGTATGAAAATTTTTTTTTCACTAATGGTTTCGTATAGAATACAAAAATTCATTCGGAGGAAAATTATGGAGAGTGCTGATGATTGAGGATGTCGGAGACGGGTGAGGAGCACGGCCAGGGTATTGTAGATAGGTGGGGTGTGCTCGAACAAATGTCATTCGAAACCTCATCCAATTGGCAGTGAGCTGAAAAAAAATCCAAAATGGCGGAAAAAAGATGGCCGCCATACAAATTTCGTCGGTGTCTATCTCGGGGAGTATAAAAGATGGAAGAGTGGTTTCTTGGCAAAAGATGATCAGGACCCAAAGGTCTATTTGATGAATAGAAAAAAAATCCAAGATGGCGGATTTTTTTTTTCTTCATACAAAATATATGGCGAATATTGAAGAGACTAGAAGCCGGGAATCATGCAAGACTTTGATACGGTTCCTTTTTCAAAATTTGTTTTTATTGAAGAATTCTCATTCTGACAAATGACGAGATATGATGATCGAGGGTTTGGAAGGTGGGTGAGGAGCACGGCCAGGGTATTGAAGATAGGTGGGAGGTGCTCAAACAAAAAATACTCGAAATCTCATCCAATTGGCAGTGAGCTGAAAAAAATTCAAAATGGCGGATTCAAGATGGCGGCTATACAAATTTCAAAGGTGTCTGTCTCGGAGAGTATAATAGATGAAAAAGTGCTGCTTAGGTGAAAAATGATCAAGACTTGAAACTCTAATTCATGAACAAAAAAACCGCGGTCCACTTTAGTGGGCCGCGCACCCACGCGCCCTACTAGTTTATATATATAGATATCACTTATACGTAATAATATCAATTGCTTCAACGGTATAGGAAAACATCGTGAGGAAACCTGCAAATCTCAGAGTAAAACCCTTGTCTCTGTCAAAATCAATTCAAAACGTAGGAGATCGATATAGCATGTCGAGGGTACTCCAATATTAATAAGATAATCAGTGATAGTGGTTAGGACTGTGTTCTCCTATTCGGGGTCGCAGGTTCGATCCCGGGTACGCACCTCTGACTTTTCGGAGTCAAGTGCGTTTAAGCAATTAAATATCACTTGCTTCAACGGTGAAGGAAAACATCGTGAGGAAACCTGCACACCTAAGAGTTCTCTATAATGTTCTCGAATGTGTGTGAAGTCCGCCAATTCGCATTGGGCCAGCGTGGTGGCCTATGGCCTATAACCCTTCTCTGAGAGGAAACCTCGCTCAGTAGTGAGCCGATGATGGGTTGATAATGATGATGATGGTTAGGTACGAAGCGAGGGTTTTATAGAATAGAATAGAAATATTTTTTATTCAAATAAACTTTTACAAGTGCTTTTGAATAGTCGATGAATCTACCACTGGTTCGGAATGCCTTTCCTGCCGAAAAGAACCAAAAGAAACTCGGCGGTTGCTCTTTTCAAAACAAATTTACAATACAGTAAATACTATGCTATATATGCAGTGTTTCCATAATGAGGGAAGTTCCAAAAATGCATACCGACTAACTACTATCTTAAGATGGGCAGACATAAAGTAGCCCCATTTCCGCCGGTGGCACCCGTTCACGAGCATGACGCATGACCCAGCCATTGCTTCGCTCAACCATATTTGAGTGAACGTAATAACCCGCATCACACGACACCACCACAGAAATGTTTAAAGAGTGCGTGACATACTTATGCTACCCATGTTTTACTTTTTAAGTTACCATAGTAAAACAAAGAGCCCTCTTAGTTTCGTTATATCCATCCTGTATGTATTTACCGAAATACATATACTGATGGACCGAAATACATACTGTCCGTCTGTCCATCATAGTTACTCATACTAATATTTTAAATGCGAAAGTGTGTTTGTTGGTTTGTTGGTTTATCCTTCAATCACACCGCAACAGAGCCACGGATCCACGTGATTTTTTGCATAGGTATAGTTGAGGACCTGGAGAGTGTCATGGGCTTCTTTTTATCCAGGAAAATCGAAGAGTTCCCGAGGGATTTTAAAAATTAAATTCACGCGGACGAAGTCGCGGGCATCGGCTAGTCTGTCTATATGTGTATCAGAGCCATATTCAATTCAAAAAGTTAAAATCCTGTTGAAACTGCTCCATCCATAGATAATATTATTAGGATACAACACCCCTTTTTCCATCGGAACTAAAAAACGTGTTGAAATTTCGCAACATAGTCGCATCCTTGAAATCCTTTCACGGGCTAAAAGCTCTACTTCAAAAAGTGAAAAAAGTCACCCATATGGAGTATGGACCCGAACATACAGCAAACATACCGCACTCTTAAAACATAAGTGGCACTATACAAAAAATGACATTTTTTAGTTAAGTATACAGTCAAAACGCATAAAACGAAACGCGCCTAATGCAAAGACCCCGGTAGCTCTAATGCGCCAAATTTTCGCTAGATGTCGCTAGTGTCACTTATGAATTTGTCTCAATTTGTCCGGTCGGTTATTGATAAACCGGCACTATGCCAGTTCGCGTCAAGTCTCCGGAGGGAATCCTCGTCGAGGTGAGTTAAAAACTGGCACTTTGTGTAAAGTGCCACTTATTTAATAAATTTGCTTTCGAATATTTACAGTGAGTAAATGCATAAGTGGCAGTTTGAATATAATGCCAGTTATTTAATAACTTTAGTGTGGATTTTGTTTTTATATGAATTCAGTAACGGGCATTTTCTGTAAAGAGCCATTTAATCAATAAATATATGCTTTCAAATATAAGCTGTGCGTTAGTGGCATAAGCGGTATAAGTGGCAGTTTGAGTTTAGTGTCAGTTATTTTTTAACTTTAATTAGGATTTTGTTCTTATACGAATTTAATAAGAAAAGGCTTTTTGTTTAAGGCATTAAACTATCATGGTTCCGAAGAGAAGTAGATGTAGAAGGATGATAGAATTATCAACTCAGAACAACGATGACGATGATGGATCTCAAAATACTAAGCCTGCTTCTAAAAGAAATTCCGATATTGTTGAACCCCTTTCAACAATGAGTGCGTCCGATTTGAACATCATGAGAAGTACACCCTTAACTAGCACTTATCACAACCAAACTAACAGTGACGATGGTGACTTTTCTCCCGCCTCAGACGATGATAGAACATACTTTCCATCAAAGAAAAAATGCCGGAGATCGAACTCAAGCTCATCGTCATCGTCTTCATCTTCGTCCTCAAGCACATCATCCAGTTCAGCTTCAGCTTTGTCTGTACAAAGTCCAAACACACAACAAATTACTCAAAGTACCAATGACACACGTAATAATTTCGACCCTTCTAATCCGGATGACGAAACAGAGAACGCAAGTAGTTACATGAATGACCAAATGCCAAACACTTTAAAAATTGATGCGACAGCGAGAATACATAGCTCGTAACATAACAGAGATAAAGCCTAGATATCAATATAAAAAGATTAATTCCAATAGAAAGCCGAAAATGGCTTTCAATTTCGATGTTAACGGCTCCAAAGAAAGGGTTTGCAAAACCTTTTTTAAAAATTCGCTGGATATTACAGATAGGTGCATAAGAACTGTGGTAGAGAAGAAAAATACATCAAACGGTGTTCTAGAAGGAGAAAAAAGAGGCAAAAAGCTTTGCTGGTTTTTACGTAATTCAGTTTTTACAAGACTTTATAGTATGTACAAGATTTTGATACAATATTTTTATAATTACTTACGATTTTTTGTGACAAACTATATTTTTAAGTTACTGCAAGATTTTTCCTGACTCTTATGATAATTAAACCTTTAATACGCTGATTTTTACGTAACTTTTACAGTTCCTACTTCGAAAGACTTTTAACCTTAGCAGATAAGTTGAATTACCTCTAATAAGTGTACTGATTAGTAAGTAGTAAGAACAAGATTTTAATATTAATGTTATATATGATTAAATGACGAAGTTTCTGTTATTTTGATAATACTTTTATCTAGATTTAAACAGATTTGTTAATTATGAATATGTGTGGTAATTTTGACCGAAAACTGTGAGCATGTGCCAAATAAATATAATTCTTTATTATTTTAGTAGTTATATTGTTTTATTTCTCTCTTTTTTATCATTACAATGTAGGTAAAATAACAATTTAGAGGTCATTAAGCAAAAAGTTTTGAATAACTAGAAAACTATAACCGACACAATGCTAAACTTTTTTTTTTAATGCTTCTCCATTGATAAATAATCAATAATTTTATTGTATGCCACTGGATACCGAAACAGCGTTAGTTAAACTGTTATTTTAAGCCGATCACAAAGCTTTATTTATATTTTTTTAGTTCCATATCACCCATTCAATTCTTAAAAAATCTTAAAACGGCCATACTGTAAAATTAACATTTTCGTTTAGTGCCATTTATGTTCTAAGGGTGCGATACGTGAGTGGACCAACCCTCGTCACAAGATAAGTACTACCTATTTA
Source organism: Oeneis ivallda (assembly GCA_029955525.1). Classification (NCBI taxonomy): domain Eukaryota; kingdom Metazoa; phylum Arthropoda; class Insecta; order Lepidoptera; family Nymphalidae; genus Oeneis; species Oeneis ivallda. The sequence goes on along the minus strand of JARPMR010000017.1, from coordinate 2,806,226 downwards.
TGTAAAACTAGCATACGGAGTCCCAATAATACACGATTGACGTCCATCGTCTAGTACCTAAGTATTATATAAACTTACTTAGAGCCGATTTCACCTTTTGGCTTTTTAGGGTTCCGGAGTAAACAAGGAACCCTTATAGTTTCGCCATGTCCGTCCGTCTGTCCGTCCGCGGTTTAGCTCAGAGACTATTGGTACTAGAAATCTGCAATTTGACAAGGGTATAAATATCAATCACGCCGACAAAGTGGTGAAATAAAATTTTGAAAAATAATTTTTTTTAGGGTACCTCCCCTACTTGTAAAGTGGGGATGAATTTTTTTTTCTTGACTATCCCATAGTGTGGGGTATCGTTGAATAGGTCTTTCAAAAATATTGTAGGTGTGGGAACACCATTTTTCAATTCAGGGTGTAACGACCCTAGTCCTTCGTACAAAGGAATTTTTCATGTTTGATAGTACTAAAAATTGTTGATTAAATTTTATCAAAATCGGTACAGTAGTTAAGTTACGAGATGTACTTTTACATGAGATCATAAAAATAATAATTTTAGGAACTTCAATTTTCATGTCAATTAATATCAATTTGACGTTGACGCTATTCTGTAGAACGGTATACTGTAAGGGAAGGCAGCGACGACCGCAGCGTCGTGACGCGCGGATCGTCTATAAGAAAGAACATTGTCCGTGTTTGGGGCATATGTTCAGTGACTTAAACATGCACAATGCACATACTGTATTATGAGAAATGTGAAGTGGTATGTAGTGACATACTTTATATCAATTATTATTGATAAAATACAAGGGGCGATACACGAAATCTATTATGAGTGATACCTAATCTGACGTTGGAAGCTGCTTAATAGATGGGGAGCTCTAGCGCCTTGGTGCTTTATGAACCTGTCTTTGGGCTTGCGACCGACGATCTCAGATAAAGATTGATCTATATCGCGATGCTCTATGCTGAGTGTTGTGTCAACCTGTAGGTTGGATGCCGGGATAGGATAAGCTTAGGATGGGCTACTAAACTTGCTATTCCGGGCTGTCTGGTCCAGGTGTCTGATTCTACTTTCGAACTTGCTCTGACGTTAAGTTGGAGCCTATCACCACTTCGTGGTGACAACCAACTGTTGGATGCTGAGATAGGATGAAGCTAATGATGGCAGTTGCTATTATGGTTTTGTCTGGTCCAGGCGTCCGACACCAACCTCGAACTAGACTCTAACGTTGTTAGAGTCCTTCACCACTCCGTGGTGACTTCACGCAGTATAACTATTAACATCACGCAGTATAACTATTAACCTACAACCAACTATACATGAGAGGAGCTCACCTCTATAAAAAGTCTCAGTGGATCACACCACTATAAAAAAGTCTTGTGGAAACACACCACGGTTAAAAAAGTGTCTTCAGTGGATCACACCACTTTAAAAAAGTCTTGTGGAGCACACCACGGTTAAAAAAGCCTCGCACATTCGTGTGTGAGTGAATGATGACAGTGTGTGGGGGGGGGGGGGGGGCTCATGGTTTGATGGTATTTCAGGGACTTGTTCACATTCCTGATTATTGACAAATAATTACCCAAAGTAATATAATATGTATGTTTAAGAAATTAAAGATGCGATCTCATTGCGTCAATTATTATAATAATACATTATTGTTTTAATGGACGCAACTGAGTGGTCCTTGATGTACCACAAAAGGTAGGAGCTCACCATCGTTGGCGTGCAGGGAGCCAACGATCATCATTTCATTTTTTTTTTTACAATGAAATGATGCCAAGTTTGAACGTTGCCTATGGACTCAAAGGAACTTGAAACAACGATGTGTAGTGTAGACGTTCAATGTGATGTTGAATGTCGAGGTGCATAAGTTGTGATGTAGGTTCTTTTGATGTTTACCCATAGAAATAATTGTGTCTCTCGACGTCAGTGTTGAGCCTCGTGATAATGGAGCAAACCGGTATCATTCATACTGGATTTAAACATTCTTTAATATAAACCAATACGGGAACCCACTAAAATCTAATACACGAACTCTTGCATATATCGCCTAGGCCTTGTGAACTCATTACTTCTGACGCTCTAAAAGTTCTTGGGTTAATACGATCACAACATTATAAAGGGTTCTACCACTAGCGATTCACGTGCCACTCTAAAGACATAATTTTAAATATAGAAAGATTTATAGGAATTATAGGGTAGAGCTTTTCGTAGGGTACTTAGTTCAGCTACAATAGATCCGTTTGTGAAATATGATATTTTAAAGTGCTAAATTTTATTAGAGTCAAGTGCCCCCCCCCCCCCCCCTCTGCCAGCTAAATGGTTGTATATACCTAGGTTACAAGAAAAAATTCACAGCAGTAGTATATATAATGAATTTTAAAGGAAAACTATCACGGCTAAGTAGGGTTCATTAGTTAAGGAGTTATATCTGCTTTTTCCAAGTCAGGTATTACACGTAGTGTAAGTTGCATATTTTGTAGTATATTATAGTATTTAAACCATGGAACTCAAAATGTATCCAATATTAATAAATAAAATAAAAGCACTATCCTAGGTCAGCAATAATATTTGAGACTTTCAACTACGGAACCCTACACTGCGCGTGGCCCGGCACGCACTTGGCCGGTTTTTAATACAAAAACTGTCAACCTTTAAAATTCCTTGGTTAAAATCGATGTTATGTGAAATTTAATAGGCATGAAATCTATTAGATATAGTTCTATAAATTTAGTACTCGTGAATGTTCCAAAAATGCATTATTTTTTAACAAAGTATCTACCTAACTTATAGACAGATCGAGATTACTGATAAATTGTATTTGCTGTTGTTGAATGTTATGCGTGTTGATATAATTTTGTTAGTAAATAAGTTAGTATAAGTTGAGTGTTGCAAGAAATGCAAAGTTTACAAATTATGAAAACTGTCTTCCATCTAGAATCTAGATTACTGATTTCCATCTAAAAAAATAAGGTTAAGGAAACTGATACATTATTATTATCCATTAGTCAATTATATTTTAAATAATTATAATATGTAGTTAGAAAAACGCCCTCACTCTTTTTTAACCGACTTCCAAAAAAGCAGAAGGTTCGCAATTCGGCCGGTATCTTTTTTTTTTATTAAATGTTACAGTAAAACTTAACTTAATCCTCAAAACAAAAATATTTCTAATTTATTATTATTAGGTATACAAGTTATGCCCAAGTGTTATACCTAGACTACTAGCTAAATTTGGCATTTCTGAATGGCGCTGAACAGCCAGGCTGAATCTTGGCGCAAGGTGCCAGCCCTTCTTTCATCAGATGAGGCTTTAGACAACTTCCTCAGGAATGCGCTAGTGGTTTGAATAGTACATTATATTATACATAAGCCTATTTCTTTTTAGGATATAATATAAAGCATCGTTTTAATGAGTAAGTAATTCTCTTGCCAAGCTCATTATTTCGTAGTGGAAAAAAAGAAAATTAATTATCTTTTGGACTCATTTTTTGGCAATGTATGTGAGTAGTTAGTATAATGTGGAAATGATTATGATGCTGTGCTGGTATCTATTAACATGTTGTTAAACATATCGAGCATCAAGCAATCGTTATAAATTCGCATGTTCATGTCGGCAATGATGCGTAAAGCCTCCATCTTTGTTCTAAATAGCACGCATTACAATTTATTTATACATATGTAGGTATGATGAACATATACTGCATAACTATTCCATTGAATTGTAAACTTGTTTTGAAAAGAGCAACTGCCGAGTTTCTTGCTGGTTCTTCTCGGCAGGAACGACATTCCGAACCAGTGGTAGACTCATCGACGATTCAAAAGCACTTGTAAAAAAGTTTATTTGAATAAAAAACATTTCTATTCTATTCTATTCTATTCTATATACTAGCAAAAAGCTGAGCTTTGTGATGGCTCGCGTAGTTTTTCTAACGGGTAATAAGTTCTGTTGCAGCTATGTTAATTCTTTGGTTTTCTAGCAGATGGCGTTAGTAGTACAATAACAAATACAAAAATTTAATGTTCATTTTATTTAATGGTTATAAAATTATATTTTTTTGACAGATAACACCTCTGGATATAAAGTTAAATTACTATGAAAGAGCACAAATCTATAGGCGTGATAGTTTTTCAGTAAAGTGTACCACAAAAATGCTCAGGTTGTGGGATAGTGTTAGGGCTCGCTTCGCTCGCCCTAATTAATAATATTATGTTGTTTACTGTCTTTGATGTGAGTATTTGATCGAATTAAGTTGAAGTGGAAATGGACGGAGCGCATAGTTCGAAGAACTGATGGGTGTTGGCAGAACCCCGCTAGGTGGACCGACGACATCATGGATACAGGCGGAGCAACTCCGAGGCCTGTGGAAGTCCATGCAGGAGACCTTTACTCAACAGTGGGCGTCTATTGGTTGATAAATAATTTAATATAATTAAAAAGAACCGACTTCAAACTCCCGCGCCACTAATATACAAAATATATAATTTATTGTTGATATTGTACAAACCGCTCGATTGATTTCGATGAAATTAATATGGGTCTACCTGGGAAGCCTTTCAAACAAAAAAAGAATTTTCCAAATCGGTTAAGGTGTCTTCGAGTAATCGGTGAACATACATAAAAAAAAATTGGCAGTCATAAGGACTGCCGATAGAAGTGAAAACTAAATAGATTTGCTAATAATTAAAAACAAATAAGAAAAGCGCACTGTCACGATTTCGTGAGTCAGATTCGAACCTGCGACATCAAACATTAAACGGTAAAGAAAGCGGCTGCTTGCCCGCTGCGCTATACAAGGGTGCTTGGGAACTTCTCACAAATGTTGAACGCTTACTGAAATCCAGGTGACTATTGTAAAGGTGACGATGACGCGAAATCCATGTTTTTTGCTCACCCAAAAAAGTACTCAACGCGCCTAAAGAAGTTTTCACTTCAAAAAGATTCCGACGAATTAATAACCTCCTCCTTTTTTTGAAGTCGGTTAAAAAGAAGAAGACTAGTACATGTATAGACCGACTAGGTACCATTCTTTATATGCCCGCGGCGGTACTTGAAGTGGTCTGACTGATCCCATTAAACGCATCTCTCACTTTTAATTTAAGCAATTAATTTATTTCTCACTTGTTTTTAACGTCGAAGGAAAAAATCGTGAGGAAAACAGCTGTGTACCTGTGAGTTCTCTATGATTTTCTCAGAGGTATGTGAACTAATGCTCACTAGACCAGAGTGGTGGGTTGTGCCTAAAATCTTCTTATTCTGAGAGGAGAAATGTGTCCAAAATGGGCTGGCGATGAACTCAAATGAAGGAACAGACATCAAGGCCTACCATAGGTACTGTACACGTGCTATATTTTGTACAACTTTACGAGTACTCACACTTGGCCGCATTTATTTATACTTCTTCATTAACCGATAGACGTCCACCGCTGGACAAACGTCTCTTGCATGGACTTCCCCAAGCCTCGGTCTTGCGCCGCCTGCATCCAGCGGCTCCCTGCGACTCATAATATGATGTCGTCGGTCCACCTAGTGGGGAGTCTCTCACCACTGCGCTTCCCGGTGCATTTATCCATACAGAGGCGAATAAAGAATTCTATTACGAGGAAGACGCGATTTTCTTATCAAGGTGAAAGCCTTATCAAGGGGCTGCGAGTGCATGATGCGCTTCAATGAGCCTACCTACTTGTGATCACAGACAACTTTAAACCTTATATGTACAACATCAAAGTGTGTTTTATTTAAATAGTAGTTTACCCCTTCCTCGCCCTACATGATTATTATTACAGTTCGTGGTAAGAGAAGTAAAAAATCTTGTAAAGATCCACCGTTTCACCCCTAATGAGACAAAATTGTAAAAACTAACCCAATCATGGAAAATTGCATTTAACATCCGTCATATATTAATTTTTTTCTTATAAAATGTAGCCTATGCCACTAGGACTATAATAGAGAATCGATTGATACCTTATCGATCAAAATCGGCTCTTTAGTTTAGGCACTACGTTGGAACACGTTAATAGAAACATACATACATAGAACTGCTATAATCAGCCTTCCTTCCTTCCAAAGGAAGGGAAGGAAACCCTTCCTTTTGGATTTACCAATTTTTTTTTAAAGAATATTAGTCAAGTTGAAATTGATTAATATCCTCCTCTCCTCTCCTCTCTAAATAAGCGGAAAGCTTGTGTTAGGAGTGGGTACGACAATTGTGCAACGGGTGGGATTCGAACCTGCGACCTTTCAGTTTTCAGTCCGCACTTTTAACCTTTGGCGTCACTTCGCCATCGTTTGGACTATGGCCTAAGCCCACCGCATTATTAGAGGAGGCCCGTGCCCAGTGCTGGGATGGCGGTGGGTTGATGATGAACAGACTGATGGAATTACCTATTTTAAATCTCATCATCATCATTGGGTGCCATCCTCAATTTGAAGTTCGGAGGTCAGTTTGTGGACAACTTTTCGCTCCTGTGCCATCTTCTTTAATTCAGAGTAACTATGCCCGGTCCACTCCTTTATGTCATCCATCCTCTTTCTTCTCGGTCTTCCAGGTGCTCTTTTTCCGGGAACCTTGCCCTCCAGGATCATCCTAGGAAATTCGTAGAGGGATCCTCTTTGCAATGCCCGAAAAACGCTACCTTAAATTAAAACCTATTTTAAATATACCTATTTTAAATAATAATCTTCGTCAACCTATATTCGTCCACTGCTGGACAAAGGTCTCCTGCATGCGCAATCCAGCGGCTCCCTACGACTCGTTTGAGGTCGTCGGTCTGTCTTCCCGTTGCGGGGTCGCCACTCCAGCACCTTGGAACCCCAACGACCATCACCTCTTCGAACTATGTGCCCCGCCAATTTCCACTTCAGTTTCGCGACTCGCTAAGCTATGTCGGTGACTTTGGTTCTCCTACGGATCTCCTCATTAATTTTGATTTGATCTCGCAGGGATACTCCGAACATAGCTCTCTCCAACGTTCGCTGAGTGACTCTGAGCCTTCCTAAATAATAATAATTATGCATGCAATACTTAGTCGGGTCTTAGTTTAAAACTTTAATCTTGCTTACTATAACTAGAGTATCATATTGGACTAAAGGAATCACAATTAACCGACTTAACATAGGTACGAGTGAACAACTAAATTGATAAAACATGGAACACAACTTCTAGAAGATTAAAGAACTTGAAATTCAATTTACTTGCTCAACTACCTGGTTAGAATAAGCGAAGTCTCCAAAGCTTATGGCACACCGAGCTCAGAGTTTTAAAATTCAAAATATTCAAAATTATTTATTTTACTAGCTGATGCCCGCGACTTCGTCTCCGTGGATTAAGTTTTTAAAATCCCGAGGGAACTCGTTGGTTTTAAGTTAAGTTTCGGAGTAAAAAGTAGCTTAGGCATGTCTCTACAAGTCTCTTCAACTATACCCATGCAAAAAACCACGTGAATCCTTTGCTCCGTTGCTGCGTTCTTGAAGGTGCCTTTCTTATTTATAATAACCTAATTACCTACCTTAACCTTCTTCTTCTCAGTCATTTCGCTTTGTCAAGTAGAATATTACGTCGATGTCTCCACTCCTCCTTACAGCTGCCTCCCTCTGGCATTCATGTAAGGGAACATCCACCGCCTGTAGGTACGTCTATATGTCCATCGTTTATAATATTAACGTCTCACTACTGATTGCAGGTCTCTTCTCAGAGAAGGGTTAGAGGTTACAGTCCACCACGTTGGCCCAATACGAATTGGTAGATTTTACACACCTTTGAGAACATTATGGAGAACTGTCAGGCGTGTAGATTTCCTCACGACGTTTTCCTTTACGGTTGAAGCATGTGATTTTAATTACGCAATCAGAGGTGCGTGCCCGGGATCGACCCTGTGACCCCCCCGCGACCCCCACCCCTCACAGGAGACCGCAGTCTTTACCATTAGCTATTATATTATATTCTGTGCCATTAGAGTATCACAGCTCTTGTGTTAGAAATTATGAATATTTATAAATATAGATTAGACATTGATTAAGACAAATAACAGTTCATGGATTATTTTAATATTAAGAGGGCATTTGATTGAATAAATAACATTGTGTTAATACTTAGGTACACATTCATTCAATCGAATGCTATTAAATTCAATGTACATTGCTTTAATTTGATATAGATATTAAGATAGTTAATTGTTAACATTACTAAAATTATTCATCCAAGTGGCATATCACATTTTTGTCAGTTAAAATAATATTAAAGATAGTGTACTAACGTTGATTCCTAATAAGTGTTGAAACTTCAGGAAGGATTGACGTCATTCGTAACATTTTCGTTTCACATTCGTAACACATTCGTGTTTTGTATAAAAGCTATGTAGCGACTTAGAGGGGATCATTCCGTATACGAAAATCGACGAATAAACATGTGAAATCAGTCTCCGAATTGCTAATCTTCTCCGCCGCCCTTACACTTGTAAGGTAAGTACGGATTGATTTCTCAGTGTGCCACCAGTCGTCGTAAGCACATTTGAGTCACCGATTGTGCCCGCCCCGCACGGCGTTCTCATCGCGCTTGTGTTTAATGAAATTCCACATTACACTGCCATTCCTATGGCCTTTGCTTATACTGAGTCCTTACTTAGTATTATAAACTAGCTGATGCCCGCGACTTCGTCCGCGTGGATTTAGTTTTTAAAATCCCTCGGGAACTCTTTGATATTCCGGAATAAAAAAATTCTTGGCGTAATAATGGCGTAACAGATTTTCTTATACGATGAATTCCTTCGCTGTTACTTGAAATTACTTAAAATGCACACAACTGTGATTCAGAAATCATCATCATCATCATCATTAGCAACCCATCAACGGCTCACTACTGAGCGCAGGTCTCCCTCAGAGAAGGATTATAGGCCATAGTCCACCACGCTGGCCCAATGCGAATTGGCGGACTTCACACAACTTCAAGAACATTATGAAGAACTCTCAAGTGTGCAGGTTTCCTCACGATGTTTTCCTTCACCGTTGAAGCAAGTGATAATATTTAATTGCTCAAGCGCACTTGACTCCGAAAAGTCAGAGGTCGATGAATGGGATCGAACCTGCGACCCCCCCGAATAGGAGACCAGAGTCCAAACCACTAGGCTATCACTGCCACTCAGTTCAGAAATGCATGCCGGGAATTGAACCCCGAACCCAAAGGCCAAAGTCTGTACCACTAAGCTATCAGCACATCCTCAGGAGATTTCAAATCTACTATTTACATTTTCATAGAAAATCCTATAAATATCACAAGTAGGTATTGAAATCCGGAGCGTTTGTGCACAGGCGAGAGGGCATTCCATATTCCCCTCACACATACCCGGTGCATATCGCGTGAAGTGCAGACGTGTGACGCATTCCTCTGTTATTGCATATGCCGGTATTTGCAACACGTGGTCGCGCCATGATACTCGAATATTTAAGATTATGTAAGACAAATATTTTTCCACCTCGTAAGAATAGAATAGAATAGAATAGAAATGTTTTTTATTCAAATAAACTTTTTTACAAGTGCTTTTGAATCGTCGATGAGTCTACCACTGGTTCGGAATGCCGTTCCTGCCGAGAAGAACCAGTAAGAAACTCGGCGGTTGCTACGAGTATTTTCAAAACAAGTTTACAATATAGTAGATAAGCTATGTATGCAGTGTTTCCACAATGAGGAAAAAGAGAATTTACAGGTTAATCATTACCTATTGTCTCATGAATCGCTGGAACGAATTATATCCACGCTTTTTTGTCATTTATATAGTCTTCAATTGTATAATATACTTTTTTCATGAGATTAGTTTTAAGCCTTCTCAGGGTCACTAAGGTGGCGATGGAGAGAGCTATGCTTGGAGTATCCCTGCGAGATCAAATCAGAAATGAGGAGATCCGTAGGAGAACCAAAGTCACCGACATAGCTCAGCGAGTCGCGAAACTGAAGTGGAAATGGGCGGGCACATAGTTCGCCTTCACACAGGGTTACACTTTTAAGTGCTGATTTCACCAACGTCGAGTGACGTTTATTCGAGGGATAAATTGGGCTTTCTGACAGTTAATCAGTTATTGTAAGTTAATGTATTGAAAATACTGCCAAAATATAAAATTTACGCTCGGATAAGGCTTATTTTATGTTGGTGAAATCGGCCCTAAAACTGTTATCCTTGTCATATTAAAACTACCAGTGCTTATACCAACGTCGTATGACGTTTTACCGAGGAATAAATTAGGCGTTTTGACAGTTTTTGTATTGAAAATGCTGTAAAAATATCAACTTTATGCTCGGATATAACTTATTTTACGTTGGTGAAATCGGCCCTAACGCAATTATAGAGAAAGGTAACTCAGGATACGCAAATCATGTTAGCTAGCAACCCTATTTTACGAAATTAATTTCGCTTAGCGGTTTCACGTCGGTTATGTGCTCCGGAAGCTTTACTGAAAGGCCATTAAACTATTTTCCTTACAAAATGCTTGTAAAAGGAAATACTGTTTTAAAAGTCATATTTATATTTTGTAATTGTTATTTTAGCACGTTTCGAGCGAATTTAGGCCACAGCTGCCAACCCGAGGTTACCCTAGGGTAACCTTGGGTGTGTAGCAATTTGCGATGGCTGTTAGTTGGCCCTTTGTCCCTAGTTTGGTTGGACAACAGTAGACTTGTTATCCCTAAAACCGTGGTGCCAACCGTAGAAAAGCGGCGTGTGGTTGGCCTTACGAAGGGACTTAGTCGGCATCACCACAACCATCTCCCAACGTACTACGGTACTTCCACCCGTTGGCTAGCGTTGGCTACGAAACTCTAACGAAAATTGCTATTAGGTTAGTCAACCACGCAAGAGATATTATAGTGCACACGTGTCTGATATAGCTTAGCATGTCGTGAAACTGAAGTGGACATGTCGTTGGGGGTCCCACGGTGCTGGAGTAGCGACCCCGCTCCGGAAAAGTGTTGGCAAACCCCCCCACTAAGTAGACCGACGACATCAATCGAGTAGAGCCTGGATACAGGCGGCTCAAGACCAAGACCTGTGGAAGTCCATAGAAGAGACCGTTGTTCAACAGTGGACGTCCATCGGTATTTAAAGAAGAAGAAAAGTGTGCGCGCAAACACAGGTGCACTTTCTATTCCCTCACTTAAAATTTTTCCACCCGGGACAGAAATAAATTGCATTCTGGAGACTGCGGAGACTGCAGAGCTACTTTTAACACGTAGTTGTAGAAAAGAATAGTTTTGAATCTCTCCGGCATAAACTGCACAAAATTCGCAGGCATCAATGGGGTCAGACCTTCACAGATCAGTGATTTGCACTGATGTCGTGTAAAATCTTCTTAATAGTTTTAGAATAGAATAGAATAGAAATGTTTTTTATTCAAATAAACATTTTTTACAAGTGCTTTTGATTCGTCGATGAGTCTACCACTGTTTCGGAATGCCCTTCCTGCCGAGAAGAACCAGCAAGAAACTCGGCGGTTGCTCTTTTCAAAACAAGTTTACAATTCAATAGATACTATGTTATGTATGCAGTGTTTCCACAAAAGCATTCTAACTATAATTCAACACATGTTAAGACGGGCAGACAGAAAGTAGCCCTATTCCCGTCGGTGGCATCCGTTTACGAGCATGACGCATGATCCAGCCATTGCTTCGCTCAACCATATTTGAGGGAACGTAACATAATTTAAAAAACCTTTTTTCTTAGGTATATAAAAAAATATTAAGTGGCACTCGGGGACTGCCGCGGTAAAGCTATTGCATAGCATTTTTTATCAACTTATGCAATTATAATATTTATGCAATATTTTTATGGCACGTACGGGACGTGACCATACATACCTCATAGCATATTTTAATTCCGCGATAATTACCTTGTAATTTATTTCAACAAACTTATAATACACTAGCGGCACGCTATGATGGCCGGTTTGACGTTTGTCCGCTCATGAAGTTCCGTATTAATTGATAACGACTTTGAAGGAAATAATTGTATTACTTTATTGACGATAGTGATGTGCAGAGATTCATAAATTTTATCGAATGTAGTTTTAGGTTTAGGACTCAAAATTTATTTATTAAATTGATTTCTAAAATGTATACAAGTGTAGAAAAATCAGTTTGCACCATTTAAGGGGTGAATGTACTTGTGAATATGAACAATTTTCACTATGTGGACAAACCTCTGAAATCGCAAAAAAATATCAGCTGTTTCATACAAAAGGTAAAATTTTTATTTTTATATGATATATACCACAACTCGGCATTTGGTTTTCTAAATTGAAAATTTTTAAAAATGGAATCTAATACGATCGTCACATAGGATCGCTGGCTAGCACAACTACTACCTCCGGCAAACTCGCGTCAATGCTCAATGCAAAACAAAGCAGTTTCGAATTGACGTTGCTTCGAAAAGTATAAACTGTCAGTGCAATGCGATTGTGATATAGTTTTGACCTGGCTTTGGATTTCAAATATTGATACTGCATTACTGTTGACCCTTGCTCGTTAATTTGGACTCTGTTCAAGCCCTTTGTTGTGGATTTCGTCGATATGACCGAACGTACGCAGAGAACTGTTCTAAATAGTCAGACACGTGAGTTCGTAATACGCCTTCGTAACTATTTCGATCGTGAAGCTCAAAATGGAGGGCCAATTTTACCTATAACGTCAGTGGTTGAACGCGTAGCTGATACGCTTAATATTGGACAACGAACTGTTAGACGGATAACTAAAAAAAAATATGGCGAGACTGGCACAGAAGAAAATAAACTTCACACACCAAAAAAGAGAAAACGAGCAAAACCAGTCGTAGGCATCGATAGCTTTGATGCCGATGCTATCCGAAGACATGTTTACGGCTACTATTTACAGAAGGAGTATCCAACAAGAAAAAAGTTGGTGCATTCACTGAAGGAAGCTGGATTATTCTTCGGTGGGGAAAGTTCTTTAACGAAGATTTTGAAGACCATTGGATTTCGATACAAAAAATGTAACAAACGCAAAATATTGATGGAAAGATTTGATATAGCGATGGCAAGGTATACTTTTTTACGGCAAGTGAAAGAAATCAAAAATTGGCAAAATGTTGTGTTCTTGGATGAAACATGGCTTAATGCTAACCATACTGTAGGCCGTTCTTGGAACGATGACACAGCAGCATCTACTTCCAAAGTTCCTGTAGGAAAAGGATCGCGACTTATAATTTGTCACGCCGGAACCATCAACGGGTTTGTCGAAGGTTCTCTCATGGCTTTTGCGTCAAAAACCACTGGAGACTATCATGAAGACATGAATGGAGAAAAGTTTACTGAATGGTTTACCTCAATGTTGTGTAGCCTCCCTGAACCATCTATTATAATTATGGACAACGCCCCATACCACTCGATGCAAATTGACAAGCCACCTGCCCAATCCCAAAAGAAAGCTGATATCGTCGCATGGCTTCGTAAAAATGGCGTAGATGCAAACATGAATATGTTAAAAGCGGAATTAGTACGTCTTTTAAAAGAAAACAAATCAACCAAGATCCGATACGTCATTGACGAAATAGCATTAGAACATGGGCACAGAGTTATACGGTTACCGCCTTACCATTGTGAGTATAATGCGATTGAGTTGGTGTGGGCTCAAATTAAGGGATATGCTGCAAGACACAATACAGAACCCCCATTTACCACAAAAAAAAATGCTAAAATTATTAGAAGAAGCTTGTGAACATGTGACTAAAGGAGACTGGGAAAAGGTTGTGAATAGAACTGTTAAATTAATAAGGGAAGATTATGAAAGAGATGTGAAAATAGATAATATTATAGAAAACGAACATATAATTATTAATGTAGGTGATGATAGCAGTGACGACAGTGAAAATAGTAGTATGGACGAATCTGATTAATTATGGCCTTTTGTGGCACCTTTTTTGGTATCTTTTGTATTCATATGTTTCTTGTGTGCATATAAAGTATGTATATTCATTTTCATTCAAATATTCAGTTCGTTCAAATAAATTAAATAAACATATACATTTTTGTTTTATTAAACCTATTTAATCAGGTACAAAAACAAAACTTAATTGTTTTTTGTTCGAGAATAAATTGACATTCCACATCACTATTGTAATGTGTCAAACCGGCCATCATAGCGTGCCGCTAGTTTAATATTAGTTCAGCAATTTCTGCACGTACGTAATATCCAAGCACATCTTTCCCCACCTTTTATTTATAAAATTAATTAGTATAAAAGACCTTTGTAAATATGTAATATATGCCACTACCATTAGACACTGCAGTCTGTGTTTCTTTATCCCTTCACCAACGTCTCTCTGCAAGAACACGCTGTTACACTGCAGCCGCGGTGTAACGCAACAATTTTTTTCGCATAATAAAAATTATGCAAAAAAATAATTAAAAAACAAACAAACAAGAAAAGCGCACTGTCACTACTCGCGAGTGAGATTCGAACCTGCGACATCATACACCATACGGTAAAGAAAGCGGGCGCTCGCCCACTGCACCAAACAGAGCTACTTGTAAACCTCTAAAATGTTGAACGCTTGCTGAACGACGGTGTTAGGTTTATTTTCGTTACGGAATTTCTTGATTCGGTCGTCGCGCTCAAACTGTTTGTCCTAGTTCAAAGCCGCGTAAAAGCTATGCAATAGCTTAAAAAATATTCTGCTTTCCCCTCCAGATAAGCGGAAAGCTTGTTATTAGTACCTACTCCGAACAAGTGTTGGAGTGAGTGAGTGGGGATCGAACCTGCGACCTTTAATTTTTCAGTCCGCACCTTTAACCTTTGGGCTATTGAGGCTATTAATAGCCTAACCTTTCGAATAGTTTTAGGCCTGAAACGAGTTAGAGCAAGCAGATTAATTTGGTGGAAGGGTTTAAATTGACTACCTCGCTCACCTAACCCTGCCTGGCGTCCCTTACCCACCTACCCTCGTCCGGCGTGCTCAATCAAGCAATTGCGAACTTCAATTCGGGCGATTGAATTACATAATATATACCTATTTTTAACCCCTGACGCAAAAAGAGGGATGTTATAAGTTTAACGTCATGTCTGTCTGTGTGTGTGTGTCTGTCTGTGGCATCGTAGCTCTCAAACGGATGGACCGATTTCGATGCGGTTTTTTTTCATTTGAAAGCCAGTTTCCTTGCGGTGGTTCTTAGCTATATTTGGTTAATATCGGTCCAGCAGTGTAAGAGTATCAGCTCTTTTCCAAAATGATGTAAGGCATTTTTGGCGTATGATTACTCGATTAAGTGCTTCACGCGAGCATAGTTAAATTATTATTTTATCTATGACGCGAGTCAGTAAGTATAATCGTTAAATGACAATTAATTGATAACTTCGACAACCATAGAGTCTCATTTCGGGGGTGTTTTAAATTTTCAATTTATACTTGTACAGATCTTACCATGCCTTTTAAATAATTCGAAGTAACAGTACCTACACACAAATCAATCGCACCAATGAAAGCTTGTAAGACCCTTTAATCGAGTAAGGAATGAGCTGATGATCTTCAAACGCCTGAGCAGATCTTCATAAATTATAGCCAAGATCTACCTCGATTACATTAGCTTTCGAACAGAAAAAACCGCATCAAAATCGGTCCATTGAGGAGGCTGCTACGAAGGAACAGACAGATACACAGATGGACTCATACATAGATAAACAGATACATAGTCACACAGATACACACGTATATACTTATAACACCCCTCTTTTTGCATCAGGGGTTAATAAATATAAAGTCGTTTTTTTTTATTCGATGACAAGCTAGTCCTTGACTGCGATCTCACCTGATGGTAAGTGACGATGCAGTCTAAGATGGTAGCGGGCTAACTTGGAAGGGCTATGGCAGTGAACATTCAACCCATACCCCTAATTGGTATCTACGCGCCATCGTGCCGGAACGCTAAATCGCTTGGCGGCACGTTTTTGACGGTAGGGTGGTAACTAGCCACGGCCAAAGCCTTCCACCAGACCAGACCAGAGACAATTCAGAAATTATAAATTCCCAAATTGACCCCGCCGGAAATCGAACCCCAGACCTTCCAGTTATAAGGCAACAGCGTTCACCATTGAGCCAGAGAGGTCGTCGTTATCAAGGACAAGTTATAACACTATCATGATGGCCTGCGGGATTCAAAGTTTCTTTAGAATATAACACAGGCTATGAGTATATGGCTGCCAGACAGTCAGATAATAACTTGGGTCCTTAGGAACGGGTTAACAAGCAGTTTAATTCGTTGGAAGGGTTCAAATTGACTAACTACCGCACCCGTCTACCCTTGTCCGGGCCCGGCGTGCCCAATGAAGCCAATAAATATGGGCCTATACAGTCGCTTCTTACTACATACCACATTTATGTAATACATACTTCGTACTACATATAGTTATTAATATATGACTGAAATTGTTCTAAAACCCCCGGATTTTTTTCTGTTGTTTTGATGCGTGTTGTGTGATGCGGGTTGTTAAGTTCCCTCAAATATGGTTGAGCGAAGCAATGGCTGGGTCATGCGTCATGCTCGTGAACGGGTTCCACCTGTGGGAATGGGGCTACTTTCTGTCTGCCCGTCTTAACATGTGTTGAATTTTATGTAGGCATGCATGTTTGGAACCTCCCCTCATTATGGAAACACTGCATACATAGCAAAGTACCTATTGTAAACTATTTTGAAAAGAGCAGCCGCCTAGTTTCTTGGTGGTTCTTCTCGGCAGGAAGGGCATTCCGAACAAGTGGTAGATTCACCGACGATTCAAAAACACTCGTAAAAGTTTATTTGAATAAAAAATATTTCTATTCTATTCTTTTTACTAGTACGATCTGCGCGGATCTAAACTATCGTAATGAGCGTGAGGCAGTTGCGTAAACTGCTGAGTACGCGGTGTGCGATTACACGCAGTGTTCCGAACGCTGGGAATCGAACCCGGGACCTCGTTATGCGCAGTCGAACATGCCAACCACTTGACCAACGAGGCAGTGCAAAATTATAAAATAAAAAAATTAAGTGGCACTCGGGGACTGCCGCGGTAAAGCTATTGCATAGCATTTTTTATCAACTTATGCAATTTTTTGCATAATAAAAATTATGCAAAAAAAATTAAAAACAAACAAACAAACAAGAAAAGCGAACTGTCACTACTTCGCGAGTGAGATTCGAACCTGCGACATCATAGACCATACGGTAAAGAAAGCGGCCGCTCGCCCACTGCGCCGAACAGAGGTACTTGTGAACCTCTAAACGCTTACTGAACGACGGTGTTAGGGTTTTTTTCGTTACGGAATATCTTGATTCGGTCGCCGCGCTCAAACTGTTTGTCCTAGTTCAAAGCCCGCGATAAAAGCTATGCAATAGCTTAATAAGCCTCCCGTCGCGTCGGCTAACCGCCGCGCGACCGCTAAGCGCTAAGCGAAATGAATTTACCGATCACAAAGCGAACGTACGCTCGTACCGCTCACTTCCATTGTACGGGGAATTAATAATAAATAGCGGCAACCACTCACATGGAAATTATGTACAGTTTCAATATTTCAAATGAAAATGTACGGTCATATTGCCAGCTCAATGTACGTGGAAATTAATCCTCACTAATATTATAAACTAGACCAGCTGATGCTCGCGATTTCATCCGCGTGGATTTAGTTTTTAAAATCCCTCGGGAGCTCTTTGATTTTACGGGATACAAGTAGCCTATGTCATTCTCCAGGTCCTCCCCGTAAAAAAATCACGATGATCCGTAACTCTGTTGCGGCGTGATTGAAGGCTTAACCAACAAGCAACATATTAGTATGAAGAATAAAAAACTTGAGAGGTGTCAAAGGACACCCGGATGGAACGTAGTTCCTTTCGATTACATTGTGTTCGGTATTTCCGCGGTACAACATTGAGTCTACGGAGACTTTTTCGTTCGAACTTTTAGGCGACTGCCGGAGCCACTAGGCTACGGAGACCTAATGTTGTATCGCGAAAATACCGATCACAATGCAAAATTCACATTCAACAAAAAGTGTCGGTTTCAAAAATATGTCGAGTGTCGGTTCCTTAATTTTTTCCGTCTAGCCCCCTTCCGTACCGCGCGATAAGGAACTTACGTTCCAATAATATGATGATGCCCACGATTTTGTCCGCGTGGATTAGGGTGAAGGCAGACTGACTACTAGCGGCATCGGCGTTTTTGTGACTGCATCGCGTTTTCACTACTAAACATTCGATACGATACTAAAAGTAGCGAAGGCCAGCGCTTAAAAATCGCGAAACGTCGATGCTATAAAACGCAACTCGTTCGCTGCGCCTGGCGTTTGTTGTGTGCCCACGTTAGCGTACGGACGCGGAATGGAACTTCCGAAAAACGACTAAAAACCATAAAAACGGAGCAAGTCTCCCCTCTCCCTTAGGGTTTTTTAATTGTCACGTGAACACTAAAATGAAATTAACGGGTATAAAATGTAGCCTTTGAAAATCCTATCTCCATTCGAAAGGACCATGGGCAATTTTGTATGGACCCCGTCCCCACCCTCCAACAGTCACCGGATTTATGTTAATATGTTCATTTCGATCCAAATAGACGTAAATAGTTGGTTTCAGCTTCAAAATCGCTGGGGTTCTTCTAAAAAAAAAAAAAAAACTTTTTGTTTGAAATTGATTTATTTTTGTTATTTTTTCTATATTTTATCGTATAAAAATCATATAACAGTAAAAATAACTACTTCTACTCTGTTAGAATAACCCAGGTTTTTTTACGGGGTTTTTAAAAAGGTACACTTTCCTCTATTAGGTGTTTTAAATGTACTATTTTTGAAATTCAGTCAGACGTTCTTTTTTTGAAATTCATACAGTTATCACGCATCGAGCAGTAAGAATGTGGCTGTCTGTTGAGAAACCTTTTTGCAGAAGGGATCGAAAAAAAACAAAGGTGTGTTATAATGAAATTCAGTACAACATTATATCATACTTTTGAATGATATAATGGTTATTATGACATTGGGTGTTTTAATGTTGGCAATAAGCTAACTGTTTCAGAATCTATTAAAGAGGATTTATAGCATGGGAGTAGATAAATAGATAAATGAGTAGGTATTTTGGAATTAGTCATCAATAATACGTCAACGAAATATTTTTTTGAACGTAAGATACAATGAGAACCCCATGCATTTGGGCATCGTCGCCATAGTAAAAAAATATCATCTTGCCAAGGTCTATCAATTGCGCTACATTTAATTCTTGTTGATAGGGGGGGACGATTCCGCCCATAGTCCTTTCAACCTAATCAGTTCATTCGCTGTGGCGTAAAGGAGTAACAAACATCCATCCTCCATCCAACTCATCCATTACAAACTTCCGTTTTTGTAATATTAGTAACGTAGTATAGTATTAGTAGGATACGAAAGTTTATTTGTTTATTGGTTTGTCTTTCAATTACGCTGCAACAGAGCTAACGGATCAACGTGATTTTTTGCATCTTTCGACCGAGAGAGTGGCAAAGGTAGGAGTAGTATATTTGTTTTTAATAAAATAAAAAGTACTTTTATCCCGGAAAAACAAATATTTCCCGCGGGATACTAAATTCACGCAGATGAAGTCGCGGGAATCAGCTAGTAAAAAATATTTGATTCTTTGAAGACAGTTTACATTGGTCGCCTGCTTGGATACAAATGTAGACTTCAGTCTAATAGAATAAACTCACATACGAGAGTCACACATGTACATATGTGTGTCGTTGGGGTACAGGATGCAATAACCAGGGTATCCAAGCCTCAGAGATTTACCAGAGACGTCCCGTTTCTGATGAAAATAACAATGGCCTTCAATAGCCCAACGGTTAAAGGTGCGGACTGAAAACTGAAAGGTCGCAGGTTCGAATCCCACCCGTTGCACTATTGTCGTACCCACTCCTAACACAAGCTGCTTTCCGCTTAGTTGGAGGGGATAGGAGGATATTAGTCAACTTAATTTTGAGTAATATTTAAAAAAATGGGCAACTTTAGGTAGGTACCTATGTGGATCGGGAGCCCAGAGTTTTTTTTATTATTCGACTAGCTTTTACCTGCGGCTTCGCTCACTTTAAATTTGATTTTTCAAATCCCTACTTTACCCCCTTAGGGGTTGAATTTTCAAAAATCCTTTCTTAGCGGATTGCTACGTCATAATATAGCTATCTATACGTCAAATTTCAGCCCGATCCGTCCAGTGGTTTGAGCTGTGCGTTGATAGATCAGTCAGTCAGTTAGTCAGTCACCTTTTCCTTTTATATAATATTTAGATGATGACAATGTCTCACCTGATGGTAAGTGTCGATGCAGTCTAAGATAGAGCTGGCTATCTTGGAAGGGGAAGATATGCCTAGGGGTATAGGTTAAATGTACACTGTCACTAAATGTCATTATACCGGAACGCTAAATCACTTGGTGGTACATCTTTGACGGTAGGGTGGTAACAAGCCACGGCCAAAGCCGCCTACCAGACTAGACCAAACACAATTTAGAAATTATTTATTCCCAAATTGCCCCCGCCGGGAATCGAACCCGAGACCTCCCAGATAAAATGACGATCCAAATAACTTCGACGTTCTAGCATATTCCGCACTACGACTTTTTATCGCGAAATATGGTAAAAATGCAACCTATGGCAGTGCGCGCACAAATTCAAATTCATATTTCAAACTATTTATTTCATGGAGGCCAACCTGTGGCTTTTAAAGCAATTAAATATCACTTGCTTCAACGGTGAAGGAAACATCGAGAGGAAACCTGCACACCTGAGAGTACTTCATAATGTTCTTGAAGGTATGTGAAGTCCGCCAATTTGCATTGGGCCAGCGTGGTGGACTATGGCAGCTATAACCCTTCTCTGAGAAGAGACCTGCGCTCAGTAGTGAGCCGTTGATGGGTTGCTAATGATGATGATGATGAACCTGTGGCTCTTATTACACGTAGAAACTCTACCACCGGTTCGGAATGCAGATTCTGCTGAGAAGAGCCGGCATTTGTTCAGATATTTTGAATTTCAGCAATAAAATATCGCGCGTTAAAAATTCGTAGTGCGCGCAGTGCTTAACTTTAAATAGGATCAAAATCCAAAGCAAAGGAGTCAAATAATTAAATACGATCTTAATAACTGTTCTATAGCCATTATCTACTATTATTTAAAATCCCTGATTTCACTTAATTTATGTACTTACAATGAAGTTAAACAAAGCTGGGTCTTATCTTCTAATAGTTTTGTATTTCCCTTGTCAATATTATAACTCCGAGCCATTGCATTTTATAAAAATTGCGGCTTTATCACATATCTCGCGACATACGTGTCTATGTCCCGGAAATTGGTGTAGAGCGTCCCGGAAATGACTTCTTTGTCGTCAGCCTAGCGATAATGGAGAAAATGCTTGTCACGCGGGAACTCGCAACGATACAAGACACGTGACACGTAAAGAAAAATACTTTTTATTTCACACATACCTATAGTACCTATTGCTGCTTATTTTGTCGTACGCGTGAGTTAAGACTACCATTACTGCAAAGAGAACAAAATTTAGTCTGAACACGCTTATTTAAAAAAAAATTATGTTTTTTCATTGGGTTTTCACAGGTAATTTGATTGTAGCTTGAAGCGTATGTGTATAGCTTTTATAACATCGGAATAGGCTCGCGGAGAAAAAAGTTATCTTAATTCTATTAATATTATTATAAATGTGAAAGTTTGTGAGCATGTATGGATGGAGGTTTGTTACTCTGTCACGCCACAACGAAACGACCGATTTGGCTGCAAACCGATTTGGCTGCAATTTCAAATGAAGATAGCTCATACCAAGGATTAACACATAAGCTACTTTTTACCCCGAAAAATTACAAATTTCCTCGGGAAAGAAAAAAGCTTAATACAATTGGAACCTAAATCCACGCAGTCGAATTCGTGGATTACTAGTATTTCCATAATACCTCACTAAACTCGCTCCTAATATTTCGGTAACAGTAGACCTTTCCATATAACTGAGCCCCACTATTAATGTTGTGTACCGAGATTAAACTGACCCGGGATACTTGACCATGTCCCGGAAATTGAAGCAGACAGTCCCGGAAATAACTTCTTTGCCGTCAGCCTAGTGATAACAGGGAAAATGCGGGGCACGCGTGAGCTCGAACACGACTCTCCTGACATAATATGAAGGAGAAATATTCAACAAATAGCTTACTGCTGGTTTTGTTGCACTAAATAAAATTGAAAACAGAAAATTCAGCCTGTCGAGCTGGGATTCGAATCATCGACTTTTAACTGTTTAGCGACTGTAGAAACCACAAGGCTACGTAGATCTAATATTGTAGTGTGAAATTATTGAACACAATGCCAAATTAATTAATCAAAAGGAACTTCGTTCCATCTGGGTGTCCCTTGACACCTCTCAAGTTTTTATTGCATTGTATTGTTAATAGTGGAACTCATTGTGGAAACACTGCATACATAGCATAGTATCTATTGTATTGTAAACTTGTTTTGAAAAGAGCAACCGCCGAGTTTCTTGCTGGTTCTACTCGGCAGGAAGGGCATTCCGAACCAGTGGTAGACTCATCGAGACGATTCAAATTTCAAAAGCACTTGTAAAAAAGTTTATTTGAATAAAAAACATTTCTATTCTAGTGGTAGTAGTGGTGGTAGTAATACAATGATGCCCGCGACTTCGTCCGCGTGGATTCAGTTTTTAAAATCCCGGATAAAAAGCTACTTTTTATCCCGGATAAATCCGGGATAAAAAGTAGCCTATGTCAGGTCCTCAACTATACCCATGCAAAAACTCACGTTGATCCGTAGCTCTTTTAGAGCATGATTGAAGGTCAAACCAACAAACAAACACGTCACTTTCGCATTTAGTAAAGATAGCTTACTGTTTGTTTTGTTGCAGTAGTGAATATAAAGATAATAATTAATAATTTCTTTTAGATTTAGACTGACTTCGAACGCCCGCGCCACTACAAAGTTCATAATCTATTATTGATTTTTTTTTAAACTGCTCGACCGATTTCGTTAAAATTTGAATGGGACCACCTGGGAAGTATATAATTATACCCTTTTAAACAAAAAAAACGAATTTTCCTAATCGGTTCAGGCGTCTTCGAGTAATCGGTGAACATACATAAGATAAATTCCGACGAATTGGGAACCTCCTCCTTTTTTTAAAGTCGGTTAATTATGCCTAATAATTCTCTATGATCTTATTCTGTGCTACCAATTATGTCAAACGATGCCCGCGACTTCGTCCGCGTGAATTAAGGTTTTTTAAATCCCACGGGAACTCTGTAATTTTCCTGAATAAAAAGTAAGTAGCCCTTGTGGGAATCTTGGGTATGAGCTATCTCAATTCCAAATTTCAGCCAAATCGGTTTATTCGTTGTAGAGTTATTGAATAACAAACATCCATCCAAACATCCATTCATACATCCTCACAAACTTTCGCATTTATAATGTTAGTAGGATAAACCCTTATCCCTTATTTGACATAACTATTGGATGAGTATATACCCTGCAATATATATATTACTAGCTGACCCGGCGAACTTCGTACCGCCAACTTACCTATATAAATAAAACGAATAAATTATCATAATAAAAAAACTATCCTATCTTTCAAGTTGGATCAAATTACAGATAGTTACGAAGTTTGATCTAAATCGGTGCAGTAGTTTAGGAGTCCATCGCGGACAAACAACCTGACACGTAATTTATATATATTAAGACTAGCTGACTCGGCGAACTTCGTACCGCCAACTTACCTATATAAATAAAACGAATAAATTATCATAATAAAAAAACTATCCTATCTTTCAAGTTGGATCAAATTACAGATAGTTACGAAGTTTGATCTAAATCGGTGCAGTAGTTTAGGAGTCCATCGCGGACAAACAACCTGACACGTAATTTATATATATTAAGACTAGCTGACTCGGCGAACTTCGTACCGCCAACTTACGTATATTTATAAATAAAACGAATAAATTATCATAATAAAAAAACTATCCTATCTTTCAAGTTGGACCAAATTACAGATAGTTACGAAGTTTGATAAAAATCGGTTAAGTAGTTTAGGAGTCCATCGCGGACAAACAACGTGACACGTAATTTATAAATATTAAGATATATAATAGTGAATACCCTGCAAAGTACAAGTGCTGTTAGTTAGGTTATTCCGCACCGCCTATTCCTCAGCACTGCTATAGCTTGTTTACGACAATTGAGGCCATTGTCAAGCCTTATAGATGACAACAAGCTGTATGGCGAACACTTCAATCGCATAAATTCGTGACACGCTTGCTATATCGAACGTGTTCAGAATTACAGCGAACCTGCGTAATAGGGTTTATTCACACTGCGTTCGCAGTTAGCGGCGTTTTGGGTCTAAGTATATACTGGGTCCCCCTCAGTGCCTGAAGACTCAAGTCTTTGAACAGTGCGTGTTGCCAGTGATGACTTACGGATCCGAGACATGGTCGCTAACTATGGGCCTCATAAGAAGGCTCAGGGTCACCCAGCGAGCGATGGAGAGAGCAATGCTCGGTATATCTCTGCGAGATCAAATCAGAAATGAGGAGATTCGTAGGAGAACCAAAGTCACCGACATAGCTCAGCGTGTCGCGAAACTGAAGTGGAAATGGGCGGGGCACATAGTTCGAAGAACTGATGGTCGTTGAGGTCCCAAGGTGTTGGAGTGGCGACCCCGCACCGGGAAACGCAGTGTTGGCAGACCCCCCACCAGGTGCACTGACGACATCAAACGAGTCGCAGGGAGCCGCTGGATTCAAGCGGCGCAAGACCGAAGCCTGTGGAAGTCCATGCAGGAGACCTTTGTCCAGCAGTGGACGTCTATAGGTTGATAAAGAAGAAGAAGAAGATATACTGGGTAGCATAAGTATGTGTCACGCACTCTTTAAACATTTCCGCGGTGGTGTCGTGTGATGCGGGTTGTTACGTTCCCTCAAATATGGTTGAGCGAAGCAACGGCTGGGTCATGCCTCATGCTCGTGAACGGGTGCCGCCGGCGGGAATGGGACTACTTTATGTCTGCCTTTCTTGAGATAGAAGTTAGTCGGTATGCATTTTTGGAACTACCCTCATTGTGGAAACACTGCATATATGAGCATAGTATTTACTGTATTGTAAATTTGTTTTGAAAATCGCAACCGCCGAGTTTCTTGCTGGTTCTTCTCGGCAGGAAAGGCATTCCGAACCAGTGGTAGATTCATCGACTATTCAAAAGCACTTGTAAAAGTTTATTTGGATAAAATGTATTTCTATGCTATTCTATTCTATTCTAATAGTGTTGGACGCTATCTGATGGCTCACGGTAAGCTGCGATTTGTGAGCGTAGTGCGGTAGTGTGAACACGCCCTAACACCCCCGCAGCGATGCTGCATCGATGTGTCTTCGAAGCATAACAAATGATGGCGGATGTAACTTCTTGTTTCGATTTTACAAATGCCACTAAAATCACTATTTTATTGCGAAACTTGAGCTTTTACCCGACTGCGGAAGAAGGGTAATGTTTTTCGAGCGTATGTAGGTATGTATGTAGATAGTATACCCATGCTCTTTTGGCTCGCTCTTTACCTATTCTAAAATATGTTTTGGCCGCTTTTAACATACCTAGGTAATTAGGACGTGTCATCTATTTTTCGATCGATTTTATCATCGAAGGGTGTCATCTATACTAATATTAAAGAGGAAAGATTTTTTGTTTGTTTGTTTGTTTGTACTGAATAGACTCTGCAACTACTGGACCGATTTTAACCATTTTTTCACCAATAGAAAGCTAAGTTGTCAGGAAGTAATAGAGGCTATAATGTTTTTTTCAAAAAAATTAAAGATTACTTAGCGGAATTTGAAGACGCATTTTTTAATTTTCTGTTATTTCTTGTAATTCATAATTAATTCATTTCAATGTTGATGATTCAAGATACCTATTTTAAATTAGGTAGTGACTTGTACGACTTTACGACTTGTAAAACTAATTATGTCTCAACTATTTTTCATAAACAATCGTGAATTTTATCTAACGTAATTATTCACACAAGCTGGAATTATAATAGAAGACTGCACGTAATTAAATTTCACTCTTAACCACCACAAAGGCCTTTTCCATTTTTTCCACAAAATAAACTTAATTTTGCTCCACGCTGATGTAATTTCCATACAAGATAGTGAAAAAATGAGCGAGAAAAGTTGCCGCTTGCTAATAACCGACAAGTTTTCTCGTTTTTTTTCGATAATATCCATTGACGATAATAGCCACATTTATACCATACGACACGACATTAATCTTTAGAGCCTTAACATCGCAACGGTTAAAAGTCCGTACGGAAAACAAAAAGTTGGCGATTCAATTCACATCCTACTAATATTATAAATGCGAAAGTTTGTGAGGATGCATGTATGGATGGATGGATGGATGAAGTTACTCTTTCACGGCTGACGAATGAACCAATTTGGCTGAAATTTGGTATAGTGAACATTTCGTCCCGGAAAATTAAGGAGTTCTCGCGAGAATTAAAAAGGAAAAGTAGGCATGAAAGTAGGACAAAAATAAAAACTAAGTACACCTATATTTTATCCAATTTTTGTGTATTACCATCACGTAAGTGTGAGTGAAACAAAAATCGCTGTTTAGTTTATTCGATTATTATATCAACTGGTCACTAAGTTCAAATTGTCAAATGACACCAAGTTACACCATTCGACTTTTATACTGTCTTTAAAATGCCATATTCCTGGTCAAACTACACGAGTCGTTCCATAATATACTTAATTTTGTCGCATAATATTTACTCACGTGGAATTTTAATGACAAACTACACAATCTTACTTACTTGCAAGCTCCATAATAGTTCCACGGTGTTCCAGGCTATCGCATCGTTATCTGAGAATGTAAAAGCGCAACAGAGTGAAAATCGATTGCTCACATAAAACAAGATCGCTCTCAATGGCGCACGGTTAATTGGAAAAAAGGGCTTCGTCCCGTTTTATTATTAGTAATATTAGTTAGTATAATAAATCATATTAGCGAGAGAAATTACCGTCATATACTGGGCTCGGTATCGAGGTTGATACTATCTTTTTGTATCTTCTCTACTGTTTTTATGTCACGGTGTTGAATAAAGGTTTTTAAATTCAATATCTATAGCTATCTATGTATCTATTTAAACATAATCATCTTCAGCAACCCATCAACGGCTCACTACTGAGCACTGGTCTCCTTTCAGAGAAGGGTTATAGGCCATAGTCCACCACGCTAGCACAATGCGAATTGGCGGACTTCACACAACTCTCACGTGAGCAGGTTTCCTCACGACGTTTTCCTTCACCGTTGAAGCATTTGATATTTAATTGCTAAATCGCACATAACTCCGAAAATCCAGAGGTGCGTACCCGGGATCGAAGCTGCGACCCCCGAATAGAGGAGACTACAGTCCTAACCACTAGGCTGTCACTGCTTACTATTTAATAGTATATGCTAATTAAGGGTTTCACGTTCCGCCTAAACGTGAGCGTGCAATCGAGAGCGCGGAACAAGCGATAGAGAGGCACGATCGGCCCAAGCGTTCGCGTTGGCTTGTAACTTCAACCGCCGCCCGGCGCCCGCCTGTCATCGCGTGAGCACTGTGGTTAGCGGATGTGTCACGAGCTAGTTCTAGCAGCACGCTGTTCATCTTTATGACATTATCAGGTAAAACTATCGTCCGTAAACCGATTTTACAGACAACCAATTTTTTTTAGGCGACAGTAGCTCGCCCCGTATAAGGCCTCGCATCCTAGTTTTACCCAATAACGAGACAATACCAGCCAATCAGAAGTGATTTCTATAGTCACATTGTTGCAATCATTTTAGATAATCCCGCAAGCCTATGCATCATTATTTTAACCGATTGACTTCCACTGATAGACATTCGATACTGTCGTAGAACACTGTCATTATTGGCTTTTTTAAATAATTCTTAACACCACAGGAAAAGAAAGAAAAATTATATTCAGTAGTTTTGGAGATATTCAATCGGACAAAGTCGTATTTGATAATCATTCCGAAGAAAAACGTCGCTTGTAAAGAAGCGCTGCTGTCGCTAACTTGTCAAATGCCGGCGGCCGCCAGTTGATTGACACTTGGGATGTTGTTAGTTGGAAAGCCGTCGCGTTTCGTATGTTTTAATTTTAATTAAAAAAATACTTAATTAAGAAATACTCAAAAACCATGTATAATATGAACCATCATTTTTCTACGGAATGCCGAAAAACCAAGTTCAAAACTTTAAACTGCTCTCCTGTAAAGTAGCAATTTTGTAGAAGCAACTTTATTCTACGACAGTGTCGATATGGATACGGACAAATGTCTGTTGAAGGGAATGCTTCAGAACACGGTCTTGAGGCACTTGCTTGAGATCGTTAATCCATCGGGTTGCTATGTATAAATAATAACTTAATTAGAAATTGTTGTTGCTTTTTACATTTTGGTTTATCCAATTATTTTTATCTGTATTACGCGCTTGAAGTACTTTTTACCTTCCCATCCGAGTTCACAGAAAGTTCGCAAATAACAAATTTGTAGGCTGGCAAATTAGTAAACAAATTTCACGACAACAAAGTTGGCGAATAAGTGTGCGTAATGAAATCATGCCCGATTCGGACAAATATAACGAGTCCTGAATAGGATTGCTATTCTCTAAACATTTATAAACATTCTTTGCTAATACAGCGATGAAATTGATAAATATTTCACAATTTAAAACTTTTGTAAATTTATTAGTCATTCAGCAGAGGATTAGATTTGGCTGGGAATGGAGATAGATCATACATTTTATCCCGAAACATTAAAGAGTTCCCGCGGGAATCAAAAACCTTAATCCAAGCGGTCGAAGTCGCGGGCATCATCTAGTTACGAATAATTTTGTCCTGTCAGCCATGAAAAATGAATCTCTTGGATTTCGTTTTTGAAATCCCACGAAGAATCTTTGATTTGCCGGGATAAAAAGTGGCCGTTGTCCCTCCAGTTCTCCATGAGCCGATCTATAGCTCTGTTGCAGTGTTATTGAAGGGTAAACCAACAACCAAACACACTTTCACATTGATAATTTAGTAAGGTTCAATGTATGAAACTATGTATTATGTATGTATTTATATGTTTCTACGGCGAACTAGACGACGAATGCATCGTAATAGAGAATAACACCACTGCTCACCGGCTAAATTTGAAAAAACAAACTTTTATCCCCACTTCGAATAGGATTGGGTACGAAAAATAAACAGAACTGTGTCACTTAGATTATACGATATTATGTCGTATCGTAGCCGCTATCCCTAAGCCTATTTCACAGGAGGTGACTATAATAAAATCAGTTTTCTACTTTATATTCGATTACGTTGGCACTAACTATATTTTCCATGGCGGGATTCCCATGTCAGTATTATAAGGTCTGTGCCCATGGCACTTGTCAAAGACTAATTAACAGCGAGTACACATCAGATGGATACATCTATGACACATGGGAGCACGAGTGAGTCTATTTCTAATCTATAGTCTAGTATATAGTCTAATCTATAGTCTATAGTCTAATCTATATTCTTAAGTCTATAGCTTAGTCGATAGTCTAGTCTACAGTCTCAAGTCTAGTGTCTCTCCAGTCTCTAGAGTCTCCATAGTCTCTCTACAATCTCTCTAGAGACTATATGGAGTCTCTAGAGTCTCTCTAGAGTCTCTTTAGATTTGCTCTAGAGTCTCTCTAGAGTCTCTCTGGCCTTCCGGCCTCCTACGAAACCAGTGCTACGTAACCAGATTCGTGCAAAGAAGAGTCTCTTTAGACTCTCTGTATAGTATCGCTAGAGTCTCTCTAGAGACCCGGGAGTGGGACCTCGTCATCTGTAGTCGAACATGCTAACCAATAGACAGACGAGGCAGTCAATTATTATTTCAGTGGACGGTTGACTTAGGAGGTCAATTATAAAGCTCGCCTACGTTACACGAGCGGACAAATACTAGAACCACCGCCCTAATTAGTCGGTCATACCAATCAGCTCAAGAATAAAGTGGCGTATAAAAGGTGAAAGAATTAAGTTTTTTCGTGCTCTTTTGCTGGGGCAATTTAACTTTTATCATTAAAGTTACCGACCCCACTCCGATCCGGAGGAATTACCTCTTCCTATGACTAATGACAAAAAATATACAATGGAAACTACTTCTCTTAAGGACCAGGTGCACATCAACCAATCGAGTTACCGTTATGCCGGCCACATATTATTAAAAACTAGCATTTTCACACGACTTCGACTGCGTGGTTTAAGGTTTTGAAAAATCCTGCGGGAACTATTTGTTTTTTTTTTTGGATAAAAAGTAGCCTATTGAAACTCTCCAATTCTTCAACTATAGTCATGTAAAAAAATATTTTTCAAAAAACCGACTTCTAACGCCACTACAAAGTATATAAATAATTTTAGTTTGTCCACGTTTGTTGAAGTCGGGCGGGCATAAATACAAACTATGAAACCGATGCGCAGCGCTACACAATATGAGAGACTCGTTTGTAGAAGTCGAGCGAGCATCGCGAGTCGGTTTCATAGTTTGTATTTTAGGCCCGCCCGACTTCAACAAACGTGGACAAACTAAAATTATTTATATACTTTGTAGTGGCGTTAGAAGTCGGTTTTTTGAAAAGAATTTTTATTTTAAGCTTTTAAGTGGAGTAAGATTGAGGAGCTAGGACCTGGAGCTCCATGATGTAGTCCATACTTGTTACCTACACAATCAATTCGTAATCGAAATTTCCTAAATCACCATAGTTTTAGGTAGGCAGTACCCTGCAGCATCAGGATTGAGGAGCTAGGACCTGAAGCTCCATGATGTAGTCCATACTTGTTACCTACAATAATAATTCGTAATCGACGTTTCCTAAATCTCTTTATTTTAGGTGAGCAATATCCCTGCAGCATCAGGCTTGAGGAGTTGAAGGTGAACATTTTTATGGGACCATTTCGCAAATATCTTCTGTCGATTAAAAAAAAATCACGCGAATCGGTCTAGTAATCGCGGAGAAATCGGTGGACATACATAGAAAAAAAAAAAAAAAAGATACCGGCCGAATTGAGAACCTCCTCCTTTTTGGAAGTCGTTTAAAAAATCACGCCGATCCGTTTCATCGTTACTGCGTGGCTGAAGGACAAACCAATAAACCAAGAGATAATCGAATTTTTGCATTTATAATTAGGACCATATGTGCCTAAATCTGTTGTACCTACATAATCTGCACAATCTCTAAATAATCTAAATTGACAGTTCTAAATCTCGTGCTATCCCTTTCAAATGCCCCCTGCAGAACAAGATAGCACTAGATTTAGTTTAGTTTAGAGATTCTGTACAACGAAATTAGGCACAACGAATGTCGGAAAATATCTATTATAAGCATCCGGCGAGTATTGGAAGGGGACGAACGATCCAGGAAATTCAGGGATCTGGTACGTAAGAAAGAAAGAAGACACTTTTACTCAGTAATGATGTCACAGGCAAACAAATTACTAACGTAAAATGAATTCGAATCGTTGTTAAAATATACCATATCAAAATTCCGAGGCCTAGGCGGGGCTTAAACCGACAACTCTCGGGAATCGCGCCTTGAGTGTGTTGAGCTTACACTACGGCCAAGAACGAACTTAAAACGTCAGCAAAAAAAAGCTCCATGATTGTATTATGGGGTCTTGGAAAGTAGATCGACAACAGCTGAAATGTGTCACTACTAGATGTAGATACATAATTATCACTAATTTCGTTGTTGACGTGTAGTTCGTTCTTGGCTGTAGTGTAAGGTCAACACACTCAGGGCGCGACTCCCGAGAGATGAGGGTTCGAGTTCCGCCGGCCTCGAAATTTTTGATATTATGTATTTAAAAATTTATTCGGATACTAGATGATGCCCGCGACTCCGCCCGCGTGGTTTAAGGTTTTAATTCCCGCGGGAACTCTTCAATTTTCCGGGATAAAATTCTAATCCCGGATATGAGCCAACTCCATTCCAAATTTCAGGCATATTGGTTCATTTGTTGTGGCGTTAGAGTAACAAACATCCATCCATCCATCCATACATCAATCCTCATAAACGTTCGCATTTATAATATTAGTAGGATTTCCTTAAGTGTAGGATAACACTTTAATAATAAAAAAATAGTAACACCCGTGCCCGTGAGGCCTTGACACCACCCAGAAGCGTGTACAGCCCAAATAATAAGGTACAGCCCAACGTAATGCCCTAAAATGTTTAACAGGGAGTTTATTTCTGAGACTGTACCTCTGTTCATGATAATGAAAGTATGAAATAAGGTTTAATCTGCATGCAGAATATCACTTCATGCAAACAGTTAGGGCGCGTCTAATTTGCGTGTCCACTTCGGTAACACAGTTTTGCATGAGTTGTGCATAACTCGTACAACTATGCTCAACTCCTAAGCGCAGGTGCTCATTTCATTATGCACTGAGCGGCGACGTTTACGGTGGAAGATTCTACGTAATTCTGTCGTATATTAGGATTTTAATATGTAGTTACGCTAAGTAGTGAATCTTAATTTAAGCATGCGTACCTTAAGTTAAGGGTGCGTTTAAGCACACTTGGTAAGTCGTGTCGCGTTCTACTTATCCAATATTTTAAAACCTACTTCATCTATTTATTTTCTTCTTAACTTTCCAGGTCGAAGTTATACCAGAGGAGCGTGCCACGTTAAAAAGAGTTGTGCCTTAATTGAATGGGATCCGAAACTAAAATGGGCTTTTTGTTTGCTCACGAAATTGGTCACAGGTAATTCTCTCAATTTTAGAATCGCACTTGACCAGTGTAGTGGAATATGGCGTAAACCCTTCCCACTTAAGAGAAAACACATGCCAACAGGCCAGAGACGGGTGGTAATGATGAAGATGAAGATAGTCAGATCAACCCCACGAGTAAGTACAAACTATTTGGGCCGCTTGATAAGCTCGCTACTATTAATCAGGATAAAATCAAAGAGCCCAAACACGATGCATCTGCTGTAAGTTGTTGATGAGTTGGGTAGTCTGCAAATTGCCATATTATTAGGTTTTATTCTTAGGGTACGTTTATGCACACGCGGGGCGTTGCACGGCGCGTGGTGCGTCGCGTCGCGCGGTAAACTCAAACATATGGCCAAGTATGAGAGGGTCCATGCAGAAGCGTTTGCGTTGAACGCGGCGGCGCACGCGGCGGGCACCGCGGCGGCCGCGTGTGCATAAACGTACCCTTAGATACCCTCGCGCGCTATTTACCTCTGATGGTAAGTGACGATGCGGTCTAAGATGGAAGCGGGATAACTTGGAAGGGATATGGCAGTATAAATACCCCTTGTCAAATTGCTTCTACTTCACATTCACGATCTCACTTGATGGTAAGGGACGATGCCGTCAAAGATGGTAGCGGGCTAACTTGGAAGGGGTATGGTAGTGTCATCATCATTATCAACCCATCATCAGCTTACTACTGAGCGAGGTCTCCTCTCAGAGAAGGGTTATAGGCCATAGTCCACCACGCTGGCCCAATGCGAATTGGCGGACTTCACACACCTTCGAGAACATAATGGAGAACTCTCGGGTGTGCAGGTTTCCTCACGATGTTTTCCTTCACCGTTGAAGCATGTGATATTTAATTTCTTAAACGCACTTAACTTCAAAAAGTCAGAGGTACCCGGGATCGAACCTGTGACCCCCCGAATAGGAGACCACAGTCGTAACCACTAGGCTATCACTGCTTTGAGGCTTTGACACCACCCAGAAGCGTGTACATCATCATCATCATCACCAGCAACCCATCAACGGCTCACTACTGAGCGCAGGTCTCCCCTCAGAGAAGTGTTATAGGCCATAGTCCATCACGCTGGCCCAATGTGATTTGGCGCACTGCACACACCTTCGAGTACATTATAGAGAACTCTCAGATGTTTCCTCACGATGTTTTCCTACACCGTTAATGCAAAAGTTAGAAGTGCGTACCCGGGATCGAACCTGTGACCCCCCGAATAGGAGACCACAGTCGTAACCACTAGGTTATCACTGGTAGTGTAAATAGCCCTAATCAAGTTGTTTCGCCGTACAAGTTGTGAGCTGGCTGGTAAAACAAGTAAGTTAGCGACCTCACCCGCGCCGACCGCAGCGGGCTCATTACTACTCGATGTCATACTCCTATTTAATTAACGCTGTGTATCCCGCGACGTAGTTTTCAAGCTTGGAAATACAAATTGCCCGAAGGTGACTTGTTCTGAAATATAAAGATTAAAGATGTTGAAATATGAAATAATAACATGAGAAAATAAAATGCAACCGTAAAAGAAATAATACCTAAATCTATATATATACACAGGGTGGGCCAGACCAGGTGGATATAAAATTTTTTTTAGATTGTTGACATAGGGGTCTACCAGGACCCGCAAGGAAAAAAATCGGTTCCCAACCGATTACGAGAAAAACATTTTTTATTTACAATTTTGGAATATTAACGCCTTGACGAACTTTTAATATTTTTTTAATTTTTCCAGTGACAATTCCCGCAATATTTTTATGGAATATCTTAACCTAATAACTGTGCTCTCTTAGGAAAAAAAATCCAGTCTGATTAGCTGGTTTTAAGAGCATTAAATTTTAAATTATTCCAAGAAAATTAAGTTCATCCAAAATCTACAGAAAATTTTAAAATTCCATTAAAAATAAAAGAAGGGAGATATTAAAGTGCACATGTGTGTGCGCGAGCACAGATGCACTCTATGTTTCTTTACTCCCATAGCCCGATGGGACGGAAAATTCGACACGACCGGAGAGAGATTATGCGCAGGACCAACGGCTTTACGTGCTCTCCAAGGCACGGGGTGAAACATCGCCAACTTCCTAACTCCAGGTTAGTTCTGAGAATTTCTTATCGGAAAACCCCAATACTTGGTATGGCCCGACCCGGGACTTGAACCCGGGACCTCGTCTGCCGCAATCGAACACGCTTACCACTAGACCTACGAGGCAGTTAAAATTAAAGGACATACTGCAGTCTCCACAAACAATTAACATTTTTTTCAATAAGGTCCTTATTTACACGAATGAGGAACGAAGACTTTTGAAAAATCATAACTTTTTATCCGGTACATTGACATACAATTTTTCTTTTGGAAATCGAAAGAACATAAGTTGCTACAGTTTTTAAAAAATCACCATTGCTATGAACCTCTTCTTTTATTTTTAATGGAATTTTAAAATTTTCTGTAGATTTTGGATGAACTTAATTTTCTTGGAATAATTTAAAATTTAATGCTCTTAAAACCAGCTAATCAGATTGGAATTTTTTCCTAAGAGAGCACAGTTATTAGGTTAAGATATTCCATAAAAAAATTGCGGAAATTGTCACTGGAAAATTTAAAAAAAAATTAAAAGTTCGTCAAGGCGTTAATATTCCAAAATTGTAAATAATAATTTTTTTCTCGTAATCGGTTGGGAACCGATTTTTTTCCTTGCGGGTCCTGGTAGACCCTTATGTCAACAATCTAAAAAAAATTTTATATCCACCTGGTCTGGCCCACCCTGTATATAAAAGAAAGTCGTGTTAGTTACACTATTTATAACTCAAGAACGGCTGAACCGATTTGGCTGAAAATTGGTGGGGAGGTAGCTTAGAACCAGGAGACGGACATAGGATACTTTTTATCCCGTTCGACCACATTTCCGTCATGTCACTATAAAACGTGGTATAAGAAAAACGCATCTGACATGGAATAACAAAACGCAAATGACAGTGGAATAACAAAACGTAAATGACAGTTAAACGTTATTTTGTCTTTGGTTAAGTATGGTAAAAAATTTGACAATTATAAAAAGTGTTATAATAAAGCATTACTGATATTATAAATGCGAAAGTGTGTTTGTTTGTTGGTTTGTCCTTCAATCACGTCGCAACAGAACAGCGAATTGATGCGATTTTTTGCATGGGTATAGTAATGGATGTAGTAGTGGTTCCTCAGACCGGGAGAGCTACTTTTTATCTCGGATAATGAAAGAGTTCCCGCGGGATTTTTAAAAACTAAATCCATGCGGACGAAGTCGCGGGCATCAGCTAGTATATATATAAAAGAAAGTCGTGTTAGTTACACTATTTATAACTCAAGAACGGCTGAACCGATTTGGCTGAAAATTGGTGGGGAGGTAGCTTAGAACCAGGAGACGGACATAGGATACTTTTTAATATTATAAATGCGAAAGTGTGACTGTATATATGTTGGTTTGTTTTTCAATCAAGTAGCAAAAAAGCTACGGATCGACGTGATTTTTTGCATGGGTATAGTTGAGAACCTGGAGGGTGACATGACAATGACAAAGGCTAAGTTTTATCCGGGAAAATCAAATAGTTCCCGCGGGATTGTAAAAATGAAATCCACGCGGACGAAGTCGTGGGCATCAACTAGTTATTTCTAAAAACGCGAGTTTTTAAAAAGGAAGATGTTTAGTAACTTCAACCACAGAAAAAGGTTTAGGTATTTATTTGTTCCCTTTAATATGTTTGTGATTAATTTATAATTTAATATAAAAAATTATTATTAAAAAACGGACTTCAAACGCCCGTGCCAATACAAAGGATATAATTTATTGTAGATATTTTAAAAACCGTTCGACCGATTTCGATAAAGGAGTTGTCCAAAATTGGTTTTTTAAATTTGAATTTAATTAACAAGGATGATTTTAATGTAGTTGGATAAAGATCCCAAAAGGCTTCTATCAAAATAATTTACAGATTTTTTAAAGCCTCCGATAATAAAAATTTTTTTTTTGTTTTGACTCATTTTTTTGCTTGTGAATTGTCGTGATTCCTTGTTCCATGTGATTTATACACCGGTAAAAAACTGAAAATATTATTCTATGTAAGTTGTCAATGTCAGATGATTGTCAGGAACAAATAATTTCATTTTCGAATAGGCAGTTCAAAAGTACCTAGTCGTAATTCCTGGTTCCTGGTCTGTGATTCCTAGTTCCATGGTTCAAAATGACATGTATTTGGTTCAAAATGACATTTACGTGACATTAACCGGTGCCAGATTTGATAGTCTATAGATTATAAAAGTTTTTAGTGTTACCATCCATTGAAAAATATTTTCTACAAACGGTATTTTTCATAATTAATTTAAAAAAAACCGAGGACTCTAAAATTATTATTCTTATGGCGTTTAATTTTATTTTTTTTTCTCTTTCACGTAATGACAGTTTGGTTTTGGTTAATGGACACTCAGAATAAAAAACCACCCTCCATACTAAAGTGGGACATGTCTTTTCAATGGGACCACCTGGGAAGTACCGTTTGAAACAAAAAAGAATTTTTCAAATCGGTTCAGGCGTCTTCGAGTAATCGGTGAACATAAAAAAAAAAGATTCCGACGAATTGATAACCTCCTCCTTTTTTGAAGTCGGTTGAAAAGAGAGAAGAAAAAAAGCGTTTTAAAGAATAAGAAGAGAAAGAAAGTTATTTGTTCAACTACAGTGTAACATTACACCATTAACATCATTTATTATTTAATTATTAATTTATTCATTGGTAATCGACAGCGTTTATACGATTATATAATAATATTACAAGATCATATTTATAGTTCTTAATTAAAGCCGAAAATCATCACATTATTTAAATTTCAAAAAATAAAATTCAACAGACAATTAATAATAAATAAATAATTAATAATAAGAATAAAGGGGTCTATCAACTACTCCAAATTAAATTTAAATTCCGCGGGCAGACCCGTTTAGTTCGCCTTAATATAAACTGTGTGCGCAGTAACTTATTCCCAATGTTAATTGTCACGATAAACTCGTTGCATAGACGCAAACACGGCTAAGTCTAGATTTAATACAGCCGCAAGACTAATAGTGCAATCTGAGTCTAATTTCTGCTTCCCCACTCGCGATACAATTTATTATAGACTCCACTCGCTTTGTTGAACTAGAACTAAAGATATCTGAACTTTATATTAGTGATAGAGGAGATAGTTCGATGAGCTGATGGTCGTTGGGATCCCAAGGTGCTGGAGTAG
This sequence comes from Oeneis ivallda, assembly GCA_029955525.1. Lineage (NCBI taxonomy): Eukaryota > Metazoa > Arthropoda > Insecta > Lepidoptera > Nymphalidae > Oeneis > Oeneis ivallda. The sequence continues at coordinate 2,768,145 of JARPMR010000017.1, read as the reverse complement.
TGGCGACCCCGCACCGGGAAGCGCAGTGTTGGCAGACCCCCCACCAGGTGGACCGACGACATCAAGCGAGTCGCAGGGAGCCGCTGGATTCAGGCGGCGCAAGACCGAGGCCTGTGGAAGTCCATGCAAGAGACCTTTGTCCAGCAGTGGACGTCTATCGGTTGATAAAGAAGAAGGAAGAAGAGGAGATAGAGTTACAGTAAGACGCAAGTCAGACTTTAGTTGCCTGGTAGAGACCCCTTCTAAGCTTACGTAGTAAATATAATAAGTCTATGCTTCTAAGCGATGCCGATAAGGCCGCCAGTTGCATCCTTTTGTTTCTTTTTTTTCACTGATATAAATGTAGTACTTTTTTTTAGAGTTTTTTTTAAAGATTTATTATTTAAACACCACCTTACAATTAAGTGTATTCGTTTCCTGTCAGAACGACGGACGTGTATGAAAATTTAAATATACCCTATATGTCTATTCGGTCTATGTACAAAATGTAACTAACATACTCTACCTACCACTTTCCTTCTTCAGCATCAGACTTCAAACAATTTATTTACCAACGAAATTAATCAAGACGAGTAAGTACAAACTACGTTTAACACATGGATCCCCGATAGACTTGATGACCTCTTAATAAATAAAATTAATTTTATTAATTTTAATTTTGTCTTTTAACTTAATTATTAAGTAGTATTTTAATTTTATTTTAAACTAGCTGCCCGGACAGACTTCGTTCTGTCAAAAGTTAAAATTTTTATTTTTTTGTTTTTTTAATTTTTTTTATTTTTTTTATTAAAACCTTCCGTGGACCTTAAGGAACATACAAAAAAATAAATTAACCGAATTGGTCCATCCATTCTTGAGTTATGCGCTTACCAACATTCATTTTTATTTATATAGTAGTAAATTGACATTTAGGAATAATAACAATCACTGACTTCATGTAAAATTACAATATTATTTATACATAATTACCTATCATAATAATATACTTACATGTAACAATATACCAAAATTGACATGTTTTATCCAAATAAAGTGAGATTTAAGTTGTAAAGTAGGTACTAAAAGTGCCCTGTAGCCACACTACTTTTGAAATCTCTTTGACTAGCGCAAAGCCAGGGAGATATACCTAGAAATCCTAGAATTTAAACTACGTTCCGCAGAGGAAGTGTAAACCTGGCCAGTTTAAATAAAGTTTTCGCTCAACGTTAGGTATTCGTATTCTTCTGCTCTTATATTCAGATTCAAATCCAAAATATTCCCGTTTCTAGAGAGCTTTGATGCATCTCAGTTCTTTTGAACTGTCAAAGTTTACGAGAGAATTTTTTGCGTGGAAACAGGTGGAAACTTATCCTACAGCACTTCGTAGAAATTACTTAAAAGTGCTAAGCTAATGACGGTGAAGAAAAATATCGTGAGAAAACCTGCACGTCTGAGAGTTCTCCATAATGTTCTCGAAGGTGTGTGAAGTCCGCCAATTTGGATTGAGCTAGCGCAGCGTGGTGGACTATATGGCCGGCGGGAATGGGGCTACTTTCTGTCTGCCCGTCTTTGACATGAATTGAATTGTAGTACGTTTTGTGGAAATTTCATATTCTATTCTAACAAAGATGCACGGGTTAAATCAGCTTGGCATCCAGCTGCCCACAAGATAGTATAAAAACTTATTACAATGTAATAGCTACTTATTAATATTGTAAAATGATTATTTTGAAAAGAGCAACTGCTGAGTTTCTTGCCGGCTCTTCTCAGCAGAATCCGCTTTCCGAACCGGTGGTAGAATCTTGACGTGTCATAAGAGCCACAGGTTGGTCTACATGAAATAAATAATTTTGAATTTGAATTTGTATTTATAGCCCTTTTCTGAGTGAGACCTGTGCTCACAATAGTGAGACGTTGATGGGTTGTTTATTATTATCTCATACGTACCTAATCAAGATTTATGACCAATAAAAACAGTCAGAATAAAATTGACTCTAAAGTAAAATGCCTATTTTAATTAACTAACGAAATAAAATAATTTAATTTACGAATATAAAATAGGTTTTCACGTGTATAATGCCCTATTTTATTCGTTTTCATGAGTAAAATGCCCTATTTTACTCGTGAAAACGAATTAATCAACGGTTATAGGTGCGGACCTTGTGCGGACTGAATACTAAAGGTCGCAGGTTCGAACTCGAAGCTTTCCGCTTATTTGGAGGGGACAGGAGAATATTAGTCAAATTCAGCTTGTATAATACCTTTTCTTTAAAAAAATATATAGGTACGACTTTCATACAAAATTGCACGGAAGGTTGCTTTCTCGATATAATTATTTTAGTGGTTACAACAGCGTTCCTTGCTCAGATTGCAAAGATGCACAAACTAAATCTAAGTTTAGCCATCTGATTAATGTGCTATGTGGTAGTTTTAATAGAGCATTCAGGTTCGCTATTAAACTCGTGTGGAGCGTTCTAGAACATTAGCGTCACGTGACAGCTAATCTAGGGGTTCAGTGCTTAATAATAGATTGAGCGCTGGAACGCCTTGCTAGGTAAAGCGAACGCTACCAGGCTGCAAAATTAGTTTGAACTTTGTACCACTTTGGAGCATTAACTTTTACCCAATTGTGGAAAGATTATAATATTACTAGCTGATGCCCGCGACTTCGTCTGCGTGGATTTAGTTTTTAAAACCCCATGGGAACTCTTTGATTTTCCGGGATAAAAAGTAGCCTATGTCACTCTCCAGGTCCTCAACTATACCCATGCAAAAAATCACGTCGATCCATAGCCCTGTTGCGACGTGATTGAAGGATAAATCAACAAACCAACAAACAAACCATCCAACAAACAAACACACTTTCGCATTTAGAATATAAGTAAGGATGTATTACTAGCTGCTTTTAGTGATAGTCTAGTGGTTAGGACTGTGGTCTCCTATTCGGAGGGTTGCAGATTCGATCTAGGGCCTCTGACTTTTCCAGACTTTTCGGAGTTAAGTGCGTTCAAGCAATTAAATACCACATGCTTCAACGATGAAGGAAAATATTGTGAGGAAACCTGCACACCTGAAAGTTCTCCGTATTGGTCTCAAAGGTATGTGTCAAAGTCTGCCAATTCGCATTGGGCCATCGCACGCGGTGGTCTATGGCCTATAACTCTTCTCCTTAAGGAGACCTGTGCTCAGCAGTGAGTCGTTGATGGGTTGCTGATGATGACTAGCTTTTGCCCACGGCTGCGCTCGTGTTACGTTAGATTTTTCACACTCCTATTTTACCCCATTAGGGGTTGAATTTTCAAAAATCTTTTATTAGTGGATGCCTACGTCATAACTGCTATCTGTATGCAGTATGCCCAGCCCATGAATCGAGCGTGATCCATCTAGTGGTTTGAGCTGTGCGTTGATAGATCCGTCAGTCAGTCACCTTTTCCTTTTATATAATAGAAGATAGATCTTGGGAACGGGATAGCATCGCAATAATAGTAACGGAGAGCAGTGATAGTCAAGTGTTTAGGTTTGCGGTCTCCTATTTGGGGGTTATGGAATCGATCACGGTCACTTTACTTATGACTTTTCGGAGTTAGATATGTGAAAATGCCTTTTCGATTGAGATTACACTAGTGGTTCGCCCCGAACTGAGACCTCGCGGTAACGGTATCCCATGATTATTCATTCAATCGATACATGATAACCAAAACTGACATTATTATTAATATGCCCGTTTTCACCAAACATACCTAAATCATCCCCTAAGTAGGAGTCTCTTAACGTAGGTAGCTCCTAAATACAGTCCTGAGTCCTAACATCCGTCCCAATATCCTTTGAGGTGTCCCGTACAGGATCGGTGATAAATAAGTTGACAGAAAACATCACCTAACTTATAGGTAGCCCGTAAAGGTTAGGGAACGTTAGTGAAAACATTGAATTATTATGTAGGTACCTACTAACGAGTGAAACCGGGTTACGGGCATCTGTACAAATCGTCATCTATCGACGCGAATAGAAAATATACAATATTTAACTAAAATTTAACTAAAAATAAAATTTAATTGAATAATATGGTACAAAAAAAATTACAATACAATTATTGTATTATAATATTATGTAACTAAATAATAATGGTCGACGCAAAACTGTTTTTGGGATAGGTCGTAGTCGTAACTCGTAGTTCCATGGGAATAGTTACTGACTGCGCCATCTATTAGCATTATTGTGAAGCTATGTTGATGCTATATGAATTACTGATGCCCATTAAAAATTAAATAATCTCGTTTCTTTATAATATTCATATAATTTTAGTATTTGTTGTTCAAGTACAGGATATAAGTGACCTAAAAAAATAAAATCAGTTTGAAAATCCATAGCGGATTTTCCTAGAGAGCGTCTTCAAGCGAGCGTATAAAATCGCCACTTTGAAAGCCCCCCATTTCGTCAATTTTAAGGGAAAAATTAAAAAAAATATATTTTTGTACTCGGTTCAAAATTATCTTTAAAATGATATGTAAAAATTTTATGTAACGCGATAAAATTTTTTTTACTTCGCATTCACTTCTATGAGAGCCCCCCTGAAATAAAGGTTTTTATAATTTTTTATCCAATATTCGGCTGAAGGCCATCAGTTTACATATTATATCTAAATTTGAAGTAATTACGTTCAGTAATTCAAAAGTTATAAGGCTCTGACGGACGGACGGACGGACGGACGGACGGACGGACAAGTGCAAATTCACTCTAGTAGACTCAGAGACCTCGCTTCGCTCGGTCAGTAACGTTGCGCGCAGCTATTTTTTTTCTATGATTAGCAACGAAAATCCGCACATATTTAATGCATATTATCTGATTATTAATTTTCAATATATCGTTTTATAGACAATTTTGAACAGATTACAAAAATTATTTTTTTTTTAATTTTTCCCTTAAAATTGACGAAATGGGGGGCTTTCAAAGTGGCGATTTTATACGCTCGCTTGAAGACGCTCTCTAGCAAAATCCGCTATGTATTTTCAAGCTGATTTTATTTTTTTATTTACTACAAACAAACTAGAACAACAAATACTAAAATTATATGAATATTATAAAGAAACGAGATTGTTTAATTTTTAATGGGCATCAGTAATTCATATAGCATCAACATAGCTTCACAATAATGCTAATAGATGGCGCAGTCATTAACTATTCCATGGAACTAGGAGTTACGACTACGACCTATCCCAAAAACAGTTTTTCGTCGACCATTATTATTAAGTTACATATTATTATAATACCATATTATTCAATTAAAATTATTTTTTAGTTAAATATCAAACTTCAATAAACTATTAATTTTGTATATTTTCTATTCGCGTCGATAGATGACGATTTGTACAGATGCCCGTAACCCGGTTTCACTCGTTAGTACCTACATAATAATTCAATGTTTTCACTAACGTGCCCTAACCTTTACGGGCTACCTATGATAAGTTAGGTGATGATTTCTGTCAACTTATTTATCACGATCCTGTACGGGACACCTAAAAGGACATTGGGACGGATGTTAGGACTTAGGATTGTATTTAGGAGCTACCTACGTAAAGAGACTCCTACTTAGGGGATGATTTAGGTATGTTTGGTGAAAACGGGCATAATAATAATGTCAGTTTTGGTTATCATGTATCGATTGAATGAATAATCATGGGATACCGTTACCGCGAGGTCTCTGTTCGGGGCGAACCACTATAGTTTATTCGAATAAACTTTTACAAAGTGCTTTGGTATCTATAAAAAAAAACCGGCTGAGTTTGCTGTGGGCTCTTCGCAGACCAGCACCCCGATTCAGAACATTTCGATAACTTCCCGTTTCGATACGGTTAGATATCGATCTCGTATCGAAATTTTTTTGTCGTGCGATTCAGAACGTTCGGTTAGAGAATTCGATTCGATGTCGACTACGGAATCGGCTTCGTTATCGGTATCGACAAGTTACATTAAATTACATGTGGATTTACGAAGTTTGTTGTTTTACCAAAATTTCACTTGTAAATTCATGTTAACACTAAATAAATAGATTTTAATCATTTTCGAAGGTCATTGTAGTAATTATTTAAAATGATAACTTGTTAAATTATTGACGGCCAATTTTCAGCCTCTTCGATAGATGGCTTCATGTTTCATCCCTCTGGGTTCTTATTTTATTTTGTTGTGGTGTACATAATATGTTATTGTAATGTTAAAATACGTACAATATGGTAAGTAAACATCTACATACCAAAATCATCCATCATAATCATTTTATACGAAAAACCAGTAAACACAGTACGTAAACAAAAGGATACTGATGCCCTGTAGCTTTCGATAAGTTACCAACTAAAATTATCGGACATTCGGAAAATCTTATTCGATAAGGTTGTTGTGAATAGCGTTTGATAGAACGGTTCGATTCGGTTTCGATTTCGACAACTTCTCTGTCGATACGAGTACTCTGAATTGAAAATTCATCTTATCGTACGATAGCAAACCGAATCGATCGATAATTATGTTATCGTAAGGTTCTGAATCGGGGTGCAGGGCGCGTTGTGAACTTTCCTGACAGTCACTGGATATAAGCGGTGCCAAATTCTTAGCGGTTCTTTAGCGATGAGCGATCCTTGCATCAAGAATGTTGCTTTGAGTGCTAGATTCATTTGACGATTCATAAACACTTTATAAAACTTTATTCTAATAAAACAAATTGACTGTCTGTAAAGTCGGTTTACGGACGATAGTTTCACGCTTTTTTACGTGATAACGTTATATTGAAATATTGATGAATAAATGTGTCACAAGCCAACGCTTGGGCCGATCGTGCCTCTGTATCGCTTGTTCCGCGCTCTCACTTGCACGCTCAGTCTCAGGCGGAACGTGACACTTTTTCGTGCGTGCAGCCGGTGTTCTTCGATTTATAAGACGTTATCATGTCAAAATTGGTTGTCTGTAAAGTTGGTTTACGGACGATAGTTTTATGTGATAATGTCATAAAGGCGACACATCCGCGACTCACAGCGCGCACGCGATGACTGGCGGGCGGCGGCGGGCGCTCTCAAGTCACAAGCCAACGCTTGGGCCGATCGTGCCTCTCTACCGCTTGTTCCGCGCTCTCGCTTGCACCCTCATTCTCAGGCGGAAAGTGACACTTTTCGTGCGTGCAGCCGGTGTTCATCGATTTATAAGACGTTATCACGTCAAAAAAATCTATTCTATTCCGTTCTAGTGGATATCTATCGGTTGGAACGAGGGTAAGGGTGTAGCCACAATGATAGTAACAGTGTTAGCGAATGAACACTCGCAATTACACGCCCAGCAATCGGGTAATGAAGCGCGCGCCGGAGCTCGGAGGAGCAATTTGCATGTGTAACTGATCTACCTGCAACCGGGTGTGTATGTAGTTACAATGTATCTAGGTATTTAATATGTCGGGACAATGTAACTAGATATTTATTTACTTACATTAATACAATGTAACTCGGGAATAGTAACGACACATTACACTTGTCACGACGATACATGATACGCGTTACGGTAGTAAATATCATATCTATGGCGTTTGGCGTTAGAGGTTATGTTAATAATTATTATTTATTATTCTCCTGAAAAATATTGATTTTTGGAACAAAGTTCCTTATTGGACGGTACGGACTTGGCGGATGGGGGCTAGGCGAAAAAAGTATAAGAATTTTTCTGTCACCACTGCACTGTGGTGCCTTCGTTTATTACACACGTTCCGTCATAGCTTTGGTGGCGTAGAGGTTAAATGAAGGAGTGAACTCAGAGTGACTTCAGATTATTATTTTTTTATTTTATCTATTTTGATTATATAAATTACATAATATATTATACCTAATACTGCATTAAAACTTTTATTCTAAAATTAAAACTAAAATAAAAATTAAATAAATTATTTAATTTTATTGATTATATTATATTTAATATAATTATAATTTATTATTAAGAAAAACCACGACGTTATAAAACGCTCACTGCCGACTTAGCCTATATCAGTCCTCTTAAACATTGATTCTGCCTTTGTTCCTAATGCAAAAACCACATCAAAATTTAGACTACCGACCCGATACTGTAATCCAGGTTCAAGCCCGGCTTAATGTGGGAGTAAATCCTGCAACTGAGGTTAGATACCTACCTGCGAGTGGGGTGTGAACACTTGCAATTACGCGCACCGCACTACTAATGTAGCGAGCTACTCCGGCTATTTGCATTGAACTGATCGAGGAATTTACTCAGTAGCGCGCACTGAACTCGGAGCCAGATAATAAAACATTGCTATTAGGGTAGAGCAGTGATAGCTTAGTAGTTAGAATAGAATAGAATAGAAATATTTTTTATTCAAATAAACTTTTACAAGTGCTTTTGAATAGTCGATGAATCTACCACTGGTTCGGAATCCCCTTCCTGCCGAGAAGAACCAGCAAGAAACTCGGCGGTTGCTCTTTTCAAAACAAATTTACAATACAGTAAATACTATGCTATATATGCAGTGTTTCCACAATGAGGGAAGTTCCAAAAATGCATACCGACTAACTTCTATCTTAAGATGGGCAGACAGAAAGTAGCCCCATTCCCGCCGGTGGCACCCGTTCACGAGCATGACGCATGACTTGCTTCGCTCAACCATATTTGAGGGAACGTAACAACCCGCATCACTCAACAGTTAGGACTGTGGTCTCCTATTCAGGGGTCGCAGGTTCGATCCCGGGTGACGCACCTCTGACTTCGGAGTTATGTGCGTTTGAGCAGTTCAATATCACATGTTTCAACGGTGAGGGGTAACATCGTGAGGAAACCTGCACGTCTGAGAGTTCGCCATAATGTTCACAAAGGTTTGTGAAGTCTGCCAATTCGCACTGGGCCAGCGTGGTGGACTATGGTCTAACTCTATGGCCTATAATATAATCCTTCTCTAAAAGAAGACCTTATCTTAGTAGTGAGCCGTTGATGGTTTGCTGATGGTGATGATGATGATTAGAGTTTATTCAAAAGGTGGTAACGGGATCCTAATTTAAGCCTCAGCTCTTAATCCGTCTGTCAACTGAATCTCATGAACCGTAATAGATGGATACTTGTCACAGAATGTGTATTTTCTATTGCCAACTAGCTGATGCCCGCGACTTCGTCCGCGTGGAAAAAGTAATAAAAAAGAATTGTTTTATGTTAATCGTGAGGTTTTTACGATTGTACTACGCCACTATATAATATTCTGTACCTACTTGGTACCTGCAAACCTACAATATCAATTCAAAATGGAAATTTTGTAAATACCCACAATTTAGGCAGGACCAGCAGCATCAGGATTGAGGAGTTGGTAACTGGTCTTCAATGATTGATTGGCAACTGGTCTTCATTCTCGCCTGCATCACTGGACTACAGTCCAGTGATGCAGGCGAGAATTTTCGATTGCACTACGCTTCTTTTTAGTTTATACTTGGCATCTACAGTAGCAACTGAAAACCGAAATTTTCGTGAGCGAAGCGAGTGCGAAAATTTTTTGATCGCACTACGCCTCTGTGTAGCCCATACTAATTGGTATCTACAAAAGCAATCTATAGATAATCGACATTATCGCTAGTAAAGCCAGTGCGACATTTTAAGGATTGCACTACGCCACCATATAGTCCATACTTGGCACCTACATAAGCAACACAAAAGCGACGTTATCGCGAGCGAAGCAAGCGCGAAATTTTCAGAACTACTTTACTATGTACTCCATACTTGGTTTACACTCACAACAACAATTAAGAAAAGACATTTTCGCCAACGAAGCGAGCGCGAAAATTTTTAAGATTTCATTGCATCACTATGTAGTCCAAAACGGACATTTCGCAAAATTTTTAGGACTGCACTACATAACTGTGTCATTCATACTTGGTTCTAAAAAGTACCAATTAAGAAAGACACATTTCGCGAGCGAAGCGAGCGCAAAAATTATCGATTGCTCTACGCTTATTTGTAGTTCATACTTAGCACCTACAGTAGCAACTGAAAACTGATATTTTCGCGAGCGAAGCGAGCGCAAAGATTTTTTGATCGCATTAAGTACGCTTCTGTGTAATCCATACTAATTGGTATAGACAAAAGCAATCTATAATCGACATTATCGCTAGTAAAGCGAGTGCGACATTTTTTACGATTGCACTACGCCACTATGTAGTCCATACTTGGCACCTACATAAGCAACAAAACCGACGCTGTCGCGAGCGAAGCGAGCGCGAAATTTTTTAGGAATGCACTACTTAACTATGTACTCCATACTTGGTTTACACTCACAACAACAATGAAGAAAAGACATTTCCGCGAGCGAAGCGAGCGCGTTTTTTTTTACAATTACGTTGCATCACTATGTAGTCCATAACTGGCAATCGAAAACGGACATTTTCGCAAATTTTTAGGAATGCACTACTTAACTGTGTCCTTCATACTTGGTTACAATACCAATCAAGAAAAGACACAATTTCGCGAGCAAAGCGAGCGCAAAAATTTTAGATTGCACTACGCTCCTTTTTAGTTCCTACTTGGCACCTACATTAGCAAGCGAAAACCGAAATTTTCGCGAGCGAAGCGAGCGCAAAAATATTTTGATCGCACTACGCCTCTGTGTAGTCCATACCAATTGGTATCTAGACAAAAGCAATCTACAAACGACATTTTCGCGAGCGAAGCGAGCGCAAAAATTTTCGATTGCCCTACGCTTATTAGTAGTTCATATTTGGCACCTACAATAGCAACTGAAAAGTGATATTTTCGCGAGCGAAGCGAGCGCGAAATTTTTTAGGAACGCACTACTTAACTATGTACTCCATACTTGGTTTACACTCACAACGATAATGAAGAAGAAACATTTTCGCGAGCGAAGCGAGCGTGAAATTTTTTAGGACTGCACTACTTTACTATGTACTCCATACTTGGTTTACACTTACAACAACAATGAAGAAAAGACATTTTCGCGAGCGAAGCGAGCGCGAAATTTTTTACAATTACATTGCATCACTACGTAGTCCATACTTGGCAATCCAAAACGGACATATTCGCAATTTTTTTAGGGCTGCACTACTTAACTGTGTCCTTCATACTTTGTTCTTACAATACCAATCAAGAAAAGACACAATTTCGCGAGCAAAGCGAGCGCAAAAATTTTAGATTGCACTACGCTCCTTTTTAGTTTAAACTTGGCACCTACATTAGCGAAAACCAAAATTTTCGCGAGTGAAGCGAGCGCGAAAATATTTTGATCACACTACGCTTCTGTGTAGTCCATACTAATTGGTATAGACAAAAGCAATCTACAATCGACATTTACGCGAGCGAAGCGAGCGCAAAAAATTTCGATTGCACTACGCATATTTGTAGTTCATACTTGGCACCTACAGTAGCAACTGAAAACTGATATTTTCGCGAGCGAAGCGAGCATACTTGGTTACATTACACTCACAACAACAATTAAGAAATTTTCGCCAATGAAGCTAGCGCGAAAATTTTTACAATTTCATTGCATCACTATGTAGTCCATACTTGGCAATCCAAAACAGACATTTCGCAAAATTCTTTAGGGCTGCACTACATAACTGTTTCCTTCATACTTGGTTCTTCTTCTTCTTCTTCTTCTTCTTGAGGTGCCATCTCCTACCGGAGGTTGGCTATCATATTGGCTATTCGGACCTTACACACAACTGCGCGGAATAAGGATCGAGTACTCAGTCCGAACCATGTCCGGAGATTCTTGAGCCAAGAGGTCCGTCTTCTTCCAGGGGGTCTCCTACCTTGTATCTTCCCCTGTATTATTAGTTGGAGCAACTTGTACTTATCGCCACGCATTATATGTCCCAGATATTGCAGTTTTCGTTGCTTTATTGGTTCGTTATACTTGGTTCTTACACTACCAATCAAGAAGACACATTTTAGCGAGCGAAGCGAGCGCGAAAATTTTCGATTGCACTACGCTTCTTTGTAGTTCATACTTGGCACCCGCAGTAGCAACTGAAAACTGATATTATCGCGAGCGAAGCGAGCGCGAAGGTTTTTTGATCGCACTACGCCTCTGTGTAGTCCATATACAAATGAGTACATAATTTAATATAATTTTTTTACAAAACAAAGTATATATTTTTTTTTTTCTTAATTTTTTAAAACCACCTGGGAAGTACCCTTTCAAACAAAAAAGTAAGAATTTTCCAAATCAGTTCAGGCGCCTTCAAGTAATCGGTGAACATACATAAAAAAATTGAAAAAATAGATTCCGACGAATTGAGAATCTGCTCCTTTTTCGAAGTCGGTTAAAAAGAAATCTACAATCGACATTCTCGCAAACGAAGCGAGTGAGACATTTTTTACGATTGCCATAACTATGCCACTTTGTAGTCTTCACTTGGTTGGTACCTACAATATGAATTCATTATCGACATTTTGTAAACACCTACTATTTAGGTGGGTATTATCATCAGCAGCATCGGGATTGAGAAGTTGGTACCATTAGTAGTTGTAGCATGGGGAGGAGAAGGGAGGTGGATGATTCCTAAACCGAACCGAGCGATAATTAAATTAGCTGAATAGATTGATGCCATCTAAGAATACAAAGCTACTGTGGGAAATTTTAGTAAACGGAAAATGGAGACGCGAAATTTTTTACGGCTGCGTTATGCCACTACCCTAAGTAGTTCATACTAATTGTTACCTATCATTGGTGAGCAGTACCCAGCAGCATCAGAATTGAGTCCTCTTTTACGGCTCCACTACACTATTATATTTTAAATATTTGGCACCTACAATATCAATTCACAATCGACAGTTCGTAAATATCCATGATTTAGGTGGGCAGTACACTGCACCATCAGGATTGAGGAGCTAGGGCCTGGAGGTCAGTGATATAGCCTAAAATTAGTATGTAATGAATAGCTCAGGTCAAGATATGGCTATGGTATGAATGTAATAAGATCTATATACGTATATATCGTATATATCGTATGCGAGTGACCTGGAACTATCCGAGAGAAGTTTTGTCCTCTATCTCCGATAATATCTAGCAGATCTTCACCAAAATTGATCATTGTATTTCTTGTCGTACACACTTTCAAATAAAGAAAGAATTATTAAAATCCGTTCAGATTTGACTGAGTTATGGAGTAAAATCAACAAAAAGTTTCATCCCCTATCCTAGAGTAACCTTATGTTTTATCGGGATAAAAACTATCCTATATGTTGACCCGGAGTATCAGCTACCGCTGTACTAAATTTCATTTAAATCCGTTCAGTAGTTTTCGCGTGAAGCGCGGACAGACAGACAGACAGACAGACAGACAGACAAAAATTAAATAAAAATCTGTTTTGGGCTCAGTATCGATAGTCAAGCATCCCCCAATTAAAATTTTCAAAATATATTAAATGTACAGAAATCTTCCAGTTACAGTTTTATTATAAGTATAGATTAATAATAAAAAATAAATAAGGTTAAAAGTTAAAGAGGGTCTCCATAAAATAAAATTTTATTTATGCTTGATCTTAATACCTATAATAGCTGGTGTTAAATCAAGTACGATAGCACAGAACCCTTCGTGTGTGGATCCGACTCGCACTTGGCCGGTTTATAAACGTTCATTTTGTCTACTGTAATATTGGCTATTTGACCTTATCCCACCCTCTCTCTTCTACAACCGCATCGCACGCTACCGAAAGCAATTTCACCCACACCACCTGTAGTCCAGTAGACAGGTAGTTTCAGATGAAAAAAGGTCAGAAGTTAATGGAACTTTGGGATGTTCTTTAGGGATGGCTAATTAACATTTTCTCAAGTTTTCGATACTGTTTTGTAGAACGTTAAATTTCCTACAAGTTCAATAACACAAATTATTATAAAAGTAGGAAATTTAACACTCTACAAAAAAGTATTGAAATGCTTTTGCTGTAGGACGTAAGGAAAAAAGTTATTGAGGGAAAACCCGAGGGAGGCCGAAAATTTTGCAGTTTTCTCCTCCCTCTTCCTTCAGCACAGGGTCCGCGAGGTCCAAAACTTGAGAAAATGTTAATTAACTATCCCCAAACATCATTCTAAAGTTTCATCAACTTCCGACCTTTTTCCACCAAACCGCACTTTTTCCTACATGTCGACTGGGCTACTGGGTGCCTGGAGCACTTCGACTATCCGTTGTGCCTATCTTTTTTTCCACGCACTACCAAACTGTGGAACCACCTCCCATCGACTGTGTTCCCGCTTAATTACAACTTGGGGTTATTCATGGGGCCGATCAACAAATTCCTGAAAAGCCGGCAACGCATTGGTGGTGCCTCTGGTGCTACAAATGTTCATGGGCGGCGGTAATCACTTAACATCAGGTGACCCGCCTGCTCGTTTGCTCGCTATTCTTATAAATATTTTTTGACGACCTCCCTGGCTCAGTGGTGAGCGCTGTTGTCTTATAACTGGGAGGTCCCGGGTTCGATTCCCGGCGGGGTCAATTTGGGAATTTATAATTTCTGAATTGTCTCTGGTCTGGTCTGGTTCCGGCACGATGGCGTGTAGAAACCAATTAGGGGTATGGGTTGAATGTTCACTGCCATACCCCTTCCAAGTTAGCCCGCTAGCATCTTAGACTGCATTGTCACTTACCATCAGGTGAGATCGCAGTCAAGGACTAGCTTGTCATCGAATAAAACAAAAATAAAATAATATTATATTAAATTATGTTTCATTAGCGAGAAACGATACGAAAGCTTCAAAGAATACTAGAAGCATTCACAGTGCTTTGAAATACTAGCTCAAATTAATGTCAAATAGCAACGGAACTTCGGAATCATAGCGAGTGTAACGAGCTCCGGAAGCTTACAGAAGTGGCTTTGACATACGCCATCGATCGTTAATGAATGCACTGAAACCTTGTGTTGGTCTACATACTGGTAGCTCGCTTTGTTGAAGATTTGTCGGGAAATGCATAGGTATATTTAGAAGCACTCAGCAATTTTGGAACGTAGTTCCTTATCGCGCGGTACGGAAGGGGGCTAGACGGAAAAAATTAAGGAACCGACACTCGACACATTTTTGAAACCGACACCTTTTTTTGTTGAATGTGAATTTTGCATTGTGTTCGGTATTTTCGCGATACAACATTGGGTCTCCGTAACCTAGTGGCTCCGGCAGTCGCCTAACAGTTCAAAGTCGATGGTTCGAATCCCAGCTCCTTTCCCTAATTTTTTATAACTTATAAGTTATAAAAAATTAGGGAAAAATTCCACATGTAGAAATTGTTTAAAATAAAATTGAAAATGGAAAATTCGGTCTGTCGAGCTGGGATTCGAACCATCGACTTTGAACTGTTAGGCGACTGCCGGAGCCACTAGGCTACGGAGACTCAATGTTGTACCGCGAAAATACCGAACACAATGTAATCGAAAGGAACTACGTTCCATCCGGGTGTCCTTGACACCTCTCAAGTTTTTTTTTATTTACTTCGGGCCATCAATGTATACTTATATGTCACCCGAGTGAGAGTTTTTTAAAAATTTCGCGAGAGTTTTGGAACGTAGTTCCTTATGGGGCGATGCGGAGGGGTACCGTAGCCGGCAAAAAACGTCCGTAACTTTAACAAAATAAAAGCGTAAGACTTTTTTATTATGTCACTCCAGGTCATCAACTATAGGTATCCATACAAAAAATCACGTCGATCCGTAACTCTGCTACGGCGTGATTGAAGAACAAACCAACCAACATACATTAGCTTTTGCCCGTGAATTCGTCCGCTTGGAGTTAGATTTTTTTTAATTCTGCGGGAAATCTTTGGTTTTTCAAAATTAAAAGTAGCCCTATGTCACTTCTCATGTCTATATAGCTATAAGCTTACCTCATATTTTTTTTAAATATATAGACTAGCGCTTGACTGCAATCTTACCTGATGGTAAGTGAAGATGTAGGCTAAGATGGAGCACGCTTGCCTAGAAGATGCCTATTCACTTTTGATTTACATCAGCAAATCCCTCACCCTAGCCAGGCCAGGACACTCCGCATTTTAGGAATAAAGCTACAGGTACCCGGCGTCGTCGTTCCGTCCGGACAAGCCACTCAAGTTAATATTATTCTGTACCTACCTGTACTACTGCTGTGTATTAGAATAGAATAGAATAGAATAGAAATATTTTTTATTCAAATAAACTTTTTACAAGTGCTTTTGAATCGTCGATGAGTCTACCACTGGTTCGGAATGCCCTTCCTGCCGAGAACCAGCAAGAAACTCGGCGGTTGCTCTTTTCAAAACAAGTTTACAATACAATAAATACTATGCTATGTATGCAGTGTTTCCACAATGAGGGAAGTTCCAAAAATGCATACCTACTATCAATGCAATTTACCCCAAGATGGGCAGACATAAAGTAGCCCCATTCCCACCGGTGGCACCCGTTCACGAGCATGACGCATGACCCAGCCGTCGCTTCACTCAACCATAATTGAAAGAACGCAGCAACCCGCATCACACGACACCGACAACACTGTGCCCTATTTATTCTGTGCCCTAGCTGAGAAATTGACTCTGGGTAGTACCCTTGTAAGAATTTCCGGTAATATATAGGGTCGGCGAATAAGAGCCGTGTAAGAGTGTGTATGTTGGACTCTTGCCGCAGGCCACAACTCTGTCACTATAGCGACGACGCTGGTGACTTTGTTGGTTTGTTGGTTTGTCCTTCAATCACGGCGCCACACAATTTTTTGCATGGGTATAGCTGAGCACCTGGCTAGTGACATAGGCTACTTTAATCCCGGAAAATTAAAGTCCCCGAGAGGTTTTCGAAAACTAAATCAACCGCGGAGTAAAGTCATGGGCATCAGCTAGTCACTTATAATATTATCTAGCTTTTGTCCGCGACTTTGCTTACGTTTAGTTCGATTTTTCAAACCCCTATTTTACCGCCTTAGGGGTTGAATTTTCAAAAATCCTTTTTTAGCGGTTGCCTACGTCATATTTTTTTTTAAGTACCAACCTTTATAGTTTATGGCAAATTGCAGCCCGATCCATCCAGTGGTGGTTTGAGCTGTGCATTGATAGATCAGTCAGTCAGTCACCTTTTCCTTTTATGTATTCAGAATATATGGAGTACTATTATATGTTCTGTGATATGGATAGGAATGGACAGATTAGTTTCTGTAATTTTCTGCAAAATAAATAAAAGACCAGTACTAATATACCTACGTAGGTATATACAACAGATATTTGATAAGGTAGTGGCCCTACTATAAGCATATTATGAGGTACCCTTTTTAATAACGCAATATATCGAATTTTTCTTCTTATGGGAAAGCATTAGGCCACGAAAGGTCTCAGGGGAAAACGAATTATGCACAATCAAATTTTGCGTGCGCCGAACAGAGTTAATATTATACATACTTACTCAAAGAGGGAGGACGTTAGGTCTTACTACGGAGACTCTTTCAGAACTTCTTCTTCTTCTTCTTCTTTATCAACCTATAGACGTCCACTGCTGGACAAAGATCTCCTGCATGGACTTCCACAGGCTTCGGACTTGCGCCGCTTGAATCCAGCGGCTCCCTGCGACTCGTTTGATGTCGTCGGTCCACCTAGTGAGGGGTCTGCCAACACTGCGTTTCCCGGTGCGGGGTCGCCACTCCATCACCTGGGGACCCCAACGACGATCAGCTCTTCGAACTATGTGCCCGCCCATTTCCACTACAGTTTCGCGACACGCTGAGCTATGTCGGCGACTTTGGTTCTCCTACGCTCCTTTGGTTCTTTCAGAACTTAGGTTTACCTTAGTATGAGCCTAACTTAATGACAATAATGAGGTTGTTAACTTGAACCTCATATGACAGCTCAGCTGGCGATGAACAGAACCGCTTGCAATACTCCTACGTGATGAAAGAAATATCCCTCTCTAGTTTGTACCAGTAGCCAGACGACCTCCCTGGCGTAGCTTAGTAAAATTAAAGGTCATAGGTTCGATTCCCGGCAGGGGCAATCTGGCAATTTATAATTATCTTAAATGTCTCTGGTCTGGTTTGGACTTGATAGCTAGTTACCACCACTTCAAAGACGTGTCGCCATTGGCAACCCTTCCAAGTTGGCCCGCTACCCTCTTACACTGCACCGTCACTTACCAACAAGTGAAATTCATTGCCACAGAATTAAAATCCCACACTAATATTATAAATGTGAAAGTTTGTGATGATCGATGTATGGATGGATATTTGGATGGATGGATGTTTGTTACTCTTTCAACGAACGAATGAACCGATTTGGCTGAAATTTGTAATGGAGATAGCTCATACCCAGGATTAACACATAAGTTACTTTTTATCCCAGAAAATTACAGAGTTCCCGCGGGAATTAAAACCCTTAATCCACGCGGACGAAGTCGCGGGCATCATCCAGTAAAAAATAGTTTACAAGCGAAGCAAAACCACACGAGTAAATAGAATAGAATAGAATAGAATAGAATAGAAATATTTTTTATTCAAATAAACTTTTACAAGTGCTTTTGAATAGTCAATGAATCTACCACTGGTTCGGAATGCCTTTCCTGCCGAGAAGAACCAGCAAGAAACTCGGCGGTTGCTCTTTTCAAAACAGATTTACAATAGAGTAAATACTATGCAGTGTTTCCACAATGAGGAAAGTTCCAAAAATGCATACAGACTAACTTCTATCTTAAGATGGGCAGACACAAAGTAGCCCCATTCCCGCCGGTGGAACCCGTTCACGAGCATGACGCATGACCCAGCCATTGCTTTGCTCAACCATATTTAAGGGAACGTAACGAAATTCTTTACTCATGTGGAAAATTGCATGGTGTGGATAGTCTGTCACACCTATTTTAAAAACATACAAAAAATAAGTGATATTTTTTACGAGTACACTGATACGTATTGCAGCTTTTCTATCAAAAATAATGGTATACAAATGTTAAACGAGTATACTCGTAATATATTCACAGCTGTACATTCAAATACGGCAGCTACACCTCTATTTAGTTATTTACCCACGTAGGTATTATGTTTACCTATGTAAATCAAAAACCATTCCACTGTTTATTTATTTTATTTGTTTATTTTATAGTCTATTTAAAATGTTATATGAAACGTGAACTTAGTAAAGTTCCAAAATAATATTGGGTAGGTATGTTGTTTGCTTTAGATAATATTAAATTTAAAACGTTTACCTACAACAGTACAGGAAATTTTACCCCTAAAGGGATGAAAGGGAGGGTGATATTTATATGAATTATTTTCGAGTTATATTCATGAAAATTGTTTATAAATGGATAAACATTTCTATTTAAAGCTAAACACCGAAACTTCAACTGAATACAAAAGTCAACAATAAACTATTAATTCTTTATGGCATATTACGGTTCATAAGATAAATTGATCCCATTACAATTTAAACTTAGTTATTAGTTAATAATAGTTCAGCTAGTTGATTTAGTGTCACTATAGTTTCAAACTCAATTATTTGAGAACTACATAAATCTATAAGTTCTTGGTAATGACTGGATGCCAAGCCGATTGCTCCCACGCAACTTTGTCATTCATCATCATCATCAGCAACCCATCAACGGCTCACTACTGAGCGCAGGTCTCCTCTCAGAGAAGGGTTATAGGCCATAGTCCACCACGCTGGCCCAATGCGAATTGGCGGACTTCACACACCTTCAAGAACCATTATTAAGAACTCTCAGGTGTGCAGGTTTCCTCACGATGTTTTCCTTCACCGTTGAAGCAAGTGATATTTAATTGCTTAAACGCACTTGACTCCGAAAAGTCAGACCCGGGATCGAACCTGCGACCCCCCAAATAGGAGACCACAGTCCAAAGCCTAGTGAAGGCTATCACTGCTTTTACACTTCACTTTCACTTTGTCATTAAAAACTGTGCAATAAGCTCTAGTTTTTCGTTGGGGTGTACATAACCCTTCCGTCGTTCTACGTATGTTTTCACTACATCAGTGCTAGGTCCAAGATCACCAGATATTGTACATCGTATCGTACCTGTAGGTACCATCTATATGCCACCTACCAATGTAAGATCACCTCACATTAATGGAATAATTTGGCATTGTGTTCGGTATTTTCGCGGTACAATATTGGGTCTCCGTAGCCTTGTGGCTTCTGCAGTCGCCTAACAGTTAAAAGTCGATGGTTCGAATCCCAGCTCGACAGACTATCGTACCTGTAGGTACCATCTATATGCCACCTACCAATGTAAGATCACCTCACATTAATGGAATAATTTGGCATTGTGTTCGGTATTTTCGCGGTACAATATTGGGTCTCCGTAGCCTTGTGGCTTCTGCAGTCGCCTAACAGTTAAAAGTCGATGGTTCGAATCCCAGCTCGACAGACCGAATTTTCCATTTTCAATTTTATTTTAAACAATTTCTACATGTGGAACCTTTCCCTAATTTTTTATAACTTAAACCAAATTCACAATTCAAAAAAGTGTCGGTTTCAAAAAAGTGTCGATCCGTCTAGCCCCTTCCGCACCGCGCGATACGGAACTACGTTCCAATAAATAATCATTATTCACCATCTTTTATTTATATTATTACCGCCAGAATACCAGAGCTCAGGTTTATCATACAACCTGCAGCAATAATATTATAATGTGCTGAGCCGGTATATTTATGCTTACGCGACATAATTAATTATTAAGAGTGCAAACGCCAATTCATAAATTATTTATTTTTGTGTGTTCTTTATTTTATATCCATGCAGTGTAAGGATGTGGAAATCAAGTTACTTTCTTTCTTTATTTTATAATATACCTAATACCTTCTAGTTACAGTCGGCGGGTAATAGAGGAAACTAAGCTTTAGGTCATCCTACACTGAACGGCCTTAGCGTGTGGGTGCCCTATTGGTTGAACGTGGCAGTCCCATTATTCACATGCACTTTGCGATAGCACAAACCCGCCTCAACCGCTTGTAGTTTCTAATCAGTTTGTAATTAATTCATGCATTAGACCTTGGACCTTTCTACTGAAGTAGAAATTCATACATATTTATAACTAGCGGCCCGTCCCGGCTTCGCACGGGTAGACATCAATAGGTACAGATATTTAAGTTATAAGCATGCTAACTAGTGGTTCGCCCCGAACTGAGACCTCGCGGTAACGGTATCCCATGATTATTCATTCAATCGATACATGACGACCAAAACTGACATTATTATTATTATGCCCGTTTTCACCAAACATACCTAAATCATCCCGTATGTAGGAGTCTCTTTACGTAGGTAGCTGAAAAACACAATCCTAAGTCCTAACATCCGTCCCAATGTCCTTTTAGGTGTCCCGTACAGGATCGTGATAAAGAAGTTGACAGTAATCATCACATAACTTATCATAGGTAGCCCGTAAAGGTTAGGGAACGTCAGTGAAAACTGAAAACATTGAATTATTATGTAGGTACTAACGAGTGAAAACGGGTTAGGGGCATCTGTACAAATCGTCATCTATCGACGCGAATAGAAAATATACAAAATGATATTTAACTAAAGAATAATTTTAATTGAATAATATGTTATTATATTATGTACCTAAATAATAATGGTCGACGCAAAACTATTTTTGGGATAAATCGTAGTCGTAACTCCTAGTTCAATGGAATAGTTAATGACTGCGCCATCTATTAGCATTATTGTGAAGCTATGTGAAATTTACTGATGCTCATTAAAAATTAAATAATCTCGTTTCTTTATAATATTCATATAATTTTAGTATTTGTTGTTCAAGTAGAGGATACAAGTGAAGTAAGAAAATAAGTACAACTTGAAAATATATAGAAAATTTTCCCAGAGAGCGTCTTCAAGCGAGCGTATTAAATCGCCACTTTGGAAGCCCCCCATTTCGTCAATTTTAGGAAAAAAATAAAAAAAAAATACGGTTGTACTCTGTTCCAAATTGTCTTTAAAATGATACACAGAAAACCTATGAATCGCAAATAAAAAAAATTTCTTCGCATTCGCTTCTATCAGAGCCCCCCTGAAATAAAGATTTTTATAACTTTTTAAGCCATTTTCGGCTGGAGGGCATCGGTTTACATATTGTATCTAAATTTGAAGTAATTACGTTCAGTAATTCAAAAGTTATAAGGCTCTGACAGACGGACGGACGGACGGACGGACGGACAAGTGCAAATCGCTCAAGTAAACTCAGAGACCTCGCTTCGCTCGGTCAATTAAAACGACCATGAATCACTAAATTAGAAAAAAATTGTATGCTTATTTTAAAGCCTCCCTGTACACTACGTTGGCTGTGGTATTTGTAGGTGGCAACAAAACGTATTGATTTTCAGGAGATCCTACTCGAGAAAGTGCCACATACAATTGTCCGTGGGAAAAGCAGTCTTTCCTTAAGTCGATACCAACTATGGAAAAAGTTTGTCCCTGAGATTTATTTATTGTTACGGCAAAGGATATTTTTAAAGGGAACTGTAACCTTTTAAAAGATATGGGCAAATCAGTTGGTATCATCGGGATCCGCGGAACATGTGCGAGCTGACCGGCCGCGGGGCCCGTAATGATAGTTGCTACAATCACATTATCTCTTAATTCTTTGATCAATAGTCTTGTACTATTACACATATTGGGAGGGCTTAAATTTCTTAAAAGCATAACAGGCGTACCTATTTTTAATTTTAGTTCATGAGGTGGCAAGCCAGCAGGATTGAGGGAATTTAAAAATTCCTGTGGGTAGTGCACTGTATCTTCGATGTTGCACACGGTGTCAACAGATTTGTAACATTTAAAACACCTGGTACTTTTTCAATAATAATTTTGTTTATCTCATTTACTGAGTCGTCTCTGGGTGACAATATCGCTCTCGAACAGAGCCAATGGAAATTTCTTACTGTAAGATTGTTGATGTCGGGATAGATTGTGTCTATAAGGATTTCTAGACTGTGAACAGTTTGAGCGAATTCAATATCCAACAGTACTTGGGAGCTGTTTGCAATTGGAGTAGTAAATTTTCCGTCTCCTAATTTAAGTACCTATATTTTCTGAGAAATTACCACCGCGGTAATTGCATAAATGTGCTCTCATATTCGTGCGCAAATTGAGAGTTTTAATTGATAGCCACAAAGGTGATGATTTGAGGCACGCTTTAATAACGTCGGCACGTGTACCTTTTGGTACAACTGGTAGAGTTTGGCGAAAGTATCCAGCGAAAACAAAAGTTACGCCACCCATCATATTATTGCATGAGTTTCTTATATCTTTTAATGTGCGGTCCACTGCTTCTGCTGTTAGTTACTCGATGCGCTGCGTGGCGGCCGCCGCCGGCATGTATTTTTATTTTAATTTCATGATATCTTTTGAATGGAATGTCCGATTTCAATAATTCAAAAAGTAATCATCAGGTATTGAGACAGTCTTGAATATTAAATTATTTATTTGGATAAAAATTTATAAATGGTATGGATAACACGGTCTGATTTTTATCGGCATTTCTATCAATTTGTTTAATGTAAAAAAGTAGTTATAGTGACGTAACTACGATAGTTAGACACATGGTCTCGCGAAGTTTTTTGTAGATATTGATATATTCTATAATATTGTCGAACATTTTTTTGTCCTATCATTAATACTCTTCGCAGCGTATGCGATGAAAGACATTTTATGGCTAATTTTTTTACACCTTCGGTTGGTTTTAATAGGAATTTCTAAAGATTTCTATAGTAATCTAGTACTAAATATAGCCTATGTTACTCAGTGATGATGTAGCTTTCTAATGAAAAAAAATTATTAAAATCGGTCCAGTACTTATTGAGTTTATTCGTTACATACAAAAATACAAAAATACAAATCTTTCCTCTTTATAATATTAGTGTAGATGTAGGTACCTGCTTACTAGTTTTTGCCCGTGACTTCGCTCACATTAAATTCAATTTTTCAAACCCTTATTTTACCCCCATAAGGGTTGAATTAAAAATCCCTTCTTAGCGGATGCCTACGTCATAATAGCTATCTGTATGCCAAACAGCGCGATCCGTCCAGTGGTTTGAGCTGTGCGTTGATAGATCAGGCATTCAGTCACCTTTTCCTTTTATATATGACTAGCTGAATGCCCGCGACTTAAATATGATAGTTAGATATATTCCCTCGGGGACTTTTTTGTATTTTGTAGAGAATAATGAGTACTTTAATCATGTAGTACATCATTTTTATGTATCATCAATAGTTTTCTCAGCACACGCCAAATAATGCATTTTATAGGCAAAATTTTCCTACATTGGGTTACATGCAATTTTCTTAAGGATCTCTAATATTTTGACAATAAATTATAGCCTATGTTACTTTCTGATAACTTAGCTTTCTATTGGTGAAAAAATGGTTACAATCGGTCCCGTAGTTACAGAGCCTTTTCGGTAAAAACAAACAAACAAATTTTTCCTCTTTATAATATTAGTATAGATGATCTAGATACTAGACATTGTTCTAGATATTTACTAGACAACTATAGACCCACAGTCTATTAAAGGCTTGTGACAAAGACAGTTTTAGATTTTCCATAGATTTTCCAGTATCAGAGACAAATAATATCCTTTGAAACCTCTTCATAACGGTTATCAAAAACGATCATCACGGCATCAAAAGATTAACGAGAATACGAACAAGCACCTACCAGAGTCCCAAATTCTAACGAAAGGATAATCACGATCGAACTACATATAATGGTTAGAACAGAAGTTTCTAACAAGTTCCGCTTCAAACGTAGTCTCTAACAACCAATGAATGTGTGAGAGCCATGGAAGTTTATTTTCTGGTACTGATAAGTAAGGTTTTGATTGTTATTGAATTATGACACCTTTTACATAAGTAGGTACGTCATTTTTTAATAATTTTCTGCGAGCTCTTCGCACTGAAGTGAAGATAATGCCTAGTCGGCCTTTAAAGGCTTATTAAAAATGGCTAATCACCGCGTCGACTATGTACTTCTAATCTTTTTTTTTTATTAATAAGATGGTAGCGGTGGCTAACTTGGAAGGGGTGTGGCAGTGAACATTCAACTTCTACCCCTAATTGGTTTCTACACGCGATCGTGCCGGAATGCTAAATCGCTTGGCGGCACGTCTTTGACGGTAGGGTGGTAACTAGCCACGGCCAAAGCCTCCCTCCCACCAGACCAGACCAGAGACAATTCAGAAATTATAAATTCCCAAATTGACCCCGCCGGGAATCGAACCCGAGAGCTCCCAGTTATAAGACCACAGCGCTCACCACTGCGCCAGGGTGGTCGTCAGTAAGTTTTTAATTGTTATTGAATTATGACACCTTTTACATAGGTAGGTACGTCATTTTTTAATAATTTTCTGTGAGCTCATCGCACTGACGCGACCATACAGCGTAGTCGGCCTTTACAGGCTTATTAAAAATGGCTAATCACCACGTCGACTATTTGCGCTTCTAATCGTTATAGTTCAATGGTAAGCACGCTGAAAAACATTTTCCGTCAAAGTTCTAGGTAGCCGGGTAACTAGGAAGCAGCAAGTACCAGTTTCGCTGACTAAAACAAAGAAGGCTTTACTAAATACTACTGGGAAATTACTTCCACAGACTACTATAATAGAGAAAATCCTGAAATCCCAGATAATTAAATGTCTGGAAAGTGGTAGTCTCTCTGAAATGGAAACCTCAGAGAAATGGACTTAGAAGTTTGTTTGAAAGAAAATAAACGGTATGAATATCACTTCGATCTTTGGCCCGAGCTTTATTTTTAATTTGTAGTTGTATCTCGATTAAATATATTTTGGTTTAACTTTATAGCACCACATTAAAAAATAATTGGTTTTTATGTCATACCATTTGATACGCGCGAATTCGTCCGCGTGGATTTAGTTTTAAATCCCGCGGGAACTCATTGATTTTCTGGGATAAATAGTATGCCTATGTTATTCTTCAGGTCTTCTTCTTCTTCTTCTTCTTTATCAACCTATAGACGTCCACTGCTGGACAAAGGTCTCCTGCATGGACTTCCACAGGCTTCGGTCTTGCGCCGCTTGAATCCAGCGGCTCCCTGCGACTCGTTTGATGTCGTCGGTCCACCTGGTGGGGGGTCTGCCAACACTGCGCTTCCCGGTGCGGGGTCGCCACTCCAACACCTTGGGACCCCAACGACCATCAGTTCTTCGAACTATGTGCCCCGCCCATTTCCACTTCAGTTTCGCGACACGCTGAGCTATGTCGGTGACTTTGGTTCTCCTACGAATCTCCTCATTTCTGATTTGATCTCGCAGAGATATACCGAGCATTGCTCTCTCCATCGCTCGCTGGGTGACCCTGAGCCTTCTTATGAGGCCCATAGTTAGCGACCATGTCTCGGATCCGTAAGTCATCACTGGCAACACGCACTGTTCGAAGACTTGAGTCTTCAGGCACTGAGGGATTTTGGACGAGAAGACATCTCGGAGCTTCCCGAACGCTGCCCAGCCGAGTTGGATTCGGCGGTTAATCTCTTTCTCGAAATTGGACCTACCTAGCTGGACTGTATGTCCCAGGTATATATACTCGTCTACAATTTCGAGCGCAGAGTTCTCAACGATTACTGGGTGGAGCGGAGCATGAGCATTGGACATGATTTTCGTCTTGCTCATGTTCATTTTCAGGCCCACCTGTTGAGAAACCCTGCTGAGATCATTGAGCATTGTATTGAGATCTCTCAGAGTCTCTGCCATGACTACTATGTCATCGGCAAATCGCAGGTGAGTGATGTACTCGCCGTTTATGTTGATGCCAAGTCCGTTCCAATCCAGAAGCTTAAAGACGTCCTCCAACGCAGCGGTAAATAGCTTCGGGGATATTACATCTCCCTGTCGCACTCCACGCTGCAAGTGGATTGGTCTCGTAGTCTGGTCCTGTATACGTACTGACATAGTGGCGTTTTCATACAAGCACTTCAACACTTGGATATACCGGTAGTCAATCCGGCATCTCTGCAGCGACCTCAATACAGCCCAAGTTTCCACCGAATCGAAGGCTTTCTCATAGTCCACAAACGCTAAGCAAAGTGGCCGGTTATACTCTTCCGTCTTCTGTATAACCTGCCGCAGCGTATGAATGTGATCTATGGTACCAAAGCCTTTTCGGAATCCGGCTTGTTCGGGAGGCTGGAAGTCGTCAAACCTACGAGCGAGACGATTCGTAATGACTCTCGAGAACAACTTGTAAACATGACTCAGCAGCGAGATGGGTCTATAATTCTTCAGCAAGGTATTATCACCCTTTTTGAAGAACAGGACCACCACGCTCCTGTGCCATGCTTCCGGCGTTATACCCTCGTGAATGACGGAATTGAACAATCGCTGAAAGATCTTAAGTACCGGTTTTCCACCCGCTTTCAGGAGTTCCGCAGTGATTCCGTCATCACCTGGCGCCTTGTTGTTCTTGAGCTGTTTAAGAGCCATTCTAATCTCGTATAGGCTGACGTCCGGGATATCTTCGGTATAGTGTCGGGTCAGTTTGGCTCTGGGATCTTTGGCCAAATCCTCAACAGGTTTTTGTGTCGTGGTATATAAATGCCCATAGAACTTCTCGACCTCTCCCAAAATCTCAGGTCGAGAAGAGACGAGACGACCGTCATCAGTTTTAAGCCGCGTCAGCTGGCTCTGTCCGATAGACAGATCTCTCGCGAACACTTTTGAGCCTTTGTTCCGCTCGATGGTATCTTTAATACACTTGGTATTAAAGACCCGAAGGTCGCGAGTTTGTGCCTTAGAGATCTGCCTATTAATCCGCCGGTAGGCAGCCGCGTCTACCGATGACTGCAGTCTCATCTCTTGTCTTTCCTCCATGAGCTTGAGAGTATGGTCCGAGAACTTTTCGGTTCTTTTCCTGCGATGGGTCTTAAAGAACTTAGACCCCACCGTATGGACAGTTTCCACGAACCTGTTGTTTAGATCGTCCACAGAAACACAGTCTGCTAGGCAATCGAATCGGTTCTGCAGTTCGAGTTGGAAGTTTTCGGGGTTTTGGATATGAGCACGAGAGGGTCGGAGAGTTGACTTCACCAGTCTAGCCCTTTCCAGCTTCACATTAATATTCAATGTGCCTCTTACCATACGGTGATCGCTCCCGGTTTTCACCCTGTTGATCACAGAGACATCATTGAATATATGGCGCTTGGTCGACATAATGAAGTCAATCTCACTTCTCGTAGAACCATCGGGGCTCAACCAAGTCCATTTTCTGTGTGGCCGCTTCCTGAAGAAGGAGTTCATCATAAAGAGGCCCTCCTTCTCCATGAAGTCGGCCAGCATTTGACCCCTCTGGTTCCTTCGCCCATAACCAAATCGCCCAACCCTCGTCTCTGCACCGCTTCGTTCACCCAGCCTCGCGTTGAAATCCCCCATCACAACATTGTAGTGAGTGGTAGAGGCGTGTATGGCTTTTGATATATCCTCATACAGCGCCTCCACCTCCTCGTCATGATGTGTCGAAGTCGGTGCGTAAACCTGTATAACCTTCAACGAATACCGATTGGTGATTCTGAGTATAAGGTACGCTACCCTACTCGACACACTTTTGACCTCGACGATGTTGTTGACGAGGGACTTGTGGACGATGAACCCGACACCACCCTGGGACTGTTGATCGCCCTCCCGGTAGTAGAACAAGTTGCCGGAATTGAGGATTATCGAGTCCTCCCCCTCTCTTCGGACTTCAGACAATCCTATAACATTCCAGCGCAACTTGCTCACTGCTTCTTCCAGCTCGATGATCTTCTCGTCAGTCCTCAACGTGCGTGCGTTATATGTCGCCAGGTCCAGTCGTCGGGGTTGGCAGCGGAATCTCATCCGGAGATTCTTAGCACCCCCTGCCCCGCCATTACCGTGACCGCTGCCAGGGTCAGGCACAGCGAGGCCGCCGGGAACTAGGGGCCTTGGCCTTGTGACATTTTCCATATCGGGTTTTGCCCATAATGACCACGCTGGGCAGGCGTGTTGGTCATCGCAGGGCTAGACTGATCGCGCCGATGTCGCTGCTGCCCGACACCGGCCTGTGCCATTTGTTCAGTCTAGCTAGTATGAGATGGTTATACCGCCATCTGTCGGTCGCCATAGCCTCGTCAGTAAACCAGCAGGGGGCACCGCGGGCAGGTGAGGTTGACTGTTGGAGCGCTAGATGAAGGTGCGCTCCCTTACCCCCCTTCAGGTCTTCAACTGAACAAAAAAATCACATCAATCCGTAGGTAATTTTTGCAGCGTGATTCAGGGACAAACCAACAACAAACACACTGTCGCATTCATAATATTAGCACAGTATAAAAAATAATAAAAAACCGGCCAATTGCGTGTCGGGCCAGGCGCAGTGTAGGGTTCCGTAGTTGAAAGTCTCAAATATTATTGCTGTACCTAGGATAGTGCTTTTGTTTTATTTATGAATATTGAATAAATTTTGAGTTCCATGGTTTAAATACTATAATATTCTACAAAATATGCAACTTACACTACGTGTAATACCTAACTTAGAAAAAACAGATATAACTCCTTAACTATTGAACCCTACTTAGTTGTGATAGTTTTCCTTTAAAATTCATTTAATATACTACTACTGTGAATTTTTTCTTGTATCCTATATACAACCATTTAGCTGGCAGAGGGGGGGGACACTTGACTCTAATAAAATTTAGCACTTTAAAATATCATATTTCACAAACGGATCCCTGAATTGAAAAATGATGTTCCCACACCCACAATATTTTTGAAAGACCTATTCAACGACACCCCGACCTATGGGATAGACGAGAAAAAAAATTCATCCTCATGTACATGTAGGGGAGGTACCCTAAAAAAAATTATTTTTCCCAATTTTATTTCACGACTTTGTCGGCGTGATTGATATTTATACCCTTGTCAAATTACAGATTTCTAGTACCAATAGTCTCTGAGCTAAACCGCGGACAGACAGACAGACAGACAGACGGACGGACATGGCGAAACTATAAGGGTTCCTTGTTTACTACGGAACCCTAAAAACAACAATCTTCCTTTATCCGCTACGCCACCAAAGCTATGACGGAACGTCTGTAATAAACGAAGGGAACACACAAGGGTCGTGACGTGCAAATTCTTACACTTTTTTTCGTCTAGCCCCCATCCGCCAAGTCCGTACTGTCGGAGAAGGAACTTAGTTCCAATGATCTGTGGATTTACTATCATCAGGTCAAACTATCGCCAGCCTACGACTAGTCATGGATCTTCTAGAATAGAATAGAATACAATAGAATAGAAATGTTTTTTATTCAAATAAACTTTTTTACAAGTGCTTTTTAATCGTCGATGAGTCTACCACGTCTGGTTTAACTCACTTCTCCCGAATGAGTCCATCATCCTACCCAAATGCAGATTGGAAGACTTTCACACCTTTAACAATATTATTAAGAACTCTCAGACACGCAGGGTTCCTCACGTTACGTTCTCTCAAAATATGGTTTAGCGAAGCAATGGCTGGGTCATGGGTCATGCTCGTGAACGGGTTCCACTGGAAGGAATGGGGCTACTTTTGTCTGCCCGTCTTAACATATTGTGTTGAATTATAATTAGGTGGAAACACTGCATACATACTGTTATCTATACTTATAAAAAGACTTGTCCTGACTGACTGACTGACTGATCTATCAACGCACAGCCTAAACCACTGAAGCTAGAAACTTGAAATTTTGACAGTAGGTTCCATTTATGATGTAGGCGAGCACTAAGAAAGGATTTTTTGAAATTCCACCCCCAAGGGGGTTAAATAGGGGGTTAAAGTTTGTATGAAAGTCCGTCATTTTTCAAGTTATAACCATGAAACTCAGTATTTAGGCTTTACATTAAAAATAATGAATTACGTGTTTCACAGTTTTTGACAATTCTACCCCCAAAGGGGTTAAATAGGGGTTGAAAATTTGTATGATAGTTTTTCATTTTTCAAGTTATATCCACGAAACTTGGTATTTTGGCTCTTGATTAAAAATAAAGAAGTACGTATTTTTCATTTTTTGAAAATTCTACCCCTGAAGGGGTAAAATAGGGGTTGTTAATTTGTATGAAAGTCCGTAATTTTTTAAGTTTTTTCGATGAAACTTTCTATTTGGGCTTTCGATTAAAAACAAAGAACGAGATGTCTTTCACATTTATTGAAAATTCTACCCCCAAAGGGGTTAAATATTGGTTGAAAATTTGTATGATAGTTTTTCATTTTTCAAGTGATTTTTCAAGTTATATCCACGAAACTTGGTATTTTAGCTTTTGATTAAATATAAAGAAGTACGTATTTTTCATTTTTTGAAAATTCCTCCCCTGAAGGGGTAAAATAGGGGTTGTTAGTTTGTATGAAAGTCCGTCATTTTTTAAGTATTATCGATGAAACTTTGTATTTGGGCTTTCGATTAAAAACAAAGAACGACTTCTTTCACAGTTTTTGAAAATTCTACCCCCAAAGGGGTTAAATAGGTGGTTGAATGTTTATAATATGAAAGTCCATAATTTTTCGAGTTAGTTACATCGAGTAACGGATCTACGTGATTCATTCATGGGTATGGTTGTAGACCTGCAGTGCTACTGGTTACTTTTATACCGATAGAGCCAGTAGTTCCCACGGGATTTTCAAAGAACCTAATTCCACGCGGACGAAGTCGCGAGGGCAACAGCTAGTCTATTATATTCTAAACTTGTTTTGAAAAGAGCAACCGCCGAGTTTCTTGCTGGTTTTTTTCGGCATGAACGGCATTCTGAATCAGTGGTAGACTCATCGACGATTCAAAAGCACTTGTAAAAAAGTTTATTTAAATAAAAAACATTTCTATTCTATTCTATTCACGATATTTTCCAGGTTACCAGGTTAGGTTAAAGTGTGAAATTGAGGGCCTGGGATTGGACCCAAACCCTCGGAATAGGAGGCTGGAGGAAGTTTTAACCCCAAAGTTATCACCGCTGGTCTCAGATTTACAATCATGGTTCCCTATTAAAACAATGCTCCAAATATAAAGGGTGTCTTATAATGCGAACTTAAGACGCGGCGCGGAGTAATTGATTGCGGCCCGCGATTTAATCTTGCCCGCGCCGCCCAAAACCGTGATCATCGCATAGGAAATGGCGTGTGGCGCAAGTTACAAGTGACAGCGAGGCTGGTTCTCTACAAAAATACGTGCGAATAAAGCAGGTTTTTTTTTTACCACAGAACTGCGAGATGTCGTGAACGTTGGCCTTACGTGGTAGAAATCCAACCTACTCGCACGAATAGAATAGAATAGAAATGTTTTTTATTCAAATAAACTTTTTTACAAGTGCTTTTGAATCGTCGATGAGTCTACCACTGGTTCGGAATGCCCTTCCTGCCGAGAAGAACCAGCAAGAAACTCGGCGGTTGCTCTTTTCAAAACAAGTCCACAGTACAATTAGATACTATGCTATGTAAGCAGTGTTTCCACAATTCAACACATGTTAAGACGGGCAGACAGAAAGTAGCCCCATTCCCGCCGGCAGAACCCGTTCACGAGCATGACGCATGACCCAGCCGTTGCTTCGCTCAACCATATTTGAGGGAACGTAACAACCCGCATCACACGACACCACCACAGAAATGTTTAAAGAGAGCGTAACATACTTAGGCAACCCATGTTAAGGCATCGAATGTTAAGGCACGAAACGTTTTAGTTCAACGTTTCTAAATCGAACCACTAAGGTGTATCCTACCACCATCTATAATTTGCGTATTTTATAGGCAACAAGCGCCTACCTAGACCTCATCAGTTCTTTCCAGCATTGATTATCGCCAAGCGCATAAATAAGGTGCGAAGTTAAGCTTGTAAACTATATTATATGTGGCACTGCATAAAGTTTACCCGCTGGAAGAGTGTTTTAGAGCGCATATATATCTTTGTCTTTGGCATACTCCGTCTTAACGGTTTGATGGATTTTAACGTGGTTTCTTTTTTATCGACCGATAGACTGCTGGATAAAAGTCTCTTACATTTACGACTCTTGCGACTTCCTGCGACTCATTTGATGTCATCGGTCTGCCAAAACTACGCTTTTAACATCTAATCTTTTGTTACAAAACTCCTCCGAAACGGCTGGACCGATTTTTATGAAATTTTGTGTGCATATCGGGTAGGTCTGAGAATCGGCTATCATCTCTTTTTGATACCCCTAAATGATAAGGGTGACCCACCCCTAAATATTTTCGTCGGAGGTACGAAGTTCACTGGGTCAGCTACTAACTTATTAATAACTAGCTGATGCCCGCGACTTCGTCCGCGTGGAAAAAGTAATAAAAAAGAATTGTTTTATGTTAATCGTGAGGTTTTTACGATTGTACTACGCCACTATATAATATTCTGTACCTACTTGGTACCTGCAAACCTACAATATCAATTCAAAATGGAAATTTTGTAAATACCCACAATTTAGGCAGGACCAGCAGCATCAGGATTGAGGAGTTGGTAACTGGTCTTCAATGATTGATTGGCAACTGGTCTTCATTCTCGCCTGCATCACTGGACTACAGTCCAGTGATGCAGGCGAGAATTTTCGATTGCACTACGCTTCTTTTTAGTTTATACTTGGCATCTACAGTAGCAACTGAAAACCGAAATTTTCGTGAGCGAAGCGAGTGCGAAAATTTTTTGATCGCACTACGCCTCTGTGTAGCCCATACTAATTGGTATCTACAAAAGCAATCTATAGATAATCGACATTATCGCTAGTAAAGCCAGTGCGACATTTTAAGGATTGCACTACGCCACCATATAGTCCATACTTGGCACCTACATAAGCAACACAAAAGCGACGTTATCGCGAGCGAAGCAAGCGCGAAATTTTCAGAACTACTTTACTATGTACTCCATACTTGGTTTACACTCACAACAACAATTAAGAAAAGACATTTTCGCCAACGAAGCGAGCGCGAAAATTTTTAAGATTTCATTGCATCACTATGTAGTCCAAAACGGACATTTCGCAAAATTTTTAGGGCTGCACTACATAACTGTGTCATTCATACTTGGTTCTAAAAAGTACCAATTAAGAAAGACACATTTCGCGAGCGAAGCGAGCGCAAAAATTATCGATTGCTCTACGCTTATTTGTAGTTCATACTTAGCACCTACAGTAGCAACTGAAAACTGATATTTTCGCGAGCGAAGCAAGCGCAAAGATTTTTTGATCGCATTAAGTACGCTTCTGTGTAATCCATACTAATTGGTATAGACAAAAGCAATCTATAATCGACATTATCGCTAGTAAAGCGAGTGCGACATTTTTTACGATTGCACTACGCCACTATGTAGTCCATACTTGGCACCTACATAAGCAACACAAAACCGACGCTGTCGCGAGCGAAGCGAGCGCGAAATTTTTTAGGAATGCACTACTTAACTATGTACTCCATACTTGGTTTACACTCACTACAACAATGAAGAAAAGACATTTCCGCGAGCGAAGCGAGCGCGTTTTTTTTTACAATTACGTTGCATCACTATGTAGTCCATAACTGGCAATCGAAATTTTCGCAAATTTTTAGGAATGCACTACTTAACTGTGTCCTTCATACTTGGTTACAATACCAATCAAGAAAAGACACAATTTCGCGAGCAAAGCGAGCGCAAAAATTTTAGATTGCACTACGCTCCTTTTTAGTTCCTACTTGGCACCTACATTAGCAAGCGAAAACCGAAATTTTCGCGAGCGAAGCGAGCGCAAAAATATAAATATAAAAATATTTTGATCGCACTACGCCTCTGTGTAGTCCATACTAATTGGTATCTAGACAAAAGCAATCTACAAACGACATTTTCGCGAGCAAAGCGAGCGCAAAAATTTTCGATTGCCCTACGCTTATTAGTAGTTCATATTTGGCACCTACAATAGCAACTGAAAAGTGATATTTTCGCGAGCGAAGCGAGCGCGAAATTTTTTAGGAACGCACTACTTAACTATGTACTCCATACTTGGTTTACACTCACAACGATAATGAAGAAGAAACATTTTCGCGAGCGAAGCGAGCGTGAAATTTTTTAGGACTGCACTACTTTACTATGTACTCCATACTTGGTTTACACTTACAACAACAATGAAGAAAAGACATTTTCGCGAGCGAAGCGAGCGCGAAATTTTTTACAATTACATTGCATCACTACGTAGTCCATACTTGGCAATCCAAAACGGACATATTCGCAATTTTTTTAGGGCTGCACTACTTAACTGTGTCCTTCATACTTTTTTCTTACAATACCAATCAAGAAAAGACACAATTTCGCGAGCAAAGCGAGCGCAAAAATTTTAGATTGCACTACGCTCCTTTTTAGTTTAAACTTGGCACCTACATTAGCGAAAACCAAAATTTTCGCGAGTGAAGCGAGCGCGAAAATATTTTGATCACACTACGCTTCTGTGTAGTCCATACTAATTGGTATAGACAAAAGCAATCTACAATCGACATTTACGCGAGCGAAGCGAGCGCAAAAAATTTCGATTGCACTACGCATATTTGTAGTTCATACTTGGCACCTACAGTAGCAACTGAAAACTGATATTTTCGCGAGCGAAGCGAGCATACTTGGTTACATTACACTCACAACAACAATTAAGAAATTTTCGCCAATGAAGCTAGCGCGAAAATTTTTACAATTTCATTGCATCACTATGTAGTCCATACTTGGCAATCCAAAACAGACATTTCGCAAAATTCTTTAGGGCTGCACTACATAACTGTTTCCTTCATACTTGGTTCTTCTTCTTCTTCTTCTTCTTCTTGAGGTGCCATCTCCTACCGGAGGTTGGCTATCATATTGGCTATTCGGACCTTACACACAACTGCGCGGAATAAGGATCGAGTACTCAGTCCGAACCATGTCCGGAGATTCTTGAGCCAAGAGGTCCGTCTTCTTCCAGGGGGTCTCCTACCTTGTATCTTCCCCTGTATTATTAGTTGGAGCAACTTGTACTTATCGCCACGCATTATATGTCCCAGATATTGCAGTTTTCGTTGCTTTATTGGTTCGTTATACTTGGTTCTTACACTACCAATCAAGAAGACACATTTTAGCGAGCGAAGCGAGCGCGAAAATTTTCGATTGCACTACGCTTCTTTGTAGTTCATACTTGGCACCCGCAGTAGCAACTGAAAACTGATATTATCGCGAGCGAAGCGAGCGCGAAGGTTTTTTGATCGCACTACGCCTCTGTGTAGTCCATATACAAATGAGTACATAATTTAATATAATTTTTTTACAAAACAAAGTATATATTTTTTTTTTTCTTAATTTTTTAAAACCACCTGGGAAGTACCCTTTCAAACAAAAAAGTAAGAATTTTCCAAATCAGTTCAGGCGCCTTCAAGTAATCGGTGAACATACATAAAAAAATTGAAAAAATAGATTCCGACGAATTGAGAATCTGCTCCTTTTTCGAAGTCGGTTAAAAAGAAATCTACAATCGACATTCTCGCAAACGAAGCGAGTGAGACATTTTTTACGATTGCCATAACTATGCCACTTTGTAGTCTTCACTTGGTTGGTACCTACAATATGAATTCATTATCGACATTTTGTAAACACCTACTATTTAGGTGGGTATTATCATCAGCAGCATCGGGATTGAGAAGTTGGTACCATTAGTAGTTGTAGCATGGGGAGGAGAAGGGAGGTGGATGATTCCTAAACCGAACCGAGCGATAATTAAATTAGCTGAATAGATTGATGCCATCTAAGAATACAAAGCTACTGTGGGAAATTTTAGTAAACGGAAAATGGAGACGCGAAATTTTTTACGGCTGCGTTATGCCACTACCCTAAGTAGTTCATACTAATTGTTACCTATCATTGGTGAGCAGTACCCAGCAGCATCAGAATTGAGTCCTCTTTTACGGCTCCACTACACTATTATATTTTAAATATTTGGCACCTACAATATCAATTCACAATCGACAGTTCGTAAATATCCATGATTTAGGTGGGCAGTACACTGCACCATCAGGATTGAGGAGCTAGGGCCTGGAGGTCAGTGATATAGCCTAAAATTAGTATGTAATGAATAGCTCAGGTCAAGATATGGCTATGGTATGAATGTAATAAGATCTATATACGTATATATCGTATATATCGTATGCGAGTGACCTGGAACTATCCGAGAGAAGTTTTGTCCTCTATCTCCGATAATATCTAGCAGATCTTCACCAAAATTGATCATTGTATTTCTTGTCGTACACACTTTCAAATAAAGAAAGAATTATTAAAATCCGTTCAGATTTGACTGAGTTATGGAGTAAAATCAACAAAAAGTTTCATCCCCTATCCTAGAGTAACCTTATGTTTTATCGGGATAAAAACTATCCTATATGTTGACCCGGAGTATCAGCTACCGCTGTACTAAATTTCATTTAAATCCGTTCAGTAGTTTTCGCGTGAAGCGCGGACAGACAGACAGACAGACAGACAGACAGACAGACAAAAATTAAATAAAAATCTGTTTTGGGCTCAGTATCGATAGTCAAGCATCCCCCAATTAAAATTTTCAAAATATATTAAATGTACAGAAATCTTCCAGTTACAGTTTTATTATAAGTACTAGCTGATGCCCGCGACTTCGTCCGCGTGGAAAAAGTAATAAAAAAGAATTGTTTTTTGTTAATCGTGAGGTTTTTACGATTGTACTACGCCACTATATAATATTCTGTACCTACTTGGTACCTGCAAACCTACAATATCAATTCAAAATGGAAATTTTGTAAATACCCACAATTTAGGCAGGACCAGCAGCATCAGGATTGAGGAGTTGGTAACTGGTCTTCAATGATTGATTGGCAACTGGTCTTCATTCTCGCCTGCATCACTGGACTACAGTCCAGTGATGCAGGCGAGAATTTTCGATTGCACTACGCTTCTTTTTAGTTTATACTTGGCATCTACAGTAGCAACTGAAAACCGAAATTTTCGTGAGCGAAGCGAGTGCGAAAATTTTTTGATCGCACTACGCCTCTGTGTAGCCCATACTAATTGGTATCTACAAAAGCAATCTATAGATAATCGACATTATCGCTAGTAAAGCCAGTGCGACATTTTAAGGATTGCACTACGCCACCATATAGTCCATACTTGGCACCTACATAAGCAACACAAAAGCGACGTTATCGCGAGCGAAGCAAGCGCGAAATTTTCAGAACTACTTTACTATGTACTCCATACTTGGTTTACACTCACAACAACAATTAAGAAAAGACATTTTCGCCAACGAAGCGAGCGCGAAAATTTTTAAGATTTCATTGCATCACTATGTAGTCCAAAACGGACATTTCGCAAAATTTTTAGGGCTGCACTACATAACTGTGTCATTCATACTTGGTTCTAAAAAGTACCAATTAAGAAAGACACATTTCGCGAGCGAAGCGAGCGCAAAAATTATCGATTGCTCTACGCTTATTTGTAGTTCATACTTAGCACCTACAGTAGCAACTGAAAACTGATATTTTCGCGAGCGAAGCGAGCGCAAAGATTTTTTGATCGCATTAAGTACGCTTCTGTGTAATCCATACTAATTGGTATAGACAAAAGCAATCTATAATCGACATTATCGCTAGTAAAGCGAGTGCGACATTTTTTACGATTGCACTACGCCACTATGTAGTCCATACTTGGCACCTACATAAGCAACAAAACCGACGCTGTCGCGAGCGAAGCGAGCGCGAAATTTTTTAGGAATGCACTACTTAACTATGTACTCCATACTTGGTTTACACTCACAACAACAATGAAGAAAAGACATTTCCGCGAGCGAAGCGAGCGCGTTTTTTTTTACAATTACGTTGCATCACTATGTAGTCCATAACTGGCAATCGAAAACGGACATTTTCGCAAATTTTTAGGAATGCACTACTTAACTGTGTCCTTCATACTTGGTTACAATACCAATCAAGAAAAGACACAATTTCGCGAGCAAAGCGAGCGCAAAAATTTTAGATTGCACTACGCTCCTTTTTAGTTCCTACTTGGCACCTACATTAGCAAGCGAAAACCGAAATTTTCGCGAGCGAAGCGAGCGCAAAAATATTTTGATCGCACTACGCCTCTGTGTAGTCCATACTAATTGGTATCTAGACAAAAGCAATCTACAAACGACATTTTCGCGAGCGAAGCGAGCGCAAAAATTTTCGATTGCCCTACGCTTATTAGTAGTTCATATTTGGCACCTACAATAGCAACTGAAAAGTGATATTTTCGCGAACGAAGCGAGCGCGAAATTTTTTAGGAACGCACTACTTAACTATGTACTCCATACTTGGTTTACACTCACAACGATAATGAAGAAGAAACATTTTCGCGAGCGAAGCGAGCGTGAAATTTTTTAGGACTGCACTACTTTACTATGTACTCCATACTTGGTTTACACTTACAACAACAATGAAGAAAAGACATTTTCGCGAGCGAAGCGAGCGCGAAATTTTTTACAATTACATTGCATCACTACGTAGTCCATACTTGGCAATCCAAAACGGACATATTCGCAATTTTTTTAGGGCTGCACTACTTAACTGTGTCCTTCATACTTTGTTCTTACAATACCAATCAAGAAAAGACACAATTTCGCGAGCAAAGCGAGCGCAAAAATTTTAGATTGCACTACGCTCCTTTTTAGTTTAAACTTGGCACCTACATTAGCGAAAACCAAAATTTTCGCGAGTGAAGCGAGCGCGAAAATATTTTGATCACACTACGCTTCTGTGTAGTCCATACTAATTGGTATAGACAAAAGCAATCTACAATCGACATTTACGCGAGCGAAGCGAGCGCAAAAAATTTCGATTGCACTACGCATATTTGTAGTTCATACTTGGCACCTACAGTAGCAACTGAAAACTGATATTTTCGCGAGCGAAGCGAGCATACTTGGTTACATTACACTCACAACAACAATTAAGAAATTTTCGCCAATGAAGCTAGCGCGAAAATTTTTACAATTTCATTGCATCACTATGTAGTCCATACTTGGCAATCCAAAACAGACATTTCGCAAAATTCTTTAGGGCTGCACTACATAACTGTTTCCTTCATACTTGGTTCTTCTTCTTCTTCTTCTTGAGGTGCCATCTCCTACCGGAGGTTGGCTATCATATTGGCTATTCGGACCTTACACACAACTGCGCGGAATAAGGATCGAGTACTCAGTCCGAACCATGTCCGGAGATTCTTGAGCCAAGAGGTCCGTCTTCTTCCAGGGGGTCTCCTACCTTGTATCTTCCCCTGTATTATTAGTTGGAGCAACTTGTACTTATCGCCACGCATTATATGTCCCAGATATTGCAGTTTTCGTTGCTTTATTGGTTCGTTATACTTGGTTCTTACACTACCAATCAAGAAGACACATTTTAGCGAGCGAAGCGAGCGCGAAATTTTTCGATTGCACTACGCTTCTTTGTAGTTCATACTTGGCACCCGCAGTAGCAACTGAAAACTGATATTATCGCGAGCGAAGCGAGCGCGAAGGTTTTTTGATCGCACTACGCCTCTGTGTAGTCCATATACAAATGAGTACATAATTTAATATAATTTTTTTACAAAACAAAGTATATATTTTTTTTTCTTAATTTTTTAAAACCACCTGGGAAGTACCCTTTCAAACAAAAAAGTAAGAATTTTCCAAATCAGTTCAGGCGCCTTCAAGTAATCGGTGAACATACATAAAAAAATTGAAAAAATAGATTCCGACGAATTGAGAATCTGCTCCTTTTTCGAAGTCGGTTAAAAAGAAATCTACAATCGACATTCTCGCAAACGAAGCGAGTGAGACATTTTTTACGATTGCCATAACTATGCCACTTTGTAGTCTTCACTTGGTTGGTACCTACAATATGAATTCATTATCGACATTTTGTAAACACCTACTATTTAGGTGGGTATTATCATCAGCAGCATCGGGATTGAGAAGTTGGTACCATTAGTAGTTGTAGCATGGGGAGGAGAAGGGAGGTGGATGATTCCTAAACCGAACCGAGCGATAATTAAATTAGCTGAATAGATTGATGCCATCTAAGAATACAAAGCTACTGTGGGAAATTTTAGTAAACGGAAAATGGAGACGCGAAATTTTTTACGGCTGCGTTATGCCACTACCCTAAGTAGTTCATACTAATTGTTACCTATCATTGGTGAGCAGTACCCAGCAGCATCAGAATTGAGTCCTCTTTTACGGCTCCACTACACTATTATATTTTAAATATTTGGCACCTACAATATCAATTCACAATCGACAGTTCGTAAATATCCATGATTTAGGTGGGCAGTACACTGCACCATCAGGATTGAGGAGCTAGGGCCTGGAGGTCAGTGATATAGCCTAAAATTAGTATGTAATGAATAGCTCAGGTCAAGATATGGCTATGGTATGAATGTAATAAGATCTATATACGTATATATCGTATATATCGTATGCGAGTGACCTGGAACTATCCGAGAGAAGTTTTGTCCTCTATCTCCGATAATATCTAGCAGATCTTCACCAAAATTGATCATTGTATTTCTTGTCGTACACACTTTCAAATAAAGAAAGAATTATTAAAATCCGTTCAGATTTGACTGAGTTATGGAGTAAAATCAACAAAAAGTTTCGTCCCCTATCCTAGAGTAACCTTATGTTTTATCGGGATAAAAACTATCCTATATGTTGACCCGGAGTATCAGCTACCGCTGTACTAAATTTCATTTAAATCCGTTCAGTAGTTTTCGCGTGAAGCGCGGACAGACAGACAGACAGACAGACAGACAGACAGACAGACAAAAATTAAATAAAAATCTGTTTTGGGCTCAGTATCGATAGTCAAGCATCCCCCAATTAAAATTTTCAAAATATATTAAATGTACAGAAATCTTCCAGTTACAGTTTTATTATAAGTATAGATAGATATGAGGTTCGGAGGTTCATCAGACTTTTGTCTCAAATGACAGAAAATAAAACAAATTAAATATGGCGTCCGCTGAAAAGAAAACAATACGAATCCATGTGGATATTCAGGTGATATTTTTAACAATTTATTTTTATTTTTCTATAACAATCCACTTGCTCTAACCCGCCATTCTCTTATGATTTAGACTGAGGGTAAAATCATCGCTAGCATAACGATATATCTCGCAGTGGGCGGGAGTCCACGAAATTCACGGCTAATGAGATTGCTCCTGCGACGACTGGGACCCTGGTTAGGGTGACACTTCTGACTTCTACTTTTTTTGGAGTTTACTCCTTTAGAATCGATTTTAGGCGCCCGGTATGATAAAAATTTGCGCAGTGAAATCTGTTTTGAATGACCTCGTTACGTTTTTCACAACGATGCAAATTTCTACCCTAACGTTGAGTAAATAAGGTTGGTTTTCGCTTGAGTTGTCGAATGCCCTTGTTACGTTTTTCACAACGATGCAAATTTCTACCCTAAGGTTGAGTAAATAAGGTTGGTTTTCGCTTGAGTTGTCGAATGCGAAAGCGCTTTCGCTTCGGGAAGCCGAGCGCGTACCGATCGGGTCGGAGTGGCGCCGCGAATGCATTACGACGTTTTAAGTAGTAAACTCCAGTCGTGCGTCGGAGCTGACACACACACTTTTTTTTATTCGATGACAAATTAGTCCTTGACTGCGATGTCACCTGATGGTAAGTGAAGATGCAGTCTAAGATGGTAGCGGGCTAACCTGTAAGGGGTATGGCAGTGAACATTCAACCCATAACCCTAATCGGTTTCTACACGCCATCGTGCCGGAACGCTAAATCGCTTGGCGGCACGTTTTTGACGGTAGGGTGGTAACTAGCCACGGCCAAAGCCTCCCACCAGACCAGACCAGAGACAATTCGGAAATTATAAATTCCCAAATTGACCCCGCCGGGAATCGAACCCGAGACCTCCCAGTTATAAGACCACAGCGCTCACCACTGCGCCAGGGAGGTCGTCAAAAACATGACTCATCTCTGTGCTGAGGATTTTCTTCTCAATCGGCCACTGTAGACAGAGTGATCGTGGCTGCTGAGATGATGTGATGTCAGTGAGTGGATGGTGAGGGAGTACTTCAAAAAAATTAAAGGAAGTTTTATATGGAAGTATTACTTTAACTTGTAAGGACTCCCTCACTGACTGATCGACTAAGTAAGATTATGTTTATAAGTAGTTAGCAGATACGATTATGTTTATTTCTAAGAGCGCCAACAAACTGCATAATGCAATTTGGCGGGACGAATTCTTATATAATACTAGCTGACCCAGCCACGCGTTGCTGTGACTCAGTAGGGAGGTAGTGAAAGATGTTAGAGTTGTATTAACCTACAGAGCCATCTATTAACAATTCGTCGAACTAACAATACACACTACTGTCGTGTGATAAACATTAATTAATTTGCAATAACAAATATTGATGTCAATAATTAGGATAAAAACTATCCTATCTTTCAAGTTGGACTAAATTACGGATAGTTACGAACAAGATCCAATTTGGCGCCATCGCCAGTGCGAGCGCAGCTCGCATAGGGCGCTAATGGATCGCGTGACGCGTGCACCCGAGATATTTAGTCACA
Source organism: Oeneis ivallda (assembly GCA_029955525.1). NCBI lineage: Eukaryota > Metazoa > Arthropoda > Insecta > Lepidoptera > Nymphalidae > Oeneis > Oeneis ivallda. The sequence continues at coordinate 2,724,625 of JARPMR010000017.1, read as the reverse complement.
CGAGCGAGCGCAGCGAGCGAGGGTGAATATAGTTCGAGGGTGTAATAGCTACTTGCAACCGAGGTAAGCATTCTACTTTATATCATTCTTGCGAGGTAAATAAAACATTGGTAATGCAAAATGAAATTTTAATTAGAATAATTAGCAAATTTAGAGAAAAAATAGAAAAAATCGGCCAAGTGCGAGTCGGGCCTCGCTCTATTAGGATTCCGTTAAAAAAAAAAATATTTCCATGTACCCATGGAAATATTTTAATTTAATTTTTTTAATTTAATTTAATTTTCGACCGAGCGAAGCGAAGGTCTTTGAGTTAACTAGGGCGATTTGCACTTGTCCGTCCGTCCGTCCGTCCGTCCGTCCGTCTGTCAGAGCCTTATAACTTTTGAATTACTGAACGTAATTACTTCAAATTTAGATATAATATGTAAACCGATGGCCTCCAGCCGAAAATGGCTTAAAAAGTTATAAAAATCTTTATTTCAGGGGGGCTCTCATAGAAGCGAATGCGAAGTAAAAAAAAAAAAATCGCGTTACATAAAATTGTTACGTATCATTTTAAAGATAATTTTGAACTGAGTACAAAAATATTTTTTTTTTAATTTTTCCCTTAAAATTGACGAAATGGGGGGCTTTCAAAGTGGCGATTTTATACGCTCGCTTGAAGACGCTCTCTAGAAAAACCGCTATGGATTTTCAAACTGATTTTATGTTTTTAGGTCACTTATATCCTGTACTTGAACAACAAATACTAAAATTATATGAATATTATAAAGAAACGAGATTATTTAATTTTTAATGGGCGTCAGTAATTCATATAGCATCAACATAGCTTCACAATAATGCTAATAGATGGCGCAGTCAGTAACTATTCCCATGGAACTACGAGTTAAATTCAATGTTTGATAAATAATTCAATGTTTTCACTAACGTTCCCTAACCTTTACGGGCTACCTATAAGTTAAGTGATTGATGTTTTCTGTCAACTTATTTATCACGATCCTGTACGGGACACCTAAAAGGATATTGGGACGGATGTTAGGACTTAGGATTGTATTTAGGAGCTACCTACGTTAAGAGACTCCTACTTAGGGGATGATTTAGGTATGTTTGGTGAAAACGGGCATAATAATAATGTCAGTTTTGGTTATCATGTATCGATTGAATGAATAATCATGGGATACCGTTACCGCGAGGTCTCAGTTCGGGGCGAACCACTAGTTATTGTTTGTTGTTATAGCGGCAATAGAAATACATAATATGTGAAAATTTCATCTGTCTATCTATTACGGTTTACGAGATACAGCCCGCTGACAGACGGACGGACGGACGGACGGACGGACGGACGGACGGACGGACAGCGTAGGCTTAGTAATAGGGTCCCGTTGGTACCCTTTGGGTACGGAACCCTAAAAAGTTGCTTTTAGCATAGAGTAAAAACACCACAATGACGGTGGTTTGTAGCTTTTTGACAGCATATTGAAATAAGAAAGTAAAACACATTCTGCCAAAGATGTAATTCCTTTCTTTGCACGCCATTTGTTGAATTCTTCGTAAGTTTTCACGTAGCGCTCTTTGGACTTATCCGGCAAAAGGTTTTGCATCATTTGTTCTGCTTCAAGCAAACAAAAATCAGACTCTCCTCCTTTTTCATCCTCTGATGAAGTGCTCGACATTGTTGTAAATAACTTAAATCCCTTTACGAACAAACTTCACAAACTTTCAGATCAAATGAAATGCCGCCATTTCCATTTTTTTTCGTAAATAGTTTTCTATTTTTTTTTTACGACTCTGAGTTCCAAGGAGTTTTGCATAGTTTGAAATGTATGGAAATTAAATGCCGCCAGGTTCAGTGTTTTTTTTTTCAGTAAAAAGTTTTCTTCCCATTTTATAAGAAAAGAGATTGTTTACCAAGGAGTTTTGCATAGCTTGAACTGTAATGTGAACATTACAATTCAAGCATAGTGCGACGTAATGTTGCCTTGAATTGCAAACACCAACTTACAAGGAGACTTTCCACCATAGTAATCCCTAGTTACTGAGCAAGTATGATATAATAGTAGATTATTAACCAAGGGGATAAAGCAGTGTCTTCTGTCGCGGGTGACGATTTAAATCGCGAGCGTAACGAAGGACTCGAGGTTTACTCCCGAGCGTAGCGAGGGTGTTAAAAACTTAAATCACGAGCGAAGCGAGGGATTTAAGACGAGTCCTGAGTGTAGCGAGGGATTTAAGTTCACCCAAGACTAAGACAGCTTTATCACCGAGGAAAATACTCTACTTTTCGTACCATTTGCGAAAAAATTAACACAATAATAATATGAGATAAGCATTTATTAAAAATAATGACAGTTAAAAGTAAAAGTTAACATTCGAAACATTGGTCCAATTATTATTGATAGAGAGAGTTACATTTTTGTTTGTACATTTATTGTTGATGAGTTCATTTGAGTATTTCTCTGTTCTTGCGTCTGAGCATTTGCACTGATGGAATCCGACAATTCACTGTCACTGTCGCTTTGATTTAACATCGTAACGTATTTTTAGAACATTAACTTATTTATAAAAATAAATTAAAATAAACTTGACGTTTATGTATTTGAAGAAAACAAAAACGCGGCAAATTCCTAGACTAATATTTTATTGTCGGAAAAGCAAAGGCATCAAGCTCATACGGCCTCGTCGGTTTTCGTAATTTTATTTAATAATCATAACTGCATAATAAATGCGTATTCCTTTTTCAAAAAGATGTATAATGCTTTATATACAAACTCAATGGTGTAAACACAGCTAGATGTAGTTCAGTATCGGTAACTATTCCAAATTTAAATCACATTCTTCCCCTAGAGGATGAATGAAATTCAGTACAATTTTCTTTCCCTGTTTTTAACAGATTAAAAATGACTATTGTTATGTTCGCTTTTTGTGGCACAGAATGTCACTTTTTTGAGCAAGTGGTACGAAAAAGAAGATTATCTTGTAGGCTACTGGATGCAAATCCGATTGATCTTATGCAACTGTGTCATTAACGAATTCATTAATGTCATTCATTATTGCGTGGTCGACTTAATAAGTATTACGAAAGTTGGTAATTTAATTATGTTAATAGGACCTGGAGAGTGACAAAGGCTACTTTTTATCCCGAAAAATCAAAGAATTCCCGCAGGATTTTAAAACCTAAATCCACGCGGACGAAGTCGCGGGCATACTTAGCTAGTCATACTTATCATACTAATTCATACTAATATTATAAATGCGAAAGCGTGTTTGTTGGTTTGTTGGTTGGTCCTTCAATCACGCCGCAACAGAGTCACGGATCAACGTGATTTTTTGCATGGGTATAGTCAACTATACCCATAGGACCTGGAGAGTGACATAGGCTACTTTTTATCCCGGAAATTCAAAGAGTTCACGAGGGATTTTAAAAATTAAATTCACGTGGACGAAGTCGCGGGCATCAGCTGGTATATTATAAATGCGAAAGTATGTTATTTGTAGGTTTGTCCTTCAATCACGCCGCAACAGAGCTACGGATCGACTTTATTTTTTGCATGGGTATAATTTGAGGACCTGGAGAGTGACATGGGCTACTTTTCATCCTGAAAAATCAAAGAGTTCCCGAGGGATTTTAAAAACTAAATCCACGCGGACGAAGTCGCGGTCATCAGCTAGTAGTGTATAAAGAAATCCATTAAAAATAGCAGGCATAGCCACCCCAATGTCACCTCATTCCACCTAACCAATTGGAAATATATTCCATGAATGTCGCGTGGAATCCGCACCCCTATCACTAATGGAAATTCCAGCCTTAACTTTTTGTTACGCCTAGACAAACGAATGTAACGGACTGTTACGAAATCGGGGACTTTTCAATACTTATTAAGGGCAGACATCCGAATCTAATACTTTCGAGGATTAGAATGAAATTAAATGGGTACTAAATGTAAAAACTAAATTATTTAAGGAAAATAAAGAAAACTACTACGTGTCGTATAAGGCAGCCAAATAATAATAAAATATCTTTGACTATTCAACCTAAATAAAGTCTCTGTAAAATATAATAATCCCACCAAAAACAAGACGAGACCATACTTATGGCAAGCACTGTCAAAAAGTTATCTGTACGCTTAATCCTACCATCAAATACATATATTAGAGAAAAAAATACATATATTGTATAAATTTTAGGTATTACTCTGAATTATTAAGGAAACTAATGTTATTTCATAAGTATCACATACTTAAACCCAATTTGTTAATTTGTCACTTTTTTTTAAACACTTTATTACACAAAAAAAAGTACAAAAGGCGGACTTAATGCTAAAGCATTTTCTACCAGTCAACCTTGAGATGTGAGACAACACTTATAATAGTACAATAACACTTATAGTAGTAATTATATAAATATATAATACATAAATATTTTGAATATAATAATAATATACATATAATATACATAATTATATACAAATAGATACCTAAATTATTACATGATACAAAATACATTACGTAACATGATACCGTACATATGAAACATAAAATTAGTATTAATTATAATAAATATAGAAAAAAGTTACAGACAGGGGTTACATGGTTTTGAGCAGATGGTCCTTCACTTGCCGTTTAAATGAAAATTTAAGTTTAAGAGATACCTCACCCCTGCGGATTATTTCTAGGTGACGTTTTACGCTAAGGGACCTGACTTAGGAAAGATGAAGACGGGCATAAGCTTAGGTACTCCGCAAATCTTAATTGATGGCGGCTGAACAAGTAAATTGAATATTCAAAGGAGGTAGGCGGTGAGCTAGGCAGCAATGATACCTACATAGCCTTGTTATTTGGAATTTATGTCGATACCTTGCGGCCATCTAAGGTACAGGATTAACGAGTAGGTATAATAGGTACCTAGGTAGCAGTGATAGCATCGTGGTTAGGACTGTGGTCTCCTATACGGGGGTCGCAGGTTTGATCCCGGGTACGCACCTCTGTCTTTTCGGAGTCAAGTGCGTTTAAGCAATTAACTATCACTTGCTTCAACGGTGAAGGAAAACATCGTGAGGAAACCTGCACACCTGAGAGTTCTTCATAATGTTCTCGAAGGTGTGTGAAGTCCGCCAATTCGCATTAGGCCAGCGTGGTGGACTACGGCCTATAACCCTTCTCTGAAAGGAGACCTGCGCTCAGTAGTGAGCCGGTCGCAGGTTTGATCCCGGGTACGCACCTCTGTCTTTTCGGAGTCAAGTGCGTTTAAGCAATTAACTATCACTTGCTTCAACGGTGAAGGAAAATCATCGTGAGGAAACCTGCACACCTGAGAGTTCTTCGTAATGTTCTCGAAGGTGTGTGAAGTCCGCCAATTCGCATTGGGCCAGCGTGGTGGACTACGGCCTATAACCCTTCTCTGAAAGGAGACCTGCGCTCAGTAGTGAGCCGGTGATGGGTTGGTGATGATGATGATGATGATGATGATAGGTACCTATAGAGGGAACTAGCTTTTCCACGACTTCGTCCGGGCGGAGTTCAGTTCATGAAAGTGTCCACTCCTAACACAAGCTTTTTGGGTGCAAAGGGGAATATTAGTCCTTCTACGTTCCCTCAAATACGGTTGACCGAAGCTACGGCTGGATCGTGCGTCATGCTAGTGAACCAGTGCCACCGGCGGGAATGGGGCTACTTTCTGTTTGCCCATCTTAACATGTATTGAATTGTAAGTATGTATTTTTGGAACTTCCCCTTATTGTGGAAACACTGCATACACTGCATACATAGCATAATAGGTCTATTTTATATGCATATAATAGATCTATTTTAAACTGTATTGTAAAAGAGCAACCACCGAGTTTCTTGCTGGTTCTTCTCGGTAGGAAGGACATTCCGAACCAGTGGTAGATTCATTTGACAATTCGAAAGCACTTGTAAAAGTTTATTTGGATAAAAAATATTTCTATTCTATTCTATTCTAAATCGGCTTGGCATCCAGCTGCCCTCAAGATGGTTTATTTTTTAAAGAGCAACTGCTGAGTTTCTTGCCGGCTCTTCTCAGCAGAATCCACTTTCCGAACCGGTGGTAGAGTCATGACGTGTCATAAGAGCCACAGGTTGGCCTACGTGAAATAAATAAATTTGAATTTGAATTTTCTGAACGTGACAAAATTAAATGTTCTTTTTAAAACAATTAAATATAGGTTTATCCCTTTTGTTCAATAAGATAGGTGCTCGTATACTTCGGTCAGAGTACTAAGGGTAATATTTACGGTCACCAATTAAGTAAATTGAATTTTCAAAGGAAGCCCAAGTATAAACTACAACGACTTACGATCTTGTTAATTGGAGCCAGCGATGGCACTTTGCGGTGACGACGAGTTTAATAATACGACGAAAGCCACTTTAAGGCTTTGCCAGTATTTGGTGTGCAATTGGTGTGTTTTTATTGCTACTAGCTGATGCCCGCGACTTTGTCCGCGTGGATTCCGTTTTTAAAATCCCTCGGGAACTCTTTGATTTTCCGTGATAAAAAGTAACCTATGGCACTCTCCACGTCCTCAAAAAGTCAGTAGCTCTGTTGCGGCGTTATTGAAGGACAAAGCAACAAACCAGCAAACAAACACACTTTCGCATTTATAATGTACTAGCTGACGCCCGCGACATTGTCGAACAAATCTTATCTCAAATACAAAAAAATAATGAATAAAGAAAAAAATAACAGAAAAATAACTGAGAAACTCTTTTCTACATTTATTTTGGATTTATTTTGACTAAGATCATCTTAGTCAATATCCCAGCAATATAACTCATGTGCAAGTAAGCCGCAGTGTAACAAAGTCAGCAAGTTGATGTTATCTCGCTTCCCGGTTCGTGGAGACGCACGCCCGCAGTTACCCGGACATCCGAAGCTCCGGGTAAGCAAACTTGCTCACAGCTCACAATGGCATTAATTACAAAGTATGTATTATATTACTTAGGCTTATTCTTGCTCAGTCACTGAAAGGAGCGCTCCGTACTATGTAGTACCAAAAGACTGTACCTGTTCGGGCGTCTAGTACTATATATTTACTAGCTGCTGCCCGCGACTTTGTCCGCATGGATTTAGTTTTTAAAAATCCCGCGGGAACTCTTTGATTATCCGAGATAAAAAGTAGCTCTCCCAGTCTGAGGACCCAATACTACACACATTACTTACTATATTCATGCAAAAATCGCATCAATCCGTTGCTCTGTTGCGACGTGATTGAAGGGCAAACCAACAAAGAAACACACTTTCGCATTTATAATAATTATTAGTAATGCAAAATTATAACACAATCTAGACAACCTCAAACTAACATCGTTCGAGATTTTAAGTTGCTAGGTTGCCTAGCAACCTAAATCTCTAACTTTATATATGACTGTCGTGTAATTAACATATTTTAATTTGCAATAACAAATATTGATGTCAATAATTAAGATAAAAAGTATCCTATCTTATAAATTGGACCAAATTACAGATAGTTACGAAGTTTGATCAAAATCGGTTCAGTAGGTTCTAGTTTATCCCGAACATACATCGTGACACGAGATTTTTATATATATAAGATAGATATATTATGTACTATATATTATGTAGTACAGAAATTCCGAGCCAAGCGACAGAATCACAGACTAAGGGAGAGGGCAAACTGGCAACTTTTAGCGGCAGCGATCGCGGTGTTTTATGGACTTTAGCGTTTTTATCGCCTTTTGCGACTGCGTCGCGAAAATCGTGACTCAAACGCGTTCGCGTTTTTATGGCTTTCGATTGCAGAATCGCCAAATCGCGCGGGAAACGCGATGTACGCAAGAGGCCGTAGAATCGCTAAAGGCCATAAAAACGCGCGATCGCTGCCGCTAAGAGTAGCCAGTCTGTCCTCTGACCTCTCCCTAATTAGGTCCATAACTTGTCCATAAGGATCGAAGTACTAAAACAACGATGTGCTATTTATGCATACGAACTAGTACATGTACTATACAAGACTGGTAAGTACTCGTATTACTATAGCTTCAGACTGCGACCTAGTCCGCGTAGACTTATATAGGTTTTAAAAATCTCAGGACTATTTAATTGGTATAGTTGAGGACCTGGAAGGTGACATAGGCATGCCGGAAAATCAGAGTTCCCGCGGGATTTTGAAAACTAAATCCACGCGGACGAAGTCGCGGGCATCAGCTAGTTTAACTTTAAAACTGTAACCTGACTACGGAAAATTTGATTTAAAATGCGTCATAATGATTTTGTTCGTATAAAATGTAACCTATGTCACCCGGACCATCATAGCGAATCGATTGACAGTTGACACATCATTCATCAAAATTGGCTCAGTAGTTCAGGCGCTACGGTGGAACATTCGTAAGTAGTCACATACGTACCTACATACATACATAGTCGGGTAAAAAGGTTATTTTAAAAAAATCTTTTTAAACAACCGACTTCAAACTCCCGCTTTACTACATTACACACACACACTATACAAAATATATAATTTATTATTGATATTTTAAAAACCGCTCGACCGATTTCGATGAAATTTATATGGGACCACCTGGGAAGTATACCCTTTCAAACAAAACAGTAATTTTCCAAATCGGTTCTGGCGTCTTCGATTAATCGGTGGACATACATAAAAAAAAAGTGTGTGTGTCAGCTCCGACGCACGACTGGAGTTTACTTTATACTTCAATAGTATCTAATTGTGCTAGGTATTTAATATCAAATACGGCCATCTTTTGTAAATAGCTCGAACTATTATGTTAGCAGTGCTGTTATCGCAGGGTTTTAGGGCGTACAACAGAGGATAGTTTACACATAAGCCGAAAGATGGCGCTGATCTACATGTGAGTAGATAATCTTGAATTAAAAACCAACCTTATTTACTCAACGTTAGGGTAGAAATTTGCATCGTTGTGAAAAACGTAACGAGGTCACGGCTTCCCTCGGAAAGCTCTTTCGCACGAAAACCAACCTTATTTACTCAACGTTAGGGTAGAAATTTGCATCGTTGTGAAAAACGTAACAAGGTCATTCATAAGTAGACTTTACCCCTCGAATTTTTCTCATACCGGGCGCCTAAAATCGATTCTTAAGGAGTAAACTCCAAAAAAGATTCCGACGAATTGATAACCTCCTCCTTTTTTTGAAGCCTGTTAAAAACAATTGTTTTAAATCCATTACCAGTTTATTTAATCACGATTTAATCACATTATTTCAGTAATATATTAAACAGTCCACTCGATTAGGTCGTGCAATCTATTGCCAATACTAAATCCTGCGGAAAAAGAAACGGATCCATTTTAAGATGGCGCCGAAAACGAGGTCCGTTCCATTATGGTCCTCAGATGTGTTGTACCAAGAAATAAACGGTCAAATGCATATTTTCAGCATGCTTATTTTAATTCAAATTCAAATTCAAAATTATTTATTTCACGTAGGCCAACCTGTGGCTCTTATGACAAGTCATGACTCTACCACCGGTTCGGAAAGCGGATTCTGCTGAGAAGAGCCGGCAAGAAACTCAGCAGTTGCTCTTTTCAAAATAATCATTTTACAATATTATTATGAAGCTATTACATTGTAATAAGTTTTTTATACTAGCTTGTGGACAGCTGGATGCCAAGCCGATTTAAGCTATGCAACTTTAAAACTTTAGTAAACGATGACATAAGACATTAGCATTAAAGTAAAATGATCCTTATCTGTATTCCATTTGAACTCAATTTCGTGTATGTATGCTTATACGTTTACGTACACGAAAACGTTCCAAATTAAAATCGTCTGTATTGAATTTGCGACTTTAAATCGATACCTTTATGGTTCATTTTACTTTGATGCTAATGTCTTCGTTTACTATTACCTGTGCTATTACTATCAAGCGAATTAAAACTCGGACTGAGAATCCAAGGCACGCGCACTGTAGGTGCTGTAGGCTTTCGTAGTTAAATTAATGGCAAAAATTGGCCAAGTGCGAGTCGGGCCTCGCTCTTTTAGGGTTCCGTTAAAAAAATTAAATAAAAATATTTCCATGTACCCATGGAAATATGTTTATTTAATTTTTTTTAATTTAATTTAATTTTTATTATTTGTTGTTATAGCGGCAATAGAAATACATAATATGTGAAAATTTCATCTCATTATCTATTACGGTTTACGAGATACAGCCCGCTGACAGACGGACGGACGGACGGACGGACGGACGGACGGACAGCGTAGGCTTAGTAATAGGGTCCCGTTGGTACCCTTTGGGTACGGAACCCTAAAAACGTCGCTGGTTATTTTGTATGGAAATATCATAAAAAGCTTTGATAGTTGCTACGCTCCTACGCAGCCACTACCAATTCTAATCAATGGGAAATACAGGTCTACAGGTGAAAAGCTGTAACTTTTCAGTGAGTTAAATTAGAAACTTGGAATCTTCACAGCATTAAGATACTATTAACCTTTGTATTCAGTATAAATTTCAATTTAGTAGGTACCTCAAGCCGATTCAGAAATAATTTAATATAAAAAAATTCTTCTTAAACTCGGCCTTTGAACTAGGACAAACAGTTTGAGCGCGGCGACCGAATCAAGAAATTCCGTAACGAAAATATACCTAACACCGTCGTTCAGTAAGCGTTCAACATTTTAGAGGTTCACAAGTAGCTCTGTTTGGCGCAGTGGGCGAGCGGCCGCTATTTTTACCGTATGGTGTATGATGTCGCAGGTTCGAATCTCAGTCGCGAAGTAGTGACAGTGCGCTTTTCTTGTTTGTTTGTTGTTTAATTATTTTTTTGCATAATTTTTATTATGCAACAAAAAATATTGCATAAATATTATAATTGCATAAATTGATAAAAAATGCTATGCAATAGCTTTACCGCGGCAGTCCCCGAGTGCCACCACCACCCAACCACCACCACCATAACCACCTGGAGAGTATACCCTTTCAAACAAAAAAAGAATTTTCAAATCGGTTCAGGCGTCTCTGAGTATTCGATCGACATACATAAAAAAAATTTATAACCTCCTCCTTTTTTGAAGTCGTTTAAAAAAGGGCTTTGGACACACGGACCGCCAGACGAACCACAAAGTGATCCTAAGTAATATAAGGATTTCGTTTACTTTCGTAACCCTAAAAATCTATAGACTTCAAAAGAACAACAAATTTTTGTTCTAAAGAACTAAACTTGTTATGAATTAGTACGAAATCAGTCTATCGGTTTTGTCTGAAAGCAGTTGAAGTTTATACTTCCTCTCAGCTTGTGTTGAGACAAGTTCGTGTGGCGAGTTATGGCAACAAATAACAAGCTGAGAAACTTTGAAGTAAGGCCATCTGGATGTGTGCGGACTTGTGTTGGAGGCTACTTTATAAATTGAAAATTGAAAAAGAGGAACAGAAATCCTACATTTATTTCCTGCAATATTAACATTATTATCCACTAAATCCTACTTTTTTTTTAATTTTACGTACATGCCGTTCACTACAACTTGTCCCTAACCGTCATGTTGGCAACATTGCTTATCAAGCTGCTGTTGTCAGGGTTTTCACGTAGTCGTAATTTCTAGTTCCATGGGGTTTTCCTTGGGTTTTCATTGTGTGAAGCAAACATGACGGCAAGGGACAAGTTATAGACAGTGAACGGTCTGTACCATAGAAATAGTCGTAATTCCTAGTTCCATGGGTCTGTACAATGTGTAACAAAAACCATAGACTACATTTTATCTTGTAGCATAGTCTTTAAAACTTAAACACAAAACTTAATTCATATTATTATTCCAGTTTATTTTTCTTAATTACATTTTCCACGTTCAATATTTTGATAGAAAAGAAATATGTTTTTATCAGAATATAAAAAATATTCCTTTTCTATCAGAATTTAGCCAGTAGTAAAACAGGTAATTTTTTTGCGTGTTACTTTACTACCATCTGCCTCAGCTGTACCTCGGGGTAAAAAATTACCCGTGTTAACTGTTACTGCTGATAGAAGACTGGTAGTACTACTTCTTCTCGGCCGGAAGGGCAGTGGCAAGGCCGAACCAGTGGTAGACTCATCGACGATTCAAAAGCAGTTGTAAAAAAGTTTTATTGGAACAAAAAAACATTTCTATTCTATTCTATTCTATTCTACTGTGCTAGTGCGTCGCTAACGCCTTTCTGCAAGAAAGCATAATGTTTACATTGAATTAAATTGAGATACTCTTTATTGTACACCAGAAAAAGAAACACATAATACTTACACACAAAAACAATAAAAATTTTACTTATCGCTTTAAAAACTTCATATGGGTATACGTTATTTAAAGGTAAAATATTAATACTAAATTAAAAGCATGGATATTCCGAACTTGGGTACAAATGGAACAAGCCTCATCAACGACTAACCAATCCAGATCATCCTTCATTGGCGTATAATTGAAATAATCATAAATTAAACAAACTGCGTCCAAAGAATATAAAAGCCTCAGCTCTGAATTGAAAACGATTTTCATTAGACTAATGCTATGCGACGTTTATGTGCAAGTTAAACCTTGTTAACCAACAATAAAGCAACGCGATGCAACGATATGTCAGTAAGTATGTCACGAGAGAAATAAATACTAAGTAAATCTATACATATAATAAAACAGAAACGAAACCAATTCTGTACATGAAATAGATTCAAAAAAGGGTTTTTGCTTCTAATTGTGTTCAAGATACAGATATCAAAACAGAAGCTAAATTTTTGAAGTGAAACTTCTTTAGGCGCATGAGGGTAAAATTTTTACAAATGTAACGTCACGCAAGTATGCAACGGAAACGGAAGTGTCGAAAAAGAGATTCGCCAAAGAAGTTTCACTTCTGACATGTGTACTTTGTACGCACGCACTTTTGAAGTGAAACTTCTTTAGGCGCATGAGGGTAAAATTTTTACAAATGTAACGTCACGCAAGTATGCAACGGAAACGGAAGTGTCGAAAAAGAGATTCGCCAAAGAAGTTTCACTTCTGACATGTGTACTTTGTAAGCACGCACTTTTTTTTTTGTCTGTTTGTTTGTCCTTCTTTCACGTAAAAACTACCGCACAGATTTCTACAAAAATTTATACCGTGGTAGCTTATTACTCGGGTCAACATCTAGGCTACTTTTTATCCTGGAAAATCAAGGAGTTCCCGAGGGACTTTAAAAACTAAATCCACGCGGACAAAGTCGCGGGCATCAGCTAGTAAGAAATAAAAATGTTTTGATTCACAAATTACAATTATTACAATCTGATGCAATCAATTTCAGAGAATACCACCATCGATCGCAAGATGACACAATCATCATCACAATCAGCACGGTAGCACTGCTTTACATTTTGTTGGATCTAAGATCTATATCTCCCTCTTTATGATCAAAGAGACGCTTTTCATTGTATAGTAAATCTTCTTTTTACTATTCATAATATTTTTATTTTATACTAGCTGACCCAGCGAACTTCGTACCGCCAACAAAAATATTTAGGGGTGGGTCACCCTTATCATTTAGGGGTATGAAAAATAGATGTTGGCCGATTCTCAGACCTACCCGATGGCGATATGCACACAAAATTTCACAAAAATCGGTCAAGCCGTTTCGGAGGAGTTTGATAACAAACACCGCGACACGAGAATTTTATATATTAGATATTATTTTTTATATGTTTTTAATATGTGTGCTACATATAGCACTGTGTTCTTAAGCGTTGTGAATCTTGGTGACGCTTTGTAAAGTAATAAGGTCAAGGGGAGTAAGAGAAACGGTGGGGTAAGAGAAACACAAAGCTTTATCTAGCAAACTATGCAGTTTATCGAAATTTGCTATCAGTCGATAAAACAGTATTGTTGAAGTGGTTTAAATTTTTTTAAAGAGATGTCGCTGCGATAATTCTTCAAGGTTATATTAAAGAAAGAAATTTGCCATTTTTCAAAACTCAAAACACGAGTTAGACACGGTTTTATTTATTGCTTGTTTTAAAGTGATTTTATAGAGTTTTCAACAGTTTTTTGTGGTAAGTACTTAGAGTAATGTATAGATTTAATGTTCCAATTGTTTTTTCTGTCTTAAACGTTCAGTTAATTAATTTAAGACATGTTAAAGATTCTAGTCACTAAAAGTTCCGAGTGGGAAAGTGAAACAGAGATGAGCGGGGAAGAGAAACATAAGTTTCACTTCCCCCATTTTCAGAGATTACCAACCTTCTTTAAATTACATGTTATTTAAAAAAAACTAATATTTGATTATAGGTCATCTTGTGTCTGCCACACCAAATTTATTAATTTTATTGGTGTAAGCAAGAATAGAGAAAGACGTAAAAATATTGTAAACACGGTGTTAGCTATGTTATTGAACTAAAAAATTAATAAATTTAGAACTAACTCAAAATTTGTTTTGGTTTACTACCCCTGACTTGGCGACTATGTTTCACTTACCCCATTTTCAGTTTTTTCCATTTATTTAAGAAATTAGACCATATAGCCATGCACTGAGACATTTTATCGATTGAGGCAATTAAAGATGCAATTTTAGTTTTTGAAATAGTTCTATAGGCCTCATATTTATAGAGTTCTGATCATAGTTTCACTTACCCCATTTCGGGGGTAAGTGAAACAAAACCATAGTCTACATTTAATGAATAATTTCGTCGTTTTTTGCACGACTAGAGGGCTTGAAGATCATGTCATAAGAAAGCCGATTTAATGAAGAGTATATAGCATTTATTGTTATTCAAATTGACAATCTTTTTACTGGCTTACAGGTCATTTTCTAGAAAAAACAGTAAAGTATGTTTCACTTACTCCCCTGACCTTAAATCAAATGCGAATACTTTCACAAATTCTTTCAAACGTTTTGAATTTTGGAGGGGCGCAGCATATATCTTCTTTTTCTTCTTTATCAACCGATAGACGTCCACTGTTGGACAAAGGTCTCTGGCATGGACTTCCACAGGCCTCGATCTTGCGCCGCCTGAATCCAGCGGCTCCCTGCGACTCGTTTGATGTCGTCGGTCCACCTAGTGGGGGGTCTGCCAACACTGCGCTTCCAAGGCAAGGGTGGTAAGGGAGCGCACCTCCATCTAGCGCTCCAAACGTCAACCTCACCTGCCCGCGGTACCCCCTGCTAGTCTACTGACGAGGCTCTGACGACCGACAAATGGCGGTTAACCATTTCATACATTACCATTTCATTTCATACTCATACATACATTCAAACTGAGCAAATGGCACAGGCCGGTGTCGTGCAGCAGCGACACCGGTGCGATCAGTCTAGCCCTGCGATGACCAACACGCCTGCCCAGCGTGGTCATTATGGGCACAACATTAATGGATATTCGCACAAGTATCTTAGTTAATCTTTAGCAAAGCATGCTTAGTGGACAGCAGCCCCACAGCCACAAGCGATCAGAGAAAATAGAATGGGGCTTAAACGATATTCAGCGTCGAAATCGCTCGCGTTCACTGCGCGCCGCGCGCCGCGGTGCGGGACTTTTGTTGTAGCCGGCGCTGGTCATTATTCCAACCTATTCAACCCTACTCTTTTTTATTTTTTATTAAAGTGATATAAACACGAATCGAAAATTCCGAAGCCAGCGGGATTCGAACCCACATCTCTTGGGAATCGCGCCAGTGTCGTATTTTCAAAGTGTAACATCGCAAAGCCTCTGATTAGCTCCCGCTATCGGTTAAAATCTTACTAATATCATAAATGCGCAAGTGTGTTTGTTTATGGGTTTGTTGGGTTGTCCTACCGGTACAGAGCTACAGAGCTACGGATCGACGTCATTTTTTGCATTGAGGACCTGGAGAGTGACATAGGCTACTTTTTCCCCCGGAAAAACAAAGTTCCCGGTGGATTTTAAACACTAAATCCACGCGGACGAATTTGCGGGCATCAGCTAGTATGAAAATTTAAAAATGAGAAGCATAGATGGTCTAGATGTTAGGACTGTGGTCTCCTATTCGGGGGGTCACATGTTCGATCAAGTTATATTATGCGATTAAGAAATTAAATATCACATGCTTTAACGGTGAAGGAAAAAATCGTGAGGAATCAGAGGTCACTGCGATTATTATACTGTCGAGATCAATTTTAGAGAATCGACACACAGAAAAAATAATCTAAAAAGAGAGAAAAGATAATCTGTGGTACAATGTGCCACGCACGCTGTATAAAGCCGCTCTTAGAGTATACATTAACAGCGCATCACTAATCAATTATTTTTATAATTAAACACAAACCCTCAAAAATACTGAGTGTACTATATACTATTGTAGGCAATCAGATGCAGAAAATAATAAAAAACACAGGATAAATACTAACACTACCCACAATGAGTCGTATTAAAATTCTGCATTCACTATATTTAGGTCTATTTGTACGCCTAATTATTTTGTAAGTGAGCGCTGGTCGCGGCCGGCGTAGGCGAGTAGACGGGATACGGTTTTAATGCAAAGTTCTCCAATCGAAACCTGTGAAAATAAAAACAAGTAACTTAATCAATTAGTCAATAGCTCACAGCAGGTAGAGGAAACTGTAAAGTCCACACTTTATGGCCAATCAAGCCGGGAATGTTTGCGAGAGAGCTGGCAACACTAATTTACTGACGCTGCAGAATATCGATGCATATTTTTGACTCTGGCAACACCGTGATTTGTGGCGATGTAGCGCCTGGTACACATGCATGAATTTTTAATTGCTTCAAACGAAACGAAAATTACGCGAAGCAAAAAATACTGGCAAAAATGATTGCTGTGCTTTTCCTGCAAAAAGTGTTTACGTTACTATAGTGTCTTTACGTCAAAAAACTTCTGTAGCAAACCAAACTGTGACCAATTGAACATGGTTTGCACCGGCAATTTTCCGTCCAAACTACCATAACTGTATAACAAATCGGCGAGACTGCACTAGGTCCGAGCAACTAGATAATAAGCCTATATAGAATAGGAGAGGATTGTGCTGTAAGAAGAGCATACATGCGTCGTCCAATAGGTAAACGCCCCGTTCGACGAAGCGAACAAAGACTTCCAAGCTCTCAATAAGACCGATTGGCGTAAAGCGGCGAAGGACATGGCCTAATAATAACATTTTTTATTTTTTGTACATACACCCTTACCCAGTGATAAAGTATAAATCTTCCCGAGTGATTCGCGGATGTGCCCACAGCTCTATAAGTCCCGGGCGATGTGTTGGGTACTTTGAGTATTAAAAGGTATTAAAGGTTGGGTACATGACATTTAGTTTTATTTTTACTTTTTCATGTGCCCTCACTGAACTCAAGGGTTTTATCACAAGCGCGCCCTTTACAAACGAAGTTTGATTCTTACTTTGAATAATAAGTAACCGATCGTACTCAATATTTTATAAACACGTCTCATAAATTCATCAGCAACCCATCAACGACTCACTAGTCACTACTGAGCGCAGGTATCCTCTCAGAGAAGGGTTATATAGGCCATAGTTCACCACGCTGGCCCAATGGGAATTGGCGGATTTCACACACCTTTAAGAACATTATGGAGAACTCTCAGGTGTGCAGGTTTCGTCACGATGTTTTTCTTCACCGTTGAAGCATGTGATTTGTGCACATAACTGTGAAAGGCGAGGTGCGCCCGGGATCGAACCTGTGACGCCCCAAATTGGAGACCACAGTCCTAACCACTAGGCTATCACTGCTATGCTTTAGAAATTAATACAGTTTCAGGTTCGGATTTTCGTAATATTCCGATTTTACGGGGCACAACTCCGGAAGCGTTCGAAGGCTTCTCTGAAGATTTTTAACATCGGTTTTGGAAAAGTACTCTTGCTCGCGACTTCGCCTACGAGAAGTTGGGTTTCTACTTTCTGCAGTCCTGTTTTTCCGGGATAAAAGGTAGTCTGGACCAATGGATCTATCTGATTTTTTGCATAGTTATAATTGAGGACTTAGAGAGTGAAACATCCAAATAGGGTAGCTGTCTCTACGCGTTTGTTATCGTGAGCAACAGCTAATAAAATAATCATCATCATCATTAGCAACCCATCAACGGCTCACTACTGAGCGCTGGTCTCCTCTCAGAGAAGGGTTATAGGCCATAGTCCACCACGCTGGCCCAATGTGAATTGGTGGACTTCACACACCTTCGAGAACATTATGAAGAACTCTCAGGTGTGCTGCAGGTTTCCCGCGTTTAACCGCGAGGCTATCACTGCAAAATAATGGCCTGTTGTAAAAGCAGTGATAGCCCAGTGGTTAAGACATTGCCTTCCTTTCCGGGGGGTCCGATGTTCGATCCCAAACACGCATCTCTGACTTCTCGGAATTATGCGTTTTATGCAATTAATTTAACTGTCACTTGATAGGGCCCTCAGGTGGATGGACGATCTCAGGTGAGTTCCAGCAGCTACTGGATACAGATGGCATAAGATCGTGTCCTGTGGCGATCCTTTCAAGAGGCCTATGCGCATTGTCCAGCTGTACACCTCCATCAGTTGAGATGAGGCGCATTGAAATAAATGCTGACGTCAGAAGAGGTCACCTAAAATGTTGATGTGACCTTTATTGTTTCAGTTCACCAGACTAGACTTCAGTTGCCTAGAGGCAGATCTAGATGCCATGATAATTGAAACTCAGCTTTATTGACTCATCATACGGCTGAAATTGGATTGACTGAAGCTAAACTCAACACCACAACTAAAAACTTAGTTCGATACGTTCAAAAACAACATGCAAAACATTTAATTACATGTACAGTCAACAGAAACAGTTAAATAAAATCAGAGGAAAGTTAGGTAGATAGTCAATAATTTATACAATCACAAACACATTTACAGAGAGCCACTTACGGTCTATCTACATATACTCGTTAAATACTTGTTTGGTTTTGCTTTAATCTAAGGAATTTGTGGAATCGATGTGTTTACTCGCGTTTTTTGTTGTCTCTACGTCTACCGTGTACATGTTTAGGGATGTTAATTGATGCTCGTCTGTACCACAAAGTGTATTTTGTACGGTGTACAGAAAAGTTTTGGTAGACATTGTCTTAACAATAAAACGTAGAAGCTAGAATAGAATTTAAACGTTATACTGTATGTTTGTTGCAGACATCTTTTGCCGGCGACTTTGCCCGCGTGGAGCAAAAATTCACGTTGCTCCATAATGCCGCGTGATTAAAGGACAAACCAATAAAGACAAGCACTTTAGCATTTGATTATCTTAATAATTACGTGTCACGTTGTTTGTCCGCGATGGACTCCTAAACTACTGAACCGATTTTTATCAAACTTCGTAACTATCTGTAATTTGGTCCAACTTAAAAGATAGGATAGTTTTTTTGGATTGGGATGGTTTATTTGTTTTATTTAAATAGATAAGTTGGCGGTACGAAGTTCGCTGGGTCAGCTAGTGTTATATAAAGATTTATCCAATTGGATATTATCATTGGATAAATCTAATGGCCCAAAGCTAAAAATAATTTACAATAATCCGATTTCAAACGCCCGTGCCACTACAAAGTACCTATATAATTGACCGAGCGAAGCGAGGTCTCTGAGTTTACTAGAGCGATTTGCACTTGTCCGTCCGTCCGTCCGTCCGTCCGTCCGTCCGTCCGTCCGTCTGTCTGTCAGAGCCTTATAACTTTTGAATTACTGAACGTAATTACTTCAAATTTAGATATAATAAATGTAAACCGATGGCCTCCAGCCGAAAATGGCTTAAAAAGTTATAAAAATCTTTATTTCAGGGGGGCTCTCATAGAAGCGAATGCGAAGAAATTTTTTTTTATTTGCGATTCATAGGTTTTCTGTATATCATTTTAAAGACAATTTGGAACAAAGTACAACCGTATTTTTTTTTTATTTTTTTCCTAAAATTGACGAAATGGGGGGCTTTCAAAGTGGCGATTTAATACGCTCGCTTGAAGACGCTCTCTGGGAAAATTTTCTATATATTTTCAAGTTGTACTTATTTTCTTACTTCACTTGTATCCTGTACTTGAACAACAAATACTAAAATTATATGAATATTATAAAGAAACGAGATTATTTAATTTTTAATGAGCATCAGTAAATTTCACATAGCTTCACAATAATGCTAATAGATGGCGCAGTCATTAACTATTCCATTGAACTAGGAGTTACGACTACGATTTATCCCAAAAACAGTTTTGCGTCGACCATTATTATTTAGGTACATAATATAATAACATATTATTCAATTAAAATTATTCTTTAGTTAAATATCATTTTGTATATTTTCTATTCGCGTCGATAGATGACGATTTGTACAGATGCCCCTAACCCGTTTTCACTCGTTAGTACCTACATAATAATTCAATGTTTTCACTGACGTTCCCTAACCTTTACGGGCTACCTATGATAAGTTATGTGATGATTACTGTCAACTTCTTTATCACGATCCTGTACGGGACACCGAAAAGGACATTGGGACGGATGTTAGGACTTAGGATTGTGTTTTGGAGCTACCTACGTAAAGAGACTCCTACATAGGGGATGATTTAGGTATGTTTGGTGAAAACGGGCATAATAATATTAATGTCAGTATTGGTCGTCATGTATCGATTGAATGAATAATCATGGGATACCGTTACCGCGAGGTCTCAGTTCGGGGCGAACCACTAGTTTATTTTTCATATTTTTAAAACCGCTCGACCGATTTCGATAAAATTTCAATGGGACGACCTTTGAAATAAAAAAAGAATTTTCCAAATCGATGCAAGCGTCTTCGAGTAATCGGTGAACAAACATAAAAAAAAAGATTCCGACGAATTGATAACCTCCTATCCTTTTTGAAGTCGGTTAAAAACTAAGGATGTAACGATACCGATTCCGATACCGATATATCGGCCGATATAATCGGCAGGCCGATATATCGGCATCGCCGATTATAATACAGCCGATATAAAAATAAATCGAAAAGCAATGAAGATAAATACCCCAAACTGAAAATGCTTGCGCAAAAATACTTGTCTTCTCAAATGAGCTCAGTTGCCTCGGAACGACTTTTCGGAACTGCAGGCCTCATACAAAATGATTTGCGAAACAGATTATCTGCTAATAATTTGAATAAACTTTGTTTTTTTAAGAAAAATCTACCTAAAGTTAACTTTAATTACTGACTTTATGTATCGGTTTATTTGATTATTTTGTGTAATGACTTAATCACCAGTATGATTACTTGATAATATTTCATATATACTTTCTTAAATAAATGTTTCTTGTAATTTGGATTTGGCTTTTTATTAATTTAGGTGTTTATTTTTATTTCTACTTCACAAAGTCGATTCTCTATTAAATAATATACTGTAACTATCATCTCTACCTAAAAAGCCATCGATATCGGTATCGGTATCACCGATAATTTACTTCATTAATCGGTATCGGTATCGTATCGGCAAAATTATGTATCGTTACATCCCTATTAAAAACACTCCATAAGAATTAAGCATAAAAATCAGACCTGAATAAAATGACAAATAAAATAACCATCGCTATCACCTATTGTAGTGTAATGTTACACACTACTTCCAAAGTCACTTTACCTGCGCATTCGCAGTTCCATGACATATTAGATTTCCGAACGCACTTGACGGAACATCAGAACAGTCTGTCCCTCTCTGTGGTATCGTAATTCATAACCCGTCTCTTTCATACTCGAGCGGCGGCCACGAGAGTGACAGACGACAACCGACAGTGAGTCGAGGCTCGAATACCGCCACCGGAGGTCGCGTACGTGATCGACTCCCGCGTTTTTGTCACCGTCTAACCTGGGACGCGCGGTTTATTTGGCAACCATGTTCTAAAATCATCCCGTTTTAAGGGCATCTTGAGAGTTTTTACCTCTCCTTAACTACCGATCATGTGACCGGACAATTTGCCGTCGCCGCAGCGACGTATTTTGGCAGCAGACCTATCAAATTAGTATGGACGCCTGCCACGCCACGCGATTACCCTGTCTACCATATAAGCGATATTCTCGTTAAGTAGCAAGAACAATGTAGTCGGCTTAGACTCAGTGACGTCTCTAGTGTAAATAGTGAGTGAACTATGTGAGCTCGACGCAATCTCCAGGAGATAGCCTCCTCGCCGCGCCGGTTCCCGCGAGACGCACCAAGGGGGCGGCGTGCTGACCGAGCCGCGCCTCCTCGCCTAACCAACCCTGCGGGGTCCGTAACCCCTTGGTCGAGCGGACCTTCCCTGCTACGGTCGGCTTAAGGCGGGCCTGACCAGGTCAGCCTCTGGCCCAGCTGTCAGCCCTCGTATTCGTGAGTTACAACATTAAATTCTACGGACGATGCGTTGGACTCAGTGCCACTAGTCTGTAAGTCTTTTTAATTAATTTTAACTTAGTCATAATCTAAATCCTTGCAGAAACTTAAATTAAATCACCATCTTGTATTTAGTCAAAAAGGTAATTTCATTTCAACTGCAACCTCAGACTTCCCTCCTCATCAACAGCGCATCCAGACCGACGGCAAAAGGACGGCCTTTGAAAATAAAGGCCCGATGCTCACGCCGCTAGTATCCAGCAACCGGTCGCCACACCACAATATGGCGTCCCCTACTTTGTACAAAATCGCATTCTCATTCTGTTCGTGCGACACTACGCATTAAGTAGGTTGCTGCCCCCCATCTTTACACACGCGACAACATGGCGCCCGAACGATAGAAATGTCATCGGTCCATCGCTGTTGATCGCGACGGAAGTCTGACCATAAATAATTTTCTTCATGTTGTTAATTAAGTAACATAGATAATATGTTTGACATTTCCGGTTCCATGTAAATTACCAAAGAGTTAGAACGACACTTGGCAACACTGCCAGTACGGCCATGTTGGTAGACAGTAACAAATGACAAAAGCAACTGCCCAAGTGACACTCAACGAGTCATGTGACAACTACTGTCAACATTGACGCTTGACAGCAGTTTGTCATCGACAATTTTACATAGCTGGTTAATTTATAACCTTGTGTATTTTACTTTAATCATGTATAAATTAATTTAAGTGTTTTTTAACATAACGTGAGTGATTAACGCTAAAGATAACAATCTAGTAATTAACAATCAGTGTGAAACGAGAAAATCGTATAATGTGAGACGGATAAATAGTAGTTTTTGTAACGCAATATTTAGTTCGAAATTCGTAATTTATACATTCGAAAAATGGATAGCGAGATTCCGTTACGCGAGCCCGCGAGTGTAGCGACCTTTACTTCCCCCGTGTCGGTTCTAGAGGAAGGGAACGTAACCTCAGTGTACGTGGATATGCAGGATGCGTACGTAAACACCAACCCCAGGCATGTCGAAAAGAAGATAGCCAAAACTGACGTTTCCTACACCACGACAACAACACCACACGCAAAAACATCAAACCCAATAGCCTTCCAACCCGCCCTCAGCACAGGTAGTACACCCATACAATACAACGAGTTGAATAACACTCTCGCAAGGGAACAACCGATTATTTATAATATGCACAATCTAGCTAACCTGAAGTCCTGGAATATTAAGTTCTCCGGAGACTCTTGTGTGTATGAATTTTTAAACAGGGTTGAAGAAGTGCGAAGCGCTAGGGGCATAGACATCAACATAGTGCTCAGAGGATTCTCCGAGTTATTACAAGGTACGGCATTACAGTTTTACAGGCAAGTACGGCACCAAATAACATCATGGGCCGTCCTATGCTCAATATTTACACAAAATTTTCAGCCAATAGATTTTGAGTTTTCAACAGAAAAATTAATTAGGGATACAAAACAAAATAACAAACAATCAGTGTTTTCATTTGTCATACATATAAGAGATCTTAATAGTAAACTAGCTAACCCTATCCCAGATATATCATTACTGGAGATAATAAAACATAATTTATTACCATGCTACGGCTCATTGTTGGCTAACAACGCGATCACTTCTATAGAACATCTAATAACATTAAGCAGAAACTATGAAGCCTACGCATTACCAAACCACTCCGGTAATGCAATGAATAGAGACCGGGAAACATTTAAAAAGTTTCAAACTGCCCCCTCACAATCTATCACTTGCAAAAAATGCAAGCGGCAGGGGCACAGTCATAGAGACTGCAGAAAATACCCAGGGCTAGTATGTTTTAACTGCCACATGCCCAATGTATACTCAAATTCATGCCCGCGCTGTAGTAAAAGCTCGGCAAGCAGTAAAACAAAGAACACAGGCAATCATAAGCCAAATCATAATTTTAAACCATACAGTGGATAGTTTACCAACACTTTACCACTTTCATAAGAATTACACATAACATCTAGGTAAACCATAACTACCTATTCACATCTTAATACTCTTAATTTTCAAATAAATT
Organism: Oeneis ivallda; assembly: GCA_029955525.1. Lineage (NCBI taxonomy): Eukaryota > Metazoa > Arthropoda > Insecta > Lepidoptera > Nymphalidae > Oeneis > Oeneis ivallda. Next base: position 2,700,302 of record JARPMR010000017.1, on the reverse strand, counting down.
AAATAAAACAACTCCTTTTTAATCTCAATATTTACATAATTTATTTAATATAATTACAAAAAAAAACCCTTTAGCATAACTAGCATATAACAATATTACATAAGAATTCTCATCTAAAATAAACATAAGTTAAAAAATGTCTTAAATTATATTATATACCTAATATCTATATAGTATTCAAGTACAGTAGATAAATACTACATACTACTGAACTAAAAATATCATTGTATGATTAGGTTATCACATCCTTTCCATCCAATTGAAGTTTAAACACTTTTCCAAACAATTAAATTTCCACGAGGGGAGGATGGGAAAAATAGGGGTCACAAGAAAAAAGACCTCAATCAAAAAATATTTTGATTCTCATTTAATTGTTTATTAACAAAGATCGGTGATATACAATGTACAAAACTTTTTTTTTTTCACCACAATTTTTTTTTCCAAATTAATTTTTAAAAAAAAAAAAAAAAAGAATATTTTTTCTCTCTTTACTTTTCATCGCTTACTAAATGAAGCATGACTGTAAATAATAAACATCTATTAAGGTTCAACAAAATTTTTAGTTCAATAAGAACTCCACATGTCGAACCATTGGCTAAAGAACTGTGTACTAGTCTCCGTTGCCAACATGATACAACTACAGACTACTACACACACACAACTGTAAATACTATTAATACCTACTCATTACTTATGGCTAGATATAACTTATTACTAACAACACATAAATTCTAATCGGAACTCTAGTATTATTGGTACGAGAGCGTGAGGTATGCCAGCTAGGAATGTACGAAGACCAAAATTGCGCGCAACAAATAATTCGGAAAATGTATGAAAGGAATATAGGTAAATTTTATTAGGTTACAGTACTAACACACTAACTCCACACTTGTACATACCTTCATTCTTAACAAAAAAAAAAAAAAAAAAAATTTTTTTTTCTTTCTCCGGTTACCACGGCTGTGGAGACAACCGGGTTGTCTCTCTGCTTTGTTAGGGGGGTATTGTAGTGTAATGTTACACACTACTTCCAAAGTCACTTTACCTGCGCATTCGCAGTTCCATGACATATTAGATTTCCGAACGCACTTGACGGAACATCAGAACAGTCTGTCCCTCTCTGTGGTATCGTAATTCATAACCCGTCTCTTTCATACTCGAGCGGCGGCCACGAGAGTGACAGACGACAACCGACAGTGAGTCGAGGCTCGAATACCGCCACCGGAGGTCGCGTACGTGATCGACTCCCGCGTTTTTGTCACCGTCTAACCTGGGACGCGCGGTTTATTTGGCAACCATGTTCTAAAATCATCCCGTTTTAAGGGCATCTTGAGAGTTTTTACCTCTCCTTAACTACCGATCATGTGACCGGACAATTTGCCGTCGCCGCAGCGACGTATTTTGGCAGCAGACCTATCAAATTAGTATGGACGCCTGCCACGCCACTCGATTACCCTGTCTACCATATAAGCGATATTCTCGTTAAGTAGCAAGAACAATGTAGTCGGCTTAGACTCAGTGACGTCTCTAGTGTAAATAGTGAGTGAACTATGTGAGCTCGACGCAATCTCCAGGAGATAGCCTCCTCGCCGCGCCGGTTCCCGCGAGACGCACCAAGGGGGCGGCGTGCTGACCGAGCCGCGCCTCCTCGCCTAACCAACCCTGCGGGGTCCGTAACCCCTTGGTCGAGCGGACCTTCCCTGCTACGGTCGGCTTAAGGCGGGCCTGACCAGGTCAGCCTCTGGCCCAGCTGTCAGCCCTCGTATTCGTGAGTTACAACATTAAATTCTACGGACGATGCGTTGGACTCAGTGCCACTAGTCTGTAAGTCTTTTTAATTAATTTTAACTTAGTCATAATCTAAATCCTTGCAGAAACTTAAATTAAATCACCATCTTGTATTTAGTCAAAAAGGTAATTTCATTTCAACTGCAACCTCAGACTTCCCTCCTCATCAACAGCGCATCCAGACCGACGGCAAAAGGACGGCCTTTGAAAATAAAGGCCCGATGCTCACGCCGCTAGTATCCAGCAACCGGTCGCCACACCACAATATGGCGTCCCCTACTTTGTACAAAATCGCATTCTCATTCTGTTCGTGCGACACTACGCATTAAGTAGGTTGCTGCCCCCCATCTTTACACACGCGACACTATCACGTAAATTCGATCGAATAACGTTGCCGTTACTAAAAATACTGATAAAATTAAACCTCGCCTGACTTCAAGCATCGCTATCAGCCATTCACCGCTTAATCAAAATTAATTATTATTAAAGTTATCACCTTTCGCTGCCTTTTATTGGGTTTGCGAAAATTAATGATGATGAGTGATGACTTACGGATCCGAGACATGGTCGCTAACTAAGGGCCTCTTATGTAGACTCAGGATCGCTCAGCGGGCGATGGAGAGAGCAATGCTCGGAGTGTCCCTGCGGGATCGAATCAGAAATGAGGAGATCCGTAGGAGAACCAAAGTCACCGACATAGCTCGGCGAGTCGCGAAACTGAAGTGGAAATGGGCGGGGCACATAGTTCGAAGAGCTGATGGTCGTTGGGATCCCATGGTGTTGGAGTGGCGACCCGCACCGGGAAGCGCAGTGTTGGCAGACCCCCCACCAGGTGGACCGACGACATCAAACGAGTCGCAGGGAGCCGCTGATCCAGGCGGCGCAAGACCGAGGCCTGTGGAAGTCCATGCAAGAGACCTTTGTCCAGCAGTGGACGTGTATCGGTTGACAAAGAAGAAAAAGAAGAAGCTTGATGGCTGTGGATTTTTGGGTGTTTTATTCATTTATAAGTACCTACTTGTGTCGACGATTCTTAAAACATGAGCTTTATCAAGTGTAGGTATAGCCACAGATGAGACCACATTTAATACTCAAAGGACCACATAATAGTACTAATATAGCTCAGAAATAAACCCAGAAACTATTAATTAGAGTTCCGTACCCAAACGGGGCCCTATTACTAAGCCTCCGCTGTCCGTACGTTCGTCCGTCCGTCTGTCAGCGGGCTGTATCTAGTAAACCGTAATAGATATATATAGATAGATAGTTGAAATTTTCACAGAGTGTGTATTTCTACTGCCGCTATAACAACAAAATAAAAATAAAATAAAATTGAAAAATAAAGGGGGCAAAAATAAATAAGTACATGAAAAAGGAGTAGAAATAAAATTTTATTTTTTTACCCTTGCATGTGGGGTGTCATCGTCTAGAGCTTATTCAAGTGGAGTTCAAATGTATTTTTTATTATTTTTTAGCATCAAATAAAAAAATTTGGGGCCATCAAATTTGTGACCAAAACAAACGAGCATTTTCCCCCATACATGCATATTATAGTTTTAAAAAAGTGATTGGTTGATAGGTACGGAACCATAAAAGAGCGAGGCCCAGCTCGCACTTAGCTGATTTTTTTATTATTTAATTTCCCCAAAATTATTCATAATTTTTGTAGTGCACGCCATCTGTGTTAGGGAGCATTAACCATTTCATAATTAAAAGGTTCACAACCGTCCATGTTACAATGTTTTACTTAAAAGTACAAGAACGAAAGCACAGATGGCGCTTATAAAACAGTTCGAAGTAGCAAAGACAGATGGCGTTAATTTGGCGAAAATTCAAGGAGGTTGATGTTCAAAAGGTTTTATTTTTAAACCTACTCAATAAGTTTCATAATTATTTATCTATATTACATATTAAAATACGCTCTGGAGTAGCCATGTAAAAAGTGATGCTGATACTTCAGTCTGACTGCCGCATTAGTTTAGTTGAAAGCATTCTGCTCTTGTGCAGTTCCTCCTACTCGATTCGTAATCGTATTCGTAAAAATACGATTCGAAGTGCCGTCATACAAAACTAAATAATAAAATACGAATACGAATCGAATGAGTGCACAAGCGCACGTACATTTTGTATGTAGACCACTTCGAATCTTATTTTCAAGAATCACGAAAACGAATCGAATAAGAGGAAGTGCACAAGAACCCTTCGGCTGCGTGGGGAAAGCATCCCGTTCGAGAATCGGACCGGGCAAAAAGTTACCAACACGATACGTCCGTTCTTACAGAGTAAACATAAGCAAAGGAGAGAAAGATAAGTATGCCGTTGGTCCTGCGCCTGAAATTATGGATTACTGTCACATAAGATTATTAGTGAGTGAGGGAATACAGTGCGCCCGTGTTGGTGTTTCTTATCTTTAATATCTCCTGCGTAGTTGGCGTGTCTTCGACCTTTGTTGAGGTTGGTCGCCGTGGCCAAAATTCGGTCAAGGAGAACGTTATTATATTGGAGAGAAATGTACCGCTAATCAATTAATGTATAAGATGCGTTCGAAAGCTTTTATTGTTAAATCATAATCTGTTTTACCACAGAGTAGGTATATTAAAGTAACAGAGCGGAAGCTACATACAAACGGCTCGCGGCGGGCTCACCCATACATAGCGCAACGCTGTGTGCGTGAGCTCTCACCGACACATTCACCGACACGCCGCGGCGCGCCGCTCAGGGTAACTCAGGGTCAGGACGTAAGGGCTGACGGTCGTGCGTTTAGTGTAAATAAATAGACGAAGATTGAGTGTTTGTTTGTTGTGAGTTTAGATTTATTTGTGTATATGTATGTAATAGTGTATAAATGCCAAACTCTTGCACACAAGATAAGATATCTAGTAATAATTTCCTTTCATGTACACGTTTCAGTTTCTTAATTAAAATTGTTACAGTAGTTGCGATATATTTTATATATTATTTTAAGTATGTTATCGTCAGGATTAGTATATTGTTAGTTATTAACTGTTACCTATGTAAAGCAAATTTAAAATTGTTTTTTATTGAATGAGTAAAATGTAATTAATAATGAATATAGATTTTTTTATAATAATCCAAACTCCGTTTTCTCACATGTGCAGTATGCGTTAGTGTATTAATATTGATATTTTATCATATTATATCGATACATACTTATAATTTTCGGGAACATTAACAAAGGGCCCGCCAATTCAAATTTAATTATCTGTGCACAGCGTCATCTATCGACACAAATACAATTATTTATAAATTGTAACGAATAAAGTTTTGCAAAAATAACGACGTGAAGTTATTAACAGTTTTATTGATATTTGATAATTGAATAACATAATTATTAATACTTGTCATACAAACCTAGTCATAAATTAAAAAAAATATATTTTTACAAGACAAGCTTTTCGTAGCTGGCTACATTACCCATGGACCATCATTTAGGACCAAAGAAAGACGAATCAAACGAGCCCTAACTCGATGAGGTTACGTCGTTTAATTACTGAGTTCCTATAGCCACTTTAAGGCTCAATCGTCAGAACCTGGATATCATGGTCTAGGACCAGAGTACTTTTCAAGATTAATCAAACGAGCCCAAACTTGTTAATAATAAAGTTATATTACTAAAGTACATAAAGTTTTATTACTTAAGTTGCCAAAACCACCTTCCAGCTTCATTATCAGACCCTGAAGGTCATCTCAGGCCAGAATACTTGTCAAGACGAATCAAACGAGCCCAAATTTGATGAGGTTAGCGAGTTTTTTATAGAGTTCCTAAAGCCATCTTCCAGCTCAATCATCAGAACTAAAATATTGCAGAGTCATCCGATTTACACATACACGCAAAATTTCAGCTCAACCGGAAAAGTGGTTCTATCTCATCTTGTAAGATTTGATACATGTATGTTTACATGTATGTATGTACGTTTAATACATATACCCATGTATACATACAAACATACATACATTGCAAGTTAAATAAAAGCTTGTAATAATAATAATCGATAGTAAATGACGATACCATCTATTAACATTAATTGTGAAGTTATGGCAAAAATACTGATGTTCATTAAAAAAATCGTTTCTTTATATTTTTGTTAATTTAAGTATTTGTTGTTCAAGTTCAGGATTTAACTGAAATTATACATAATTATACAAACTTTAAAATATTTTTATTTTTTCCTTAAATTGTTGACATGCATCAGGTGACAACCCTAGCAGAATAGGTATACTTCTTCGCCCTTGTTAGGAAGCTTCCTCTCTGTTCGGTTACTCGTGTGGTTTTACTCGGTCAATGTACGATCTATTAACCTAGCCAGGGCTATTCAACATTTTAATCGTTGTTAATATTATCAAAACACATAACTACATCCAATTATTTTTATCGCACTTCTGGTGCAATGGTGGTGAGGGTTGTTTGATCTTAGAAGTGGGAGATCTTTGGTTCGATTCCCGGCGAAGGAGATTGGGAACTAATAATTTGTAAATTACGATAATGACCCTCATGTTGTGAATACGACGCTGTGAGAGATGTACAATCTTTTGTACAATACGTAGTACAAATAGCTTACATTCTTGTCACTAACTGTATCATATTATATACCAAGTAAATACCATGAAAATCGAGAGGGCAAATGCATAACTCATCGACAAAAAGCTCTTATGAACAATTAATAAATTCTACTTCCTACTATCCTACTAATATTATAAATGCGAAAGTTTGTGAGGATGGATGTATGGATGGATGAATGGATGGATGGTTCTTTGTTACTCTTTAACGCCACAAGAATGAACCAATTTGACTGAAATTTGGAACGGAGATAGCTCATACCCAGGATTAAAACAGGCTACTTTTCATCCCGGAAAATAACAGAGTTCCTGCGGAAATTAAAAAACCTTAATCCACGCGGACGAAGTCGAGGGCATCATCTAGTAGAATAATATGTCTAAAGTACCCAGAAGTAAAATTAACGAGCCTCAGAAAGAGCTTATCAGCCTTGACTTCATAGAGGGCGTTTCACACGAAGCTACAAAACGTCAGTGACAGAGACGTTACTCTACGTCGACACACCGACACCGAGGCTTACCGATTGTCTCCGGATACATCATCATCATCTGGATCAATAGACGTCCACTGATGACGGTCTCTTGAAAGAATCGCCACAAAACAAGAGTTAGTGCTGTTGGCAGTGGCTGCCAATGACTCAATCGAGATCGTCCATTCACCTAGGGGGTGGGGGGGTCTTCCAAAGTTCCAACGCTACACTGCCCGGTACGACCATTGGAATACCTTGGAACTTCAACGTCCATTGCTTGTCTACCGTACACACCTTTTCATACATTCCATATTAAGTTCCCATCCCATGTTTATGCCATTGTCAAACACCATTCAGGTCGACATGAGTGCAACAAAGCATCGGATAACTGCGCGGTCGAGTTACCGCTACTAACAAATGATTGCAAGGCTTGTAGCACACCTCTGCTAAGAAATAAACAGCGAAACCGCTCTAACTCTGACCCGACTTGTCCGTTGTATGACAGAATTAAACTGCATGTTCTAATTTGACTATATGAATCTTTTAATTATTCGATGGCAAGATATTTTACCTAGTAGTTCACTGCGATCTCACCCGATGGTAAGTAACGATGCAGTCTAAGATGGGATAACTTGGAATGGTTATAGAAGTGCATATGAAGCCCATGACCCTAATCTTTCTTCCTCATGAGATTTCGACATTGCGGTCAGCCCACTTTCGCCAAGTAACAAATAGAAACTTAACGCAGATATAATTATGCAGGATTATAATATATTTATAATTATTATGTAGGACTAGGAGATAATTATGTGGACAGCCGGCAGCACCAAAATAATGACTCCATAGTCCATTTCTGCGTTATAATAGTCACGTTTAGTAATTTGCTTTCTGAGTCTATAATATTCTTGCTGCATTTTATTCAATACTGAGAGAACGAAATTTGAAAAAGTATATATTTGAATGAACGATATTCTATTCTATTCTATTGCCACTTGCCAGTCAATCAGAGGTAAATTCGATCACACACAATCAAATTATGGCGGTAAGCCTCCAGGCAGTTCTAATTCAGCGGAAAAGTTAGGCCGGATATGCAGCGGTTTCGCTGCTAAGGCTTAGCGGCAGTTTGCTAAAGGCCTACAAAACTGTACTGATACAGTGATTCACTCAGGTGGGAAGCGAAGGGTTCCGCTGTAGATATTATTCTTATTAATTTTTATAGGTATGTTTTGGTTGGCACGTTCCTAATTTGGTAACTTGATTTTCTTAAAGCCACGAACAACTTTCTCTCAGAGGTCTGAATATTATTTAAAAAAATATTTTGAACATTGTATTGAGACACATTTAAGCGAAAGGCCAATACAGCTATTTCCGTAGAATATAATTCGCCAAATTCCAAGTTTCCTATAGATCCGAAAAACTGATACATGTGGTTTGAATATCAACTTTGTATGATACCAATTTGACTGATGATGAAGGCGAGACTGGGTACTGGAATTTAAATAAATTGAATTTGGAAGTGATTTCCGCCAATTGAATTGTGTACTGTCAGTCATCTATCGTATCAAAGTTAAGTATAGCAGAGTAGTTTTTAATCATTCCGTAACATTGTTTTGGTTTTATATAATACTCGGGGACCCCTAACAGATTGTATTCGATGAATAATGGCTATTGAAATTAGGATATATGCAGATGACGAACATTATTGATTCATCTCAATAAAATGAGTTGCATTATAGTACTAATATAAAACGGTACCACAAATGAGGTCGCAAATAAAGGATTTAACGGTAACGCATCAACAGTTTAACCCTGCTCCTATAGTGAGATGTTTGCTCAACAAAAACTCAAGTTTTAAATATTAGTAAACATGTAAACACAGCAAGAAAAAAGCGTTCATTTATGGACCCTTTAAAAGACGATGCAGTCAAAGACCAACAGGAGAATTAAATGTTTATGCGTTCGGTCCACTTTTATAATGATCAGGGTTAGAATAAGGGAATGCAGTAGATTTACATCGTTCTCGGGTCGCTACTCCAGAACCTTAGGACCCCAACGACTATCAGCTCTTAGAACTATGTGCTCCGCCCATTCCCACTTTAATTTCGCGACTCGCTGAGCTATGTCGCTATTGTATATGCTATAGCTCTCTCCATCGCCCGCTGAGTGACCCTGAGCGTTGCTATGAGGCCCATAGTTAGCGATGTCTCGGATCTGTAAGACATCACTGGCAACACACACTGTTCGAAGACTTTTGTCTTCAGGCACTGTGGGATTTAAATTATATAAAATTTGAAGTTAGTTAAATTGGTCCCATTGATTTCTCCAGAATCCCATGATCCTGACCTGATGACTATGGGATCGCCTGGGAAGTCTACCCTTTTAAACAAACGAAGAATTTTCCAAATCAGTCCAGGCGTCTTTGAGTAATCGGGGAACATACATAAAACAGTTCCGACGAATTGAGAACCTCCTCCTTCTTTTTGAAGTCGGTTAAAATTTGGTTTGACATATTATTACAAAAAAGTTGGTTGTCAGTAAAGTCGGTTTACGGACGATAGTTTTACGTGATAACGTCGGTAGAGATGCATTGACAATGACTGGCGGGCGGCACAGGCCAGCGCTTGGGCCGATCGTGCCTCTCTATCGCTTGTTCCGCGCTCTCGCTTGCACGCTCAGGCTCAGGCGGAACGTGACACTTTTTCGTGAGTGCAGTCGGTGTTCATCGATTTATAAGACGTTATCACGTCAAAAATTAAAAATTACAAAAATGTTACGAACACCTGAGCCCAGCCGCACACATTCGCGCGCGACCTTTGCGCGAGCGCCGGTCAGTTCTATTCGAGCGCATCTCTCCCGCGCGCCGTTATTTCCGTTTTGAAATAAAGAATGTTTTCTTTTTAAATTCTAAATTTAGCGTGATAAGTATAAAAACTATACTTAACTAATTTCTTTAAATTTTCGATGAAACAAAATCTGTTTATATAGTTCGTAATACCTTAAATTATAATTTTGATTTCACTCTAATTAGTAATCATTTTTTGTTGCATGTATTTATAAGTAGGTACTAAAGTAAACTGATTATAACAGACGTCTGGAGTAAAACTTTTCGTTAGGCGCCAATGTGAAAATATCTTATTAAGTTAAGTATAGAAATAAATAAAGGGACTGAAGACAAAACTTTAAAAATTATGAAATGTTTTGATAAACGCTGGCTTTGTTTCTAACTTGAATAGAGACCTTGTGCAATTATTAATAAATTAAGGGAGTGTTAGCATCATCGATATTAATTAAATAGTGAATGAATTCAAAAGTGTAATAGAACCTGAGAATGAGGTGGTTCGTCATTTTGTTTATAATACCAGCGCAGGCTCAATTCTTCGAAACGCCGCAAACCATCACAAGGTTAGTTATAATTTTGCCATCTGTAGGGTTCCGTACTCAAAGGATGCCAACGGTCAACCTTTTTAATATGTGTTAAGTATAACTAAGTTACCCCCGTCCGTCCGTCCTTTGCTGTCAGCGGGCTCTATATCATGAATACTTGAAATCACAGAATTTGTAGGTATATTTTCCGAAACAAAAGTAATAAAAATTAAATTAAAAAAAGTCGTCGTTTGTTGCTCGCCCTTGACAATCGCTGTTACGGAACCCTACGTGTGCGAGTCCGACTCGCACTTGGCCGGTATTATTTAATTGTATCTGTGTTAATGTGTAATTGGGCTATTTTTCTAACTACTATGCCTAGAAATTGATTAATAAAAGCAAAAGGGATAGATTTGGATTTTTATTTTATTATTATATTATGTATTATATGTACTTATTTTTTATATTACAAAAATATTTTCCCTTTTCGCACCTTTTCGGTAGAACAAGCGCATAATTACAGGTTTTGCAATTTTACAGGAGAGCCATTTTAAGATTTTTTTGGCAACATCGTCTTGTTCTATTGATATTGCTCTTAAATAATTCTCCTCGGTTTGAAATTAGAGGCGTGATTTTAAATACTTAACTCTACCAAAATATACCTAAGTACCTACCTAACCTACCTATTTTCGCACGGTCTTTGGAACATCTTTGGAAGCATTTCCTTTGTTTCGTTAATTTACTCGTGTGATAAAGGTAGGACTACCCGGTCACTGCAAGTTGGCCGATGGCCGCTACCATACGTCGTGCTTCCTCAGTCCTCACACTGCACCTCAAGTCAGTCCCGCTTAGTATAGATAGGTACATACCTAATTGATTAGACAGCGCAAAAACTGATTCTGAGAAGATTTAAACAATTGACTGCTCGCTAAATAGGTACTTACAATGAACTACACAATATAGTAGGTACCTGTCTCGTTCTGTTCTGTTCTGTCTTTTGTGGAACTTCCCCTCATTGTGGAAACTCTGCATACATAGAATAATATCTATTAAGTATATTGTAAAAGTATTTTGAAAAGAGCGACTGCCGAGTTTCTTGCTGGTTCTTCTCGGCAGGAACGGCATTCCGAACCAGTGGTAGACTCATTGACGATTCAAAAGTACTTGTAAAAGTTTATTTGAATAAAAAACATTTCTATTTTATTCTATTCTATTCTCGTACCTTCCTATAAAATATATTGAAGACAGTCAGATTAGTGGCATCATCATCACCTCAAACTATCGCCAGGTCATTACCGGGGACGGGTCTACTCTCAGAAGAATATTTTAGGGCTTAGCCCGACATGCAAGCCAAGTGCGGATTGATTGGCAGACTTCACGCACCAATTAAATATTCTTAGCTCTCGGTGTTTTCCTTCTTCACTAATGATACCTATTTAACTTTAACCCACATAGCAAGTTTATGATGCTTGACCTGAGATTTAAACCTTGAACCACCTGAAAAGATGGAAGGCTTTACCATTATGATATCACCTCTATAGACAGTTGCAATTGGCATAGACTGTCCAAACGCTGGCATTAAACCAGGGAGATTTTAATTATTTTATTTTATTTTTTATTTCATTTCATTTTTATTTACGTAATTATTATTTAACTTACTACTCGGTGGCGATGGTTCCTACATAATTTAAAACATGATTCCCATGTAAGCAAAGTTTAATTATACTGAAGATAGATGGCGCTGTGTGTTCTTTGCTACGCGCAAACGTATTTGTTTCGTGTACTAATATAAGATGTTCCCCGTAAATTTCTGTACCTCCTCCGAAATAGGAATACTCTTCTCATCATACTCAAAACTGAGATAGACACCTGAGAAATTAATTTTTGATACGCTTACGTATTTTAAACGTAAAAGGCGTCGTTAGTTGATGAAATTAAAATTATTAATAATATAAAAACTTACTTGTAGTTAACGAGTAGAGTAGGTAATAGGTATCCTTTGACAAAAGTTTATATTATTTATTTATTTTACAATGTACGTACATTATTGAAGTATTTATTTTTATTACCAAATTAACATTCTTAAGTTATTTAGCTTAGCACAAGCTTTTGCCCGCGAATTCGTCCGCGTCACGCGTGGAGTACCTAAACTAGCGGCACGCTATGATGGCCGGTTTGACGTTTGTCCGCTCATGAAGTTCCGTATTAATTGATAACGACTTTGAAGGAAATAATTGTATTACTTTATTGACGATAGTGATGTGCAGAGATTCATAAATTTTATCGAATGTAGTTTTAGGTTTAGGACTCAAAATTTATTTATTAAATTGATTTCTAAAATGTATACAAGTGTAGAAAAATCAGTTTGCACCATTTAAGGGGTGAATGTACTTGTCAATATGAACAATTTTCACCATGTGGACAAACCTCTGAAATCGCAAAAAAATATCAGCTGTTTCATACAAAAGGTAAAATTTTTATTTTTATATGATATATACCACAACTCGGCATTTGGTTTTCTAAATTGAAAATTTTTAAAAATGGAATCTAATACGATCGTCACATAGGATCGCTGGCTAGCACAACTACTACCTCCGGCAAACTCGCGTCAATGCTCAATGCAAAACAAAGCAGTTTCGAAATAACGTTGCTTCGAAAAGTATAAACTGTCAGTGCAATGCGATTGTGATATAGTTTTGACCTGGCTTTGGATTTCAAATATTGATACTGCATTACTGTTGACCCTTGCTCGTGATAGCAGTGACGACAGTGAAAATAGTAGTATGGACGAATCTGATTAATTATGGCCTTTTGTGGCACCTTTTTTGGTATCTTTTGTATTCATATGTTTCTTGTGTGCATATAAAGTATGTATATTCATTTTCATTCAAATATTCAGTTCGTTCAAATAAATTAAATAAACATATACATTTTTGTTTTATTAAACCTATTTAATCAGGTACAAAAACAAAACTTAATTGTTTTTTGTTCGAGAATAAATTGACATTCCACATCACTATTGTAATGTGTCAAACCGGCCATCATAGCGTGCCGCTAGTGTAAGGTTTCCAAATTCCAAATCCAGCGGAAACACACCATTTTTCTGGGATAAAATTTTGTGTGTGTATGATTATTGCATGTATAATAATGCAGGAGAGTGACAGACTTTTCATTCCGGAAAAAAAAGATCCCGATTTTCAAAAATCTAACTTGACGCGAACGAAGTCGCGGGCAAAAACTAATTTTTAACAAATGTTAGTTGTAAAAAAAAAGGTTCTATCCTATAGGTACAAGCAAATAAAAAAGATTGACCATTTAGCTTCATTATCATAACGGACTTATAGGGTGTGCTTTTGAAGTTTGAACAACTGAACCAAAATATAATAATTTAATTATTAAAATATTTTAAGAATTTTTTATATTAAATTTTAATATAAAAAATTCTTTTGAAACAACCGACTTCAAACTCCCGCTTTAGTACATTACTGATTACACACACACTATACAAAGTATTTAATTTATTGTTGATATTTTAAAAACAGCTCGACCGATTTCGATAACATTTATATGGGACCACCTGGGGAGTATACCATTTCAAACAAAAAAGAATTTTCCAAATCAGTTCTTTATTTTACTTAATAAAAATTAATAAAAATAAAAATAATAACTGAAGTCAGGATTCAAACCCCCGAAACGATAGTTTCACTCCTAAAGACATTAGTCTGCCTAAAGTGTGCGAGAAGAAGTGTAAATTATATTTATATTTTGTAAATATTGTGATTAAATCTATATAAATAAAAATGAATGTTGGTAAGCGCATAACTCAAGAATGGATGGACCAATTCGGTTAATTTATTTTTTGTATGTTCCTTAAGGTCCACGGAAGGTTTTAATACTTAATAAAAATATATATATATATAATAGATAAGTAGGCGGTACGAAGTACGCCGTGTCAGCTAGTTATAAGTTAATAATAAAAAAATCTGAAGTCAGGATTGGAACCCCCGAACCGTTAGTCCAATAAAGTTGTGATGCAATGTGAGTAATAAACGAAGGCAACAAGTGTCGTGACGGAAAGTTCTTTCAGTTTTTTTCGGTTAGCCTCCTTCCGCCAAACCGTCCGAAAAGGAACTTCTTTCCAATAAGGATACGGACTAGTTCGTTCTCGTTCAGGGTCGGGAATTCATTCCTAATAGTACTTAGTACATGTACTACACACTTACTACACAAGACTAGGTAGGTAGCACCCAGTATAGGTGTTGGCCGTTGTTGGGTGCCACCGGCGGGAATGGGGCTACTTTCTGTCTGTCCGTCTTAACATGAATTGAATTGGAAAAAAGGAACGTACTACGTTCCTTTTTTTTTTGGAACTTCCCCTCATTGTAGAAATATTATATTTTAGTTCTAATAAAGTTGCATGGGTTAAATCGGCTTGGCACCCAGCTGCCCACAAGATAGTATAAAAAACTTAATACAATATAATAGCTTTGTATTGTATTGTATTGTTTATTTTTCTTCGATTTAGGCTTACAAAAGCGCTTACGAATGTCAAAAATGTTACATCATTTAAATATTTAAATTACAATATCTACAAAAATATTCAGTCTAGCACAAATAAATAAAATAAGAAGTCACAAAAATTAGGTACCTACTAGGTATGTTAAAGAATAAAATTAAAAAAATAATAAAAATTGTGTCAAACATAAATCGTCATGTAAAATGTCATAAACAAATAATTAAAAAGTAATAGGTAGGTACTCACGTACTTAGTTTTTATATCATAACGTAAACAAAATTTAATCTTAACCATTAATGGCATGTGCAATATTAGAATTTCCAGGCTTTATTATCGTCTACATAATCTATTATTCTATAATATGCCTTTTTTATTAAGATATCTTTAATTTTAACTTTAAATTGTGTATCAGAAAGATCTGTAATGTCCTTTGGAATTTTATTGTAGAAGCTTATAGAGTTTCCTATAAACGTCTTTCTTGTTTTAGATAACCTGCATTTTTTCACTGCCAACTGGACATGTTTATGTCGTAAGTTATAATTTTGACACACGAGATTCTTTTTGAGAGATGGAAGATTTTTTCTAGCATACATAATATTTTCAAAGATATAAAGTGAAGGCATAGTCAATATAGAGGTTTCTTTAAAAAAGTCTCTCAGTGACTCTCTGGGTTTCATTTTGTATATAGCACGAACAGCCCTTTTTTGGAGTATAAAGATTGTTTTCCAATCAGCAGCAGAACCCCATAACAAAATTCCATATGACATCAGACTTTGAAAGTATGCAAAATATACTATTCTAGCAGTTTTTACTTTAATAATATTGTAAGTAAAATGATTATTTTGAAAAGAGCAACTGCTGAGTTTCTTGTCGGCTCTTCTCAGCAGAATCCGCTTTCCGAACCGGTGGTGGAGTCATGACGTGTCATAAGAGCCACAGGTTGGCCTACGTGAAATAAATAATTTTGAATTTGAATTTTAAATTTGAGTTCAAATTGTTTAGACAGCGCAAAAACTGATCGTGAGATGATTTAAACAATTGACTGCTCGCTACTTACAATGGACTACAAAAAGTGCCTGCCGACCTACCTATAAAATATATTGAATACATCCAGTTTTATAGACATCATCTTCACGTCAAACTATCGACAGACCATCATCGGGCAGTGTCTCCTCTCAGGATGATAGCAACTCGCATACGACCGAGTACGAAGTTTTGGCAATATGAGTTACAGTACCCGGCGATATATTATATTGCACATCGGCCTTTGGAATAAAACGCTATTCTATTCTATTCACAGTTCGACTGCATTTTTTTATATATGTTACGTGATGTGCTCGCCGATTGTGAAGAGATTTCAGTAATTACTACGTGAATTTCTGGCTAGCTTTCCTTGCAATAGAATAGAAATAGCGTTTTATTCCAAAGGCCGATGTGCAATATATATCGCCGGGTACTGTAGTAAGGTACACTAAAAGAACAAGTTTCACAATCTAGGTTAAACAAAACACCGCAATAAGTTCGATTCCGTAGCAGCTTAAACAAATATTATATGTCAATAAATAAATAGGTAGTTATTCGTTGATTCCCAAAAGTAGTGGATTAAGCCCTAAAACTTGCCTAAAACATTGAGGCGCGCTTGCCGAAACGTTTTAACTTTTAACCCAGAATTAGCAGCTAACTCTGAGTTAAAAGGACAGATTTGACAGATTTCGTATAAAGCATCTGTCAAAATTACAAATTTATTCCTGGGTTAACTAACTCGGCGTTTCTGCAAGCGGGCCTTAGGGATTAGATTTTGACATGTTTCTCATCGGCTAACGTATAGGTACGTACTTTTTATCCCGGAAAATCAGCATTTCCGAGGGATTTTAAAAACTAAATCCACGCAGACGAAGTCGCGGGCATCAGCTAATTGTTTATAATCCTAAGACGCTTTAGCAACAATGCTATGATACCTATTTCCTTATAAGACAAAAGAGGCTACTTATAAGGTGGTTGCGATATAAACATTGTTCATTCAAGTGTTCAAAGCTATCTCATCTATACTTCTATACTTATAATAAAACTGTAACTGGAAGATTTCTGTACATTTAATATATTTTGAAAATTTTAATTGGGGGATGCTTGACTATCGATACTGAGCCCAAAACAGATTTTTATTTAATTTTTGTCTGTCTGTCTGTCTGTCTGTCTGTCTGTCTGTCTGTCTGTCCGCGCTTCACGCGAAAACTACTGAACGGATTTAAATGAAATTTAGTACAGCGGTAGCTGATACTCCGGGTCAACATATAGGATAGTTTTTATCCCGATAAAACATAAGGTTACTCTAGGATAGGGGATGAAACTTTTTGTTGATTTTACTCCATAACTCAGTCAAATCTGAACGGATTTTAATAATTCTTTCTTTATTTGAAAGTGTGTACGACAAGAAATACAATGATCAATTTTGGTGAAGATCTGCTAGATATTATCGGAGATAGAGGACAAAACTTCTCTCGGATAGTTCCAGGTCACTCGCATACGATATATACGATATATACGTATATAGATCTTATTACATTCATACCATAGCCATATCTTGACCTGAGCTATTCATTACATACTAATTTTAGGCTATATCACTGACCTCCAGGCCCTAGCTCCTCAATCCTGATGGTGCAGTGTACTGCCCACCTAAATCATGGATATTTACGAACTGTCGATTGTGAATTGATATTGTAGGTGCCAAATATTTAAAATATAATAGTGTAGTGGAGCCGTAAAAGAGGACTCAATTCTGATGCTGCTGGGTACTGCTCACCAATGATAGGTAACAATTAGTATGAACTACTTAGGGTAGTGGCATAACGCAGCCGTAAAAAATTTCGCGTCTCCATTTTCCGTTTACTAAAATTTCCCACAGTAGCTTTGTATTCTTAGATGGCATCAATCTATTCAGCTAATTTAATTATCGCTCGGTTCGGTTTAGGAATCATCCACCTCCCTTCTCCTCCCCATGCTACAACTACTAATGGTACCAACTTCTCAATCCCGATGCTGCTGATGATAATACCCACCTAAATAGTAGGTGTTTACAAAATGTCGATAATGAATTCATATTGTAGGTACCAACCAAGTGAAGACTACAAAGTGGCATAGTTATGGCAATCGTAAAAAATGTCTCACTCGCTTCGTTTGCGAGAATGTCGATTGTAGATTTCTTTTTAACCGACTTCGAAAAAGGAGCAGATTCTCAATTCGTCGGAATCTATTTTTTCAATTTTTTTATGTATGTTCACCGATTACTTGAAGGCGCCTGAACTGATTTGGAAAATTCTTACTTTTTTGTTTGAAAGGGTACTTCCCAGGTGGTTTTAAAAAATTAAGAAAAAAAAATATATACTTTGTTTTGTAAAAAAATTATATTAAATTATGTACTCATTTGTATATGGACTACACAGAGGCGTAGTGCGATCAAAAAACCTTCGCGCTCGCTTCGCTCGCGATAATATCAGTTTTCAGTTGCTACTGCGGGTGCCAAGTATGAACTACAAAGAAGCGTAGTGCAATCGAAAATTTTCGCGCTCGCTTCGCTCGCTAAAATGTGTCTTCTTGATTGGTAGTGTAAGAACCAAGTATAACGAACCAATAAAGCAACGAAAACTGCAATATCTGGGACATATAATGCGTGGCGATAAGTACAAGTTGCTCCAACTAATAATACAGGGGAAGATACAAGGTAGGAGACCCCCTGGAAGAAGACGGACCTCTTGGCTCAAGAATCTCCGGACATGGTTCGGACTGAGTACTCGATCCTTATTCCGCGCAGTTGTGTGTAAGGTCCGAATAGCCAATATGATAGCCGACCTCCGGTAGGAGATGGCACCTCAAGAAGAAGAAGAAGAAGAAGAAGAACCAAGTATGAAGGAAACAGTTATGTAGTGCAGCCCTAAAGAATTTTGTGAAATGTTTTGGATTGCCAAGTATGGACTACATAGTGATGCAATGAAATTGTAAAAATTTTCGCGCTAGCTTCATTGGCGAAAATTTCTTAATTGTTGTTGTGAGTGTAATGTAACCAAGTATGCTCGCTTCGCTCGCGAAAATATCAGTTTTCAGTTGCTACTGTAGGTGCCAAGTATGAACTACAAATATGCGTAGTGCAATCGAAATTTTTTGCGCTCGCTTCGCTCGCGTAAATGTCGGTTGTAGATTGCTTTTGTCTATACCAATTAGTATGGACTACACAGAAGCGTAGTGTGATCAAAATATTTTCGCGCTCGCTTCACTCGCGAAAATTTTGGTTTTCGCTAATGTAGGTGCCAAGTTTAAACTAAAAAGGAGCGTAGTGCAATCTAAAATTTTTGCGCTCGCTTTGCTCGCGAAATTGTGTCTTTTCTTGATTGGTATTGTAAGAAAAAAGTATGAAGGACACAGTTAAGTAGTGCAGCCCTAAAAATATTGCGAATATGTCCGTTTTGGATTGCCAAGTATGGACTACGTAGTGATGCAATGTAATTGTAAAAAATTTCGCGCTCGCTTCGCTCGCGAAAATGTCTTTTCTTCATTGTTGTTGTAAGTGTAAACCAAGTATGGAGTACATAGTTAAGTAGTGCGTTCCTAAAAAATTTCGCGCTCGCTTCGCTCGCGAAAATATCACTTTTCAGTTGCTATTGTAGGTGCCAAATATGAACTACTAATAAGCGTAGGGCAATCGAAAATTTTTGCGCTCGCTTTGCTCGCGAAAATGTCGTTTGTAGATTGCTTTTGTCTAGATACCAATTAGTATGGACTACACAGAGGCGTAGTGCGATCAAAATATTTTTGCGCTCGCTTCGCTCGCGAAAATTTCGGTTTTCGCTTGCTAATGTAGGTGCCAAGTAGGAACTAAAAAGGAGCGTAGTGCAATCTAAATTTTTGCGCTCGCTTTGCTCGCGAAATTGTGTCTTTTCTTGATTGGTATTGTAACCAAGTATGAAGGACACAGTTAAGTAGTGCATTCCTAAAAATTTGCGAAAATTTCGATTGCCAGTTATGGACTACATAGTGATGCAACGTAATTGTAAAAAAAAACGCGCTCGCTTCGCTCGCGGAAATGTCTTTTCTTCATTGTTGTTGTGAGTGTAAACCAAGTATGGAGTACATAGTTAAGTAGTGCATTCCTAAAAAATTTCGCGCTCGCTTCGCTCGCGACAGCGTCGGTTTTGTGTTGCTTATGTAGGTGCCAAGTATGGACTACATAGTGGCGTAGGGCAATCGTAAAAAATGTCGCACTCGCTTTACTAGCGATAATGTCGATTATAGATTGCTTTTGTCTATACCAATTAGTATGGATTACACAGAAGCGTACTTAATGCGATCAAAAAATCTTTGCGCTTGCTTCGCTCGCGAAAATATCAGTTTTCAGTTGCTACTGTAGGTGCTAAGTATGAACTACAAATAAGCGTAGAGCAATCGATAATTTTTGCGCTCGCTTCGCTCGCGAAATGTGTCTTTCTTAATTGATACTTTTTAGAACCAAGTATGAATGACACAGTTATGTAGTGCAGCCCTAAAAATTTTGCGAAATGTCCGTTTTGGACTACATAGTGATGCAATGAAATCTTAAAAATTTTCGCGCTCGCTTCGTTGGCGAAAATGTCTTTTCTTAATTGTTGTTGTGAGTGTAAACCAAGTATGGAGTACATAGTAAAGTAGTTCTGAAAATTTCGCGCTTGCTTCGCTCGCGATAACGTCGCTTTTGTGTTGCTTATGTAGGTGCCAAGTATGGACTATATGGTGGCGTAGTGCAATCCTTAAAATGTCGCACTGGCTTTACTAGCGATAATGTCGATTATAGATTGCTTTTGTAGATACCAATTAGTATGGGCTACACAGAGGCGTAGTGCGATCAAAAAATTTTCGCACTCGCTTCGCTCACGAAAATTTCGGTTTTCAGTTGCTACTGTAGATGCCAAGTATAAACTAAAAAGAAGCGTAGTGCAATCGAAAATTCTCGCCTGCATCACTGGACTGTAGTCCAGTGATGCAGGCGAGAATGAAGACCAGTTGCCAATCAATCATTGAAGACCAGTTACCAACTCCTCAATCCTGATGCTGCTGGTCCTGCCTAAATTGTGGGTATTTACAAAATTTCCATTTTGAATTGATATTGTAGGTTTGCAGGTACCAAGTAGGTACAGAATATTATATAGTGGCGTAGTACAATCGTAAAAACCTCACGATTAACATAAAACAATTCTTTTTTATTACTTTTTCCACGCGGACGAAGTCGCGGGCATCAGCTAGTTTATTTATATGGTAGGAAATACGATACAATCCACGGTCATGCTTCATCGTAACAGCCTCCAGACATCCACTATTGTATAAAAATGAATCGTTATTTAGCGTCGAAGTATAACGTTTAGAAGCGCAAATAGTCGACGCGTGACACATGATAAGCCATTTTTAGTTAGCCTTTAAAGGCCGACTACGAAGTATCGTCGCGTTAGTACCACGAGCTCGCAGAAATTTATTAAAAAAATACCACTGTGCTATGAAAGGGTTTCATAATTCATCACAATAACCATAAAACGTTATTATCAGTACCAGTACCAGAAAATACTTGTAATAATGGTACTCACACATTCATTGGTTGTTGTGAGCCTACGTTTGGAGCGGAACTTTGTTAGAACTCTGTTAAACTCTTTAAGCTTTACAGGGAGATGTAAAGAATAACAAATACGAGTAGCTTTGGCCCGCAACTTCGTCACGTGGAGATAGGCTATTGAAAATCCCCCAGGAACCCGGTTTCCGAACGCAAGGTATCCTGCTCTTGAGGCATCGAACTAGATATAATGCTAAGAACTACCTGATAAATAATAATGGGGTGGGCCTAAGTTGAAACGATGAAACCAATACGTGATAATCGCCCGACTTCAACAAAAGTGTCACTCATGTGTCATCAGAAGGCTAGCGTTGCGCATCGGTTTCATGGTTTCTATTTAAGCCCACCCGACTTCAGCAAACGTGTACAAACTAAAATTAATTTTATGCTTTATAGCGGGTTTTGAAGTCAGTTTTTTTTAAAGAATTTTTATCTGGTACTCGTACTGATAATACGTTTTTGATGGGTATTGTGATGAATTATGACACCCTTTTACAACACATTACGGTTAATTTAACAATTTTCTGCGTGCTCGTCGTACTAACGCGAAGAATAGAATAGAATAGAATAGAATGGAATGGAATGGAATGGAATGGAATGGAATGGAATGGAATGGAATGGAATGGAATAGAATAGAATAGAATAGAATAGAAATCTTTTTTATTAAAATAAACTTTTTGCAAGTGCTTTTGAATCGTCTGACTCTACCACTGGTTCGGAATGCCCTTCCTGCCGAGAAGAACCAGCAAGAAACTCGACGGCTGCTCTTTTCTAAGCAAGTTTACAATACAATAAATACTATGCATGTATGCAGTGTTTCCACAATGAGGGAAGTTCCAAAAATGCATACCTACTAACAATGCAATATATCTTAAGATGGAAGAAGATACTGCGTAGTCGACCTTAGGCTTACTAAAGATGGCTTATCATGCGTCGACTATTGCGCTTCTAAGCGTTGTAGTTCGATGTCTTTAGGTCTTTTTTACTCTCAGTCAGGACCCACATCGATAGATAGATTTGATATAAAATCCAGTGTTACCAACGTATCATCATCATCAACCCATCAACGGCTCACTGCTGAGCGCAGGTCTCCTCTCCGAGAAGGGTTATAGGCTATAGTCCACTACGCTGGCCCATTTTCATAGTGACGTAATGCTCTGATTGGTGTCAGAGAAAGAAAAGTCAGAGATGCGTAAGCGGGATCGAACCTACGACCCCCCGAATAGGAGACTGCAGCCCTAACCACAAGGTGCAGCAGTGATACTGCTTCACCTACGGTATGCCACCGGCGGGAATGGGGCTACTTTATGTCTGCCCATCTTAAGATAGAAGTTAGTCGGTATGCATTTTTGGAACTTCCCTCATTGTGGAAACATTGCATACATAGCATAGTATTTACTGTATCGTAAATTTGTTTTGAAAAGAGCAACCGCCGAGTTTCTTGAAGGTTCTTCTCGGCAGGAAGGGCATTCCGAACCAGTGGTAGAGCCAGACGATTCAAAAGCACTTGTAAAAAGTTTACTTGAATAAAAAATATTTCTATTATATTCTACGCATATGGTACCTAAATCAACGGCACTCAGAAACCCCTCATCACATCTGCGACGGCCTCTTAAGACCTCTTAAGGTTCAATTTCACTAGTCTCAAGTTGCGACCTCAAATGGGGGAGCAAAGTAAACTCCCAGTTACCTTGTCCACAGTGTTTACTATAGGTACAGTAGTCAGTAACAGATGGCGACTTTGACCTACTGAGGAAGTACAAAGTTTAAACATTCCGCACATCCATAAATCCTTATAAATTTATGTTTATAAATAAGATGTTTGTCACAGCTGTGCATCAGTGTTCATAATAATTTATGGTCATAGAAGAGCTGTAAAGGTTGTGCAAATGTGACATAGGTCATGGCACGCGGGTTCCACAGATCTTCATGGTCTCCAAGGTAGACGCTTCTACTGTCCCACGTTAGATTTTTGGATTCATAAACTCAGTGTTTTATAATCACTTTATTGGACGACCATTAGACGAAGACAATAGACAATAGACAGATTGCTACATAGACATGACATAGACCATCTTAAGACTAGTACAGACGATATGATTTTGTAATGACATGTTTAGACGCTTAGATATTATAACATCTCCCTTTTTTGACAAAGAAATTTACATATAAAATGGAAATTACAAATTAAATTTTTAGTTGACATACATAAGAAAATAAAAATTAATAGAGAATAAGATGTGAGTTGGACAATGACTTACTTAACAATAGACATTAAAGGACAATGGCGAAGGTGGTCCAAGAGCCTCCACTGATGAGACTTGCGGGAAATGAAAGGTCATAGTTATCGTATGATTCTGTCAAAATTCTATTAAATTCTGTCCCGGGGTTATTTTGTTATACTTAGTCATGTTTGTTCCGACTAAATAATATGATTTTACGTACATAACGTTGTCTTTATTATGACATGGTCTCTTACGGCCGTTTTCAATAACCTATCTATCCGCCATTTCAGTTACAAGTGGTAGACAAAACTATCCTTTTGTCCTTACTTCCTTTTCAATAACCTATCCACAGATAGCGTTTCCTACCGAATCTAGCTATCTGTCATCGGGAGGGCGGGTAGCCTACTAGAGATAAGAACGCTCATACAAATCATGCTTACTTGCGTTTCAATATAAGTTTCAAGTTACTCTCCAGTAAACGGAGCTATCGCTAGTAACGTCATTTACTTATCCGTCGAAATCGGCCAGTTGGCACTCGGTAATGTAACTTTGCCTTATGAAAATAAATATTTCACTGTAGTTTCTATTCATAATGAACATTTTAGCAGTCATGATATTGATGAAATTTTATGTAATTAAATATAACTTAAAAAATTAATTATAATTTTTTATAACTTAAAAATAAGTTATAAAAAATTAGGGAAAAATTCCACATGTAGAAATTATTTAAAATAAAATTGAAAATAGAAAATTGTCGAGCTGGGATTCGAACCATCGATTTTCAACTGTTTAGCGACTGTAGAAACCACAAGGCTACCGAGATCTTATATTGTACTGTGAAAATATTGAACATAATGCCAAATTCACATTCAAAAATTTTCGGTTTCAAAAAAGTGTCGGTTCAATTTTGTCTTAATTTTTTCCGTCTAGCCCCCTTCCGCACCGCGCGATAAGGAACTACGTTCCAAAAAATTAATACCTAACATTTACAAAATCAAAAAAAACGGTACTGACAATAACTAGCGGAATGTTATTATCTGTACTAAGTGGGTCTGACTTGAAGTGAGCAGGTAGTACAATAAAACAAAAAAAAGGTTATCGTAAAACAAAAATTCAATGGACTTGGATAGATGAGAGGGAAAAAGCTATCTACTGATGGTTGAAGGTAGATAACACTTGTCCGTGTATGTGAAACGCAAACTATGGATAGATACGCTCTTACTCATTATCGGGGATAGCTATCTATCCGTAAACTTTGGTTGGTTATTGAAAACGGCCGTTAATCTCTTTATCTATCTTTAATTCGATGCCCCTCCCGCTTCTCCTAACCTCACCGCGCTTCCCTCGCCCATCAGACACCTACCAGAACACCGATATGACGTCATCGACACCAGGCGCAGATATAATGTGACTATGGAGTACGTTTATGTTCTCGGCTCGCGTCCAGGTAAACAAAACAAGGTAAGGAAGGTCAGAGGGGGTGGGATTATCATTGTGTATGTCCCCATCTCGCAGTCCTAGCCTGTTGTGAATGCATGCACCGCACCGGCCCGGTCCAACAACCGGCATGCGAGTGCGCAGTCTTTGTGGCGACCGCTCCGTGTTATGCTAAGTTCTTTCTAGCTTCTTGTGAGAGTACTTATTCATGGGGGATTTATAGAGCGGTCGTCAAGGTTAATGACGGCGGTGGCTCATGTCGGTGATAAACTTTTTCACCTACCCTAATCTTCATACCATAGACCATATCTAACCAATCCATCATGGTAATCATATGGTATCTAGGCTATGCACGTTATGAAGATGACATACATCAACCAGCCAGATTTTTAGATTTTATAATAATAGATGAATAATAGATGAATATGATTTCTTTCCCTACAATCTAGTTTTGTTATTCCAGCAATCAACTACATTGAGCTTATTAAGATCTTGGTCATCATACTAATATTATAAATGCGAAAGTGTGTTTGTTGGTTTGTCCTTCAATCACGCCGTAATGGAGCTACGGAATTTTTGCATGGGTATAGTTGAGGACCTGGAGAGAGACATGGGCAACTTTTTATCCCGGGAAAAAAAATAGTTACCGAGGGATTTTAAAAACGAAATCTACGCGGACCAAGTCGCGGGCATCAGCTAGTGTTCCATAATCTTAAATCTATTGGCGCTTTTAATCGAATGACTTAATAAAAAGATAACATACACGCTGAATTGTTTAACACGAGTCATATTATTTAGTCAGAACAAACATGACCGTAGCAAAATAACCCCCGGACAGAATTTAATAGGGTTTTGCCAGAATCATACGACAACTTTGACCTTTCGTTTCCCGCAAGTCTCATCAGTGGAGGCTCTTGGACCAAGTTCCATACATTTTTGCCCATTGTCCTTTTCACTTAATCAATTCTTTTAGGCAATTTAACTTCTCTTCCAGACCTTGTTACATACTTGTAATATTCTTGTTCGTTACTAAATGAATCCATCAATGAATCTCTGTTTGCCTCCATCTGTCTGTCGACTCTTGTTTCATTTTCCCTTTGGACTGGACTTTGGGCTTTTGGAGAACCATTGGATTGCACCTCATCAAACTTATTACAACTTTCGTTTGACAAAAACCTTAAATGAATTCTATTCCTTCTATATCTATTTCCCTTACTATCCTCAATTATGTATGACCTTTGGCATTTTAATCTTTCTTTGACAACAGCTGGAAGCCAGTCTGAATTAGGCATTTTTTTGAAACTAACAAAATCACCAGGATGTAAAAGTGGTAAAGGTTTTTTATTCCTATTATAATAATATTTACTTTGTGCCTTGTCTTTTTCAAAACTTTTCTTGTATTCACTAAAAGTAACTACTTTAGGTTTCAACTTTTTATTAGTAACTGGTATATGCATTCTCAAATTTCTTGACATTAACAACTGAGCTGGAGACGGAAAATTGGCTTTAGGTGTGTTCCTATACTGTAATAGAGCCATGTATGGATCTTTATTAGATTCCAAACATTTTTTTAACATATTTTTCATAATTTTAACAGAACTTTCAGCTTGTCCATTTGACTGTGGATGATAGGGACTGCTAAGTATATGTTCAATATCCCAATTATATAAAAATGATTTGAACTCCACCGAATTGAAAGGCGGACCTCCATCTGAGACCAAACAGACGGGAATACCATGGCGGGCAAAGATGGACTTTAAATGAATTACCACATTGGCTGCTGTATATTTATTGTTCAGTAATGCTAATTCTATGAATTTTGAATAATAATCAGTGACTACTAGATATGTATTATTATTAAAATGCATTAAGTCAATACCTACTCGTTGCCATGGAAAACTGCTAATACTGTGGCTTTGCAACGGTTCAGGTTGATTATTAGGCTTAAATTTAGCACAAATAAGACATCGATCAACTAAATTTTTTATATCTGCACTCATGTTAGGCCAAAAGATAATATTTCTTGCTAGATTTAGACATTTGCTTATGCCTTGATGACCTTCATGAACTTTTCTTAACATTTCATTTTGCATCGACTTTGGAATGATTAATTTATCATTTTTGAATAATAAATTGTTAATTACATGTATTTCAGCCTGAATATTCCAATATGACTTTAATAAAGGATCAACTTGATTTTTACTAGTAGGCCATCCATCTTGACAATATTTTTTTAATGTTTGCAGCTCACTATCTGCGTTAGTAGCCAATAAAATTTTATTTTTGTATTCCTCACTAATGGCTAAGTTAGAATATAAAGCATTTACATGATAAGACAAGTCTGACTCATACTTCGGAATATAAGTTTCTTTTAAAGCTGCCCTTGACAATGTGTCTGATATGTACATTTCTTTACCAGGCACATGAATTACATTTAAATCATAAGCTTGTAGTGCAAGCATCATTCTTTGTAGACGGGCTGGTACATCATGTAAAGGTTTCTTGAACAAATAGACTAATGGTTTATGGTCTGTGTGTACAGTGACGCGGTTACCATACACATATTGGTGAAATTTTTCACAACCAAACTGAATTGCAAACAATTCTTTTTCAATTTGAGCGTATCTTTCTTGAGTGGTAGTTAAAGTTTTAGAACTATAGGCTATAGGTTGTTTATTTTGCATGAGCACTGCTCCTAATGCTGACTTTGATGAATCTACTGACAAAACTATAGGTATATTTGGGTTATAGTGTGCCAAGACAGGTGTATTTGTAATATAATTTTTTAAAGATTGAAAACTTTTTTCACAATTTTCATCCCAGACCCATACTGAGTCTTTTTTTAGAAGATTTCTCAAAATTTTAGTTTTTTCTGACATATTTTGAATAAAAGGACCTAAATAGTTTATCATACCTAAGACTCTTTGTAGTTCTTTGACATTTGTTGGCGATGGCATATTGACAATTGCCTTGACTTTTTCCTGATCGACCTTAGCACCTTCTCTACTAAAGACATAACCTAAAAAACATACTTCTTTGACTGAAAATTTGCATTTTTCTTTGTTTAATTTTAAATTGACTTCTCTTGCTCTCTGCATGACTTTATACAACCTTTCATTGTGAATTTCTTCTGTCTCTCCGTATACTAAAATATCATCGACAAAAACTAGCACTCCTTCAATATCAGCAAAAATATCGGTCATTACTCTATGAAAAATCTCTGACGCAGCATTAATACCGTAAGGCAATCTTAAATAACGATAGCGACCAAAAGGAGTTTGAAATGTGCACAGATCTGAACTAGCACTATCTAATTTCAACATCCAAAAACCAGAAAAAGCATCAAGATGTGAAAAGTAGGACGCACCTTTTAATATTGACCTAATCTCATCTATACTTTTTAGAGGATAATGCTCTCTGATTATATATTTATTAAGATTCCTAGGATCAAGACAAATTCTTAACAGACCTGACTTTTTGACAGTGACAACAACTGAATTTACCCACTCGGTAGGATATGTGACTTTTTCTATGACGTTCATCTCTGACATGCGATCCAATTCTTCTTTTAATTTATTATACAATCCAAATGGAACTTTTCTAGGTGGATCAACACATGGTACTGCATTTTGCAGAAGCTTCAAGTGACAGACAGGTGGTAGACATCCGAGACCCTGGAAAACATCATTAAATTCTTTTAAAATCTCACATTGAGACATGTTTTTGTTGCTCATTGCAAACACTCTTTTTAAGACACCTATGCTAATACATGTAGGTAGACCTAGGACTGTAGCACATTGAATATCTGCAATATAAAATGTTATATACTTTTGACAGTTATTGAAATGACAAATTAAATCACATTGACCTAATATTTTGATTGTTGAGCCATCAAAACTTTTAACCTGGGCTTGACATTTTTTAATTAATGACTGAGACAAGTTTAATTTATTAAATGTAACATATGACATAATATTAATATCAGCACCCGAATCTAAGATGCATTTCACTTCAACACTGTTTATGTACATATATACTAAGATGCCAAGACGTTTCACTGTTTGAAGAATTATTGTTAAGTTTCACCATTCCTATGAATTGATTTTGTATATCGGATGTCTGCTCCTCCGAATTGACTGTTGACTCTAAATTTCTGACATTGTTTTTATTAAGAAAGCAAAATTTGGAAAAATGATTATAGCGATGACATAAGTTACACTTAACTCCCTGTGCTGGACATTTGAAACGATGACGCTGACCACACCGACCACAGATTTTATTATTGACATTCCGTTGACTGAATGGACTCTGACTGCGTTGACTTGAACTTTGACGTTGTGACATACTTTTACTGACTGGACCTCTGGACCTTGACCTTTGTACATACATTATATTATCTTGACTCTGTGTATTGTCCATTTTTTGTGCGTTTTCTTGCGCCATGATGACTGTCTTTGCGAGAGAAATTGTCCTTTCCAAAGAAGGGTTATTTTCTTGAAGCAATCTTTGCTTGACATTTGTAAACTTTGAACTCATATTTGCGATGAATATGTCCCTTATCAGTGAGTCTTTAAGCGATCCAAACTCGCATTTATTTGATAAATTTTGCAAGTCGGTAATGAAGTTGTCCATTGTTTCATCGGGTTTCATACCTCTAGTGAAAAATGAATGACGTAACATTGTTAAACTTTTTTGAGGCTCAAAATAATTGTCAAATTTTATCTTTAACTCGTTCAATGTTATTTTTTCAAGTTCAATGGAAAACGAGTTGAAAATTTCGACGCCATTTTCTCCCACCGTGTTCAAAAATATCGCGACTTTGCGTTTTTCCGACGCGTTCTCGAGGTCTGTGGCCAAAAGAAAAACTTGAAAGCTCTGCCACCACTTCTTCCAGGCTGCAGCATTGCCAAGACTATCAGCTTTTGATATGTTCAGCACGGGAATTCTATTGAATGAGCACGTTTCTGTTTCCGGCTTGACCTTTTTTTCTTGATACGACATGACGATAATTAATAGTGTAAATATTGTATTTATTTGCTGACGTGACTATTATATTTTAATATTTTAGAATTTATATGACTTTATGAAGACTGATTATAATTATTAATTTCACTTAAACTTCTGACACCATGTTTTATAATCACTTTATTGGACGACCATTAGACGAAGACAATAGACAATAGACAGATTGCTACATAGACATGACATAGACCATCTTAAGACTAGTACAGACGATATGATTTTGTAATGACATGTTTAGACGCTTAGATATTATAACAAACACTTAATACAAAAAAAAACAGATTTTTTAAAAACCTATGTTGTAACTAACTCTACGCAGACGAAATCGCGGGCGAAGCTAGCTACAAATTTATACTAAAAAAAACTAAGAGTCGTCGAACACTCGGCTGGAACGAAGTTCAGAAACAACGCCATCTCTCGCGTCATGTAAAAACACGTCATCTCATAAAAAATCGGCCAAGTGCGAGTCGGGCCTCGCTCTTTTAGGGTTCCGTTAAAAAAATTAAATTAAAAGATTTCCATCTACCCACCTACCCATTTTAATTTATTTTTTTTAATTTAATTTAATTTTTATTATTTGTTGTTATAGCGGCAATAGAAATGCATAATATGTGAAAATTTCATCTGTCTATCTATTACGGTTTACGAGATACAGCCCGCTGACAGACGGACGGACGGACGGACGGACGGACAGCGTAGGCTTAGTAATAGGGTCCCGTTGGTACCCTTTGGGTACGGAACCCTAAAAACTGACATTAGAGCAACTTCAAGCAAGTTCACGCTGCCCACAATAGATGGTGTTAGTAAATTTTGTCGCAAATATTTTGTTCGGAATTTCTCTTCCATAAAATTTTGCCGCAAATATTTCTTTTCTACAAAACTTCGTTCCAAAAATTAGGGTCAGGATTTGAACCCCCCAACCGATAGATTCATTCCTTCGTTTAACCGCTGCGCCCCCAAGCTTTGGTAGAAAGTGTATAATAAACGAAGGCAACAAGGATCGTGACGGAAAATTCTTACACCTCTTTTCGTCTAGCCCCCATCCGCCAAACCGTCCGAAAAGGAACTCCGATCCAATAACAGAAATTTATCATTACTCCACTCAATATTCACGTCTGCACCGTAGATTCAGAATCGATAGTCGCTACGCACTACGACTACCAATCCTGAATTTAGAAGTACCAATCCTGAATCTATGGTCTCAACATCATTACTATAACAAGCAAACATTATTTAACATACACCATCGAACACAAGCACAAACAGGACCGCTGACAGTCAAATAAATAATTTGACAAACACGTACACAATTTGCCAAATTGTTTGACCGTTTACAGTTTAGACCTATGGTCTAAGCCTTAGGCCATAGGTCTTAGACTTAGACTCTAAGGCTTAGGTAGGCAGTCTGCGCACTTATGCTCTATTCAGTTGAATCGCTCCTCTTAGATTATAATATAGAAACAAACAAACCCTGTTGCGCTGCGCTTTGTACGGCAGTACGACTGCGCTTTATTTAATGCATTGCTGCTTAGCTGAGCACAGCACAACACAGCAGCATAGCTCAATGTTGATTAGTCACTCTTCATAAATAGACTCCTCGTTTTTCCTTATCCCCAGCTCGCCATGCACGGACAGAAACCACATGTTCCTCGCTCCCGGCGTGCTGACAGCGGGTGGCAGCAGCAGGGCCTGCGTCTCCAGGTTCCATACTGACGGAGCAGCGCGGTTCGTGCTCACGCTGACCACCGATGACGGGGGCAGCGTCTCCGCGACCAGGGACTTGGTGCCAGGTATGTACTAGCATTGCTTATCCTGCTGACAGCGGGTGGCAGCAGCAGGGCCTGCGTCTCCAGGTTCCATACTGACGGAGCAGCGCGGTTCGTGCTCACGCTGACCACCGATGACGGGGGCAGCGTCTCCGCGACCAGGGACTTGGTGCCAGGTATGTACTAGCATTGCTTATCCTGCTGACAGCGGGTGGCAGCAGCAGGGCCTGCGTCTCCGGGTTCCATACTGACGGAGCAGCGCGGTTCGTGCTCACGCTGACCACCGATGACGGGGGCAGCGTCTCCGCGACCAGGGACTTGGTGCCAGGTATGTACTAGCATAGCTTATCCTGCTGACAGCGGGTGGCAGCAGCAGGGCCTGCGTCTCCAGGTTCCATACTGACGGAGCAGCGCGGTTCGTGCTCACGCTGACCACCGATGACGGGGGCAGCGTCTCCGCGACCAGGGACTTGGTGCCAGGTATGTACTAGCATAGCTTATCCTGCTGACAGCGGGTGGCAGCAGCAGGGCCTGCGTCTCCAGGTTCCATACTGACGGAGCAGCGCGGTTCGTGCTCACGCTGACCACCGATGACGGGGGCAGCGTCTCCGCGACCAGGGACTTGGTGCCAGGTATGTACTAGCATTGCTTATCCTGCTGACAGCGGGTGGCAGCAGCAGGGCCTGCGTCTCCAGGTTCCATACTGACGGAGCAGCGCGGTTCGTGCTCACGCTGACCACCGATGACGGGGGCAGCGTCTCCGCGACCAGGGACTTGGTGCCAGGTATGTACTAGCATTGCTTATTCTGCTGACAGCGGGTGGCAGCAGCAGGGCCTGCGTCTCCGGGTTCCATACTGACGGAGCAGCGCGGTTCGTGCTCACGCTGACCACCGATGACGGGGGCAGCGTCTCCGCGACCAGGGACTTGGTGCCAGGTATGTACTAGCATTGCTTATCCTGCTGACAGCGGGTGGCAGCAGCAGGGCCTGCGTCTCCGGGTTCCATACTGACGGAGCAGCGCGGTTCGTGCTCACGCTGACCACCGATGACGGGGGCAGCGTCTCCGCGACCAGGGACTTGGTGCCAGGTATGTACTAGCATTGCTTATCCTGCTGACAGCGGGTGGCAGCAGCAGGGCCTGCGTCTCCGGGTTCCATACTGACGGAGCAGCGCGGTTCGTGCTCCCGCTGACCACCGATGACGGGGGCAGCGTCTCCGCGACCAGGGACTTGGTGCCAGGTATGTACTAGCATTGCTTATCCTGCTGACAGCGGGTGGCAGCAGCAGGGCCTGCGTCTCCGGGTTCCATACTGACGGAGCAGCGCGGTTCGTGCTCACGCTGACCACCGACGACGGGGGCAGCGTCTCCGCGACCAGGGACTTGGTGCCAGGTATGTACTAGCATTGCTTATCCTGCTGACAGCGGGTGGCAGCAGCAGGGCCTGCGTCTCCAGGTTCCATACTGACGGAGCAGCGCGGTTCGTGCTCACGCTGACCACCGATGACGGGGGCAGCGTCTCCGCGACCAGGGACTTGGTGCCAGGTATGTACTAGCATTGCTTATCCTGCTGACAGCGGGTGGCAGCAGCAGGGCCTGCGTCTCCGGGTTCCATACTGACGGAGCAGCGCGGTTCGTGCTCACGCTGACCACCGATGACGGGGGCAGCGTCTCCGCGACCAGGGACTTGGTGCCAGGTATGTACTAGCATTGCTTATCCTGCTGACAGCGGGTGGCAGCAGCAGGGCCTGCGTCTCCAGGTTCCATACTGAGGGAGCAGCGCGGTTCGTGCTCACGCTGACCACCGATGACGGGGGCAGCGTCTTCGCGACCAGGGACTTGGTGCCAGGTATGTACTAGCATTGCTTATCCTGCTGACAGCGGGTGGCAGCAGCAGGGCCTGCGTCTCCGGGTTCCATACTGACGGAGCAGCGCGGTTCGTGCTCACGCTGACCACCGATGACGGGGGCAGCGTCTCTGCGACCAGGGACTTGGTGCCAGGTATGTACTAGCATTGCTTATCCTGCTGACAGCGGGTGGCAGCAGCAGGGCCTGCGTCTCCAGGTTCCATACTGACGGAGCAGCGCGGTTCGTGCTCACGCTGACCACCGATGACGGGGGCAGCGTCTCCGCGATCAGGGACTTGGTGCCAGGTATGTACTAGCATTGCTTATCCTGCTGACAGCGGGTGGCAGCAGCAGGGCCTGCGTCTCCGGGTTCCATACTGACGGAGCAGCGCGGTTCGTGCTCACGCTGACCACCGATGACGGGGGCAGCGTCTCCGCGACCAGGGACTTGGTGCCAGGTATGTACTAGCATTGCTTATCCTGCTGACAGCATGTGGCAGCAGCAGGGCCTGCGTCTCCGGGTTCCATACTGACGGAGCAGCGCGGTTCGTGCTCACGCTGACCACCGATGACGGGGGCAGCGCCTCCGCGACCAGGGACTTGGTGCCAGGTATGTACTAGCATTGCTTATCCTGCTGACAGCGGGTGGCAGCAGCAGGGCCTGCGTCTCCAGGTTCCATACTGACGGAGCAGCGCGGTTCGTGCTCACGCTGACCACCGATGACGGGGGCAGCGTCTCCGCGACCAGGGACTTGGTGCCAGGTATGTACTAGCATTGCTTATTCTGCTGACAGCGGGTGGCAGCAGCAGGGCCTGCGTCTCCGGGTTCCATACTGACGGAGCAGCGCGGTTCGTGCTCACGCTGACCACCGATGACGGGGGCAGCGTCTCCGCGACCAGGGACTTGGTGCCAGGTATGTACTAGCATTGCTTATCCTGCTGACAGCGGGTGGCAGCAGCAGGGCCTGCGTCTCCGGGTTCCATACTGACGAAGCAGCGCGGTTCGTGCTCACGCTGACCACCGATGACGGGGGCAGCGTCTCCGCGACCAGGGACTTGGTGCCAGGTATGTACTAGCATTGCTTATCCTGCTGACAGCGGGTGGCAGCAGCAGGGCCTGCGTCTCCGGGTTCCATACTGACGGAGCAGCGTGGTTCGTGCTCACGCTGACCACCGATGACGGGGGCAGCGTCTCCGCGACCAGGGACTTGGTGCCAGGTATGTACTAGCATTGCTTATCCTGCTGACAGCGGGTGGCAGCAGCAGGGCCTGCGTCTCCAGGTTCCATACTGACGGAGCAGCGCGGTTCGTGCTCACGCTGACCACCGATGACGGGGGCAGCGTCTCCGCAACCAGGGACTTGGTGCCAGGTATGTACTAGCATTGCTTATCCTGCTGACAGCGGGTGGCAGCAGCAGGGCCTGCGTCTCCAGGTTCCATACTGACGGAGCAGCGCGGTTCGTGCTCACGCTGACCACCGATGACCAGGGACTTGGTATCAGGTATTTTTTTTTCGAAGATAATCACTGCGATCTCACCTGAAGGTAAGTGACAATGCAGTCTAAGATGCGGGCTAACTTGGAAGGGGTATGGGCTATGGCAGTCTACATTCAACCCATACCCCTTCTGCTTCTACATGCTATAACGTGCCGGAACACTAAATCGCTTGGTGTCACGTCTTCGACAGTAATGTAGTAACTAACCACGCTCAAAGCGTCCCACCAGACCAGAAATTATGAATTCCCAAATTGCCCCCGCCAGAAATCTAACCTGAGACCTCCTAGTTATAAGACCACAGCGCTCACCACTGCGCCAGGGAGATCGTCAAACGGACGTACTTATTAGCATTAGGTAGTCGTTTCCCCAGCGACATTATTACAGCAGTGATAGTAGTGGTTTAAGCAATTAAATATCACTGCTTCAACGGTGAAGGAAATCATTGCGAGGAAGCCTGCACGCTGAGAGTTCTCCATAATGTTCTCAAAGATGTGCTAAGTCCATCAATTCGCGTTGGGCCAGCGCGGTGAACTATGGCCTATAACCTTTCTCGTTCTGAAAGGAGTTCCCTGCTTATAGTGGGCTTGCCGTGGATTGAGATGATAGGTATAAATAGGAGAGCTGCACCAGAGGAACCACGCAAAACTGGCGGACACGCCTACTTGTGGAGGAAATTCCCAGGAGAGGAGAAGAAGAAGAAGAAGGTATTAATAATTATTATGAGTGATGACGTAATTTGCAGAAATCCCCAGATGATCTTCTAAAAGTGGGAGTGTATATAACTCACTCTCTATTTAAGAGAAGATAAGACATCTGTCATAGTAGATCGTTCCCATCCTGAGCAATTCTGACTCTAACTCTGAATAAAGTCATCAAAAATTGCGGAAATCTCGGGATTCGAACCCACGTCCCACTGGATATCACACCCTGAGTCTGTTCACCGCTGCACCATGGCTCTCGAGGTATGTTGTTACAACGGAATATTCTCTATGTTACGTTCCCTCAAATATGGTTGAGCGAAGCAATGGCTGGGTCATGTGTCATGCTCGTGAACGGGTGCCACCGGCGAGAATGGGGCTACTTTATGTCTGCCCATCTTAAGATAGAAGTTAGTCGGTATGCATTTTTGTAACTTCCCTCATTGTGGAAACACTGCATATAAAGTATAGTATTTACTGTATTGTAAACTTGTTTTGAAAACTGCCGAGTTTCTTGCTGGTTCTTCTCGGCAGGCAGGGCATTCCGAACCAGTGGTAGAGCCAGACGAGTCAAAAGCACTTGTAAAAAATTTATTTGAATAATAGTACATTGTTCTACGAGGGGTGAAAGTGACCCATTACTTACGAGGGCGTCATTTGAGACACGAGGCGAAGCCGAGTGTATCAATACGCCCGAGTAAGGAATCGCACTTTCTCCCGAGTGATACATAGTGCTTTATACTACACCTACGAGGAAAATAACTGGCACATTTTTTAATTATTGAAGTTTACTTTAGAGGTACGTTACGTCTACTTTAGAGGTACGCAGGCTACTTTGGTGGTACGCAGGCTACTTAGAAGGTACACAGCCTACTTTGGAGGTACGCAGGCTACTTTGGTCATACGCAGGCTACTTTTAAGGTACGACAGCTACTTTAGAGGTACGCCGGCTACTTATGAGGTACGCCGTATACTTTAGAGGTACGCAAGCTACTTTCGTGGTACGCAGGCTACTTTGGTGGTACCCAGGCTACTTTTAAGATACGACAGCTACTTTAGAGGTACGCCGGCTACTTTAGAGGTACGCCGACTACTTTAGAGGTACGCAGACTACTTTTAAGGTACGACAGCTACTTTAGAGGTACGCCGACTACTTTAGAGGTACGCAGGCTACTTTGGAGGTACGCAGGCTACTTTGGAGGTACGCAGGCTACTTTTAAGGTACGCCAGCTACTTTAGAGGTACGCCAGCTACTTTAGAGGTACGCCGACTACTTTAGAGGTACGCAGGTAGCCTGCGTACCACCAAAGTAGCCTGCGTACCTTTAAAGTAGACGGCGTACCTCTAAAGTAGACTGCGTACCTCTAAAGTAGCCTGCGTACCTCCAAAGTAGCCTGCGTACCTTAAAAGTAGCCTGCGTACCTCTAAAGTAGTCACCATAGAGGTACGCCCACTACTTTAGAGGTACGCAGGCTACTTTTAAGGTACGACAGCTATTTTAGAGGTACGCCGGCTACTTTAGAGGTACGCAGGTAGCCTGCGTACCACCAAAGTAGCCTGCGTACCTCCAAAGTAGCCTGCGTAAAACCAAAGTAGCCTGCGTACCTCTAAAATAGACGGCGTACGTCTAAAGTAGCCGGCGTACCTCTAAAGTAGCTGTCGTACCTTAAAAGTAGCCTGCGTACCACCAAAGTAGCCTGCGTACCTCTAAAGTAGACGGGGAACCTCTAAAGTAGCCGGCGTACCTCTAAAATAGCTGGCGTACCTTAAAAGTAGCCTGCTAAGCCTGCTTACCACCATTTTTTTAAGTATTTGTATTACTGTACTAATTTTGTCAAAAATTAAAAAAAAACAACCACGTATGTAATGGATTTTCATACAACTTTTCAGCCCGCTAAAGCAAGTAAGTAATGAAATTTCATACATTTTTTCAGCCCGCAGATTTGTCTCCACGTAAAGACGTATTTTCTTTCTCGCTCTTTCTCGATATGACACAAATCAGATGGTACTTTCCGAGCAGGTGTAGTATAAAAAATATTTCTATTCTATTCTATTCTATTCTATGAAAATCGCTCTTGACTTATGTTCAAGAAGTTTTAGCTAATCTTCTGTTTTTCCAGGTGACGGAGGCTGCCTAGACATATCGGTGCCCCTGAGACCTAGTACCAAAGCTGAGCTTAATGTTAATATTAGGTGAGACCACAATACTGTTTAATTTTACAGCCAATAATATAATGGTTGGGAAACGAACTATAATGCTTAGAAGCGCAGTAGTCGACGCATGATAAGCCATTGGTGGTGGTGTCGTGTGATGCAGGTTGTTACTTTCCCTCAAGTATGGTTGAGCTGAGCAATGGCTGGATCATGCGTCATGGTCGTGAACTGGTGCCACCAGCGGGAATAGGGCTACTGTCTGTCTGCCCGTCTTAACATGTGTTGAATTATAATTAGGTATGCTTTTGTGGAACTCATTGTGGAAACACTGCATACATCGCATAGTATCTATTGCTGGTTCTTCTCGGCAGGAAGGGCATTCCGAACTAGTGGTAGACTCATCGACGATTCAAAAGCACTTGTAAAAAAGTTTATTTGAATAAAAAACATTTCTATTCTATTATATTCTATATTTAGTAAGCCTTACAAGGCCGACTACGCAGCATCATCGCGTTAGTACAATGAACTCGCAGAAATTATTAAAATATTACGTACTGTGTTGTGAACGGGTGTCATAATCCATAACAATGACCATCAAAAACGCAATAATTTTATCAGTACCAGTACCAGAATATAATTACATTACAATCACACATTCATTGGTTGTTTTGAGCCTATGTTTAGAGCGAAACTTTGTAAGAATCTCCTGTTCTAACCATTATAGTTCGATGGGTTAAGGACTGAAATCCTAAAAGGTCTTTGTTAAATTTTATACAAAATGTGATCTTATTATAACTTTCTCGTAAGTTCCCGAGACATATTGCTGAAATTGCTCATGACATTTCTTGAATATCAGAGGTTTCTAGGAAAGTTTGTAAAGAGTTAAACCTGGGTTAAGTTTTTAGTGACAATTCGCACGTTTGCACCACAAGCTCAATAGATCATCTAGTTTTTCCTAAATAGGATTTCCTTCTAATAAACCGTAAAGCTTGCGCTAGGAGTACGTATGACAATAGTGAAATGTGTGAGATTTGAACCGCAACATTTGAAACTACCTACATTTTCTTAATTAAAATTCGGGCTAAATATTTTCTTTTCATCGTAACTCATCCAATCGATTTAATACAGATATCCCGAAGCAAACTGTGCCTGGGACCGCCATCTCACAGTACGAATAGCCAGTGGTAGAGTGGTGATAGTCCACACTGAACGGGGAAGATATCGTCCAGGGGACACGGTTCGATTCCGAGCTGTGGCTCTCAAGGCTGACCTCACTCCTGCACATACCACTGTGAGTATTAAAATATTATAATCCTTACTACAGTACCCGGCGATATATATTGCACATCGGCCTTTGGAATAAAACGCTGTTCTATTCTATTGCAAGGAAAGCTAGCCAGAAATTCACGTAGTAATTACTGAAATCTCTTCACAATCGGCGAGCACATCACGTAACATATATAAAAAAAATGCAGTCGAACTGTGAATAGAATAGAATAGCGTTTTATTCCAAAGGTCGATGTGCAATATATATCGCCGGGTACTTTAATATCCTTTCTAATCCTTTACTAATATTATGAACTAGCTGATGCCCGCGCCTTCGTCCGCATGGATTTAGTTTTTAAAATCCCTCGGGAACTCTTTGATTTTCCGGGATAAAAAGTAGCCTATTGTCACTCTCCAGGTCCTCAACTATACCCATGCAAAAAATCACATCTGTAACTCTGTTGCAGCGTTATTGAAGGACAAACCAACAAATGTTCGTTGTTGGTCGACGAACAACGAAGTCGCGAGCATCAGCTAGTTAAGTATAAGTACCTACTTAGTCCTGCTGGCTGGGTTAAGGCCATAGCTGATAGAATCTGTATGTCATGCATTCAATCTTTCATCTCTCGACTGAGAAGCCGCAGTCCACTACTCTGAATCAGTGTGTATTGGTAGACTGCACACATCTTTGAGAACATTATGGAGAATTCTCAGGCATGAAGGTTTCCTTACGATGTTTTCCTTCACCGTTAAAGCAGGTGATATTTATTAGCTTAAAACGCACTTTGCTAACTCTGAAAAGTCGGAGATGCTTGCCTGGGATCGAACCGCAGAGAACACTCGGCATGCGTTTTAACCACAAAGCCATCGCCGCTTTTATATAGATTCTAGCTTTTGCCCACGTTAAGTTCGATTTTTCAACCCCCTATTTTTACTCCCTTAAGGGTTGAATTTTCAAAAATTCTTTCTTAGCTTACGCGGATGAGTCGTCATAATAGCTATCTGCATGTCCAGCCCAGTAGTGTTTTAAACTGTGCGTTGAAAGATAAGTCAGTCCGTCAGTCAGTCAGTCACCTTGACCTTTTATGTTTATTAAAACTAAAAAACCTGTAACAGTTTGTAACTGTTCCTTAACTCTCCAATGTTTCTCATAAAGAAAAGAATTCGCGATTCTCAAAACCTGTTTAACAAGCAACGTGATTATGTTGCAGTCATGGGCAATAATTCGTCAAGCCGATATGTGTCCAGTTGTCAATTAAACACTCTAATTGATGCATATTTCCGATCCATCAAGTGCTTTTTTGTAACCATCATTAGATGGCTACTTAATACATATTATGGAAATAACATTATTATTAACCCTTAAACTGCGTTACGCCCTATTATGACTCGCTATCGTACCCCCTCCAACTGCGTAGGCCATGCGGCGGCGATGCCCGTCAACTGCGTTTCACCCTAATATCAAATATGACGCGCTATCGTACTTAGGATATCTGCGTAACGCCCGTTTATGGCGCATTTCGACTCTGTGGTTTGTTTTTATTTTATTTTATTCAAATATCCTCTATTTCACTCAGCTTCATCACAAAATCTGAGAAAAATAAAGGACGGAGCGGGTACAGGCCTCAGAGCGATCACCCTTGACGTAATTAGTTAGAAAAAAAATCGGCCAAGTGCGAGTCGGGCCTCGCTCTTCTAGGGTTCCGTTAAAAAAATTAAATTAAAATATTTTCATCCCATGGAAATATTTTAATTTAATTTAATTTTTATTATTTGTTGTTATAGTGGCAATAGAAATACATAATATGTGAAAATTTCATCTGTCTATCTATTACGGTTTACGAGATACAGCCCGCTGTCAGACGGACGGACGGACGGACGGACGGACGGACAGCGTAGGCTTAGTAATAGGGTCCCGTTGGTACCCTTTGGGTACGGAACCCTAATAATATCGAAAGTCAGTTGACATGACCGGTTTTTTTTCTGTGTTTTTGTTGTTTATTTTGAAAATGTTCTATTTTCTGTGTTATCTTCTCCTTGTGTTCCTTTTCTGCTTTACTTTATCGAAATACAGGTTAAAAATTTGTATCTAGCAACCATAGATTAAAATTTAAACTAAAGAAGAAAATTTCAATGCAGGTTCTTTGACCGTTCTATGACCGTCCTATTCACTTCAATTTTAGTCTGTTAAATACCTTAATTGTATTTTTATCTATGTTTATGTCTAATTAAAGTACATTAATATTATGAAAGTTAATATCTTCATACAATACCATACTATTGCTTTATTATACAGTGTGTCCGGACACGAACTAGCGATATTTTAAACACATAAATAACAACTAATTTTAAGTAGAAATACACTCTAAACTTGGGCCTAATCCACTTCCCCTCTATGTGGCAGCCATTTTGTTTTTTTGCTGAAATATTCTCTAAGCATGTACAAAAAAAATCATATCTCTCAAAGTTTTGGTCTTACTGAGATAAAAATGGGCTTATTCGAAGCGCAACAATACTATCCTACCGTCTACATTACAAAACAAAGTGTTCACATTTCCATAACCTTTGAAAAAAATATGAAACCCGAAAAAAATTATCGTAAAATCATGCAAATCAACAAATTATTGTAAATATCTGCAAAAACACCCCCGATAACCCTTTTTATTTTTTTACTAGATCAAGAGATTTTGAGCTAAGCTA
Organism: Oeneis ivallda; assembly: GCA_029955525.1. Classification (NCBI taxonomy): domain Eukaryota; kingdom Metazoa; phylum Arthropoda; class Insecta; order Lepidoptera; family Nymphalidae; genus Oeneis; species Oeneis ivallda. Next base: position 2,658,351 of record JARPMR010000017.1, on the reverse strand, counting down.
TAATACAACATTTAATTTATAACTGTATGTCTAATACTTTCAGAGTTATTGTTGTTGGAACATAGCGCATACGCATGAATGTTATGTGTTTTTAATGATTTCCTGTTTCCGACAAAGGCCTTTTGTGCTTGCGTATGCGCTATGTTCAAACAACAATAACTCTGAAAGTATTAGACATACAGTTATAAATTAAATGTTGTATTATAGCTTAGCTCAAAATCTCTTGATCTAGTAAAAAAATAAAAAGGGTTGTCGGGGGTGTTTTTGCAGTTATTTACAATAATTTGTTCATTTGCATGATTATACGATTATTTTTTTCGGGTTTCATATTTTTTTCAAAGGTTATCGAAATGTGAACACTTTGTTTTGTAACGTAGACGGTAGAACAGTATTATTGCGCTTCGAATAAGCCCATTTTTATCTCAGTAAGACCAAAACTTTGAGAGATATGATTTTTTTTGTACATGCTTAGAGAATATTTCAGTACAAAAACAAAATGGCTGCCACATAGAGGGGAAGTGGATTGGGCCCAAGTTTAGAGTGTATTTGTACTTAAAATTAGTTGTTATATAAGTGTTTAAAATATCGCTAGTTCGTGTCCGGACACACTGTATATACTATATGATGCGCGCGACTTCGTCCGCGTGTATTTAGGGTTTTTAATTCCCGCGTGAATTCTGTAATTTTCCGGGATAAAAAGCCTATGTTTTAATCCTGGGTATGAGCTATCTCCATTCCAAATTTCAGCCAAATCGTTCATCCTTTGTGGCATTAAAGAGTAACAAACATCCATACATCCATCCTCACAAACTTTTGCATTTATAATATTAAATAAGGAGAAGAAGTAGGATTATAGCATAATATCACAGTATAAGGAGGAGATACCTTACCTTCGTTACTCTGTGATAATATATTCAATCAAGAAGCTTGTACAAATCCTGACAAATTAAATCAGAGAAATATAGTTTAAAAAGAAATTTAAAATTAGCCATGCTTATTATGACTTATATTACTTATTCAATTTTTCTCCTCCAACTAAGCTGTAAAGCTTGAGCTAGGAGTAGGTACGACAATAGTGAAACGGGTGGGGTTGAAACCGTATACTTTCAGTTGTTCAGTCCGCCATCTTGAAAAGTTGTTCGAGTAGATTCTTTCAAAAAGTTCAGTATCAACTAGGTATATTATTTACAAGCTGTACCCGGCATGCGTTGCAATGCCACGTGAAGTATAAATAATTTATTTATTATAGATTTTTTGGGCCAGGAACCCTCGCGGGCGTCCCCAGAACACCCTACCAAAGTTTCATTACAATCTGATCAACATTTCGGATCGCATACAGGACAAACATACAAACATTTATTTTTTATTTATTTATCATTTAGTAGTAGTAGTAAGTAGTAGTCACAGAAAATTCCAGGCATCATAAAAAATGCCTATAACATCGCAAGGTACTGCAACAAATTTTTGGCACGATAAGCGTAACACTGAAACACTGACACGGTTAGCAAAACATTGTCGCGTTTGCAAATAATTGTTCATCGTACACAGGTTCGATGTTTGCGTGTGGCATTTATTGGAGTCACTTTCATCGTTGTTATTTCTTGCGAGAGCGTGCGGAATATTTTTGACTAGCTGATGCCCGCGACTTCGTCCGCGTGGATGTAGTTTTTAAAATCCCTCGGGAACTCTTTGATTTTCCGGGATAAAAAGGAGCCGATGTCACTCTCCAGGCCCTCAACTTTACCCATGCAAAAAATTACGTCGATCCGTAGCTCTGTTGGGTCGTGATTGAAGGACAAACCAACAAACCAACAAACAAACACACTTTCGCTTTTATAATATTAGTATGATGTATTAGTAAGGAAGAATTAAATACCACGATAATAAAGGCGATCTAATTAAATTTTAGAACACAAAAGCTACTTTTGTGGCTTAAATATGATAGTTTATTCCCTCGGGGACTTTTTTGTAGAGTATATAAGTACTTTAATCATGTAGTACATCATTTTTATGTATCATCAATAGTTTTCTCAGCACACGCCAAATAATTAATTTTATAGGCAAAATTTTCCTACTTTGGGTTACATTATTGCAATTTTCTTAAGGATCACTAATTTTTTTGACAATAAATTAAACTTAGCTTTCTATTGGTGAAAAAATGGTTAAAATCGGTCCAGTAGTTACAAAGCCTATTCGGTACAAACAAACAAACAAACAAACATACAAACAAACAAAAAAATCTTTCCTCTTTATAATATTAGTATTGGTATTAGCAAAGATTTACAAGATGGAGCCTAAAGGCTGTGAATGCGTCGAAAATTTGTGCTGCCACATGTGGTTCACGCCCTTTTCCCGTGCTCAGTTTAAATTAGGTCATCACCAGATATGGAGCTCGCGAGCCAATATTTTGTTTTTTTAAATGGCGGTTTTTGGTAAATAAAATGTGAAAAAAACTTAACAGGACGATCTAAAATAACCAATAACATCACCTACCATCAGTAAATAACATTCAAGCACATCAGTTCCTGCAAAATAAGAAATTGAAATTTGTAGAAAATAATTAAATTAGAGTTCGTGTGTTGCCAGTTTACGAACCCAAAATTTCCCTAATAAATAATGAAACCTTAGAATGTAGATACCGATAATATTCGAAAAGCGATTGCAGATAATGTCATTTTTTAATTTTCTTTCCAAGACAGTCCTTGTTCTACGATCTCACCTGATGGTAAGTTACGATGCAGTTTAGATGGTAACGGGCTAACTTGGAAGGGGATAAGCTAGGATTTATTAAATTTTTACACGCTATCGAGCCGGAACGCTAAATAGCTTAGCGATACGTCTTTGATTGTAGAATGGTAACTAGCCACGGCCGAAGCCTCCCACCAGACCAGATCTGAGATATTTCAGAAATTATAAATTTCGAAATTGTCTCCATCGATAATCGAACTCAAGAATTCCCCTCTTATTTTTTTTTAACTTTTTCGTTTCTGATTTTCTTTTATTTATATTCATCTTAAATTTTTTTTATTTTTTTAAACGAATATTTTACCGGGAGAGAGTTTTTATGACTTTAGCGATTTAGCGATTCACCGATCGAGTTGGAAATAGGGTTTAGGGTTACCTTGGATCAAAAATAGGAAATGGTTGCCAAAATTTTTAAAAGTCAGCGCCATATTGAAATTCTTTGTTATTGCACCGATGTCGTTCAAAATCGATATTTAGGGTTCCCTGGGGTCAAGAAAGACGAATTGGTGGCCAAAATTTTAAAAAGTCAGCGCCATATTGAAATTCTTTGTTATTGCACCGATGTCGTTCAAAATCGATATTTAGGGTTCCCTGGGGTCAAGAAAGACGAATTGGTGGCCAAAATTTTAAAAACTCAGCGCCATATTGAAATTCTTTGTTATTGCACCGATGTCGTTCAAAATCGATATTTAGGGTTCCCTGGGGTCAAGAAAGACGAATTGGTCGCCAAAATTTTAAAAAGTCAGCGCCATATTGAAATTCTTTGTTATTGCACCGATGTCGTTCAAAATCGATATTTAGGGTTCACTGGGGTCAAGAGAGACGAATTCGTTGCCGAAATTTTAAAAAGTCAGCGTCATATTGAAATTCTTTGTTATTGCACCTATGTAGTTCAAAATCGATATTTAGGGTCCCCTAGCGTCAAAAGAGAGGGAATAGTTGCCAAAATGTTGAAAAGTCAGCGTGTTGAAATTTTTTGAACTTTGAACGACATCGGTGCAATAGCAAAGAATTTCAATATGGCGCTGATTTTAAAAAAAATACTGGCAACCATTTCCTCTCATTTGACGCCAGGGGACCCTACATATCGATTTTGAACGACATCGGTGCAATAACAAAGAATTTCAATATGGCACTGACTTTTTAAAATTTTGGCCACCAATTCATCTTTCTTGACCCCAGGGAACCCTAAATATCGATTTTGAACGACATCGGTGCAATAACAAAGAATTTCAATATGGCGCTGATTTTTAAAAAAATACTGGCAACCATTTCCTCTCATTTGACGCCAGGGGACCCTAAATATCGATTTTGAACGACATCGGTGCAATAACAAAGAATTTCAGTATGGAGCTGACTTTTTAAAATTTTGGAAACCATTTATCTAATACAAAATACTAAATACAATAACTCCCTATAGTTAAAGGTATTAATAAAATTATTGTTTTATGATAAAAATTAAAAAAAAAGTAGATATTCATTTTATTTTTAAAGTTTAAAAATTTTAATGACATAATTCTCCCCATTTTATTGGAATCACCTGCGTACCTGGTACCATTACGCACGCTCAGTAATCCACGCCGCGCATGCGCGGCACTCACGTCACGCACACTTGCATATTCTCATTGGCCTGTTTTTTTTCATTCTTTAGTAGCGCGATACTCCTTCTAGACATATATGTATTCATAGGGTATTAGTATTAGTATTAGTATAGACAACCTCTGTGCCACAACGGTTAGGCGCAAGCCACATCGAGATCTAAGCTAACTTAGTTTAGCTTAGCTGAATCTAGAGTCTCTAGCCTTGCCGCCAAGGGATTTCACGTTCCGTTACGATGCCAGGTGGAAACTGGAAACCGATAGGGGAATGTGTGTAATAAAAAACTCCTATAGCGATTAGCGCTTCTAGTCGTGGCGCCACTGTCGTCATAAAAACATTAGCTCCGAGTAAAATTACGAAATAAAAATAGTATCAGTGCTTTTCCTCCAATAAAGAGTTATATTTTTCAAGGAAACAGTGCAAATTTTAAGTGGAAGTGTTATCTCAACTCAAAAAGTGCAAATCAAGGAATAAACCAAAATAAACCGTACGAAGGCATATCGAAAGCAATTAACATACTTAAAAGTCAATGGCAATTAAGCACAAAACTTTCTAAATTCCAAGTTTTAGAAGATTATGAAGTGTTCGAATTGATGTAAGAACCTAAATAAATCGTAATCAGTGCAAACTCAGTGCAATCATCACATTATTGAGAAAAAAGATAAATCAGTACAAAAAATTCTTCTTTTTGAATAAAGGTCTAACGGTTAATAAAAGGTCTACCGATCTAACGGTTTTGTTTATACGAAGAGCTAGGTACATCTATTGCTATACGGTATACCCTAACAATCGGCAACACCAAACACCCACAAAATTGATGTTCCGTGATAACGCTCAAGGTTTGCAAGAGATGGCGCTAACATACGATAGCAATGTACATCACTAGATGGCGCTAGATGTCATTAATTTCAGATACGAACTGAATTTAATAATTACTGCACTCATTTTACTGTGGCAAGCAAGTGAATCACAATTAATTATTGGATTGAATCGTACGCAACGCATACGTACGCAATTATAACTGATACTAGATAAGCATGGCTTCAGATCTACAGAAAATTCTGCATGATTTAAGACTTCAAATAAGAAGTGATATGAATATCACTCTTACCCAGCAAGAAGAACGAATCACCTCGAAAATAAACGAAAATATCGATCAAAAATTTACCCACATCAAAAATGAAATAGAAAAAATTAAACAAACTAATGAAAATCAAGACAAAATAATTTCTCTTATAGAATAGTAGATTATTAACCAAGGGGATAAAGCAGTGTCTTCTGTCGCGGGTGACGATTTAAATCGCGAGCGTAACGAAGGACCCGAGGTTTACTCCCGAGCGTAGCGAGGGTGTTAAAAACTTAAATCACGAGCGAAGCGAGGGATTTAAGACGAGTCCTGAGTGTAGCGAGGGATTTAAGTTCACCCAAGACTAAGACAGCTTTATCACCGAGGAAAATACTCTACTTTTCGTACCATTTGCGAAAAAAATTAACACAATAATAATATGAGATAAGCATTTATTAAAAATAATGATAATTAAAAGTAAAAGTTAACATTCGAAACATTGGTCCAATTATTATTGATAGAGAGAGTTACATTTTTGTTTGCTACATTTATTGTTGATGAGTTGATTTGAGTATTTCTCTGTTCTTGCGTCTGAGCATTTGCACTGATGGAATCCGACAATTCACTGTCACTGTCGCTTTGATTTAACATCGTAACGTATTTTAAGAAATAAAATCAGAGGCTGACTGTATCGCTCTCCAAAGGGATATTGATGCGGTGATTGGGTGGAGTGAGGCTAATAAAATGGAATTTAATACAAGCAAATGTTCTGTAATGACTTTTGGACGCAAGAAAAATCCAGTTCATTTCAATTACAATATGGGTAGTGAACTTTTGTCTAGAGCAACTATCATTAAGGACTTAGGTGTAACATTTGACCCCAAACTAACTTTCCATAATCACATTTCTGCGCTTGCTTCAGAATCTTTTAGGCGATTGGGTTTTGTATTGCGCAATTCTTTCGATTTCCATGACCGCCGCACTATATATGCTATTTAACTATATATATATATTTAACTATTATTATATATTTAACTATATATATGCTATTTGATTCGCTAGTGCGCAGTAAATTGGAAGCCAGCTCTTGTGTTTGGAATCCCTACGAAAGTACCTATGCTTTGTTACTTGAAAAGGTGCAGAAAGCCTTTCTAAGATACTTATATAAGCGCCTGCAAGGATATTATCCTTACCTTTATCCCACAAGATTTTTACTAGGGCACTTAGGCTTCAATTCTCTGGAAACACGACGAGCTTTTGACCAACTCGTAACTATTTGTAAAATTCTTACAGGACAAATAGATTGTCTTGAGCTCCATAACAAGGTGTGCTCTATTTTTGCCCCTAATAACTATGTTCAACTGCGTCAGTGCCGCCGGCGCAAATTATTTGCAGTCCCGCCTTGCCGCACAGTGTCCCGCGCTAGATCGCCCATACCGCGCACATTGTCAGCGCTGAATACAATGTTGACGGACTCGCCTCACTGTGACATATTTGCAGGTCAATGGAACACAGTCATAAGTGAGTGCTTGCAGTTTTGTGAAAATTATAATTGTACTATGTTTCTATGTTAGGTTATTTTTTTCTTTTTGTTATATATATATATATTTCTTTTTTAATTTGTCTATAATTTGTCTGTAATTGTCTTGAAATTTAATTAATGTTATTGGACATGTCCGTTTTAATTAAATAAAATAAAATACAAATACAAAAAATTTTAAGAACATTTACTTATTTATAAAAATAAATTAAAATAAACTTAACGTTTATGTATTTGAAGAAAACAAAAACGCGGCAAATTCCTAGACTAATATTTTTTTGTCGGAAAAGCAAAGGCATCAAGATCATACGGCCTCGTCGGTTTTCGTAATTTTATTTAATAATCATAACTGCATAATAAATGCGTATTCCTTTTTCAAAAAGATGTATAATGCTTTATATACAAACTCAATGGTGTGAACACAGATGTAGTTCAGTATAAATTTCGGTAAGTATTCCAAATTTAAATCACATTCTCCCCCTAGAGGATGAATGAAATTCAGTACAATTTTCTTTCCCTGTTTTTAACAGATTAAAAATGACTATTGTTATGTTCGCTTTTTGTGGCACAGAATGTCACTTTTTTGAGCAAGTGGTACGAAAAAACAATTAAGGGTAAGAAATTTAATTTTTTTCGGCATAGAAGAGGGAGAAAAATCTTACGAAGGCCTAGAAGAGAAAGTTCTGAGTATTATTAGCACTATGGGAGTAAATTTTACCAAAAACGATCTGGAAATTGCTAGAAGAATGGGTAGACTTACAGAAGGGAAAATAAGACCTATATGCATTACATTAAGCACGTACGGGAAAAAGATATCCATCCTAAAAAATAAAAATAAACTTAATAATACAAAAATATATATAAAAGAGGATTTCCCTCCACATGTGCTGGAAGTCAGAAAATCATTGCAAGAGCAACTTCAAAAAGAAAGAAGTGAGGGAAAATTGCACACCTAAAATATGACAGGCTAGTATTAATAGAACACTCTAAAACCGGTGAAAGTTCTACGCAGAAGCCTACACTAAATCAGCACTCCAACAAAAGAGGGCTAGAAAAGACACCGCCTCATCTAGTGGGAAACCCATCATCTTCGAGCTCCGAGTCAACAGCGAAGCACCGAACAGCGAAAAAGAATAAAATAATACGAGGTGAACAAGGCTCTATAGTAAATTTTGTACAAAGAAGAGACGCCAGTTACAAGCCGCCTTCGGTTGCCTCAGATGATGACCTCGTCCAATAGCAATCAGCGAAACCGGGCAACACCCACACACACTCTACCGAAAGACAAATTAACAAATACAGTACAAAACAACCTCCCCCAATATGACCGGTCACCACGGCGGCAGTAGACTGCAACCCTCCAAAACGTTCGAACGAATTATACATCGCAACTTTCAACGTGATATCTTTGGCAAACGAGATGGAGGAGGCTTTCACCGCGCGGAAGGCGGTCCTCTTACATGAGCAATAACACTACCTACACATTACATTTATACATACCTACCACATATATTTACACATACCCCAATACACAATATAAAATACATACCTACCTCACTACTACACTACAAAAAAAATTGTATTTGTATTAAAACCTTAAACCTCAGTAAAACTAGTATTAACTCAGGAAAACTAGTATTAAGAACAATATTTATTGTAAGAGCAAAATAAAGCTATTTTTATTTATTTATTTTATTATAGCGCTTCCAGGTCAGACTGCTTCCATATTAGACAGCATCGTCACTTACCACCAGGTGAAATCGCAGTCAAGTTTACTCATGTAGTCAAGGGCTAATTTAAAAAGGCGGCGGGGGTGGGGGCTATTTAGGCAGATCGAGACCAAGACCCCTCTAGGTGGACCGACACATCCGATAAGTCACAGGAAGCCACTGGATCATCATCATCATTATCAACCTTTAGATGTCCACTGCTGGACATAGGTCTCCTGCATGGACCTCCACAGGCTTCGGTCTTGCACCGCCTGAATCCAGCGGCTCCCTGCGACTTGTTTGATGTCGTCGGTCCACCTAGTGGGGGGTCAGAGATCTCCAGCAGTGGACGTCTTGACAAAAAATAAGAAAAAGAACCCTAAAAGAATAAAAAATATTTTGAGTGTAGTATAACACTCGGCTGGAACGAAGTTCATAATCAGCGCCATCTCTCGCCACATGTTAGAACCATCTCGTAAAAAAGAGACATTAAAGCAAGATCACGCTACCCACAATAGATGGCGTTAGTAAATTTTGCCGAAAATATTTTGTTCGGAATTTCTCTTCTATAAAACTTCGTTCCAAGAATTAAAAAAATGGACAAAGACATAATCTGAAGTCAGTATTCGAACCCCCGAACCAATGGTTTCACTCCTTACGCTTAGCCGCTACGCCACCAAAGCTATGACGGAACGTATGTAATAAACGAAGGCAACACACAAAGGTCGTGACGGAAAAATTCTCTTACACTCTTTTTCGCCTAGCCCCTATCCGAAGTCCGTACCATCCGATAACGAACTTCGTTCCAAAAAAAAACGTTCCAAAGAAAACCTTATAACGTTGTTATTTCCACGTTTACACGATTGCATGTCAGAGTACAAGATGTACCCTACACACTACTGGAGTGCTTGGTACGAGCAGAAATGCTCCTTGTTGGCATGCGAGCTCACACCGCGAGGAGGCACTTGACCGGGCTGCCTTCAAGTCTAGCACTTGTAGTCTAGTGACACGTATTTTTGTAGTTCCTTTTTCCTTTCCTTTACCCTGCTTCCTACTAATATTATAAATAGGAAAGTTTGTGATGATGAATGTATGGATGGATGGATGTTTGTTACTCTTTAACGCCACAACGAATGAACCGATTTACCTGATGTGGTCCCTACAAAACCTAATGTCATTTCCACCTTTAGGTGTCCCCTAAAGTTTCGTGAAAACGAAATTGTCAAAAAACATCAC